>OZ024889.1:36896346-38345525 GCA_964017195.1 Siderastrea radians | reverse complement strand
ATAACTACTCTTATTTAAAATTTTGTAAAACAGGTTCATACCTGCCATCCGTCCCCATTTAATGGGAATTGTCCCGATTTTTGAGTTTCAAAACCTAAAACAATCGGGACACTCCGATTTTCAAGAAAAAAAAGACAATTTGGAACTGGATTGTTAAAGACGGGTCTTCAATGACTTTTCTACATCCTATCGTTTTGTGCAATACATGTGGTGCTTGAGACCATTAAACAACACCTGAGAATTCTAATGCTAAGACAGTACAGTACAGGCAATATTTTTTAAAAATAATGCAAAAACCTTAAAGCAACCTAGATCCTGCTCAGTGTTGGGGGGCAGTGGGGGCAGGGCACTACCCCAGGACTGGGGTGAGCATGGGGGGTGGTCCCTATTTCTGATTTTATAAGGTTGGCAGGTATGCACATTCTAATTTGATGAGAGTGTATTTACTAATAATTACCTAAAATATAATATTGCTGTCAGGTACCACTTGAAATAATAATTATAATGATAATAATAATAATAATAATAATAATAAAAAATAATACCTTTATTGATAGTCATAGTGAAAATACAATGGACAAATAAGAATAAGATGCTAAGAAGTTACAATCAATTATTAGTTTAAAAAATTTTTATGAACTAAAATTCTTTTCTTAATTCTTAATTCTTCTTCTTATTGTCGATAGTAATGATAATCTGCATTACAATCAATCAATTAGGTTAAAAATACTAATGATTTATGAAAAGGTAATAAAATATTCTAATAGTTAAAAGTAAATATATCCTTATAATAATAATAATAAATAAATAAATAAAATAATAATAAATAAAATAAATAATAATAAATAAATAATAATTGGAGTTCCGCTTTTAGGCTTGGCTAAATCTATATATTATGACTTTATTTAATTAGGGTAATATGATTTACTGGTTGCTCAGTAAAACAAATAAATAAATAAATTATTACAAAGAACAGCATATTTCGGGAGAAGGGACAGGGAAAACAAACGCAGTCTCACTTCCAATCCTGCTTATTATTTTAGCTGTACAGCTGTAAGATGTACACGGTAAAAGTTTAGTTTAAAATGAAAGAATGAAATCAAATTAACATACAGTGGAACCCCGGCAACTCGAACTGGGATAACTCGACCTCCCCCACTAGCTCGAACTAAGTCCGATTTCCCTTGGATTTGACCCCACTTTTCAGTCATTTTAACTCGGTTAACTCGAACTCGGATAGCTCGAATTCCCCGTTAACTCGAACTAAATTTTGTTTCCCTTGATCACAATTTACCCTGATAACTCGAATTCTGGTTCTTGCAACTCACCACGGATGCATATTGACATATCTCATTGGCTCTTCTTGTCGTGAAATCGGATTTAAACACCAAAACTAACACTACAGCAATTTGATTGTATAGCTGTGTATAGCCGTGTATAGTAGTGTATACTATGTATAGCTATGTATAGCCATGTTTGCCTGTGTTTAGCCATGTATAGCTGTGTGTAGCTATGTATAGCTGTGTATAGCCATGCATCGCTGTGTATAGCCGAGTATAGCTGTGTATAGCCACGTATGGCTGTGTATAGCCATGTATATTTGTGTATAGCTATGTATAGCTGTGTATAGCTGTGTATAGCTGTTTAGAGCTGCGTATAGCCATGTACTGATACCTGTGTATAGACATGTAAAGCTGTGTGTAGTCATGTATAGCTGTGTATATCTATATATGGCTATGTATAGCTGTTTATAGTCATGTATAGCCATGTATAGCTGTCTCTAGCCATGTAGGGTTGTGTATAGACATGTATAGCTGTGTATTGTCATGTATAGCTGTTTATAAGCTATGTATAGCTATGTATGGCGATGTGTAGCTGTGTATAGCTATGTATGACTATGTATAGCTGTGTATAGTCACGTATAGCCATGTAGAGCTGTGTATAGAGGTGTATAGTTGTGTGTAGTCATGTATAGCTGTGTATAGCTTTGTATGGCTATGAATAGATGTGTATAGTCATGTATAGCAATGTAGAGCTGTGTATAGTCATGTATAGCTGTGTATAGCTATGTCTAGCATGTAGGGCTTGTATAGCTATGTATATTGCTTCGTATATTTATGCTTATATTGGATTAAGACAAACCACTATATGACAGTTACACCACGTATCTACGTTGAAAAGCGATCTCAATGTAAACTGCACAATAGTTCGCCACTCCACATATGTGTGTTTCGCTGCGAATGGCCGGGATGAAAACAGATTGCAACATGAAAAATTGGCCTTTTTGAGCTATTTTGTCTACAAAATAGCTTCATAGTCGGCATGCAGCCTCAAGTTTCTGGGAAGGTTGGTTCTTTGGTTGGTTTTTGGGTGGACCATGTTCGGCATTCCTGATGACTGTCGAATTTTACCGAAAGGCTCGTTGTCGGGGCCGGAACAAAAATGCAGATGAGAACGCACGGAAATTTCCGCTACCAAAGCGACACGACGAAAGTGTCCGGATTTCATTTGCTTGAGGTTGGATATTTATATATCAAATAGAATTGGCTGGATTCCTTGTGGAGCCTTCCTTAGAAAACAAATCGTCAGCACAAAGCTGGTTTACACGTGAGCGCAAGCGAGTTCTAGTAAATAATTCATGGGTTATCTGATATTTATGATGTTCGGTCTGGGAAATATTTGTCAGCTTTGTTTGTTTTGCTGGATGAGAATTGGAAGAAATCCTTTGTACGCATGCGCAAACTTACGTTTGGAGTTATATGGTTCAACGTTAGATCTAGAGTGTGAGAAATAACGTGACCTCTGTGCAGAGATGTCCCATAGTAAATGATGGTAAATAGATGGCAAATAGTTTGAAGGTATAAAAAGGGCAGAATCCTGAATTTCGAACTAAAATGAATTATTGTTCGCACCTTTTGGTAGGTTTTAAAATTAATGCCCATGCCACTCGATCACTAGGTCCGTCAAAGGCGCAAGGTCGACAAGGAAAAGATTGTATGGGTGCATAAACGTTGCTCGTACGTGCGACTAGCTAAGCACAAAGTTAGAGGCGACTTACCAGAGAAATGAGGTTCTGGTTAGGCTGCGTGTTGGTAGCGGGATTGTTTGTACAAAGATTGAGCGGAAAGATCAGTACTACAAGCAAATCAAATCAAAACAATTACCACCTCCAATACGAAGACAAAAACGCAATAGCTCCACGCAAGATTCGTTTCACAGTTTTATAGACACAAAAATCGGTTATCATTTTTCAGATTACAAAAAACGCATAAATTTACTCATTCCCCGCTTCCTTTTAAGTTTCTCCATTTGTTACACAACTCTAGCTGCCACGAAATCCAATAAAAAGCGCCGGAAACAAACTTATCACAGTCTCATGAAAGTCTCGTGACTTGTCATTGCACTTTGTCTCATCACATGTTTGTACGTGACAAAACACCACTTCTTTACACAAAATAGTAACCTGATCTCGCGCTCAATCAACATAACACGTTCTTTACACGTGAAACGACCCACACTAAACACTAGGCAAAATTTGGCCTTGACTTGATCACATGTACTCCACGTGATAACGTTGTTTACCACACAGGCGAACCACTCCATTATTCTCGAATTCGCTCATTTAAAATTCCAACGATTCCTTCGCCCATTACCACCTCTCTACATAATAAAACATCCCTTATTATTATTTTCACCCAATTTTGCTTCTGACTTTCACATCAAAACGCTCATCAAAACAAAATTTATTCGCTGAACACAACCACTGATTTTTGTGTGGCTTCAGCGAAGCTGAGACCAATACCGTGTGGCACCAATATTTTTGCGGGAGTTTAATTTTGCGAATGGCGATTTTTTTGTGTGTTTTGCAGGACTAACTTTTGCGATTGGGGAAACTATTTATTCTTCCTTGGAATTAATTTTTGCGATTTTCCGGAAGCGGCCTTCCATTTGGAATTATAACATTCTCGTTTTTTGAGTATAAACACTCGAATGCAGGTGAACATCATGCAGATGTATAACACGTTAAATCAGTTAATCAATGGAGTACCTTCAGACGATCCTTTCCTTTAAAGCTTTTAACAGCTTAATACTTGTAATGTACCGACTGCAATTTCATCGTTTTATTTCTGAATGTTTTGCTTCTAATTTCGTTGTATTTTTGAACGAAAGAGACACATGTAAAAGGCGATGTTTGTATATAAATTTCGACAATGGAGTAAATTTTTGCGGGAATTATTTTTTTCGCGGGAACTTTTTTGGAGGATCGTGGAAAAACCGCGAAAATCCCAAAAATTTGAATCCGGAAAAAATTATCGCTACACGGTATGTCAGCACGTGCGATGTTTCTGGCTTTTTTGACAGTTTGCTACGTGACTAGTCACGCAAGACTTGCACAAGTCACACAATGGCATGGTCTTTTTCAGTGTGTTCCAAAATGTAAGTCCGTGTGAAATAATGTGGAAAATAAAACAGAGCTTATTTATATATTTGTCTGGATACGGGAGTTGCAACGTTCGTCAAGCATGATGTCACGCAAGAAAAAGACGTACGTGACTTTCAAGATCGGCTATTCTCTTCTGGTTCAAACATTACAGAATTAATTTTTGTGACAAGTTACGCCTCCTAATAGATCCAAAATATTTGTCCATGGAAATAATCTTTATAACAGAAAGCCACAAAATTAAATTTCAATCCATGAGCTTCCGAGAAACATCTGAGAATGAGCTTCAGAAAGGACCGTTTTGTATTATTTTGTTTGTCCCATATTCACACTGTTGTCAGATATTTTACAGATTTTATCTCACTTTCTTCTTGTTTTGTCGTAATTTGAAGCCACACTTGTACGCATTAGCGTACCATCTATTGGTCAATGACGTATACGAATTCTAAACCACTAACATAAACTCAAACATTGATCTTTAATCACTCTCAAATATGTAAAAAGCCCTGGGAACGAGGTTGCACAATATCGGACACAGCTCCACTTATGAGGTAAACTCTGCCTGAAAACCACTACTTTTCGAATGCTCAACGCTACTCAAATAAACAACATCACAATAGTATTCCTTGGTACACACACGTTCATTCAATAACCATTTCCGTACCTCTCGTTGACAGCTACAAAATAGCTCACGCACGCTATGGGTGCCTATGTTTTCCTTATTGTCTCCATGTCTTGGAAATATCGCTAAAAACTGGTTATGGTTTGTTTTCGTTTTAAGAAAATCACTCACAGATATCAGAGCATTTGTTGAAACAATTTCCGCACTGCTGCTTGGGGAAGGCTAAACGTGCTTATATTTCCAACAAAAATAAATAGACTATGAACTCCTTAGTTTATTCTTCTTTATTCGGGCTGGTAACTGATACATTACAGTTCTGGTCATCTTTTTCAACTTCCCATGTTGCTTTTATGATATCTTGCAGATAAGTGACATCCTGCTTGTCAAAGTCTTATCACTCAGTAATCAATTACCTGATTGGCTGAAAGTAGAAATTGTCATATATTCCTTCAGTTTATTTATCAGAGAAGGAACGCTTTTCATGAAAGCAACGGGAGAAATATAATAAACGCCACATAATACAGACGAGATCTCGGCTTGGCCAATTCTAACAACAATGGATATGAAAACTACCTATAAGCTGAAATGCTTATTTCATTAAACATAACAATTTTCCACCTATAAATAGTGTGAAGAAGACGGAAGAGGAAGCCAGATATTATCGTATCAATCCGCTGCGGCTTTTTCAGTGGATGAAGTGGATGAAGGGATATTAAAGAAGTATCTTACTGAGTAAAAAAGTTATATGCCGACTTTTCTATTTACATACATAAATATACATATTCTTTAATTGAATACTACGACTGTTATAACTTTTAGTCAGCTTCTGTGTATTGTGATAATCCCTGGTCGCACCATAAACTATAATGACTCTACCTTTAATAAATAAATGATCGTCAGGTTTAACTTGCATTGTTTCCCTTTATTAGCAAACAATGCTTGAGGTTTGATTCCTGGTCGAAAAAACAGCGTAGAAAGGAATGATCTACACGAGCAAGAGCTGTACATGCCATTCTTTCCCAAAGGTTTGGCAATTCTGGATCTTCAATTAAGATGTTCTTCTTTTTGGATCTCTTCATTGCAGGTTTTAGTAAACGTGTCATACTTTTGTACCTTTTCATCTCCTTTAATGAGGTCAAGTTAAGACAAGTGCAATTAACACGTAAAATTTCAAACCTCATGATATGGCTAGATGTAAATGGTTATATGAGCAACCACTTATTTAAAAAACTGTTACCTGTTGTAAATTTTAATTTTCCACTTCCTCTGCTTCATGGCTTGTCAAGTAGAAGGTAAAGCTGATTTTAGGAAAGTGCAGTAGCAAATATGGACTCCTTCCAACCATAACATCAGTGGACAACTGTAAGACCAAGTAAATTGGCATCCCAAAAACTTTACAGTTGGAAGTAAATGAAATTTAAAAAAAAAACAGTAGTATTGATGAAAGTAGAAAATTAATTCAGTTTTCAAAAGCGTTGCCTTTCTGATAGTTGTAAACTCTCTGCATTCAGGTGGTATTAAAATGGCACTCTCTTAGTGTAGGTAAATATACCAGGTTTTTGCTCGTTTACTGGGTTTCCCACAGTCGATATAACACATCCCGGTGTTCATATGTGTCATCTGTTATTAAACAAGCAAAAACATTAGGCAGTGGTCTAGACCAAATTGTTTCTCATTTCTACCAGTCACTTATAATTACTAAAACCAATTTTAATACTGGAGACGAAATGAAACAAGAGAAACTCGCTTGCGAATGGCTTACTTTACTTCCAAAAATTGTAAACATCTTAAAACTTTTTTTCCTGTTTTTTCTTTTGTTGTATACATATTTTGTTAAGAGATAACGTGAAAGATTCATCCAGAGATAACCAATTCGCCCAGAATAGAAAGTGGCAATTAAAATGTAAATGGAAAAACTCCAAATATATCTTAATTCGTTTTGAAATTTCATTAGGAAAAAGAACCATTTTCTTCGAAAATTATTTACAAAAATAATTTATTTTAGGAGATTTGAGGTACCGTTTTAATGCAATCTAAGTTGAACTTCAGACGATCTCCACCACAGAATCTCCAAAAAGTATCAAAGGACTTTATCTCTAAACCCAGGGTAGTTTTCTTTTAAAGAAAGTTCAACATATTGTTTACCAAATTCACTAAATCAGAAAGTTAGATTAGGTTGTTAATTTCCATGCTATTACTAATTAATTGTTAGGCCGTCTACCCACCGAACGCCTTTATCCGCGCGCGGGAATCGTGTTGTCAAAAATAAATAGTATTTGATGGCGCTCTGGTTCGGACGATTTTTTCCATGTTCTAGATGCTTCTTAGAGTCGTTAAGATAGATTTGTGACAAGCTACTCGGAGAACAACTTGCCGTGTCTCACGTTTGTTGACATTCCCCGCCGTTGATAAAATATTGGGTTTTCACCGCTTGTTGGGTATTTATCATCTGTGTTGAGGTCTTGGTTTTTCAAGAATGTTAAAGTCTGTGGAAAAACTTGTTATTTGCCTGCTGTTCTGCGTTAATTCAATAGGTAAGGTGCATGGTTACTGAGAGTTTTTAACGTTTGTTTTAGATTATTTTCCTTGGTGCTCAGATTTAGTTCTAAATTACCTGCAGGTATGATATACTGAACATTTACATTAACATATGTTACCTTCGAATGTTGTGAGAAACACTTGCCCAAATGCTCCCGTCAACCTGTTATACAATTGTCTGAAAATACAACTTTACCTCCTTTCTTTTCTGATTTAGAGTCTTTCAATAAAAGATACTATAAATGAACACAACAAAACTTTGTTTAAATCTGCCTGATAATGGCGGCGAGATTTTGATTATAATTACTTGCAAATAAAAAAATCCATTACTTTTTATTTTTTGTAACAATGAAGCCTTTTGATATCTTTATATCAATCTGCGAGCTTTTTATTGACTAAATTAAAAAGAAACTGTTGCGTAAAGTTCTCTTTTTCGATTGACCTAACTAGATTTCACAAATATTCGCTCTTTTAATTTTTTATAACTTGTGACTGGTTCCTTACAAACTGCTGAATTGATCTAACGCTGAGAAAATACTTTTTTCTTGGCAGCTTCAAGAAAACAATACTACGAAGACTTGGAGAGACTCCAGAGAAACTTATTCACAAACTACAGTACTAATATCATTCCGCAGAAAGTTAAAACTATCGCAGTCAAAGTTAAATTTGACATAGCACTCAATCAAATTATTGATCTGGTAAGTGTCTAGTTCGGTTTAATTGCCTAAACGTAATTCACGCAGACTTTTACTCGTTTGGCTTTAATGAATCCTCAAGTACATGTTGCCAGAGGTATCTTTTCTTAGTATTTTAATGCGTTGCATAAATCTTTGGCTACCATAACAGAAAGGACTGAAAAAAAATTGCACATGATATATCCATTTTTGACAAAGTTCGTAGGTTTCACTTCATGTTTGAAGCCTCTATGCCTTAATTAAATTACTCTGATATTCTTCAAAACATCAAGAACGTTTCCACTAACAAACAATATACAGAGCAATCAAATTTCTGTTTGTTGATTGACTATGGCCAATTGGCAGCTCTAAATAATGCTTACAAAAAAAAAAAGAAAGAACGGTTTCCTTGATTATCACGGTTTCTCAATTTTATTGATGCGGTGCAAGTCAGCATTAATAATAGATAGTTTTTGTTCGTACCAGAGATATTGCGAAAGTGAGCTTATGTTAATAACCGCCATCCATCCTGCTGGGTCGTGATATTGTGGATCTTGAATTTAGAATTATCGCTTCCATAAGAAGGAGTTCAAAACCGAGTTTAAAAAATAATCGTGTTGCAAATTATTCTAAACAGCACAAAAGGAGAGTTCTGCTAAATTCCGTTTCCATTTGAAGATATTTTACTGGGTACACTAGAGCATTTCATTGACAGTTTTAGGTGTTAGAGCCACAATATATACTTAGCTCGAAGTTTGATTCTGGAAATAAAATGGCTAAAATTTGAATTTGGCATCATATTTAGAATGTCAAGCAAATTCGTTGACGTGTTAAAATGTGAAATATGTGGTTGCTCAAAACGCGTTTGTTTTTCCAAATTATCTTCACTTTTCATTTATGGGATAACCAGGGCTGATTCCCTTTGTTTTCACTGTAAGTATCGCCAAAGAAATCAAAGAAAAAATTAAGGTTTCAGCTAGCTTGTAAGTCCCATCAACATGATATCGTAAAGGCGCAGTGGGACATTTTTAATACGTTTTGTCTGTCCGGGGGGTCAGTGGTGTTTGAGGGAACTATTCCTATTTTAGCATGGGAAGTTAGACGACACAAGTGATTAAAAATATCCAGATGTCCGCCAAATGCAGCAATAGTTTAAGCATTTTCATCGTGCATGTACCTGTAGTGAAGACACAATCCCATAGCTAAGTGTCATATAGGGCAATTTTCTGTTCTAGCCATTAACCCAGCGATCCTTTAACTAGCATGTGAAAATATAACAAAGAGAGTCAGCAGTTAGCAGCAGCAACAAGTTTTACACCGGTGTTTTTCTCATGATCTACAAACGACTGACACTTTAACCCTCTAGCTCCCTAAGTGAAAACGTCGTTTAATGTAAGTAAACACCACCTCAAGGGTTTGGCCATTCGTGCAAAAGCTTACAAAAGAAATACCAAAAGAAATAGTTTTCATTTTGATCACATTTTATTGTCTTCTGATTTCTTCTGATTTCCGTTTCTTTTGATTTCACAACGAGAATATCAGGTCTATTGGTTTCACTGATTCAGGAATAATTTGACCCTGCAATGTTCGTAAACATCTTCTCATTGGCTGATATTTCAGGCCTCTGTGCGTGAACCGGGTGATTGAGTAGCTAATGGTTGTTTGGGATTCTCATCACACACGAGCTGCAAATTTATTGTTGCTTGTGATTGTCATTATTGTATGCTGTCCCTCTAAATTTTGATTCGGTCTCATCATAATCGGAAGCCACGATGGCTGCAAGTGCAGTGGTAGTCGACAGACATCTGGTGGATTCATAGACTGAACTTAAGTTTGCTATCCTTGCCCAGTTTAGTCCAGGCACCGGTTGTGAAAAGCGCAGATAACTTCATTTATTGTTCCACTCTTGTGCCATTTTACCGTATAAGGTCAAGGGAGCGCGCAAAATATGCCACGGTATTACACAGTAAAATTATGTATTGCACTGTAAAATCCAGGTTTCACAGGTCTTCTGGCCGAAGGACTGGAAAAACCAAATTTTGACGTGATTTTTTCAAGTGAAATAATAATCTCTTATTCGATGGCTACGCGCGGACATTCTGTCGATTGCTTGTATTTTTCCTCGCCCTTCAGGGCTCGGAAAAATACTACGCAACTCGCAAAGTGTCCTCGCGTATTATATGTTAAACCATCGAATAAGATGTATTTATTGGGTGAAGCTCTCTACATAGCTGGATTACAGTTTATCCAATAGATTGGGATTTCTTCACTTTCGAACGTTATCCGCTATTTTTGTGCCGGTTAGTCTACTCCTAATTTGTGCAAAGCAATACGTGTATGTCTGTAAGTCAATGCAAAATAGATCTGATTTTAATAAGTTCACATCTAAAGTTAACTTACAGTGGAAAGTTGAAATGTGAATTTTACCTGATAAGAAGCCCTTCTTACCCTATAACTTTGATCTCCGTGTTAAAAAGCCACTGCTGATGATTGCTGCTAGTGGTTTTTTTCTTTAGTTTTGTGCTGATTTTTTTTTTGTATCGGTTTTTTTTTCTTGTCTGTTTTTGGTTTTGTTTTGTTTACTTGCTTTGGTGTGTACATGCATGTGCTTCAGTTTATATCTAACATCTGACATTTGAAACTATATAAAGCAAACAGGAAGATTGTAAGTTTGTGAAAAGTTGATTGTAATAAACTGTCGCAAAAAAATTGTGCCGGGACAACTGCACAACCTAGGCAAGATCGAGATTGACAGAGATATATGACATGACAAGATCATAGTCTCCTCAGTGTTAATAACTTGTCTCGTAGCTCTTTTACATTCCCTCGTGACACCTATTGTGCCACAGCTTCCTTGTAGCAAAACTTGGTTTGGTAAGACGTAACGATGCCAACTAAGGTTGTGTTCTGCGCACATTTTTTGGAAAAGTAACCGTAAAAGCAATATTTTCACATAGCGCACATGCCTTATACAGTGGGATCCCGATATGATGAAGTGCTAAGGGACTGGGAAAATGTTTTCGTTATATCGGGGTTCGTTCAGTATGTCGGGGTCCTTTTCCATACATTCTACTAAAACATATCGTTCGTTTTACGGGGGCTGTTCGTTATGTAGGGGTTCGTTATATCGAGGTTGCACTGTGTGTATTTATGTTCATATGGGCTTTACAATTCATTGCTTAACCATTGCTCTCTCTTTTCCACACACTAACTGTCTTAGACAAGAAGCACAAGATCACTGAATTTCTCAAGGACCTGTTCATTGTCCTTGGTACTGATGTCTTTCCATTGCTTTAATTTATCACTTTTTTTAGGACGAGAGACTGCAGACTATGACCACAATTGTGTGGGTGAGATTGGTAAGTTAACGTGACAACCAGTAGCTAACCAACCGAAAGAGAACCTTAATTATTCAAAATCTCTCTTGATATAATTAAAAACCGTAAAATGCTTTCACTCTGAGAGATGAAAGATAAAAGGCCACGTTTAGTCTAAACATGATTTTATAAATTAAAAGCATTTCATTCAGTTTAATTTCTTCAAGATAACTAGGAAATGAACGTGTTTCCTCGATGACGGGTGGCCTTATCTCTTGCTTATACGTTGCCCAATAATCTCATCGAAGTCTCTTGCCTATTCACTCACTCTACTTAACTTCCTACGGTATTTAGACATTAATTATCATATTGTTTTTTTTTCTCTTTTTTTTTTGTCAGTATTGGAACGACTTCAGATTAAAGTGGAATAGCTCTCATTATGGAGGGATTAAGTCTTTTGTGACGTCTTCGAAGAAAGTCTGGCTTCCAGATATCACCTTGTATAACAAGTAAGCATAAATCAACCAATCGGATTTCTCAGTCAGCAAAGTGTACTACAGTGGGTATGCGCTAGCTTTAAGTGCTGAAATCCATACAATGCAAGGTGGATGTAGATACCTTTCAATTAATCGGGTTTGCATCGAATATGTAGACATTCAGGTGCCGATCACGTGGTGTCAGGAGGGTGGAATAAGCAAAAGTGTTAACGCTAAGTATTTTGAAAATGGCCACACCGAAATGGCAGTCAAAGTGTTTTTAACTAGACTGAAGTTAGCCCTTACGCCCATCGTTACTGAGTTATATACAACTCTTTCTAGCTTCGTAAGATGTTTCTAGGCTCGGGTACAGGGACTTTAAACTGGAATTAGGAAAGGGTTAAAAAAATTCCGACCTTAAATAGATCGTATTCCACAGTATGCACATACAAGTTGTTGGTCTTCAAAAAACCAGTCGCTGTGCCAGTGCAGCAAGTACAAATTATAACGCGGTGAACGGTTTCAGTCAGTTTCGATTTAAGTATAGCCAACTTAATGTAAAAGAGAAAACTTAGAAGACAAAGGGTGGTTTTCTATAAGGACGCGTTTGCAACTTGAATGGTCTTTTTTTACAAGACTGTTTATTCTACAACCTGATATAAGGGAGAGGGCTCATATGCGGGGGAGCATATAATCAGTAGCCCCAAAATCCCTACGTAAGCGAGTTGTGTATGAATAACTATTACCAAACGTGGCATTTAAAGTTTCTATATGGTTGTTGACTTCATGTTATATACAGTATTTCTACTTAACTGTATTAAACTTTATTTCTCTGTGTTATTGCTATTTCTACAGCGCTAATGATAACTACGATAAAGAGAAGGAAGAATACTATGGGCTGACAATAAGTTCCAACGGTGAAGTAGGATGGTTCTACCCGACAATATTCAAGAGTTCATGTACCATTGACGTCACCTATTTTCCATTTGATGATCAGGTAACAACCATACAGTTTTAAGGTGATTCCGAATAAAATCGTGAAATATGTTAAAAATAATAGTAAGTGCCCCCATCAGGTCAAATATCGAAAAAGAGAAGTAGAGAAACGAACGAATAAGGAAAAACTTTCTGCCCTTCGTTCTCAACAAGCAATCTGAACATCACATGAATACGCATACCATAGGTTTGGGCAGGGTGGAGTGTTTCAGATTTATCAATAGACGACGAAACGGCTTTTTTTTCTGGGGGAGGGGAGGGAAATACAATTTCTAGAAACAGGGCTCCCAGCTGTTCCCAGCACAGCTGTTCACAGCTGTTCCCAGCACATACAGTCTGTGTAATTATGATGCAAACTGGCAAAAATATAAAGTTCATTTTGCCAGAGTTTGCATCATAATTACACAGACTGTATGTGCTGGGAACAGCTGTCACAAGTTATTGTTTCTTTTTCAGAAATGCATTCTAAAGTTTGGCTCGTGGTCATATCACGGCTTGAGTCTGGATATATTCCACAGTGGACCAGGGGACACCGATGCCTTCACTGATAACGGGGAATGGGTTCTAGTTGGTATGCCTGTGACCAAATTCATCACCAAGTACCGCTGCTGTCCGGAGCCGTATCCCTTCATCACCTACAGCATTGTCATTCGTCGTCGTACTATGTATTATATCCTGAATTTCCTGACACCTTGCATTCTCATGTCCGCTTTAACAATCCTCGGATTTTTCCTACCGGTGGAGTCTGGGGAGAGAATGAATGTGGGCGTCACTGTACTGCTGTCATTAACTGTTATACTTCTGTTGCTGGCCGAAGAACTTCCAGCGACTTCCGAAGTTGTGCCGTTAATTTCGCGATACTACACGCTGACGATGGTTAACGTCTTTATCTCCATTGTTTTCACCTGTGTCGTGCTCACATTTCACCATCATGCACCAACTCCGTTGCCAGCTTGGGTCCGAATGTTTATTTGCCAGTGGTGTGCAAATGTGTTACGGGTCAAGAGAAATGGCGCCAAAAACAGTGAAACTTGCGCCTCGGCGAGAAAGCTCCTGAAAAATCGTAACATGAGGAGGCATTCACTTGGAGAGAGGCTATACAGTGGAGAAAGCTCAGAACCTGTATCTACAAACCCTTTTGTGAATACGAATAATCATAACGGCAACCCAGCACCAATAGATTTGGACTCCACCGTATCGATCCAGCTAAGGAAATTAGACGATCGAAATCCAAATATACGAAAGCGGATAAGCCAAGGCTCGAAGCAGTCGGAGGCTTTGGATATTCTTGTTCAAAGAACTAAGAAGGACGACGAAAAAGAACGTCATAAAGAGGAATGGCGCTTTGCTGCTCAGGTGCTTAATCGGTTATTCATGTGGATTGTTTTACTCTTAGTTGTGTTCAACTGCCTCAGTGTATTGTTCTCAGCTCCAACGGAGAATCTCAATTGAATAGATTACAATTATTGCACGTTTATAACTACAGTCGTGGTAACTCCATCTCAACAGACGCTTCGTTCTACTTCAGTCATTTAATAGGGTGAACATCTCTCCAACCTAAACGTGGAATGCGTAGGAGCTGATCCCTTGTATATCGCAGCGTTCAACACCAAATTAAGCACATACTTGATGTTGTGTCTTCAACAAGACCAAAGAATGTCTAACGGCATTATGAAAGTCCAACCGAATCCTCAATGAGGAAAACGAAAGCAGAGAATAAAATGCTCTGTTTTGCATCAGAGCTAAATTTATCTGGAATTTGGCCTCTTAGTAGCTAAGCTGTCCAAGGAGGGAACAGTAAGAGGCAGGTGTACTTAAGACGAGTAAGCTTCCATAAACAAAACCAAACTAATTTTGGGACAACTGGTGCAAAACGCAGGGAAAAAGCACCAGCTAAGTCTAGTCTAGTCCTCTCCACTCCGTCCGGAGCATAGGGCCTCCACAGTCTTAAGGGGTTACAGAAACTGACGCAGAAATTTCTACAGCTAAACAAACATCATATTAATGACATTTCGGTACAAAAAAGATAACAAAAAGTCTAGAAAACAGTGCTATCGATAGCATATTCACAAGTGGTTTTACTGCTGCTAGAAGTTGAAATTATTACGAATATGCGTTCATTTTTAGAACAGTGTCAATCAAACGCAGCTACATATATGTCAGTAGCATTTGTAGCAAGCTGTCTAACATTGGGGGTACGTAGATCTATAAAAGAGGCCAATATCTACAGAGAAACTGGAGATATACATTGAAAATAAAGCAGAGTAGAGAGGAATTCCTATCATTAGCCAAAACAAATCCATAAGACCACTGTAGATTGGAGATGCTAGCCACTCTATACTTGATAAGGAGTCAGTAAATTAGACTCTAGAGAAAATAACTGAAAGTAAGAAATGAGAAGCACGATAAAGGTTACATTACCCCCTGTGATATAAGTTTTGTAGCATATATCGAGATTTATTGTTAAATCTGAAAGGAGGAGGTGACAAATATCACCAATATCACCAGTGATTAAAGCCTGTTTTAAATATGCCCTGGTTGGTCGTTGTTGGAGGGCCAACTGATATCTGACTTACATCGAGACGAGTTTGGATTTAATGATTTCCATGGTGATTATGTGATACCCTCTTTCCCATACATTCTCTTTATCGTAAAATGAGAAAGAAATGGGATAAAGCTTTTCTCTGGTTCCTTGGAATCTTTCATAACTAAGCTGTCTTGGTTCCAATACTCACAAAACAAGCTTAGCGCAGTAATCTGCAGGGCCCGGTTGTTCGAAAGCCGATTAGCGCTATCCCAGGGTTAAATGTTGCAAGGATTCTGATTCTGTTGTTTAAATGCGTTACCGCTGCTACTTTACGTAACAAATGGAAAGCAGCTAAAGTCACTGGACGTTTACTGGAATCCACGTCGCTATGGATTAAAGTGAATTTAAAATTGACCCTAACCCCGGGTTAGCTTTACCCTGCTTGAACACCGAGCTCTGTTCTATCTTAGAATACTATTTATCGTGGGGCTCAGGACAGATTGAACAGTTATGGGACTACAACCAGGAGAAAATTATAAAATATTCCTAAGATTAGATAATCATGCACAGTCTGTAAAAATGTGTAAAATGGATAATATCAATGGTATTAATGAAATCAAAAATATTATAACGGTCTCAACAAACATAACTGCATAGTAATTTGGTTAACTTTTTGCATTGCACGCCTATTCATCTTAACCTCGGTTGTTGGCTATTTTGGTGACGCCATCGGCAGCTGAACAACAATCTGGCCCAGGAATCATGAAGCCCTCTTAGATTTAAAGAAAAGGATATTTTGTTTCAAATGTTTCTTTTTTCCCATTAAACCTGATTGGTCAACCAAAATCTGTCTCAAAAGAGTAAGACTTGTCATGATAAACGATTTTAGATTGTTTGGTTAATATGTCTTGGTGTACTAAGTATTACTGGACAACAAAAAGCCCATCGTTAATTATAGTGCAACGCTAAATTTTGGCGTGCTCCCATTGGTCGAAATCGATCACGTAACCCGACAGTATCTCTCCTCAGCGGGCGCCTATCAACGCATAATGCCCGTTTTTGTCAATTTTCGCTCAAAATTTAGCGTTGTACAATAAAAACAATAGAGTTCTTCTTTCTCAGGCCCTATGTGTGATAGGTTTCCTCAGAAATTTGATGTTCAAACTTCATATAAGCCCTCGAACTTTGTTGTGAACAACAAATTTCCTCGGACAACCTGTCACACGATAGTGCCTTCGACGGAAGAACTCTATTGTTTAAATAAAAATACTTGGGACCGGAGCGTCTCACAAATCCGGTCCATGGTCACTATTCAGATCTCTATTCATATCTCTCTGCAGTTTCTTTATAGACTTGGACAGTCGGCTTCGCAGAGGCGTGGTGCGTGCGTAAAAAAGGAATTTTCTGAAATCTAGGTGCTCCGTTCGTGGTTTCCAGCTTCCCAATGAAATTGTAGACAAATCGGCTCACCCATTAACGAACGAATCGGTCCACCCCACATATGAACGAATCGGTTTTAATTATGCCATTTGTGAATGAATGGGTTCAAACCACTAGTGAACTGATTGGGTCACTCTGGCCGCTTGTATAGTGAATGACATAACTCGCCGCCAATCTCCCAGTAGCTCAATGGCTACAGCATTTGGCCAGTGTACGGAAGGTAATGAGTTCGAATCCCGTGGAAGCTAAGATCTTCCTTTTCTTAACTTATGCTTGCGACATACTGAACACATTTAACTCAATGGCTTGAAACACGTGCATCCCCAAAACCTCGCGAATACGATCATGTTCACTTGCACCATAACTCTTGTAACTCAAAAAAGTGCAGAAAGGCTTTATCATAAAGTACAATAAGGCCAAAACAATTTCAATAAGCGTCAATGCAATTGAAACATTAATAAAAAGGCAAACACTCTCAACCCATATTTGCCTCAAAAATCTACTCAATTCGATCATCCTCTGAAATGCTTGTTTTTGCGTTCGTAACATTTCACCCAGTCTAGCTCTTTTTTATCACTGTTTCGTTCTCAATTTCTTAGTTTCATTAATTTCGGACAAATATTTCAGGCACTTTAACCAGTAAGCAGGAGTTAAAAAGCTGGAGACCCATTTTCATTTTCAATTTTCAAATCTTTCGAGATGGTAAGATTTCTAGATAGCAAGTAGTAGAAAAACCATGGAACATCAGCCAAAAGGAAGGGCTAGGTTTTCATTTCGGCAGGGCGGGGAAAGGTGGGCCCTTGGCATAATCACATAGCCCAGATCGCGGTGTCCTAGCTCAAGGCAGCCAATTTCTAAACTTTGTCAGTGGACAAATCCCAACTCGAGCCTTGTCGTGAGCTCATGGGCGTCAGTGAAAAGTGCCTACGAAAGGTTTTGCAGGATTTTCACAAAAGTAGAAAGATGTACACAGAAATTCTTTTAGCTGTGATGACATACAAACGAATACGTGAAATCTGTGCTTGAAATCTCCAAATCAAAAAACTGCATTTATGATAATCTGATTTACACTTTTATTGCCCGAAACATTCAGCGAAATTGTGGTTTTCAGTTTTTGATCGATGCGGTCAGGGTTTGCTAGCAGGCATCTTATACCCACTAGTCAACTAATGTTGTTTCCATTTGTCGAATTTGCATTTTTAAGTAGAAAACAGAAGTGCCTTACGATTAATTTCATGTGTGCCTTACGATTAACTTCATGTAATATGAGCCACGAAACGAATTACATGAAGTTTGCATTCCTACACAATTTTCTTCCTTCGTATCTACAATCTGCCCTGCGGGACATACGGACTGTATTTTGTAAACAAAATGAATTCATGGCAAGCTATTACCTTTATCAGTCTAGGCAAAGTTTAAGGTTCTGTCCATGAACTGAATCAATAAGTGTACAAAATTGCGCGAACAAAAACCCCTGAGATGATGAAATTACGCACTGCGAGGGACATATATTCTACTCCTTTAATTTTCTACTACCTTAATTTTCCGCTGTTATAGTTTGTCAGGTAGTTCTCAGCATGTTATATGCTAATTTCAGCTTGTGGCCTTAATTATTACCTGTTGGAAAAAATCTCATTACATTGAAAATCTGAGCTGAACTGAAGCGCATAAACTCACACCAATTCGTACAATTTTATAGGAAACTTATTCATAATAAGTGCAAAATAAATTTACGGTTGTATGGATTTTATGGCTACCAATAATCTTATTTTCTTTCAGACAATGCGTTATTTACCTGTTTATTCTGCAATAACCAAATTAATTGAAAACAGAGAAATTCCCACGAAATCTGTGAGGAAAAATAATCAAGAAAGAAAATGCCGAGATCAACAACAGGCAGACTAATTTAAAAGTTCTCCCACAGGTTCTTAGCTTTCTGTGATATAGTTGTTAATAGGCGACCAATAATGATGATGATTTTATCAGTAAAATTTTCAAGACACCTGTCGCTCCGGCCGGCCAATTATATCAGTTGTGAATAACCACGCATTCAACCATGTCGCGTTGGTGAGCCTGCTGCAAAAACATCTCAAAGATTTGTACCAAACTACACTGTACCATCATCGTGAAAAGTGGAGCAGACTGCCTGAGATAATTTGGCTATTTAGCGCGTTTTTTTTCTGGGAAAACCTTGATTGGCCTGCCAGTCACCGTGAAATAATTACCATGCTTCTATTGTTGCTGTTATCGATTGGCATATTGGATTTAAGCGAAGGTAAGTTTTCTGTGAATGAAAAATGCTCCCTGAAACAAAGTTCAGTTTATTTCGTGCACCTCACGAAAAAGCTAGAGAATTCCTTGAAGGACTTTGAATTGTATCCGTATGTTTGGTTTTGGATTCTTGGAATTATCTGAAATACCATGCTCTTGATATCAGTCAAAGCTTATCAAGCATGAAAAATAAAAAATATTCATTCAAAATAGATTTAAGATAAAATTGGAATTAGTATTAACTAAGTAATCGTCTTAACATATATAAAACTAATAAAATGTCGTTATTTTAAGTTTCTTTCTAAAATATTATCAGTCTGATCATCTAACCATCGACTTGAAATAAATGTCACCTAGTGTAAAGGTGAAAGGAGACCGCAGACTATAATCACCCTCGCGGTATCGAGATGTTTTTTAAACATAAAAGACAGCTAAAAATGCCGTTCTAGGTCGAAATTCTTTACCATACAGGAAGAAAAACTGAAAATGAATACCTAATCATAAAATTAACTAAAGAAGTAAGATAATAATTTATAAACGGGGTAAATTGACTATTTTACACGGACATTTTAAGACAGACTCAAGAAATAACTATTCCTGATCGTGTATTTGCAGTTATCTCGTTTTCTATTTATGACTGAATTTTCTTTGACTTTATTACCTTGGAAGATTCTTGCTCTAAACTTTGTTGAAAGAGACAATAATATTTCCGAGGAATGCAACGTTTCAATGAAGGTTGACCGCCCTGCATGAGTCTCCTTAACCGTGTCCAGTTGTGACATTTGGTTTTATTTTAAGTCTTCCCGCGATTTTACTATAACAATCTGTATCATACCACAGATGAACCTTATATGGTGGGAGATAGCTGCTTACGGAACTTTTTAAACACAATGTCTGAGTGAGAAAATAACCCAACAGAGTTTCTTAAAGGTATTTGCTTTTTAAATGTGAAGTCCTTTAGGACCTGAATCCAGTGTCTGAAAAAGTTTTAACGGAGTATGTTATTTAGACTTTTAACTCGATTTTTTAGACTATTTTGTATGCACCAGGCTCGTTGCAATCAATCCGGCGCAGATTGTTCTCATCAATACGGCCAAGCTTTACATGTATGCAAATTTTCAAACATGCCGTGGGGCGTGTTTAAGGCATAGTAAACAGGGACGGAAGCGAAGCAAATGAAATTAACGAGTAGGCCCAGCGGAGATGCGATCATGAGTACAATGGAAAACAAACGTTCACCTACTTGACTGTATAAATACAGAATAGAGAAACAAGACACATAGAACGAAAAACTTTAGAAGTATGCAAAGTGTAGGGCGCATTTCCAAGTGTATTCCCTTGGATTGTAACCATGTAGACGCTAGCGTGAGACCTTTTAATCAACCGGAATCAACCCTTTTTTCCGTGAACTTGGTTCTTGGTATTGAGTCTGTGTGACAAATTCTACCTTGTGATTATTTAAATGAAAGCTGTTATACCCATTCTTTCCTGTGGCGTTTTTCACTGATTGCAGTAAATAGAATAGTTCTGTTTTTAAAACTGTGTATTGTGTAATTCTAAACTATGTCCATTTTTAAAAAGTAAGTAGTTGTACAAGGTTGCTCTATAAACTGTGACTGAAAGTGTATATACTGAAACATGATCTCTGGCTCTGACTGATTGAGCCTCTGTATGAAGTCCTTCAGGGTGACATCCAAAACAGAGTTTTTCAGCTGCATCTTCCTGTGGTGCTTACTGTTGTGCTAGAGTTAGAAATGTGAAAATTAAATGTTTAAATTACATCCTGAGTGGCGGTGTGAAGTTTGGAGTTCCAAGCGACGTTTGCATACGAGTAACAGCGCTTTGAGCATCCCCGCGCGATTTTAGAGAAATATAACGACAGTTTTGGAGTTATAGTGTGTGCCAAAGCTTTGTTTATAAATTTGCCGAAAAACCAATTTGACCAACTCATTCAAGATTTACCGAGAATGGGCTTTCGAGCCTAAAAAAAAGCGGGGAAGAAAACGTTGGACCGTTAAACAACGACGTTTACACTATTTTCTCATTTTCTACTTGTTGTGAAAACGATTGCATGACTTTTATTTTAGCAGGATTTTTTCCCTTATAGTAACTCTGTATTTTCACTCGCTTAGATGTTACAACTAAATAATCAGTCCGCAATAAAATATGTTTGTTTCTTTTTATCAAATTTAGCAGGCGTCCCTAATTCCCAGATTGTTCAAAAACTTGAGCACGAGTTATTGAGCAAGTACGACAAAAGCGTCATTCCTAAAAGAACACGGAAAGGGGTTCCGGTCACACTGGATTTGGCGTTGAACCAAATCATAGATGTGGTGAGTTTTTCAAATTTAAAAATTACACTCAGAAGTTGTCCACAGTTAGATAAACTCTAGACTAGGGACTTCTTTAATCTAGTCAAATGAAGAACGAAATACTGGACAACAGCGTTTTAGAGTGAAACGCACTACACGACGTGTACCACATAGGTCTAGCTCCTCACCAGTCTCCCAGTAGCTCAGTGGTTAGAGCATTCAACAAGTGTGAAGTTGGTCATGAGTTCGAATCTTGTCATTCTCGTGACAAACTGAATACAGCTTTTCTGCTGATCGAGGTTGAAATTCAATGCAACCTTTTCCTTTGTCAGGCTCTTCCACACTTCAGATTACTCACGTATTTGGTAAAATTGTTCCACAATACTTTCTGTTTCCACAGAGCATAGGGAGTCTTTTTGAAGAAATTCCTTATAAACGACTAGGGTATTCAAATCCTTAAGGCCTAGTTCAAACGTTGAACTTAACATGAGCCGAACCTAATGCAAATTACCAAGGCTACTGTTCATTGGCTTTGCTAATTTGCATTAGGTTTGGCACATGTTAAGTTCGACGTTTGAGCTATAGGCCATATTTAAAGTTCTGTGAATCTTTTCTAACAATTTGATTTTTAATTTATGCAGAACAAGCGGGCACAAACCATGACTGCTGTAATTTGGGTGCGACAGGTTAGTAAGATCTATGTTTACAGGTATTTCAATTAACATTGCCGGATTTCAAAGCCTCAAGTTTACGCGACAAAAAAGACTCCAATGCTTATATTACTCATTAATGTACGAAGACAAAACTTAATATATCCTTTACAATTGTCCTTGAATTTGCCCACATTTCTAACTCGTTTCGTAGGCTAAGTGCATATTACTCGATTATAACTCGATAAAAAATGTCCATGACTTACGCACATGCACGCAAAATGCATGCTTAGTGCTAAAGGCAACTATTGAAAATAGACATAGAGAGAAATTATGTGCTCAATTTGCCACAAAGAAATGCGAGCAAATGGAAGGAATACTTTTGCGAAAATCATCATCTATCTGCGCACACTCGTGCAGTTTTCATGAGATCCCTCCAGACATAATATTGTTCCATGACCCCCGGAAGCTGCAGTGTTCTGCAGCAATCCCTTTCGCAACCAGAATGATAGCTAACTACTAAAATGGAAAGTATTAACCCTACTCAGACCGGCCTTTTGGTCGTCTGGGACCCCCTCCCCGTAAGTCCTAGAATGTTTTAAGGTATGAAAACAAAATTTGGAAGGTAGTTACGTCCAAAACTTTTTCTTCGGAGGTCTACAATATGAACTGATGACATTGCATGGCGTAAGAATTTCGGCCATGTTGGATTTCTTGATTTTTCCAAAACCTTCGAAAAGCACACCGATAATCAACAACAATAAAAGATCACTGAAAGTGATCTAAAACTGTAAAATTTACCCAAAAAAGTTACGGTTTTTTTTCACTTAAAAGAGGAAACTTCAAATTTAATGAACAAGGCTTTTAAAACCAAATTGCTGCCAGATAAATTTTAAAGAGGGGACACCAAGTTTGGTGACTTAAGCTTAAATACTACAAAATTATAAACGCCAGATGTAAGTGCGGGCAGACCTTTCCGTCAAGGGGTACATTCCTCAAATCCCGTTGGGTTAAAAGTGAACGTAACAAAAAAAGGCTTGACAACATCAGATGTGTAATTTTTTTTATGTATGAACGACGTCAAAGACGTGTTTTTACAACGAACTGAACAGAATAAATAAAATTATCGCTTCAGCTGATCTAGAAAAATAACAAAATGATTCATTTCTGAATGGGATTGTAGTATAAAGAGGTGGCTAGAAAATTTCTAGGACTGTGTCTAAATATAGAATAGTCAGATTTTAGTAAGACGAAAAGGCTGGGAAAAGAGGTTTAATATGACATTTAATATGACAATTAAAAATCTGAAAGAGGAGTCTTTGTGTCACTAGTACTGGAATGACCACCGACTTCGATGGAACACTTCCGAGTATGATGATGTGGAGTTCATTGTCACTCAGGCCAGTTATTTGTGGCTTCCAGACATAACACTCTACAACAAGTACGTGCAATATATCATCCATATACAGTAATATTGTACTGATTAATAGGTTGGGCTAAAGGGTCTGAATGAAATGCCTGTTAAGGTGTGGACAGGCACACTGCGCATCACCAGGCCTTGGTCAAACAGTAATCATCAAACACTGTTGTACAATCAAACTTTGTTCGTGACACCATTCAGCAACATTCAAAATCTTTCAACATCATTTAACATCATTCTACAGGGTTCCCTACCCTACACAACCCTCATCGAAACTCTCCGGTTCACTGAAGTTTAATTATTGCAAAAAGCTTTTTCTTCGTCTCAAAAACTGAGCCTTCTTTAATTGTACGGAATAAATACTTACTCCATAGCATGATCTATTGCTTTTCTAGTGCTAAAGATGATTATAATATTGACAAGGAATCCTACCACAGCCTCACCATATCATATGACGGAAACATATCAAGATTCTTTCCAACTATTTACAAATCTTCCTGCAAATTGGACGTCACAAATTTTCCTTTTGATGATCAGGTAAGAACTTTGATTGAGCACGCTTGGTAAGTGCTGTGTTAGTCTATGAGAGCGAACCTAAATATATAGCGATAGAGGGAAGATAAAATTTCTCGTATGTAAGTTTTCAACTTGACATTGTACCTTCTTTTGATTTGGTAGTTGTTAGTAACGGTTTAGTTGTGTTTGTTCTAAGTTAGTAAACCAGCCTTCCAGAGTGATCGATCCTTGATAGTAGTTTGTACTGTAGGTAACGCTTCTGGTAACGGACAACTACCTGCACCTTACAAACAGCTTATTGCGGACGACAACAGCAAGAAAGACAAACAGTAGGCAAACTGACTGATTTTGCTAATAAAAGACCAACGGACATTTGACTAACAAAGACGGATCTAAACGCACCAATCACGTTTTAGTCTTCGCATCCAATAATGTCACGGCTTAACTGACAGACGGCCAATAACATCACTAGTTCGTCGTCCTAGCATCTACTGACGATTCACAAT
Source organism: Siderastrea radians (assembly GCA_964017195.1). Classification (NCBI taxonomy): domain Eukaryota; kingdom Metazoa; phylum Cnidaria; class Anthozoa; order Scleractinia; family Rhizangiidae; genus Siderastrea; species Siderastrea radians. Next base: position 38,320,819 of record OZ024889.1, on the reverse strand, counting down.
TCACTTGACTCTGATGATAACTTCCCCTTAGGCTGTTGAAACATCAATCAATGTTAAAACAGTCCTCACGTCTTCACTCGCCCGGACGATCATACTCCATCACCGACATAATTATGCATTTTTCTTTTGTTTCGAGGACAAACCCCTGCATTCGTTCGTTCTTTCATTCGTGCATTGATTCGTTGATCGTTTATTTGTTGATTGATTGACTGATTGATTGATTGATTGATTGATTGATTGATTGATTGATTGATTGATTGATTGATTCATTGATTGATTTGTTAGGTCTGCACGCTTAAACTGGGCTCCTGGGCTTATAACATCTTTGAAATGGATCTCTTGACTGCTGGCGATGGCGACATCAGCTCCTTCATAAAGAATGGAGAATGGCTTCTTCAGAGCATGCCTTCCAAGAGATACGTGACCAAGTATCGATGCTGCCCAGACCCGTATGTCTTCCTTACGTACGACATTCACATCAAAAGGAGGTCACTTTATTACGTGTTAAATTCCTTCATGCCTTGTCTGATCATGATGGCTTTAACAATCCTTTCATTTTACTTGCCATCAGAAACAGGAGAGCGAATGGGCGTTGGTATAACAGTGTTGTTATCATTAAGCATTATACAGCTCATTCTGTCCGATTCCCTTCCACCCACGTCCGAAGTACCGCTGATCGTGGTGTATTACGGGCTCACCATGTTTAACATTTTCATGTCATTGGTTTTCTCCTGTATTGTGCTAACACTGTTTCACCATTCAGCGCACCCATTGCCCCATTGGTTAAGGGTATTACTTTGCGAATGGGGAACCAAACTGTTGCGAATGCAACAAGAATGGTTCAAAATAAAAGAGAGGAGAAAACAATTGGAGAGAAAAGAGAAATCGCCCTCTAATGAGATGGACTCGAGGTGCGGTGCGATGAACTGGATACCAGAAATGTCTCTGCCATCCCATGAACCCACAGCAGCGCTTTTAAACAGCCAAGACTCGAATGAAAATTCCTCTGAAAACAGCAATGACTGTATTCTGACCCAAAAACTTATTGAGGAGGATAAGATGGAAATACTTCGCGAAGAATGGAAATTCGCTTCCCGAGTCGTCAATAAGTTTTTTATGTGGATCATCGTGACCGCCATCATAAGCAACGCTGTGTACGTCATCCTTAAAGCCCCAAGCGGTAATTTGTTGTAAATAAACGAGAGAAAGAGATATCGGCTTTTGTTGATACAATGGAAGCTCTGTACTGCTTGCAATATAGTTGAAAAAGTAGGCAACAATCCAAGAGTGATATCAAAGAAAAGACCGGGGCTATCAGAGGGTATTATTGAACGTCCATAAGAGTCTTGCAAAAGGGGCACGTATATGCGTCAATCGCAGCTAAGTCAACTTGTGTCAAAACATAGTCTTCAAAACCGTTCGTCTGTTGTGAATCTATTTAAAGGACTTAAATACCCTCGGTTTGATAAAGGACTGAAAAAAGACAGAAAATAGCCAAAATACACTCTTGAGTAGACGGTTGCTATGGAAACGTCAATCATCATAGACATGTCATTCACACAGGAAAATTTTCTGCAATAAATTTTAGGAAAAGTGACGAGATTTGGTGTTAATTCATCTAATCGTCAGCGCGGGCACAATGTAACCCCCCCCCCCCTCCCCCCAGACTAAATAGGGTTAAGATGCGAAATGTCTAACTTATAGATAGTAAATTAAAGTTTCTTGCTTAGAAACTTTCTTGTTTACAAGATACAGAGTTAGCGATTATTTGTGCCCGTAGTCGACCCGAAAAGTTTCGGGGCTTTCGAGAAACGCACACCAGGCCTCGTCAGTGGTATACATAGTGTCTTAACCGTCCAAAGGAAATTAACAGTCACTGATTTGATTGCTTACGTATGCGACACAGGGCGCGTAAAAGCGTTATGGTGATAATGATGTGCATGCTAGGCAAATATTAGAAATTCCACACCAGCAACGTCTCGTCATATAAACCTATATCTGCTTTACTAAAATACTGTTTGACGTGTGAAATAATAAAGACTATTTTAAAACGGGATTGGAAATATCCTCAAGAGCCCGCCATTTTGAGGCTCACACTGAAAGATTCCCAAGAAAGAGCTAACAACGTTTTTAACCTAAACGGTTACGACAAGGCAAGCTAAAACGATAAATAACACACACTAGGCTGAGCTGGGAAGAAGCACTAATGACCTTCATCCATTAGGACTGGTGCTTGACCCAAATGTCTTTAGAGTTCATGTTGACAATAGGATATCATTACTTATCGTTCGTAGTTAAAACGCTAGTAATGTATACCTGTGTTGGTTTACATACTTCTTGTATGTTTAAATAAACATTTAGCTTGTAATCTTAGATATCCTTTGTTGATCGCTACGTTACAACTGTCAAAGTCTTAAAAATTAAGGAACGGAATTGAACTATTAAGGCCGCACGCGAAGGCTGTTTTTTGAAAATTCTACATAGCAGCTCACACCGCAAACAAACTTCGAACATTTGACATCGTTTGGTTTAAGGAAGTTTCCTTGAGAGCCTCCTAGCATTTTTTGTGATGGGTGGCCTTAAGAATTCTCACAAGCCACAAACGATCGCATTTCAATCCATTAGCAAACAGTGAATGAAAGAAAAACAACGCTCTAGACTTTGTACTTAATCGAAATTCTCTGCAAATACAAATACTCTATATGAACAATTATCATGTTTGCTGAGAAAACATTATATATGCTCAGCGAAAGCCCTTGAATTTTGGTTTGTTTGTGCTAAAATACGAGCGTTATATACTTGAAGTCGTTCTGTAACAAACTTGTTAAATGATCAGGCTCTTTATTGATTAAAAAAAAGCGATCCTAATGACTAGAGCCACGACTTAGAAATGAAAACCATGATTTGTATTTAACGGCGAACTCAAACAACCGTCCAATGCTAAAAAAAATAGTAATAAAAATTGTTCCCTCAAAAGAACAAATAAAATATACTTTGCACGTATCATAAAGATGATCAAAGTTTTTGACGATATTCATTTGCTGTTGTCAAACGCTAAAGCCAGCTCCGCGCATTTTGCTTGGTCCACGATGACTGGCCCGGAAGTTGAAACAATAACATGCATAATTATGAAGGTTAACATTTTGCGTTCTTCCATCCGAAAACATCAAAGATCTGTTACCGACATTAGTAGTGAATGTCATGGTAAAATATATCGATTACCCACGCTAGAGCATTCTCCAGATTGTTCCTCTCAACTTGCCTGGAAGTTTCAAAGTTGCCAAATATGCACTTTCTGCCATGTCGCGGCAGTTTAACTCCAGCTCGTTTCCGTTCTTTAGCCCGTCTGTTCTGGAACCAGGTTACAACTTGCTGTTTGGATAAACCTAACAGGTTTGCTAGCCAAATTCTTGCAGGTGGGGTTAGATATGGCTTAAATTTAAAGTTCTTTTCGAGAGTTTCATTTTGAAATTCTGAGAACACCATCTTCTTGCCTGTCCGCTGAGGTAGTTCCGTGCAAGGATTAAACGATTGGCGCATTGACAATGGCTTGAGATTATCCTCTTTACACTCTTCATTGAAGTAGTTCTCCACGAACCTTTCCAGTGCAGCAATAGGAGAATATTGATCGTTCTGCAGCTCTGTGTTTTGACATCTGACAAAGAGAAGGTTGCTCATCATCCGAGAAGACGAGCTGTAATCGCTCAACGGCAAGACAGTCTTAAAGGCTGATTGGCGATCATAATTTCCGTTTTGGAGTTCTAAGCCATTTTTCTCCATGCCTGCAGGCAGACCTTTAGTTAGCATAGCGTGCAGCAATTAGCCAGGCTTGTTTACGCACGTCGTCGTTATCGAAATGTCTGGTATCGCCTGTCCAGGGGAACTACAGACCACTCAGCTGTCGTACAACTATTTCTGATCATATCAAAACTGCATTGAATTGACTGCGATATCCACACTTAAAGACTAGACAAACAAGCGATGATATTCAGATTTGTAATGACACTAATCTCCAAGTACAACAAACGGAGATTAAAAAAACGATTTTTTTCGACCGACTTTCGAAAAACTCTCAATGTCTTGGTTTACGATTTCTCGAGCTTTTTAACCTTTCACAGTAGATCACGTACAACGAAATAAATACAGAACAAAACACACTAATCCATCAAGACAAAACGTGTTTCGTTATTCCGCCAATCAGAAACTTGATGGTTTGACGCGATTTTCCCTTGATGCGCATCTGATTCGCTCAATCTAAAGACATCCCTAAGGGATGGACTATTAGAAAAGGGAAGCGAAGTATGAAAAAAAAAATCATGCAAGGGGAAATTGAGAGTAAAAAATTAATGCACAGCGAGAAGCCCAGAAAAAAATGTTCTTGCATTCGGGAAAAAAAATATTCCTGCAAGGAAAAAATTCTGCAGTTCGAAAATTCCCCAACCCACCGCGCCCCCCCCCCCCCCCCCCACATATGTTTTCGTAATGGTCCATCCCTAAGGCTATGTCATATGTTAAAAGTGTGATCACCACGCGTTCAGAATTTCAACGTAAATTATTAGTAGAATAATCATTCATGCCTTTGGCAAGCTTGAAGAGACGTTAAAAGGCCAAAGACTTTTAATTCAAGCGCTAACGTAGTAACAAACAACCGGGCTTTTGTAAAAGCAGCACAAGTTGTACATTCGGTCGACCTTATTATAGGAAATTAACGCTCCATGAAATTAACGCGAATTGAAAAAAATCGCTTTAATTTAAGTCGCATTAATGTTTGCAGACTAGTTACAGAAAACGGTAAGCCTTGGCGTTCAAGCGACCTGTAAGAGTAACATAAGCTGGATGTTTTTCATTTTGTATAAAAACACATCCTTGTAACAGATCACTTTTCGCCACTAGATTCCCCCGGAAACGCTAGTCGACCTTTGTTGGAAAAAAAGCTTTGAGTTGTAAACCGCTTTGTGACCTTGACTTGCGATACATAATCACAACAACTGAGGCCCAGTTTAGATGCTATACCTCTCATGTGCCGTACCAAGTAGTATGTAAGGGGGTTTACTCCAAAACCCGAACGTTTCACATACCAAATCTAATGCATAAGCCGTGAAAAGCTATTGTTTTGCCTAACGGAAAGTTCGGGTTTAAAACAGTTTAAGTATTTTATCAAACTATGAACATCATTAACACAGAGGACTGAATAAACAGCGCGCGTTTTCTTGGTCTCTTCTGGAATGAGAATAGGAAGAATGAGAATGGTCAGAATTATTGGGATAAAAAAAAAAGAAAGAAAAAACGATCATTCCAAAAATGGATTGAACCTGAACGCGGGTTTTCTTCCTCAGGAACGACGGGAAAAATTTTAAGAATTAAAAATGTAAAAAATTTTCCCCAGATGCACTGTTGTCCCTGGTGACCAATTTTGTTATTTCCAAATGATCGACAATTTTCGGTTATTGGGCTAATTTCTGTTCATTCTAAGAGAATACATGGATTCGATTCGGGAATGAGAACAGATAATTAAAAACGCACAAAAGGGCCATTCCAAGTATTTTCATTCCAGAATGGTTCCCAGAAAAACGCGCTCGTAAAGGGGCATAGTCACGAGGATTTCGCAGATTTCTGGTCAGAACTGTGCTAGAATTATAGGTAGCTAACTTTGTCCATGCGCAATTGTGTTTGAACATTTAAAGGAACATATTAACTGAATTTCATTAAGAGAAACAAACCATGACCATTTAATATCGATTTAATGTCAACACGCTGAAAGAATTTGAAAAGTTTAGCCTAATTTTTTCAAATTGCAATCCATTTCCATCCGTGCCATCCGGTCCGTGGCAACATACGACAGAAAATAGTTTCAGTGAAGTAATACAGTCTTTGGTAACAAAACTAGACCATTATTTCTGGGCTTTTATTGATGTGAGGACATATTTTTGATTTTTAAAGTGAACTAAAATGGCGTGACCATGCCCCTTTACACTCAAACGAAGAAAACCGTGAACACTGAAAATATTTCTGGAATGTTCATTGTGTTTTGACCAATCACGTGCGATACCTTGTAACCGCAGAAAACGAATGGGTTGCTCAGTCACGGAAAGGATTTGGTTCTCAATTTGTTTTCGAAAGACCTCAAGATTTAACAATTTCGGCCTAATAAATCGAGTCAGTTGTGCTATCAGAAATAATAGCAGCTTTGGGCGAATTTTAAGGGAGGACATTGCAATTTTTACATCAAGGTGAAATAACTGCCGCTTGAGTTGCTTTTCTTGAAACGTCGGAACCGCTAATCGTACGCGTTGGGCCGCCACGTCGAAAAATTCTGTTCTCCAGAAGCGCTCAAACATATTTTCGCTTGCGTAGTGTATGTGGCTCTCAGATAGAAAGGAATAGTAATTTCAATTCCTGTAAGATAAAGATGAAGATTAAATCTTGAGGCCTTTCAAAACAATTCGAGAACCAACTCGATTCGTGACCGAGAAACCCATTCGTTTTCTGCGGTTACAAGGTCTCGCGCGCCATTGGTCAAAACACACATTCCAGGAATATTTTCAGCGTTCACAGTTTTCTTCGTTTGAGTGTAACCGTGACCGTAAAATATTTTTCGCGACTGTAAATGCATATTTAAGAATAACAACTAACGGTTTCAAATTAATACTTAGAGTATCCATTTGCCTTTTCTAGCTTCTTTAGGATTGTGAGTGCAGTCTGAGGCTCTAGTAAAACGAGATGCGGTGTTTAGAAAACATCGCAAAAGGTAAGGTTGTGTCACAAATATATATACAAATATATCGGTTTTAATGAATTTCCAGCTTTCTCGTTGGTTCGCACCCAGCGAACAACCCGTTTTGCATCGTGAAGAAATTAGATAACATATTAATTGCCGTTTGTTCAAACGTTTTTGTTGCTAAGCAAAAGTTTTTGTAAAAAAAATATATATAGAGGATATTGCACGGTGGCGCGAAGACATGAATTTTATTTTCTCGTGGCAAAAAACGATATTTTACTCACTCGCTGCGCTCGTTCGTAGAATATTGTTTCAACCACTAGAAAATAAAACACATTTTCGCGCCACCGTGTAATATTCTCTTTATAGTTTTTTTACAAACCTTTACAAAAGGTAAATGGATACTCAAGCCGCCGTGTAATTTTCTTTTCATTATATAGACAAGAGTATTTTATTGCACAAACAACAGCGTAAAAGCGGGCATAAGTGAGGATATGGAAAATACGCCACTCGAGTCCCGGACGTAGTCTCGTATGAACTTTACGAGTGGTCTATTTTCCACTAAAAAACTCTTGTCTATATATATATATATATATATATATATATATATATATATATATATATATATATATATATATATATCAGCAGCGATTACTGGGGCAGAGAATTAAAAAAAAGATGTCCGCTTATTGGATTTGAGTTGAGGTGTCATCTTAGATTCAACGCCAGCTCAAGAAATCATTGTTAGTCAGTCCAACACTTATAGTTAGACTGGTGTTTTACTGAGTAGGAGAGAAGTGTTAAGGAAACCAAGAAGTTGCTACGGTAACTGTCAGTTTTGAAAAAAGAGGAGACCGGGCAAATAGTAGGTCACGTGTGTCCAAATATATTCAACATAGCGTAAGGCTCGCTATTGACCGAGTAAAAGTTTGTAAACTCCCGTGATCCTCTGTTGGAACTTATCTCGCCACCAGCCTGAGGACGAGGCTCATAGCAGTTGTGCTTCAATGCACGTGTCTTAGTTGGAAATCTTTTGTTCTGTATCACTTAATGATTACACTTAATAACAGAGAATGATATATTTAACGACAGTCGTTAAAAAACCACAACTAAAGTTCAAAACTTCAAATGACCAATCACAACAAAAGCGACAAATACAAGGCCGCCGTTGCTACGTGATTTGAAAAATTTTCATTTTACTGTTAAGCCGGTGAGTACGAACACGGAAATATTAGCATATGAAATGTTGAAGATAGTTATTCAGCAGAATTCTCAGTTTCTATATAAGCAAGGGTTCAACTGTTTCAATTTACACTGAAATTATCTCTTTCGACGTTTCGTCACATCCAAAACGATGTCGTGGGCTTTCCACTGTTTTGGACTGCTTCTATCACTGTTTTGCCAAGCGCTGGAGGCGAATAAAGTTGAAAAGATGCTAAATTCAGCCCATCATTACATGACGGTGCAGACAAAAGCCAGTGGTTATGCGTGTGACTGGATTTGCAACGTTAGTCGGGATCCGTTTGCAACGTACATACAGCGGAAAATAACTGAGGGTGGAACACTGTTTAAACTTAGTATCAATTACGAGATGAAAAAAGACGACGAATGCATCAACGAAATATCTAGCAACTCGAGTGTAAACACAAACACAAACATGACGAACGCCATAAAACACACTGTTATTAAAATGCGACCTAAAAACCGTTTGCACTTAAACCGTACCACTTAAAAGTGCAAACGGTACCAAAGTTTTGCGGGTTAAGCTGATCACGTTCCCCAACGAAGACGTTCCTCAGTTTGTTGTGAACGCTTTAAAGGACACTTCAGCTTTTATAGAGAAAGAGTTCCGATATTACAACGCCAACGCTTTGTGCAGTTTTGAATTGCGTACAAATAATTTAACAACAAGCCATGCAAGTACCGATGAACTTTCGCCCCATGATCTTCAGATGCAAATTCTCCCTCTGACACAGCTTGGGTCGCTGGGCAAAGTTTGCACTGCAGAGGCTGAAAATAACCGAAACCGCTGCATCAAGATCAGTGAATTCGACCACGACAAGACGGACTCGTCACTATATCGCGTGCTTTTTTGTTTCATTGCAATATTCACTTATTTTTGGCCCGCAGTAATTGGATTTTGCTACCCCACAGAAGGCATGCATGCAGGAGTTCGGCTGTTATTTTGTTCATGCGTTTTATTTGCATTTTGTCATAGGAAAGCCCAGTGCCACAAGCTCTAGATCTCATGTGGTGTACCAAGACCCTACACTAACTCATCTTCGCTTTGGTACGCAGTTTTTCTTATACGTATGCAACTGGCTTTTAGAAAGGTTTTTTTATTGCTTTTGAGTTCATCATTGATGGTCTTGCCAATTGTCCATATAACGTAGCTTCTACTGGATTTGTTCGGTCGGTCATTCTATTTTTAGGTCGCATTTTACTAACAGTGTGTTTTATGGCATTCGTCATGTTTGTGTTTTTGGTTCTTTTGTTAAGTGGCTCAATGCTTGTTTGGCCCATATCAACTTTATGCAGGCCTGCATTCCCGGGCCTGTGGCTTAAGGACACGTATTGTAATTCATTTGCTCTATTTTCTCTCACGGGTGTTCGCGTTGTTTTTGTTGTTCTTGACATCTGCGTCTCTTTGTTGGCAACTATTGGAGTAATGTATATGCTATGGACTGCAGCATTTGGTGTTGTGCTGTTCTTACAATTAGCTTTAGTAATAGTTTTGGCCGAGCAAAACCTCCCATTTGTGGCTTGTTTTATCTTTTGCGTTTATTACTTTTGGCATAACTTCAACTCCTTTACCAAACAATACCACTTTCTTGCTGAAACACTTTTTAAGCATCAGGAAAAATCCATGGAAGACATTAGAAGAATGCTTGAACGAACTAGGTATTCCGGGTTGATTCACCTCTTTTCCGCTGGCATGCGGCGGGGCTCTGTACAAAAGACCGATGACAGAAAAGGAAACAGGCGGCCTCAGTTATCCCTCGAGCCAAGTTCAAATGCCTTAAGGTGGGAGATCCCAAGAAGAATTCTGAAAGCACTTTTCAGCAGAGCGTGTGAAGAACTTATGCCTATCAGAATAAACACTCGCAAACTAGTTTCAAAAGTCATTTTGGATTTGACTTTTATAATACTTGCCTTTTCATTGGCCATGCTGTTAAACGCTAATCCACTGATAAGATCTTTATTGATTTGTTCCGCGGGGTCAGTTCCCATGATCATGAGCTTTATTCATACATGTAGAAGGCAGCAAGCCAACCTTTCAGCTTTTGACGAGAATGCTTGTCAAATGGTAAAAAACTATGTTGACGAATCTCGTAAAAACACAGATTTTCTTCACTTGTGGCATAGTAACCGTCCCACGACAGAGGAATTAAACGGGGATATCGAGATGAATTGCAGGCTCTTCAATGCGCTAATAATCTGTTCTGTTTTTTATTGCTTTGTGTTATTCATGTACTGGCTCTAAGAAAGTTTTGAGCGCATGCTACGTAGCCTGATGCTAACGTAAAAGTGAGGTGAACCAGGGCCTGGTAGTTCATAGCAGGATAACCTAGCTACAAGTTGTAGCTCCCATAATTTTTTCTTGTCATGCAATTTTACTTTGGCTGCTTTCAGAGTGTAACTCAGTTAAAACTAGAAGGGAAACAAAAACATTTGGTTGAGTTATCAGCGTACTGTGTTTTTAAACCAGCTCTGAAACAAATAGGCTCTCACAGCCCTAAGTGATCGAAAGTATTTTTAAATTTAAAGGACTGTCAAAACACACCTGCTCCGTTTAACAAAATTACAAAATGTGTTCTGTAAATGGCTAATGAGCAAATTATTTGTATAACCCTTAGCTGAATAACAATCTAACCAGTAAAATTTTCCTGTCACATAAACGTATTAATTTTATACATTTTGCGATGTTCAGTACCATACATTGTAACATACGAGGAACATGCGATTTTTCCGGTTTTGATACGAGTGAAAAAAGAATGCATCATATCTTTGTTAATATACCTTCATTACCCATGCGGAAATTAAAGATTAACCTGTGTAGCTGGCGGTGTTACTATTGGAAAGGGATCTTAAATATCGCCTCATCACGGCGGGGCCAAACCACCCCCCAAATGGGTCATTTAGACTAATTTTGCTTCTTTTTCATATTTCTTTTCCAAACTTGGCAAAAAACCTTGGGTTGTCGCCCAATTTATTTTAAGTATGAGAATGACTTAAAAAACCAAATTGTGACGTCATAATGGCTGACGTCACAAAACGAGTTAACTGAAAATTTCAAATTTGAAATAAAAAGTTATGTCATCTGAAAGAACTTGGCAAGGGGAGTAAAATGCTGAAAACCGTACCTCGCTAAGACAAACGTATCTTGAGTTATGGCAATTTAAAGACATTTAAAGTGTCCCCCCCGGAACCATACTTTTCTTCTAAAAACAACCCTGTTGATCTATTTTGTACAGTTTTTTTCCATGCAAGCTAATAATCTGGTAAAATGGACTTCTTGTTGTTCCAAAAAATCGTATCATTTTAGATTTTAAGTTTTCGGCTTGAAAACGATAATATTAGCAAGAGCATAATTGATCACGTGACACTTAATTACGTCACAAAACTGGTTTGGGGGCTCTAGCTCTGGCAGGAAAAAAATTTTCCGAGTTTTTCTTTTTCATTTAGCTTCCGTCATTTAAGACATCTTATCTGCAACTTAAATGGTGTCGTTGACGCAACAAAACAACACTTAAATTCAAACATATTACACAAGGGGGGGACCCTATTTTGAGACTGTGAAATTTTCAGAATCTAAAATGCCATATCTCATCCATTATTTATCACATCGACAAACGGTTTTCAGCATTCAACTCCTCTTGACGTGTTCTTTCTAAAACACCAGAAAAAATTTAGAAATTCTAAAATTTTATTTTAGAGAATAATATGACGTCACCAATTATGACGTCATAATTTGACATTTGGCATCACCATTCATGTCAAATTGTTTGGCACAAAGACCCATATCAAATTACCAAGTTTGGTAAAGAAATGATGAAAAGTAACAAAATTATTAAAAATTAACCAAAAAACGGGACATTTCATGACCCATTTGGGGGGTGGTTTGGCCCCACCGTGATCAATTTCCCTCGCTATGCAATCGAAACGTATCGTTGCGTATACAATCTCCAGGTTAAAAGGGCATGGTCACGAGGATTTCGCAGATTTCTGGTCAAAACTGTGCTAAAATTATCGGTAACATTGTGTTTAAACATTTAAAGGAACTTATTAACTTAATTTCATTAAGAGAAAACAAACCATGACGATTTAATATCGATTTAATGTCAACACGCTGAAAGAATTTGAAAAGTTTAGCCTATTTTTTTTCAAATTGCAATTCATTTCCATCCATGCCATCCGTAGCAACAGACGACAGAAAACAGTTTCAGTGAAGTAATATAGTCTTTGGTAACAAAACTAGATCATTATTTGTGGGCGTTCATTGATGTGAGGACACATTTTTTTTATTTTTAAAGTGAACTAAAATAGCGTGACTATGCCCCTTTAAAATAAGATGTGAAAAAAAAATTGTCAGCAACCAGAATGGTGGGGGTGGGTGAAACGAAAACGGTAGAGTGGAGCTGTATCGCTCCCTTCATTCATTCATTCGTTCATTCATTCATTCCTTCCTTCCTTCCTTCCTTCCTTCCTTACTTACTTCCTTCCTTCCTTCCTTCATCCATTATAACGGCTAACTCCACGAAAGGGGGACCCGATGTTAGAGATGATTGTAATATTGTCACCCACCTTACCGTATATAACTCCCTTAGGTTAGCATTGTCTGTAATGAGGCGCCAGTGTTTCATGAGAACCTTTTTAAGATTTGGCGTAGCCGGTTTGTATGTGGTAACAAAAGGCAAAAGGTTTTTAGATGTCCTAGGTTTAATTTGAAAGAGCCGCTTTCCTTGATGAGAAAACGATGCCAGTCGTAATAGATTCAACGAATTCTAGAGGATAGCCTCGATCGAGTGAACGGGACTAAAAATCTCGTTTCATTAGTTCTCAACAGACGCAATGTTTCTCCTTTGATAAAACCCTTCTTAACCCTTCTTAAAGTTTCTGTGGGCTTAAAATGTGTTTGGACATCTAGTTTTTTGCTGATGGCGAAACGAGGTCCTTTAAAAACTTCAGTAGCGAGGAAAACAATACGCTATCCGGCTGCTTGGGGAGTTCGCGCAGTGCATTTCAAACCGATTTTGAGCCAGGATGTCCAGCCAGATCAGCACGGGTGCGTCTTGTTGACTAAACACAAACCTGAATTCTTGAAAACGGATTTTGTGATCATAATTATTATCATGACTCGTTTTCACTGAAATCCAAAAACAAATCAGTAACTCTATAGTATCCACAATCCAAACGGGGCATCTGACGAAATCTAAATCACCATTTTGTAACGTAACAAAACAAAAGGTCTAAATTACAAGCAAGAACAAACCTAGCAGAAATAACAAACTTAAGTGACATAGCTTGGTATGTAAACACTTCAATATACAGGGTCCCCAAATAATATATTATTTTCTACATAACGACAGTCAACCAATTAAAATAACAATTTCCCTCAGTTGAGCTTTTGAACGCAAAAACGATCAAAATAACAATTGAAAAAACAAAGAAACCAAAAAACAAAACTAGATAAGTGGACGCATCTTTAGTTAAGACCATGTGGATTCAGCGTGAACAATTGTGTGGTCCAATAGGCTTCTTTAGTAAGTAAAAATTGGTCTAAATATAAAGGATTTAGCTCGATGTCAGGTATATATCTGGTAAATTGCTCTTTTGTAAAAAATTGTTTCTTGTATGAAGTACTTCATTGCCTCATGTTTGTTCCTGAAAATTGTTTACTTACTAGTGAACAGATTTTAATCCGTATACCAGTTGTATGATTGAGGCGGATTTTGTCCGAAATATTACCAGCCGGTTTAAATAATCAGGATAATGTGCTTGTTGATATTCGCTTTTCGTTCGTGGGCAATACAGGAGACATCTCGTTTTGTGCAGTTTCTATATACCATTTCTGTGGGCCTCCATCCTGCGTAGTTCCAGCAATCGACCCTTTGCGGATTTTTCGGTTTTTTGTGACGAAGGATCCATATGATCTGAGATCACAACCCGTTTTCAGTTTCTCCTCCAAGAAACGCGCCAGCTAGTGTCTTGATATTTAGGATTAGCCAAGGTTAACTCTTTGAAAGCCGATGTCATGAACACAACCTGAACATAAGCCTTACTCCTCCTTCACTTAACATCCTCAAGTTTCTAACTCGATATCCTTGCTGATATCCGACTTGAAATCCGTAGTAAAACGACAGATACACCCTCCCAATGGCAAGGTTGACAGTAAATAGTCCCTACAGTGCCTCGTATAAGAAAAAAAAAACATTCCAGACTAAATAGTTCTCAAACAACTGAGGCACTGAAAATTTATTCACAGTATTTTTTAACAACCCATAGTTTGTACCGGCACTTGAAAGTTTGTTGTTCAAGTATAGTGATTCAAATATTTGCAACATAACTGAGAAAACTCCGCCTTAATCATGGAAATATGCAGAATCCTCAATATCTTTTAAATTAAAATATGTCAAAATTGAAGGTTTTACTTTTTAAAATATTTTTTGTATTGTTATGAAGTTATAAGCAGGTAAAAAGTTATGAAGACTGTAGTCGTAGAAAAATAAGCCGTAACAAAACGTTTCAATAGATGTTATAAGTTTTCCAAACGTACACGTTTAATTTCTATCTATTTTAGAGAAATACAGACCGCAGACTAAGAACGAAAACAGTCAGAGCAGTTGTAAGTTGACTAAAGCCATATGTACTTCAACTAATTGATCATATCCTTTCGGAAAAAAGTATTTAGCAAAAGGGTTACTACTGCAATAACAGAATTTGAGGAGAATGAATATCATTAGCCTTAGAGAAAAGCTAGTCCATGAAGCCTTTGAACGCCAGTGTTATCATTGGAAAAAAAGCAACGCATCGACGACACAGAAAATCTCGCAAGCCCACAAATAAATGTTATGTAAAAGTTGCCCACTCACAAACTGACACAGTGGGTAAAGCGTAAGATAAGAAGTCTTCACGAGTCTTAAGTCTCACAACTGCCATAACTTAACCTGGTTTCTGTAGCATCAAGCAATTGACAATATATAAAAATATGTTACCAGTCCTCCCTGGATAAGACACTGGTCTATCGCAGGCTGAAACCCAAAGTTTTGTTCCGATTACCAGATGGTTTGCTAGTACCCATGCCCCTGGGTGGAAAGAAAATTTGGATTAAAGTAAAAGTTACTTGTCTAAGGAAACAGTAGCACCACGCAGTTACCACCAAGCGCCCATGAACCAATAAGAGCGTTAAGCAACAAGAACGTTACATCCTGCACGCCACGAAAGGCAAATGGAAGCAAGGGCGGATCCAGGAAATTCAAAAACAAGCGGCCGTAGCAGCTGCGGTAAGAACGCAACCTTGCGTAAAAGGCGTGGCAAGCAGGGGGCTGTGGGACATGCCCCCCCGGGGGGAGCTACTCGCTAAAGTTTTATACGGGGAGGTTCCGCCTCTAGGCTCAAACCCATTTCCCTTTAGTGTACTTTTCACCCCAAAGCAATCTTTTCATATACCTAGAGTAAAAAGCACCCCTTTCTTAAACCCTAAGGACAATCCAAAACAGTAAAATATCCTATTGTCGCAACATTTTTATCTGAGCTTTGAGTTCCCCTCGGTCGGTTACTAAGGTCCTCAGCTTTCCTGCGTTTGGATTTGTTATTTTTGCCAGAATTTGGCACCCAAGGTAACAATTTCTCCTACCAACCACGGGTTGGTCTGCAGACAAGTCTGTCTTTACAGGTGTTTGTTTGATGGAGGTACCTGCTTTTTCAACTACTGTTACTCTCACATCGATTCTAGCACCTTCCTCTTCTACCACTTTTCTCACTATCTTTGTCAGTTCCCCGTTTGGTGTGACGAGTACAAACATTACTGTGTCCTGAGGGCGAAACCAGGCTGTCTTGCTAATGAGTCTCTTCTTTCTTCTTTCTCCCGCTTGCCATTCTCTTGGTTTGTAGAGGCCTAAGATCCTTTCCGCTCTTGTCAAGCGTTTTCTTATATCCCTAAACTGGGCACTGAATGTTCTTGGCTGCAGTGGCGACTCTTGCCCTGAACTCCCTGGTCCACCTGCTCATGAATACTTTGACCATTGCGCCGGTCAGCTTATTTCCGATGGCCCCGCCTTCGTTCTGTTGCCTTGCTATATCATCGAAGGTATAGACGTGATTCTGCATCGCTGTCTTAATTGCTTCTTGTAAGGCGTGGCCGATCATCCACCTCACTTCTGGTCTGTTGGGTTTTCTCTCGCTCGTGTCGCAAAATTTGCTCTCTGTATTGTCACTTCTTTCTATCACTTCTTCTGTGACATAAGTACTGTCTTTGCAGCTTCGTGTTTTCTTCCAGGATTCCCTTGTCCAGTTGTCTCTGCCGAAGCTCTCTTCGCCTCTCCTTCTAAAAGATAATGCCCAAGTAGAGCCCAAGGAGGTTACAAACTCTTCCCAACCACTCTGGCAACTGATTCAACATCTAGGGACGGAAACATTGCTGAAATGTTCATAGAGAAGATGACTGGTTTCTTTAAGATGTCGCTGCTGCTTTCCTCCACATTTTGGTTGAAGGTCTCTCAGGTATATTAAGGACTGGGTCATTTGAGGTACATTAAAAAATGAAGGGGGTGGTCTATCTCAGTAAGTATGCAACCTATTGACACGAAATTAAGCAAAAAGATGAAACTTGTTACGAAGGCTCATTTTGATAAACGGCTGTCACAATAGGGATCACGTGACTAATTATGGTATTGAATTTCGATATTATTCTTCAGGCGAGATGCAGGAGAACTTATGCAAACCTAACTTACAAACTGACGTCTTAATAGGTTTCCTTGCATTAAGTTCTACACGAAATTAACTGGAAGGCGCGTCCAGGTCACGTGGTTATTGAAATGTCATGATTTTGCTGTCACGCAATAGCCATAAGACCCTCATCCAGGGTAGGGAGACCACCTTTCCAGTTACATTTGGAAAGTACCTCATAAATGTAGAAACGCAATCACTGGAAATGCCAGGTAAACGTATTTTTTCCTAGTGTGCAGAAGCCCTAAAGAACAAAACCGGAAGTAAAACCTTAGCTGGTCACGCAATGTGTTGTCATGGAAATGTCAAAGTCAAAAATACTATATCAACAGAATAAAGGCCATGGCCAAGTCTCATGCTTATCACATGTTTCCTTTTGAAGATAGACCACTCCATTACTTTCTGGATCAGATACTTGCAGACCCAGTCCTTAATATACCTGAGCTCAAGGCAGTGGTACATTTCTTCCATAGAAAGGCATAGGGCGTCAATGCTTTTATCCATGGAGTCACCCAGTAATGATAGTAAATCTGTAAGAATGTCTGAAAGTGGGCCATTCATACTTTCTGTGGCTCCGCATACTGGTTTTACTGGGTGGCCCAGGTCCTCTCTTCCCTTAGGTGGTTTGTGATCTTTTGGTAAGCCATACAGGGGGGGGGGGGGAGGGGGAGTCAGGGTTGTCTTGGTGGTCATAGCACTCTTGACCCTGACCCAGTGTTTTCCTCCTCCTCTCTTGTCCCATTTGTGACCCATCTTCAGTATCCTACCCCCATTGAACTGCGTGGCCTGATTTTAGAACAATCTTGTAGCTAATATATGCGATGTACGCACTTTTAGAAAATTTTACTCTTTGTATACAACTTGTTATAGTATAACTTTATAAAGTTTCATTTTTAGTCTCAGTCATGTTCAATTGCTTTTTTTATAGTTGATGCCCTATAAGTTTCTATGGTATTTTTAATTCAATTATTGTAAAAGCATTTGAAAACTCTTAGCTGATCTTTGCGCAATAAAAGTTGTAGAAATTAAATTAAATTAGTCTCCTGCTCTTTCACTGTGACAGCGGGTCCTCTTTCTCGTGTGGCATCATAAGATCTTTGTAATTCTTTGGCGTATTGACCGTAAGTTTAATTTCCTGCACATATCCGTTGACATGACAACTACCTCACCACTTTTTAATCTTTATCTTCTTTTCAGTGAACGTAGGCCCTCTTCCTCCTCTTTTGTGATGTTCTTGGCCTTGGGGATGCCTTCCTTATCGCATGAATTGTTACTGTTGTCCCTAGTGACACTGAGGACCTTGCCCGTCATATTCCTTAGTACTATGGTTTTATCAGTTGACAAAGGGGCTGGCAGATAGATGTGCCTGTGACTCTCTGTTTCTCAAAGGTCTTTGCGCTTTTTTGGTTGTTTCCTGTTTTTCTGTGTTTTTGTGTTTTCAAGGCTCTAACCTTGCTGTATTATTTACACAGTGAGTGAGCGATGAACCAAAGCCGCTGAAATAGCTTTAAATAAGCTCAAATTAGCCCACAAAAGCAAGGTGAACCCACTATGGACACAAACTAAAACAATTTAGGAATTTTATTTGTAAAAATAGTTTATTTTACGCTTCTAAAACTCTTGAATTCCCTTACAAATAATTACATTTATCATCGCGCTCGCAGTGTGAGCTTGAGTCACGTTTGGAAAAAACACGGAAAATTTAGCGCCAAAATTTGCATAGGAAGCGATCAACATTAAGTAAAATTGAGTCAGCACTTGAAAGGCACGGGGTGTAGTTTTGCTTCAATTCACACTTCAATCATTTCTTTGGCTCTTTCAATAAATCGACCAAAAGAATGTCATTGGCTTTCTTCTGTTTTGTTCCGTTTCTCAGTAGCAGTGCTTTGCCAAGCGTTGGAGACGACTGAAGTAACACAGATAATTGTTTCGCCTTCTTCTGACAAGACGGTCCTTAGCGGCTTTGACGTGAGTGAAGCTGGTCGTGATTTGGTTACACAATATCCGACGCAAACGGCGACAAATTACAGTGGAAGACGGTTTAAACTTTTAAACAAATGCCAGATTAGAATAGAAGAAAAGTGCCCCAACGACGTTTACGCTATCTTCTCATTTTCTACTTGTTGTGAAAACGATTGGATGAGTTTTATTTTAGCAGGATGTTTTCCGTTATAGTAAATCTGTATTTCACTCACTTAGATGTTACGACTAAATAATCAGTCCGTAATAAAATATGTTTGTTTCTTTTTATCAAATTTAGCAGGCGTCCCTAGTTCCCAGATTGTTCAAAAACTTGAGCACGAGTTATTGAGCAAGTACGACAAAAGCGTCATCCCCAAAAGAACAGTGGAGAAAGGCGTTCCGGTCACACTGGATTTGGCGTTGAACCAAATCATAGATGTGGTGAGTCTTTCAAATTTAAAAATTACACTCAGAAGTTTTCCACAGTTAGATAAACTCACGGGGGGGGGGGGAGGGGCAACTTCCCATACATTCTCTTAAATGAAATCCAAACGATGTTCTCACAACTTGCAAAGCAATCTGTGAGATTCTAGTCAGCGGATATGCCTTTTGCGCGTGCGCAGTTGTTGCATAATTCCAACGGAACTCGGACGCTGGAGGAAAAAATTTTTATGGCGACCAAAGGCGGCGGATTCGGTTTTGTCCTTTCGTTTAGGTAATTCACGATTTGATCGTATTTTACACGTTTTTCATGTTTTCGTGCTTTTTGCTTCTTCTGAAGACATAAGTTTACTCGCGGAGTTTTTTAGTCGCAAAGTAGAACAGTAGCGCTTCGATCAATCGAATCCGCGCTGATTGACTCTGTAGAATTTTTAAGTTGGGTTAAAAACTGGGATTGGGTTCAAAGTACTGAACTGTGAAATGGTCTTGTTAACACATTACTGGATTATTGAAAATAAAAGTCGTATTTTGTGCGTAAGTATCGTTTCCATTAGGTCATAGCAGTTTTGATTGAATTTATGTCTACGATGTACAATGTTCTTTGGCACATTTCCCGTTGCAATTTATTTAGACCACGCAGGATAATCCTACGACTGGAAAACATGCAAACCCAGTACAGCCATAACTGTCTCATCTCATGCTATCAATTCGTTTCAGAATGAGATGCAAAGAGAAACACTGACAGTATTTTTATTTATCACACGCATCAGTTCAGCGGTAAACAAAGAACAAAATTACGTCGCGGAGTACAAAAAATATAATCCTGAATAGTTCAAGCGCTTTCTCTCGGTGAGAATTTTATTTACGTTCAATTATCTAATTCTAGCATTCAACTTTGAAACGTTTGTCGCAAACTTGTTCTCCAAGTATAAACAAGCGAAACGTGACTGCCGTACAGCTCGCAGCTGATCCACTCGCCACTGCAACAAACAAGACAGTGCGAAAACAGAAGTGTCTTCATCGACGTCGCTGCCATCGAATATTCTCTTGTACGAAACTGACAGTAAGTTCCATAAGAGATTAGCCGCTCACCACTTATTTTCCCTCGACAAAATACACAAAAATTTTGAAAACTATTCCACAGAAGTTGATCTCTATGTTGATCGGAAATGTGGGCTACCATGACGTTCTGGCCGGAAATACCTATTGTTACGAACACCGCTGTTCACATTTTGACTGGACCGTTTTGAAAATTGTGAGAACATCGTTTCTCGGTCCCAGGCCTCGCTTCTATCCCCCCACTGGATAAACTCTAGACTAGGGACTTCTTTAATCTAGTCAAATGAAGAACGAAATACTGGACAACAGCGTTTTAGAGTGAAACGCACTACACGACGTGTACCACATAGGTCTAGCTCCTCACCAGTCTCCCAAAAGCTCAGTGGTTAGAGCATTCAACAAGTGTGAAGTTGGTCATGAGTTCGAATCTTGTCACTTTCGTGACAAACTGAATACAGCTTTTCTGCTGACCGAGGTTGAAATTCAATGCAACCTTTTCCTTTATCAGGCTCTTCCACATTTCAGATTACTCACGTATTTGGCAAAATTGTTCCACAATACTTTCTGTTTCCACAGAGTATAGGGAGTCTTTTTGAAGAAATTCCTCATAAACGACTAGGGTATTCAAATCCTTAAGGCCTAGTTCAAACGTCGAACTTAACATGAGCCGAACCTAATGCAAACTACCAAGGCTACTGTTCATTGGTTTTGCTTATTTGCATTAGGTTTGGCACATGTTAAGTTCGACGTTTGAGCTAGGCCATATTTAAAGTTCTGTGAATCTTTTCTAACAGTTTGATTTTTCATTTATGCAGAACAAGCTGGCACAAACCATGACTGCTGTAATTGGGTGCGACAGGCTAGTAAGATCTATGTTTACAGGTATTTCAATTAACATTGCCGGATTTCAAAGCCTCAAGCTTACGCGACAAAAAAGACTCCAATGCTTATATTACTAATTAATGTACGAAGCCAAAACTTAATATATCCTTTACAATTGTCCTTGAATTTGCCCACATGTCTAACTCGTTTCGTAGGCTAAGTGCATATTACTCGATTATAACTCGATAAAAAATGCCCATGCATACACGCAACATGCATACTTATTGCTAAAGGCAACTATTGAAAATAGACATAGAGAGAAATTCTGTGCTCAATTTGTCACAAAGAAATGCGAGCAAATGGAAGGAATACTTTTGGGAAAATCACCATCTACTTGCACACACTCGTGCACTTTCCATGAGATCCTTCCAGACGGAACATTGTTCCATGACCCCCGGAAGCTGCAGCGTTCTGCAGCAATCCCTTTCGAAACCGGAATGATAGCAAACCACTAAAATGGAAAGTATTAACCCTACTCAGACCGGCCTTTGGGTCTTCTAGAACCCCGACCCCCCCCCCCCCCCTGCTAAGTCCTAGAATATTTTAAGCCATGAAAACAAAACTTAGAAGGTAGCTACGTCCAAAACGTTTTCTTTTGAGGTCTAAAACATGAAGTGATGACATCACATAACGTAAGAATTTCGTCACGTTCTCAAAAGGTGGCCATCTTGGTTTCGCCATATTGGATTTCTTGATTTTTCCAGAATCTTCGAAAAGCACACCAATAATCATCAACAACAATAAAAGAACACTGAAAGTGATCTAAAAATGTAAAATTTACCCCAAGAAAATTATGTTTTTCATTAAAAAGAGGAAACTTCAAATTTAATGAACAAGGCTTTTCAAACCAAATTGCTGCCAGTTAAATTTTTAAGAGGGGACACCAAGTTTGGTGACTTAAGCTTAGATTTTACAAAATTATAAACGCCCAAAGTAAGTGTGGGCAGATTCCCCGCCCTTTCCGTCAAGGAGTACATTCCTGAAATCCCGTTTGGGTTAAAAGTGAACGTAACAAAAAAGCCCTGACAACATCAGACGTGTAAAATTTTTATGTATTAACGACGTCAAAGATGTGTTTTTACAACGAACTGAACAGAATAAATAAAATTATCATATGGCAAGCGATTCTCACGGCTAAATGGAGCACTCTGATTGGTTAGTTTTCGGTCGGGATTTTACAGTACGGACCATTACCATGGAAACGGTCCTTTTGGATATTTTTTTCTCGCACTCCCGCAAAATTCAAACTGCGAAAACGCAAGAAGATAAAAAAAGTAAAAGTTTGGAGCTGGTACAAAACAAATGAACGAGGTGAACATGTCTGTTTAGAAAAACGCTCTTCAATTAACTTTACCGACTTTTTGATATAAGCAAAAAACCCGTCAGCAGTGAATCAAAAAGCTTGCACAATATTTCTTCAGTTTGTGTTTATTGTTTTTTGTACGGCTATAGACTGCTGGTAAGCTATAAAGAGCGTAGTAAATTGGCCAAGACTTGAACAATAATCATTAAAATTCAGCATTAACAAAAGAGTACGTTTCTCGCAAGAAAAGCTCTCGGCGAAAAAAATGAAAACTTGTAAACAACTAGGAAATGGCTTTTATCAGCAACTGTAAATCGAAAGGAAACGATCACCTTCTTGTCTAGCTTATACAGGCCACCGCTTCAGTCAGCGCTTTCCACAGGAACAAATTAACGCTACACGTATTAAACTAAAAGTGTACCTTGATTCCTCAGCGAGATTTTTGTTCAATGGACGTCCTTGAAAATAATTTTGGCTTCTTTACAAGTCCGCTTTTGCTGTAGCTCGCGCATAAAAACAAATTTGTTAGGTGCGACGAATACTTGCACTCAGCATCCACAAAGTGTTCCAAAAAGCCATTGAAGCAAACGACTTGCAGTATTAGTATTTGACGAAGAGATGTTCTCAGTGTCCTTTTTTAAAGTTCGAGAGCTCCTTTGTTCACGTTACAGACTAACACGCTGCCACAATTTCCAGTTTGAGAAGCACGTTTGTGAGATTTTATCGCGGCGTTTCATTATTCTTCTTTTTCCCCAGTTGTCTCCGCCCGTAACGAAGAATTATTTTCAAATATAACTATCTTGCAATTGTGTTGTTCAGGACGACGAAAAACTGACACATATAGTAGAAGCGGAGCAGTTTTCATTCAAGAGCCACGCAAGTTTTCGCCGATCGGCAGCAACGATCATCAAACTGTTTTCGAAAGCCAGTGATAATCGCTGGCTTGTGACATCGCGCCGGAAATTGACTTGAATGAACTACCGGAAGTGTTGTTTCGTACGAAAAATGATGCCATATAATAAACTACTTACTAACTTCACTTGCTCGGGACCTTACTGGGGAATATTGGCCCTCGGTCGTTTTTGTACGGACCTCGCTGCGCTCGGTCCGTACTACCACGACCTCGGGCCAATATTCCCCAGTACGGCCCTCGCGCTCAGTTAGTAAGAAGTTATTATCGCTTCAGCTGATCTAGAAAAATAGCAAAATAATTCATCTCTGAATGGGATTGTAGTATAAAGAGTTGGCTAGAAAATTTCTAAGACTGTGTCTAAATATAGAACAGTCAGATTGTAGTAAGACGACGAGGTTGGGAAAAGAGGTTTAATATGACATTTGCTATAGTCCAGCTGTTAAGCCCCCAAAATGGCAAAATCGTTCACTTTTTGATAAAAGCATGAAACTTGGTGGGATGATAGACTTATATGTGCTGATCATTTTCTGATATAGGGCCAGCGGCAAAACGACTGTTTAAGAGGATAAGAGGGCGTGGCCTAATGCACATGATATCAGTCAGCATGAAAACGAGGCTACATAGGAAAGACCTTATTTTCGCTGTTTTTTCAGTTTTTATACAACAAACGTTTGGGCATATATCAGAGACAAGTCATGAACACCTTTATGGCATAGGATGTATATTAAAGTGAGCCACATGACCTGTCGCGTGACTACAAAGGCAAATTTCAGTCGAAAGCATATTTATTATAAGCCGTGTATTAAAACAATCAAAATTTTAAGATCAATCAGCTTTTGGAAGGAATATTCTTCCAAATATTACCATTTTAACTCAAAACAAGCCTTTCTCGTCGTTCACTTTTTCGACGGGCTTAATTGATCTTCTGGGACCGGGGGAGAGAGTGGCGGATTCCCCTCCCCCCCCCCCCCACTTCTTAACTCCGAAAATATTAAAGGTCGGATTCTCATACGTCATATTCTCAAATGGCGGCCGGCCATCTTGGATCCGCCACCTTGGATTTCTTGATTTTTCCAAACCCCCCCAAAGCTCCTAAATCAACCAATAAGCAATTAAAATCAATAAATGAGCACAAAACTGATCTAATTTACTTCAACTAAGTTATAGTTTTGTACTGAAAAGGGCAAAAAACGAAATTCTGAAAAAACCGCCTGTCAATAAGTGGTTGCCATGGCAACATCAAACTTGATGAACAAAGACTTGCTAATGCCAAATTGTTTCCAGATAAATTTTTATGAAAAGTCATTAAGTTTGATGGTTTAGCGTTAAAAAATTTTAAACATCCAAAGTGCACGCGGGCATATTCCCCTCCCCTCCCCTCCCCCCCGATCTGAAGAGGGTTAATTGACCGCAAAAAATCCCACTTAATCAAAAACACTTGCAGTTTGTCTTGGATATCAATTATACATCGAAGAATATACATGATCAAAATTTCTGTGGCTGTTTTTAAGAGACTTGTTTACAATTTTAGCTTGAGTGACTAATACATTGTAATGTGATTGGCAATAGATACATAAACGCAGGCAGTCAAATCAATGATAAGTAGTAATGTCTGGATAGTGCACGTTGTTTTTAACAGTCTCACTGAACAGAACTATTAATCTTCCTCTTTACAGTGTCCACCACAATTACATAGTGCCGTGCATGTTAAACTTGCATTGAGCCCTTTCTTACGGCCACAGTGAAAGACTTCATAGCAGGATTCTTGTGCTTATATGGTAAGACTGTTCACACTGGTTTCCACTCTCTCTCTTCTCTTTTCCAACTCTAATCTCGAGGACATCAAAAAGTGAACACTATGAATAAAAGCACTCTGCCATGCTTCTTTTGCTGGTAGAATGTTTTCGTTCTCTGTCATAGCTCTAGTTGTTTTGCTATAAAGAGGTACGACGAATCTTTCAATTAGTCGCATGTACTCCTCAGGAATTTATTCTAGAATTGATGACAAGTCAGCTAAGACATCGGTAATCTGATCAGAGACATTCCATGCATTCCATGCGGTCTTTTTACCTCTCCCGGAGAAGAAGGAGGCCGTGTCGCAACCTGTAAGTGCATGCAGCGCACAACATGCTTGGACTTTTGGTGGACACAACTGAGCGGCGAATTCATGAATTGCCAGATACCTGAAATGTTTTCCAGCGCTGAAAGCAGTCCACACTTCATCAGCATCAATATCAGTCATTTTGGAGACTGCAGGAACAACATCTGTGTTGATGGTTCTAATCATGATTTTCCGGGGCATGGGACATGTGCGGTATGAGATGCATGCCATCTTCTTCGTGGGAACATTCTTCCACACCATTCCTTCTTCAGCTCAACTGAAATAGTAACCTACAAATAAATAACCTGTAAATACATGGAGTAACATTTGGTATATGGTGTTTTAGCGGGAGTTTATTTATTTGCAGGATCAAATTTTCGCGGATTGTTGGAAAATTCGCAAAATTTTCAAACATTTCATGCCACACGGTATAATCAATGCAGTGATAAATTAGAACAAGCTTTCACTGTTTGGTAGTCCTATGGAGAAGATTTCTAAAAAAAGTATCAAGTGTGTGGAGCAATTTAAGTATTCCCACAACTCGACGTGACCATAATCAGTGGAGCTGTTGTAGTGCAAATGATGTCGCCTGAGACAGGCAGAACATTTCAGGTGTATGCTTTCAATGTCTTCCGGTGCCATATATCATGAGAGAGTGGACGTCATCTGGGATGTTTCTTGCCAGGATTGTCTGAAGGCGACTACCAGAGAAGAGGGGTCCTGGTAAACGCAGAAGAGTAGCACCTTCTTCCTAAACTTCACCAGCATGGAAAAGTTTTCTTAGGGTAAAAAATCACCATACAGAACTTTTCCACTTTCTGGCAAAACATGTGATGTCGTAACACATGACAGGGAAGGAAGGAACTGGAAAACAATTCAGGTATCTAGCAATTCATGAAATCGCCACTCAGCTGGCTCCACAAAAAGCCAAAGCACTTCCCATGCTGCATGCCTTTACAGGTTGTGATACAGCCTCCTTTGTCTCCGGAAGAGGTAAACGGACTGCATGGAATGCCTTTACTCAGATTACCGACATTTTGGCTGACTTGTCGTCCATTCCAGAGTCCACACTGAGTACAGGCGACTAATTGAAAGATTTGTCATATGTCTTTACAGCAGAACAAGTACAGTTGACAGTGAATGAAACCAGTCAAAATAGCTCTTTTTGAAAGGGTCACATAACTTCGGAAAACATTGCACCAACACAGCAGCACTAACAGATCACACAAAGGGAGCGACGTACCAGGCCAGACATGTATGGCCAGGCCATGTCCTCCAGAATAGGGTTGCAAAAGAGAAGAGGGAGAGTGGAAACCAGTGTGGACAGTCGTACCATAAGCATTAGAATCCTGCTATGAAGTCATTCACTGTGGCTGTAAGAAAGGGCTCAATGCAAGTTTAACATGCACGGCACTATGTAATTGTGGTGGACACTGTAAAGAGGAAGATTAATAGCTCTGTTCAGTGATACTGTTAAAAACAACGTGCACTATCCAGACATAACTGCTTATCATTGTTTTGACTGCCTGCGTTTATGTATCTATTGCCAATCACATTACAATGTATGAGTCACTCAAGCTAAAATTGTAAACACGTCCCTTAAAAACAGCCAACAGAAATTTTGATCCAAGACAAGATACAAGTGACTTTGAAGAAGTGAGCTTTTCTGTCAACCTGGTGAATTTGCTACGAGAAATCTTGTTTTTAGTTAAAATGTTAATATTTAGAAAAATGTTCCTTTAATAGTTTTTGATAGTTGATAGTTTTCATCTACAGCTTATAACAGATATGCTTTCTATTGAAATTTGCCTGTTGTGGTCACGTGACAGGTCATGTGACTCACCTTAATATACATTATGCGCCATAAAGGTGTTCATGACTTGTTTCTGATATATTCCCAAACGTTTATGTAAAAACTAAAAAAAGGGCGAAAATAAGGTGTTTCCTACGTAGCCTCGTTTTCATGTTGGCTTGGGTCATGTGAATTTGGCCACACCCGCTTATCCTCTTAAACAGTTGTTTTGCCGCTGGCCCTATATCAGAAAATGATCAGCACATATAAGTCTATCATCCCACCAAGTTTCATACTTTTATCAAAAAGTGAACGGTTTTTGGCCTGACGGCTGCACTAATATGACAATTAAATATCTCAAAGAGGATTCTTTGTGTCACTAGTACTGGAATGACCACCGACTTCGATGGAACACTTCTGAGTATGATGATGTGGAGTTTATTGTCACCCAGGCCAGTTATTTGTGGCTTCCAGACATAACTCTCTACAACAAGTACGTGCAACATATCATCTAAATACTGTAATATGTACTGATTAATAGGTTGGGCTAAAGGGTCTGAATGAATGCCTGTTAAGGTGTGGACATACACACTGGGCATCACCAGGCCTCGGTCAAACAGTAATCATCAAACACTGTTGTACAATCATACATTCATACATACAAACATTCAAACTCTTTCAGCATCATTTAACATCATTCTGCAGGGTTCCCAAACGCGTTTAAGTTGTTGAGTAGAAATGTTGAGTCCTTTTGTTGAATTGCACCGCATGCCCACCTCTGAAAGACAGAGCTGAAAAAAAAGCTAAAATTGCTCAGTGGTGTTAAATTCTCAAAATGAAGGCCATTTCAAAGGGATTTTTCTAAATTTCGACAAACAAATTAAATTTAAAATTTAATAGGTGCCAAGACTTAAGTGAAGAGTTTGTTAGTGACGCAATGTACATTCAGATAATTGTATTGTGTTATTTGGCTCTGTCCCCCTGAAACTGTTGTGTGCAACATCACTCGCAACACTTTCAATGGACATTTACTCGAATAAACACTCCTTATCATTCATAAACCTTAGTAAAAGGTAATAGCTGAAGCTATAGTGCCCTGGGTGTTCACGATAAAAGTATAATGCATTCGTTTATAATGGATATTTCAATTTCTATCCTCCAGAATCCCTTTTTTTATATTGACTGATCTTTGTTTTAAACTGATACGGTAATACAGGACTATTATCGGAGGTGAACACACAGTGCAATTTCTTTAGGTGCAAAATTGCTCGGTGTGTTCAGGCCTTAAAAGTCCACAAGCATCAAAAGTTTATAGTCCGCTTCTTGATTTACGTGTGCGTCTCCCCTCCATTAGTAACTCAAAATAGGAACCGTGGTCTTTTTTCCTCTTCTATCTCTTTGAACGAGATGTATATATTGTTTGAATAACTGTCCCCTACCCTACACAACCCTCATCGAAACTCTCCCGTTCACTGAAGTTTAATTAGTGACTAATTATTGCAAAAAGCTTTTTCTGCGTCTCAAAAACTGGTCCTTCTTTAATTGTACGGGATAAACACTTACTCCATAGCATGATCTATTGCTTTTCTAGTGCTAAGGATGATTATAATATTGACAAGGAATCCTACCACAGCCTCACCATATCATATGACGGAAACATATCAAGATTCTTTCCAACTATTTACAAATCTTCCTGCAAATTGGACGTCACCAATTTTCCTTTTGATGACCAGGTAAGAACTTTGATTGAGCACGCTTGGTAAGCGCTGTGTTAGTCTATGAGAGCGAACCTAACGGTATAGCGATAGAGGGAAGATAAAATTTCTCGTATCTAAGTTTTCAACTTTCCACTGTACCTTCTTTTGATTTGGTAGTTGTTGGTAACGGTTTAGTGGTGTTTGTTCTAAGTTAGTAAACCAGCCTTCCAGAGTGATTCCTTGATAGTAGTTTGTACTGTAGGTAACGCTGCTGGTAACGCACAACTACCTGTACCTTACAAACAACTTATTGCGGACGACAACAGCAAGACAGACAAACAGTAGGCAAACCGACTGATTTTGCTAACAACAGACCAACGGACATTTGACTAACAAAGACGGATCGAAACGCACCAATCACGTTTTACAGTCTTCGCATCCAATAATGTCACGGCTTAAATATGACAGACGACCAAGAACATCACGAGTTCGTCGTCCTAGCATCTACTGACGATTCACAATTCACTTGACTCTGATGATAACTTCCCCTTAGGCTGTTGAAACAGCAATCAATGTTACCGCAGTCCTCACGACTTCACTCGCCCGGACGATCATACTCCATCACCGACATAATTATGCATTTTTCTTTTGTTTCGAGGACAAACCCCTGCATTCGTTCGTTCTTTCATTCGTGCATTGATTCGTTGATCGTTTATTTGTTGATTGATTGATTGATTGATTGATTGATTGATTGATTGATTGATTGATTGATTGATTGATTAGGTCTGCACGCTTAAACTGGGCTCCTGGGCTTATAACATCTTTGAAATGGATCTCTTGACTGCTGGCGAAGGCGACATCAGCTCCTTCATAAAGAATGGTGAATGGCTTCTTCAGAACATGCCTTCCAAGAGACACGTGACTAAGTATCGATGCTGCCCAGACCCGTATGTCTTCCTTACGTACGACATTCACATCAAAAGGAGGTCACTTTATTACGTGTTAAATTCCTTCATGCCTTGTCTGATCATGATGGCTTTAACAATCCTTTCATTTTACTTGCCATCAGAAACAGGAGAGCGAATGGGCGTTGGTATAACAGTGTTGTTATCATTAAGCATTATACAGCTCATTCTGTCCGATTCCCTTCCACCCACGTCCGAAGTACCGCTGATCGAGGTGTATTACGGGCTCACCATGTTTAACATTTTCATGTCTTTGGTTTTCTCCTGTATTGTACTAACACTGTTTCACCATTCAGCGCACCCATTGCCCCATTGGTTAAGGGTATTACTTTGCGAATGGGGAACCAAACTGTTGCGAATGCAACAAGAATGGATCAAAATAAAAGAGAGGAGAAAACAATTGGAGAGGAAAGAGAAATCGCCCTCTAATGAGATGGACTCGAGGTGCGCTGCGATGAACTGGATACCAGAAATGTCCCTGCCATCCAATGAACCCACAGCAGCTCTTTTAAACAGCCAAGACTCGAATGAAAATTCCTCTGAAAACAGCAATGACCGTATTCTGACGCAAAAACTTATTGAGGAGGATAAGGTTGAAATACTTCGCGAAGAATGGAAATTCGCTTCGCAAGTCGTCAATAAGTTTTTTATGTGGATCATCGTGACCGCCATCATGAGCAACGCTGTGTATGTCATCCTTAAAGCCCCAAGTGGTAATTTGTTGTAAATAAACGAAAGAGGTATCGGCTTTTGCTATTACACTTAACGCTCTGTACTGCATGCAATATAGTTAAAAAGTAGGCAACAATCTAAGAGTGATATCAAACGAAAAAGACCGGGACTATCGGAGGGCATTATTGAACGTCCATAAGAGTCTTGCAAATTAGGGGCACGTATGTGGGTAGATCGCAGCTGAGTCAACTTGTGTTAAAATATATCCTTCAAAACAGTTCGTCTGTTGTGAGTCTATTTAAAGGACTAAAATACCTTCCCTTGGAGAAAGGACTGAAAAAAGACAAAATAGTCAAAATACACTCCTGAGTAGACGGTTGCTATGGAAACGTCAATCATCATAGACATGTCATTGACACAGGAAAATTTTCTGCGATAACTTTTCGGAAAAAGTCACGAGATTTGGTGTTAATTCAGCTAGCCGTTTAAAAGTGATAATTCGTTTAAGTCAGCTCGGGCACAATGTGCCTCCCCCCCCCCCCCCCCAGACTAAATAGGGTTAAGATAAGAAACGTCTAACTAATAGTAAAGTTTCTTGCTTAAAAACGTTCTTGCTTACAAGTTACAGTGTCAGCGAATATTTGTGCCCGAAATCGGCCCGAAAAGTTTCGGGGCTTTCGAGAAACGTACACCAGACCTCGTCAGCGGTGGACATAGCGTCTCAACCGTCCAAAGGAAAAATCACTGATTTGATTGCTTACATATGCGACACAGGATGCGTAAACGGCGTTATGGTGATAACAATGTGCATGCTAGGCAAATATTAGAAATTCCACACCAGCAACGTCTCGTCAGGTGAACCTATATCTGTTTTGCTAAAATATTGTTTGACGTGTGAAATATTAAAGAATATTTTGAAACGGGATTGGAAATATGCGTTAGAGCCCGCCATTTTGAGACTCACACTGGAAGATTCCCATGAAAGAGCTAACAACGTGTTTAACCCAAAAGATTACGGCAAAGCAGGCTAAAACGATAAATAACACACATTAGGCTGAGCTGGGAAGAAGCACTAATGACCTTCATCCATTAGGACCAGTGCTTGACCCAAATGTCTTTAGAGTTCATGTTGACAATAGGATATCATTACTTATCGTTCGTAGTTAAAACGGGGGCAATGTATACCCGTGTTGGTTTACATACTTCTTGTATGTTTAAATAAACATTTAGCATGTAATCTTAGATATCCTTTGTTGATAGCTAAGTTACAACTGTCAAAATCTTAAAAATTAAGGAACGGAATTGAACTATTAAGGCCGCATGCGAAGGCTGTTTTTTGAAAATTCAACATAGCAGCTCACACCGCAAACAAACTTCGAACGTTTGACATCGTTTGGTTTATAGAAGTTTCCTTGAGAGCTCCCCAGCATTTTTTGTGATGGGTGGCCTTAAGAATTCTCAGAAGCCACAAACGATCGCATTTCAATCCATTAGCAAACAGTGAATGAAAGAAAAACAACGCTCTAGACTTTGTGCTTAATCGAAATTCTCTTCAAATACTCTATATGAACAATTATCATGTTTGCTGAGAAAACATTATATACGCTCAGCGAAAGCCCTTGAATTTTGGTTTGTTTGTGCTAAAATACGAGCGTTACTTGAAGACGTTCTGCAACAAACTTTTCAAGTGATCAGGCTCTTTGTTGATAAAACAGTGATCCTAATGACTAGAGCGACGATTTAGAAATGAAAACCATGATTTGTATTTAACTGTAATGCGTTTTATACATGAGCCTCTGGCTCGGAGATATGGAGCAACCCTATCCCACGCATTGACGTTAATAAATGGATTGTTGTTGATTGTTGTTGTTGAACGGCGAACTCAAACAAACGTCCAGTGCTCAAGAATACGATAATAAAAATTTTTCTCTGAAAAAAAAATCAACAACAATAAAACAAACTTTGCACGTATTTTAAAGATTTGCTGCTGTCAAACGCTAAAGCAAGCTCCACGCATTTTGCTTGGTCCACGATAACTGGCCCCAGAGTTGCCAAACAATAACATGCGTATGAAGGTTAACATTTTGCGATGTTCCATCCGAGAACATCAAAGATCTGTTACCGACATTAGTAGTGATTGTCATGGTAAACTATATCGATTACCCATGCTGACAAATAGAACATTCTCCAGATTGTTCCTCCCAACTTGCCGGGAAGTTTCAAAGTTGCCAAATATGCACTTTCTTCCATGTCGCGGCAGTTTAACTCCAGCTCGTTTCCGTTCTTTAGCACGTCTGTTCTGGAACCAGGTTACAACTTGCTGTTTGGACAAACCTAACAGGTTTGCTAGCCAAATTCTTGCAGGTGGGGTTAGATATGGCTTAAATTTAAAGTTCTTTTCGAGAATTTCTTTTTTAAATTCTGAGAACACCACCTTTTTGCCTGTCCGCTGAGGTATTTCCGCGCAAGGATTAAACGATTGGCGGGTTGACAATGGCTTGAGATTATCCTCTTTACACTCTTCATTGAAGTAGTTCTCCACGAATCTTTCCAGTGCAGCAATAGGAGAATATTGATCGTTCTGTAGCTCGCTGTTTTGACATCTGACCAAGAGAAGGTTGCTCGTCATCCGAGAAGACGAGCTGTAATCTCTTAACGGCAACACAGGCTTAAAGGCTGATTGGCGATCATAATTTCCGTTTTGGAGTTCTAAGCCATTTTGCTCCATGCCTGCAGGCAGACCTTTAGTTAACATAGCGTGCAGCAATTAGTCAGGCTTGTTTACGCACGTCGTCGTTATCGAATTGTCTGGTATCGGCAATCCAGGGGAGAACCGCAGGCCACACAGCTGTCGTACAACTATTTCTGATCATATCAAAACTGCATTGAATTGACTGCGATATCCACACTTGAACACTAGACAAGCAAGCGATGATATTCAGATTTGTAATGACACTAATCTCCAAGTACAATAAACGCAGATAATCCTTCTTGACTCCTAAACCTTTCAAGGTTCTTTAAAAACGCCGCGAAAAAAAATAAAACGATTTTTGGCGACCGACTTTCGAAAAAGTCTCAATGTTTTGGTTTTCGATTTCTCGAGCTTTTTAGCCTTTCACAGTGGATCACGTACAACGAAATAAATACAGAAAAAACACACTGATCCATCCAGACAAAACGTGTTTCGTTATTCAGCCAATCAGAAGCTTGGTTTGACGCGATTTTCCCTTGATGCGCATCTGATTCGCTCAATCTAAAGACGTCTCTAAGGGCTGGACCATTCGAAAAGTTAATGGGAGGGGGGTGGAGGGGCGAAGTATAAAAAAAATTCATGCAAGGGAAATTGAGAGAAAAAAATTCATGCACAGCGAGTAGCCTAGAAAAAAATGTTCTTGTATACGGAGAAAAAAATATTCCTGCAAGGGAAAAATTCTTCAGTTCGAAAATTCCCCAACCCACCCCCCCCCCCTCCCCATAATTTTTCGTAATGGTCCGTCCCTAAGGCCATGTCGTATGTTAAAAGTGTGATCACCAAGCGTTCTGGATTTCAACATATCATTAGCAGAATAAGCATTTATGCCTTTGGCAAGCTAGAAGAGACGTTAAAAGGCCAAAGACGTTTAATTTGAATTGAATCAACAAGCGCTAACGTAGTAACAAACGACGGGGCCGTTGTAAAAGCAGCACAAGTTGTACAATCGGTCGACCGCTTACCTTACGATAGG
The DNA here is from genome assembly GCA_964017195.1 of Siderastrea radians. Lineage (NCBI taxonomy): Eukaryota > Metazoa > Cnidaria > Anthozoa > Scleractinia > Rhizangiidae > Siderastrea > Siderastrea radians. The sequence continues at coordinate 38,286,641 of OZ024889.1, read as the reverse complement.
AAATTAACGCTCCATGAAATTAACACGAATTGCAAAAATTCGCTTTAATCTAAATCGCGTTAATTTCAAATACCAGTAATTAACAGAAGCGTTAATTTCCTATAAGAAGGTAACTCCGGTATGAACGCTTAATGATTAACGCTTAACTACAAAATTAAGTAACCAGGAATATTACTAATCCCCAGCTGGATAGGATGCTAGTCCATCACAAGGTAAGCCCTCCCCTCCCCACTATTTTGTTAGGTTATCTTGCCGTTCCGCAGTGCCCATTTCAGGGGCGGATCCAGGAATTTCTGAAAGGGGGGGTTGTACACTATTGTAGTAGCCTTTAACGCCAATGATGTGGAAGGCGACACACCATTGGCCACCATTTAGGAAGAATCAAACAAAATAACAAAAAAAAAAATGCTGCTCAAAGGGGGGGTTGCAACTCCCTCAACCCCTCCCCTGGATCCGCCTCTGCATTTATGAAGCTGAGTGAAGAAAAACCATGTGAAGTGACTGTAACCCATTTAAGGAAACAAAACGACGACACTATGCTCAGACTTGCTCCAAACCACCGAACCAAACCTCATTAAACCGAGCAGAGCAGGGGCGGGAAGGTAAGCATACGCCCAACAGTCCACTGTCCACACGAAAGCACTTTGGGTGTAAATCTGAGTAAACTCACATGAGAATGTGACTGAGCTTGACCAATGGAGCTACGTTGTGCTGAAAGAGTCATTTCCTGTGGCGGTTTCCAACACGCGATATTAGTCTGGGATATTACCCTTCTCGCTTCTCCAGGTTGGGTGTTACCCAGAACTGAAATCAAATCAGTTACATATACATATAATGTTTACAGACTAGTTACAGAAAACGGTAAGCCTTGACGTTCAAGCGACCTGTAAGAGTAACATAAGCTGGATGTTTTTCATTTTGTATAAAAACACATCCTTGTAACAGATCACTTTTCGCCACTAGATTCCCCCGGAAACGCTAGTCGACCTTTGTTGGAAAAAAAAATTTGAGTTGTAAACCGTTTTGTGACCTTGAGTTGCGATACACAATCACAGCAACTAAGGCCCAGTTTAGATAACCTGTACCTCTCATGTGCCGTACCAAGTAGTACGTAAGGGGGTTTACTCCAAAACCCGAACGTTTCACATACCAAGTCTAGTGCATAAGCCGTGAAAAGTTATTGCTTTGCCTAACTTGCATTGGATTTGGCACATGGAAAGTTCGGGTTTAAAACAGTTTCTATAGTATTTTATCAAACTATAAACATCATTTACACAGAAGACTGACTAAACAGGGCGCATTTTCTTGGTCTCGTCTGGGATGAGAATAGGAAGAATCGGAATGGTCACAATTGTTGGGATATAAAAAAGCACGGAAAAAACGATCATTCCAAAAATGGATTGAACCTGGCTGCGGGTTTTCTTCCTCAGGAACTACGGCAGAATTTTTAAGAATTAAAAATTTTAAAATTTCCGCAGATGCACTGTTGTCAATGGTGACTGATTTGGTTATTTCCAAATGATTGACAATTTTCGGTTATTCGGCTAATTTCAGTTCATTCTAACAGTATACATGGATTCGATTCGGAAATGAGAACAGATAATTAAATAACTCACCAAAAAGCCATTCCAAGTATTCTGACTCCAGAATGATTCACAGAAAAACGCGCCCTTACCGTGTCCGTAAAATATTTTTCGCGACTGTAAATGCATATTAGTTACCCAACGGGGACGAAACCTAAGGAGGTGCGTGTTTAGTAAACACCGTAAAAGGTAAGTTTGTGTCACAAATACATAGAAAAATATATAGGTTAGGATGAATTTCCAGTTTTCTCGTTAGTTCACACCCAGCGAGCGACCCTGTTTTGCATTATGAAGAAATTGGATCTCTTAATTGCTGCTTGTTCAAAAGTTTTTGCCGCTCATCAAAAGTTTTGTAAAAAAAGCAGTGGTTACTAAGGCTGAGAGTTAAAAAAATGTCCACAACCGCCTATTGGATTTGAGTTGACGTGTCATCTTAGATTCAACGCCAGCTCAAGAAATCATTTGTAATCAGTAATTTGTAATCAGAAAGCAGAACTTTCTTTCAAAGATCAGGAAAAACATTGTGCATGCATGTGTAACTAATGGTGAGCCTATCTTAAACGACCTTTGTAATTGTTAGCAGTATTCCAGGAATTAAATCTGTAATTTGCATATAATTCTACCCGCTCAGATCACTAAACAGTAAAAATTTACTGACGGGGAAGTATTGATTCTCAAAGCTGTAACTTTCTTGGTGAAAAGTACAATGACAGAGCTTTCTTTCTATGTAGTCTTAATCATTGAACGATACATACCAGATGCCGTTTTAAGCGGCCGAAGTTGGCCTTCATTTTACCTGGTGATAAACAAGGTTAAGAGCGGCTCGATCAAAACGCCGCTTGAAAATGTTTGAAACCAAACATTGGCAAATTTATAACACACTTTTAAAGTAGAAAGGTTAAATAATGTTCGTGGTTTGTTTCGTTTTAAAAGAATCTTTTTTACGCTCTCACCGGCTTCCTAAAGTTGAGTGAGAATTTGAGCCGTTTAGAGACCCTAAAACCGCCATTTTATGCATTTTTCACACTTTTTAAAGTGCTACTATGATCAAAAAATCACTTTTATTTTTTCTTCGGATTTCGAAACTATGTTTATTAAACACTCCCCAAGCGAAATTATAAGCCTTAATTTTGAGAAGAAGACCGTTAATTTAAACTGCAATTTTCCGGTTTAATGGTCCGCCATTATTACACCAGAAAGGATACAATGACGTCATACACGCAAGAGCTGTAAAATGTAGTGTGTGAACACGGCTTACAAATTATGCAAAACACGAGTTTGAGAGTGTGAAAGCTCAAAACTCCCGTGCTGCATACTAAATAAGGCACTTTCACACACACTGCATTCTAAAACTCGTGTGTGAATGAGGTCATTGTATCCTTTCTGGTGTAATAATGGCGGACCATTAAACCGGAAAATTGCAGTTTAAATTAACGGTCTTCTTCTCAAAATTAAGGCTTATAATTTCGCTTGGGGAGTGTTTAATAAACATAGTTTCGAAATCCGAAGAAAAAATAAAAGTGATTTTTTGATCATAGTAGCACTTTAAATTTTCGTCCGTTAAATGACTCGTTGGAACTTTGGATTATTTTTTCTTGAATTAGCTTACCCAAAGGGATGTTTTGGCAAAATAAAAAATATTCGATTTTTTGTGAGTGTCTTTCGATTCTCGATATTCTCAGAAAATGGCTCTTAAGGTTACTCCGGACCTTTGCGGGTGTCCTCCCGTGTCCTCTGGGAAAAAATTCGTATGCACGCCATTTTAAAGGAAAACACGGCAAACTTATATCGTTGGAAAGCTTAATACATGTAGATTTCGGAAAAAATATGAATTGCCAGTTTTTTTTTAATTCCACTAAAGAAAATTGCAAAAATGACCGCAAAAATGACCATGCGGCATTTAATCAAACAAATGAATTAATAGGGTACCAAAATTCGGCAGATTTCTTTGAAATTTGGCCTGAACATTCCTTAGATGTTGTGAAACAAAAGCGTGTCGGGTTTTTTTGAAATTTATAATATTTCACCCGTGGCGATCTTCAATGCAATGCCCATCGCGCATTCTTCGCTACTCGAACTTGACAAATTAATTAAAAAATTACCAGTCAGAATATCGAAAAATGCTGACAAAATTTTGATTATTGATCCTTTGTAATTAACACTGTGCAGTTATTTTGCCAATGCGCTTGGATTTGATACCCTATTAATTCAACTGAATGACACGTGGTCATTTCCGCGGTTGTTTGCGATTTTCTTTTGTGGAATTAAAGAATTGAAACGGGCAATTTCCGAAATCTACATTTATTACAAAATGTAAGCTTCCCAACGATATATAGTTTGCCGTGTTTTCCTTTAAAATGGCGCGCATACGAATTTTTTCCCCGAGGACACCAGCGAAGATCCGGAGTAACCTTAAGGAAACTAACAAGTTGCTACAATAACTGTCAGTTTTGAAAAAAGTGGAGGCCGAGAAAATAGTATAAACAGGAAACAGGCGGCCTCAGTTATCCCTTGAGCCGAGTTCAAATGCCTTGGAGAGGGAGATCCCAAGAAGAATTCCGAAAGCACTTTTCAGCAGAGCGTGTGAAGAACTTATGCCTATCAGAGTAAACACTCGCAAACTAGCTTCAAAAGTCATTTTGGATTTGACTTTTATTATACTTGCCTTTTCATTGGCCATGCTGTTAAACGCTAATCCAATTATAAGAACTTTATTGATTTGTTCCACGGGGTCAGTTCCCATGATCATGAGCTTTATTCATACATGTAGAAGGCAGCAAGCCAACCTTTCAGCTTTTGACGAGAATGCTTGTCAAATGGTAAAAACCTATGTTGACGAATCTCGTAAAAACACAGAGTTTCTTCACTTGTGGCATAGTCACCGTCCCACGACAGAGGAATTAAACGGGGATATCGAGATGAATTGCAGGCTCTTCAATGCGCTAATAATCTGTTCTGTTTTTAAGTGCTTTGTGTTATTCATGTATTTTCTAGGAAAGTTTTGAGGGCATGCTACGTAGCCTGATGCTAACGTAAAAGTGAGGCGAACAGGGCCTGGTAGTTCAAAGCAGGACAGCCTAGCTACAAGTTGTAGCTCCCACAATTTTTCTTGTCATGCAATTTTACTTTGGCTGCTTTCAGAGTGTAACTTAAAACTAGAAGGGAAACAAAAACATTTGGTTAAGTTATCAGCGTACGGTGTTTTTAAACCAGCTCTGAAACGAATACCTTATTCTCACTAAATTTCGCGAGTATTGAATTTCGCGAAAAATGAAGAGCCATATTTCGCGAGTATTAAATTTCGCGATTTTGAGAGGAAATTAGAGTTGGAGTGTATTAAATTTCGCGATTTTTTTTCTATTTTTCAACATGTAGCTTTGACCTCAGACAAGAGAGGATAAAGGGGTACATCCTCTCTTGCCTCAGAACTGTAACAACATAATTAATATGATCGTCATCGTAAACAATAGCAAACAAAACAAGCTCAACGTAACAAAGCAGAAGGTTTGACGACTGCACAAGCAGAGGACATTTCGGACAGCGAGAATGATGCAGTGGAAGATAACTGCTGGACAAAATCAAACAAAAAAAAACTCCTTAACATGAAGCTGAGACATGTTAGAGTAACAGCATATATAGTATTGAATATATAGCATATATAGTATTAAATTTCGCGTTTTTAATCTTCGCGTGTCCTATATTTCGCGAGTATTAAATTTCCCGATTTTTTCATAATCGCGAAAATCGCGAAATTTAGTACTCGCGAAATTAAGTGAGAATAAGGTAGGCTCTCACAGCCCTAAGTGATCGAAAGTATTTTTAAATTTAAAGTACTGTCAAAACACACCTGCTCCGTTTGACAAGATTACAAAATGTGTTCTGTAAATGGCTAATGAGCAAATTAATTGTATAACCCTTAGCTGAATAACAATCTAGCCAGTAAAATTTTGCTGTCACATAAACGTATTTATACAAATTGCGATATTCATTACCATACATTGTAATATACAAGAAACATTCGATTTTTCCTGTTTTGATATGGGTGAAAAAAAAAATGCATTATATCTTTGTTGATATACCTTTATTACCCATGCGGAAATAAGATTACCCTGTTTAGCTGGCGGTGTTACTATTGGAAAGGGATCTCAAATCGGCTCATCGATTTCTTTCGCTATGCACTCGAAACATATTGTTGCGTAAACAATCTCGAAAGCCACGCAGGTTAAAAGAAGACGAAAAGAAATATTTTTGTCAGAAACTAATATGGTTGGCCGGTGGGTGAAACGAAAACGGTACGGCTGAGTCTTAACGCTCCGTTTCATGGAGCAAGAGAACTGCACATATTGTAATATAGTTGACCTATGCAGCATCAATATTATACTAGAACTTGACAATAACGTCATCCTCTACTTGCCTAGAATTTCTTTTTATACTACGTTTTTGTCTGATTTCAGTTACGTATTGTGCTTATTATTTGTGCAATACATTGTGATAATTATTAGACTGTAATTGTGATATTTTAGTCTCAATGTTCTCTTCACGGTTATAACAGCTAAATATACTTTAAAAAAAAATAAAAGACGTTCATTCATTCATTCATTCATTCATTCATTCATTCGTTCGTTCGTTCCTTCCTTCCTTCCTTCCTTCGTTCATCCATTCATCCATTATAACGGCTAACTCAATGAAAAGGAGACCCGATATCGATGTTAGAGATGATTGTAATAATTTTCACCCACCTTACCTTATATAACTCCCTTATTGTTGTTTTTTACTGGATGGAAGGAATTTCAGCTCTGACTAGAAAGTCTGAGAGCGATTTCTCCTTCTTGTAAGTGACATTAGGGGTGTTAGGAAATACTGTAGCAAGTTTAGGATTGTCTGCAATGGGGCGCCAGTGTTTCATGAGAATCCTTTTAAGATTTGGCGTAGCCGGTTTGTATGTGGTAACAAAAGGCAAAAGGTTTTAGATGTCCTAGGTTTAGTTTGTAAAGCCGCTTTCCTTGATGAGAATTCGATGGCAGTCAAAAGAGATTCAATGAATTCTAGAGGATAGCCTCGATCGAGTGAACGGTATTGAAAATCTCGTTTCATTGACTCGAAGTTTTCTTTGACTGAGTTAGATCTCAACAGACGCAATGTTTCGCCTTTGATAAAACCCTTCTTAACGCTGAGAGGGCGACATGAGGAGAAATGCGTATATTGGAAAGTTTCTATAGGCTTAAAATGTGTTTGGACATCTAGTGTGTTACTGATGGCGAAACGAGGTCCTTTAAAAACTTCAGTAGCGAGGAAAACAATAAGCTATCCGGCTGCTTGGGGAGTTCGCGCAGTGCATTTCAAACCGATTTTGAGCTAGGATTTCCACCCAGTTCAGCACGGGTACGCCTTGTTGACTAAACGCAAACCCGAATTCTTGAAAACGGATTTTTTGGTCATTATTATTATCATGACTCTTTTTAACTGAAGTCCAAAAACAAATCAGTAACTTTATAGTATCCACAATCCGAACGCGGCATCAGACGAAATCTAAATCACCATTTTGTAACGTAACAAAACAAAAGGTCTAAATTACAAGCAAGAACAAACCTTGAGAAGTAACAATAACAATAACAAAAAAGGTACGAGAAATAAATAACTTCAGTGATAGTTGTTATGTAATCACTTCAATGCAGGGTCCTCAAATAATATTTCCTACTCAGGGTTCCCTGAACGACAGTCAACCAAAGAAAAAGGCCAAATTCCCTCAGTAAAGCTTTTGAACGCAAAAACAATCAAAATAACAATTGAAAACAACAAAGAAACCAAAAAACAAAACTAGATGAGCGGACACGTCCTTTGTTAAGACCACGTGGATTCAGCGTGAACAATTGTGTGGTCCAATAGGCTTCTTTAGTAAGTAAAAATTGGTCTAAATATAAAGGATTTTGCTCGATGCCAGATATATATCTGGTAAAGGGCTCCTTTGTAAAAATTGTTCCTTGTATGGAGTACTTCATTGCCGCATACATGTTTCATCAAAGTTGTTTACTTACTAGTGAACATAGTTTAATCCGTCTACCAGTTGTATGATTGGGGCGGATTTTGTCCGAAATTTTACCAGCCGGTTTAAATAATCAGTATAATGTGCTTGTTGATATTCGCTTTTCGTTCGTGGGCAATACAGGAGACATCTCGTTTTGTGCAGTTCCTATATACCATTTCTGTGGGCCTCCATCCTGCGTAGTTCCAGCAATCGACCCTTTACGGATTTTTCGGTTTTTTTGTGACGAAGAATCCATATGATCTAAGATCACAAGCCCGTTTTCAGATTCTCCTCCAAAAAACGCGCCAGATAGTGTCTTGACATTTAGGATTAGTCAGGGCAAACTCTTTGAAAGCCGATGTCATATTTCTAACCTGAACACAAGCCTTACTCCTTCTTCACTTAACATCCTCAAGTTTCTAACTCGATATCCTTGCTGATATCCGACCTGAAATCCGTGGTAAAACGACATATATACCCTCCCAATGGCAAGGTTGACAGTAAATCAAGTCAATTAACGTCCCTTACAATGTCCGTATGCGGACGTGGGTGAGCTGATGGAAGGCGAATTTGCGTGGCATTAACCCTATTTAGACGGGCTTTTTTGGTTTTCTGGGACTGGGGGATGGGGGGGGGGTAGCGGAATGTCCGAGAATATTACTTCTTGAGTGCTCTCGTCACTTTCTTGCTTGCTTTATCACAGAAGAAAGCACAGTTTTGGATTTTTTGTTTGTTTTAGTATAGCTTTGCTCACATTTGTAAAGAAATTGGCTTTAATTTAAAAGAAAATAAGCTTTATTCATAGCTTGCAAGCGCTCGCAAGAAAGGTTTTCAGTTTGCCAGCGCGAGCAGAATGGCGTCACGGGTTACTCCATGCATCTCTACTCTGATTAAGCACGCAGTTTCAACCTTCAGAGCGAGCATTAAATCGAAACTTTATTATGATATCTTTTAAGTTAAACTATTTCAAACGTTAAGGTTGTACTTTTTAAAAATTAAAAATTTTCTGTATTGTTATGAAGTTATAAGCAGGTGAAAAGTTATGATGAAGACTGTCGTCGTAGAAAAATAAGGCGTAACAGAACGTTTCAATAAATGTTATGAGTTTTCTAAACGTACACGTTTCTAAGTATTCTAGAGAAATACAGACCGCAGACTAAAAAAAAAACAGTCAGAGCAGTTGTAAGTTTACTAAAGCCATATCTACTTCAACTAATTGATCATATCCTTTCGAAAAAAGTATTTAGCAAAAGGGTTACTACTGCAATTAGAGCATTTGAGGAGAATGAACATCATTAGCCTAAGAGAATAGCTAGTCCATGAAGGTTGTGAACGCCAGTGTTGTCATGGGAACAAAAGCAATGTATCGACGTCACAGAAAATCTTGCAAGCCCACAAATAAATGTTGTATAAAAGTTGCCCACTCACAAACTGATACAGTGGGTAGAGTCTAAGATAAGCAGTCTTCGCGAGTCTTAAGTCTCACAACTGCCATAACTTAACCTGGTTTCTGTAGCATCAAGCAATTGAGAATGTTACTAGTCCTCCCTGGATAAGACACTGGTCTATCCCATGCTCACACCCAAAGTTTTGTTCGGATTACCAGATGGTTTGCTAGTACCCATGCCCTGGATGGGGAGAAAATTTGGGGTAAAGTAAAAGTTACTTGTCTAAGGAAACAGTAGCACGACGCAGTTACCACCAGGCGCCCATGAACCAATAGGAAGTTAAGCAACAAGAACGTTACATCGTGCACGCCACGAACGGCAACTGGAAGCAAGGGCGGATCCAGGAAATTCAAACACAAGCGGCCGTAGCAGCTGCGGTAAGAACGCAACCTTGCGTAAAAGGCGCGGTAAGCAGAGGGCTGTGAGTCGTGTCCTCCCGGGGGGGAGCTACTAGCTAAAGTTTTCTACGGGGAGGTTCCGGCCCTAGGCTCAAACCAATTTCCCTTAAGTATACTAATTTTCACCCCAAAGCAATCTTTTCATATACCTAGAATAAAAAACACCCCCTTCTTAAACCCCAAGGACAATCCAAAACAGTAAACTATCCTACTGCCGCAACATTTTTACGGGGGCTTTGAGTTGCCCTCAGTCGGTTACTAAAGAACCTCAGCTTTCCTGTGTTTCGATTTGTTATCTTGCCAGAATTTGGTACCCTTTAATATACCAAGATAACGATTTCTCCTACCAACCAAGGATTCGTCTGCAGACAAGTCTGTCCTTACCGGTTGCTGTTTAAGGGAGGTACCTGTTTTTTCAACCACTCTTAGTCTCACATCGATTCTAGCACCTTCCTCTTCTTGTCAGTTCCCCGTTTGGTGTGACGGGTACAAACATTACTGTGTCCTGAGGGCGAAACCAGGCTGTCTTGCTAATGAGTTTCTTCTTTCTTCTTTCTCCCGCTTGCCATTCTCTTGGTCTGTAGACAGATCTAAGTTCCTTTCCGCTCTTGTCAAACATCTTCTCATATCCCACAACTGCGCACTGAATGTTCTTGGCTGCATTGGCGACCCTTGCCCTGAACGCCCTGGTACACCTGCTCACGAATACTTTGACCATTGCACCGGTCAGCTTATTTCCGATGGCCCCGCCTTCGTTCTGTTGCCTTGCTATATCATCGAAGGTATAGATGTGATTCTGCATCGCTGTCTTAATTGCTTCTTGTAAGGCGTGGCCGATCATCCGCCTCACTTCTGCTCTGTTGGGTTTTCTCTGGCTAGTCTCGCAAAATTTGCTCACTGTATTGTCACTTCTTTCTATCACTTCTTCTGTGTACATAAGGACTGTCTTTGCAGCTTCGTGTTTTCTTCCAGGATCCCCTTGTCCAGTTGCTTCTCCCGGAGCTCTCTTCGCCTCTCCTTCTAAAAGATAATGCCCAAGTAGAGCCCAAGTTCTCTCTCCACTACAATCTCTAAATCGGAGGTTACAAACTCTTCCCCAACCGCTCTGGCAGCTGATTCAACATCTAGGGACGGAAAAATTGCTGAAACGACCATAGAGAAGATGATTGGTTTCTGCTGTCTTCCTCCACATTTCGGTTGAAGGTCTGAAGGCAGTGGCACATTGCTTCCGTAGAAAGGTATAGGGTGCCAATGCTTTTATCCATGGAGTCACCCAGTACTGAAAGTATATCTGCTAGAATGTCTGACAGTGGGCCACTTATACTTTCTGTGGCTCCACATACTGGTCTTACTCGGTGGCCCAGGTCCTCTCTTCCCTTAGGTGGTTTGTGATCTTTTGGTAAGCCACACAGTGGGGGACTCAGGGCTGTCTTGATGGCGAGAGCACTCTAGACTCTGACCCAGTGCATTCCTCCTCCTCTTTCGTCCTATTTGTGACCCATCTTCAATATCCTCCCCCACTGAACGGCGTGGTCTGATTTTAGAACAATCTTGTAGCTTAATATACGCGATATACGTACTTTTAGAATATTTTACTCTTTGTATACAACTTGTTATAGCATAACCTTATAAAGTTTCAATTTTAGTCTTAGTAATTTTCAATTCCTTTTTTTATAGTTGATGCCCTGTAAGTTTTAATGGTATCTTTAATTCAATTATTGTAATGCGCATTTAAAAACTCTTAGCTGATATCTGCACAATATAAGTTGTATGAATTAAATTAAATTAGTCTCCTGCTCTTTCACTGTGACAGGAGGGTCCTCTTTTAGGTGTGGCATCATAAGATCTTTGTAATTGCTTGGTTTGTTGACCGTAAGTTTAATTTCCTGCTCCTATCCGTTGGCATGAGAACTATCTCACCACTTTTACTCTTCTTTTCAGTGAGCGTAGGCCCTCTTCCTCCTCTTTCGTGATGTTCTTGGCCTTGGGGACGCCCTCCTTATCGCATGACTTGTTACTGTTGTCCCTGGTGACACTGAGGACCTTGTCCGTCATATTCCTTAGTACTATGGTTTTATCAAAGGGGCTGGCGGATAGATGCGCCTGCAGGTGCTCATGTCAATGCCTCGCAGTTTCTCAAAGTTCATTGTGTTCTTTGTGTTTTTTTTTAGGGGGGGTTCCTGTGTTTTGTGTGTGTGTGTTTGTGTTTTCAAGGCTCTAACCTTGCTGTATGATTGACACAGTGAGTGAGCGATGAACCAAAGCCGCTGAAATAAGCTCACATCATCACACAAACTAAAACAATTAAGAATTTTTTTTGTGAAAAAATATCTTATATTACGCTTCTAAGAATCTTTAATTCCCACACAAATAATTACATTTATCATCGCGCTCGCAGTGTAAGATTGAGCCACATTTGGAATAAACACGGAAACGTTAGCCCCAAAATTTGCATAGGAAGCGATCAACATTAAGTAAAATTCAGTCAGCGCTTGAGAGGCACGGGGTGTAGGTTTGCTTCAGTTCACAGTTTAGATTGGAATAGAGGAAAAGTGCCCCCAACAAAACACTTTGCAGCGTTAGTGTAAATTGTACGGCTTGACAGCTTCGTTCTTTGGGCAAATCTGTATCGGAGTAAAGAGAGTGACCAACAAAACTGCATGAAGAACACTGGCTTCAAATATGGATTGAAAACTTTTGCTGAAATTTATGCTGCGTTTCTTGCTTCTTGCGTTTTCTTAATGTCCTTATTCCCATAGGCGGTGCTTGGTCATTCGCCGCAAACAGGAGATGCAAAAGAGTTCGAGCAGTTTGGGGCATTTTGAACCTCGCCTGATGCCTGTATAATATTTATGGCACCTCTATCCACGTGCTTAATGTTAAAAGGAAATGAAATGAAAGAACGTCTCGTCTCTAAACTCTATACATATACAGCAAAGAGAAGCACAAAGCACACAAAGCACATTAATTGATCTTATTTTCACTACTCATCGAGACAATATTCTTCGTTCTGGGGTGTCTCACGTTGGTATAAGCGATCACAGTCTTGTTTACGCGTACCGTAAAATTTCAATTCCCCCTGTTTCAAAAGGAATCAACTTGATCAGCTATAGACAATTTAAACATTTTAACAGCACTAATTTTTGTAATGATATTTCGACACAACCGTGGGACAATATCAAAGAACTGTACGACCCCAATGACATGTGCAAAAAATGGAAAGACTTATTTTTAAGCATTTGTGACAAACACACCCCACTGAAAACTAAACGCACACGTCCCACCAAATCCCCATGGATAACCACTAGTTTGAAAAAGCGAATGAATTTCAGAGACTGGCTTAAAAATAAAGCTATTCAGGAGAAAACTAAGGATGCGTCCAATTGGAAATAATTTCGGGAAGTCAAAAATCAAGTAAATCAGGAAGTCTGCTAAAAAGGCCTATTATAACAATGCTTTTAATAATTATGCCGGCAATCAACACAAGACCTGGAAAACCATCATGAATTGACCCAGTCCCGTAAGTCGAATAAAACAGTAACAAATGAAATTCAATACCAGGGACAAAAATCGAGCAATCAAGTAGAAATTTCTGAATTGCTGAATAATTTCTTCATTGAGATTGGACCAAGCCTCAGTCGAAATGTTGCGAATGTTGATACCACCTATGAAGAGTTTCTTTGTGCAACTGCCAAGCAGTTCAACTTTGAGGAAATAACATCTTCGCATATTTTGTCTCTCCTTTCAAAACTTTGTAAGTTAAAGGCCACTGGACTGGACGAATTCTCAGTTAAATTGTTATTGGGAGTGCTCTGATTTAATCGCTGAGTCTCTTACTTTAATTGTTATTAACTGGCATTTTTCCCGATGACTGGAAGTCTGCAAGGGTTACCCCATTGTACAAAAATTCTGGAAAACGAAACGATCCCACAAATTATCGACCAATATCGGTAACCCCAGTCGTGGCCAAAGTATTTGAACGGGTAGTTTATGACCAGGTATACCACTATCTTACTGAGAATCGTATTCTTTCTCGTTACCAATCTAGTTTTCGCTGTTTACATTCTATGGTGAGGTAACCGAACTACTCGAAGCTACTGACAGCTGGGCAATGAACATTGATCGTGGTCTCGTCAATGTTGTTGTCTTCTTAGACTTAAAAAAAGCTTTCAATACTGTCGATCATAATATCTTATTAAAGAAACTGCAATATTATGGAATACGCGGTTCTTGTCACCCTCTACTAACTATGTTGTCACGAATGGTTCACTTCGTATTTACACAATCGTACCCAAACTTGCCAACTTGATCTTTATTGCTTCTTTTGTATATTAATGACCTGCCAAATTGCTTGTATTTTTCACAACCTAGAATGTATCCAGGCGTCTCCAATCGATGGAAATCGATGATCGGTAATGCAATCGATCAATCGATATCAATCGATAAAATTAGTTAATTGATATCGATTGGTATCGGCCAATCGATGACCAATCGATAGTCACATGAAACTCGTTGATCGATTGTCATCGATTGGCAAAACAAGTAGCTCCCAGTTACTTAACGCGAAGAATAAGTACCGCGCGGTACATGCACTCGAATTTAACACCACTTGTCATGGCGGACACGCAGAGAAAGTCTGAGTCGCAAGACGTTGAACTGTCCATAAGCGGCATCGTTAAAGGCTACCACCATTGCCGTTTTGGAGTGAATACTGGCGAGCTTCTTACCGCTCCCGATCGAGTTCCCAATCTTTAAACTCTCGGTTCATTATAGCTTCAACTCGTTCAATTTTTCTAATGTGGCTAGACAATGTATTTGGGAGGTGAATTCAAAGCGGCGTTACAGTCCAGTGGGAAAAGGAAAATTTACCGTCCGTGTGTTCACGTTCTACACAAAAATGTTAATTTGGTCATTTCACGTTATAGTTGTGCACAGAATGGCAAAGAAATGTCCCAGTAGATATAACGCACGTACAGAGTCATTGTTTTGTTAATTAGAGCTTTAATCGTCGTGTTTGCTTAAGATCTATAAAGCGACAGAAGAGAGAAAAATAGGCCTTATTCTCCTGTTAACGTTCCGCGGAATGAAATAAAATCTGTCGACAATCTGTACGTGAAAAGGTGTGATTTGTAGTGCCTTTTTCGTCGGCTTGTAGACTGTGAAACGGGGAAAAATTCGCAACCAATCGATACCAATCGATATCATTTAAGCTATCGATTGCTATTGGAAATCGATGGCAATCGATAAAAGGTCACCAAGATCTGCTTCATCGATTGGTCATCGATTATCAATATCAATCGATTAATTGATATCGATTGATATTGAATGATATCGATTGTCATCGATTATCGATTTCATCGATTGGATACTTCGGGAATGTATGCAGACGACACCAGCTTAAGGTGACTCGATCGAAATAAATGACGCGCTCTACGCCTCTCTAAAAACTCTAATAACATCGTCATTTCTTACTCGATTGCCTTGAAACTTTCACATTTTACACACAATTTATCGAGGAATAATATGTATGTCAACACGTAGATATATTGCTCATTAATTTTACGTGATTTTGCTTTTATTGAAGACTACTTTTTTGATAAAATTGCTATTCTAACAAAACTGAGCGCTACGATTTGGTTTAAACTTCTAGAATCAGCTTACAATAACATCTTACCTTGACTCGTCAAGTTCCCGCAAAATCGTAGGAACAGAAATCCCGGTACAATTTGAACTTGAAAATAACAACCCCAGACGGACTTCAAAGTTTGGACCGCTCCAGCGCTTTCCAAATTTGACTGAAAAGCGTAATAACTCCAAATAAAGTAAGTTCAATGTATCGATACAATTAGTTCCAAACCGCATTTGGCTATCCGCAACGATGAAAAAGTTTGGGCGGCTATTATAAACTCACTTTCTGCACCAAAATATAACGAGGTCGCCAGATTCACGTTTTTCTGAATTATATGAAAACTAACCGGACGAATTGAATAAAACTACCGGAACATGAAACTGAATCTTTTACACATACTTTGCGCTATTTTACTTTGCTGGGGCGGTCTTGGTTTGGACAATATATTTTTTGAAAGTGATGCACTATCGAAACTCTGTTCTGTATACGGCTTTGTTGTTATCTGAATTCCGCAGTAGCGCTATGCAAATTTCCTTTCATTTGATGAGAAATTGAGGAATTTACACATTGGCTAGGGGATTGCATTGACGGTGTGTAGTCGCTACACGCTAAGATGTTATTATAAGCTGATTCTAGAAGTTTAAACCAAATCGTAGCGCTCGGTTTTGTTAGAATAGCAATTTTATCAAAAAAGTAGTGTTCAATAAAAGCAAAATCACGTAAAATTAACGAACAATATATCTACGTGTTGACATACGTATTATTTCTCAATAAATTGTGTGTGAAATGTGAGAGTTTCAAGGCAATCGAGTAAGAAATGACGATGTTATTAGAGTTTTTAGAGAGGCATAGAGCGCGTCATTTATTTCGATCGAGTCACCTTAACCTTTGCCAGTGCAGATTTAAATAGCATAAGTGATCGTGTTAACTGTGATTTAGACAGGGTGTTTATATGGCTATCAGCCAATAAACTTACCCTGTGTTTCGATACAGTGTTTTTGGGACCATACCTAACTTTTTGAATCGGCTCTTCGACAGTCTTCTCCTTGTCAGATCAAGGTGAAATTTGCAATACTTGTTAGTCTTGGATTGAACTTTGGTGTGGTTCACATTGTTGTAAAAATCGATATTTACTTTGCAACGATAAACAAAATCCTCGAAAACAGTAAAATTGAAATTTTGCACGATCCAGATTTCGCTTTGAAAAGCAAATACCAGCATCATAAACTGTGGTGTATGGCAAACAAAATATACAAGAACAAAAAAATTCTGTATGTTTGTTTTGAAGTAAATCGCAAAAACATTTTCAACCTTAGTTTTTGCTTAGTAATAGTAAATGCACCGAAAAATAATCAACGCTTTGATGAAATGGCTAATAAATTAACTGTTAAAATGTGTCTTTTACTTACTATTTTACGCCTAGAAAATTTTGTTGAAACTGGTGTTCGCGATCTCGAGAACGACTTGTTTTTCTAAGATTATTCGCGTAATAATTTTGTGGTAATTTTTTAATTGGAGCGCTTTTGCGGAAATCTTAAGAACGGCTCGATAGATTTTTTTAAAACATTAAACATGCGTGCTTGACGATGTGACCAATTTTAGTTTGGAGTCTTATTAACATTGATTCACTGGAACACTTTTAGATTTAACGTTAAAGAGGGTGTATGAACCGACGGAAAGGCTTGCGTTACATATAAACAGTTGGCAAGTAAATGCTAATATATTCAAAGTAATGTACAATGCATTCTTCCGTGATTTTTACTTTTCATTGTAATCTACAGTGCAACAAAGAACAAAGAAACCAGATAAAAATCACGAGGCGAGGGAGCGTAACTTGGGCCTTGACCTCCGCGATGTTTTCGAATGGCGTCGTCAAAGTAGCCTGTGTGGCAGGCACGGAAAGGGGAGGGAAAAGGGGAGAATTATTTGCGAGGGCGGAGGAAGGGAGAGGAAGGGAGTCATGCAGGCCTTCCAACCCCATTTTATAACTATGTTGAATGTAAGTTGAGAAAAAACGCGAATTTCGAGTACTTAAATGACATAAATTAATTGTGTCCAATCAGAGCGTTCGATTGGGCCCTTGATTGCCATACAAGTAATTCTGACCAATCACGATTTTGGCGAAAGTAAAATACGGCTGAAACAATGGCCTGGTAGTAGGCGCGCCCTCTCCCTCCCTCTCGCGCTCTGCGCTCGCGAATAGTTTCAACCCTTTTCCCTCCCCTTTACGCGCCTGGCACGCAGACTATGGTCATCTCGATAAAAACTTAGAATAGGTAAGTTATTCTAAGTTTCTATCGAGATGATGACAAAGGGTCGGCATTCGAACGACACCGCCTGTGTGAGAGGTCGCGTGCCGTTTGACTTGGCAAAACACAATTCAATGAACACAATTCAATAGAGTGAATTCGTATAACCCGTTTCTTATATGCTAATGAGAATCACTAAATACTAATGAGAAGAACAACTAAAAAACTGAGCACGCACAACTGAAACCATTCCTTCAAATTCCTGATTGTGAACATTTGAAAATAACAAGCCTTAAAATGAGCTATTCTTTTCTTCTGCTGTTTGCATGCCAGTGTGAGAAAGTAGCGGCACGAGTGTTTCTCTGCCACAGGCGTCAGAAAGTCAGACTTTAAATTTAACCCAGGGCTACATGTGGGTTACACGAGAGAAGCGTTGAACTGAAATTTAGTTCACTGTTGCATGTTCAAAATGTCGAAAGTCATGTGATACAGGTACATGTAAAGCGAGCTGCCTTGTGGAGTTTTGTAGCATCCTTTTTGAAATGACAACTTGAAACCTAGTGTACCAAGTATTATTTTTCTGCAGTTGTACTCCGTATCTTTTTAAAAATGCTCATTTTCTTTGGCGTATGCTGAACACAAGTACGCATTTCGATCGTGAATCGCTCGTGCGTACCCAAAACGGTCATTAGAATATTATGCGCCTCATTAGCATATAAGAAACGGGTTATACGAATTCACTCTAATGAGTATGTAAACATTTGACAGATTTTATGGGAATCAAACAACAAGTGGCAAAGTTTGGACTCCTTGCGTTTGACTTGAAGCTGTTCCGATTAGATAATTGATTGTCCAGCAGGCGAACGTGGGTTGACCTCGTTTGGCCTAATTTAGATCACGTCAATAATTGATTACGGGCCTGAATGACTGCCCCTCTGAGCAAGACTAAACAACTAAACAAAAACAAAAACAACTTTCTCATTTTCTTAATAGTTCGGACTGTCTTTCTCTGTCATTATGAGTAAGATTTCTGATTTGATTGTTTTTTTTTAACAATTATTTTCATGTCTGGAAGTTGTAATGTATTTATTGATTTGAGGAAGGTCCACCCCCAAGGATGATTGACGTACTGAAGAGAGAGTATGATGCAATAATTTTCGATCTAAGAAAAGGAAAGTTAATAGCTAACTACAATTAGTAGTTAACTGACAATTGGCCCAAAAAATAGTAGTTAACTGACATTTGGCTGAAAAATTAGTAGTTAACTGACAATTGTGTACCCCCATTAGCACCCTCGATAGTGTCTCTCCTCAGCGGGCGCCTATCAGCGCATAGTGCCCGTTTTTGTCATTTTTCGCTCAAAATTTAGTGTTGTACAAAAAAAAAACAATAGAGTCCTTCTATCTCAGGCCCTATGTGTGACAGGTTACCTCGGAAATTTGATGTCCAAACTTCATATGAGCCCTCAAACTACGCTATCGGGCTAATATTTGTTGTGAACATCAAATTTCCTCGGGCAACCTATCACACGATAGTGCCTTCGACAGAAGAACTCTATTGTCTATAAAGTATGAAGCACTACACTTGTTAGTGTGAAGTGCATAAAAATCGTTGGATGTTGCATATATTTTCAACTTTGCAAATTATTGCTTTTTCCTAACTCGGTCTTAGACGTTGATGACTGGGCTTGACAGCCATGCCAGAATGTTGGAAGTTGCACGGATGAAGTAAATGATTTTCACTGCAACTGTCGCTGGATACACAGGCAAAAATTGCACCGTTGGGAAGAGAAAAGAAATACGCTTATTAAACGAGGCTGTCTTGTATTTTTAAACCGTGGTGAATCTGGTGTAGCATCTTATGCCTTCTTGAGAATTGAATTGTCTTATTTAAATCTATGAATAATTTATGTTGCTTTGATCTTTCCATAGAGATTGAGGTGTAGCTCCTTGTGAATCGAATTTTTTTATTAGCATTTGTATAAATTCTTCTTACGTGACTTTTAAATCCACTAGTTATTTTTGGTTGCCTAACATATTTAACATTGTGCTGATTGTTTTTTTTTTCTTTATTGTTTTGTTCTTTATGACCTAAAACGGCTATCAGTGTAATTAACGCTATGGATGTGTTCCTCACTGTCTTTCTTTCTATGTTTGTTGAACTCAGATATTGACGACTGTGCTGGTCAAACATGCCAGAATGGTGGAAATTGTACCGATGAAGTGAATGATTTCCACTGTTATAACATAGAGGGAAAAATTACTGAATGCTGATTGGTTGAGACAGAGGGCATTTTGTCTTAATTTTCTTTCGGACGAGGGCAAAATTACTGACTCCTGATTGGCCAAGCGCTGAAATTACTCGCATTTGATTGGCTGAGCGCGACAGCACTCCATTTGCGTTTTGTAGGCGTTTTGAAACGGAAAACGGATTTTGAGTTGTTCAACACAAGGATCGCTTTTAAGGATCGCTTTTAATTGCATTGCACATCCTTTCTGCGCATCATTTTTTGCGTGATTAGCGCGCGCACGAGCGCGCGCGCGTTCGGAACTTGATAGGTTTTCTATAGAAGCTGAGCTGTTCAGAGAAATAAATGGTCGTTTTCTCCTAAACGAACTCGGTGACCCCACTTTTTTATTCCATTTATTTAAGGAAAATACGACTTTACATGATATATTCAAATTTGAAGAACACTTTCGTCTTTCGTTATTCAATTTTGAATATTCCGGTTGATTCACTATTACAGCCAGATTTTAGGCGTTTCACTGGAATCGTGCGGACGCTCGATTTGCCTATTATTTCAAATTAGTTCCACTGTTACGGCAATTTTAAGTCGTTTTACTGTAACATTGTACTTCTATCATAAGAATAATGCTTATATTTCATTGCTAGTTATAACTTTGTTGAAGTAATGGGTGTCTCTAGTACAAGGATAGGTTTTTTTAATATTGCTGTCTAAAGATAGCAAAGTACCTGTATACTACAGCCCCGTAGCGTGAAATCAGACACGGTGACCCCCTCTTTTTATTTTATTTTTTTAATGTACTAGGTGTAATTAGTAACTGTGCAAAGTTTTAACAAATTCTCATTACAACTTCTTTTTCGATGGAATCACCTTAACCGGGTTATATAATTAGTTGGTAAAAATGGTATGGAAATCAGGTGTAAGCTTGAAGAGAAATGCCAAAAGGTGAATCTATATGTGTTACGGGAAACAGCAAATGGTTATTTGTTTTAAAACTACTGAAAACTTTGGAGCGATGTGGTCGATAATTTTTCCACCGAGAGGAAGCTTCGCAACTCAGGTGAATAAAATTAACTTCGCGTGAGTTTTAAGTGTTTTAAGTGTTTTTAAGTGTGTTTTTCAATGAACTAGAATTGTATTTATTTCTTAAGATGTACATAATTGTCAGTTTTTCTTGTTCTGTGCGCTGAGCAACAGTTAAACTGCTTGAGTGGTGAATTGTTTACGAGCGGTTTCTTTTATTCTGAGGGCCGGCTGATTGTGTTTCAACGTGCGTGGAAAGTTTTCCGAAAATTTTGCCCTCCGTGTTATAAACAAGTAATCGCATTGAGTCCTCGTAGAATTAAAGATAAATTTCACTTGTATTTTCAAAGTTTTCACAAATTTTGTGAAAACTTTGAAAATACGCGTGAAAATTTATCCTTAATTATACTCGGCCTCGTGCGATTACATATACTAATTGTGTCGCCGGATATGCAGGGAAAAACTGTACTATGGGTGAGAAAACAAATAAGCACATTTGCCAAGTGACCGTCGTAGGACACGAAGCGCTGTAAGGACCTCCAAACTCCCCTCAAAAAACAATCAAAAGCAATCATTTGTGCTTTATTTACGTGTTGCACACGTACTTACATTTTTTCGACATCTGTAGTTTGAACTCGAGTCACAAACGAGGGTCTCCGTCTTATCATAATCTGGCTCGTTTCGTGTTTCCCCCGGTTATATTAGGACTGAACATTTGGCTGGCTGGCTGGTTGGCTAGCTGGCTGGCTGGTTGGTTGGTTGGTTGGTCAGTGGTTGGGCGGATATTCAAGTGAAAGTTTTCAGACCATTTTGCGTCTTCGTCAGTCCTAGGTAACAAGGAGCTACAAAGAGGAGGAGAAGATGAAAGTGAGAAAGGTATTGTGGACCAAACTATGCCATTCAGAAAAATTGTTTGGCCGTAACCCTCAGACCTTCTTGGTGATGGGACCCTTCCCCTGGGTTTTGTATTGTTACAATGTTTCGAAAAGATGTAAGCGTTGCAGCCTACACATTTACTGGCAATGTATATTTGAAGACCTGGTTGGGTGAGACTATAAAACCGCAAGGGCTGCAGAGAAAGAACATTGTACATGTAGAATATATAGTAAATTAAATGTTAGTTGTATATTTTCCTAGGTGCAGACGTCATCATTATCCTCATAGCGCTTGGCATGGCGTTAATTTCTTTCGCTATCATCGCACTGCTTGGTTTCTTTGTGATCGTCTGTCGTAAGTGAGTACTTTGAATTTTGAGTCATAAATCTAAACTAAATGAAATAACGTACATAACACCAAACACCACTGAACCGTTGCCAACTACCTGCATCTTCCAAACGACTTATTGACGACAACAACAACACAGACAAACAATAGACAAACCAACAAATTTTACTAACAATTTAGACCAAAGGACATTTCACTAACAAAAGACGGATCAAAACGCACCAACCACGTTTTACAGTCTTTGCAGCCAATAACATCACGGCTTGACGGACAGACGACAAATAACATCGCGAGTTCGTCGACCAATCAGAACCAGAGACTAATAACATCCAATGACGATTCACACTTCACTTGACTTTGATGATGACTTCCGCTCAGGTTGTCGAAACTTCAGTCAATGTCATCACAATCAGTCCTTCACAGGAGTATATTCACCCGGACGACCATACTTCACCGACTTATGACATGACTTTTGAGTTTAAACCATTTACAGAGTTACAACTTAGAGTTAGACAGAACACCAAGTAAGTGCTGGAAAAAGTGTTGTATCAGTTAAATGGTGGTTGAAGGTGACTTTGCTTCTTGTTGGAACGTTAACTGGAGAGAGCGAAGTGAAACAAAAGCAAACGAACAAATGCAAACTACTTTCGGCTTTCAAAATTAAAAAACTGTCCTTACAGACATTGAAAGAAGGGTCGAATTATACACTATGTTCGTCAACTGCAGCATGCAGCGAAGTTGCCTCTTCCAACTGTAATTAATATATCCTTTTTTCTTGAAGACCTTAATTTTATTGTTCTTCATGCATAGGAAAGTCAGACAAATAGGTAGACATACCTACAGACAGAACAACAACAAGGATTTTCTGTGATCTATTAATGGCAGACAATATGAAACCAGGCTGAAGGCTGCAGATGTCTTTGTATAGTTTTCAGTGCATTGAAACTGCTTTAACTTATTCTTCGCAGGTACGCCTAAATGAAGTTGGACGGCCTTTCTCCTTTAGTTAACCTTTTGTTCTTCCGTATCTACGTAGGAATAACTGTAATGATTTTTAGGCTCCAGAAAAAGCCCATATTTTTTAAGACGGTTTTTTTTCCCAACTTTTTCACCTTTTAAAGTTGTAAGTCTTTTTGAGGCTGAATAATTAGGTTACTGTACAAGTCTAGAACCCGGTTGGTTTAGCTGCTATAAACGGACTCTGATATGTACTTTTTAAACCTTGACCGAACCATTAGTGTAAAGGCTAATTTACACGCTGCGATTTGTCAGCCCGATTTGTCAGCCACGATAAATTGGGAAGCGAATCGGTTTATGTACAGTGCAGGCACTGCACATGCATTTTTTATAGTCAAAACTTTTTGATGAAACGTCTTGGAAAACAAAATGGTAGGTGATAACTAGTTAGTTTGTTTTCAGCTAAAATACCGCAGATACAATTTGTTATGCGCCAATTCTTTTGCAGGTTGCGTTTTTGTTCTTAAAATCGGGCCTGGCATGCAAAAATCTGTGAAGGCTAATTTACACGCTGCGATTTGTCGGCCCGATTTGTTGGCCACGATAAATCGGGAAGCGAATCGGTTTATGTACAATGCAAGCACTGCACATGCATTTTGATAGTCAAACCTTTTTTATAAAGCTAGTGTTTTGGAAAACAAAATGGTAGGTGATAACTAGTTAGTTTGTTTTCAGCTAAAGTACCGCAGATATAATTTGTTTTGCGCCAATTCTTTTGCAGGTGGCGTTTTCGTTTCTAAAATCGGGCCCGACACGCGAAAATCTGTGAAGATTTTTCTGTCGGATTGGAGTCGCGCGCGCATCGGATCGCCATTCACACGCGCCGATTCGCTCCCCGATTTGTCGTGGCCGACAAATCGGCCCGGCAAATCGCAGCGTGTAAATTAGCCTTAAGGCAATCCCAGAGGACCCTGGACTCCGGATTTCTCAGTACATGTTAAAGGGCCTAAACATGCCACTTCTATGACTTTCATTTGCAAAGAATCGGGGGCACCCAACGGTTCGTTTGGGCGGAATATCTGTTCGGCAGACATAAATCGCCTGAGACATTTGGATTTAACTGTAGTGGAAACAAGAGATTTCTTTGGCGAAGCATCGCCTCAGACTTTGGTAATCAGGTGATTGATTAATTCGTTATTTTTCGGAGGGATAAATATATCGTTTAGAGTGTAAAATAAGGTCAGCTTACATTTTCGGAAAGATATCAGCTTCCCGGAAGGTCAGGGGAAAGGATTCCGTTTCCTAACCTTTTCTGCGCCTTAAATTCTCAGCTAAAAACGCCGAACAGATCAACCTGTATTAGCTTACACAAATATGCCTTTAAAAAGCTCTGAAACAATCTAAGGAAGCAGAAAATGACATTTCAAGTATTTTGCTAAAAGTTTCTCGTTGGGTGTCCCTAAAGAATTTTAGGTTTACGAGTGCGTGTTTTGATTTCATTTTATGGTTTCCAGATTGTAGTGGTTACATTCCAGATTTCAGAAGCAATAGGCGGATCCTTGTTTATGTCGGCAGTCTTTGATCTAAGCATTATCATAAATTATCGAAACTTTTATAGTTAGCTTCGCAAATGAAAACACGAAACAAAAGCCTGTAAATGTTGTAAATTTTGAAAGCATCATTTGAAACCGGTTTCCATCCTTTTTCTTTCAAACTTCGTATGTTAACTAAATGTTATATGCTCTTTCTAGTTATAATCTTGTTTGTTTATCGGATGAAGTTCAATTTAATTTCAAGATGCAAACAATGACGTCAACAGGGATCCGCCTATAATTCCTTGGATTCTGCATTCTGATTTATCTTATTCAGTTTGAGGCGAACTGGAACATAGCACAATCGGAATAGTCTGAAGGCCCGAACCTTTCAAAACGATTAAGGTTTTCACAAATAAACAAACAATCAACTGCTCAAAGAAGTCAAATCCTGCGTTTCTTTGATCTAGTACAGAAAGCAAATGGAACCCGTCTTAAAGTAGGCGTAAAGAGATGAGATGAGATGATCTAGATCAGGTTAAATCTTGGATAACACGTTGGTTAAAGCATTTTTAACAACAGTTCTTTTATCCACTAAATAAAAATGCACCATTAGATAAGATATAAAATGACGTAAAAATAGCCTTTCATTAAAGAATGGTAGCCTTTTTACACTATATACATATACTTTTTATACAAACAAGGGAGTTAGTTTCTAATGAAACTGTGGTGCTTCGTCGGTGGGGAAGTTAAACGCAAAACATTGGATTTATCAACTGATTTGATGAGTTAAATTGGCCACCGTAAAGAAATTGAAAGCTGAAGTTTCGAGCGTTAGCCCTTCGTCATGTAGAACGAATCACGAACGGCTAACGCTCGAAATGTCAGCTTTCAATTTCTTTGCGGTGGCCAATTTATCCTAAAACTCAGCAGTGATAAACCCAAAGTTTTGTGTTTTATGCTGTGAACTTGCAGTTGAAGGCGTTTTTTTCTCAATAATTGTTTTCTCAATAAATAACTAAAAGCAATTTAGTTTTGGTTTGTTTAGTTGCAGACCTTTTTATAATGTTCTAACAAAGCAAAGTAGTGCACATGTAGAAAAGTAAAGAATTGAAGCATTTTGTTTTGTTTTTGTTTTGTCTAGGGTTTTTGTGCGTGGCTTTTCGTTACCCTTTCATTTAAATTATTATTCTTTACCCCGCCTAATAGTAGTTGGGTTGAAATTAATTAACACAAAAACATTACTTAAAAAGAAAAGAGAGAGACAAACAAAACGAATACCATGAAAGAGAAACAAATCACCGAAAGAAAAAAAAAACAAGAAAATGAGGCACACATGAAAAATACATTAATCGTTCCAAGAAATTGGCATTAAGATTTTATACAAACAAGTTCAGTATTTTCATTCAAAACCGGTCAACTTTGTTGTTGTTCTTGTTGTTGCAACACGTTAAACACGTTTGGTCACCCTGTTAAATGATGTTTCATGTCGCAGATTTAACTTTTCTTCTGTCCTGAGATTTGATCATCGATATTGAACTCGCTCTGCCAACTTGTTCAACATCGCAAGTACATTTGTTTTTACTCAACAGTATACGAAATGAAGTTGAATCCTTTTGACGCTGCTGTTGTACGTGCGGCAAATCCAGGGACCAATTGAATTGAATTCCCCTCTTTACATGAGCTAGATGTCAAATGCGTGAATTGGTATAGTTTGTGCGAGGACAGTGACAGATCTTTCAATTAAAAGGTCATACGAAATACACTCACAGTTATACGTGTAATTTACTTTTCAGTTTAATCCAGAAAAGACAACAAAAAGGCTCAGGAACTCCAGGCCGACATTCGGATTAGCCTTCTCTTTGAGGAAACTCCTATATTATGTCCTGGAAGAATTAATTCGTCCCTTTGAGCAGCTTTCAGCCCTTCAATGTCCAGTTCATTTTAGCCACCATTTTTTAACTCCTTCAAATAAGCGTTGCAGAGGCATTGCATTAACCTAGCCTTGTCCCCAAGAAAACCATGGTCAAAACATAAGCCTTCTCCCGTCCCCACCCCCCATATATTATTAGCATACCAATCAGTCGTCCAGTGACCTTAAACAACCTCTTAAAAATCGGAGAGCTTGTGGACTACTGTTTCATTTAATTACAATTTTTTCGATTTCCCTTGTTTTTGAACGAATTTTGAGATTTTTTCTAGTGCAACTGATTTTCGATTTGGTGATTTAAATTAAAAAAGGCGGCATTGAGATTTCACTCTGGAAACAATCAAAACTGTGTAAAACATCGCTTTGTTGACGATGGTGATTAGTTGACGAAGGAGACTTGTAAATTTTACGAAGTATTTAATCTCATCGTGCCTGTATGATTACTCTAGTTTACTCCCCCCAGCCTGGACCCTATCTTTAACTTGGTCGGTAAGGTCATCAAAAACACACCCAAGGCGTCACGGGGACAAGGAGGCCCTGCTTCAGTCTTTGCGAAGACAAAACAAGAGAAATCAATGAGAACTAGGCTGGTGACCCTCGATCTTAACTCATGCAACGTTGAGATTCTCGGGGATTTTAAAATTCACTAGTTAATATTCGTAATTGTCTATTAATTTCTGATACCTCTAGTTCTGCCGTCTTAACGTCTTTATAAGGCAGTACGTTTAACGGGTAAGTCCACGTTTTACAATTGACGCATTGCCTTGTAATTATGCATCCCAGTTATCATTAATGTTTGCGAGGAAAGTGGCTAGTCCATCCATCCATCCGGTCAACTTGGTATCAAGATACCAATAGTGCGAGCACATCCCGCCACTGAGTCCTATCGGCCTAGTAAACATTTGCAATATTTAGCGGCTTTTTTGTATTCCATTAATCGGTTTCAAGAAACTTTCATGGTATCTTGAAAGAGCAGTGGAATTGTTTGTGGACTGAGAATGGTCCGGGAAGTCAAACACAATGTAGACACTCTCTTAGGTGAAAATGTCGAAATAAATGTCAACAACCGAGAGCTGAAACTGTTTGGACTTCTTCTACTTATACAGTTAACGCAAGAGGCATGGCAGTTGGTTTCTCGCGAGAAAGATCGATTTTATCTTTAAATGTTCATTTTCAATGATTAATTGGAGATAGTTTTACATTTGTAACAAGAAGCCCAAGTTATATTCTGATTGGTTCAGAGCTAGTAGCAATATAGTAATTGTAAAGCAAAGTAGTAATTGCTGATTGTGCTGCTCGTGACGTGCCCCATAATTCCCCTGTTCCGTATGAAAGTATAGTTTGTGCAGTTTCTAAATAAATATGTGGTTGCAAAAAAGCGTTCCTCTTTTGTGGGAAATAAATACCACCCAAACACCGCCCATGGGGTATATAAAGGTCATGCTTCTCCATAAGTAATATTGCCGTGGTACGATATGTTTCATTGACCAATCAGAGATGAGATGTCCTCGGCGATAAAGTCACCCCCTTCCCCCACCCACCGGCCAAAAATGGTCAAAGGTAGAAAGCATTACACAGAAAAGCAAAGCTGCTTCACAGATGCCCTCTTTTGAGTTTGTGAGTTTCTACAATTATTTGCTTTTTATAAATCAAAATCTCAGAGTTTGAAGGCTGTTTTCATTTATAATTCGACTGGCCCTATGAATATTTTGCAGTGAGAGCGGCACGAGAGAATAAGCAGCATAACAATTTAGCAATTCAAATAGACCATTAGTAGGTCACTCAATCAAACAATCAATAAGTCGAATTTGGTTCTGTAGTTGACGAATTTTCTAAGCTTGTGCATACAAGAACGTCGCTATGTTCGCGACACTTAATGCCGGGCATTAAGCTTACCTTAATTATCCTTGGTTCGATTGTTTCCAAGTCGTGATGTGGTATCTTTCAGTGAAATAAAATGAAGTGTTATTTCTCGTTTATGTGGTGAAACTGCATCTCATTGAGGTAGGGGCCAGTCAACTCGTACGAGTCGTACGGCTCGTTCAACTCGTACGAGTTGAAAGGATCCCTTCCTCACAGCTCAACTGGATTGTAAGTGTCAGTAATGATGTGCAATTTCACCAGTTCCACGACTCAAACGAGTTGAAAGGACCCCCTTCCTCAAAGCTCTACTGGACTGTAAGTCTCAATAATGATATGCAGTTTTACCACTTGAACGACTCGTTCGAGTCGTACGAGTTGACAAGGGCCCTTCCTTGAAACGACGCTCAAATTCTTAGTGTCTATAATGATATTCAAAGGGACCAATAACTACTTCATGCTATTTAACCGAAACGTCTCAGATTCACTACTTCACGACTTGTACGACTCGTACGAGTTGCACCACTTGAATCACTACTTTCAAGACTTGAACAAGTGATGAGTAGACAACCCTCTCCAAATTCTGTGTGTTTCTGAGTGGTGGGTCTAGCCAGGAAATATTCCAAGTGCCGCAAACAACGATTTTCCAGTATACACAACCTCAGGAAACTCGTCAAATACAAAACCAAAATACTCTTCTGAATAGCTTGGAAATTCTAAACAAATATCGAATACTTTCAGACCGTTAGAATGTCTTTCCGTCAAAATCGTTCAAAAATTTCGGACTGCCGGGTATTTAGTCTTAAAACATCCATACCCGGCTGCCGGGTATCTCGACACTGCCATTTTGGTTTTGTTGGCTCCCGCTTCTTTGCGCTTTTTTCGACTACGAATATTGCACAATGTTGCATATCCTCCCTGTTTCTGCCGCTTCCCGCCCCCGTGCCACCCCTCTACTTTATCCCTTGCACTCTCAGAGTCAAACTTGAGTCGTGATGCGCTTCTGGCATAAGCATTAACCATGTCTCAGACAACCAATGTGTAGAGGGTGATTGACCCATCCAAGAGAGGATGAAGGGAGAGAGCGAATCCCCCATGCACAGGCCTCTTCCGATGAAAATTATTTGAAATCTATTTTTGGTCCTAATTATCATGAGACATGAGGATTCACTCTCTTACTTCATCCTTTCTTGCCGCACCAAGTACATGTATAGGAGGTGGTCTTGTTTTTCTGCTTTAATAAGTAGCCTTAGCTCTTAAAAGTATTTGGTGACAAAAACTCATAAATATCTATTACCATACCAGGAAAGAACGGTTAAAAGAATAATAATTCAAGTGAAAGTTCATCTGCAAATACTTCCCTTTTAAGCTGTTTCCTTAAAAAAACTTTTCATGAAAAAAAAAATGGGAATTTTTTCCAATTGTTGTTTTCAGTGCTCTGCAATCTGCGGGCAGTGAATAACACCACTTGACGCATGCCCTGAGAACTCAGTGTTCTTCACCATTTGACTATCTCGTATTCATAGCATATGGATTGAGTGCATTGATATAAAATCACCCCTTAACTTTCAATGCTTTGGATAAAGCATCTCCTCCAAGATTGGTTGTTAGGATTCTCTGCAAAATTATTATGTCCACTCAGCATAAAAAAAGAAAAATTAATAATTATAGTGGTGCAGCTTTATAGATGCTAAAGTACATAACTGACACTTCATAAGACATTCAGATACTTAAGAACCACAGAACTGATTCACAACAACTGTCCTACTAGATTCTTTAGTAGGTTTCTTTGTTTGTTTGTTTGTTTGGTTGTACTGTAGGTTTTACATAATGCATTTACTGTAATTTGTATATCTAGTAATTTTACTAACTTTAAATTCTTTAAGAATTTAAGACAGCTAATATAACGAAATTTTTATCCATTATTTATAGAAGACAACTGAGCGAATTATTTTTATCCCCAAACATAGGTTGCAGCCAGTTGCAGTGGTCACCTGAAAAAATGACACATTGCTACAGATTAAAATGAGAAAAATCACAAAGAACAAATTTAACGTACCAATTTATTGAAAACTGAAAACGAAGATCACATGAAGATTTTTTTGAAAATACCTTTCACCAAATGCTAATGCAGTAATTAACTTTCGGCAGAGAATTTTGCATTTAATATGTCATGTATTAAGAGTAACCAATTAATCGTCATCCTCACGCCCTTATTTGTTGCACGAGCACCACAAAAACATTGCTTGATTGCTTTTCATAAACTGACTTTTGCTCTTGACAAGAAAGGTCTCTTTTTTCTAAAGAATGCCTCAGGAGACTTGCTAGTTATTGAACTTCAATACTGCTGGATGAATTTCTTATGGCTAAGACATGCTATAGTCTCCAATTACTTTTTTTTTCTGGATCTTGTTTTACCTTCAGGGTCTTGTTGTGAAACAAGAACCAAAAAACAACAAAAAAAAACAAACAAAAAAAAGATAGACATGTTACAAACATTTTAAGTCTTAAGTTAAAACTGTAACAGGGGCCCTCCAAACAACTGTAAGCTACATGTATGTGTACGTTACCTTTGCTGTTACAAAATTCACCATCGACTTATTGACACTATGACGAGTTAAGGGTCATGAGGTATTCCAGGGCCTTTTCACTATCATTATCAGCAGCACGCAGGCATTCATGAATATTCTCTTCCTTAAACCCATATTCCTTGAAGGTCTTAACCAGTTCAAGGAATTCCACTGCCTAAAAATCCACAAAGAAGTTAATAACCAGCTGATTTCTCATGCTACATGTGTATGAGATAATTGCAATTTGTTGGTGTTGTGACCATCATGTCACCTCAAACAAAAGTTTAATAAAGAAATGTGCAGCAGATCATAATAACTAAGAAACAACGGTTTATGCAATACCAAAAAGCACACAAAATAACTTAAGCAGTTTAAGGCCTGGGATCAGGATGAAAAAAGGATGGTCTAGACCACAGTAAAGTTCATCTTATTGCCATCCCTGTGATTTTGGGTTGCAGCCACACATTCAAAATTTAAAACTTAATTCTCATTTCATAGAACATAACGTTATTTTGTGAAAAAGCCATTTAACGTTTTTTGCAAAATGTATGGGAATTCAAAGCTCCAATTACTACTCCTCTCAAAATGTTTTAGAGTACAGTTGACTTCCGATAACTCGAACCTTCAAGGGAAATCAAAAAAGGTTCAAGTTATTGGGAGTTAGAGTTACTGGGGTGGGTGGTTGGGGGGGGGGGGCATACAGGATTCCTGCTGACACAATGTACTGTAAATTCTCAAGAACACACTGACACGTTTTGTTTAACACAACATCAAGAAAATAAAAGAAATTGACACAAAGGACAATTAGACACTACTTCAAAAATACTACCCTGCAAGCAGAGGTTTCTTGGTCGCCCTATGTTCCGGTGGGCAAATATGTAACCTCTTCCCAAAACCGTCTGATTCTTTGATCTGCCGCCATCCAGGATTTTGGACTGATTAATTAAAATAGACTTGTTTTTAACCAGCTGTCAACCAGTTTTGAAGCTGAGGCATGCCGTGAATGCTGTCATAAAGTGCGTGCGCTGGGATATGCTTGCAAGCTTGTTGTATGCGACAGATTTGCCTTTACTGTTACAAAATTCTTTTGTCGTTTCTCCTAGCTCAGAAAATACGCAGAAAGATAAGGCAGCAACTGTTAAAGATTTATTTTTCTGATATTTATCCAGAGTCGGAAGTAACGCTCAAAGAAAGCAGGTGCAAGTAAGGTTTTCACAAGTTTTGTTTATCTGACATATGAGCACGCAATTGCAAAAGGTAAGTGACGATGCGTATGAGGAATTTTGCGCATGCACGACAGGAAATCAGACAGTTTTGCCGAAACGTTACTTATTCACCCGCCGGAACATAGGGCGACCAAGAAACCTCTGCTTGCAGGGTACAAACATACATGCTGCCCATTTTTTAGAAATTTAATTCAACATAAATTCAGTGCTATGGACTTTTACACTATGACAAATGAGGTTCGAGTTATCAAAGGTAACGTTATGAAGAAAATGACCTGAAGGGAAAGAGAATTCGCTTCAAGTTAGCAAGGGGTTTGAAATAACGAGGGTAAAATTACAGTAAATGAATGTATGAAGCAAAGCCAGGGGAAATTAATTTTGGTTCAAGTTAGTTAGTTGGTAGAAGGACATTGATATGAAATTATAGGCAGCAAAGGCCAGGTTTCCCAGGCTTGTTAGAGGAAGAGGACAACAGTCCACTGTGACATAATAAGGAGCAAGTAATCAGCTGTAGGAAGTGTAATACTTTACAACAGGTTAGAGATAAAATACAATTTGTAGCTACATGTACCTTAGCTTTTTCTGAATTGAACACGAGAGCAACTTCTACAGAATCTGCTGTGTAGTTTTTGTTTTCACATAATTCATCTACAGTCACTAGGAATTCAATGACCTGTAAAGGAGACAGAAAAAAAAGTACAATAAATACAATAATCTCAGTTGAAACAATGACTTGCAAAACAAGCTACAGATATGCCAAAATGACCAGCAAAAGAAACCATGTCACATTCCTGCCATCATACTCCCCACCTCCCCACCCCAAATATCTTTTTCCCTGTCATTTTAATAAGTGCCCTGTTATTCTTCAAGCCACTTACAGGTATGGAAATAGCAGTGGTGCATATTGTAATGTGAAGAGAATCCTGCACTTACATTAAAGCTGTACAATGCAGGTGAATCCAACCATCTACAACCAAACTATACGTCTTTTCCTGAAAGAACCTTGATCTCACCTCTTTCTCATTTGTTCCAAGTCTCTGTACAGCTCTGGCTACACGTGGGGTCGGGAAACCCATACCCACAAACGTCCTTGCAAAAGATTTTTCTGAGTCATTTAAAATAGGCCAGGGATCTGGGAGAGATGACTGATATGAATCTGATTGTCTGCTATGAGGTTCCTCAGATGACATTCCAATGGGTGGTAAAGGAGATGAATAGCGTCCTCCTACATTCTGAAAGAAAAGAATAATCAGACACAGTTATTCCTGGTTATATCAATCAATATACTAACTAGATAACTGTTTTTATCTGTTGAGTAACTAATTTTGCTACAGTGTATTACACTGCAGCACTATTGTGTTATACATGTACCATAAGTATTTTCACTGCTATTAGTGGAAAATGGAGTGTATGAACAAAGACTGGTTTCTACAAAATCTCTTACTAATTTTATTACATTTACATACAAATACAGTGTATTGTGGGATACTTTATCATTTGTCACTTTTCAATTTAGATGAATGGTACACCCACTGTTCTTCCCAACATGTTTAGCGAGCCCCACAGTCCCTGCCATCGTGTTGTTTCCTTAGACAAGATACTTTGCCCAACATTTTTTCTCTCCACCCAGGTGTATAAATGGGTACCAGCAACATACTGCTGGGGGGTACCCCTGCGATGGACTTGCATCCCATCCAGGGGGGAGTAGCAATACTCTCAGCTGCTTCATGCTATGAAAACCAGGATAAGCTCTGGCCGTGTGGGCCTCCTTGGCCCAAATGCAACTTTATCCTTTTTACAGCGAATTGCAGACAAGTATTGTAAGTTACTAACCTGGTAATCAGGAGACCTTGGTGTACTCCACTGCTGATCTCTTGAAGTAGACACACAAGAAGGAGGGCTATACTGTCTATATTGTGTGTTGGCTTCCTGGTTTTCTACGGTTTGCTGTTGTCCTTGACTTGGACTAACACTATTTGGAAAACTATAAGTCCCACTTGGAAAAGAATTCCTACTCACACTAGAATGTGTCGGGATTGCAAATGATTGATGTCCCTGTGGCTGCTCAGGCACCGTAGCAGGAAAACTTTGCCCAATTGGTGGCAACAGCCCCCCTCTAGACAAAGGCCTGTTCTCGGAAATAAAGCTTGTACTGGGTAAAGAATTATTATGAATATAACTATTATTTGTAGAAACAGTTGAAGCTGCAGGAGTTACCGAAGCAGTTCTTGCTTCTCCAACGTCCACAAGCAATGCACTTGGCTCTGTAACATTATTAGTTGCAGGCAAGTTCATGTAATCTGGACTTCTACCTGGAGGTGCTGAAGCTCTGTCCACTATATTAAGACCAGAAATATCAACCAATGAATTCCCCAAGGAAGACACAGTGTTCCCAGGAAGATTTATGCTGTTCGCACTCACGTTGGCCAAAGGAGCATTTGATTTACTATCAAAGGAGCAGGACGAATCTTCTGTTGTTGTTACCGGCACTGCATTAGGTTGAAGAACATTCTTCAGTTCATCCAAATCATTTATTGTCTGTAATTCCACAAGTTCAAATGGTGTTGACGTATCACCTTCAAAGTCTGAGATATCAAAAGCATTTTTGCCTTTTCCTCCAAAGCTGTCCTTTTTCTTATGTCCCATGCCAGGTGCTGCTACTGGTTGAAGAATTTCACTTCCAACATTTGAAAATATGGAATTTTGATTTGCAGTAGGTGTTGCAGCCACAGTTTCCACAGAGGTACTGGTAGCTTGTGACTCAGTGGAGGAATTTTCTGACTGTTCCTGTTTTGAAGCTTTTTGTGCTTCGGCCTTGGAAACAACCTCGTTTTCAAGGCTGAAATCATACTAATAAAGAACAATAAAAAACAACCACTTTTAATTAGCCAGCTTCTGCCTTATGGACATCTCCTTAACAACAAACACCCTTTATTGGAGCTATTTACAGTAGACTACCGCTATCTTCAACATGGAGGGGAAACCAAAACTTGTTTCGACCTAATGGGAGTTTGAGGTACATGTACAATGAAGCCAACAGTAAATAGCTTGTAAATGGTTTGAACCCAGGAGTCATATCATAATTCGGTAAATTGTGATCGTCCGGGTGAGTGTAGTCCTGAGAAGGACTGTTTGAGGTGACATTGACTGACGTTTCGACAACCTGAGCGGAAGTCATCATCAGAGTCAAGTGAACTGTAAATCGTCAGGAGATGTTATAAATCTCTGGTCGTTGTCCTGATTGGTCGACGATCTCGTGATGTTATTGGTCGTCTGTCAGTTAAGCCGTGATGTTATTGGCTGTGAAGACTGTAAACGTGATTGGTGCGTTTCGATCCGTCTTTTGTTAGTCAAATGTCCGTTGGTCTATTGTTAGTCAAATGAGTCAGTTTGTCTATTCTCAGGACTACACTCACCCGGACGATCACAATTTACCGAATTATGATATGACTCCTGGGTTCAAACCATTTACAGTTTTACGTTCCTTTGGACGGAAGAGCGAACGACTTGCTAACGACTACATCAGTTACGCAAGCAACGTCAGACGAATACGACAACAACTCTGGTTCAACCACCGCTGCAAGGACCTCGGCCTTGTTCCGGCTGGACTTCGACTTAAGTCCCCGTTGAACACACAAAAGGCCATACAGATCGTCAAAGCCACCTGCCGACGACTGGTCCGAGCGCGGATTAACGACTGTCACAGAAGACTTAACTACTACAAAGACAAACTACAACAACGACTTGACAAACTTCGACAATTCATACCGACTGACTTACTCGACACTATACTGACTATTGCCGACAGACGAGCTAAGAAAACAGCTGAACAGCACCGCACTAAAACTCAACTAAAACTGACG
This sequence comes from Siderastrea radians, assembly GCA_964017195.1. NCBI lineage: Eukaryota > Metazoa > Cnidaria > Anthozoa > Scleractinia > Rhizangiidae > Siderastrea > Siderastrea radians. The sequence goes on along the minus strand of OZ024889.1, from coordinate 38,250,879 downwards.
CGACTACAACGTACTAAAGACAAAAGACGACAAAAACCAGATGACAACTGGGTCAGGAATATTTCTTCCCGTCCCTTAGACAAGACTGAAACACAGGTACTCTCTTACGGACTCAAACACTCAGTGACGCCTAAACATATACCAACCGAGGCCATTGTATCCAGTGTTGAGGCGGTTCTGTCCCGTCAGAGGGAGCTTTCAGAATCAGCCAAGGATAACATCAGAAGTAGAATAGCTTCTACTATACAATCAGCCTCTCTACCTGACAGTAACTTGACTAAAGACGAACGACAAGCACTAAAACGACTGAAAACCGACGAAAACATTGTCATACTCCCCGCTGACAAAGGACGAGTGACTGTTGTTATGGACAAGACAGACTATTACGACAAAATGGACGCACTTGTTAACCACAAACAGACCTACCAAGTACTTAAACGAGACCCGACGCCAGCACTTCAACGCAAACTTAACAGCAAACTACTTGACCTCAAGAAAACTGACGCTATTGACATTCAACGCTACAACAGACTGAGGTGCCGTGTACCACAACCACCGAAACTTTACGGACTACCGAAACTGCACAAACCTAACATACCCATGCGACCCATAGTCTCATTCTGTGGGTCCCCGACTTACCAACTGTCCAAATACTTGACTACCGTACTGAAACCTTTGACCGACGAATCACGACACAAACTACAGTCGACTGAGAACTTTATTGACGCAATCAAGACAGTACAAGTACCTGACGACTACAAACTAGTGTCTTTTGATGTGAAATCACTGTTCACCAGTATTCCACTTCAACTGGCTCTAGACTGCACTGAGACCGCCATCAACAACTCTACTATTGAACTACCGCTACCTACAGACGACGTAATGGACTTACTGAACCTTTGTCTTACTTCTACGTATTTTCAGTACAACGGCAAGCACTACAAACAGCTGCACGGAACAGCTATGGGCTCACCAGTTTCCGTTGTTGTTGCAGAAATCGTTATGCAAAACATCGAGGAACTAGCCCTCGCAACTTACAAACGAACACTACCACTCTGGCTACGTTACGTTGACGATACCTTTACAGCCGTACACAAAGACGAAATCGACGATTTTCACGAACACCTCAACGGACAAAACGCCGACATACAGTTTACTAAGGAGATCGAGGAAAATGGTAAAATACCTTTTCTAGACTGCTTAGTTACCCGCGACAATAACAAACTACGGACGACAATTTACAGAAAACCGACACATACTGACAGACTACTCGACCAATCATCTTACAACCCAACTTCTCACAAAGCTACGACTATACGGACCCTGACAAGACGCGCGCAACTAGTTTGTGACTCACCTGACAGCTTAACGGACGAAAACAAGTACTTAGACAACGTTTTCAACAAGAACAATTACAACCGGGACTTTATTAGACACAACACTTACAGAAACTCCGAACCAAACGCTACGAACACTAACGCGACACCTGTCACTACTGTAACCATACCTTACATCAAAGGGACTTCTGAAACTATCGCACGAATCCTACAACCCTACAACATCCGCGTTGCTCACAAACCTATCACTACTTTACGACAGCTACTGACGAACGTTAAAGACAAAGACGAACCGAGCGACAGACGGGGAGCAGTTTATAAAATCAAATGCTGCGACTGCCAGGCCACTTATATTGGTGAGACCGGCAGAAATCTGAACGTCCGACTGACTGAACACAAACGAGCGACTAGAAATGGTGATATCAACAATCACATTGCCGAGCACCATTTAAAAACAAACCACAGAATCGACTGGGACTCTGCTGAATGCGTTACCTACAGTACGGACTACTATCAACGAATCACTCTGGAAAGCTGGTTTACCAACTTAGAACAAACACCACTGAACCGTTGCCAACAGCTACCTGCACCTTACAAACGACTGATTGCCGACAATAACAAGACAGACAAACAATAGACAAACTGACTCATTTGACTAACAATAGACCAACGGACATTTGACTAACAAAAGACGGATCGAAACGCACCAATCACGTTTACAGTCTTCACAGCCAATAACATCACGGCTTAACTGACAGACGACCAATAACATCACGAGATCGTCGACCAATCAGGACAACGACCAGAGATTTATAACATCTCCTGACGATTTACAGTTCACTTGACTCTGATGATGACTTCCGCTCAGGTTGTCGAAACGTCAGTCAATGTCACCTCAAACAGTCCTTCTCAGGACTACACTCACCCGGACGATCACAATTTACCGAATTATAGTAAATAGCTTAGTGACATAAACCAAGGAAAACCAGTTTCTGTCTAGGTAGCAGGGGTTCAAGATACAGGAGCTGGGGTTCAAAAAATTGGGGGCTGCTGTATATTTAAGGTGTGCTCAGAATGTAATGGACAACAGCTAGCTAAAGAGAATTTTCTTCAAAAGGAATACCTATCTATTTTGACCAGTACAAACATAGAATTAGATCACTGTTTAGTCTATTTTATTGAGACCTTACACCTTAGAACTTGACGTTACCAACTTCAGCACTGTATTGATCAAGAGTTAGTTACCATGTTACTACCCCAATTATGTTTGCATAGTTATATCAGTATCTTCCAAGTAACCCTACATGTAGTCCCAGAAATCTTTCATTCTTCTTTCTTCTCAAATGAAATTGATCCTTGAACTAACAGTTGATTCAAAAATAGCATTTCTTGATCCAAAGTTAAAGTGGAAAATTGGGACAATAGCAAATTCAAATCATGACACACATGTACCGTATACCCTTCACAGAAACCATAAATTTCAGACAAAGAGAGAAGAATAAAATGTGACTCTCCACAGGATTTCAGGGAATAAGGTGAACGCATGCACCTCGCATGTCATAACATGCACGCAAGGAGGGGTTGTGCCTCCCCCCCCCCAGGAAATAGACATAAAAGGCTGTCCTAGGGACTTTGAACATACATGGTGCCCCAAATTATTATTTGACTTTCGGACAAAAAGTTACTCTAGGGACTGAAATTTGACATTCATTAGTTGTCCGCGGGTAGGGAATTTGACTCTGGCTTCCCTGAAAATGTCAAATTCCCTGGGGCTTGCCCACCCCCACCCCCCAACCCTGGGGCTTAACATTGATAGGAGCATAACACAATAGCTTAGCTTACTTCGTTACATGCATTTATCAGCTTATTTGGGTGAACGCTTTTCTTAAAGTAAAACCGTTACGGAACATTATCGAGAAGAAAAGAAAATTCATTTTCCTATTGGAAATATTAAATAAATTAGGGAACAACATGGCTCTTGGATTTTCTTTTTTTTTTCCAAATACAAGAGAGCAGAAAAAAGAGGGTTGCATGAATATAATTATTTTGCATGCTGGAAGCGACGTAAACAATGAAGCTAAAATTTTCAGAATTGAAATTGCCTTCGCCAGACTCAAACACGCCATCTAAGGCAAAACTGTTGAATGTAACTTGCACTGAAAATTGAAGCTTATGGTGTTGGAAATAGTGATAGAGTAAAACTGCAAGCTTTTCTCCTGGGATTGTAAATTTTAGTTCACAGTGCACTTGATAAATTCTGCTTGTAAAATGGCTTATTCTGCCTGCCGGCCTTGCTTGTCAAAACAGCTTATTATTCTGCTCAAACTTCTGCCCGGACACCTAAATTCTGCTCGGTGACCAAAAAATTTTTCTGAAATATGTAACGGAGTCTATGCCTAACCTGTAAATACTTATTAGGTATTCATTATGCATAGAAAAATTGTCAGTCATCTAACTTTGTACAATATCACTCATATTATATTTACCACAAAGTATCTTCCATTTGCTTTGTACATGTATTTAGTTCTTAATTAATTATTATTTTTCTTACAATTTCCGTTATTCTGCTCAAATTATATGCGAAAATGCCTTATTCTGCCAGCAAAATGCTCGCTTCAAATATCGCTCATTCTGCTCGAAATTCTACTGGCAGAATTTACCAAGCCTAATTAATTTTGCATACTGGGAATCTCATAAAATAAATTGCACAAGCCATGTGAGAACAAATTGAACCTTTCTTTTGCACACTTTATCCTTCGATAAAAATTGAGATAGTAAATGAAGCTCACATTGAAACTCAAAGTCAATGACAACTGAACAAGAATTTGTAAGAAATAGCGTATATACTGTAGTTCGAAGTTAGTTTTAGTTCAAAAGTGCATCAAAATTTGCATAATGCATGAAATCTGACCTTTTCATTGAGTGTCACTGTATGTACATGTACATGTACACATGATATCCTTTGAAGAGGGACTGATACCCTTTGCTTGTATCTCAGTATCGTATTCGAGCAAAACAATCAAAGAAATTATTAAGATAACCCTCGCTGTTCGAACAGAAAAAAATTTTTGAACAGCTAGCAGCTCCTACAGATCATGAACAGCTGATGAATGACAAGTGAACACAACTTTGCAATATTTCCAAGCAAAGAAGTCGTAACAAATGCAGTAAAGGATGGAAAACAAACACAAACTCAATATTAAAGGGGGGGGGAACAAGTCGACATAATTTCTGGCATTCTGTTCATCGATTCATTGATTTATTGTTCGGTGAGCTAAGAAAAACTTATAGACCGACAGCTTACAACATACATTTGTACTTAAAGTACAAATCGAAAACTTCAGACATCAATGCCTTTCATAAGAGCATGCTATAACTTGACATGGTCACGGTGTTAGATTGTGCAAAGTTATATGTAAAGATCTTAACAAGTTCCTTTGTCTCTACTGTGCGACCGGAAGCAAGACAATGGCTATGAAGTTAATGAGGCACGCAACTTACGTGCAGCATACATGTTAAGAGTGAGTTCTTCTGTTTTAGCATGGGAGCGTGCCTTGTGTAGGTGTTCACGTTATTCCCTGAAATCCCTTGGAGGGTCACAAATGTAGTACATGTACATCGCCATACTTTCCAGTGACATGTGTTGAAACTTAAATTTGGAAAGCACGTAGGTGAGCACTAGGGTGGGGCCCTGAAATGTGGAGATTAAAACTTTCCTTCACACCAGCATAGGGGTATTAAAAACACCTAATTCCTTAGAAAGGACGGCCAAAAGAACAGGAGGAGCCCACAATAATTGTGGACTCCTCATTGCCGCTGGCCTCCTTATGGCCGCTGTTAACTCATCTTGTACAAGCCTTGCTCAAAGCAGGTTCTTGTAACAAACATGTACTGTAACTGTAATTACTTTGTTGCAATACAAAAATTACAGTGAATATGTTGTGGTTCAATTTTATCCTAGGTTCACTTTTTTATTTTCCTTTGTTTATGTGTATGGTAATGTATGATAATGAGTTAAAAACAAAGAAAAATGGAAATTGAACCAAGGATAAAATTGAACCACAACATATATATGGTAAAATTTGTCCATACCATTAAGCTAAGAGCAGCTGAAGGGTCTTTTTGTTGCCATCCAACAGGCAGGGTCACCTGAAAATCGTGAATAGAAAAAAATGACTTTTCTACATAGTCTTTTATTCATGTTTTGGCCATATTCGTTGAAAACCAGGTTTCCTGGAGACATCCACCTGATTTTTAGAAAAAGGTTACCCAAACTCCTTTCTCTAGATACACTGCAATTTATGTAAACCTGACACCTATGGTGACACCAGCTAATCCTCATTCTTGGACTCTAAACTCAGCTGTGCTGTTTATTGACATTATCGCTAAATTGGAAGGAGAGAGTGACAAATAGGTACCAACAATCAGACAGCATAATAGAACAGTCATTTTGACAAAAAAAAATGGGATGGCTTCCTGAAATTTCTGCATGTACAGTCTCTTAGATGGAAGAAGGCCAACATGAATGAACCCTACATGAACTGGTCAGATGGTCTAACCATTGTGCTACAGGGAGACTCAAGTGAGCCACAATCCCCAGCAGAAGTGCTGGGACACCGTTGCATTTTCTAGGCAGGAAAGATGAATTCTTTAAAAATCCCACTCCCCTTCACTATGTTCCGTTTCATCTACAATGGGTGTTATCTGTGGATCAACCTTGCCTGGCAAAGGTGGGGTGTGAGTCATATCTGGTAGAGCTTGGGCAAAACTGTTCCGCAGAAATGACACAGGGATGGAACAAGTGATATCAAAGTGTGTCAAAGACTGTCGGTCATTTGCTATTGTAGGTTGATCATGACTATTATTAGGACCTGGTAGCTGGCTGTTACTTCAAGTTTTTGCCTTTTTTGCATTGTACACCACCATGGTGCGCAAGAAGTCTGTTGTGACCAGAAAGTACATGTACAGGAAAATCATTTGGCAACTCAGAGTTCAAATATGACTACTACAGCTGTACATGGGTCTTCTGAGGCTTTATTAGGTTCAAATCATTGACCTTTGTTGGGTGAAGATTTAAGCTTAAACCTTTAAGCCCCAGTTCTGATCATCACCAGATTTCTCCAGAATAATCAGTCAGAGAAGTCATGAGAATTAAATACAATGTACGATCATCCAACATGAAGTCTCTTGACATTGTCACAATTACCCCCTACCATTTCTGTAAGAAATGTAAGAACAACAAGGGAGAATTTGTGTTTTGATATTGAAGAGTATAGGTTTAATGAGCATGAGCCCTATTTATACAACTGCACATCCTGCTGCTGCTGCTACTGCTGCTGCTGCAGCCGCTGCTAAAGTACAGTATTGCTAATTTCCATTGAATAAAATTTCACTGATAACTATTCAGCAACAATCTCAATAATTTTATTTTGGAAAATCAATACAAAAGGGCTATAAACTTAGATCCTTGCTGTTTATACCTACGATCATAACAGACAACAAAAGAAGTCATGATGAAACACACCACCGTGAGCCTGAACTTACCTAAGCTGAAGTCTTACTTATAAGCTTAAGCTTATATATACCCTATCACCAAAGATCACCATAACATCATGCAAGTTTCATGAAAGCCACACTTTGTTCACAATTGACATGGAAAGACGGGATATAAATACACCGAAAAAATAATGGAATGTATGGGCGAGTCAGCGCTTTTACCTTTTTCGGTGGTCTGAACTTCTCTCCAATTTTCACTTCAACTCCTTGCAAAGAATGAAATTCAGCATGATCTAAAAATGAAGCGAACAAAAAACGAGGTTTATGAAGTAAAAAACAACTAGACTAGTTCTACTTGCAATCTGTTATAAAGCCCACTCATCTTACGTATTACAAGCCAGCCGACAAATATGTCTGAAATCTGTCAAAGGCGAACTACTGGGGTGACAATCAGCTTTGTCGGATGCAAGATTGCGTTTGCAATCAAATCAAAAAGGATAATCTGCCCATCTTGACGAATGAAGTAAAGGGCGAAAGAAAGGAGTGTACTTACGACTTCCACTCTTTCGAAAGGTCTTTTGAAACGAGGCCATGGGAAGCAAATGTCAGACTAACACGAAAAGACTAGAATCGCAATGATGTCCGCCATATTGAACCTTTCCAGAGATGATGTCATTGCGCTTGCTCGAGCCTGCGTTGTTGTACACCGATAATTTCAGAATTATGAAATGGCTATTTCAAGCGTGTGTTTACGTTAACGCCAATTTTATCTCGAACACAGTGTATTCTTTCACATAAAAGAGAAAGTTGTGGTTAGGAAAGCTGCACATGAATTTCCCCGTTCTTTTTTACAGCCCCTGATTTCCTGTCCCCTCCCCCACTTTGGACATACTCTACCCTACCCTACTGAAACTTTACCTACTCAGCTTGTTGTTACCATAGTGAGTGAAGGTCGCCATCTTGGAAAGAGAAAGAGGTGCAATAAAGAGTCATGATATTGCAATGGCAAAGGCAGAAAGGCTTTACCAGCTGGAAAGGCCGCCGTTCACTTCAGTAAGTTTTATTGATTTGACATAAGATTTAGGTTTTAATTCAGCTTTAAACGCGTAGATCATGCAATTTGTTCGCAATTACAAAATGAAGTTGTAAGTGAAACTGCTCAATCTGATCAAAAGTTGTTTGATTTCTGTCAACAGAGAGAATTTCACACCAAGTTCACAAATCTTGCGGGTCCTCTGAGCCTCTTTGAGCCAGAGGACAACACAGGTAGGTGATAAGACTGAAGTGTCATTCAGACGGGCTATTTAAGCTTAAGCTTAAGCTTATATTTTGCGATTTATCTGTTGATGCGGGTTTATATGTTTAAAAGAATGAGTTTTTAGCAACCTCACGTTCTGATTGGCTGGCAACAACGACAACAACATTGATTTCTACGCGACAAAAGTTACAGCAAGTCATGCTGATGTGGTCATGTTTCAAATTTAAACCTCTAACTAAGTGACTAACTATTACTTGTTAGTAGTAAAAGTTCTGCATGTAGCTTAACTATAAAAATATCCACTGTGCTAAGTGCAGGATTTATATTTTAATTAAAAAATAAAGAAAGAATGAAAATAAAGTTCTATAACAGTTAGGGAGTGTTTTACATATGCGCTGATCAATTCGAAAGTTCAACATCCCCCCCCCCCCCCCCGGGCAACCCCCCGGGCATTTGAACTTTTGAAGATTGGCTTGTTCAAATTCCCTCCCCTCGGGGCCAAAAAGCCGTTCAAATGCCCCACCAATTATTACTGAAGTACTTCTCCTCAAAGACAAATTTCGTCTTCAATGAAACACTTAACACGCTTTTCAGAGAGAGAAATGCCGTAATGACACCTTCAAACTACTTTTAAAGACCCTTTTGAAAGAGTTATTCACTAACAAAGGCGAAATTCTATCTTGTAAATCCGTTAAACCCTGCAAAACCCGAAAAAACTCATGGGCGTATTATGTCAGAACAAGAGACAATCCGGTTCAAATTCCCCACCCTTCCAACGCAACGTTCAAATTCCCCCCTCCCCAGGCACGATCCACAGTCAAATGGCCGGGGTATGCCCGGTGGGGGGGGGGATGTTGAAGTTCCGAATTGATCGGTGCAATACTGTAATAGAGGGCAAGTCTTTCATTCTGGTACAAAATGAAAACTTCGGCCATAAACTATTTTTACAGGTATGGCCGCTCGAGTTTCATTCTGGAATGAAATGGATAAAACTACACATGCGCTACCCATTTCAGTCTAGGTGACACATTTCTTACCAAACAAGTGGTCATGCTGTATTTATACAACACCAGTACCAGTTTTCGTACCTGTTTAACAACCTCAATCTCGTACAGCACCTGGGGTAAACTCATGGTATGAGATTTTGTGCTGGTATCACATGAACATAGAGCCTGAGAAGAGGGAACCAGAGTGAATTCATACAGCCCATTAGAATGAAAACACCCCCCAGGAGAGAAGGCAATGTAGAAAAGCAAACAAAACTTGAACTTGAAGAACAAGATTTTTCTTCGTTATTTGTATCACATCAGGGACATGAACTTTTAACCTAACATCCCACATTTAAATGTATGTACCATAAAATCCTGCTTGTATTAAGCCCTGGGCTTATACAAGTTTGTAAGGGGTTTTGGGTGGGCTTATAAATGGGGGAGGGGCTTATATCCGGGTGGGCTTGTAAGTGGTATAAAAAAGACTGTTTCGGAATGAGCAGATAAGAAATAAACAAGAAAAGCCCCAGGGGCATTGGACCCCGCCGTTTCCCCCCCCCCCCCCGGGGTGCAAATACATTACGGTCACTCAAGATATGTGCCCAAGTGGTATAAAGTTTTGAAGTTGGTGATTTTTCTAACGTTTGACGTGTGTGCTGCCATCCCCCCTCCCCCCTCCCCCCAACGTCTTCTCTGCACCCTTCTCCTTGTGGTATCATGGATCCCTTATAGTATGAATACCTTTCCCTTCCCTCATTCCTTGGTCATCCACCTGTTCTAGCACTTGCGAAGAAGAACGTGACGAAATAGCTTTGACCATGGCGTGACTTAGTTACGTCAATTTTTTAACGAAATGACATCTCAGCGTAATTCTAAATATTAAACAAGGGCACGAAAATTTAAATAGATTTATTGATGAAGAAAAATTATCCTTAAATTAAAAGGGAACGGTTATCTACTGAAAAATGAAACGTAAAGGTCTACTTTTAGGCCATGATTCGATAAATGCTTTAGCGAAAGCAAAACAATTCCCCGAATCGGCTTCTGTCTTTCAATGACGTAATGCTTACGTGTTACGGCAAGTTTAGGTGAATTCATGCCAGCTTCAAAGCTCGCTAGCACCTTCTTCCTTGCTCTCATCGAAGAGAAGTCAACTCCATTGAATTTCTTGTACTTTTCTACACAACTTTCCCTAAAAGATTTTGGTGAAGCAAAGCAAAACTGCCAAAAAAATGCTTGCATTTTACTGTTGAATTGTTCAACTTGGCGAAAGCGAGGGACTTCCCCGAATCGCCTTTTGTGTTTCAGTGATGTAATGTTTACGTGCCAGGGCAAGTTTGGCAAATTCATGCCAGCTTCAAAGCTCGCTAGCACCTTCGTTCTTGCTTTCATCGAAGGGGTTTTCCTGCCATTAAATCGCCAATAATTTTCTACACCAACTTTCATGAAAATTCTGGTGAAATAACGCTAAACGAACCAAGATTACCGGCAAGTATTGTTTTGACCGAGCGGAGGTCTGGGGCAAGTGACCACGACGACAAAAAAAAAAAACGGGTATTACTAGACCCCGTGCTGACGGCGGGGTAATTAAGACTACCATAATTAAGCCCTATCCAAATGTGTTTTCCATTTACTCACGTCTTGAGGCTTTGAAGCGTCACAATAAATCAGGAATATAGTGTACGATTTATAGTGTATGAAGGAGGCTTATATCCAGGGGGTGTTTGTAATCAGAATGTAATTTTTGTTAACAGGTAGGTGAGCCTATAACCAGGGGTGGGGTTTTAAACTGGGATTTTACAGTATTTATCTTGTCTGGGAGACCAGGATATTTGGTCGATATCTGGGAGCCTCCCAAATAATACAAGAAAGATGGCATTTCATTGGATGCATCCTTACATTTACAATAATACATGCTTACCATATTTTAAGTGTTGTCAATTATGCAAAGCTTCAATCTATCAAAGCAGAGTTTTTCATGGGCTACATGTGTGTCTTTTTTTTTTATTAAAGAGACCTAGAAATCTGACCAAAAAGTGTACGTACAGTATCTGATTATTTCACTTAATAGCTAACGTCACTGTGATCTCTTATTTTAATCAAGATGTTGGCAATGAAAACCCTGAAGTTGAAAGACCACTTACTCCTATTGAGGTAATTAATATTGCAGGAATTGGATGCAATGGTGATGGAGAAATGGGAGTAACACTTTATAGTATGACTCATTAAAATACATGTGTTTTCACACTGAACATTGCATTATTGCAATGCCAAAATTAGTATAATTAGTATGTCTGAAAAATATAACTTGTGAAATCTGAAGTCATGGTAAATCAGTGGGATGTCACAAACTACTACTGTGGTTGAGGGTGGCAGTCTGGCACTGGATCTCTATCTGTTGCCTCCATGCCTCCTTAGCACGTCATCCTTTCTAGTTCCCTTGCTCGCTCGCCCCTCCCATGTACAGTCTGAAGTCCTGGTAAATTGGTCCAGGAGCTCACAAACTGCTGTCGTGCTGTGACTGGCACTAGATCTCAATCTGCTACCCACTGCCTCCTTAGCATGTCATTCTCCCTTGCTGCTTAATTTCTGATATTTGAAGTATCTACAGAATGCCTGGTGCAATGTACAACGTATACTTATAAATGTAAAAAGGAAAAACTTGCAGTCTTCCCATAAAACCAAGCTTGTGAATTTCAAACCAAAAACTCTCCTCGTCACTTTTTACAGAGTGATGATTCTTCTGAGATTTAGTTGTCAAAAGTTATTTTAAGGAGGTAAAATTTTGCAGCATTTCATTCTTTGTGTACACAGGATGCAGTAAAATGTCCTCCATCATCATTCAGTGCACTTGCCAAGCTTGTGCATCCCAGGCTGTCACCAAAGGAGGGGATAGCTGGTCTGACTGTTGATGACCAGCAGCAGCTGGTATGTACAAAATATCAGGATTAGAAATAATTTCTGTTGCTTGGATGTGTGCCCTTCCAGACTTTTTTTAAAAAGTGATTAAAATCATATTTTCATCACCTGATATTATTATCATATTGGTCTTTCCTTTCTCTGCAGATTGGAATCCTCATGAGTGAGCTAAACAATGTTTGGAGAGATGTGCAAAGAGGCCCTCCAGATCCATTTCTGGTAAGTGATGAACTCAATGTACGCTGAAGGTATTAATGGCAGTAAGGATGCATTTGCTTGTAAACCAAGTATAATGAAAAAGTAAAACAGGAAAAAACAATAACAAATTTAAAGGCCTTAGTTTTGTCATAAACTGCTGCATTGCTGCAATTTCACAATGTTGTGAAGTGGGTGCTAGACTTATCTCAAGTTAACATCTTGAACCAAGTCAGGAAACATTATTGACAATTAAGTCTACTCTCTAAATGTAAAAAGTGAAGTTGCTAAAATAACAAAGTTTACCACACATGGCACCCCTCCGAAAAACAGAAATGGAAAGAAAATGTTTCAAAATACAGCAATCACAGTTCTCTGACCCCAAAACATGAGCTCTTCAACTTTTTTTTCCTTTTTTTTTTCAATAATCTGCAGCATATGGTACATTACCATTGGCTGAGTTTTTTTAGTAAATGCAATCTATATAATTTGTAAGTCTGCAGTTACATGATTGTAAATCCAGGTTTTAGATGATTAAACTAATTCTTGAGTGATCTCAAGAAATGTTGGTAAGCCTGGATTAGCTCAATCATGGCTTAAATAATATAATGGGGACTTAAATGTTTTCCAAGAAGTAATGGCAAACATTGAATGTTATGGAAAAACTACATGTAAACTACATATGAACTGGGTTTTTTTACCCACAATTGTTAATCTTGCACTTGTCTGGTAATTGTGCTTTTGTTCAAAGATAATATTAATTTGCCAAAAAATTGCTGAATGAAGGATACATTTGAAATTTTCTAATTGCTTTAACGTGGACTTTGCTATTCATTTTATCAGACAGGTCAACAAAACAGGGAATTACAAAGGTACTAGGCTTCGATGTGCATATTTAAGAATAAGTTTACAAATTATATTATGAGTCATGATAATAAAATGATGCTCTTGAAAGTTGATTAAGGTCATACTTCATAGCTTAATTTACACGTGATGAATATTCCTAATGAATCTTATCTATTTTATAATTTCAATTTGAAGATATTATTGTAGAATTCCAAATGACAAAGACAGTGGCAGCCTTGGAGATTACTACAGCGTAATTCACTGGACGATGATCTTAAAATTATGTCGGAGAGAAACACTGCTGTTAGAGTACACATGTCGAATTATTACAGTTGTACAAAGGAGTTAAGTTTAAATCATTAAAACAGTTTTTCATTCCAAGGTTGTGTTCATTTTCTTTTTTACAGACGTTTAACAATTGAGATTGTAGTAATTACTCAAGGACTTTTTGCCAAGTACTTGGACAAGGCTAACAGTAAGTTAAAGGTGTTTCGTTATGATATTCAAGTAAAGAATTGCCGGAATGGATTGTTGTGTTCTTGTCATTATCAGGTTAAAAAGTATATGACCCATATTATAATTATAGAATAGGGCAGGGAGTAGGGTTGGTGCATAAGTGACAACCTTGCTATTTAACAATGTGTCACCTTCTTCCAGACGTTTTTTTTATTAGTTCTCTGCGCAAAGAGCAGGCACAGGATCTTCACATGGCAGTGCATCCCCTCTTTTTGGTTTGTCAGGGTTAATCAACGACATTAAGGCCCAACACATTAAGTAAATCCCAACATGTATCTTTCTGAGTTAATTCAGGATCTCCCAGGTTGAAAAAGAGCTTGAGAAGGATGTAGGAATAGTTTGCACCATTTAGCAGGGAATTTAACTGTTATCCTGGTGTCCTGTTTTAATGAACAAAAATTGAAATAATTTCTTTTCCTTTTTAAGAGCTGAACCAAAGAGGGGTTTTCAGCGGTCCTGCAAACCTGAGTCGTCTGAAAACTCAACTGTCTTTAGAAGCAAGTAAAAGGTAAGGTACAAGGCCTCCCAATTGCCAAATTCACACAGTCAGAAATGTTTCCAGTCCAAGTGACAAAAGCAATGCATTGGGAAGAATTCCGTGTGGTAAACATGTTAAGAAAACATCAGTTAAGGCATTCCAGTTCCTCCAACGGGAGTCAAATGCATGATCGTAACTACACCAATAGGATGCTCTACCACTAGTTCAGCTTAGTTTAAGAGCATCCAGCTGGTATACCTGGAGCAAATTTTTTGAACAAGACCCTGGAGCACCTCTCGGCACAAAGAGATGGTTAGAACTGGTGTATTATGTGAAACAATATTTTTCTACCCTGACCTTGTAACTTAATATCTGTAGATCAGGCGTTCTCTTTCAACACCCAAGTTCATCATCAGTCATGAAAAATGACTGGTGCGCTGCAAGGCCACAAACTAGGAGATTGGTAGTAAAACCAGTTATTTTACACTGTTCTCCATACTTATACATCAAACTCCAGTTTCGGTGAACTTCTTTTATACTGTCAACCTTGTTAATAACTATGTGTCAGCCAATCTCTTGAAACACCTGATCGGCAGAGAAAGGTGTCTGGTGCATTACAAAGGCAAATTGATTGAATATGGTACATTAGCGTTAAACATACTTCTCTTACCGTGCCCTCCATTCTTATTACGCCTGGCAAACTTGTAATACCCTCATCATCAGCAGTTAAAGGGACGCTTGCATTACAAAGGCGATCAGGTTGAATTGGCTCATTGTTGCCCCATCCTTTGTGCTTACAACTGCGTATCAGGCCAGCGCTTTGAACATATTCGTCATGAGCAGTGAAAGATGATTGGTGCATAACATTGCAAAGGACTGTTGTTTGAACCTGGATCGTAAGTCTTCTTTTATCTTGTCCTCTATACAAATAACTGGATGTCAGTTGAAATCTTGAAACAATAGATTTGTTGGTGGTGAAAAGTGAAAGGTGCATTGCAAAGGCCAGTTGGGTGAAACCGGCTTACTGATGTTAACAAAACTTCGTTTGCCTTGCTCTATGTGATGACAACTGAATATCAGGTGATTGAAATCTTTGAGCATCCTCATTGTCAGCAGTGCAAGGTGGCTGCTGCATGACAAAGACCAGTCAGGTGAACTTTTGTGGTGGTGTTAAAAAGACTTCTTTTGCTCTCTTAACCACGTTAATAACAGTATATCAGCCAAACACTTGGAACACCTGATCAGCAGTGAAAGATTGCCGGTGCATTACAAAGGCCAACTGGATGAAACTGGTGCAAGAAAGACTTTTTTGTCCCTTCCTTTGTCCTTTGTGCTCAATAACTTTATATAAGGTGAATTCACAAAGCACCCCCATCATCGGTCGTGAGAGTTGACTAGTGCATTGCAGAGAAAAGTTGGTTGAAATTGAATATGCATTGTTGTGAAAAAAGACGTTTTAAAATACATTCTGTGTTCACAACTGTATATAAGGGCGGTTGACTCACATGTGTCCTCTTTGTGCCTTTCTCATTGGACCTCCTTCCTTACTAATTTATTTGTTTGTTTGTCCATTGAATAACTCTTTGAGCACCCACATCGTAAGCCGCGAAAGGTGACAGGTGCATTGCGGATCAGTAAGTTGAAACTGGCATAGTGGTGTTAAAGAGAGTACTACTAACCTGTCTTCTTTGCTGACAAATGTACATCAGGGCAGATCTTAGAACATCTTCATCAGCAATAGCAATTCGTAAAGGCCAAATAGGTGAAAGTGTCTCATGGGGCTCATAATGCCCTTTGCAACCCCACCATCCCCTCTTGGCCCATTTGCAAATGACTACTTAGTGACGGACGTGGGTGAACGTGTGGTCTTACGAAGACTCCTACACCATGCCATCCCTACTAAGCCTACTTTCTGACAACGACTTGGTGGCTCAAGTGGCTATGTCAGGTTGAGCTAAAATTGAAAGATGTCCGAAAGTAGGAAGGGGTCTTGCAATATGGCTTGATCATCGGTCTGGTAGTCAAAGCAAAACCGGAGAGTTTCTTAGTTTTGTATGCCATGCAGTGCCTATTCAATTAGCTGAGGGCGCCTTTTCACTGATCTCTTTGTCAGTCATCCTCTTCATTTCCTTCCTTACTCCCACCTTCACTGTTAGTGGAAGTTGCTACAGCTGCTCCTTTTCTACCTTCACATTGCCAATTTTAGTGATGCCAATGCAGCTGCAAAGATAGTCATTTTGGAGAACAAAACATCTTGCTAAATAGGCTGAGTAACCCAGAAGAGGTTTTAGGTCATGGTAAAATAAACCTGACTTGTGCGTAACGTTCCTCCGAGCAACTGTTACCATTTTGCATGTGGTTGCTGAGGCAGTGCTGTTAAATCTTGCAACACTGGGATTGATATGTTAGAATTTGTACTGCACTCAATAATTACATAGCAAAGTTAATCCTCTCCTTTGGTTGTTAATTCATGTGCATTTCTTGTCTATTTTGCAGTCTAAATGTATTGAGTCTCAGGCGTAATCTTGCCGCAGACATGAAACACCCTCTGGATACTAGCACAGTTTCTAGCAAATTCTCTTTCAATCGAGCCATGCGTGCGCCATCTCCAAAGCTCTACAGACCGCTTGTGGTAAGTGCAAGGATTGCATGTTTGTACAGACGACCTTGAGAAACGTTATCGCCCATTTTTGGAAGTGAAAGAGAAATTAAACTTATAATCGTTGTTTGCACGATTCATCAAACCGCCGTTTTAGCCCCAGCAAATATACACTTCTCTAGGACGTATGTCATGTATGGACATAGCTCACGATATGTCTTTGTGAAGCTCATGATCACTGGTCTAACTGGTGTGCGACAAGTCATGGGTAACCGTTTGACCTCCCTCTAGAACGCAGATTTTTCTCTTTTTATTCCCACGCTCATCACAGCATAAATACAGTTTATCCTCCTCTTTTGTTGTATACAAATTTTGCTTGTACAAAGGTGTTCCTGACTTTTGTTAATACTAATTCACGAAACAAGGCCATCCTCACGTAATCAAAAGATTTGCTGAATGCAGCTTGCCTTGTAACGAGAATCCCGCTGTTCATATCAGAAGAAGGCACAGCCACAGTTAGGGCTAACATACATTTTTGTTTAGCACAATGTAATGTAGTCATCAATTCAACAAGAAAAAACCACCCCCAAAATATAATTTCTCTCACCTTCTGTCCGATGTGTTTTTGTCTTTGACCGACGCAAAACTTTAAGCTATAATTAGCTGTTAAAACTTCTTTGAAACATGCGAAATAAATCTTTGTTAAATGCCCCTACATTTTGGAAATGAAACCATCGCTACTATTACCATTGAAAATTGAAAAAATGCGAAAAATAAATCAAGCTTAAACGCTTTGTTATTAAACTAGATTGAGGTCAGGTAGAAAACAGTAGTTTTTTTGCTGGTTTTGTGTTAGACAAGACAGGAAGAAGACAAGAAAGGTAAAGCACATCTAACAAGAGCGGAGAAACAACAGCTGTGGATCGATCGTGAACTGAGTGATGTGAGTAACAATGAGAATTTAGTTACTTCTAACCGTAGGGATTGATTGTGCCTACACAGAATTAAATGATTATAACTCGTAAAATCCAATCAGATATCACCAAACTTTGTGACTTTTCCTCAACTTTGTCTGGCATTAATGTGGTGTGACGTGTCACTGTTGTTGGATTTTAATGTTTCCAAAGCGAATGGTTTTTTGACAGATAAGTTTTTCCTGATAAGGAAAATCTTTGATATCTGCGGGACTTTAACTCACAATCTGCGAAAAAGAACATCTGCTTCACTAGATGTCCACCTGAATTGCAACGCCAGACTGTAACAAAGATGTGTATTCGAACAGGACCTCATACCTAATAAGGCATGCAGCGCTGAATCTGCTTAAAGTCTTGTACGACGAAATTGAGTGCAAAAATTGTTTTATGCTCTGCATTGTGCGTAGACAACCCCAGGGTCATCAGAAATGACAGATACACTTTGCTTTGCATTTGTGTTATTTAGTTATCTAATAACTTTGTTTGTGTTTTTGCAGCTGCAGAAAAAGATGCCTGATGTAGAGCCAAGTTGGATTCAGTCTATGTTTCCAAATCGTCTCTCGCTACCAAAGAAAGCGCTGTCAGGTAATCATCATCATTCATGATATCAACACACAGTGTTGTAGTTACGATTTACAAAAAGTGTGGAAGTGCAGTTGTTAAGTGTGTTGGATTTTCAAAGTAAAGATTGGTGGTGTTCTCGAGGCCTGCATAAATAGGGCAATGTTGTAGAGACATGGCTACTTACAATGGTCCCGCCGCCCCTGTGCGTCCACGCAGCTTCCGTAATTCAGAAACATTTTTTTTGCTTTTTTTTTGATTTTGTTTTGTTTTTGTTTTTGTTTTTGGTGTTTTTTTTTTTTGCGTTCGAAAGCAAATTGGGCTTCTGCAACAATTTCCCTTTCGGGGAAAAATTAAATTCACGAAAAAGATGTGTTATTTAGTATGTTACGAACATGGACGGGAATCGAACTCATTCCGTTCCATATTCCGTAAATCGTGGTTTCACAAGAGTGCTGCCTCATTTAAGCGGATTATTGTGACGTGACTTTGCTCCTCATCTTGATTGATTGATTGATTCACTTTTATTTGAATACGGTAATTTCATAAGTTTACAAAAAAAAAACTTCTTTACATGAAAGCCGTATTGAAACAGAAGTAAATACTGTAAACTAACTAAAAAATATGTACCGATTGTAAAAGCTAGTCAACAGTTTGCTTGCCTATTGCCTGGACCAACATCTCAGTAACACCCCACCCTTCTGAGCCAATTACCTACTCGATCTCTAAAATTTGGTCCAAGAGCTGCGAATGATAAAACAACCTTAGGGTGGATGGCAGCTTCGTGAAACTGTTCCCTTCTTTGTGGAGGATTTTCTTGCGCCCTCGGCATTACTGTAGGTCGAGTGCTCTCAGAAAGTACACAAGAGAAACCAGTCATACATGTACCTAGACTCCACAGCAAAATAACCTCCACTCATCTTGCGGTTATTTCATGCGTGTTTTCAGTGTTTCCATCAGAGAACGGTTGTAAAGTCCTTGACCTCGTAATTATAGTAAATACCGATTAGAGTTTTCAGTGTACATCTTCTCTTGTTACCCTACAATATATTAGCTCGTAGATTGGGTGGGTCAAGTAAAATATTAATGAACTGACACAGTTGCCATAGATGATTCAGTGGTCAATAGGTCAACCTCTGGTGTCATCTCGTAGTTGAACTGTAGAGTGCACGTACAACGTACGTATACAAGGTCACTATGCAATGTATTGCCATTGCCAATTTGAGAAACAACGAGAGAAAACAATCAACCCTTGAACTTTACAAGCAGTAAACAAAGACGTTCTTTTATTTTTAAGATTCTGGTTCAGTTACGGAAGAAGAAGAATCCCAAGAAAGGTACGACCATGTAGAAATTGCATGTCAGTATTACATTACACGTTGTTTGATTGATGACTAGAACTGCAGGCAGTTTTCACATATAGGTAAAATAGGGTAGTTCGCAAAATACGCACTGTTCATTTGGGAGTTATTATTGTATTTTGTACTTGTACTCTATTTGTTCATGGTCTACGCTCTTATGGGCCATGAAAATGACGTAACAAAATGTTCAAATTTCAAGTGGAACATCAAGCTGCAGGACACGCAGTTACGCACGTTATGTCACGCGGCAAGTTATTGTTTATGCGCGTTTGAATGTTATCGAACGTGCAGTCACGCACGCCTCGCTTGTTTTGCTTTTAAGACGAACCAACACTTCGTTCGGTTCTGCAAGCATTGCGATCCTATGTTTTAAAACAGAGCGAAGGCCATTGCAATATATGTCATCAATTTCTCCTGTTTTCCTCCATTTCATTTACCTGCGTGCCATTTTAAGCGCTCAGCTTATTAATGCAGCTTATTATCGTGACGCTTCTTTGATGTGTTCTTTGTTCAGAGTTCGCTGGGTCCCTTAGCGTCTATTTTCAAAATCTCATCTCAACGGTGTCATCTTAATACAGTTGTGGGGGCTCCCGGGGGGTACTCGGAAAAATTTTGATGGGAGTGTGCCGCTGGGACTCTGAAACCCTGAACCTATACCAGACCACGTTCATGTCGTTTTTGCAACCCTATTCTAGACTAGATGCCAAAAATCCCTACCCTATCCCAGACTAGCTATTTTCGAGCTATCCATCAGAAATATAACCACACAGTGCTTTTAATGGAAAACCATCTCTCGATCAACAATATTGTCACGATTTCATTTATATTTTATATTTCCAAGTTTTTCAAACCCATTAATTAATTGGATTAAATTTTCACACCGCCCATTAGTTTCCCGGTAATTGATACCCTATCCTAGACCAAGACTCCCTGATTTCTATACCCTATTCCAGACCAAACTGCTTGAAAACCATACCCTTCACAGCGGCACATACCTATATAGGTTAGATGTGGGAGTACCCCCCCCCCCCCCGGGTGGGGGCTCGGTCAGAATCAGCGATTCCTGGTGTAGTGTCAGGCGCATACTGAATCGTTAGCCGGGCGTTTTTCTGACATTAGCGTAGTTTCACGTGTTTCCATTGGGACAGTTTCACGTTAGCATAGCTTCAATGCAGCCTGAAACGTCTGTTAATTCATAAAGTGACTGACACTGTTGGCGACCGAAGTGAATCACCACGTGCACATTATGTGTATAAGTAATAAATCCACGAGTACTTTCAAGTTAATGTGGTCGTTGGGATGAGGGTAACCTTGAAAAGAGAGCTGTCGGTGACTGTATATTGCGTAATGATATTCATTTCGCATGAGCCTCCGTGCCAAGTTACTTTTAAATGTAGTTCAAATATGACAATACAGAAACGTTATTTTCACTGGCCTGTTGTGAATCTATTATACTAGTTTCTTTGTTCTGTTGTCTGTCGGTTCTGCAGTTGACATGGTCAACAAGTCTTTTGTAAGGTGAAAGTAGCTGTTTCTTTTTAAATAACAGCTCTATGTAGAAGTTGTTGGGTTGGTACTCGTCCAAGTTGCGGTATTTAGCGTATTCAGTAAAGTCTAGTAAAGACAAAAGAAGAATAAGTTGTAGATGTATAAACGAAGTTTCTCAGTTTAAGTAGCATGTTTCGCAATACTCAGATGTCGTCTTGAGTTATGAAAGTGTCAATTACAATATACGTGACGTACACTTTCACTGCTTAAGATGACATTTGAATATGTTGAAACATGTTTTATATACCGAGAAATGTTATTTTGTATCTACAATTTGGTGTTGGTTTGCTGCTATCTCGACCGTTTGAAAAAGTTTTACATTCCTTGTATCCGCCAGAAAAGCTTGGAACCTATTGAGATGGATTCCAATTACAGCTTTACTGACGATGCGAAAATACAGAGAGAGAGTCAGGGAACGCTGCATCGCAAGGTAGAGACAGACAGTTACAGTAATCTGTTCAGAGGTAGAGACAGACAGAGTTATCTGTTTAGAGGCAGAGACCGACAGCTAGAGTTTACCTTTACCTTACATGCACAACGTTCCTAATACAGGACTAAAGCATTGGCAGTGATCAGACGTGACAAGTAGACGTTAGCATAGGGTGTTTCTGTGTTTTTGCTAGTTTATCTATCATTCGCGCTTGTATCTTAAAGTGCAATACGGAAGTGTGATCATTCTAACCAGTTCGCATATTTAAAGAATTTCAGAAATCAACAACAGCGTTCAAAAAACCAGTCCAAGGACAAAAGTGAACTTGAGTTGGGTTCTGGAAGCTAATATCGAATTCTGATTGGATGGTTGCTCACGAAAGTATGCGAAATGGTCGCAGGAATAGTCGTATCAATAGCTTTCATTTCAATGGTCGCATTTGTTCAGGGACTATGACAATTAATTACATCACACTATCATTCAGGTCAGCTTTTGAGTGAATCCGCGGGTTAAAAGAACAACATACTAAATTAATTTAAACTTTATTTAAAGCAGCGTTCGCTTGTTTTTCTTTCCTTGAAAAAAACGACAACAACACTACCCTGTATTCTTGATGAACTTGTTTTTGACAATTCCTCGAGAGTCAAACCTTCAAGAACGTGTGACCATTTCAGTGAAAGCCACTGAACTATATAACCCTGTGTTATTATTCTTTCGTTTCCCATTTTTGAGCTATTTTGTCTACAAAATAGCCTCATAGTCGGCATGCAGCCTCAAGTTTCTGGGAAGGTTGGTTCTTTGGTTGGTTGGTTTTTGGGTGGACCATGTTCGGCATTCCCGACGACTGTCGAATTTTACCGAAAGGCTAGTTGTCGGGGGCCGGAACAAAAATGCAGATGAGAACGCACGGAAAATTCTGCTACTAAAGCGACACTACGAAAGTGTCCGGATTTCATGAGCTTGATGTTGGATATTTATAAATCAAATAGAAATGACTGGCTTCCTTGTGGTAGACTTCCTTAGAAAACGAATCGTCAGCACAAACCTGGTTTACACGTGAGCGGAAGCGAGTTCTAGTAAATAATCCTTTGTACGCATGCGCACAACTTACGTTTTACGAATTTTACGATTTACATGGTTCAACTTTAGAGTGTGAGAAATAACATGACTTCTGTGCAGGGATGTCCCATAGTAAATGATGGTAAATAGATGGTAAATAGTTTGAAGGTATAAAAAGGGCAAAATCGTGAATTGCGAACTAAAACGAATTATTGTTCGCACCTTTTGGTAGGTTTTAAAATTAATGCCCATGCCACTCGATCACTAGGTACGTCAAAGGCACAAAGTCGACAAGGAAAAAGATTGGGGATGGCATAAACGTTGCTCGTACGTGCGACTTGCTAAGCGCAAAGTTAGAGGTGACTTATCAGAGAAATCGGTTTCTGGTTAGGCTGCGTGGCGGTAGCGGGATTGTTTGTACAAAGTTTGAGCGGAAAGATCAGCAGACAATCAAATCAAATCAAATCAAATCAAAACAATTATCACTTCCAATACGAAGACAAAAACACAACAGCTCTACGCAAGATTCGTTTCACAGTCTTATAGACACAAACATCGGTTATCATTTTTCAGATTACGGAAAACGCATAAATTTACTCATTCCCCGCTTCCTTTTAAGTTTCTCCCTTTTGTTACACAACTCTAGCTGCCACGAAAGCCAATAAAAAGCGCCGGAAACGAACTTATGACAGTCTCATGAAAGTCTCGTGACTCGCCATTGAACTTTGTCTCATCACATGTTTGTACGTGACAAAACACCACTTGTTTACACAAAACAGTAATCTGATCTCACGCTCAATCAACATAACACGTTCTTTACACGTGAAACGACCCACACTAAACATTATCACATGACTGCCTGGCCTTACGATAAAATCTCCCCCCGGACCTATTAAAGCACAATTTGGCCTTGAGTTGATCACGTGTACTCCACCTGATAAAATTCACGTTGTTTACCACACAGGCCAACCACCCATTATTCTCGAATTCGCTCATTTAAAATTCCAACGATTCCTTTGCCCATTACCACCTCTCTACGTAACAAAACATCCCTTAATATTATTTTCACCCAATTTTGTATCTTACTTTCACATCAAAACGCTCATCAAAACAAAATTTATTCACTAAACACAACCACTGATTTTTGTGTAGCTTCAGCGAAGCTGAGACCACTACCATGTGGCACCAATATTTTTGCGGGAGTTTACTTTTGTGAAGGGTGATTTTTTTTGTGTGTTTTGCAGGGCTAATTTTTGCGATTGGGGAAACTGTTTATTCTTCTTGGAATTAATTTTTGCGATTTTCCGGAAGCCGCCTTCTATTTGGAATTATAACATTCTCGTTTTTTGAGTATAAACAATCGAATGCAGGTGAACAACATGCAGATGTATAACACGTTAAATCAATTAATCAATGTAGTACCTTCAGACGATCCTTTTCTTTAAAGCTTTTAACAGCTTATTACTTGTAATGTACCGACTGCAATTTCATCGTTTTATTTCTGAATGTTTTGCTTCTAATTTCGTTTTATTTTTGAACGAAAGAGACGGTTTAGGTAAATGGGCACCAACATAATATTACATGACATGTAAAAGGCGATGTTTGTAGATAAATTTCGACAATGGAGTAAATTTTTGCGGGAATTATTTTTTCAGCGGGAACTTTTTTGGCGGATCGTGAAAAAACCGCGAAAATCATAAAAATTTGAATCCCGAAAAAATAAGTGCCACAGTCAACCACACGGTATGTCAGCGCGTGCGATGTTTCTGGCTTTTTTTGTCAGTTTGCTACGTGACTAGTCACGCAAGGCTTGCACAAGACACACAATGGCATGATTTTTTCTAACAAGGCACGCTTATTACTCGATTTTAGCCGTGTGTTCCAAAATGTAAGTCCGTGTGAAATAATGTGGAAAATAAAACAGAGCTTATCTATATATTTGTCTGGATACGGGAGTTGCCACGTTCGTCAAGCATGATGTCACGCAAGAAGAAGACGTACGTGACTTTCAAGATCGGCTATTCTCTTCTGGTTCAAACATTACAGAATTAATTTTTGTGACAAGTTACGCTTCCTACTAGATCCAAAATATTTGTCCATGGAAAAATATTCTTTCCATTAGAAAGCCACAAAATTAAATTTCAATCCATTGAGCTGCCGAGAAACATCTGAGAATGAGCTTCAGAAAGGACTGTTTTGTATTATTTTGTTTGTCCCATATTCACACTGTTGTCAGATATTTTACAGATTTTATCTCACTTTCTTCTTGTTTTGTCGTAATTTGAAGCCACACTTGTACGCATTAGCGTACCATCTATTGATCAACGACGCATACGGATTCGAAACCACTAAATAAATATAAACTCAAACATTGATCTTTGGTCACCCTCAAATCTGTAAGAAGCCCTGGGAACGAGGTTGCACAATATCGGACACAGCTCCACTTATAAGGTAAACTCTGTCTAAAAACCAATACTTTTCGAATGCTCAACGCTACTCAAATAACCAACATCACAGTAGTGTACCTTGGTACACGCACGTTCATTCAATAACCATTTCCGTACCTCTCATTGACAGCTACAAAATAGCTCACGCACGCTTTGCGTGCCTATGTTTTTTTCCAAGTAGAAATATTCTAGTCTAATAGTCTCTGGATATAAGGGACAAAACACGTTTGTTTGTTTTTTTAGGAGTAATGATGATGCGAGATTTCACTTTCTACAACAGGTACGTTACATGGTTGACACACCAATATGGTTTCCCATATGGTTTTCCAAGACTTAAGTGTCCTCCGACAGCCATTTTGGGTTGAAATCTAATGGTTGATCTTGCCATTAGAATCAGAATAATCAACACATTGCAGCGTCTAAAACTAATTTACAGTTTGTCTTTTTTTATTCCTGCGCTATTTAAAGCATCGCAGAGTATTATCCAATTATTTGCGACTGAAGACCAGTTATTTCCAGTTATTTATGGCTAACTTGTAAACGTTATTATTTCGACGACCAGGCTGACCGTGGCTTCCCTGGTTGACTCAGGCGTTTTGGAGCATGTTTAACCTTGGTAAACCTGGTCATATAGATGGTCAGGCTGACCAGTATGACCCAGACTTTTTAGAGAAGGTTTAAACCCTGACGAACCTTGTTACTACTCAGACGGTCAAGCTGAACAGGGTTACCCTGGTTGACCTCAACTTTAAAGAGAAAGGTTTAATCCATCTACCTGGTAACTGGTTACTTAGATGGTCAGGCTTACCAGGGATCCCGAAATCGATCAAAACTTTTTAAAGCAGGTTAAACCCTGTTTATTTAGAAGACTAGAATTTCTAGAATTCCCCTTGTTGATAAAGACTTTTTAAGGCGAACCTTGTTACTCAGACGGACAAGCTGAACAGGGTTACCTTGGTTGACCCCAACTTTAAAGAGAAAGGTTTAATATATCTACCTGGTAACTCTGGTTACTTGGATGATCAGGCTTACCAAGGATCCCGAAATCGATCGAGACCTTTAAAGCAGGTTAAACCCTGTTTATTTAGAAGACTAGAATTTCTAGGATTCCCCTCGTTGACAAAGATTTTTTAAGGCGCGGTTTATCCCTGTTACTTAGACGTTTAAGATTACCAGGATTAACCTGGCCTTTCTTTTCATGGGATTCAATTCTAGTAAGTCTGGTTTGACAACCTGAACCATCGAACTGAAGTGCCATCAGTGCAAACCCTTAACGAGGGTTTTGTATCGCGACGTTCTTTTCGGCTTTCAGATGATTTCTGCATAACCCTAACTTACTTTACATGCTAAGGTTCTTGTGATCTTATTCTCTAGATCCTCATTTTGAAGTCAGCCTCCCTACTTTCTACTGTAGTGTTGTGGAGGATATTCTTGGTAGTCAAGTGGACTTTGCACCGCTCTTACTTTAATTCTGATTCTCTCTTTGGTACTTGTCTTTGTTAATTCCTCTCCTCAATGCCTTGGCCTTAGACGCAGTACATAATCGACCCACTCGTACTCGTAAGTTTTGTCTCTATCCAGCTGAATCAAGTGTAACAAAATAAAACAAACAAATAGACAAATGGTTCACTTGTCTTGCAGTTAACAGACCTTCTGTCAGCCTCTCTACTTCATTTCTGAAATTCTGAATGCTGCGTTCTAACAGGTGTATGTCCTCAATCCTGTCTTTTCTTTCATTTGTGGTTGGGTGTTGGTATATCTTGCACTTGGTAGGACTTCCACTCGTGTTGTGTTCTTTCACAAGATACGTTGCCCCACGTTTTCTCTCCACTTAGTGGTGTACCGAGTTTGGCAATATTTTAAATAATTTTATTGTTTGTGACTGGCGATATTGAGGGATGGGGGGGGGGGGGGGGTAGCATAATGGCATTACTCCTAGCCGGCACCGTGCCAAAGATACTAGCGGACTTGACCATCTACATACCCCTTCATAAGTCCATTTACAATGTTAGAGCTGCTTACCATGTTTTAAGTGATTATCAAAAAGTAATTATGATTAGCTTTTGCTTTGGTGTTCTACTACGCTTTGTGATCGAACGAAATAACTTGCGCCACTTTAGAACCAACGAGAAGTGAAACCAAAGCCAATCGCGACTTGCTCGCACGCGTTTTCCCACGCGTTGAGCCTATTACAGATATATTTTCTTCAAGTTCTGATTGGTTCATTGTGTTATCTGCGTTTGTTGTGATTGGCTAGTCTTATCACTTTGGTTTTACTTTTGCGAAACTCAATTGAAAAACCACTACAAGGGCTTGTATTGCCTGACAAGTTTGTAGTCCATGCGTTTGACCAATAAATTTCGATGCAACATTTGTTGAGCTGGTTTTCTTTTTCCCTCTCCTTATTAGAAAAACGCGTCGTTACCAGAGTTGTTTTCAAGGGATGCCGTACTTGAAGAGCTGGGAATCTTACCAGAGGAGATACAAGGTGCGTGACAAAGAATTTGATTTGAAAGAGAAGTTGTTATTAGGCAAATAAAAGGCCAAGTCAAGGTTTTGTTTAAGTATCAAATTAAGTGGTCAAGTTATCGAGTCCGGTGTGAATTTCAACTGAAAAGGAGACAAACGACAGCCCTTTATCTGGGCAAACCTTTGAAATGGGATCAACGCCTAAGATTTCTGTGGCCAATCAGCTCATCGCTGATTGGGCCCCAAAAATACAATGCCTCAAAATTTGTGCTAAATCAGAAGCAAGAACGCAAATGGGCTCTTGAACTTGATGGGTTGATGGGCTCTCCCACCCGTCTTGTAAACTTTCGCTCGCACCAGGCTTCTGGTCGCACCGATTTCGCTTGTTTTATCTGCCTCTTGGACCGACTATCTGCCCCTGGGTCTCCGAGGATGACTCCTTGCAAGATTTCATTGATTTCCGTAAGTCGCTGCTTGTTATATTTATAATCTGTTTCTTGCGACGTGACTTCCAAATTGATTTAGCGTTGCTAAAAGTTTGTCTGTAGATTATGTCACTGCCTCTTACGTTCATTCCTTTCGTTGCTCGTTGCATTCATTATCTTTTGCTTGTGGCTTGAGATCATAGCTGATTTAGCGGTGTTATAATTTTGTCTTCAGATTATGTCATGAAGAGGAGCCAGAGCGAGACTAAAATTATGGTATGTACGAACAGCCCAAACAGTCAGAACTTAAAACACAGCT
This sequence comes from Siderastrea radians, assembly GCA_964017195.1. Lineage (NCBI taxonomy): Eukaryota > Metazoa > Cnidaria > Anthozoa > Scleractinia > Rhizangiidae > Siderastrea > Siderastrea radians. Next base: position 38,222,653 of record OZ024889.1, on the reverse strand, counting down.
TATTTTGAAGTGATGTTACAAATTGCCTACAAAATTGCAACGTCCTACATCATATGTAGTAGACTCGATTTATAGCACATTCACGTATTGCTGCAAAGCTTTGGATAGCTTATTTCTAACGAGAAATTCCATTCAGTAACTCTTCAAATTTTAGCAGCTAGTCCACCCTTGTGCCCAAACTTTTATCTTTATTCGGCATTCTTTTTAAGTGGGATGAAAACCTTAAAGCTAGAAAGACTTATCAATAAAGTACTCAAGCATACATTTACTTCGTTCAGCTGTCGGCGTCAGTTAATGCTAACAGCCAACTGATTAAATACGCTCGAGCACTTTTTAACAAGAAAGCAGTCATCACCAGGCGAGATACAACTCTTGCCCAGTGTCATGGCCGCGTTATTAAAGTAACTATCTAGAAACAATAGAACCGTTAAAGTGAAAGTAAATAAAAGCTGTAGCAAGGGCGAGGGTTAGAAAATGTGAGCACAAAACCTTGCTCCCTGCAGTACCACATTGAAGAAAATTAAACTACGGATTCTCCTATCCTACCGGCCTTGAAGTCTGTTTTACGTTGCTTGCATGGAAAACTGTTTCCCCTGCGAGAAGGTAATCTTTGAAACAAAAGGGAATGATCTTCGCAGGGGCGTGTCAATTCTCGAAAAAACTGAGCTTTTCGTACTTATCAAAGCTTCATAGCTCAGTTGGTAGAGCAACGCACCAGTGTCGCGGAGGTCATGGGTTCGATTCCCATCGCGGCCCGGCTTGAAATATGAAAAAGCAAGTGCTTAAATTGCTTACACACTGCGAAGGTTATTCCGTATTTATGTCCATACATATATCTTTCATAGGTTGATTACGTCAATAGTGATCATTACTCCCTTTTTGAATCTCTTTTCTGTTTGTTTTGGTATGTGTGTTAAGGTCGTGTGATTTTTTGGCATTTTAGGAAGAAAAAACGTCTGAAGAACGAGACGTTGACAGGAAAAGGGATACAAAGTAAGTTTTCATTTTAACTTTCTCACCATGTAATTTGGATTTCTGATTGTTCTCTGCTAGAACTTTTTTTTGCACTGAATTCATTCCATGCGGGGGCCCTTGTCGCCAGTCTATAAGGCGGATTTTAGGATTTTCGTTCTATTTTGCAATAAGTCATTCTTTAACTGTGGTAGAGTTTTCTTTTTAGCCGATCCTAATGTGGATTTTACCATCGAAAATGCGATTTTGCTTTTTTTGTTTTGTTTTGTTTTTTGTTTTTTGTGTTTTTTTTTCTTTTTTTTTTTTTTTTGCTTTTTTGAACAAGCCAATCTCCGATTGTAACTCGAGGGATCCACCTACGCAGAATTAATAGAGTCGTACGGGGAATAGACTGACCGCAATACTCCCTTTGATTTGAACGATCCAGTCAATCATAAATCCTACTGTTCAGAGACTACAGCACAAGTGGGTTATTTTTCTCAGATTTTTTTTAACAAGTAGAAATATTTTCTAACAATCTACAATCCTGGCTATTAGAACTTGGGCCACTTAGATGAGAAGTAAGAAAATGTACCCCACAGTGTCATTAGAAGTCTTTCACAAGTGTTATGACTATCTGTGCCCCCTCCCCACCTCCCCAAACAATGTTGAAGGTCAGTCATCAGTTTCAAATCCCAAACTTCAACATCGTACTGGGGGGAGGGGGGCGAGGCAACAGTATTTTTGAAATGACGCTAACGGGATGCGATTTGAGCAGAGTGTCCCAAGACTAATGGCCAGGGTTGTAGGTTATCTAAATTGGAACACAACAGAACCTTCTTTAAGTAATAAACAAACAGGAACGTAAGTAGGTAAACTGCATTCAGTATGTCACAGGTGTGGACCTCAGAGAGAACATTCTAAGTCCTGGACTTGAGGCAAACCCATGACCTTCGCGACCTTTGCTCCCTTCAGGGAACTCATAGTTTCATTTGAAGCCCCTACTAGCTAGCGTCTTTAGCCCAAGCTTAACTTTCTTGTTATAACAGACAGTTCTTACTGACATTTTACACTAAAGTAGCAATTTTTCTTTTAGGCCAAGTACTGCAGACCTCGCCGCTCAAGACCTGATGAAACTAATATCCCCATCGACACCAGCAAAACCTTCCGTAAGAACCACAAATTATCGCCATTTTATACAACCGAAAATCGGTTACGTCTTATCTAAGATGCAGCTGTTGCTAATTATATGCATTCAAGATGGCTGCGTTCAAATTTTTTGCTGACTTTCGACACAGATTTCAGTGGAACCGAAAGCTCTTTGGAAGGTGTTCGTCAAGACCGTTACTCTATGATTACTTTACATTACAATTAAACGAAAACTCGTCATTTTGGAAGACTGACCTTCTTTAATTTGTTATCGTATAAATGGCGTAGTATAAGAGTAGTATAGTTTACTGATTTAGGTCTGAATCTGTATCTGATCAAACGTGTATTAAAATACTTGTCAAAATGTTCTCGTTTCAGGAGAGGCTCCAAGGCGAGGAAGAAAACGATGATCTACCGCCGCTGTTACAGGTTAGAGTCTCCTCTGTAATTGTTCTTTCAGCCATATGCATGCTGGTGACGTTTTCACGGAGACCGCTAGGTTAGCACTAAAAAGTGAAATTTGCATGTTTCCTTTGGGAAATGTGTTATATTTTCGTGTATTTTCGTCCCCTATAAGCTTGGAACCCCAGTTGTTGTAGAAATGCTCGAAGTTTTGTGTTTGTTTGGTCGTTCGTTTGTTGTTTTTAATACTCCGAATTTTGAGATGTTCAAATACCTTGGCATGGTGTGTTCGTAGAGAAGAATTTCATTCATAGGCTCAAAAGATAAAACCGCATTACTCGATTTAATGTTTCACTTTAGAAGAGCAAGGGACCATATCTGGATTTCGGAGGAAATAGTTAAGGCTTTGACACTCATTCATTTTAATAATTATTCTTTTAGGCACTTGCCCGTCACAGCACTACCAACAGGGAAAAAGATCTTAGAAAACAAAGGCATCTACAAAAGGACGAAGAATCTAAAGACGATCAGGAGGATGCGGCTAGCGTCACGTCCACTATACGATCAACAGAGGCGTCTTCAGTAGCTAATGATCCCACTGTTCTGGACGACAAGTAAGATTTTTTTGTTCTTAACTCTTTCACACACGTTCAAGTCTTAATTCGTGTATAATGCTATACGTATGGTCGAGTCAGATGAAACTATTGCCCAGTAGTTTGCAGTAGTTCTATTTAAAATACTAACTCGGTGGATCAGTTAAGTCCTAAAGTTTACCTTCAAATAAAAGCTATTGACCAGCATTTGTCATCGTTCTGTTTGTTATGCTGCTGTCAAGTTGGTTGCTGTGAACGCAGTTCGCTTGAAGTGTCACCGTTATTTTACGTAAAAGAGAAGTACTCTTGCGTGTTGTTGTTTAATTGTCTCAGTATTTTGCAAGTGGGAGTTTTTCTTTTATTTCGTTGTTGTTGCTCTCTTGGGAGAAGAACCCTTCCTATGTATCACTAAAGATGCCTTATTTACAGGTGGTCAACAAGTCTTTATTCAGACCCAGAGTTGCTTATTTTTTTCTTACTTTGAAGACAAAACGGCCTCAAAATCCGTAAACATCATTTGATTGTTTGGAAAGAGGATGCTTTTGCTCACTTTGTCATTTTTAATTTACTTTATGCTTTCTTTTCAGTATCACAGAATTTACTGGTGAAGAGGTACGTATTGTCACGTGACTTAAAGGCGTTCAAAAGTTACTTTAAGTTGCAATTAACCCATAGAGCTCCTTCTAATGACGGTGCCTTCGTTTGTTACTGCGCATACGTTCTGCGCATCTTGAGATATTCCGGTTTGTTGAGGATTTTGCCCTCTAATACAACAATATTTTGGCGTGGTTTCTGGCTATGTAGAAAAAGCAGAACTGAGGAAGAATCCAGAAAGAAAATTGGGGGGTAACCACGCATTTTTCAGAGATAATTGAGCTTAAATTTGGAAATTAATTGCCAAACATTCTTTGTATTTTAACGCTTTTTTGGTCGCTTAAAAGTGCTATGTCACGAGGACTTTGCTATTTTAGGTCAATTCTGTGCTAGAATCAATGCCTAGTGCCTTTTCTCATACACAAAGGGCTCCTGTAAAACTATGAGGAAGACATCAAATGAATTTTATCAGGGATAGCTAACCATACTATTTTTTGGTGATTTTGATAACATAGCATCAAAACTTGAAAAAATTGGGCCAATTTTCAAGTTTCAATCCATTTCCATCCTTGCCATCGGTAGCAACAGACGACAGGAAACAGTTTCAGTGCTGTAAGATAGTCTTTAATAACAAAGCTAGACCATTATTTTTGGAATTCAATTGCTGCGAAGACACTTTTTAGTTTTTTAAAAGGGACTAAAATAGCGTGACATAGCCCCTTTAATTATCTCTGAAAAATGCGTGGTTACCCACATTTTTCTTTTTAGATCCCAATAAACCTTGCTAAGATCTGCTTTTTCCCCAGAGTCAGTCATAACCTTTGCAAAAATACGTCTCTATTAGGAGGCACTATCCTTAACGGAGTGTCTTTAAACCTATACCAAGGTAATTACTCGGACCAATCACAGACGCAGATGGCACAATAAACCAATCAGAACTCAAAGCAAGTGCATGTAAATGAAGTAATGTGCGGGAAAACACGTGCTAACCGCAAGTCAGTGGTTTTTGTTTGACTTCTCATTGGGTTGAGAAAATGGCGCGGGTTTTTAACCAATCACAGAGCCTGGTAAAGGAAAACCGAAGCAAACGCCATTTAATTTCGACGCTCAGTTGAAAACCGCACTTACTCACTTACTCGTAATTAGGAACTTATTGTGAATTCAATTACCTTTTTTCTTAACTTATCGATACTGAATCACTTTATCTTGTGTGAAAGACACGCAGTTTCGCCTCAGCATTCTTTTCATGTGGAATTTGACAAAACCTGTTTTCCAGAAGTCGAAAAACATATCTGTTCCCACTGTCATTATCATCAATCATCATCATCATCATCATCATCATAATCATCCTCATCATCATCATCATCATCATGATCATCATCATCATCAATCATCATCATCATCATCATCATCATCATCATCATAATCGTCATCATCATCATCATCTTCATCATCACCAGCATCATCCTTAACAACAACAACTTAATTTAAGTGTCAAAACTTTAAATGTTTACTTGGATCTTGGGAACATGTATGTATACTTTGTCCAAAACAGGACTTTTTACACCTGGACATCACACTCCAGTAACACTGTAAATCCCAAGCATGAGTTTTTGTCGTTTCCAATTTGATTTGTATCTTGGAACGATTTGTATTGGTACCCAACCTCATGGTCTCTTTGTTTCGTCTTTTATTCAGCATCCACAGCCTGCCGTTGTATCGTTACGACTTCCTGACAAGGTACGTTTAACAAGAGGAAAAACTAATTTGTATTACCACTGGTGTAAAAGCTTATACATGACTGTGAACTTCCGACCCCCCCAACCTCTTCCCGTCCTCCACCAACTTTCTTTTCCCATTTCACACGTATTCTAAAGTTAGGGCCCATTAGGCCCAATATTGTTGAATGCAACTTTGTCGTACGAATGTTTGATGAAAATCAAACTTTGTTCGACATCAACATCTTTCAGATTTAACATCATTCACCAGGATACCCAAACGTGTTTAACTACAGGGTATCCAAACGTGTTTAACTACAGGGTGCCCAAACGTGTTTAACTACAGGGTGCCCAAACGTGTTAAACTACAGGGTGCCCAAACTTGTTTAACTAGCGAATTCAACAACGTTTATCGGTTTTGGGTGGAAGCGCCTTTCTATATCACGACGGCAGCGGCAACGGAAACGTCGCAAGGTAAAAGGTTTTATTAACAATGGCTCCCCGTCTGCACTTTATTTTTTAGTACATTTCTTTGCCGTCTTCTGAAAAACATCAAATGACTAAATTCTTGGTTTTATGGGCAACGTCAGCACATGACGGTGATTTTTTTTCTGTCTTAACTTGAATGCCTTCCCTGTGAATTGAGCCATTGAGGGGTTCGGCAACTTTGCACAAATTGAACGATTGAGGGGGTGTGGAGGAACCGTGAAGATGAACCGTTCACTGTAACGTGAACGGTTTTTTAAGACGTTTTCCTAAGCGCTGCCGACCGATCTTTAATAAATCACGGGCGGGCCCTCATTGCCCATGTGCTTACACTCAAGTTCATGCAGCTCAAAGAGAATGATAAAGTTTCCTGTGATTAGATGTGAGATACAGTTGGACGAGAGTCATCCTCAGCTTTTCCTACAGCTCCTACAGCTCTGTCTTCTCAAATGTTTGATTTTGTTCCCTTTGCAGTCTGTAGTCAGGACATCAGATGTTCGGGTGTCTAACAGAGTCAACAAAGCGTCGGTCACACTAAAAAGATACCCTACAGTCTATAACGACCTCACAGGGGAGGTAAGAGGTCGCAGGCTACCTTACTTATCAGAGTCTCAAAGTAGTTTAGCGTTCCAAGACTCCAAGCTAAAAACTGAAAGGCTCCATGGCATTACTCCAGGACTCCAAGGAGCCAAAATCGACCTTTCTGTCCGGGCGCCAAGTAGAGGAAAACTTTTGGCTCCAAGGCTAACATCCTCAGGGCTCCAAAGATCCCCCCTATCGGAACTTGACTTACACTCAAGCACAAGTCGCTTAACACCTGCAGCCATTAATACGCGCCACGGATTTTTTTTGTCGTCTGAGATGAGACAATCTCATGCAAAGTTACTCTCGCTTCACTTTGGATAATCAGTCTTATTCTGGTCATTGAAAACTACATTTTTGAAGTGTAGGGCGTCATACACAGCAATACAAGCTTTCGTTCAATCGTAAGAGATATAAGCTGGCATGAAAAGCTACCAGGCGGGACCAGGCCTCAAATTTCTTTCCAACAGCTGGTTGTGCAAGAGCTGCGACTGCTTAGCTTCATTTTGTTGACAAAAAAGTGAATGCTGTCTTCACCAAGTCGTGTAAATAATTAACCACGATCACGGTGTCGACAAGGGTTGCAGTCGAACGCACTCCACTAATCTGTGATTACTACTAGTTTATATTTTTAATCTAAAAATGTCGATAAGAAGCAATTCATAACTTCTGACTTTCTCTTTTAAACATCTTGATGTAGATTGATGCACTCACAGTCAAGTGGCTGGATAGGAATCTTTTCATAGGCGAGGAAATCAAAGAGGTTTACGAAGAAATTATAAAGACTATAGGGACAGACCACCTGCTGTTTGACCAGGTATTACAGGCCGTCTAAACTGTATGTTTGAATTACGAGGGAAAATGCTACCTGTTTCAGGCTGGCTCGAGAATTGCTCTTGAGAAATTTGTAATATTTGCCTGTGTGTCTGTGTGTTTCAATTTCAGAAATAGGTGTATTTTCTATACCCTTTTGCCGTCTTGGTCTTTTAAAACCTAGGTTGTTATGTGGCATACAAGTGATTTATCTCATCCAATTTTTACTTTTGAGTCTACCTTTTCCTTGTGGAGATAAGTTTTTCTCTTAAGTATATCGACATTTACAAACTAGGTTTGAAACGTAATAATCATGAAATCGATAATTTCGCTAATCTACACATTATATTACTCACAGTTCATTTTGCTGCTTTCTTTCCATAGAATAACACATGATATGTCTTAGACTACAAATATGTTTGACGATCGTGGTAGACAGATAGACGGAAAATTATTAAGGGTGTTAAACCATGTCACTGATTTACTATGGAAGTACAGTTTTATGTGAAAATGTCTTTCTGAGTCCATTTTGGGATCAAACGTTCATTGAAATAGGCCATAAATAGACCAGGTTATGCATGGTGTGCCATACGGCACTCTGGGACGGGAAAGGGTTAAAAACCACTGAACAGGAGGCGAAGGTTTATAAAACCCGAGATCTTAAAATATCCCAGATAATAAAATTGTCAATTTATATTAATTTTGTTTTGTTTCCTAGTCTTGCGAATGTAATCAACATGTTAATGTTCTTATCGTTTTAGGACACGTACGTGGAAAAGAGTGCCACTACAGTAGACGTCAGCTTGTGTACCTCGTCAGCGTCCCTTAACAAACCTCGTGCGGGACGCGTTATTAATAAACACCTAAAAAAAGCTATCCCACCGCCATGGGGAAACAGCACCGCTGACAACTGGCGAAACAGGTTACAAAGAAAAGTTCATTGTAATTATCTCGTTCTGTCGTAAACGTCAACTTTCGTAGATTATCCTCTACACTTGACAAAGTCTGAAAAAACTTTCAACAGCACAACGGAATCACCTAGTACAGCGTAATAAAGAGCACCAAAAGAAAGTACTGCTCAGTAGTTTTCAACTAAATTACCATACTAAAAGATTTCATCGCATGCTTAAAATTGGAACCACTTAGGAGTTAGAATTTCATCCACAGAATCAAAAGTTAAAATCAGCTCCTATCAGAAACTCATAAGGACTTGAAACGTGTAACTCGCATATATAGGTTTTGAACGATGCTCGTAATTATTCATTTTCGCAAGTACCATATTTGGAACATGGAGAGAGAGAGAACTGACCAATCAATCTTCGAGAATGACGTGACGTAATTTTACACCAAGTTCGCGCACTTGTTCATAGATTAATGGCCGACAAACTGGGGAAAATGAAGCCGAAAAACTTTCAAACGTAGGAACGACAAAGCGAAAGAAATACCGGTTTCGAAGACCGAGCAGGAAACTTTTGAGGCAAAAAAATGAGTAATTGAAACAACATGGAGCAAAGCGCTGGGGTAAGAACTAAATCAGACTGTGAAACCAAACCAAAATAGTCTAGCGTTGTTTTTATGATTTCAGTCCGGCTTCTTTCACCGTCGCACTATCAACAAATGTTCACAAAAGGTAGATTTTTATACGGAAAACGTCTGACACCAGAATATCAAGACATGATACAAAAATAAAACACAGTAAAACTGAAGAGAACCGTTTAATAATGTTGAAGTGTCATACGTTTTCAGTGATTCGCTACCAAAATCAAGCTAAATAAGCTGAATAAGAAAGGACGACTTTTTCCTCGGCTATATAAGTCTTACTACAAAAATAACATCGTTTTACCTGCAGTCAATGCAGCTATGTGTTCAAGCAGCTCCAAATGTTCAAATAAAGAGAACGTAATGCAAAATAAGTTGAATGATCGCTTTTCCAGTTGTTTGATTCATTGCTAACATGTTTTTTTGCCACATCCCGTCCGCGGCCTCTGAACCTGGAACCACTACGTTTTGTGTTCGTTTCAACTCTCCATCTACAATGTTAAAATCATACAGCTTCAATCCGCTTTGGGCGATGAATACAACAATTTTTTTCAGGAAACATCAAACCTGTACCACATTTTAGAGCCAATAATTGTACGAGTTTTGCGAGAAAAACTTATTCCCGGACGTTCACTTCGGAGCAGTTTCATTGATCCATTCAGGTTTGCAAAGAAACGCTGCAACACTTCGCAAGGTTTTGGCGCCTTAAACTCGTGCGTGGACTGGAGCGAGGGGTTTCCAAATATGGTACTTAGAAAAATAAATATCTACGAGCATCGAACGCGAGTTACACGTTTCAACTCCTTATGAGTTTCTGCTCCTATATTGTAATACATAGTACCACAGGAAAGCATTAGCTCAATAGCTTTTACTTCAATGGTCACACTGTACGATTTTATTCACAGGCTCAGACCTTAGAACCACGTTGTACAACACAACAAACAGTACCACATTCAAATACTAGAGCTACGTAACTATAAACCCTGATTTAGGATTGAGTGTAGAAGGGAAGCGTAATCATTTTCACACGTGACCTGGATGGCTGGTTCGTAATTATTCCTACCCGCATCCAACAACATTTTGTTTGATCTGAAAGTCAAGGAGCTTATCTTGTCGAATTGGTTTCAATTTTTGTATTGCAGTCCAAAGTTTGGTGGTCTTGGAAGAGAAGACATATTGCAAGTAAGTAAGACTAATAAGCCTGCTGGCAGGAGGTTTGGGTGTTTTTATCGTGGAAAAATCCCGGAAAACGCGGAGTTGGCCATCGCCGGCGCCATCTTGGACGCGCGCGTAAATCGGTCAGGGGGCGAGTGACAAAGCGAGGGGGAGAACAATTGAAAGAAAGGGCCGTCGAGGGGGAGGGGTTTGTCACTCGCCCCAGACCGATTTTCGCGCGCGTCTAAGATGGCGCCGGCGATGGCGAACTCCGCGTTTTCTGGGGTTTATCCGCGATAAAAACACCACCCTCAAACCGCCTGCAAGCAGGCTAAAGACTAATTGTTTACTCTTACTTATACAATTTTCATTTACACATGATTGTCTTCCTTCTTCCGCATGTTTCTTTGGGTCGATCTACACGGTAAAACCTTTTCTTGTGACTGTCACATGACTACTGTTATAATCATAAAAGAACGTTGTATCCAGCTCACATTGTTGAAGCAAGTCAAGTGGCTAGGTAATAAGGGGAATTTTGGAACGGTGTTTTTGGTGCACAAACCAGTGATAAAATTGAGACAATATAGCTTTGCTCGCACGAATGAAGCTTCTTTTACTCCAAGAAGAAGAAATCAAGTAAATTATTGAAAAGAAAACGAACCATAACTTGTTTCTGACAATTTTTCCTGGACAGATGCATATGCAATCCTTTTCCTTCGTGGCCATCGTGAACCAAATCTACTATCAGAAGTTTCAGTGAACTAATAGAGTAATCTTCAACAAACCTGGGCCACATTGGCATATGTATCTTTTGGCTTTTCAAAGTTTTATTTAAAATAGTCGACCTATCCCCGTCCATGTCATTTACATGTCGTAAACATGTCCCATGAGTAAAAGTTGTACCGTCTTAATCGTTGCCAACACTTTCCCTCGCAGGCAAAGTTAAAAAGAGATGATGACAATAGTCATGGAAATAAATCGTACAACTCGTGGCTGGCCTGGTGGCGTAGCACTATCACCACAGATGACTTTCTTAAGTTCCTGTCTACGCAGGTAACATGCACTTGTTGAGTTGGTTCAGAAAAGCTCCGTTATTTTCATTTTTTTTATTTTTCTGAAACACAGAAACGTAGAGTAGTTTTGTTTATTTTGAAATGACAAATCATGGTGCCTGTGATTTCAGCATCTCGGGTAAAACCGATGGAAGAATTTCTCTTTCTTTGTGGATATTTGCTGCCGAGTAAAGAAACAGCAATTGGAGTTTGTATACTCGGAATATGAGCTCCAGAGGGCGTATAATTGAGGCGGCTTACCGTATATATATAGCCATTATTTTTTTCAGCGTTTAGACTTTTGATAAGTAAATTATAGCAATAGTTCAAGGGCTAGTTTGACTTTTTAATAGGACGAGACTATTTCTAGTTTGGGGGTTGAGATGCAGCCAAGGGCTGAACTGGGTTCCAAGGTCGACTGTCAAAGTGGTTCCGCAAAGAGTCAAGGCTACTTCGGTATTTTATGGCTGATCTTCTAAATTGAAGGGCAAGTCGGGTCAACCGCTTTAAAACTTAAATAGTCAACCGTGAGTCGCTGTGCTTTGCAGGAAAATGACTACATGTCGCTGCTGTTTCATTTGTACGACTCTGATAACGAGGCTGATGACGAAGAGGATGGTGACGAGGCTCGGCCAGACACCATTCAAATGGCTTTAATAAGGTAACCGCTAGCCATTAGTTTGTTCTGTAGTGCAGGCGTTTATTTCATGAACAGTTGCAGAGGAAAAGAGGTTTGCAGCATCAAAAAATGTATGCAAACCGCTGAGGGTAAAATGGGGGCTGTTTTAACCCTTTTTGGGGCTAAAGTTACATAATTGAAGGGTAATTTTTAAAATTTCCACTTGTAGAAAACGAAACATTGCATATTATCATAGGAAAGTACCGCTCGATGGCTTACCTTTCATTTAAATGGGTACACTGTTGGCATTGCTCCTCAGACTCAAAAGCCAGAAGCACATTCTACAGGGTCTGGAAGGGGGGGGGGGTCCTGATCCCGCATTCCCGCTCCTTTTTCACCAGAATCCCGCATCCCGCACTTTTTTCATCGCTATCCCGAATTTCGTTTTTTTTTCTTAAAAATACATTAAAAAAAGACTAATTTCTGCAAAAGCTAATAAACTTAAGATGTAGATTGGCCCTTGGTTACTCACCTGGTTGAATCGCTTTTGCCGCTATAACGTTTTTTTTGGGGGGGTCGTGACGATTCCCCGAATTCCCAACAGTCAGGCAACAAAATCCTGCATCCCGTGCCCAAATTTTGGTCAATCCCGCTTCCCTGGTAGCAGTCAAATCCCGAATGCCCTTAACATATTTCTCGTTTTCCCGAATCCCGCACCATATTTTGGTCAAATCCCGGATCCCGAGAATACCCTTCCAGAGCCTGATTCTACAGCCAATCGAGCCGCCTAAAATCGTTCGCATTTAGTTATGAAAATGTAATACGTTCTGCTATGAAAGTATCCATTTATTAAGAGCTTTTCGTGTATGACAGACAACCAAGTCGAACTGTTTTATTGTAACCAATCCGGTCTCCAATTTCAGGGAACGAGAACGAAAGCTAGCGGAATTGAAGTCACTAAAAACTGAATATCAACCTGGCATGTGGAATGTAAACAGCATATTTCTTGGAGGACTGGGAAATGAGCCCGAAGTTAATGGTAAATATTCCTAGTGCAACTTATAGAAATTAAAGTACCGTAAACTCTTAACGCGCTACAAAGAACATACTTCTATTAGACTTGCCCGTAAGAGCAAATTCTTGCGCCATAATGGTAGGGCATGCCTATCGAGAAGCTACAACCAGTGACACAAGTCGTTGAAACACGCTCCCCTCCTACCCCTATTCAATGTTGCATAGTGTTGTGAGCGCTTGTCTTCATCTATTTAGCTGAAACTATTTTACAATATTGCCATGTGGGAGAGGGAGGGAGACAATTGTACCGTCAGTGTTTCAACAAACTGACACTGATTGTAGGCAGCCAACCAGTGATCTTATTCTTTCTGTTGCTACTGTTTCGAATCGAGCTTGTTTACTGTACGCGGCAAGTAAGGCCTGTTTCAAATGACGAGCTTGTCTAGTGCCGAAGCTGACGCAAATGAGCAAAGGTATCGTTTTGGCTAATTTATATTAGATTTGGCACTCGAAAAGTTCAACGCTTGAAACTGTTTTCATCTCTTTCATGGTGACAGAGGAAGAACTTATGGCTAACCTTGAAGACACATATCTGCCCGTGAGCATAATCACACCAACTAAACAGACAACTGAACCGCTTTCAAGTGGTAGTGCCCGGTCCATGGGATCAAGTGCCACTACCACTTCTGACCGGCAGAGACTGGAAGGGATGTTAAAGGCGAACTCAACAGGTGTCATGACACAGGCCACACACACCTCTAGAGGGGAAGAAACGGCCAGTACTAGCGAGGTCAGTTATTCATGTAATTAACATCGCAGTAGTCGCTATCTGCATGACTGATCCTAGCAATCAGTAGGATGTGTCACGCTACCACCCCGGACAAAACTACTTGAGACAAATTGAAAACACGCCGGTATTTTTCTATTGTCTTTAATAAAATCTCATACACTACTGGATAAGTATCTGTCCTTCCCCCTCCCCTCTTTCAATGTTGTTTTTAAGACAACAGGATTTGTATAGGCAAGCATCATGGCCAAAACAACATTGTGTGGGGGTGGGGAGGGGGCAATTTGTACATCTCTCGTGGTCTCCAGTTGTGGGGCCGGCGTTAATATTGGAATACAAGCGGATCTGTCTCAAGAGTTTTGTCCGGGGTTGTAGCCTCCAACGTAGGCATTCTTTGGGCTAGGCACGCGCTCCTCCCCGATGAGAAAAAGATTGCGTGACGCGCCCTAAGGACGTGTGAGTTGGAGGCTATTGTCACACATGAACCTTGTAAAATGACTCGTTGTAGCTTCCCTTAACCCTCCCTTTAGCTCAGTAAGGTAAAGGGCAAAGTGGCACACGAGCCAAGGAGGCCCACACGGCCGGAGCTTATCCCAGTTTCTGTAGTATGAAGCAACTGAGAGTATTGCTACTCCCCCATGGATGGGATACTAGTCCATCGCAGGGTTACCCCCAGCAGTATGTCACCGGTACCCATTTTATACACCTGGGTGGAGAGAGACAATGTGGGGCAAAGTTTCTTGTCTAAGGAAACAACACGATGGCAGGGACTGGCGTCGAACAACCGACCTTTAGATCTAAGTCCAACGCGCTAACCACTACACCGCGTCCCCGTTTAGCTCAATGGTCTGAACTTCAAAACCGAACAGATGTTTGTGTAAATCCAATTTCTCCGCGTTTCTTCGTTATTAGGCTGGTTCACTGTCGTCTCAAGATCGCTTGGAGAGAGTGTGGACGCTACTGTGTATGCCTGATGCACAAAGATTGGATATGGCGATTAAATACAGCGCGGAACCATACAGTGCCAGTCTGCTGGAGGTAACAATAAACTCTAATTATCAAGAAGCTGTATAATGGCCACTGCAGCACGTTACTTGTTCTTGTCGCTTTTTATTTATATTACGACCTAACCCTAACCCGTTTATTTGTAGAGACTGTATTCAGTGACAGCCACTTGGATTTCATTTGGATGGTGGATTTTCCACAGACTTGAAATTTTCAACCACCTTGTACAGAATAATACCCAATAATGAACAATACCACAAGAAAGTGCTGCTCCATAGCTTCCGTTCAACGATCATATGAACGAAATTAATCCACAGGCTCAAAAGTTACAAATTAATTCTCAAAGACGGGATTCAGAGCTAATAGTAACCTGAGAAAACAGCCGACGTTTTGCGAGGGCTCAAGTGGCGCCCTCGCGAAACGTCGGCTGTTTTCTCAGGTTAAGCTAACAGGTACCTTTTCCGTTTGCGAGTTTTGTTGACCTGTTTTATTGTTGTAGGCGTTGACTTTCTGGGAAGTCGCGACCGAGGTGATACTAGATCGTGAGAGTCTAATGAGCAAACTAGAGGACTTTGAAAGGACTGCATCAGATCCTAACAGATTCTTCGTCAGAGGTAAACGCCCTTGTTTCTTTTCTAGGGTCCTTATTGGTCCTATATTTTTGGATGATACTAAGAAGTTCCAAGGTGAAACAAATAATGAGAACTTTAATACTCGACGAATAAAGGTCATGAAAGAACTCTGAAGAAAGTAGGATGACTAAAGATGGCGAGGGTGGAAATGGATTGTAATATTTACGCCATCGATTAAAAATAGCTTTGTGAGCAAGGTTGACTGGAGTTCCTCTAAATGTTTGAAAAGCGCTTCGTTAAACAAAACATCCCCAAGATTGCTGTATGTAAAGTAAAGTTCGTAAGGATCTTATTTCTTAGTATTCTGAATTTATGAGCAGTTTTGAACAAATACACGAGGGCAGTGCTTCTTTGATCTTTTCACTCCACAGAGCTTTGGTCTCGTAATGTTTCTTTTTGTTTGTGTATTGTGCGAAATGAGCACCAAACATATCTGCGTATTTTCGTCAAGTTACGGTTCGTGAGTTGGATCAAACTTTTAAACCCTCCCACCTCCCGGCCTTTGGCGACTTGTACCAGGTTTTCATATACGAGCCTCTTCCTAAGCTAAATCGTACCTCCAAAGATGAGCCTTGATTTGTTGATTTACTACAGTAAAACCCCTTCCATACGACAACTGACGGGTAGTGCAAAATTAGTAAGTCATAAAGGAGATGTAAAGAGAAAAACAACAGAGGAAGAGGGCATAATTAACTAAGAAGTCGAAAACACTTTTTAACCGGGCACCGAATACAGTATAAAAATGTAGTTTATATGTATACATATATTTTTTTTTTGGGGGGTGGAGGGTCGTATCATTTAAGCCAGCAGGCATTGAGGGCATTCGTTTTTTGGAGACGCCAAGCGTTGGTCGTTGGTTGCGTAATCAACGACCTGTCTGATTGACGAGGTTTTCACATTCCAGGGTAACCTCAATATAACGAAGTACTAAGGGACTGGGAACATGTGCTTGTTATCGCGGGCGTTTCGTCATATACAAAGCCCAGTTATATGGGATTTGCGGGGAAATGATCAAAATCTTTGTTATATCAGCGTTTGGCTAGTAGTTTGGCTAGTAATTATTTTGCCTTGAGATTAAACAGTGTTTATGTTCCACCACTCACCATTTGGCGTAGTCGTGCAATTACTCTTCGGACGATTAAATGAACTTCACAATTTAGCGTCTTAATGCGTATCTGTTGATCTGTGTCGTATTCAACTTCAGTCACATGATAACATTTATTCGTTTTGTTGGGGAACATTTGAAGTTTGGGCTTCTTGGTTGTGTTCGTTATTACCGGGATCCGTTTTACCGGTTTCCACTGTAGAAATCCTCTGTATGTGTGGTGTGCTGTGCATTGATAATGGCCGTATCGGTTTGTCAACTAGCAAAACTAAAGGCGAAGTTTAGGGCTTCTAAAACTGAAGAGAATGAAATTTAAACATAAACAGAAAAAAAAGCAAAACCTTACGCCAGCAATTTTAAGAGTCTATTTCATTTTTTTTTCAGTTTTAAAAGCCCTAAACCTCTCCTTCTCGTTCTCCACAAACAGAGGATGGTAAGCGTGTGGTTTGGGCCATGGTAACGAGTAGATGTACAACCAGGGTGACCAGAGGGCAGAATTCCCTGTTTCGAGCCGGGGGGGGGGTTTACGCCCTTATGTGGCCTATACGGGGTCGTGCCGCTGGACAGGGTATGTTTTTTGGCCGCTCTGTCCTGAACAGGGTATGTAATTTTGTGCTAGTGCTGTCGCAATCACCGTCTGAACTTGTCGTAAACTAGGTATGGTTGCACGATTGTCATCGTTAAATATGGCTTACACAGTATTTGTCAATCCTAAATCGGAGACGTTTGCTGATCTTTGAAACACTTTAAAACTGTGTAAAACAAGAGTGTGTGCTTTTTGTTATTTGTCCTTAACAGGGACCTAAAATGGAGGGTGTTGTCCCACACAGGGTAGGGCGTTTTTTTTTTTTGTCCTAAACAGGGTCGGGGTATCAGCCTCAGAGGCACCCCTACGCCCAAGTATGTGTTAAGGTCCCCCCCCCCCCCTTGAGTGCTTCTCTCGCATCAGTGTTTCGAAAAGACTTTCCTAAAGAAGCCCGTGTCGTCTGTCACACCAGGTACCACTGGCTCATCAGCTGCGCGAATCAGAGAATCCAAGACGAGAGACTGGTTTAACAAGGTAATGACGTGCTCATACTCTACTAGTATAACACAAATGCAGCAACGTTCAACGATACAAGAGTACTGAATGATGTTTTCGGGTAAAATGTATGGTGCCCTAAGAGCATTGAGAGTTAGACCGAAAGTACTCAGTCTTAACAGGCCATTTTCTCGTTGTCTTCACAACCTTTCATGTGAGAATAAGTCTTATTTGCATGTGAATCAAAACTCATTTTCATATCAAAGGCTCTGTAGCAGGCCCCACTTTGAAGAAGAGGTGTAAGCCATTTCGAAAATGGCCTATTTTTGCACGGTTTTGAGAAAAAAAGAAAGAAAAAACAGCAAAATCGCAATGGTTTCCTCATCTTCGCCATGACTTTGATTGATTTTGAAGGACCTCTTTGCGTGGGAGTCTAATAATAATTCAAATGAATTTGATTTTTCTCAGCGCTTGAACCAGATTGAGAATGATGCAAGGAGAGCAGTTACAGACGTTCAACGTCAGTTTGGAGATACTGTCACATTCCAGGTATGACAATTTCTTTTATGTTCAGTGTAGAACACACTGACGACATAAACAGAACAAAAATAAAACACGGGATGAAAATTTGTTATCTGCTTTTCCTCTTCGACTTAATCCAGTTTCCTCAGTATGTAGCAACTAGCCCCCCCCCCCCCCCCCCTCCATCGCAAGTTACGCCCATTTTGGTAAATTTACCTAACGTTCGCTGGCACCCACTTATTTACTGGTTCGAGAGAGATGACAGCTACATTGATCAAAATTAGAATGAGCAAGGCAAAGTTCAAACTCACGAGAAAAAAAAGATAAAGCTACTTTACCGTATACACAGTTTTCCGTATTATTTCTAATATTTGAGCAGATTCAGATAAGAGCGCACGAGATTCGATGTGAGTGCATGAGAGTTTCAGGTCTAATGAAAGCAAGAAATTCTCGTTGATTCGTAAGGTGACAGCGCCTTAGAGTCAAAAGGAGGTCGTGAGAACTCTAGCTCACAAACAAGATAAGAGCGCATGAGATTTCGCAGCCCAAAGGAAGGCATAATTTGAGCTCTGAAATCAAGGCATGAACGAACGAGCTCGAGCGAACGAGAGAATGAATGCTTTTCAGCAACTCTTATCAACTCCCGCAAACTCTTCCCTTCGTTTAATCCGCTACACAGAGCACTCAAAATGGAATTCAACAAAACAATCGTAATTTCATTTTGTAAGTTATGGAAAAACATCATTGCAAAGTTATACTGAAGGCTGTCGTTCGAGTGGTAACAGCGGAGGATTTCATCCACGAAATCAAACGTTTTTGTTGTTGTTGTTTGTTTGTTTGTTTGTTTTTTTGTTTTTTTCTGGCCACATTTTAGGATTCAAAATTAAGAACCACCTTGTACAGCACAATAAACAGTACGACCGAAAAGTACTGCGCATGATCAGTAGCTTTCATTTGAATTACCACACTGGGCTTTCATCCACAGACTCAAAAGTAAGAGCCACCTGACGCGAGCAAAGATATGGCTGGGGATTGAATGTCTGGTTCCGGCTGAAATTTTCTTCATTTTATCCTGATAGGGTCGTCCCTACTTGGAGAAGATGAGTAGAGATAGAACCGAAATGTTTTACTGGCTCCAGCAAGAGAGACGGCAACAAGTTATGGACAAAGAACTTTTGAGGATGAGAGAGCTCACCCTGAAAACGCCAGACCTGCCCCCGATACAAGCACATACTATATTGTAAATGAGATATTTATTACGAATTTGGAACGTTTATAATAAAATACCATGTAAGATAATTTTACTGCTCTCTAATTTAATGAGTACTCTTAATTTTCAGTCTTGTTTTGAATTGGTTTACATTGTATTGTGCACATGCAAATTTACCTTACTTACAACTGTAGATGATGCTACAGTCGAACACCACCCCGGGCGATCGCCTCTTATGCGAGTCGACCACATCTTTGGCCAAGAAATCAAAACTCTGTCAGTCAGTCCCCCGGGGTACATAATAAAGTTTCCCATGGGGAGTCTTCACCGATTTTCAAAGCTTAAACTACTAGCTTTGAACGAAATGCTAACCCTTTCATATATCTAGGGCAATACCTCAAGTCTAAGCCTAAAAACAAGTAGCTCATCGTGGACTTTTAGACGCTCGAATACTGCAAAGTTTCGCGTATTTCTGCGTTGTAATTTTTTGTAACATTTTGTAATCCTCGAATAGTACTTAGATTTAACTTCCACAGAGATTTTACTTAACCCGTGAAACAAAAGGTAATGGTCATTGGCTATTGTACCAAAGTAAACAAAAGGAAACGAAAGATTTGGCGGCTAATAGATATTAAGGTGTACTACTCCAGAATCTTTTCAAGTCGCGTCTGAGAACGTCGGCATGGTTTAAACTAGATTTCAGCAGGATAATGACGGTTCGCAAAATTTGTTAGCCCACGTACAGCTCTAGTCGTTGTACCTTTACATAGTCTGCAGATCGTCCAAGTACTACTGAATGATAATGGTCCCGCTCATTAAATTCCTAACTTTCTCATTGGTTCACACAAACTCACGCTATCAGCCAAATACCTCACTTTTTGCCTTATGAGGAAATTGGATGCCGTGTCAAGTGCCGAGGCGTTCTAAAGTTTTCGCCGTGAAGCAAATGTTTTGTCCAGACATATCGTTAAAAAATATTCAAGAACGATTACCGAGGTTGATCATCTAACAAAAAAATTATTCCCCTCGCTTTTTTGGATATGAGAATTAACCAAGCTCTAGCCTAGGCTTCGCTTCAATAATCGCCGCCGTCGCCTTCTGCGGTTTCACGTCTTGTAAGTAGCCAGTTCCCTTAAGCGGTCATCTTGTGTCGCTAACAAAACGTTCGACTGCTGAACCATTTGGACTATAACACCAATATTATTTCCAGCCAGTTTTCTACATACCTGGCTTTGTACTGATATCTCAATATAGAAACTGGTCACTTGTCATTGTCCAAACAACTTCTTAGTCTTTTCTAGCCTGCAAGAATTTTCTCCTGGGAAGAGTGCACGTGTTCTTAGGCTAATCCGTTTCTTTCTTTTATGCAATGGCCATGATGGGCA
Organism: Siderastrea radians; assembly: GCA_964017195.1. NCBI lineage: Eukaryota > Metazoa > Cnidaria > Anthozoa > Scleractinia > Rhizangiidae > Siderastrea > Siderastrea radians. The sequence goes on along the minus strand of OZ024889.1, from coordinate 38,202,319 downwards.
GATATAGATGCGTCAATATAATCTCCATGGTATTCTATATAACTACGTTTAACCTAGCAGCGTTAGTTAATATTTTGGTCAGGCACGTAAAAAGCTATAATTTGGTTATAAGAAAACTTCAAGGTTGAATCTTGTATTGAAATGTACCGCACCGTAATTAGTAGTTTTTCACCTTTATTACGTTTGACAGCCTAACATGGTTTCCTAACTTCTTCAGCCAAACAAAGAACTAACTCAACCGCACGTGCAACATAAAGCGGTTGTTCTATAATTTTGCTTTTGGGTGATGCTAAACGAAATGAAACGTAAGTCAGGGGAATAGAAAAACCTGATTTAATCACCAAATAGCCATGGCGATTTTTTTGGTTCTGTTTTAATTTCTGATTGGTTCATTCTGTTACTCGTCCTGGTCTGAATTGGCCAGATGTGAATTGTTTGTTTTTTGTTTTTGTTTTTTTGTTTGTTTTTTTTTGGGGGGGGGGGGGGGCATTGCTTTCACAAAGGCCATTAGCTTGTTTTGGAAAGGAAAGCTAATACTACGACACTAAAATAAATGAAAAACGTGATGAACTCACAACAAAAGTGAGTACTGAACATGTTACTGTGCGTTACCATGGTAATACATGTATGCTGACAAACTGTATATCTAAAATTTCGCTTGTCATACGTCACATTAGCTTTCAGTTCTCCACGTCAGCTGTTGTAGGACATTTTCGAGCTCCGTAGGAGAGGAAGAACCCTTTTTTGCTATTGGCAGAATCTGAACGAAAAACCACTACTGCCACGTTGCCATTGACATTTTTGTGAAAAGGTGACGTGATGGAGCCGCAGTACCGCTGACCCACTTGATTGTCCAACATGTCATAAACAGCAATGTAATCATACCTAAAAAAAGTCATGTGATCAGTAAGGTAAACAGTCAATCTAGTAAAAGAGCTCGGGGAAGGAAGGGGAAAAATTGGGATTTCCGGTGGATTTCCGGTGTTTTGGTGGACCGTCGGTAAGGTTGGCCTTTTACACTTTTAACAATTGCTTTATAGTTATTTTATTAATTGATTAATTAATTGATTTATTTATGTATTTATTTATTTTTCCGCTTTTGGTATCCATTGTGGTTTTCCGTTTATTGCGCTTTTAGCGATCAGTTCTCGGTTTCCAGCCTAAAATAACGCAGTTTGGAGGATTTTGGTGTTCCCTCTGGTTTCCGGTTTTCCTACCTATGTTGTACATTTTAACTGATTTGCGGTTGTGATCATCATTTTCTGCGGTTTTGTGGTTTGTAGCGATAGTTAGTTGCGGTTCTGCGGTTTTTGTTGCTAGTTATTGCGGTTTTGTTATCAACATAACAACATGCTTAACGACACGGACATATCATCAAGAAATATCTATGTCACTTATGTTTCTATGACGTCGTTATGTTTCGCAGTTCACATCGGAAAACTGTTTTTTCGTTTGCGTGACCATGTCGGTTTGTCGAAGTTAGGACCAAAGTGTGAACAAGGCTTAAAAAGCCCCAAATGTCCGCCTGTTAGATTCTCGGACTTTCCGCCTAAAGTTCGGCTGATTTAAACTCGGGATCAATATTGGCAGTGTTTATTAAATATATAAAAGAAACGATAATCAAAGAGTTGGTTGGTTGTTTCTGCTGGTAAGCTACTTACACGCAGTTTCGATCTTCCTCAAGGAATACTTGGTGGAATGTAAAGCTGATTACGTGACAGTCATTTGGTAAAGCGATCAGCCATCTGCATGTTGTGTTCGAAGGATACCCTAATGGGTAACCAGGTGACGTAAGCTGTCCCTTAGCAGCCGTCAGCACACCTCCACAGCGTCCTAAAACAACAAAAACAAAGGGAAAATCTCAGTGTGCCCACCTCAATCGACAGCGGCCCAACGGAGAGGTGTTGAAATGATGTTAATGAACAAGCCTAAGTGAGCTTGATATTTTTGCCTCTCGCGTGGCCGTGAGATTCACCCAGAGTTAGAAAGATGCATAAAGCTTTAACGCAAACAACAAAAGTTTCATCCCCATATTTGTTTCCTCAAAAAATTATCATCTCCATTATTTCGTATAGTGCACAATCATTTGTGACTAACGCAAAACTACTCATCTTCACGTAGAAACGGCATGCGCAAAGAAGAAAAATGTTGGTCAAGTTGTTATTTCTGCCGTTTGCCGTAAATGTGTTTTTTAATCTCTCTATAATTATTTCGTTCAAATTTCTGCTGGAATTTATAACCTTTTTTGAAGTATAAACCATCCATTCAAAATTGTAAAAGAATGCTTTTCCTGCCAAGTTCTATACAGGAAAAACGAGCCCAGGCTCCCCTCCTTCCTCTTTCTCTCCACATCCGAACGGGGGAGGGGACGTACATTGGACACAACAGAGAAGCAGGAAAAGATGATGTTTTTTAATTCCGAAGAGAACTTTCCTCAAAGGGCCATGCTGCATTTCAGTGGTCCAAAAAACCTTATCATGTACATCACTTTCAAACTCGCCAATGCGTTTTGTACCCTTACGAAACTGAAAAAGAGACTATGTTGAGTGCACCTGTAATTTTTGTAGCTAAAACGCCCGGTTCCAAGCAAACCCATGCAAGAAGCTTTCACACCATGATATAAAAAATGCTTGACCATCACATCTGATACCCTTTGGTTAGCAAAATTGCTTGCATAAATCTCTTTTTACAAACCTGGTTTATTTTCAGACCATGACTGTGATGGAGTTGTGAAATTAGTGTGTGGAAAACTTGTGTTTGATCTCGGCGTTGGCGTGGTCGAGGTTCTGCTTCTGATTCTTGTTTCGTTTCTCTGGTATTTGTCCATTCCTGTATAAACTGGAACTGTTGTTGTTGGATCCCTCCCTTGTCGCTTCGGGCTTAATCCTTTTGATTTTGTCGTGGGGGTGATAGGTGTTGAGGTTGTCTCGACTTCCACCGGTTGCGTTGGATAGCCATTTGCTTTTTTCATTGAATTTGTTTCGGTCAAATCCTCCTCCTTCCCAGAAGACCCTCTTATCATCGTCGTTCTCCTCGACGTCACTTTAGTGGATCCCAGAAAACACTTTGACTTGTTATTGGCTCGCGGAAAGCGCTCGCAGCTCAAGTGATCAGGCCAGCGGTCCATTGGGCTTACTAAAGCACAGTCTTCCTTGACACTCTCACATAGCGACCGGCAGGGCGGAGCGGCAGCCTGGGGCAGAACGCACGGCGGAAAGTACAATTGACACAGAAATGGTATGAGATGAGGGGAACAGTTGGTCTTTAGCTTTGATAGAATTGCTGAAAATTCGCCCAAAGCTTGGTGAGTTGTCTTGTGTTTAAGAGCATTTGGAACTTGAGTGAGATTGTGGCCAAGTCCTTTACAGGCCGCAAGAGTCAGTGGTACGCATTTTTGTCCAGCTGAGGGTTTTGAGGTTGGTATTTTCCTGGCGCTATAGGTTAATGCTGGTGGTTCTGTAGGCTGAACAGTTGCAGGCTGGCTAGTAGTAGGCTGAACAGTTGTAGGCCGAATAGTTGTAGGCCGAACAGTGGTCTCTGTTAAAAGTAACAGAACCAGCCATTTCAGTTAACATGAAAACAAACGACCATTGTTCCAGTTCACGTACGTTCACATTTCAATTGACTGTTTTAAGGGATAAAAAGGACATCACTTGCTCTGTAACCAATCGAGGGAGAACGAACAAATCGTTACTTCCGGTAAAAAATTTACGTAAAAAGCTCAGACATTTCTAAATCATAACCAATGGTTGCAAACGGTCACTATTTTACGCGATTGTCAACTTGGTGCTTGGAATTTATTTTCTAATTTCACAGGTGACGTTTCTCATTTGCTTTACAATGTAGCTGAACTTTGATGGAGGCAATTTCTTGCCTGCAGAAATCACAAAATTGCCCCAAACTGCCTCTTCTCCACGTTTGATTGACTTGTAATGCAAATGAGACAAGATATCTGTGAAAAAGGCTATTCTGCTTGGCTTTTATTGCACTACACATCAACAAATTGAAAGGGCTCTACTCACTTTTGACAGAACAGCCTCCGGACATACCCACAATATGTTCATGCGTCCTGTTGAAACGATTGATCACAGTCGAACCAGAGATACATCCCTGAAGCCCTCTCCCAAGAACAATCTTATCTGGCGATGAAAATGGCACCCCTAAACGAGACACGTAGAACCTTATGTGAGGGTACCTATCCACGTTATAGAAAACTGCACCACGATATAAATTCAGCGTAAATGTGTGCCTCTTCCCGTCACAGAAGCTTCCCTTTGCCGGCATAGCAACATCTAATTGACCCTTGCCGCGAAGAGTGTTAAATGAGATGCGAATGGGGCCTACGGCAAGCAGCGTAATTCGCAAAAACTGCTTGCTGTCCACGCTGGTGATTTCCAGTAGTTGCCCTGTGCATTTTGCAGCAGTGAACCTCAAATAGATGTCAAAACCCTTCACTGTCTTGTAAACTGGGAATCGCACGGTTTTGCGGTTTCCAAGGTTTTGGAAGATACCTTGCATACCTGAGAGAAATAACAGTCTGTAAGACACCATGAGGAGTTGCTGTTGCATTAAGTGGGACAATTGGAGTATGACAAAGCAAAACAACCAAAAATGTTTCGCTAACCGTACAAGTGGTTCTGACTATTCAATCTACCAGTTGGTTAACCAAGCCAGTTAGTTTGATTATCTGAGTGTCAGGGCTCGAATCCTGGTCAATTCTAAATTTTTTGAGGTTTGTTTTTTCAACTACTAAATTTGAAAATATTTAACTGCAAGGATCACATTCACCATTTCATTTGTTACATCTGCAGTTCACATATGATTTATTTCACATACATCCATCTTCATTGAGACAAATTTTGTCGGCTGTTGATGTGGGAACATTTCTATTCGGGAGGAAAAGTGATATCTCAGAGTTAGATTTTTCAGCAGCAGTTTTTAAGCTCTAAGTACAGCTAATTAAGATTATCATGGCGAGAATGGAACTTCAAATAAAACAAAACTCAGTTCCTAAAGACGCTTAAACCCACGACCGTCCAAGCAAACCTTCGACGTGCAAACACTATCACCACCGCGAATCCACCTATATACAAATACAGGATAGATGTTCACTCAGGGTTTGGTGTTTGGGGCAGATAAGGATACCCGCGGTTAGATGGAAAGTAACAAAGAGTACTTCACTTACTGCAGCCTTTTTCGTCTTGTCCGTTTGTGCAGTCCCGTGACCCATCGCAAACTTTATTTCTCTCTATGCACATCCCATCGCCACATCCAAACTCACCCTGTCGGCAATCATTTTGTTTAGCTGGAAAAATACCATGGCATTTACAGTCAGCGTAACATTTATCACAAACATTAAGAGAGAAGGGACGCATTTCTCCCATGGATTTTGAGGAAGTTTGCTGTTAGTTAGTATTGAGTTGTTCAAGGCAACCACAAGCAGAACAAGATCGTCTGCTGCTTCAATGGTTACGCGATTGATGGTCTTTCCTTGTTTCCCCACCCCACCCCACCAACTCCCCCGCTCCCCTTTCCCTACAAAGGTTTCGTCATCGTGTGACTCCTTCGCTATCTAAAGTCTGCGTTCCTGTAACAGACTACCCCAGGAATTTATCGTGGGTGGGGGGGGGGGGGTTGTAAGCCGATCCGAATAACTAGGGACCTCAGGGTCTTAATCCCCCAGAATTTTTCGCAACGTGGAGACAGCAAATTGAAACATTTTCCACTTTCTCGTCTTCTCATTGGAGGAAGGGAAGGAAAGTGCATTCTCCTCCACCCTCTCCCTATATCCACTGCTGTAAAGGTAACTTTATCAAATGGTTACATAAAAAAGCATTTACCTTGGGAGCTGTTTACAGAATGAAGAATACATATCAGTACCAGCCACAGGACTCTTGTTACTTGTGCACACCCTACAACAAGACAGACAAACGTCAACTTTGCTGAAATCCTAAATTTTCACTTAAATTAGAGTTATGTGAGTTTCCAGAGTAGTTAATGTCCGCTTAAGGAAACATTTTAAAGCGACAACGTAATCTAGTCTATTTATAGATTGATGTAAATATTGCTCATTTAAGGTAGCAAAAACAAAAATGCTTTCCAAAACTGGCGATAATATCGATAAAAATTTGCTGATGTCGGCAAAAGTTATCGCTTAGTCTGTAATATCAGCCGTCTCCTCTCCCTAGCCCACAAGGGGCGAAGAGACGGCTGCCATTTTAGACTAAGAATTGCTTATTGGTTTCGTTCTATTCGCCTTATTTCGGCATAGGGATACAAAGAAAAAACAACACAGTCCATTAATTCGCGCGTATAGAATCACTACAGTAGAAAACTAGACCTCAAAGTTCAGTAAAATCAGCGGTGATCACACAAGAACAGTATAGGACGCAAAAAAAGACGGGTCCCTCTTAAGACGCTAACGAGCAAATTTGGCGGGAATTTCCACAAGTTTGGCATCGTACAAACAATTCATGTTTTTAGGGTATTTTGTTTGATAATAGTTTGACAGAATGACCGCAGCGGTGTAGTCAAAGAAGGTAAGCGCCTTTAAATTACCAGCACGAACTTTCAGAACCGTGGTTTTACGACTCGTTGTTTCGCAATATAGCTACAGTATTTGCCAAAAGAAGTAAAAGAACTCTAATGTTAAGAAGAAGTTTCCATGCGTGTTTCTCAAAGCTCGAACAAAACCTTGCGTTTTACTGTAAAATTTCGCTTATTGACATCTCCACGGGGGTAAATTAAACTAATATTTATCCTGGTAGCCTTCTGCAAAGCTGGTATAAACGGTTGCCCTGGGTTTTTATGCTCAAAACCCTATTACACTTTTCTTTTTGAGGTTTTTATTTTAGGATTTCCCCATATAATTACTGGACTCAGCAAAAAAAACTCCCCTCGCTGTTTTTGCTTCACCGTTTTTCTCTTCGTAGGGATCGTACAAGATCATTGGTGTTGTAGTGTGTTCTCTGTTCCAGAGTAACCCGCTTTGGATGGACTGTAGGTAGTCTCCTTATTACAAAATGTTAGTCTTTGCTGTGATTCCGTGACCGCATTATAAGCTGTTTTCGCTCATTTATAACATAGAGGGCAAAATTACTGATTGCTGATTGGTTGAGACAGAGGGCATTTTTTCATAATTTTCTTTCCAACGAGGGCAAAATTACTGACTCCTGATTGGCCAAGCGCGAAAAATACTCGCATTTGATTGGCTGAGCGCGAGAGCGCGCCATTTGCATTTTGTAAGCGTCTTGAAACGAAAAGCAGATTTTGCATTGGATTTTGAGTTGTTCAACACAAGAATATCGTTTCAGAGTTTAAATCTAACCGAGTTGATTGGCAAAAATGGTTGGAAATCAGGTGATAGCTCGAAGAGAAATTCCAGAAGGTGAACCTGAATGTTTTGCGGGAAACAGCAAATGGTTATTTGTTTTGAAACTACCGAAAACCTTGGTTAATTCAGCGAGCGAGAGGGCGCTTCGCAACTCAGGTAAATAAATTAAGTCTTACTAAGTTTGAGTTTTGAGTGTGAGTTTGTCAATGAACTAGAACTGTAATTATCTCAAAAGATGAACATATGCATAAAAGACAGTTTTCTTTTTGTTCTGGACGCTGAGTAGCAGTTTAATAAACTGCTTGTGTGGAGAATTGTTTATTCTGAGGGCCGGCTGCGGATTGTGTTTTGACGTACATAGAAAGTTTTCAGAAAATTTTGCCCTCTATGTTATAAACAAGTAATCGCATTGAGTCCTGGAAGAATTAAGGATAAATTTTCACTTGTATTTTCAAAGGGCCTTCTCCTCGTTCAAAATGGCGCTCGGAGAAACCCCTGGCCAAGGCTCCTGAATTTACTCCAAGAATCGTGGAGTATTTTGTCACGTGACACATGATGAAATGGGTTTTTCGGAGGTTGTTTCCAGCGTCCGGCGGCCCTGTTTGTTTTCTGCAATCGGAAACCGTTGTTCAAACGAAACGAAGTCAATTCATCGCATTTACGCGACGAAATTCTAACGAATTATTGGAGCCACTTTAGCAGCCTTGGCCAGGGGTTTCTCCGACCGCCATTTTGAACGAGGAGAAGGCCCTGGGGACGAGGTTGCTTACGAGGTTGTTTTTCTGATGTTGTCGGTGTCGCATTATTTCGAAGGGACTGTATTCAGATTTCGGCAGTTTCCTTATCTTAAATAAAGGATTTTTTAAAATTATTATTGCACGCGAAATTTTGTTTAGTTGTATCGCGAGCAAGCTCTTGTCCGGAGAGACATTTTCTTTTGGCCTTCATGATTCTGTGAAATTAAAGATTTCTGGCATCATTCAACCTGCAGGTACATTCTTTAAAAGTGCTATGTCCACTAATTTGACCTGGCTAATGACAACAGCTCCTTATGGCGGTTTCTTTAGAAGTACAAGTAGTTACAATAATCTTAATTCTTGCAGAGTCAACACTTGAAAGAAGCGGATTATCAAAAAGAGTAGCTATTCTGGATTATTCTTATATAGAGAGACATGACCAAACTCACGCCACAAGGAATCCCATTCGTGATAAAAATTTCTAGTAAATATTTGTTATTTAACAAGAACTCGATTACTTCACGGTTCCTTGTTAAGTTATTATTATTATTATTGCCATTGACTCGCAAACTTGATGAGAGATAATCTTTTAGTGATCTCTGTTGTAAACGAATTCCCACCCCAAGAGCATACGTGGGGTATTTGCTCACGTTGCAATCCCTGGGTTCAGCTCAGAGGATTTGACAGCCACTCCTCACAAGTCTTTTTTAGAAGTAATAAATTGTTTCCACCGCTATATGCAGACTGTGATAATAACAAATACATGATTCCTTGTGGAGCCGAGGGCCTTCAGGGCCTTCTCCGAATGACGAACGAACGACAAAGGAAACAGCACCATAAAGGGGCACATCGCACACGCACTGCAGCTCAAATCCGCAGCCTCACAGAGTGCTTTCACGTTTATTATCAAGTGGTAGCAAAATGTTTGTTTCAAATTTCATTTTGAAGAACGATCAAAAAGTGACAGGAAGTGTCTCGAGGACTTTTGGCCAAGAGTTCCCCGAGAATTATAACCCGTGAGGAGTTGATAAGCTACGAGACGTTTTTTGCGAGCCATGTATTTCTAGTAGGTATACATGATATCATTCATATAGACATCACACAATACTTGGTTTCATTTTCATAGGCGCTGTAGCTTAAAGAAACCAAAAGACCTTCCCCTCGCGGGGACTCTATTTAATCAATACATACGGTATATGGATTTAAAAAAATGCCCGTCTTCTCCCCTGTTCGTCCCCTGACCCTCACCCAGTTTCCTTATCAGCAATGTTATTACCACCATACATGTTAACGATAATCCAATCATAGTTTGTAATAAAACGAAATTAGATAGTACATGCACACAGAACGTGAGCAGAGAGCAGAGTTTGACGCAATTCACAGCATGAAGTGCACAATTACAGTTCCTGTTTTCATCCCTGTGTTTTTATAGTGATTGAGTAACAGTACTTGCAGTAAAAAACCCGTCTTGAAAACATCAGTTTGACTAAACTTGACACGCGTTGTTCGCCACTTCAGACTGCTGTTTGCCGCTGAGATAAAAATACTCTTGCTAAGAGTATTTGATCGCTTTTGTGTGTCGTAGTTCTCACTTTTCAAACAAAACAACATCCGAACATGAAAGCTCAGATTTCGGTGGTGATTTAAGAGGGCAAGATTCTCTTTCATAAGACGAAGCCGTTTTACCAAAAAGATTAATCCTATAAGATGTACAGAATTGTATCGCGTGTCCATTCCCTTCGGTAGGTAAAATAAACAGCGTAAGGAAAAGCGTTCCTGTGTGCTCGAGCTACCTCTACTTCGTCAAATTGCAATAGTTGCAAGAATAGCTGCCATAGCCTGAAATAGCTCTATTAAACATTCGAGGACTTTAAGTACACTAGACGAACTAATGTTCTAGTGTGGTCCTTTTACAAGGGCACTCGCTTGAAAATTTGAGCAGGTTACATGTATCTCCACGCAACAAATGGCTGGTGCAATTCCTTGATCGCGCTATAATCAGATAATTGTTGAGGCTCATTAGCCATACTAATTGGCAACACCAACTCAGTTCTGTTAAGCTTACCAGAGGCTATAAACTGTCTCTATACTCACCCATCTTACTGCAGCAATATTACGTGCGTTTCCTGCGATACCTACTTGACCATTTCTTTGCAGAGGTCGTGGACGTAAAAAGCGACTGCCGTGAGCTGCAGCTGGCGACAGGTCAGGCGACAAAAGAAAATAGATGACTTAAGATATGTTTAGCTCTTACTGGGCCTGTCACTCAGCAAAGTAACGCTATGCATGCCTCCTGAAGATCTAGCATCTTTGTTTATTCAGGTTTAGTTTAATTTTGACGCATAAATGAGGCTTTTTCACAGATGTATAAAATGTTAAGTTGCTTATATTCACATGATCGTCACAGAAGGAATGGAAAGGACGGAAGAATCGAACTCCATTTCATTTCGCTGAATGGAGCATCCGCTAGTCCGCTATGATGTTATACCAAATCCCTTGTACATACCGATATCTGCGATTTTTGAAGTCACACGTCTGTTAAAGATTCATTCATTCATTTATTCATTCATTCATTCATTCATTCATTCATTCATTCATTCATTCATTCATTCATTAAGGTTCACCACACGACAAAAATGCAAGCACAGACGAATATAATACAATAGAACGAAGAACACGAGGGAAAATATAATAGTAATAAAATATTAAAAAAGTTCAAGCTTTTGGGTTACCGTATTTACTCGATTAAACGCCGCGGCGTTTATTAAATTTTTAGCGTTTCCGATGCGGCGTCTATTCAAGGGCGGCGTTTATTCGAGGGCGGCGTTTATTTCAAAATCATATTTCTTAAGTCACTGATAATAATTACGGTAAATCATTCGTAAATACTATGTAAAACAGAAACATGTTTAAAGTGCCACTGAGACGAAAATTCGTTGGTTTATTTCGGCCAAATTCTGTCGCAGAATATCGTGTTGTGTCGATATTTACCCAGAAAACTGAACAAGAAACCGTCCATCCTAATATTTTTTAGCTCCAAAGTCGCGTAAAATGTGTCCGCCATTACTGAAAACGTGTTCCTGGGGGATTGCGCAATTTAATAGCTTGTGACGTCAGAGGCTCACCTCAGTCGCGTTTGTTTGTATTTTTCAGTCAAGATGCCTATTGTCGGCTGCGAAACCTCCAAGAGTATTTCTACGATTCGGAACAGTCTTTAGCTTCCGAAGCATCAAAGAATTCATTTCATTCGGCAAATGAAGAATTTATCTTACCGTACGATGTAAGAACTGATGTCAGGAGATTTCAGCTTATAAGTTTGTAAACAAACTGTTCAAAGTTCCTTTTCCTCGCCTTATTGGTGGGAGTTCAAAATATGCGCGAAATAATGCTTATACAGTGAGTTCAGTTCAGGCACAAATTGCTCAAAGAGCGGATAACTCTTATCCCACGGATAAATCGCTGTCCAGCTATTCGAAAAACTGATGTTTTAAGCTTTGGAAATTTAGACAAAACACCTATAAAAACTCTAGGATTTGATGCTCGCGAATGCAAGCATCGCCGGGTCGATTGATTTTATTGTTCGCTTCGTTGGAGAAATAAAAGAAGCTATATTTTGTTTGCCGTTGCTTATATTCATTATATATTGTAAAGCATTGAGAGTTTTGGCCATTCTTGGCATAGTATGGGAAACTTTCTTGAAGAGCCGTAATGCTGTAGTCATCTGGCAGTCAGCTGATGAAGCTTATCGTGTCCACCATGGTACAGTGGTCGCTTAATACATTGAAACACAAGTGCTCGGCGTTTCTAAATATTTTAAAGTTTTTGTAAAATTCTTAACTTGAGCCGAAAAAAGTGAAATAAACCAAGACCTTTTTTTATGAACTGGAGGCCTTGTGTTACCGGAATCTAAATAATTGTAGTGCAAATCAAAGCCACAAGGAAAATTTTCTGCTACTCAGCAACATGCGGACCGCCGAGGAAACGAAGCTTTCACTTGCTTTATTCATTGCGTAAAATAATAACGATATCTAATCATTTTTCTTGGCAGTTCATTTACTTAGACTGCTATGACAGAATAGTGGCGTGTGATATTTTTTCCCAACTTAAATTTCCAGGCAAGACGAGCCGAACTGTTGAAGCCTTTATATAGTTCGAACAATAATGTCAATCGACTCTTCACCGACAGGGAATAAGAAGAAAAGTTTCTCGACATTTAGGATGGTATGCTATAAAATAAATGACCATGCTTCTAAGCGATTACTGCTTTGAAATTAACACACGCGGAATTAAAAAAAAAAAAGAAAAAAGGCTAAGCAATACAAACTAATGGTTTAATCGCGGCGGTCCTGCATTCGCCCAGGATGCATTTTATGAGGACTACGCCGAAGATCTTCGCGCTTCCAGACGGCAGAACTGAAAGAGTTTTCACAAGCAAAATAAATTTCAAAATACGTTAAGAGAAAATAAGTTTTGCACAATGGTGGATGCGTTGAAAAAGAAACAAACTAACACTTCAACTGTGTTAAGATTAGGTACCTTTCGTCTTGTTTTTTCCGGATCCTTTTTCCATATAGTTGGAATGGACAATGGGATCCGTCGACATGAACAGCCCTCTGGAAACACTCGTCCGTGAAGTGACCAGAACAGCCGACAAAAATACCTCTCGGGTTGAAATTTTCACTGTGTATGAGTACGAACATTATCCATTTTTCCATTGCGGGTCCGCTCGCAAGGCTTTGATGAAGCGAAATACCAGCTCGGTGGTTGGAGTTGTTGTTGTAGCATTGTACAACACAAGTAATACCCTTTACAACTGCTGCAGCAACGGAACCCTTAAGGCTCTACAGCAAACAGTTGGCAGGAAATCTTCCCTCGACGACAGTTAAATTTCCCGCGGCAAGTAACCGTATGAAGGTACTAGGTTTGAGGTGAGCCTCTAACGTCACTTCCGCTAATTCGCAAGCCAGCTTCCGGAACAAGGGCCAGTAATGGCGGCCGTAACATCTCGACAAAAACCGTCCGAATAAAGCGACTTCCACTCGTCGTAATCAGTTGAAATTTGGCATGGTGACTAACAACCACAGACTCTTCTCAAAAATGCAAAAATATGGAATACCAAAATTCTGGTCCCAGTGGCACTTTAAAGTTCCAATGTCTCGCTTTTTTGCTGAGATAGAATCATAGTTGTCTGGCTTGTGATATGTACAACGTTCATGTGCAGATTACCGACTTTTACCGTTCTTGTTATTTTTTTTCTTATAATCCTCGAATAAACGCTGCATTTTTCTGATTGGGTGCGGCGTTTATTCGAGGGCGGCGTTTATTGGTAATTTTGCTTCCATCTGCGGCGTTTAATCGAGGGCGGCGTTTATTCGAGGGCGGCGTTTAATCGAGTAAATACGGTAGGCAAGGGTTTATTATGATTACTGCTGATCAGTGAAATCGGGCGAAATTGATTTCGCTCAAGTTCCTTATAGCTATTTATTGTAGTCACCCCATAAGGTACCGCGTTTGAACGTTCACACGATATATCCCAGTTGTAAGAACAAAAGAAAGGTTAAGCTTTGAATTCCATACTCGGTTTATAGCAGGAGATTGTCACATAATTTGCTTCTCAGTGGAAATAACTAAACATTTCAGAATACAAGATATCAGTTGCGCGAAAACCGAATTCCAGCCATCGCAGTCCACCGCTGTTTCAGTAAATGAGGACTTCGGAGGGAATGCGTCGAATGTGGATTAATACAAAATTGATAACTTTGCTTCGAAATGCAGTGAAAATGATCCCCTGTTTCTCAAACAAATTTTGACAATAGGTTTGTTGACCAGGAACCATCCAGAGGTTTGTGGGTCAACCAGGATCACACTTGGCTAGGCCCCTTAGATCCTCTTACTACGCTGTTTTGTCAGAGTTCAAGTTCACAGTCATCAGGATGTTGATAAATATTTTCGTAAATTTAGTGATTTTATTGAAAAAGAATTTCTTTCTTCCGGTCTCTCACGCCGCAAGCAGAAGTTTCTCACATTTAGCCGATCAGGAAGACATTTTTCCAAAACCCACTGCAAAATCTCCTTACAGTGCGACAGCCTTGCCTCTTGATGTCCAGCAATCGTATTAATAGGCGATCCGATTTCTGTACACTTATTCTTCATTTTTTTCTTCTTTTTTTCATTTTTAGGGATTTTGTTCTGTTGTTTTGTTTTCCTTGAAACCTTACAATTTGCTCGCTTGTGATCAGTACAATGCTGAGGCTTGGAGGATCCTCTCTCGTATCATAACAAGACAATGGATTCCAGATTTGACTCGAGTTTTATACCTCAATTTACGACTGGTAAGCCAACCCAGTGATCTACAATGGGATTCCGCTTTTAGCGAACACTCAAGGAAAACTAGAGATACAGTGTTCCAGACGGCTTACCCGAGTTCTCTATGTGTGTGTCATTTCACATAAACTTTACGTCCAACTTTTAAATTTGGCTTTAGTCCACCCCTAAAATTTGTGGATAACAATTTCGAAATGGGATGATTAAGGGAACTATGTATGCCACGGAGATTTTGCTGGTGCTTTGCCAAAACTATGCTAAAATTATCATTAAGTAAGGCTTCGCCCGTACACTGAAAATGCTCTATGAACTACAAGAGGGAGATATCAAGTGAATTTTAGAAAGGAGAGCAAATCATGAGACTTCCATAACGATTTTGTTGAGACACAACCGCAGAACTCAGATTGGTAAGACTGGTAAGCTCGACGTTTTCAAGTTGCAATCTATTCCGTGACTAAACACGCTAAAGATACAGTAAACTGCACTATCATTGTGTCTTTGAACAAAATTGAACCATTATTTTTAGGTTTTGTTAATATAAAGACGAATTTTGGCTTTTCAAAGTGTGACTAAAAATAGCTCTCATTGCCCCTTTACAGGAGCCCATTGCCTTTAGAGCGGAGCCAGCGCGCTGGCGCGTCAGCGGAGCTCCATTACTAAGGAAATTTGGTAACCTATCAAGCCAAGAAAGTTTGGTAGTAACGTAATAGTCACGTGACCGTCCGTCTGTTCGTCCGTCCGGCCGCCCGCACCACAGGATTACCAATACACTTCATACACTGGATATAACCCTGTGCTGAATTCCGTGTGTTTTTGGCGCGAAATCGCATGTTGACCCGCAGTTGTAGCAAAACAAGCAAAGACAACAAAAGTCAAAAACAAATTTGTTAATGGAAACAAAAAAGTTCAAAAGAATACTCAGTTGTCTTTTTGGTGGAAGGGGAAAAGTTCAATTTAGGCGCAAAAAATTAGGCGATAAAGTTCAGGCGAAAAGTTCAAATTTGCCTCGTCGCTTCTGTCAGTTCTGTTCGAAATCGGAGCTTTTCGCAGCGGTTTTGACGCCAAATATAGCAGAGTTAGCGCTTTTTGGTTTTTTCTGTCCATAACCATGGTTTTTACGGAGTTCCGAACACATTTTGCCAGGAAAAACACCAGCATTTTCATGCTGATAGGCAGCTTGTCACGAAGAAAGAAATAAGTATTAAAATTAACTTCAAAAATGACAATAAACGCTCATGACCCTAGTGGATTACAGTTGATCCACGTCACGCGTGAATGGAAACTCTAAAATTCAAATCAACGTGACGAGTCACGTTCTCCATATTTGGACATTCACCTTGTGTTTTCAGAGTTTAGAGAGGGATTTTCGAAAATCGAAAGGAGATTCCGAATCTGTCACGGATTTTTCGAAATGTTCAGACCTGGTTATGTTAATACCTTAGGTCGGAAGAACAGGCCAGGTACAACTCTCCACAACGAAACGAGAACACGAATAATTGATCGTTATTTGACTGGAGAGGGACCGACACCGATCTCCACAGCAGCTCCTGCAACTCCTGGCGCAGTTTATTGTATCATTCGTCATCATGAAACGTTCGGTACATGTGAGGCGTTCAGTCAAGGGGACGACGTTATCCTTCTAAACTTTCATGCGACGTTCTAAAATCTATTGAAATGTTCAAACTAGCGAAACCTAGGATATATGTCCTTTTACCAGCACAGGTCACAAAAGCGTAATATGAGAGCCGGTTTGTATGGAGCTGATTAATTCGATTGAAAATAATCGGCAGTTTTCCGTGGAAAATACCAAAATATCAAAATAGAGTTTGAAAGCCTTACCTGTTATGTGTTTGCTGTGTCTTTGCCGCTTTTCCGGGCTTCTGGGGGCCATTTTGGGCGATATTACTGTGTTTAACGGTCGATGCGACGTCTCGTTAGCCGTTTGTCACGTACTCAGCTTTGACATGACGTCGCATATCAACCGTTAAACAGAAAATCGCCCAAAACGGCCTCCAGAAGCTCGGAAAAGCCGGAAAAACACAGCAAACACATAACAGGTAAGGTTTTTCAAACTCTATTTCGCTTTTTAGGTATTTTGCACGGAAAACTGCCGATTTATATTTTGGGTCGAATTTCAACTCCATATAAACAACTTTCATATTACGTTTTGGTTGACTGTGGACGAAGCGTCGGCTTTGTCTTCAATCAACCTTGCAACTGGAAAAACTGTCATCATTAATTGCTTGACACGGCACATGTATCTTGGTTTTTCGTCCACTTCCTTCGAAGCTACCGTTCGTACACAAGCGTTCAGCTCCAAGGTTTGCTCTCGTTTGGTTGAAACAGGAATCCCGAGTCGGCAAAATTCATAATTGACATCTGATAATTTCACCTACTTCTACGTCTAAAACGTTTTTGAACCACTGATGAGAAGGGAACCGCGAAAATTATTAAGCCGTCTCTCGATAAAACTAAGATTTGTCCCATCACGACCCCTTGCTTCTACAAAGATAGAATCCATTTTCGCAAATTTCAATGGGATCTTCAATCTCCGTTACGTCACTGAAAGTAGCTTGATCATTTGAAGACTCGGATCACATGTTCAGGTTTCCGTTCACGCGTGACGTAGATCAACTGTAATATCCGGCTTCATACGCCGACGACCCGGGTTCGGCTCTCAGCGAGGGTAGGAATTTTTTTCTTTTGTTTTTTTCCTTTCTTTTTTGTTGTTGTTGTTTCTTTTTTTTTTTTTTTTTTTTATTTAACGACTTGAATGAGAGTATTTTCACAAATTAATAACTGCCAGCAAAAAAAAAACAAAAAACAAACAAACAAAACAAAAAGGGGGGCTCCGCTTTTAGGCTTGGCTAAGTCTATATATTACATAAGAGGTTTCAAGAATGAAACTTACGTTACAACTTTGTCATGCGCAATGTTGCGCGCAATTGTGCATCGTGATCCGCTAAATACCAATTATTTTTTCAAATCACTGAATTTAAGTGTCGTTAAAGGTAGCAAAGAAAAAGAAACTTATCAAGTTTTTTTAACAAGTGACTTTAAAACAAAGAATAGTTTTGCAGGGGTTTAACTTAGCACACTCAAACTTCTCAAGAAAGCATTTATTAACGCCGCGCTAGTCTATGCAATTATTTTCATTCCTTTGAAACGCAGCGCAAAACAATTCAGTACCGATCCAACAAATCAGTTTTTTTTCTCAAATGTTTTTGAAAAGTTTTTGCAACGTAGGTGGCAGTAAAATTCTTTCCTTAACCGTATCCATTTTACCGATTTACTCTTAGCCTTTAAGAACCTATAAGTAGAAGCAGAAAGTATGTTACTTTCAGTTAGGCAAAACAACACGTCTTTTCAATTAAGTTACGCGAAGTCGAGAATTTTTTCTTGTCATGTTTCTTCATCGAAGGCTTTTCAGTGTACTAAAACATCCAAATATTTGGTGTGGTCGCCATGGCACGAAGCAACGAAGAGCCGTTGACTCACTTTAAACTTTAGTCATGTAGGCATGTGATTTTTCCCGGCAAAGTTTATATTCTATTGAAACGTCTGATATGCACTAAAATGGGATCATTGTTTTCGGCCATTTATCAGTCAGACTAAACAACGATATCCCTGGAAATTACTGTTTATATAGACTAACAGAAAGTTAAATATCAGCACGTCCGAATAAATAAATCCAAGTGGACAGAATTCCAATTCCCGACCAATCAGCAAACTAGATTATCTGGAAGTTGTATAATGACTTATGTAAAGATCTCTGAAACCGGTTTTGCGGTTATTTTCACTTGTTTCAATTGAAAAGCGGCTACTTTTGCTCTAAACCCTTGATTTCGCATGATAAGTTTAATTCCCGAACAAATAGAGTGCTTTGGTGAATCAAGGGAACCTTTCCAAAATCCAGCCGAGAAGAATAAAACAATATCTTCCTCGGCCTTAAAAACTTAAGTGGTGTAGATTTTTCAAAATATTCTTTTTGTTGCTGCTTCCAGGGAATTTCAAAAACAAAGTTAATTGCTATTCGAATCAGAAGTGTCAATAACTGTGTATCAAAATATCCACGCAAGTTATTAATTAGGTAATAGTTGAGAAAAAAATCGTTGTAATTGACTGAGCAGTTCCGAAAAGAAATCTCTTTCGAATTTCTGGATTCCATGTTCCGAAATCAATATCGATGAACTGCAGTCCACTACTATCCAGTTGCATCTTGCACTTTATCCCAAACTACATGTTCTGTTTGGCTATGTAGAATCTTCTTATGCTATGAATTAATATTAGTTGTATGTTTAGTGGCATTTGCAGTCAGAACTTGGACATTAGGTAAGTGAATTTTTTATTTAAATTTGCCGTGACAGTGTTTCTTTAATCCGCCTGAGTCTTCTGTTCAAGTTTGGTATCCTCGTGATTTGGATTGTTGTCTTATCGTTATTCATTAGTTTTTCTTCAAAACAAAACTAATTGGCTCAATCAGTTTTAGCTTTTCCACATTCTTTCAGTTCAGCGACTTCTTTATAGTAATGAAAACTCATGAATTCCTTGACTATAACACTAACACATGTGGCGTTCAAAAGTATTCAGTGGCCGGAAAGCAAAAGCTCTCTCCAAAAATATGACACAAAATTTCAGCAACGATTAGCAAAAAAGAAAATTTCACGAGCCAATTATTCTACTTATGTCTGTTTGATATAACGTAATTATTATTTTGGTCCAGTTATCTGTAATTAAGAGAGTATTAACGCTACTCGTAACTTTGCCAGTTTTCGATGACATTTGACTCAGTTTTAAATGATTTAGCTGCCGTCTTTAAATAGCTGCGAAACACCCTTGAAGGTTTCCTAAGTTTTCCTCTCAGTTGCCATTTTTAAGTGTTACACTCTAAACATTGTTATTACAATATGGGAAATAAGCATTCGTCCATTAGTTCCCTCAATCAATCTCAGTCAAACTCACCCATATCGCTGAGGTAATTATTTTTTCGCACGTTTTCTGCAATCACTTGACGGTTCCCCTGCAGAGGTCAAAGCGAAAATGACGAAGCCGTGAATTAGGCGACAAAAGAGAAAATAAGATTGAAAGGTAAGATTATCCTTGTCACTATATGGGATTATTTTTTGCGGGGTTAAATCACTTTTTGCGGTTTTGTTGCGAATTTTTGTACTATCATCCAAAAATAGATCCCGCAAAGACCTAGCCCACCCTGAAACATTTTCTCACAGAAACATACTTAGCTAAGGCTGCCATTTGAAGTAAAAAAAATTAACAGGACATTCTAATTTTTTTTTAGGTTTGTTTTTCATCTTGTATTGGGCTTATACCAAAATTGGCTGCCTGTCCCTGATTCTATTGGGAAATTTCCTTCTTCTGTCCCTTCCTTCGCAATTTTATCGCGTTTTTCTTTTATGCCACGTTTCCTTGCAGGGTCCAGTTCAGTCCCTGTTTAAAAAGGCAAATATTGAAGTTTTTGCACACGACAAAAAGGGGCAGTCCTTAAGATGAAACTGTAGAAATGAGTTAAAATTGCTTTAGCGGAAATTTACTGGCGTTCTATCACATATGCTGCAATCTGATAATCTCCACTACCCAGTATCTATTCTACTATAGATTCAACACAACAGTTCTTTCTCAGGTTTCTGCAGTCTTTGAGAACAATAATATAAACTATCCTACCTATCGCACTAAAAAGCTACTATAAAATGCGCCAAAAGCGGAAGAATAATCTCTAACATCACCAGCCGAAAAAGAGGGCTCGTCTCTCCTTACTCAGTACTTCTTCGAAACGGACGCCGTTGACTTAACTACCTAAAATCATTTATCATAATAAGTCTTACTCTTTTGAGACTGATTTCGATTGATTAATCAAATTTAACGGGAAAAAAACATTTCAAACAAAATGTCCTTTTCTATAATTCTTCTAAACGTAGATAAACATTAAAAACAATATAGCTAAGAGAATGGAACCAATTTAAATTATTGACGATTGAGAATGGAACCAATTTAAATTATGAAATTGTCAAAGTTGAACCCTTATCAGACCAGCTTAGTAAACTGGTCAGTACCTCATCGAAAATATAAACACCACATGTGACTGATAAATAAATTTATGTGATGTTACTCCGGATTTTGTCGATCTTCAAAAATAATTTTACATGTCAGATTGGTCCTTTATTATAAATGCTGATAGAATGGGAAAGCGATTGCAATTTTCTACGCTGAGTGTGAGCGTGCGGTTATAACGGTTTTTAAACCAAAAGCCCAAGCCAGAAAGAGGCATCAGACAGTTATATCCTCTTTCCTCCACATATAGCTTTTCATCCTCTCAACTCAATCAACAAAATGCAAAGTGAAAATATTTAAATTATTTCTCTCTTTAATCACGAAATCAAACTGAGTCAAATTACTGAGGACAGCAGCATTTTTTTGTTATGACCTGTCTTCAGTGACAAAGAAGCACTCATTGCCAATGGCTTCAATGAATTTTGAAGACTAAATATAAAAAAAAACGGAGGTCATGTGGCACAGAGAATGGGCCAAAAATAGGCAAAAACCCGCTTCAAGCAAAGCTGTAAAAAAATCTTGATGGAAAGGTATTTAAATAGGCCTCACTTATCAGGCTTTTGTCAAGGTTTTGCAACTATTACAGGCTTCAATATATTCAATTTTGTTGTCTCTGTAACTTGCCAGTGTGTTAAGTACATCGAAATCCGGTTCAGTTAATTAACTTCTTTTTGTGAGCGTGGCTCGAAATCAAAAGATTGTTATCGTCTACTAACCTGCACGAAGGCTTTGAAACGGAAAAATTTCAGCTTAAGCTTATCTGGATTTATCTCCGCAAAATAGTGGTCTAGGATTTAAGGTAGGACAGCGATCACGTATTAATCCCGGGATTAATATATCTACTGTGGGTAACCGAACATTTCAATGATCACACGTCAGTTCACTAGGGCATTTATCCAGAGAACTTTCGCTAAGTTCAATACTGCCAAATGAATTCTTCTTATTTTCAGGCAAACATTAAAGAAATACTCTATTAAACAAAATGGTGCTTCCAGCGAAGCAAAAACAGCGCGAAAGTTTGATCACATCTTTCTCGTTATGACATTTTATAACGTAAAGGTGTAAATTAAATGAAAGTTCGAGCCTCTTAATTTAATTAGTGACTTGCTATTAGCATACTCAGCAACAGGGGGCCAAAACGGCCGGCGCTTAATTAACTGGTTTCTGTAGTATGGAGCAACTGAGAGTATTGCTAGTGATTGGGTGGCTACTCCACCTGAATGGATTGCTAGTCCATCGCAGCTTTGCCCCAATGGCACCGGTACCCATTTATACACCTGAGTGGAGAGAGTTTATTGTCTAACGAAAAACAAGATCGCAGAAACCTGGCCATGAAGCACAATCCTAAAGGTCTGAAGTCCAACGCGTTAACGGGTACACCGCCGCGCCCCTAGTTTTTTTTTTTTTTTTTTTTTTTTTTTTTGTATACTAATCTTAAAATGTAGATAAGAGAGGAATCCTATGTTAACTGTTGTGTAAGTATCATTCCTTCTTCCTTAACCGTTCTTTCTTTCTGCACTCGTCAACAAAATAATAGACATGGCAGATCTTCACTCTTTTCGTTGCATAACTGCGGAATATAATTTATTACGCAACCGCCTTTTTTAGATTGTTTTTCTTTTAAATAAAGTTGAAAGAACCTAGGCTTCAATCAGTTGTACAGATGAATTTTTTCTCGAAACCAAAGTGCCCAGTGCCGCTCAATCGAGGCATTTAAAGGGCAGGTGTCCAGTAAAGACATCGAAGTTTCGCTGACCTAATTTCCATGTTCCATTGCGAAATGTAGCATGATAAATTTTGCATTAACTGAAAAACTCGGAAAAAAAATTCCGAGTTCTAGATGGGATTTGAACCCACGACCCTCCGTGATCTAGTCGGATGCTCTAGCACTGAGCTACTGGAGACTCTATGGTGAGCAAGGGTGAAATGTGGGTCTTGACTAGAACCGCATCACGCAGTCACATAGTCAAATCAAGACAAAGAAATGCCACCAAATCATTGCAACTAAATTGGATTTAAAGATCCCACAGAGCAAAACAGAGCGATCAGGATGGAGGTGAAACGACAGTTCGTCGCATTTGGTTTCATAACAAGTGGTCCTCCTCAAAGTTGCTACAATTCGGGTCACAAATCACACCGCTCATCCATTTAATGTTGATCAGAGTGCAACATTTTGGTGTTGGAAAGCTAACTTGACCTACTGGAGCTAACTTAAACAAACTCATTCAAGGTTTAAGGCTGGGATTGTAGTCTGGTATTTCTCTAATTTATATTTCTTTCCTTTCATAACTTTTGGCGATTTTTGGCAAGCTTAAAGCAGGCTCCTGGTCATACTTACGATACTACCACATATCAGACAGGATACTGTCTTTTTACGTTAACCATTCAATATGCCGGGTTGGTCGTCGTTTCATGTACTAAAAACGACATCCACAACTCTTGAACATTTATTGGAATGACTGTAATGTCTTCACCGCAACATAATCAGATAATTGCTTTAGGTCATTAATGACACTAATCAGCAAAACAAGCCATGTTCAGTTAGTTTAACAAAAAGTAAAACATTGTTTGAATTCAGGATGACGGTTTATCTTGACAAGTCGCATGTTTTTTCCGACTGAGTAGGTATTAGACTGTTTACCTTAACGTCGCATTTTTTGGTCAGATAATCGCGGAAGGAGCGTGAGACCCCAAAACATGGAATTTTCATTTTTCTTCTTTGTTTGACCTTCTTCTTGGTCACAGGGCCAACACGCCCGCATGCAACGTTTCCCCACCTTTTCTCTGTCTCTTCTTCTTTTTGCATGATCTTTTAAGAAAGTAGACAGGCTGCAAACAGTAGGGAAATTGAGCAATTGTAATTTTTCGTTAGTAAAATGTACTTAGCTCCCTTGTTTTCGTATTCCAAGTTTGTGTTAGTGTAAAGCACAAACAGGAAGCTCTAACATGGGATTAATGAATATCTTTTCTGCCCCCGTTGTTATACGCCCCGCGTATCATTAGGAAATTTATACACTTGCGATTAAAATTAACTCCTGGTGTGATTTTATTAAGAAAGAATTTTATTCTTGCAATCTCTTTAAACGTAGGTTTTCTCGCTTCGCTTCTAAGTCACATTTCTCCAAGCTCCTCTTCAAAATCTTCAATAACTGTAATAATTCAGTTCGATCATGGTTGTTTCGCCTAAGCCTTGAACAACTGCGTGCGGACCCTTCCGCAGTTTCAGAAAGTTGTACTAATACAATTTCTATAAATAAAAATTTTGATTGAAAACTTTCCTCTTTTGCCAGAAATAAACAAGCAGCTTGTAAACACTTGTATTTCACAATTGACACGTTTAATCATCGGAAGCTGGGATGATCTCCTCTGCTGCATATTCAGTCGATCTAGTCGGGAGCTCAGGTTATGACTTAGTATATTTTGCCTTAACTTACAAGTACCATATCATGTGATTCACGGTTGAGTACGGATTTGCCAGAAATACTCGAAATGCTAATTAGTTTTTGCCGAACGGTTCTGACAAATGGATGTGATGTTATTATCTACTTGTCACTAACAACATCCCGTAAATCACGAGGATGCGTTGGGCTACTCAAACACTTTGGAAGGGGGCGGGGGAAGGGGCCCTTTGCGTGGTGCCATTGTTATTTCCCTATGCAGGTTACACGAGTACGGACACGAAACGTACTCGCAAAAGGTCGACATTATCCTGGTGTAATGTGAACATCATGGGCACACTGAGTTTCATAGACACAACGACTAAAGCATAAGATTTATAAGCAACAGAACTAATTTTGATGTCTCTAACTGGTAATCTCTTTGAGAAATGACGTGTATCAGAAACTCATGATAAGTTTCTGCGTGTAT
The DNA here is from genome assembly GCA_964017195.1 of Siderastrea radians. NCBI lineage: Eukaryota > Metazoa > Cnidaria > Anthozoa > Scleractinia > Rhizangiidae > Siderastrea > Siderastrea radians. Next base: position 38,177,992 of record OZ024889.1, on the reverse strand, counting down.
ACAATATAAGTTGAAACTGGCCAATAAGACGCCTCACGCTCAGTCAAAACAGTTACAATTCCCTCGCACTAAAGTTAATGTTTTCTTGTTTCAAACATGCATAGCACAGCATAACCTGTCTAAAATAGTCTGCAACTCTGCTTTGCACTGACTTTGTCAGTTTGCTGTTCAGCTAGACTGAATATTGGGCAATGTATTTACAATGCACAAATAACCAGCTAGGGTTAGCTTTGTGTATCATAGTCGTCGGGTAGAGAAAAGTGTCCGTTGTCCTTATTAATCAGCGTCCGTATTAAGCGGCACGGACTAATCTAAGAGAATGTATGAGCTTTCCGTGAGGGAAAAAAAAACTGTCCGTATTTATCACGTGTTAATCAGGGCTCCACCGTACCGAAAGAATTGTTTGTAAAGAAAACAAACTAAGCGTGAAAATATGGAGGATTAAAATAAGCTCTCTTGAGAAGTTTTATGTCGTATACTTTTTCCTGGCATATTCTAAAAGCTGGACTGGACCCTGGACTCTGGACTCTGGACTCTGGACTCTGGACTCTGGACTCTGGACTCTGGACTCTGGACTCTGGACTCTGGACTCTATCCCCCCCTCGAAAATACCTCTATATCTCCCCCAAAAAAACCTCCCCCCCCAAAAAAAAACAACAAAACAAAATTCCCTCCCCCAAATACAAAATTCAACTACATCGGATTTTTTTCCTAATAAACAAGTTAGAAGTGTGCGAGTTTTCAAACAAACAACTTAATCCCCCCCACCCACCTCCCCGAAAAAACTTTATGTCTCCCCCTAAAAACTGCCCCTTCCCAAAAAATTTTATATGGCCTGCAGAAAAGGTCTTTTTTTTTTTGCTAATAAATAATTGAAATCACAGCACCTAAACTTGGCCAACTGAGACACCAAAGTCTCTGTCTGGACAGTTACTTACGTTTATGCTTTTTAAAAATCTTTCGTTAATGAGACAAAGAACACAGACACCGCGCCCGCACTTCAAAAGCTTGTTATCAGATTAGTTGATAAAAGTACGCAAGGCCTTGCACGTGTCAGTGAATAGAACCTATCTGGAGGCGGAAAGAGCCTCTGAGCGGCGGCAATTAATAAGCTTTAGTATGACCATCGAACTAGTGACGTTCTAAAAAAATGCAATTTTATTTCAAGGACACAATACTTTATGCTTGACTGAAAACAAGAATAAATGTAACACCTTAGGTAAACAACATTGTCACTGGCAGCTGATAAGAGCTTGCACACGTCGCATCGATGAATAGAGAATTTCATCTGATCTTGGCTTATTGTGTAATGCAATCACGTTTGCACGCCAAATACTTTTTTTTAAGGATTGGGGTCGGGTCTTTCGATGGCGTTCGTGATTTCAATGCCGATTTGTGCAAGAACATTGAGACGACAAGTGTTTGTTCAATCGCTTTCAATCAGAAATCCGTTGAAGTTGTATTTTTTTATTTGGGGGAGGGGAGGGGGATTTTTTGGGAGGGGCAGATTTTAGGGGGAGACATAAAGGTTTTTTCGGGGGGGTGGGTGGGGGGAATAAAGTTGTTCGTTTGAAAACTCGCACACTTCTAACTTGTTTATTAGGGAAAAATCCGATTTAGTTGAATTTTTTATTTGGGGGAGGGAATTTTTTTTTTGGGGGGGGGGGAAAGTTTTTTGGGGGGAGATATAGAGGTTTTTTCTAGGGGGATAAAGTTATAAGAGGGAAAAGTCCAGAGTCCAGAGTCCAGAGTCCAGAGTCCAGGGTCCAGTCCAGCTTTTAAGAGAGGCCCTTTTCCCTGCGGGAATTGATATGCTACCAGTGGGTATGGGAAATTTATTTTCCTCCTTCGCAGTCGTAACTACTCAATTAATTTCTTTGAAAACCTCTCAAAATTGAGAGGTGCTTACGAAAATTTGCAACGGGTCAGTATTAATCAAATGCCTTTTCAGTTATAACAAAGACCGCCTAAAAATGCGTGGAAATTAGTTGCCAAACCTGAAGTATAGAATTAGATTGTTCACAAAATTGACTAACAAAATAATCATAAGCTACTTCTCCGGTTTCTGAAATAAACCGACTAAGCCAAAGGTACTAGATGCATTAAGTTTTACAAGGAATCGACTACCTTTTCCCCATAACGAAAATTCGTATTGTGAAGAAAAACAGTCACAGTTTGCTTTTAACTTCCATGATATCCTAAAGGTTAGGAAATATTTTCATTCTACCATGAAATACAACCAATTTCAATATAGGTAGCTGCGGCTTTAAAAATGAAAAAAAATAGACATTCTAATTTAACGTAATATATAGATTTAGCCAAGCCTAAAAGCGGAGCCGCCAAGGAATAAATTGGTGTTCGTTTCTTAAAAATAGTCCTGAAACGTTTCGGTCTGAAATATATTTCGGGGCTTTTTTTGGCCCGTTCGCTTCCGAAAGTGATCCGAATTGTCCTTCAATACTTTGGGGATCTGTTCTGTAAAACCAAGCTCGAAAGGTCGTTCTAGAGGCTGAGCAGAGCTTAATTTTTTTTCGCGCATCAATCTAAACACATATTTTACTCACGAGCCGTCTTGCTTGGTTTTTGCATTGTTTCCATATCCTGTCATTAACTGTCAAGGCTTGTCAAATCTCCTTGGATTATTGGCTGTTCGCTTGAATGAACTTCAAACGGCGCTCATTTACAACAACAAAATTTAAATGGGTTATCTTCATCGCGTTCGGATGTTAACGAATAACATGAACTGCCACTATTAGTCTGGTCAAAAATTTATACAGGCATTTCACCGGCATTTTTAAAGAAAGGATTTTGGGAGGTTCGAAGCACTTGTAATAAACTTATCAAAGAAATGTCGCGTAGGCTTTTCTAGCAGCCGAGAAAAAATTCGAGCCCTTTGAAGAACACTTATTACTTACCGGATAAAATAGCTTTAAACTCAAAACTGCTTCGCTTATAGTTACTTAAGGTGTTTCGATACAGTTTTTTTGGGACCATACCTAACTTTTTGAATTGGCTCTTAGACAGTCCTTTCCTTGTCAGATCAAAGTGAAATTTGCAATACTTGTTGGCTTTGGATTGAACTTTAGCGTGGTTTACATTTTGTGAAAATCGATATTTCCATGACAACGATAAACAAAAAACCTCGAAAACACTAAAATTGAATTTTCCACGATCCAGATTAACTTTGAAAAACAAATACCAACATCTTAAACTGTGGTGTATGGCACACAAAATATCCAAGAACAAAAAAATTCTGTATGTTTGTTTTGAAGTAAATCGCAAAAACATTTCTAACCTTAGTTTTTGCATAGTAATAGTAAATGCACTAAAAAATAATCAATGCTTTGATGAAATGGCTCGAAAATACTTTCAAAATGTGTCGTTTACTTACTATTTTACGCCTAGAAAGTTTTGTTGGAACTAGTGTTCGCGATCTCGAGAACGAATTGTTTCTCTAAGGTCATTCGTGTAATAATTTTGTGGTAATTTTTGAATTTGAGCGCTTTTGCGAAAATCTTAAGAACGGCTCGATTGATTTTTTTAAAACATTAAACACGCGTGCTTGACGATGTGTCCAATTTTAGTGGCGAGTCTTATTAACATTGATTCACTGGAACACTTTTAGATTTTGCGCTAAAAAGGACATATGAACCGACGGAAAAGGTTGCGTTACAAATTCACAGTTTCATCAAAGCATTGACTATTTTTCGGTGCATTTACTATTACTATGCAAAAAACTAAGGTTGGAAATGTTTTTGCGATTTACTTCGAAACAAACATACGGATTTTTTTTGTTCTTGTATATTTTGTTTGCCATACACCACAGTTTAAGATGTTGGTGTTTGCTTTTCAAAGCGAAGTCTGGATCGCGTAAAATTTCAATTTTAGTGTTTTCGAGGTTTTTTGTTTATAGTTGTCATGGAAATATCGATTTTCACAAAATGTAAACTGCGCTAAAGTCCAATCCAAACCCAAAAAGTACTGCAAACTTCACGTTGATCCGACAAGATAAAGACTGTCTAAGAGCCGATTTTAAAAGTGAGAAATCATTTGTGAAAAAAGTTTATTCGAAAACCCGTAAGTTTGCAAAATATTTAAGACTACATCTGTCACAAATCTGAGCGCGTTTTCTAAGTCAAAAGTAAATGACACATTTCTAATGACCTAAATTAAATTCTCATTTCAAAACGTAATTTCTTTGACTGTAATACTCAAAATCATTTACCTTAGACCCTTTAAAAACTTCACTTACTCGGTTATGTTTCAGAACAGGGCAAGCTCTCCGCCGTGAAGAAAGCAAAGCGATGAAGTCCTTTGAAGGCAGCTTTTGTAACTTGAACTTTTCGCCTTCTACCAGTATTCTTTTGAACTTTTTCTTTCCATTTATAGATGTTAGATGTTTTTTTTGTCAAGTACTTCAGTACTCTCGTACAATCGTTTTGCTAAAGAAGCGTAAGCCTTTAAGGGGATTCCATCGAAACAGAAGTTGTAATGAGAATTTGTTGAAACTTTGCACAGTTATTAATTACACCTAGTACATCAAAAAAATGAAATACAAAAAGGGGGTCACCATGTCTGATCTCACGCTACAGGGCTGTAGTATATAGGTACCTTGCTAGCTATCGACAGCAATATTAAAAAGCCTTTCGTTGTACCACAGACACCAACTACTTTAAGAAAGTTTTCACTAGCGATAAAATATAAGCATTATTCTTGTGACAGCGAAACAATGTTACAGTAAAAGGCCTTAAAGTTGCCTTAAAAATGAAAGTAATGAAATAATAAGCAAATCAAGCACATGCACGCTTCCAGTGAAATGCCTAAAATGAGATTGTAATAGTGAATTAATCAGAATATTTGAAAATTGAATAATGAAAAATTCTTAAAATTTAGATATATCATGCAGAGCTGTCTTTTCTTCAAATAAATGGAATAAAAAAGAGGGGTCACAGAGTTCGTTTTGGAGAAAACGACAATTCATTTCTCTCAACAGCTCAGTTTTCATAGAAAACCTACCAAGTTTCGAACGTTCCTGCCAAGAAATACGCCGGTTGCCCAAAAGCACCGCACGATTTCCCGCCAAGAAAAGATGGTATTCTCTCCCCCCCCCGTCGGGTTGTCTTGGGACTCCCCTCCCCCTCCCCCCTCCCCCTCCCGCAGAGTCTGTCCGGACGGACGGACGGACGTACGGACGGACGGTCGCGTGACTATTACGTCACAGCCAAAATTTCTCGGATCGATAGGTTACAGGAGGGAGTGCAATCTCGTCCCCAGAGCCCGCGCGCATTTACGGTCAGCGGGATCGAAATGCCACGGGCTCTGGGATAATCAAAAACCGGATGCCACTTTTTAGGCTTCCGGTTTTTTAAAGCGCATGCTCGACAGTTTGCGAACTGAGCATGCGTTATGGGTCGTGTAAAGACAAAAAGGGCGCGAAATACTACGATGTCCCCTTGTTTTTGGCGCGCCATTGACATTCACGCGAGACTCGCGTGAAAATGAAAATTATCCCCGCTCGCAGTCTCGCGAAGATGGCCGCACCGGTTTCTATAAATTTATTTCACTTCGCGTTAGAAAATTCAGTTCAGAAAGGAGACCGGACCTCTAATGCAAAGCTAAAGAACGCCAATACGAGGCGCTGAAGACTGTTGCTGTTGATGGTAAAGATACCATTTGTGTACTGCCACCTGTACTGCCAGGTGAATATGGAAGATCTCTCAGTGACTGGCTGCCTCTATACGTTTGTGACTGACTGTGTGTGTTTTTTAAACAACAGTGGTGAAGAGAAAATGAACTCTTTTATTGTAGCCGTATCCTCATTAAACTTTTTGATAGAAGAACAAATATCAAGCATGAACGTTTTCAAGGGTACTGAAAACGTAGCCATTGTCGAGGAGTTTGAAGTGCCGCCCCAAATTTTATTTCACATCTTACGGCCCTTTACAGAATTAACAAATTTTCAGCGACATCTTGAAAGAAAACGATAGTCATGGACGAGGTTCTTTAGCAGTCGAATAGTGTGTAAGCTTACTAGTTTGAAAAGTCTAATTGAGCAAGAAATCAACCTTAAAAAAACTTGACCTTGTTTTTAGCGCGCGGCATATACGCGTAAAAATTACCTTAAATTTTTTTACAGAGTGCGACTGCTTATTTATTAAGGAAGACACAGAGCAAATCAACTGTACTGATGCTATTAAACGGTCTTGGACAAAGTAGAGCGGTCATTTATTTATGAAACGTGCCTGAGCAGGCGTTGTGTTATGTTCGCCTTTCGACTGTGCTGGTGTTGTGTTTTCTCCACCACTACGTCGGTAAATATTTTACTACGGTATAAGTTTTGTACGGAAAGCTCGATTGCCGAAATACTAAAACACTACATAGAATAAACACAAAAAAATGACTTAGGTACAATTTATTAACGAGTATCACAGGTCTATAAATAATTCAACTCAATGAATCAAGGCAAACTGAACAGCCACTTTTTAGTACAGCTAGAAACATTAAAAATCTATCACAATCAAGGATGGACGATTTCTTACACAGACAATCAAAGTTGAGAGTGAAAACAATTTAATCTTAATACTAGAGAAAGACCTTTTACCTACACTCGACGAGGTTTATCAGTCTTGCCAACTGCAAACTGTCAAAGCTTACAAATACGACAGCTACGATGTCCTGCAAAAATAAACAGGATCGCTGTTCTCGTTGTTTTTGTCATTCTGTCCGGTCGCTGCAACAGTTTTTGCACGACTTAATTCAAGAATCCAATCTACCATTCACTTTTCAGCTACAGTGAGATTATCGGCTCCAGTTCAACAAAATAAGCTTAAGCTTAAATTCTGTCTTCTGTTCCATCAAACTTGCACATGGCTCCGCGGAGTGAACGGATTTTTAAAACAAAGCCGCTTATTTTAACTTCTCAGTACGGCTGCACTGGAAAGACTGCCAGCTTCCATCCTCTTTAGATAATGTTGAGAACAATTTTCAAGCCATCAGTGTCCATGAACCATACTTTAGAGCTGGAAATTAGAGGAATTAATCCAAAAATTGTACTCCTTCTTCAACCGTCGCGTCGTTTATCTTGCAGCAGGTATTCATTCAGCTTTCTCAAGAACCGCTGCAACATATCACAAGGTTTTGGCGCCTTTTTCGTTTTAATCATGTGATCGACACCAGTTAGCTTTTTGCGTCTTCTCTAACATGAATTTGAATTTGACTGTATTTCGATTCTTTGTTAGTTTGCATCGCCCATTTTCAGATTTCTTTCCCATTGTCCGTCTCTGACGTGATCGAAAACGGCCAGCAAAATCATCGCAAGACATTTTCGTTTCCTGTTTTGAAAGTTCTTACTTGTAGACTTCCGGTAAATTTTAGTAGCCAATCAGAATTCGATTCGCCAGCATTTTGACATTGATTATCCCAGAGGTCTTGCATCCTTGGTGCTGACCAAAAGGAATGCAGCCTCTGGGAACGAGATTGGAGGGAGTGATGAACTTGGGCCTGGGCACAAGTGCCGGTATTGGCGAATGAAAAACCGAGGTGTCTGGCCATCGTGACGTCACATATAAATCTGCCCCGGAAATTCAAAGGAAAGTTAACAAATGGCTTCCTCGCAAATGTTTACAGTCCAGTTTCTCAAAAAGAACAGATCAGAACAAAAAAAGAACGAAAGGTATGCTGCATGCTATAACATAAAAAGTATTCTTAATGCAAATTGGTCCTCAAAACAAAATAACCAATTGGCGATAAGACTCAAAAGATTTCACGGGCGCTTTGGTCGATCGATTGAAATCGTGATAAAGATCACCTTTCAGAAGCTGTATCTCACAAACTCTAAGATGTGTCGCTTGGAGACAAAAACATAACTTTTATATGTATAAACTCTTTCCAATTTTAGGAAAATAAAATTGCGTAACAATTTCATTAAAATGATCAGTGGCTTTAAACATCATTAAAATTTGGAGAAGAATACTTCAATACAAAGAAACGTTTACTGTGAATTCATGTGCTTGGTTCGAAGTTAGTAATGGACCACAGTAATTCCTTACTTTGCTAAACTATCTTGTAAAAAACGACAAAGATGACAACATTTGCTGGAGGCGAGGCAAAACAGCTGACACGCCGGCTTTCCGGCCAAATTTGTGCTGATCTCTTATCGAATAATTATAAAAAACCACAGTTTATCTAAAACGCCAACTTTCTCAGGTTACTGATGTTAAGGGTTAACAAGGCTCTCTCTTTACTAGAATGGTCCTCAGTTTGACTATTTTAAAATTAATTAATCTTTGAAAATCAAATGACAGGACCAATTCAATTTATTTGCGAAACGGTCATCGTCAGTTGTGGATCAAGTAGACGGTCAAACTCTTTCTAGAACACTATGCAACCTGGACAGCAACTGAATCTAGAGGAAACTGGAGGTATTGAGAATAAATCACTGAATCACTGATCCAAATGGTACTCAAATATATCTATTAGTTTTCATTAAAAAATACAGAACCAGATCAGCGAAGACTTGTTTCCTCAGGCACCCGCATAATTTGCGAGCTGATTCAGATTTTTATGTTGTTCTGCAAAAGTGTAGTTTACACGGGTCTTATGAGGTGGCAAAAATTTACTAAGTTCGATTACTCTTTCCCTAACAATTAAATATTACTATTCTTTCCTTATACAGAGGATGGAAGCAAATACTGTAAGAAAAGTTAACTTTTAAGTGCTAAACATACCCTTCTAGGTTCGCCTTCTATTATACTCAGCTAAACAAATGGACTGATCATTTTTTGGGCAAACACTGTACCACTTGTTTCAACTTGGGTACTTTTGTTAAACTATAGGCTAGTCCATAGCCAAGTTTCAAGTTTCCCTGTGGTATATAACTGAAATAAACACACTTTTTGGGACGCGGACAATAACAATTTTCCCGCATAATTCTTCGATCGCAGAGAGCAAACATGACTCTTAAAACATTATTTAAGTGTGATTTTAACGTTAAGACAAAGAGCCACTTACCTATATCGAAAAAAGGGACGACTAAAATTCCATTACCCAAGAAAACAAGCTTAGCTGAAAGCTTAATAGCACAAAAAATACGTTTGTAGCCCGAACTCTAACATAGTTGCCAGCGCCATTTTTGAAGACTCGGCAAACTCGCGCGCTTTTCACGTCGTGACGTCACGATGGCCAGACACCTCGAACCAGCCGAGCGGCGAGTTCATCACTCCCTCCCTCCTGATAGGTTACCAAATTTGCTCAGCAATGGAGCTCCGCTGGCGGGCTTTGCCCGCAGGCTCCGCTATAGATTGCATCGGGTGATACCGATGCTAACCAATGCTGTTCAAGCAGTGCTGATTGTTCATACAGTTACAGCTGTTTTTAACTGTTTTAAACTTTAACTTTTAACTGTAAGGTGTGGTGTCGAAAACTCTTTCCAGGCGACATCAAACTCTGTCTGGTGAATGAGTCGAATGCTCGGTTTCACTTTGGTAAGTTGTTCAGTATAGAATTTTATATTTTGAATCATTGCTTCCTTTCCTGTAGAGCTTATCTCGTCAATTCTGCCGGCTTTCTTTGTCCTCCGTCTTTGAACAGCTTTAACGAAACTTGGTATCACAGTCTAAATAAAAAGTCAGATCTTCTCTGTTCTGTAAAAAATCCTTGCGCCTTTCTCCGTTTGAATTTTTTTAAAACTTCATTTGAATGTTAAGCATCGCTTCCAAAATAATAAGGCGTCATTTTTGAAATTTATATGATTATCTGAAATCGGTGTTGCTTAACGATGGTAACACTCACCAATCTAACGACTGGTATTCCCGATCAAATTGGAGTTCCCGAGGAAGCAAAACAACGAAGCAGGAAAAAAAAATCCTCGAAGCGAGGAAGAGAACTAACAGAAAACTCACTGAACCCGCTCATTCAGTGACCCGGAACATGTTGCCGGCGGGAGGGAAGCAATCTAGCAACTGCGCCATCACTACCTCAGTCTGATATCACATCTCCTTCTTTTTATACGCAAGTGTTTACTTTAAAGACAACAAATACTTTGGTATCCAATATGTAGAATATGTACTTTACTGTACCGTCGCAGTATGTTTGCTTAACCGTTCGATCCTTTTGTTTTGTCGTTCTTTTCGGTCATAACTGTTTTATTTCTGCTAGCTTTACCCTGAAATTATCAATTCGTTTTTAGAACAAGGTGAATTTCTCGCCTTTCATCGTTATCTTTATTTATGATTTGCAGGAATAATACGTTTTGGTATCACTGTCCACAAATAAGACCCGTCTATCATGTCCTGTGTGATGAACTGTTCCGAGTACGGACTGAGCCCATCAAATGCCACGAGCGCCAAAGCAGCGCACCTCAACCTAGATTTAGCTCCGGAATCAGTTGTGATTCTCTTCATCATCTATGCTCTGGCAATCATCTCTGGCAGCTTAGGAAATTCCTTGGTTATGATCGCCGTCTTCAAATCTGAAACCCTTAGAAGCATCCCTGATTTTATCATATCAAGTCTGGCATTTTCTGATTTCACGGTCTGTTTTGTTTGTCTTCCTTTGAGCATCCACAAGGTCACATCACATAGCTCGTCTCTGGATATTGCGAGAAAGTTTATTGGTCATTGTTCCTTGACTGCCTCAGTTACAAACATGTTTGCTGTCACAGTTGATCGTGTAACTGCCATACGATTTCCGCTCAAATACCCATCTATCATGACAATAAGAACAGCCTCGTCCGCCATTGGGGTAATTTGGCTCATCTCTCTCACGTTTGGGGCGCTTTACGCACGAGAAATCATTTCACGCTTCGTTCTTCATTATTACTGCATCATCCTTATGTTCAACACGTTTGGTATGTATGCCTACATCTTTTTCATCGCCAAAAGGCACTGAAGAAAACAAAGTACAAACCCTGAGTTCATCAACGGAGATACAAGTGCCTCTCCAACAACAGAAGGCTGAGAAGAAAGCAGCCAAGACATTTTCACTGTTGTTGGAATTTATGCCTTGTGTTGGTTGCCTTTGTTACTTCTCCCTGTCATCGTAAATCCCTCTAAAAAGCCGGTGCTCTTCAAAAAGGTTTTTCTCTGGGTGCAGACAGTGCTGTCATGTAATTCCGCACTGAATTCCTATGTTTATTGTATGAGAAGTCACAAATACCGCAAACAGTTTACAAAATTCTTACGAATAAAAAACGTTTAAAGGACAACATTTTTGGGCAATTTGCCGCGCAACAGTGTTGCGTTGCAAGTAGAGAATGTTTATTTCCCTTTCGATTTCAGATCAGCGCAGTACAAATTTTTATGTTAAAAAGTAGAAGCCACGCCTTCTTGCTGCAACATGAAAATTTGTTGCACAAGGAGGTGGTAATACGCATTATAAACAATTTGGCAACTTGCAACTCAACACTTTTGCGTGACAAGTTGGACCAAAATAGTACTATATTCACTCAATATATTCATTCAATAAGATACTATGACTTATTCTAAGTAAGATATGGGAGGAAAACATTTTGCATAAGACATAGAGTGGGAGTATAAATGTAGGGATGATGAACGTCGCTGAAGGGGAGGAGGGTGGGAAAAACCAATCCGCGACATCCAAAGAGCTTGCGTGCAATTGAGAGGACGAGTTCTCAACGAGAGAACGCTTAAATAAGATAAAATAAACCCCGAGGGAATAGCTTGAGAGGGCCCCAGGGGGTACTCTCCCACAATACCTATACGGGTATGTGCCGCCCAACGGGGTCGTGATTTTGGGACTCCTGGTCTAGAACGGGGTATCCATTTTAGAGATGTTTCCTAGAACAGGGTATAATATTCGAACGCACAAAAGTTTAAAATTGTCAGCAGCCATTTGAAATTATTAATAGAGAGTTTTCTTAACTAAAACTAAAAAAAAATAAGTAACGAACAAATTGTTGCATCCCGTGTTGCGCGCAGTAGTAATAACGCGTTCGATAACGCGTGCTTGGTTCCGACGCGACGAGCGGGGAGTTATATTTCGTCCGAATATACGCATTTTGTCTACATAAGAAACCTACTTCTGATGAACAGATTGAAATATATCTATTTATTACATAGTCAATCAAAGCTGCATGATCACTTAGCAATACAGCCTTAAGGGGGGATTACACGTGGATACCTTTTTCCCCAAACTTTTTAGCCTTTTTTCTTAATTATCTCCAGGAGATTTCACTCAATGTAGCTGATTTGTGTAGAAGAAGAATTGCTGTATTTAGATGTATAAGTCCAAAAAGCAAAGAAATAACGTAAAAAAAACCCTGGCTCTTGCAATTATCTCCATTTTTAGAACGGGGTATTAAAAATTGACCTATTTCTAGAACGGGGTACTATTTTGAATGCAAAATCTTTCTAAAAAGGGGTCCTATTTTGAAGACCCGGGCGGCACATACCCACTCAAATTATACTTGAGTACCCCCCTCCCCGGGGGAGAGGGCGTGGAGTGCGCCGTAAGAATTTAGCCAAGTAACTAGGAATGCTAAAGATATTTTCGTGCCTTATGAATGAATGAGAATAGTGCTAGTATTACTTGGCCTTGAGACATGCATGCAAACTCAATATGCATTGTCCTCACCAAAAAAAGTACTGTAACTCGAACGTTTTTCAAATTGATAAAGTTTTTGTTCGAATCTCGCATTGAGAATCAATACAGAAGCTAAACTGGACCAAATGGATGTTTGAAAATGGTTTGTCTTCGCTTTTTTTTTCGAACTAAACAATCAATAGTTGGGAATCGAGTCGTTTCAAAAGCTTAGATCAACTTTGTGGTCTTCTATTTCTGTAATGCAGTATTATATTTTCACTTTGTAATAAACCAAAAACAAAAAAGAGTTGAAAAAGAGCATAAGGACCTCTCTTGAATTCTGAATTTGTGGATCGATAAAAACGTCGATCGCCAAAGATAATGTAGCTCAAAACATGTGTTGCTGCTGATACGAAAGCCCGCTGTGCGCTCACTTTGTTAAGAAAAGGCTGTTGAATTTAAACGTGTAGTATCGCTTCAAAGGCAATAAGAGATAGGAAAGAAAGTTTCTCTCATATTAAATTAAGGTAATTTAATTAACGACAAAACTCTAACAAATGATAAACCCGTGGCCCTTGGATCAAAACCGAAAAAGACGGATTGAGAAGCCCGCTTTTCCTTGGTATGCTAAGAAAAACGAAGGCTGCTGAAAAAATTGTTATAAAATAATTTTCGAGTGAGCCATCTTAAGTAACTGTGTAAATGTCACTTGATGTGTAAGTGAAAAGTTTCAATTGTCATCCTTCTGTAATAAAACGAGCCAATAATTGCCGTCAAAATCCTTCTCTTATTTTCGTGTTCGTCTTTTTCTCTCGCCTCACAAAAAAGTGATAAATGCTGCTGCATGTAGAATCAAAATAGAGATTCCCAGAACGAGAAATTTATCCTTAGGTGTAATCCTTTTTATTCAAAGAAAATGAGATCTAGTTGTTTAATTTCTTCAGACAAAACCTCCATATTACAACAAACTGCCGTAAATTGTTGGAAATCCAGTCTAAATTTCAATTCTTTAAGTTAACAATTGGAAAGAAAGTTTTTGCGTACCAAAAAGTTAGATATGAATATTACCTATTTTCGCTTTTGAATTCCCAGCGCGCTGTCATTATGAATTTTTATGACGTCATACGGTTGCAACCATTGTCATAAAGCAACTTTCGTTTGTATGCAACAATATGGGCAACCGTATGACGTCATAAAAATTCAAAATGGCAGCGCGCGAGAAATTCAAAAACGAAAATAGGTGATATTCATGTCCAACTTTTGGGTGCACTAAAACTTTTTCTCCACTTTCTAACTTAAAGAATTGGAATTTAGGCTTCATCTCCAAAATTAAACCCCAATTTGAGATAACAGTGGAGGTTCCCTTTAAAAAGACGTCTGAAGCTTGCTAATGAAACAAACGAAAAAAAAACCACGTCTTTGTTGTTATTTCAAACTACCAAGACACCTGTTTGGGTACTTGGTCCACAAAGAAAGTTTACAATTACAAGCTAATTGTTATACGAGGGAAGGCCGGGAACAAGTTGTCTTTCCCTCCTGGTCCCTCTTAAAAAGACAAACAACTGGTCTCCATTGTAAATACATGGTTGCGTGAGAAGAATGACTTCCTGAGTTGAAGCCGTTGTTGTTTTTTGATGGGGGAAGGCGGGGAATCTTTTCAGAATTTCACAGATTTTGGAAAAGAAGTTTCATGTTTAGGACATCGCCCGCACATATTGGCACATTTTCTAGTGTGAGTAGTACCTGTGGATGTCCACAACCCGCTGTCACCTTTGGGATGCTATAGGAAATTCTTCTGGTTTGGAATTTATAAAACCCTGCTTTTTTGTAGTATACCGCTAGTATAGTACTCGAAACATGCCTTGTTGATAACTGCCAGATCTCAGAAGCCACACATCTCATTTGCTCATGTGCTTATTATTATTATTGTTATTATTATTATTATTATTATTATTATTATTATTATTATTATTATTATTATTATTATTATTATTCATTCCCAGATCTGCCTTGTTTGTATTTCGTGTAGGGTACGAGATTAAGACCTACCTGAACAATGTTAGAGCACCAAAAATTCTCTTTTTTCCGTTTGGTTTACTCTTTTACACATTTTGCTGTTCATTACGAGAAAATACGCAATCATTTGCGTGAAACGGCGATCAATTACGCGAAGAGACATTCATTAGCGCGAAAATACGAACATTTGCGCAAAAGTCAGATTCAATAGCGATTTTTGCATTTTAATCAACATTCAATAACACCTTTGGGCATTCATATGCGTCATTTGGCATACAAAAGAAAAAAATATACTTTCATTTGTGCTAGTATGCAAGTCATTAACACCATCTTGAATGTCAATAGGGACAATAAACAAACATTTAAGTGAAAATACCATTTACTGACATTTCTGTCACACTGAAAGCAATTCAATAGCATTCCTGGACGGCCTTAGTATGGATGAGACAAACATTAATGCACTTGTACAAACAATTAAGACGATTTCCGCTCAACGTTCGAGCAGTAAGTGCAAAAATTAAGTTACCAAAAAAATACTTGCAGCACTGTCACATTTTGAGAACAGATAAGAAGAACTTATCGTTACTTTTGCTCCCAAGCTGACCCCGCGAGAGAAAATTGGATTTGAAGTTATCAGTATTTCAATTAAAAAGACGCTTCATGTCAGTTCAAAACAAAATGGCGCCCGTTTTAGCATACTTTTACGAGATTTGAAATTAATTTTCTTGAGAATGCTTGAGAATTTCATCGCGGGGTCACTTGGGCAAGTGAACTAGAGTGAGATGTTTCAAATAGCATTTAAAATCATAATTCGGTAAATTGTGATCGTCCGGGTGAGTGTAGTCCTTCTCAGGACTACACTCACCCGGACGATCACAATTTACCGAATTATGATATGACTCCTGGGTTCAAACCATTTACAGCATTTAAAATGTTACCATGCTATGAGTAGTTTTTTGGTAAATATTTTTTGCACTTATTGCTCGAACGTTGAGCGGAATCCGTCTTAAGTGTTCTTTAAATTCAATAAACAAAAAACGATTTTCAATGGAACAATACCTATTTTGCCTGAAATTTTCATTGCCAGTGTGATGCCCATGATATGTACATGTATGTACAACCCTTTGGATAGGTTACGTAACCTTTGTCAAGTGCAAAATAGGATAAAAGGATCAGAAAATTTTTTCCTGTTCATTTCTCTTCGTGAGCGTTTTTTGACTACTGGTACATGTTCATGTACATACAAAATGCCTCGAAGAAATCGAATACCTCTCGAACACAGAGAGAGAATCGTTAGAGCTTTTGAGGACGAGCAGGGAGACTATCTTTTGGTCGCAGACACGTTGGGCGTGAATCGATCAACGGCAAGGGGTATCGTGGCGCGTTACATCACAGAAGGCAGAATTCGGGAGAGACCAAGAGGTGGAAGAAACAACGTGCGCGTGGATGATGAAATGAGAGACTGTCTAGAGCAAATTATCAACGAAAACTGTCTGCTCACACCTGCTCTAATAAACAGTGAATTAAGGAGACGGTTACCAGCCAAACCCGCGATACATGACCGTACTGTATCAAGAACGTTAGACGGGATGCTGTTCCGAGTGAAACTGGTTAGACCCCTCCCTGCTGACAGAAACAGACCTGACGTGCTGAACAAGCGAGTCGATTACGCAAACTGGTTTATGAATCACGCCATAGTCCGTCACTGTGTGTTTGTCGACGAATGCGGCTACAATATTTGGACGGCCAGAAGTCACGGTAGGGCGCGGCAAGGAGAGAGGGCGTACCGCCAAGTGTGCGGTCAGCGTGGACGAAACCTGACCGTAAACGGACTTGTGTTTTCGTCAGCCGCTGTGGGAGGAATGAACGCTGAGCGTTTTAACAACTTCCTGGCACAGGCGAGGACGAACTTAGATCCTGACGAGTCAGTGATCTTTGTTTATGACGGAGCGCCGGCCCACAGAAACCCGACCATTCCCGCCCCAAATACAGAGCTTAAAATGCTTCCACCCTACAGCCCTTTCCTCAACATTGTGGAACAGGCAATAAGCAGTCTTAAAGCGGCCATCAAGGCCGACATCTCCCGTCCTGAAATCCAAAGACTTATCGACAACAGAGATGAAGCAAGAGCCCGAAGAATCCCACTAGGGGATTTTCGAACACAACAACTTCTTGAAGCTCTACACAGAAACATCGACACCGTCACCGCAATTAAATGTGCTCAATGGTACCGTTTAATGCAGACCTACCTGCCACGATGTTATTGAGGTTATTGAGGGATAGATTAAAATTCAGGTACTATGGGTACTATTCAATTGAAAATCGTTTTTTGTTTATTGAATTTAAAGAACGCGTAATTGTTTGTACAAGTGCATTAATGTTTGTCTCATCCACACTAAGGTCGTCCAGGAATTCTATTGAATTGCTTTCAGTGTGACAGAAATGTTAATAAGTGGTATTTTCACTTTAATGTTTGTTTATTGTCCCTATTGACATTCAAGATGGTGTTAATGACTTGCATGCTAGCGCAAATGAAAGTATATTTCTCTTTAAATTTTGTATGCCGAATGACGCATATGAATACCCAAAAGTGTTATTGAATGTTGATTAAAATGCAAATATCGTTATTGAATCTGATGTATGCGCAAATGTTCGTACTTTCGCGCTCATGAATGTCTCTTCGCGCAATTGATCGCAGTTTCACGCAAATGATTGCGTATTTTCTCGTAATGAACAGCAAAAGGTGTAGTTCCTTGTTGTTTTTTGTTTTGTTTTTGTTTGTTTGTTTGTTTGTTTTTGTTTTGATCCTTACTTGTTGTTGTTATTTTTCTGCTTCCGCCAACTCTGCTTGACTCTGCACATTTTTAATTTCGTCGATGACCAGATCGAGCGAAAGTTTCCATTTGATATTTATGTTGCAAATTATTTCGGCCCTTCTTAGCCTGTTCCAGGCGTTCAGATAGTAACGCACCAACGAAAAAACGAAATTAAAAAACGAAAAAACGAGAAGAGACTGGAGAGAGAGAGTCGCCTCTCTTCCCAGTCTCGTCTTGTTGTTTGTTTGTTTGTTTTGTTTTCTCCGCTCGAAATAGAGATTCTTAGAACAAAAAGTTATCGGTGTTGGTCTCGGTGCTGTGGAGAAACAACACCGCGACCAAAACCGAACCAAAAACTCGCCAAAACGGCCACATATTGGGCCCGTGTCGAGACAACCCCATGTCGAGTTTTAAGTGAAGTTCATTTCAACATTCATAGCTTTTTTAGCACTTTGATAACGAAAGTGAATTTCCCATACAAAGTCTACAAATCGAGAACCTTGTCACACAACATGCGTCGCCTTATCGCAAAGGTCATCATGCTTCGCAACTCGATCGTCTTCTCAAACACCGCACCCTCCACAGAAGAACAAGCTGTCCCTCTTGTCCTGACTTACCATCCCCGAAACACGCAAGTAAGGGAAATCATAACCAGAAACTTCGCTCTTCTCAAATCCGATCCTGACACCAAGGATATTTTTCGACCCGTCCGTATCTTGTGCGCGTATCGCCGCGACAATAATTTACGTGACATTTTGGTAAAGAGAAGCCTTCAAACAACAGGACCAACCGATGGAGAATCAGGGACTTTCCCTTGCGGCCGTCCCCGCTGCGTAACCTGCGCCCATACCAACCCTTCGCAGACCCTCGACACCCCGGGCGGTCAACTCAGATTCGAGGACAAGTTCACTTGCACTACTAGTAATTGATTTGCCGCAAATGTTCCAAGCTCTACATCGGGGAAACTGGGAGACGCCTCGGCGACAGATTCCGCGAGCACATACGATCAGTTGGTGCGAATACTGACCTCCCTGTTGGGAAACATTTCTCGTCCCCAGGACACAGTGTGGGCGATATGCTGGTGTCCGTAATCTGTGCGGGGTTCAGGACAACGATGGTGCGACGCAGCATGGAAGCAAGATTGATCTTCCGTCACAAGACTTTACAACCAAATGGCATGAACATTGACTTTGCGTTTCTCTGATTGTTACTTTTTAGCGCGCGCGCGTGTCGTAGATACATGCATTTTTGACTTTCAAAATTAACCGACGCGCGTTACTGCTTAACGGCATTATTTCTCACTGAAGAAGAGACAGCAGTCTCGAAACGTCTGAGGATTTTCCCCCATTTTCTATTTCAAGCGCAGAGACAATAATTTTAATTTACCTCAAGAATATCTCGATCGTCTTCTCTCGCCCTCATCTTGAGCTGTGGTTCCAGACGTTCAGATAGTAACGCGCGAACGGAAAATATTGAGGGCGGTGGTTTTTTTTTTGTTTGTTTGTTTGTTTTGTTTTGTTTTCTCCGCTCTCAATTGTTTTCGTTTCGTGCGCGACCCCTCAGCCGCCACTATATGACTGTTACACCACGTATCTACCATTTTTTAGGTGCAGGCCAATAGGACCGCGGGCTCTGGAGATTAAATTTGTTGCATCCTCGTTGCATCCAACGTCAACGTCTGAGGATTTTCCCCCATTTTCTATTTCAAGCGCAGAGACAATAATTTTAATTTACCTCAAGAATATCTCGATCGTCTTCTCTCGCCCTCATCTTGAGCTGTGGTTCCAGACGTTCAGATAGTAACGCGCGAACGGAAAATATTGAGGGCGGTGGTTTTTTTTTTGTTTGTTTGTTTGTTTTGTTTTGTTTTCTCCGCTCTCAATTGTTTTCGTTTCGTGCGCGACCCCTCAGCCGCCACTATATGACTGTTACACCACGTATCTACCATTTTTTAGGTGCAGGCCAATAGGACCGCGGGCTCTGGAGATTAAATTTGTTGCATCCTCGTTGCATCCAACGTCGCATCCAACCGAAACAAGGTTCCCTGTTGAACATTTCCAAAATGTTTCGCAATTCAAGGAAACAGCAAGGCAAGTGCTGATGATGTGGAGGATGTCAGGACGGGAGGTATAATAGCGTTCAAAAAGGGGGTGGTTTACCATGGTAAAAAGTGTAATAGAGGGCTCAAAAGTGCCTTGTTTGTACCACGAGCCCGCGTTCGTATTGGTCAACTAGTGACTCTTACATGACGTAGTTTGTCCCTTAACGGCCTCTTGACACAGAAGTCGACAGTTGAAGAGTAAGCGTTAATTTGGGTAAGCAAGATGCCAAAGCGTTCGCCTGCAAAGATAGACTATAGAGACTGTGAGAACAGAGGAAGAAGGTGCTTGCTCATCAGCCAGCAATGTAGATGAAGATTTGGTAAGATTTCCCTTTCTGTATTCCGCTATGATACTAGTTCAGACTCAGCCATTGGCAAACAGCTAAAGCTTCCCGTACGCAGTATTCTAAACCAGTCTCAACTAAACCATGTTTGAGATCAATACGGAAGATGTCTTTATGCATGCACGATCGACGACAAGCTTGTAGTGAAGCGTGATAGCGTCGTTTTTGTAGAAGTGCGTTCGCGCTACCTTCACAACATCGTGATTCTCAGCAGTTAAGCTTAAAGTGCCACTGGGACGAAAATTCATAGGTTTATTTCCGCCATATTCTGTCGCAGAATATCGCGTTTTGTTCATATTTCCCCAGAAAACTGAACAACAAACCTTCCATCCTAATATTTTTTAGCTCCAAAGTCGCGTAAAATGTGTCCGCCATTACTGAAAACGTGTTCCTGGGTGATTGCGCAATTTAATAGCTTGTGACGTCAGAGGCTCACCTCAGTCGCGTTTCCTTGTGTTTTGACTGAAGATGTCTACCGTCGACTGCGAAAGCCTCCGAAGAGTATTTCTACGATTCGGAACAGTCTTTAGCTTCCGAAGCCTCTGAGGATTCGTTTCATTCGGCAAATGAAGAATTTTTCTTACCGTACGATGTAAGAACTGATGGGAGGTTTCAACTAGTAATCTTGTCAATCTGTTTAAAGCTTTTTTTCTCGCCATGTTATTTGAGTTATTTGGCGGGAGTTCAAAACATAAGCGAAATATGCTTAGACAATGATTGTAGTTCAGGCCCTCGTTGCTCAAAAAGTGGATAACTCTTTTTCAACGGATAAGTCGCTGTCCAGTGGGTAAAATTTATCGCTTCATCTCGGTTGTTGAAAGCTTGGATAGCGCTATCCAGCCAGCTGTTCAGCC
This sequence comes from Siderastrea radians, assembly GCA_964017195.1. Classification (NCBI taxonomy): domain Eukaryota; kingdom Metazoa; phylum Cnidaria; class Anthozoa; order Scleractinia; family Rhizangiidae; genus Siderastrea; species Siderastrea radians. The sequence continues at coordinate 38,157,321 of OZ024889.1, read as the reverse complement.
GCTATCCAGCGATCGTAAAGTTGTCCATTCCAAGGTACGTTGTGTAACTGTTATCCACTGTAAACCTGTAGCAAAATAGACATGGCTATTCGAAGAATTGATCTTTTAAGCTGCGGAAATTTAGACAAAACACCTATGAAAACTTTAGACTTTGATGCTCGCGAATTCTCAACCATGGGTCGATTGATGTTACTGTTGGCGTGGGAGAAAATAAAAGAAGCGATACTTTGTCTGCCGTTGTTTATGTTCATTATATATTATAAAAAATCATTGATATTTTTGGGCATTCTTGACATAGTCTGGGAAACTTTCTTGAAAAACTGTAATTCAGTGTAGTCAGCTGGCAGGCAGCTTATCGTGTCTATCATAGTACAGTGGTCACTCAACAGATTGAAACACAAGTGCTTGGCGCTGCTAAATATTTTAAACAGTTTTATAGAATTCTTTTTCTGAGCCGAAAGAATTGAAATAATCAAAACCCTATTTTTCAAGAACTGGAGGCCTTGTGTGACCGGAATCTAAATATTTGTAGTCAAAATTAAAAGCCACAAGGAAAATTTTCCGCTGCTCAACAACAACATGCGGACCGCCGAGGAAATGAAGCTTTCGCTTGCCTTATTCGCCGCGTAAAAATAATAACTTGATATTTAATCATTTTTCTTAGTAGTTCATTTACTAAGATTGCTATGACAGGTAAAAGAAATAAAATTGTTAAACCCTTAGGCAAATAGTAGCGTGTGATATTTTTTCCCAACTTCAATTTCCACGCACCGACGATCCGATCGAACAACAACAACATTTTATTTGCATTCCCAATTACAAATGCCATTGCACATAGAAAAGAGAAAGAAAAAAGCTGCAAAATCGATTAATTTACAATTCCTGTGTCTATTGATCCATTTCTTAATGCAAAAGCTTCGTAAATGAAGTAACCTAACTTTTTACAAGTGAAAGCGTCTTAAGAGAAATACAATTTTAAGAATCGAAATCGGAATATTTACTAATAATATCGTCCACTGAAGATTTTCTAATTGCATCATATCTATTGCAAGATAAGAGGAAGTGTACTTCGTTTTCAACTTCATTTGAGCTGCAGCATTGACAAATTCTCAGATGCTCAGCAAGTCTAGGGGTGGAATGTCTGCCATTTTCAATTCTTAGGTTGTAATTACCTAACCTAAGTTTCGCTACTGCCCGAACCATTATGTCAATCGACTGTTCACCGACAGGGAATAAAGAGAGAAAAGTTTCTCCACATTCAGGATGGTATGTTATAAAATAAATGTCCATGCTTCTAAGCGATTACTGCTCTGAAATTAACACACGCGGAATTAAAAAAGGAAAAGTTAAGCAGTACATCGAAGTACAAACTACATCAGCTTAATCACGGCGGTCAGGATTGCATTCGCCGAGGATCTTCGCGCTAGCAGACGGCAGAACTGAAAGGGTTTTCCACGACGATAATAAATTTCAAAATACGTTGAAAGAAAATCAGTTTTGCACAATGGTGGATGCGTTGAAAAGGAAACAAACTATCACTTCAACTGCGTTATAAGATCAGGTAAGTTTACCTTTCGTCTTGTTCGCGCAGATAATGTTTTTTTTTCCAGTCCTTTTTTCCATATAGTTAGAATAGGCAATTGAATGATCGACCTCTGGGATCTTGCGACATGAACAGCCCTCTGGAAAAACTCGTCCGTGAAGTGATCAAAATGCCTCTCGGGTTGAAATTCGCACTGTGTGAGTACGAACATTGTCCTTTTTTCCATTGCGGGTCCGCTAGCAGGGCTTCAATGAAGCAAATTACCAGCTCGGTGGTTGGATTTATTGTTGTAGCATTGTACAACACAAGTGCTACCTGTCATTACTGCTGTAGCAAGGAAGATTTCAAAGTCGTGCAACAAACAGTTGGCAACAAATCTTTCCTCGAAGACAATTTACTTTCCCGTGGGAAGTAACCATGTGAAGGCACTAGGTTTGAGGTGAGCCTCTGACGTCACTTCCGCTCATTCGCAAGCCAGCTTCCGGAACAAGGGCCAGTAATGGCGGCCGCAAAATCTCGACAAAAACCGTCCGAAAAAAGCAACTTCTAGTCGTCGTAATAAGTTGAAATTTGGCAGGGTGACTAAGAACTACAAACTATGTTCGAAAATGTAAAAACATGGAATACCAAAATTCTGGTCCCAGTGGCACTTTAAGTCTCTTGCGTACGAGAACACAACTTTGGTGAGAAGTTTTGAGTTTGGTCGAAAACTGACGGCAGAAGCATATTTTGAAAATTGCCCGCTGTTCGCTTTGATCAGCTTTGATACGTACAGGCTGTGCACTGACTACAATTTATGGTGGTATTTTATTGTGCTACTCTGATTTTCTTTTATCTTGATTGAACTTGCCGTATCATCTAATAACCGTATGACAATGGCAACTTGTTATACTGTCATTGGAGAGTTGATAACTGGAAGTGGTAACGGAAACTGGCCAACCTTTAACTTTAGCCTGTTGCATTTTCAAAATGACAAATCAAAAATTACATCTACCCTTTTTACTTTCATTTTCAGTGTTTTATTACTCACATGATCAATGTTGACCTGTTTTGATATGAAACTATGTCTGTATCTGCTATTAATTTGGTGTTCAAGATACCTTAACTTTTACTTTTAGGAAATGAGGTATCTTCGATCCTAAGCCTTTTTGTCCCTGCCAGTTTGGCAGTACCTCCAACACTACTTAAAACATTATTCTTACAAGTTTCATTCTATTACAAGGTCTTTCTCTTTTATAAAGATATTGCACGTTTTGTGTCAAAGCATGATTAAAAATTCCTTAGTCAAGTAAATAAAAATTGACCGGTAATAATTATTTAGAATACAGTGAACAAATACTTCTACTGAATATGTCAAATGTCCAAACAAATTACAATGTGAACTACAAAGAATAAAAGGAAGCAATGTTGATTACAAGTTGCTGAAAAATGTCATCATAATGGTGAGAACAATGCATTACTTCACTCATTTTTTCCCATGAATACCATGGTGAAAAATGGTTGTTGGGTGTCAAAAACGCCTTTGTATCCACCATGAACTGCAGTTTCATCAGTCAGCAGTTGGTAATAATGTATCGTATATGAAGTTCCTCCCGGGGGTTTAGTTGGCGTTGGTTGGTTGGCATTAGTTTGGCATCGGTTGGAGTCAGTTGTTTTAACGTGTGTTTTCTCACTATGCCGAAATGACCAGTAAAAGAGAGAGGAGATTTTAGGCAGTGTGGTGTGGCCACTTTGCTCTACAAACATACAGTTAGGAAACCTCACATTGAAGAAGAAGGTCCATTAAATGCAAGTAACGTTGGTGAGAGTTTTGCCGCAACGCATAGTGCATACCGTTTGTGACTAACTGCCAGGGTGGGAAGATCCATCTGCCGGTGTTCATTTTTGTGTGTTCTTTTTTATGTTGTTTTTCAAATCCAAAACATATATCAGTCTAGTAATCCATCTATATTCTTATCTTGTATAAATTGTCAAATTTATTGTGGCAAACAATCACTTGGCAAATCAGTGGCATCCCTGACACTTAACAAAAGTTTCGAATTTGAAATGTGCACTGATCGATGCTAAATCTCTCACAAAGCAACTTTCAACTTTCAACTTTCAACACAGATCAATGCAAGTTGTCTTACTAAAATAATAAAAGAGTCATTAGCCACATAGCATAAGGGATATTGTTCTTTTTGCTGGAAAACAGATTTTTAGTGAAAGTCTGCCTGCGGAGGTGTGGACCTTCACCTTAAGATCACCCCTTTACACCTCTGACGTGTTTTTCTTTTTTTTAGAAGTGGTAACATGGGCAAAGTTGACTAAAATACATACTGAATGTGACAATTTCTTTATTATTTTCAAAATAAAGAGTTTCGTCTCATTGAAAATCTCAAGCAAAGTTTTGTTGACAAATAGTGACAACAGGTCTGAAGTTTCAGTTTCTTAACTCTTAGAGCTTTTTTAGTAAACTTTCAGGAAGTTCAGTAATGCTTCAAACTTTAGATGGTGCAAATTACAGCCTTCATTTTGAAGTATTTTGGTTAGTTTGTGGAAATTCCCCTAGTTTGACCTTGGTCAACCCTTTGCTAGGTAGGGAGGCATTCCTGTAATGAAACATGGTTATCTGTATATCTGACTTCACAGCTGCATAATGAGAAATCAATATCTTATACATGTATACCAACAACCTGTTGCTGGTTGTTGTTATTAACCGGCTGTCGCCATGGCGACCGCCGGTTTATAAAATGGACACGATTTTTGGTGAAAGCAAGTTGGCTTAACATACGAAGAAAGTGCTGTAAAGCTTGTGGTACGGGTACTCAAGAGCGGTACTGTCTTATATAAGACGCATGCGCATATAAGTCTTGTGAATGTTACCTTCGTATGTTTTTGTCGTTTAATTTACAGTATTTAAATATGAACGGCGAAGGGTTGTTAAGATTGGGTTTTTTTGTATTTGTCTTGTTTTTTAACGGCTAGGGAGAAACGAGACTCAAACGAAGCACGCGTATGTTATTGTTTATGTGTCCCGGAGTCCCAGACATGCGGTACGCTTAGCGGCGCAAAAGATTTCGCTCGATTTATTTCACTTAAATGAGGAACAATGGCAAAGCACAGTCCATCAGTCACATTATTAAAGAACCGACATTCACCTGTTCTGTGTTGCTGTACTTCCACCAACATATTAAACTCGGACAAATACTTTTAATTAGTTGTGCTCACACATGTGAGAAATGAACATGGTCACTCAGATGAGAAGAAATAATACCCGAAGTCTTATTTGGAAAAACGCATTATGTTTGTAAAAATAGTTCCACTCATTACGCTGAAGTCGATATCACATTTTAAATCTTCGAAGTAAACCAAAAAAGTCTGAAGGAAACTAAAACTTCACGATCCGAAAGAAATTCGGCACGTCAATTCTAACCTGAGTAAACACAAATCTGCCGTATGCAAATTTGGTATGATTTGCTTGAATGACATTTTGTAACGCAATGCATGAGCAGTTCTCTAAGCCGTCAAGACAGCAAGCCCCGGGCAGCAAGCTGTGTCGAAAGGCGAATGTGTAGTTGAAATCATATGTCTATGCTATTTCTTCGAGTATCCCTTTTTTGCTGGGAAATTAAACTGGTAAAGATGCAGGGATTCTTGATGACTTCACCCACGCGATGGCATGACCTCCTGCATGTGTAAGTCTTGTCTTGTCTTGCCTGTCAAAGAAGAGTTCGCGCAGTTTGCCACAATTATAGCTTTTGGACCTTTTTGTTTCTATTTCTTGGATGGAATAAAAAACTGAATTGAGTCAGTTCTGAGTTGAACCCGTATCACTGTATCTGAGACACGCTTAAAAAAATTGTTCATGTTTTGTCATGTGCCGGAGATCATGTTAAGCTGAGTCATCAGAGTTTAAACATTACGTCATCCAGTACCGCTATAGTCAAAATATTGTGTCACACAATCACACTTTTCGTCACGCCGGTTCGTAAAAAGAGAGGATCGCGCTAACATTTGTGAAACCTAGGGGTGGGGAGGGTCAGAATGGCCGGTTAAAATGCCCAATGGGCTTTCTTGTTGTTTGTTGTTTTAGGTATCCGGTGTCCTTAGTGGAGATGATGCCTCATTGTTCCTGTTGGAACTCCAGTTGTCACAAAATGGCATAATTGCCCTTAATAAGGCAGGAGCAGAGTTCTTTTTGAGGGATTTCAATTTGAAAAAAAAGACATTTTGGGTATGTTTACCACACTTACAGTGTTAAAATTTAAAATGTTGTTGTGAAAGACCCTATTTGAAGGAGGCACTTGATTTCAAACATTTATTGTACTAAAATGTTTGTAGTTTTCAGTCTCCAAATGTACAGTATTTTGTGTGTACACAGTGTTGTTTTGTAATACCCCATGATCTCATCATCAACCATTATGACATAAACAATTCTTGGAATTCAGAATGGGATGCATTCAGTATGAGGTCTTACAAGATTTTGACAATGTTCTGTGAAATGATATTCCGCTTAGCAAAGACATAGAGACTCAGTAAAGTTGCCATTTGGTGGACGTCATGTTTTACGGTTTGTCTGTGACAAGTGCTATAACAGCAAGGTGCAGTCGGCTGTGAAGGGTCCATTGCTTGGGTTAAGTGTTTAGTCTCTCATCTTCTCTCTTCCGTCCACGTGTCACCTTCTTCGCAGGTACTACTATCCCTGAGGAAAATGAGGGACTGCTCATAGTCTAGTCTTAATTAAAATTACTTGTTTTTGTTTTGATATTGTGATGGCCATGGTCGGCTGTGTTCCTCAGACCAACAAGCCTGACAAATATATTTATAATTTCAAAAGGAATTCTATTGGATGTGCTTATTTGGTTTGAAAGGTGATATGAGATTTACACCCCAAAATCAGTCGGCTGTGTAGGGGTTCCAATGCTTGGGCTAAGTGTTTAGTCTCTCATCTTCTCTCTTCCGTCCACGTGTCACCTTCTTTGCGGGTACTACTATCCCTGAGGAAAATGAGGGACTGCTCATAGTCTAGTCTTAATTAAAATTAATTGTTTTTGTTTTGAGATTATGATGACCATGGTCGGCTGTGTTCCTCAGACCAACAAGCCTGACAAATAATAATTATGTGTATAAGTAGATTTTTGAAGCTGGACTATTTCAGCTCCAAAAATCTACTTATACAGCTCTAGTTCAACTATTGAGCACTCTTATAGTCGATGAGGACTTCATTTTGTTACCTTGTTAAATTATGTATATGTATATTTTATATATTTATAACTGCAGACAGTACTGTTTCGGCCTTCTGGGCCTCATCAGTGCAGTGATGATGCTTATATATATTTATAGATTTTTTTGTTTATATATTTTCATTTTATTTGTTGTCAATTATTTGTATTTATATTTCTCTTCAGGATAAACAATATGTTTATTTGGGGAGGAAGAGCTGTTGTTTTTCTTCTGGACAGTGTTCCTGGGTGTATTATTGCGAATGTAGTGAGGGACAAAGCAATCTTGTATTGGCGACAAGACCAGTCATTAATATGACACTTAACTTTAATTACCATTTAAATTAAGCATATTAGAACACATTCCTGATGTGTTCCTGATGTGTCTTTGCTTTACTTTTAAAAAAATATCAATGTCTGTTACAGATTATTGTTTCTTTATTTTGTCACAGAATGGGCACATTTGAATCCTGGTTGTCTTCGTACCAAGGTGCTAAGCACTAAAGCATGGCCATGCAAACCTTTGACGGCATGTTTTCACTAAGCCCTTCAGTTGATCAAGATTCAGATGATGAAGGTGTGCATTTATCCCATTTTGGTGTGGTTTGAAGTTTTTTTTTTTTTTTGCTGCAAATGTAGCAAGAGAGCATGATTTATTGAGCAGAAGGGTTGCAGTCCAAGAAGAAAAACAAGGACTCTAATGCTTGTATTCTTCTTTACTGGTGGTGTTAATTCCATCTGCATTGCAACAGTGTAGCTGTATGTTATCAGCAACAAGCCCCCAAAAAAGTTAATCCCTTTCAGTCTAAAGATCCTGTCAGCATTTCTACAACCCCGGTCACATTGTGTTGGAACACTTCTCTCAGTGTCACAATTCACCTGTTTAAGCCTGCGGCTCTCCCTCCCCTCAATGTTGAGTGAACCAATTTTGGTCATGTAGCAAGTCATCGTTATCAACATTGGGTAGCGGAGAAGGCCGTTTTCCAACAGATGTGTCCGAAGTTGTAGTTCTCTTTATAAATAATTATAAGAGCTTGTGACAGGGAGGAAAGCTATGACATTCATAGTTTCCTTTTGCTATATTTTAGGTTGTTCTCTTGGGTATAAAATGGCATTATACCTGCAGTTTAAGGGGATCAACAGTCAAGTAGCGGAACAGAAAAACAACAGACTTTCCCACGTCAAGCCAAAGCTCTCGTATATGAACACAAAGAATTTTTTACAGCATGCTCAGTTGTTCCTTTCACATCACAACAAAAGCCGAAGAGCGTCATTGACATGTACAGCTACTAATAATTAGTGAACTTTTAAATTATTTTTGTATTTAGACTTTATTGTTGTACTGTCAGTTTTGCATCTATTTCACAAAGATTAGGTACAGAGTACTTGGAATTCTCAGGAAGAATTTGCAAACCTACTAAGTCAAAGTTCCTAACTTTTTGGTTCTAAACCCCAAAAGCGTGATAATCGTGAGTCAAAGGCCCAGGGACCCGTTTCTCGAAACTCCCGATAACTTTTCGGGCCCGAAAACTATTTTAGGTGCACAATATTCTCCAATAGCTATACAATTTTTATTGATTTTGAAAGCTAAATTTTCATCTTTATAATTTCGTGAAGCATATCGCTAAGTTTGCGCCAATGATTACCATTAGCTGATAAATAACTGAGCTTGAAAAAATACTTACCGGGCCCGGAAAGTTATCGGGAGTTTCGAGAAACGGGCCCCAGGTTAGGCGGTGACCGTTCTTGCAATTTACTTGTGTGTGTTCATTAAAAAAATAAGCTCGTGCACTCAATAGTATTATTAAAATAATATTGTCATGAACTTGTATAATATTTATTGTATTAAATGTATTATGGAGTTCCAAATTAAAGTAGTGAGGGTTTGCATACCTCGTTTTTTTATAACACCATTCCACATGAACTGACATATTTAACTGTCCTTAATACAACTCTACTTCATAGAAGGGGCGACAATACTTTTGGAACTGTTCTAATGTTTTGGTATTGTTTTTTTGATACGCTAATTGCGACTTCTCTTACACGTGTGTATTCCCGAGTACAAAATTTAATTGTGCAGCTTAGTTTGTTCTGTAGGTTCTTCGGCTTGTCCCCCTCGCCAAGCGCCCAACTCGCTTTATATCATAAAAACTGTTATGTATGAAAGATTCGCATCTCTGCTAAAGATGTACTTTGCTCTATTGCTAAATACAGGAAATTACTTAGTACTTTTGCTGACTGACTCAAAACAATTACTTGGTTTTCGTTTGGGGCATATCCTCTCTCACTGAAAATTAGGAGCGCACAAGGGAAAAAAACGCCCGTTGGGTGCTCGGACTTGCAAAACTGTTTCAAGGTTTTAGACCAAAGCCTTTTCTTTGTTTGGAGCACAATCTATTAGCGCTTTTAACACATATTGTTTTGAAAGTCAATTGGCTTGTTACGTTTTTAAGGTGAGGTTTAACTGTAGAATAGTAGCAACGAAAACAGTAGAAGAAATAATAATAATAATAATAATAATAACAATAATAATAATAGCCTTTTGGCGACTGAGAAAACTCACAGAAATTCTTGTTGGCCCGGGTTTAATGGCTTAAAGGCTAGCTACGCCCCTGTGCTCTATCGAAGCCGAACAGTTATTTTGGTTCAAGTTGTATTTCGCCCAATTAAAAAAGAGATGTACATATGCTTGAAATCTTGTTAGTCAATTTTTGAGAGTAGTCAAACTTAGATCTGGTGTTTCTATCATATCCCTAAGCTATGGCAATCTATTAAATAAACGTTAAAGGTTCTTTTGTTTAGGTTGTGGTTAATTCATAGCAGTTTTGTATCTCATTTCACCACCACCACTTAACTCATCATAAATGACAAAGACGGGAACTTTAAGCATAATAAGCCAAAACAACTGCAAGAAATCGATCCTACTAACCCCTCTGAAATTGAATTGTAAGCTTAGGTTTCACGGTTTAGAGAATTCTATGGCCGTTTGTTTAATAGGCATCGTCAAGGGCAACTATCACGGCTGCTAGGCAGTTTGCGGTAGCTATGAGGGTTTTTTCCGCGAGCAAGCCTTTATAGAATTTCTAAGCACGTTTTAGTTAACCTGAGGTAATCTCACAATTTTTGATGAGAAACCGAATTCTTGGTTAAAGGCAAAATTTGCAAAAGCAATGGTGTAAATGAAACGTTTGTGATCAGTGTACCATCCTAGCCGAACAGTTGTTTTGTTTCATGTTGTATTCCGCCCAATTATAAAAAGAGAGGTATATATGCTTGAAATCTATGTTAGTTAATTTTTGAGAGCATTCGAACTTAGATCTGGTGCTTTAATCCTTCCTCAAGCTGTTGCAATCTATCGAATAAAAGATTTCTCCGTTTTTAGTTTTTTTTAGTCGGTGGTTAATTCATAACAGTTTTTTATCTTCTTTCACCACCTCAACTTAACTCATCATAAATGGGAAAGCAGGGATCTTAACTTTAATAGCCATAACAACTGCAAGCAATCGACCCTACAAACCCCTCTGAAATGGAATTGTAAGCTTAGGTTTAACAGTTTACGGAATTCTATGGCCGTTTGTTTAATAGGCATCATCCAGGGCAACTATTACGGCTGCTAAGCAAATTGCAGCAGCTAAACGGTTTTTTTTAGGGGGGGAGGGGGGGCAGCAAGCCTTTTGTCGAATTTCTAATCATGTCTTTATTCGACCAACGGAGATAATTTCACAATTTTTGTTTAGATTCCGAATTCTAGGGTAAAGGTGAAATTTGCAAAAGCAATCATGGTATAATAAAACGTTTGTGATCAGTGAACCGTCCAAGCTAAACGGATATTTTGTTCCATGTTGTATTACGCCCAATTATAAAAAAGAGGAATTTGCTTGAAATCTCTGTCAGTCGAAGTTTGAGAGCGATGCCATCAAACTTAGATATGGTGTTTCTATCATTTCCCCAAGCTATGGCAATCTATTGAATAAAATATTTGTCCATTTCAGTAAAGTCTCTTTTTTTTTTAGGCCGTGGTTAATTCATAACAATTTTGTATCTCATTTCACCACCGCAATTGAACTCATAATAAATGGGAAAGCAGGGATCTTAGCTTTAATAGCCACAACGATTGCAAGCAATCGATCCTACATACCCCCCTGAAATTGAATGGTAAGCTTAGGTTTCACAGTTTAGAGAATTCTATGGCCGTTTGTTGAATAGGCATCGTCAAGAGCAACTACAAAGGCTCATAAGCAAACTGTGGTAGGCATACCGTCTCTTTTTTTCCGCGAGCAATCCTCTATAGAATTTATAAACATCCTTTTATTTGACCAACGGAGATAATTTAACAATTTTTGTTTAGATTCCGAATTCTAGGGTAAAGGCGAAATTTGCAAAAGCAATGCTATAATAAAACGTTTGTGATCAGTGTACCATCCAAGCTAAACGGATATTTTGTTCCATGTTGTATTACGCCCAATTATAAAAAAAGAGGAATTTGCTTGAAATCTGTCAGTTGATTTTTGAGAGCGATGCCATCAAACTTAGATATGGTGTTTCTATCATTTCCCCAAGCTATGGCAATCTATTGAATAAAATATTTGTCCATTTCAGTAAAGTCTCTTTTTTTTAGGCCGTGGTCAACTCATAACGATTTTGTATCTCATTTCACCACCGCAATTGAACTCATAATAAATGCGGAAAGCAGGGATCTTAACTTTAATAGACACAACGATTGCAAGCAATCGATCCCACAAACCCCTCTGAAATAGCCCTTTTTACAGTTAACTTTTCTCATTTGCATTACAATGTTTTTGAACGTGGATGTGAGGCAATTTCGGGCTAAAAGAGCAAAATTGCCCGAAATTGCCTCACATCCATGTTCAAAAACATTGTAATGCAAATGAGAAAAGGTAACTGTGAAAAGGGCTATTGAATGGTAAGCTTAGGTTTCACAGTTTAGAGAATTCTATGGCCGTTTGTTGAATAGGCATCGTCAAGAGCAACTACAAAGGCTGATAAGCAAATTGTGGTAGGTATACCGTTTCTTTTTTTCCGCGACCAAACCTTTATAGGATTTTTTAAGCGTGTTTTATTTAATCCGCTAAGGTAATTTCACAATTTTGGATGGGAAACCCAATTCTACAAGGCCCGAATACGTTAATTCATAGTAAAACGCAGCATCTGTTAAAAGTTGTTTTCCCGGAGACATCATCTGGTCACACGTGCAGTACCTTGCGAAAACAGCTTTATTTGTGATTTCCCAGCGGCCAGGTCGTGACTGCTTCTTAGTTCAATTTTATATGGAATATTTACCTGACCCCTTGAAAATCTCTACAAACTCTTTCTGTTTCACGTGGAAGGCTTTCATGCGCCAGAGCTAGTAGAATATCCTTTTCAACCTTCTACCTTCCCTTGCTACAATTCTTTGAGCGCGTCCTTAGGTTTTATCCGCACTAAAAGGTCAGGGAGTACGTCGTTTCAAGCCTTAGAACCCACCGTAAATAAAAACGTGTTTCTAAACAACATGGACGGCTGCAAGCTATTCTGTGTCGAAGCAGCTGAGCACTCAATGTAGATTGTAGTATCGAAGTATTGCAACACGTTGTGGATCTATCAAATTTTCCTGTACAAAAAAACTTTCCTTCTACCAGGGCAGTTAAGGCCATGGTCAATAAGGTTTAGTTTTTGACACCCCTCCACCACCGGAGTTTTTAGCTTTCGATAAGCTTTAACGGGACGACTTAACATGGGCAGAGTCAATACGCTTTTAATTGAAAAACAATATATTAATTATAAAAAGACCCCTTCATATACCACGAACAATGTTTTCCGAGAGAAATTAAGGCCCGAATACTTTAATTGGTAGTAAAACGCAGCATCTGTTAAAAGTTGATTTCCCGTAAAAAACATCTAGTCACACGTGCAGTACCTTGCACAGATAGCTTTTGTGATTTACTAACAGCCATGTTGCGACTGCATTTTAGTTCAATTTCATATGGAATACTTACCTGACCCTTTGAAAATCTCCATCAACTCTTCCTGAAGCTATTTTGTGTCGAAGCAGCTGCAACACCCAATGTAGATCGTAGTATCTAAGCATTGCATCACGTTGTGGATGCGTAACTACCGAGGTTTCCCGATACAAAACTTTACTTTTGAAGGAAAAAAGTCTTTCTATGACATCTACAAGGTATTTTAAGGCCATGGTGAATTAGGTTACGTTTTTGACACCCCTCCACCACCGGAGCTTTTAGCTTTCGGTAAGCTTTAACAGGACGACTTTATATGGGCAGAGTCAATACGCTTTTTATGTTGGTATAGAAAATAATTATAAAAAAAATGTTCATATACCACGAACAATGTTTTCCCAGAGAAATAAGGCTCGAATGCGTTAATTTTATTGGTAGTAAAACGCAGCATCTGTTAAAAGTTTATTTCCCGTAGAAAACATCTAGTCACACGTGCAGTACCTTGCAAAGATAGCTTTTGTGATTTACTAACAGCCATGTTGCGACTGCATTTTAGTTCAATTTCATATGGAATATTTACCTGACCCTTTGAAAATCTCCATCAACTCTTCCGCAAGCTATTTTGTGTCGAAACAGCCGCAACACCCAATGTAGATCGTAGTATCTAAGCATTGCATCACGTTGTGGATGCGTAACTACCGAGGTTTCCCGATACAAAACATTACTTTTGAAGGAAAAAAGTCTTTCTATGACATCTACAAGGTATTTTTAGGCCGTGGTGAATTAGGTTACGTTTTTGACACCCCTCCACCACTGGAGCTTTTAGCTTTCGGTAAGCTTTAACAGGACGACTTTATATGGGCAGAGTCAATACGCTTTTTATGTTGGTATAGAAAATAATTATAAAAAAAATGTTCATATACCACGAACAATGTTTTCCCAGAGAAATAAGGCTCGAATGCGTTAATTTTATTGGTAGTAAAACGCAGCATCTGTTAAAAGTTTATTTCCCGTAGAAAACATCTAGTCACACGTGCAGTACCTTGCAAAGATAGCTTTTGTGATTTACTAACAGCCATGTTGCGACTGCATTTTAGTTCAATTTCATATGGAATATTTACCTGACCCTTTGAAAATCTCCATCAACTCTTCCGCAAGCTATTTTGTGTCGAAACAGCCGCAACACCCAATGTAGATCGTAGTATCTAAGCATTGCATCACGTTGTGGATGCGTAACTACCGAGGTTTCCCGATACAAAACATTACTTTTGAAGGAAAAAAGTCTTTCTATGACATCTACAAGGTATTTTTAGGCCGTGGTGAATTAGGTTACGTTTTTGACACCCCTCCACCACTGGAGCTTTTAGCTTTCGGTAAGCTTTAACAGGACGACTTTATATGGGCAGAGTCAATACGCTTTTTATGTTGGTATAGAAAAATAATTATTAAAAAATGTTCATATACCACGAACAATGTTTTCCCAGAGAAATAAGGCTCGAATGCGTTAATTTTATTGGTAGTAAAACGCAGCATCTGTCAAAAGTTTTTGCTGTAGACATCATCTAGTCACACGTGCAGTACCTTGCAAAGACAGCTTTTACGATTTACTGGCGGCCATGTCGCGACTGCATTTTAGTTCAATTTCATATGGAATATTTACCTGACCCCTTGTAATTCTCCATGAACTCTTTCCTGTTCACGTGGAAGAGTTTCATGCGCTGGAGCTAGTAGAATATCCTTTTCAACCTTCTACCTTTCCTTACTACCATTCTTTAAAATGTCCGGCTTAAAAAAATCATGAATCCAACGTATTTGTTGTTAATAATAATAATAAATAATAATAATAAACTTTATTAACGTGTCTTAAAATATCTAGCTTACACTAAAGTAAGCTAATTGGGGACACCTATCTATACCTATCTAAAGTAGTAAAAATATATAGAATATTACAATATATACAATATAAAATATAAAATATAATATCACATCATATACGGTGCGGTTCCACGCAGAGATCCAGGTCGCCCAATATATCGTAGATATATTGGAGCGTGTCCTTAGGTTTTATCGGCACTAAAAGGTCAGGCGAGACATCGTTTCAAGCCTTAGAAGTCATCGTAAAAGAAAACGTGTTTGTGTACAACATGGATGGCCGCAAGCTATTCTCTGTCGAAGCAGCTGCAACACCCAATATAGATCGTAGTATCTAAGCATTGCATCACGTTGTGGATGCGTAACTATCGAAATTTCCTGCCTGCAAGACTTTCCTTTTCAAGGAAATATTCTTTCTCTGACATCTACCAAGGATTTTAAGGCCATGGTGAGTTAGGTTACCTTTTTGACCCCGCTCCACCACCGGAGTTCTTAGCTTTCGGTAAGCTTTACCGGGTCTACCTTATTTGCAGGGTCATGCAATACGCTTTTACAATTGGTGGTGAAGAAAAAAAACTTCATATACCACGAGCAATGTTATCCGAGAGAAACAAGGCCCGAATACGTTAATTGGTAGTAAAACGCAGCATCTGTTAAAAATTGTTTTCCTAGTACCTTGCAAAGACAGCTTTTTAGCGGCCATGTCACGACCGATGTGGAATATTTACCTGACCCCTTGAAAATCTCCACGAACTCTTTCCTGTTCACGTGGAAGTGTTTCATGCGCTGGAGCTAGTAGAATATCCTTTTCAACCTTCTACCTTTCCTTACTACCATTCTTTAAAATGTCCGGCTTAAAAAATTTATAAATCCAACGTATTTGTTGTTTTAAGCCAGAGATCATCTCCTAGATATCTTGGAGCGTGTCCTTAAGTTTTATCCACACTAAAAGGTCAGGCGAGACATCATTTCAAGCTTTAGAAGCCATCGTAAGAGAAAACGTGTTTGTGTACAACATGGATGGCCGCTATTCTGTGTCGAAGCAGCTGCAACACCCAATATAGATCGTAGTATCTGAGCATTGGATCACGTTGTAGATGCGTAACTATCGAAGTTTCCTGTATGCAAGACTTTCCTTTTGGAGGAAAAAGTCTTTCTATGAGGCCATGGTGAAATAGGTTACATTTTGACACCCCTCCACCACCGGAGTTTTTAGCTTTCGGTAAGCTTTCACGGGACGACTTTATATGGGCAGAGTCAAGACGCTTTTTATGTTGGTATAGCCGGGGAAAAATAATTATAAAAAAAACGTTCATATACCACGAACAGTGTTTTCCGAGAGAAATAAAACTCGAATTCATTAATTGGTAGTAGAACGCAGCATCTATTAAAAGTTGTTTTCCCGGAGACGTCATCTAGTCACACGTGCAGTACCTTGCAAAGAGAGCTTTTGTGAGTTTACTAGCGGCCATGTTGCGACTGCATTTTGGTGCAATTTCATCGAATATTTACCCGACCCTTTGAGAATCTCCTCAAACTGTTTCCTGTTCACGTGGAAGGCCTTCATGTGCTAGAGCTAGTAGAATATCCTTTTCAACCTTCTACCTTCCCTTACTACAATTCTTTAAAATGTGCGGCTTAAAAAAACATAAATCCAGCGCATTTGTTGTTACAAGCCAGAGATCATCTCGTAGATTTATTGGACTAAAAAGTCAGGGAGTACGTCTTTCCAAGCTTTAGAAGCCATCGTAAATGAAAACGTGTTTCTGTACAACATGGATGGCCGCAAGCTATTCTGTGTCGAAGCAGCTGCATGAGCACTCAATATAGATTGTAGTGTCGAAGCATTGCAACACGTTGTGGATCTAACGAAGTTTCCTGTATAAAAAACTTTCGTTTTCAAGGAAATATTCTTTCTATGACACTGACGCCATCTTTACACCCCTCCACGACCGGAGGTTTTAGCTTTCCGCAGGCTTTAACGGGAGGACTTTATATGCAGAGTCAATACGCTTTTAATGTTGGTATTGAGAAACAATAAATATATTAAAAAAGTTCATATACCACGAACAATGTTTTCCCATAGAAATAAGGCCCGAATACGTCAATTGGTAGTAAAACGCAGCATCTGTTAAAAGTTGAGTTCCCGTAGAAAACCTCTAGTCACACGTGCAGTACCTTGCAAAAACAGCTTTAATTTGTGATTTACTAGCAGCCATGTCGCGACTGCATTTTAGTTCAATTTCATATGGAATATTTACCTGACCCTTTGAAAATCTCTACAAGTTACTCTTTCCTGTTTACGTGGAAGGCTTTCATGTGCCGGAGCTAGTAGAATATCCTTTTCAACCTTCGACCTTCCCCTACTACCATTCTTTAAAATGTCCAGCTTAAAAAATTTATAAATCCAACGTATTTGTTGTTATAAGCCAGAGATCATCTCGTAGATATATTGGAGCGTGTCCTTAGGTTTTATCCGCACTAAAAGGTCAGGTAGAACATCGTTTCAAGCTTTAGAAGCCATCGTAAATGAAAACGTGTTTCTGTACGACACGGATGGCCGCAAGCTACCGTATTCTGTGTCGAAGCAGCTGCGACACCCAATATAGATCGTAGTATCTAAGTATTGCATCACGTTGTGGATGCGTAACTATCGAAGTTTCCTGCATACAAAACTTTCCTTTTCAAGGAAATATTCTTTCTATGACATCTACCAAGGATTTTAGGGCCATGGTGAGTTAGGTTACCTTTTTGACAGCCCTCCACCACCGGAGTTCTTAGCTTTCGGTAAGCTTTACCGGGTCTACCTTATTTGCAGGGTCATGCAATACGCTTTTACAATTGGTGGTGAAGAAAAATAGTTATCAAAAAAAACTTCATATACCACGAGCAATGTTCAGATCCGAGAGAAACGAGGCCCGAATATGTTAATTGGTAGTAAAACGCAGCACAAGATCTGTTAAAAGTTGTTTTCCTGTAGACGTCATCTAGTCACACGTTTAGTACCTTGCAAAGACAGCTTTTACGATTTACTAGCGGCCATGTCGCGACCGCATTTTAGTTCAATTTTACGTGGAATATTTACCTGACCCCTTGAAAATCTCCACGAACTCTTTCCTGTTCACGTGGAAGAGTTTCATGCGCTGGAGCTAGTAGAATATCCTTTTCAACCTTCTACCTTTCCTTACTACCATTCTTTAAAATGTCCGGCTTAAAAAATTTATAAATCCAACGTATTTGTTGTTTTAAGCCAGAGATCATCTCCTAGATATCTTGGAGCGTGTCCTTAAGTTTTATCCACACTAAAAGGTCAGGCAAGACGTCATTTCAAGCTTTAGAAGCCATCGTAAGAGAAAACGTGTCTGTGTACAACATGGATGGCCGCTATTCTGTGTCGAAGCAGCTGCAACACCCAATATAGATCGTAGTATCTGAGCATTGGATCACGTTGTAGATGCGTAACTATCGAAGTTTCCTGTGTACAAAGCTTTCCTCTTGAAGGAAAAGTCTTTCTATGAAGGCAATGGTGAAATAGGTTATATTTTTGACATCCCTCCACCACCGGAGTTTTTAGCTTTTGGTAAGCTTTAACGTGACGACTTTATATAGGCAGAGTCAAGACGCTTTTTATGTTGGTATAGCCGGGGGAAAATAATTATAAAAAAACGTTCATTTACCACGAACAGTGTTTTCCGAGAGAAATAAAACTCGAATTCATTAATTGGTAGTAAAACGCAGCATCTATTAAAAGTTGTTTTCCCGGAGACGTCATCTAGTCACACGTGCAGTACCTTGCAAAGAGAGCTTTTTTGATTTACTAGCGGCCATGTCGCGACTGCATTTTGGTGCAATTTCATCGAATATTTACTCGACCCTTTGAAAATCTCCACAAACTGTTTCCTGTTCACGTGAAAGGCTTTCATGTGCCAGAGCTAGTAGAATATCCTTTTCAACCTTCTACCTTCCTTTACTGCAATTCTTTCAAATGTCCGGCGTAAAAAATTTATAAATCCAACGTATTTGTTTTTACAAGCCAGAGATCATCTAGTAGTTGTATTGCAGCGCGTCCTTAGGTTTTATCCGCACTAAAAAGTCAGGGAGTACGTCTTTTCAAGCTTTAGAACCCATCGTAAATGAAAACGTGTTTCTGTACAACATGGACGGCCGCAAGCTATTCTGTGTCGAAGCAGCTGAGCACCCAATATAGATTGTAGTGTCGAAGCATTGCAACACGTTGTGGATCTAACGAAGTTTCCTGTATAAAAAACTTTCGTTTTCAAGGAAATATTCTTTTTGTGACATCTACCAGGGCAGTTAAGGCCATGGTGAATAAGGTTTAGTTTTTGACACCCCTTCACCACCGGAGTTTTTAGTTTTCGGTAAGCTTTAAGAGTCAATACGCTTTTACGATTGGTATTGATAAACAACAATAATAAAAATAGAACTCCATATACCACGAACAATGTTTTCCATAGAAACAAGGCCCGATTGCAGGGTTAGTAGAATATCTTTGAACTTAGCGAATGAACTTAGCGCCCAAGCATTGTAGAATGTTATGAATTCGTTACTAACGGAGGTTCGTCAATAAAACAAGTGTCCTTTTGAAAGAAAAACTTTTTCTTTAACATCAGTTGTTAACACCCATTTACCACCGGTAAGTTAGAGAGCTTTTTGTACGCTCTAAAGCGGCCTTCACACTTCAAACTAATGTTGGCCAACTCGTGTTGGGAAAAAGTTGGTGAGAATAGAGACAAGTTCTATTTATCGCCAGCAGTTTGCCAACATGTTGCTGTGTCGTTCACACACATCAATTTGATTTTGCCATGCGTCAAGAGTTGGCCAACATTCAGGTTTCAAGTGTGAAGGCCCCTTAACGGGGAGGGCTTAACATTCAGACCCAATACGCTTGAACAATGGCTATTGACAAATTAAAAAAAAAAAAACTTTTACATACCAGCAAAAAAAAAAATGGTTTCCGAGAGGAACAAGCTAAGGGGCGAATATGTTAACTCGTGGTAAAAGGCAGCATCTCTTGAACCTTGCTCTAACAGGAGAACGGCCCGGCGATTTCTATGCGCCTTTAAATTTTTTGTTGACGGAACCTTCACATATTGGCATCGCTAATGTTTCCAAAAAGAAGAAGGACCTTAATACTTTAATTAGTGGTAAAAGACAAGACTTAATTTATTTAGCTTGAGTGGAAGTCTTAATTTATTTCGCTTGCTTTAATAAGAGGTCCTTGTCGTTAATCCTTTACTATTTTAATTTATATCATATCTAATAATATCATCATCAACAGTATTTAGTCAGTAATATCAATTTTATATTTTAATTTATTTTGATCTTAATTTTTAACTTAACATTAGTCGTGGAATATCTGTCAACTAGCCGTATGGCTAAGTATATTACCACGTTAAATAAAGTGTCCTAGGTCCTATGTCCTAATTGATACTGAGGAATTCCGTGGTAAACACTGCCTTTTTTGAATTGGTACCAGAGTGACTAACAAAAGCGTATAAACGCCTTAGTTTAAAGTGAAACTTATTGTGTGTCTGATGAAACCATACTGAGATGGCTAAGACGGGTACACATTTCCGTAATTTTGTTTGTAATTAAATATGACCTCGGCCAAGTATCAGTTACCAGTCTCAAAATCATTTTTTGATAAAAATATTGCGGCTAATAGGCAATTTTTAAACGATATATTCAGGATGGTAACGCGAGATTTATTTTAGCCTTTCAGGCATCATGGTGGTGCGGTGACACTTTGACGCGTTAACTTTACCACGGCTACGAAATACTGCAAGGTCACCTCTTAAAACCTAAATAAACAGATCAAAACATAAAAAACCTTATATATTTTCTTAAAATGAATGATAGAATAGTTCGGGAATCTCAGAGAGTCGTTTATAGTTGATATTATGACGTGGTACAAACAGCCATATTTATGGCCCTCTATTACACTTTTTACCATGGTATTGTACCCTATTTTTATCCTGTTTCTTAAGTGCAGGACGGAGAGAGCAAATTTTCCGATACGTGCCCAAATATGGCAGTATCGATTACGCCCACTCATACAAAATCACTTGACGGAAGTAATCCTTGAGGAATTGTCACGCACGGAGAGACGCACGGATATAGTTACTCGTTTCGGACAGGAAAGAGACAAAAGGCTCAAAACGTGAAAACGACAGCTTCATATCGATGCTACTTCTCTCTTAGGTGAGTTTAAAAGGTTTAAAATAGTGCAAACGAAATAATATTGCCTTAACAGAGAAAGAGCTCGTGTGCAGGCCTCGTGTGCAGGTTTATACGGACTATACGAAGTCTTACATGTATCTGTAAACATGACCTAAGACTTAATCGCTATTTTTCTTAGGGACAGAACTGAGCCCTACAGACTCTTTTAGCATAGAGCTAATATGTCAGTTCAGAAAATATCCATTCGTTAAGTCTGACCTCCTCTTCAAAGGTTAGTACAAAGCTTATTTCACTTTGATCTCCACGGGCACTTTCGGGTCGTTCTGCAAGGACCGTAGCACATTGATTTTCTTGCTTATTTTGTTGGTTTTATTTATGAAATTTTATCGTTTATATCTTTGTTTCTTTTGTTATAAGTAAGCTGTTTTATAAAGCGCTTGAGAAAGAAATCTGCTCAAAGCCAATCTGTTATGATGCTCAGGGAGGGTAGGTTGTAACGGGAACCAATAGCAATCATAGTGATCATACCATTGTGTAGACTGCGAGAGTATCCGGTTTTTTGGCAGGTGAAACGGGAGCCCAAAAGAAAACCCCAATTCTCCTGCAGGCGATAGGTGAAAAATTATTAATTTTAATCATCTTGCTGTGTCAGTGTTTACTGAAAACAATTTGTGAAAACACTTGTTTGTTATTTTACTATTAATATTGTGACCCCGGCGGGGGGAAGAGGTACTCCCTTATATGGCTTATACGGGGATGTGCCGCTGGACAGGATATGGTTTTTGGCCTCTTTGTTCTAAACAGGGTATATAATTTTATGTGTTTGGGGGTCCTAAACAGGGTGTGTTATTGTCATGTGTCCTAAACATGGACCTAAAATGAAGGGTGTTGTACTGTGTGAAACAGGGTAGGTCTTTTAGAGCATTCAAGGTTTTTTTTGTCCTAAACAGGGTCAGGGTCAGCCTTATACTCAAATATGGGTAATTTATCCCCCCTCACTTCCCCTAGGATGTGAACCCTACTGCCTAAACATTTAGGCCTAAGCAAGTGTACAATCATTTCTCTTTTAATTTGGGTACGTATCGGTACATAGAGTTGCTATACAGCTATTTAAATTAACATTGTTGGAAGGCCTTCATGATAAGACTGCCAGGAGGCATAGGTAATTGATTAACAAATATCCCATAGTTAGCTATGGCCAATCCCCTACAGAGATTAAATCACAGTGACAAGTGTTTATGGTACTTTCACCCATCCTATGTCAGTGACAAGTGGGAAATTGCAGCTGAATCACAAACAATTTCCTGCAGCTACCTATATTGCATGTACCTCTCAATCTTGCCACATAAGCTCCAGGCTTTAAAATTCAACAACGTTAATTAATATAGCTGTATTTGAAGATATTTAAAGTATCCAGAATGAACTGAGTGAATTGAAGCAACCCTTGGAGCAGGGGCGGGGGGGGGAGGGGGGCTTAAATTAGAATTGATATTGCATTACAGTATGTGTGCCTAAATCTCAGCCATCTATAATTTTGGGTTCTTTGCCTTTGCTTTGTACACAAAGCAAAGACAAATATAGTGTTGAAGTTTCAGCTTGCTGCAGATGTTCTGAGGGAAGATATAATTGTAGTTTTGCACATTACACCATGTTTCCACCTTTCACTTAGTTAATGACCAGTGCAGATAATCTGACATCGCGATAAACAAACAAGCATCTTGACTCAATTTTCAGGTCCCTAAATTGCATTTTACATCTTTGTCTTGTAAGCTGCTCAAAACTCATTTTGGCACAGACACTTATTGAAGGATTATGAGAAGCACGTTGTTGGATTAAGTTTAATTTAATAATGACAAAGGTCAAATAGTGATAGTAAGTTAACTTAAATCCTGAGGGGTCAACTTATTTGCAAGTTTGTGGTGGACTTCAAGTGGCATTTTAGGCAGGGAGGGGGTACAATTTTAAAGCCAAGGAGTTGACTTTAGCGTGGGACACTTTCTATTTAACTTAGCAAGAAGCGTGCTTTACTTCATATTGAGAATGTTCCATGAAAGAAGTGAAAACATGTCCACTGGAAATTGAAGTTGGCCTGTTGGCCCATAGACAGCAAGGGGGCTGAGGGGAGATGGCACTGTCTTAGATCTTGTAAAGCATCTGTGGTGGCAGAAGGAGTAGTTCTTAACAAAATATTGACATACCTTCAAGAATCCTACTGCTGAGACAATTCTTTGGGATAAGATTGGATCCCAGCGTGTAAAAGTGTATTGTTTTATCTATGATATTCTTTAATCAACAGGTACTTCTCTGTGAGCTGCTGATGTTCAATGTATTGAGATCATGGCTAGGTGGAAATATGTAGTTATAACAGCTACTGTACTCCTCTATGTGATGCTTTCTACATTTGACATGTATTTGAAGTGTAACATGTCTTCTCTCATCAGTTCCGTGGTACGTCTGATCCTTTTCTGTTTCTTAAGAATACATATTTTTTTTGTGTTGTTTGAATAAAGGGTAGTCGACTGAAAAAAACATGAATACAGGCAACACTTCTTATCAGTATAATATATTAAAGATGAATGTCTGGACCAGGTTTTCAGTGAATGACCCTGCTTTAATTGCTTAATATGAATATAAGGAAATTGCTGTGGCATTCAGAAGTTTTTGCTGTGAACAAAATGTACCAAGGTACCGAGGTATTCCACTCCCACTTGCTGATTATAACCAAAGTGCTGCAGCCGCACCTCCTTGGTTATTTATCACCTCATGTCCAAGGCGTTCACATGAAATAATTGTTAAAAATATTGCAGCAGAAAATGTGTGCAAAGGGACACGGGAAGAAGAAAGTGCAGATCACCTGATTTCAGCATATTTTTTTCTGCTGAGATACAGTGCATGACCATATTTCAACAAGTGACAAAATCTTGGGGAGATTTCTGATAAAACCTAAATGAAAAAATGTATTTCAAATTATTAATTTATACTCAGCAGAGGATATAATATAGTGCAGGTTTCAGTAATAATATTATTCACTGCTTCCTTACTCAATGTGTAGTTAACAATCATGAGCACTGGTTGAATGTGAGGTGATAAAATAATCAACGAGGCAATAAGTACCAACAAGCGCAAGCTAAGTGGGATAATTGTTATATTAATTCACAACTTAGGTATTTTGTCACTGCTGAATTTTTTTGCCATAATTTTTGGACAGAATTTTTGCTTCAAGGCAAAACCTCTTAAATGCTGTAGAACATGACATGACATCAAATTTCCTTTTAAGCACAGTTATTCGCTGATAACTAGTGTGCTGTGGACCAATCAGAAAACTAGAAATTCATGAACCGATCTACATTGAGATGTGATAAAAATCACTTTGAATTAAATTGGAAATATAAATTGAAATTTTCTTCTATCATTTTCTACGTTTTTCTCTGTGATTTGAGATTTTATCCTTTGGTTGAGTATATATGACCTCACCAGGAGTCTTTGAGTAGCTCAGCAGTTAGAGCGTCCAACCAGTGTACGGAAGGTCATGGGTTCAATTCCCGTTGGGGACTCAGATTTTTTCTTTGTCCCATTCTCATGACATTCTGAATATTCCACCTTTTTAAAATAATCTTCCACCCAATCTGGTCAGACATGAACTCCAAACCAACTTGATGCTGCATGCCTTGATGGCATGAGCTCAAGAGCTCGTAATATTATTAAAATGAGTCCATTTTCTGGAGTAGCTGTGTACAGACACTATTTTGTGAGGCCTGGTTCAAATGTCAAACTGTTCTGATGCACCAACCTCATACAAGTTACAAAAGCAATACCTTTTGGTCATTTGCATTACACTGAGCACACAAAAAGTTTTAACTACGCCTAACTCAGATCTCTCTTCTACTGTTACTGTTTCAGTGTTCAGCATATGATGCAGGACAAGTGACTGGTCCATTGTGTCCTGATCTTTGTGAACAAAACATTATCCATCCTGGAAAGTGTTTTTCAACAGTAACTGAAAAAATGGTTTATGATGGTGAATGGGGAGGAATTCAGGTTTTCCTTAAAATGAACATGGACTGGTTTAATCATTTTGGCGAAAAACAGGAAGTAACGGACAATGATATTTTGTCATCTTTTCAATATTATGTATCTTCTCGAGTGGAGTCTCTATTCGGTGATTGTTCAGAATGTGACAAACTCACATCGCGTCTGATGCAACTCGGTGATAGCAACAGCGATGGGGTCATAACAGCTACAGAAGTCAGGACATTTGTCTCTTTGCTGAATCTAATAGAGCCCGTGATGCTGATAACCTTAAATGACAGCAAGCACACTGTGGATTTCTATGGATATTGTGGTGGATTGTACGTAGTTGAAAAAGTGCCTTTTATTGCTTCACAAGTGTTTGGCGAGAAGTGGCAGTTGAAAGATTTATCTCTCTTCCCCGATGCATTGGAACCACTAGAGGAGACTGCAAGAAACATTGCTGTAAAAATTGCAAATGCTGCTTTTTCTATCCCATATATTTCCACCATTTTGAGTGATACTGTGGCTTTTATAAAGTATCTCATTTTTACTACCTTTTTTCAATCACATGCCCCAAGTGAAAGCGAAAAGTTTCGGTTTCTATATTCAGTTCTTGATGCCACATTAGACTTATCAAGTAACCCTTACAATGGCATGCTACAGTCTTGTGACATGCACCTGGGAAATTATGGATTTACCAATAACTCTGTTGTGAAGGTGATCGATTTTGATCAGACGTACCCTGTGGCATTTTTGAGCGCTCTTCTTCAGCAGATACATTGTTCATCTGATGATGATTGCTGGAAAGGAACCAAAGAGGACTGTCAGTCATCTTGTGACACCGCGACAGGTGCATGTACATCAGCGATACAGAGACAGGACTTAATCAATATCTGTGTGGCTCATATCCCCACTGTTCTACAGCACCCGGGGCAGAACAGCACCTGCCTAAAGAAAGCTGTCGGTAGGCTTGTTGGGTTCTGCCGAACGCTGCCTGTTATTGAATCAATCCAGCAGTTAAGGGAGGCTATCCATGCTGTAAAAGGAAGACTAAAATATATTGAGAGCAGTTGCTCTCAGATATGCTAAACTGCAGAGAAATATTTATTGATTGTGATGACCGTAATGATAGTGTCAATGATGATGGTGATGACGACGGCGGCGACGACGACGACGATGATGGTGGTCGTGGATATGAATTGTTTCTGTTAAATTTTGTTTTCAAAACACTGTTTAAGTCTCTGCAGAACTTTTGCCAAATTTTCATGAAAAGATTTTGTTGGTACTCAACTATCATCTTTAAGCGCAGTGGGTGTCTGGTGTTTTAACTCTGCTGTTCTATTAGTAAATTAAAAACCAAAAATACCGTAATTAAACTTCTTGTTTTTGGTCCGAAGAAAAGAAAATCGTATTTATTTCGAGTCTTTCCTTATGTATTTGGAAAGCTGGAGTTTTTTGTTGTTTGTTTCCACTCTTTGAACCTTGCCTTGGGCTCGGTCCGCAACCTTGCAAACAATAACGGCTATCGTTTTTCATATAGCGTCTTCACGCCATTAATTTTAAGAAACATTTGCCTTCTCTTCTGAAAATGTGTGTACGCTCAACTGCTGGCAAAACGTTTAAAGCTACCACCGTATGCATTACCTAAACAACTCTGTTTACTGTATATTAACTTTATTTCTTTTTTCAAAATGTTCAATTTTTAAAGGGAAAAGTTTACCAAATATGGGTGCATATGGAACGTGTTTGGTTAAAGGACTTTATCAATAAGACTAAATACTAGGCTACATCTGTTGTCGCTGTATTGTATCTGCTTTCAATTTAATAGTCCGGTACCAGGCGAACGCCAGCTTTCACATGCCGTTGATGAGGTTGCTTGTGTTTAATAGACAATGTCATGACAGTCCTCGACCACAGAGATGAAAATAAGTCGGAAGTTAGGTCGGACCCATCGGACTAGCAATTCTAACTCCCAATTCCATCGGACTAGCAATTCTAACTCCCAATTCACAACTCGTAACTCGCAACTACAACACGCTACTTCACAACTCACGAATTATCAGTCCCTATCTCTCCTCCGCAGAGGCTCCTGTTTATTAACACCAGTGAAAGAAAAAATGAGGGAAGCGGGCGCGCTTAAGAGAGAAAACGGCAGCGGGGAACGATGGGAAGAAGGAAAAGGCCCCTTCCAAGCGTTCCCCGCGCGCTTTATTTCCCTCTTCCCAACCTCCGCGCGTTTCTACCCAGCGCGACTGTAGGAGGCTTCTGCGGAGGAGAGAGAGTCCCTATGAAATTTAGTTAAGGTGGGAAGTTTGGAAACCGGCTTCAATACGAGTGTTTGTGAATTTGGAGTTTTTCAAAAAGAAATGCACTTCTCCTTCAATTTATAACATTTTCCTTTCATGTTTGCTCCCAGCGGCGTAGCTAGCATGAGGCAAGAGGAGGCAAGTGCCTCGTCTTGCCTAGGTTTTGTGCTAGAAAAAAAATCCTGTTGGAAATATTATCCCTATAGTCATAGAAAGTATTTGCCACTGAGTGATTAAAGATTAACCCAAGTAAGGTGTGCGAAACAGGTTTTGAAAAGACTCAAGTGGTTTATTGCATTCCACCTATCAACTTCGTGCATGAGGTAACTAGACAGGCTGTGTGACACCTTTCACGTGCGCATTACTACGGGTGGATTCATTTGCAGCGTACGCGTATAATTGTCGCATTTTTAACGCGTTTCCCGTCGCAAATAAACGTGTCTATACACCCCAGAAAAACCACCCGTGCGAAACGTGCATTGTTTTTCAGCTTGATTAAAATGTACAGCGACACAGCGGAAAGTGAGGAAAGCGTCAGAAAATTATTTCTTGGGTGGTTAATTTCCCTTTCAACACTGTCGGGAACGTAATAACTAATTACAAATTAGAGGGTAGTGGTGGAAGTAACAGTTTCGAAAATATAGCAGGTAGAGGGGAAGATTAGATAATAGTATCAAGGGAAGATGATTATGTACTTTCTTCTATTTTCTACCAGTGGTACCAGCAATTATTTGCGTTGTCTGCAAATCTGAGATAATTAAAGTTCAGAGGGTAAGAAATTCGACAGCCTGTTTATTTGCATCGCATTCAGGCTACGCGTAGAGGTTATGCGGTTAATTAATAGTATATCAATTTATCGCATTCATTGTTCCATAAATCTGCATTACAGCAAAGGGGAAAACGCAAATCCTTTGCAATTTTTTTGAATTGACATTTCCTTCCTGTTGGAGAAGAAGTCAGAGTCGACAGCGTCAAAATAGCCAATGAAGTGGGAGTGCACGCTGGAACGGGTTATAATGATTTATCGCTTACCCCAGACGCGTAACATAAACGCGATGCAAACAACGGGTTCTCCCACCGTCGGAATGTTTATAATTCTACTTTCCCCGAACGGATTGAAACGAGTTTGGCGTCCATGGAAAGCTTAGAACTCATAGTATCTAGCTAAAGTATTAGGGTAGCTAGAGCAATGCAAAATTTGGGATAGCCATCTACTTCCTGCCATTGTTACACTTAATAGTGGTATAAAAAATGTTGAAAGCACTAAAAAATCTGCTGTTTTGCCCTTGCACGATACTGAATTTTGAAGAAAAATCTCTTGAAAAAGTGCTGAAAATAGCATTTCAGAGGGAGTAGATTTAAACATTTTCCGGGGGACCATGGCCCCACACCCCCCTAGAAGCTCACACCTTTGGCGCTCGCGACACTTGCCTCGTCTCTTCTGGGCGGCACGCTATTTTAAAACCGTTGCCTGGAAAGTGAAATCCCTCCATTTGCGATGAAGGACCGTTGGACAACAAACGGCTCCTGGTTAAGTCGTATCAACTTTATTTCAATTCCGCTGGGTTCGATATCCACAATCTCCACAGAAACTCTCTATTACCCTTGGAAAACA
Source organism: Siderastrea radians (assembly GCA_964017195.1). NCBI lineage: Eukaryota > Metazoa > Cnidaria > Anthozoa > Scleractinia > Rhizangiidae > Siderastrea > Siderastrea radians. The sequence continues at coordinate 38,128,612 of OZ024889.1, read as the reverse complement.
TTGATGTTCGATAAAAGTGTATTTCCATTTCTGGAATATTTTAATTAAACTTTTAAGCTTGTTTTCCACAGAGCAATTTTTACTAGTGCAGTTAGGTGACTCTTCTCAGCTAACAGACAATTGATGGAGTTTCGCAGACTCTGGCTGAGACGTTATCTTAACGGCCGTGCAACAGAAGGGTCTAAAGCTGGTTCAATCTTAAGTGTACCGTTTCATTGCATTAAAAAGGGGAATTTTCCACTCGTTGCAATTCCGTTGTTTTATTTATTTTTGTTTAGTGTACGTGATGATGTACACCGTTTAGCACCATTTCTTTAAGCGAATGGCTTGAACCCGTCTTATCGACGACAGCATAACCAACAAACAATTTCCTGGACAAACGGAAAAAAATGACGAATATTAAACCGTCAAAAATTGGTAGGAAATGAGACGCTGGACTCTATTTTTCAACAACATCACTGTGGAGACTGTATCTAAAAATATTTTAATTTCGCAGAGAAATACAAAACTTGCACACTTTGTAATGAGTACATAATTGTTCAATCAGCTATGGTCGGGCTGTCATGGTGTATTTAACTCCTACCAACCATGGAAACATCTTTATACTTCGTTTTATCTCCAGATTAAACGAAGAGACATTTAGGGCTAAGAGGACTTTATAATACAGTTTTTAACATACTATTTATTTATTTATTTATTTATTTATTTATTTATTTATTTATTTATGTACGCCACAACAAATAAGCCACCACAAACACAGGAAAAAAAATCAACATAGTGAGTAATCCTACGGTAATATCAATTTTTGATACAATATATGCAGACATGTAAGTGTCGCTTTCTGTAACTTTATAATTTTTTCTCGATATTCCTGACTATTCAATAATTCACTTTTAAAAAAGGAGGAGAAAAAAAGAGGAAGAGGGAAGCAAGCTAAATATATATTTGCATTGCTTTCTATTACAATGCACATAAAGATTTGATTTTCACTCTGTTATGATGGAGGAAAGGAGAAACGGAATATTGCGCATTTTACTTACCCAAATAAAGAATCTGGCAACCAAGAAGGAGAAGTTTAGGTACTTGCGAAATGAAAGGTCTGTCATTAATAACAGTGCGAACGATGGCGAAAAATTAGTCGTAATTGAAGGCTTTGCACTGTTATCTGACCACTGTTTAAAGCCTTGCCAAACAAGGGTTGCGTTACACGTCCAGAAAAGATGAATGAGAGTCTCCTTGGTATTTCGCCAAGGAGTGCGCCAAGGCATTTTCTTTTAGCTGAACTTGTTTTGTTAGAAAGGTATTAATCGCCAATCTTCTGTGAACGATTAATTTGGAAATTCTTGTGCATAGGAACGGTGTTCGGAAAGCTGCGTTCCAATCAATAGTAGTATCTTCATAGTACAGTCTAGAGAGCTTATCGCTGTTTTTAAACTAGAAAGGTTAGTCCTAAAAATTTCTAAGAACGTTTCTTTAAAGTGCCACTGAGACGAAAATTCGTAGGCCTACTTTGGCCAAATTCTGTTGCAGAATATCGCGTTTTGTTCATATTTACCCAGAAAACTGAACAACAAACCGTCCATCCTAATATTTTTTAGCTCCAAAGTTTTGTAAAATGTGTCCGCCATTACTGAAAACGTGTTCCTGGGTGATTGCGCAATTTAATAGCTTGTGACGTCAGAGGCTCACCTCAGTCGCGTTTCCTTGTGTTTTGACTCAAGATGCCTACCGTCGACTGCGAAACCTCCGAAGAGTATTTCTACGATTCGGAACAATCTTAAGCTTTCGAAGCATCAGAGGACTAATTTCATTCATTTTTCTTGCCGTACGATGAAAGAACTGACGTCAGGAGATTTCAGCTTATACTGTTGCCTTATTGGCGGGAGTTCAAAATATGCGCGAAATAATGCCTATACAGTGATTACAGTTCAGGCCTCAGTTGTTCAAAAGTTGATAGCGCTATCCAACGGATAAATCACTATCCAGTGGATAAGTGTTAGGGAAACCAATTGCGTTATCCACTGGATAGAGATTTATCCGGTGGATAGCGCTATCCAACTTTTGAACAACTGGGACCAGGCAGAAGTTGCTCGAAGAGCGGAAACTCTTATCCAACGGATAAATCGCTGTCCAGCTATTCGAAAAACTGATGTTTTAAGCTTTGGAAATTTAGACAAAACACCCATAAAAACTCTAGATTTGATGCCCGCGAATTCTCAAGCATCGGTCGATTGATTTTATTGTTCACTTCGTTGGAGAAATAAAAGAAGCTATATTTTGTGCCGTTGTTTATATTTATATTGTAAAGCATTGAGTTTTTTGGCCATTCTTAGCATAGTGTCGGAAACTTTCTTGAAGAGCCGTAATGTTGTAGTCATCTGGCATCTGGCAGTGTGTCCATCATAGTACAGTGGTCGCTTAATGCAGAGAAACACAAGTGCTTGGCGTTTCTAAACATTTTGAACAGTTTTTGTAGAATCTTAACTTGAGCCGAAAAAAGTGAAATAAACCAAGACCTTTTTTTAAGAACTGGAGGCCTTGGGTAACCGGAATCTAAATATTTGTAGTGCAAATCAAAGCCACAAGGAAAATTTTCTGCTGTTCAACAACAACATGCGGACCGCCGAGGAAACGAAGCTTTCACTTGCTTTATTCATTGCGTAAAAATAATAACTTGATGTCTAATCATGTTTCCTGGTAGTTCATTTACTAAGATTGCTATGACAGTTAAAAGAAATAACATTGTAATCCCCTTAGACAAATAGTGGCGTGTGATATTTTTTCCCAACTTAAGTTTCCACGCAAGACGAGCCGACCTGTTGAAGCCTTCATATATTTCGAACATTATAATAATGTCAATGGAGTCTTTACCGACAGGGGATAAGGAGAAAAGTTTCTCGACATTCAGTATGGTATGCTATAAAATAAATGACCATGCTTCTAAGTGATTACTGCTTTTAAATTAACACACACGGAATTAAAAAAAAAAAAGAAAAAGAGCTAAGCAGTACTGGCTTAATCGCGGCGGTCCTGCATTCGCCCAGGATGGATTTTTACGAGGACTACGCCGAAGATCTTCGCCCTAGCAGACGGCAGAACTGAAAGGGTTTTCCACAAGAAAAATAAACTTTAAAATACGTTAAAAGAAAATAAGTTTTTCACAATGGTGGCTGCGTTGAAAAAGAAACAAACTGTCACTTCAACTGCGTTTAATAAGATTAGGTACCTTTCGTCCCGTTGTTTCCGGATCTTTTTTTCCACATAGTTGGAATGGACAATGGAATAATCGACCTCTGGGATCCTTCGACATGACCAGCCCTCTGGAAACACTCGTCCGTGAAGTGATCAGAACAGCCGACAAAAATACCTCTCAGGCTGAAATTTGCATTGTAAGTGAGTACGAACATTATCCATTTTTCCACTGCGGGTGCGCTCGCAAGGCTTTGATGAAGGGAAAAACCAGCTCGCTGGTTGTTTTTGTTGTAGCATTGTACAACGCAAGTAATACCCATCATAACTGCTGCAGCAACGAAAATTTCAAGATCGTACAGCAAACAGTTGGCAGGAAATCTTCCCTCGACAACAATTAAATTTCCCGCGCCAAGTAACCGTATGAAGGTACTAGGTTTGAGGTGAGCCTCTAACGTCACTTCCGCTAATTCGCAAGCCAGCTTCCGGAACAAGGGCCAGTAATGGCGGCCGTAAAATCTCGACCAAAACCGTCCGAAAAAAGCGACTTCCAGTCGTCGTAATGAATTGAAATTTGGCATGATGACTAACAACCACAGACTATTTTGGAAAATACAAAAATATGGAATACCAAAATTCTGGTCCCAGTGGCACTTTAAGCTTATTCCATATCAACAGCTGTCCCACTTGAAGAGCATGCCCAGTTTGGCGGAACTAGTTCAAGTCTGACAGGTCAGACCAGTCTATCGGACAAGTAATAAGCACTCTATGCGGACCTATATAAATTGACGCACGGGGATGTATGTCGGCACTCGCTTAGTTCTTTTAGTTAAATGAAGGTGGCCCGAAACTATTGCGTGAGGGGCAACTGTTTTGAAATCAAATTTGTAGCTGCTCAACAGCATTCGATTGCTGAGATATTTTAGACGCTGAAAAAGGAATGCTTGAAGTTAATCAAAAGCGTACTTTAATTGAGATCGATTCCAATATATGAAAATTTTCAGCAATTTTCTTGAACGTGGTTTTCAAAGAAAATGCGTATTATCGAGAAAATGAAAAGACGTTTTTCCTTCATATTACTCTGAACAGGTGCTGGAACCTCAAAGATTTCACGGACCAAGTTTTAGATATTTCGGCTCCACACAACCTTTATAACAAACGGTGATTAAAATAGTTATTAGAGTATTATGTACACGCATTGAGCTATAATTACCACGAAAAGGATTAAAGCGACAAAGAATCGCACTTACTGGAACAAAGGTAAATATGTCTTGTAACTTATGTATCAGAGTCAAAGCGATAAGGAACGCTTTTGACGCCATTATACGGTAAAGCGAGAGCACGCCTTGCCGGTCAAAATTATGGCAACCATGTTGTTTTCCAGGTTTCGCCAAATTTTCCGCTCCTTTTGTCTTATTTCATAAAACCGTCGTGAGCACCCATAAAACAGTCGATAGCAAAGCTCCTGGCTAGATTTTGTCGTATTCTGATAAGACGCTTTTCAGAAATAAGGCAGCAAATTCGGGTCACTCGCGAGCTGCTCGACCAAACTGCTCTGAAAACCATTTTGTTGAAAAAATAAATCAATATCACACATGCTGTTTTGGAATTCTGCACGGGACGATTTGTCCAGGGACCGCGCGGCCTATTTTAAAGTGGGGGGGGGGGGGCTAACTTGGTCGGGGTATGTGGGCGGGGGTGACAGCCTCACGCGAATTTTTTTTTCTTTTTAGTGACTAACAATGCATTTAGGGTGGCCAAGTGTGTTAAAAGTTGTCAGTTTATACCCGTCATATAGAACATGCGCAGTATAAATTGGAACATTGAAACACATGGACCATGTACAATATAAATTGATTGAAGTATGAACATACCCATTAGTAAGGGATCAAAGCTAAACTAAGGGTCTCAGACTCTTCGATCTAACCAGTGATTAATAATGTTGATACTTAGGGCACGTTTTTGTGGTCTCATCCGGAATAGAAGACAATATGCAGTTAGTGTTTTCTCAGTATGGACACTATTCCCTTCTTTCAGTAATGTATTAACGATAAAAAATGAAAGGAATGCGGTCGGAATGTTTTGGTTTATCAGAATAGAAAAAAAAGCGTTCTTTTAGGGATTCAGTGTTCTGAAAACATCTTTTATTCCTAAACCGGAACAGGAATAGCCAGGATAGTTCCAAAATAATGCGCCTGAGCCTGTTCTTTCATCTCTACACACATCTTAAGTCGTATCCGGCAAGGTGCAAATCTTGACCTATTCGCATTTAAGATCTTTTTCTTAAGACTTGTAGAAGCAAACCTGACGTCATATTACAGAATAAGGCCATCTAAGAAAACTGAGCTGAGTATCATGAGCTATATTTTTCACTGACCAAAGTCAGTGTGTCGGTATGTCCTGACTGCTGCATGAATGCCTTATTTTTCATCGTTAGGAGCGACAGAGATCATTCGGCAAAACTTTTGGCAGCTATCCTAGTTGCAAAGTTTACATGCGTATAGAGAAGCTTGAAGAAGTAACGTTGATATTCAGCAAAGATCAAAGCACACTGTTGTTGATAATCCTATCTGGAGACAGACTGCAGTTTGTAATGCCGCACAAAAACGAGAGTCGACAAAAATGCATACTCTTTAAGAGCAGAAGGGTGTCAATGAGAGTTCACGAGAGTTAGAGGCCAAAAGATAGCGAGAATGTCAACTTCAGTCGATTGCAATTAAAATCTGAGCAGGTTCAAACTCTTCAAGATAGAAAAAATGAAAATGATGTGAGCTGCGGAAATACAAATGAAACTAAAAACTGCGACATCACATCTTCACGTCATTTCTTCAAGATACAGCTCATTAGAGCGCACGTGACTTTCAACTAAACAAGCCGAATGGGAACAAGGCGATTTGAACTTTTGTGGGCGGGGTATTCCGTTTCTATTCCGTTACTGTTTGGTCTATATAAAAATTACATCTAACTGGGGAAAACCAAGTACTGGTTAACCCTGAAACTAATCACTGAATACTGAATTTCCAACTTTTTTATTTTTATTTTTATATTTTTTTGGCACCATAAAGTGGAATAAAAAGATAAAAAGATAAATTTAATTCATACCTTTATTCAAATTATTCCCCAAGGTGGACTCCCAAGGGGCCCGATAATACGCATATTCTTTGAAAACCACATTCAAGAAAATTGCCGAAAATTTTCGTATATTCGTATCCATCTCAATAAAAATACGCTTTTGATAAATTCAAGCATTTCTTTTTCAGCGTCTTAAATATCTCAGCAATCGAATGCTGTTGAGCAGCTAAAAAAAATTGATTTCAAAACAGTTGTCCCTCACGCAAATAAATAGCATCGGGCCACCTTAAACGTAATTTTGAAAGTGCGTATGTTACTCGCTAATCAAGGCGGAACCAAGAGTTTAAACCTAGGCGAAACTACACAACTATTTGTTTTTGTTTCTTTCTCTTTTTTCTTACTTCGCATTTAGTGCCCACCAGGGATAAACTTATTTTATCCAGTCGAGATAGCAACACAAGTGCGCCTTTGGTACCGAAATTTGCAATAAATCACAATAAACAACCCACTGACGTGACTGAAATGCCCTAGTGATGGGTGTTCGATACCGTGTTTGAATGAATGTCTTCATATCGTTTTATTCGCAAGAGTTTTGCAAATTGTCTTCGGTATTTGCGACTTCTTATACAATAAACATAAGGATTCAGTGCAGAATTACATGACAGCACTGTCTGCACCCAGGGAAAACATCTTCTAAAGAGCACTGGCTTTTTAGAGGGATTTACGATGACAGGGAGAAGCAGCAAAGGCAACCAACACAAGGCATAAATTCCAACAACAGTGAAGATTGTCTTGGCTGCTTTCTTCTCAGCCTTCTGTTGTTGGAGAGACACTTGCGGCTGCGTTGATGAATTCAGGGTTTGAACTTTGTTTTCTTGGCGTTTAGCGACGAAAAAGATGTAGGCATACATACCAAACGTGCCCAACATTAAAGCAAAACAGTAACAAAGTATAACGAAGCGTGAAAGGATTTCTCTTGCGTAAACCGCCCCAAATGTGAGAGAGATGAGCCAAATTACCCCAATGGCGCAGAAGGATGTTTTCATTGTCATAATAGACGGATATTTGAGCGGAAATCGTATGGCAATTACACGATCAACTGTAACTGCAAACATGTTTGTAACTGAGGCAGACAAGGAACAATGGCCAATAAAGCTTTTTGCAATGCTAAAAGAGGAGTTCTGTTGTGTCGCCTGGCTTGTGAGGTGGTTGTAGTTATATATCAACAGAGGAAGGTAAATAAAGCACACCGTGAAATCTGAAAATGCCAAACTTGAGATGATGAAATCAGGGATGCTGCGAAGGCTTTCAGATTTGAAGACGGCGAGCAATACCAAGGAATTTCCCAAGCTCCCAGAGATGCTTGCCAGAGCACAGATGATGGAGAGAATCACAACTGATTCTGGAGCTAATTCTAGGTTGATGTAGGTTTGTTCAGTTGTCGTATCATTTGAAGAGCTTGGTCCGGACTCGGAACAGTTCACCACACAGGACATGATAATCGGGTGTTCTTTGTTGACAGCTATAACAAAATATATAATACATGCATCTCGTAGTTAACATAAAACTTAAAGACAACGGTGAAAGGAAACTAAATTTATAAATAAACCGTCTTATAGACAGAAATAAAAATCAAAATGTTTAACTTTATACCCAACAGTATAGAAATGGAAAGCGTAACCGTGAGAACGACATAAACAAAAGCGCCGAATGGTTATGTAATCATCTTGCAACATTTTAGAGCGTTAGTAGTTTGTTTTTGCGTTGTTAGAAATGTATAAAGACAAAAATCGACTAGAATTAGCCAATGACGAACCTAGATGGAAGGTTGACCTTAATCAGAAAAAAAAACATAGGAAATAAGTCGAAATATCTTTCTCTTGTAGGACTTACTTGCACTGAGAAGATTTCAGCTAATTTGATGACGCCTCCCAAACTGTTTTTCCACACTACACCTTTTCGCTAACTGGCAGCTGCAATTGTCGGTTCAATTCCACAATAACGACCCCGCTGGATTAATTGTTCAGAGACAAAAAAAATATCGAAGGGAGAAACTTGTTTTAAATATAAACTGTTAGGCTAGGCTCTACATAGCTGAAAACTGCCTAGTTACACAGAACTCGACTGTAGATGTCAACTTTTTTAATGTCAAGCGTATTAGATCCAGCTGCCGTTGTTTCAACATTCACTAGCTCGCTGAATAAACTAAACTGCTCAAAAATAATTAAACCTTTCCAAGTGCTCTACGTGAGCGAACGTTTAATTGAATTTTATTTATGTAGATTGGCTGTGTTCATGGTGTTTATCTAAGTCAGTATAAACTGGATCAGCTTTTATTATTAAAACATTCTGGATAGTAATTAGGGCTAAAACTTCGGGAAATTAAAAATCTTGTCGCCTATTTCGTTTTAACGCCGTGTAAAAGCATTATTAGTGAGCGCAATCATTTGCCAGACGATTTATGCCATGAATGCGGCAATGGCAGATTTTACGGGTAAAATTTACTATTCGGCATTCCTAAGTCAAATTTGTCTGGGGGAAGCATCCCAGGCCCCCGAGAACGTGAGAGCCCCAATTAAGATTTGAAAAGCAAAATTTTAGGCAGAAATACCGCCCTAAATCGAACGACGAGGTAAAACACCGTTAGGAACGATGAGCATAAACGTACGTTGGGAAAATTCTTGTAAATTTAGATCGATTAATTAACATCGCAATTTGACATCCGTAAAACATGATCAAGCACAACAAAATAAGCCACCAGGGGATCTCACCAACCCACCTATATCTAGTGTCACTGATCACCCGTTTCAGCTGTGCCTTGAGCGATAGCCTATCGCCGCAGGTGTTAAGGATCCAATAACTAAATCCTTTATCCTCTGCTGTCACTGATAATGAACCAAAAACACTCCCACATGGACGCTTTGTCTGAAGTTTTATTCACGCTAACACCACGAAGTCTCGATCAAGAGCTCTCGTATAAACAAATTAACCGGAAATCGAACGGAGGATTTTTTAAGATGGATCATTTACCTATTTAATTTGTTTGATACACCAGAGGTACCCAATGAGAGCGCACGAAAATTAGCCGGTGGGTTATTATGTCTGATACTCCTAACACATGTTGTAAACAAATATTCTTCCAACTTGTTTCGCCGCAGTGTGAATCAATTGTTATCAATTGTTTCTCAAGCAAAAAGTATTCACAGTTCTGCCGTGTTGCCATGAACCAGCCGCCCTTGATCAAATAGATAGAGATTGTCCAATGGGCTAATCATATCAAGTCATGGATATCAAGAACACGAATCACAGTTTCCTAAAAATGAAAACTATCTTTATTGGTTTTCATAATAACCCTTTTCCTCCGAACGGGGTAATATGCGGACTCAAACATTTTAAACGTAACCAGCTTTTCCGTCAAGCAATCAATTTGATAAGCATCAGATTAAAAAGGAATGGATCATTGCATAAATGCTTCATTTTGGAAATATGGACCAATTCTGCTGGGGATACATACAAAAGAACTATTAACGCTTTGTGCCAAATCGATGGCAAATTTGGCTTTCACCCGGTTCTCTCTCCAGGTAAGATTTTCCACTTTCCTGAAAAGTTAGCCACACACCGTTCCGCGAATATGAATGGCGATACAGAGGCTAACAAACCAATAAGAGAGAAAAAAAAAAGAAATAGGCCAAAAATAAGGATCGATTACGTGCAACTTTTGAGTTAATGCGCCAAAAATAAATGTCTCCCACAACTACCTCCAATAGGCCATTTCCGAGTTGCCTTGTACCTCTTTTTCAAAGGGAGTCTTGGTGCATAGCCTTTCATATGAAAATGAGTTTTTATTCACATGCAGATAAAACTCATTTTCATATGAAAGGTTTTGCACGAGGCCTCGCTTTGAAAAACAGGCGCAACACAATTCGGAAATGGCTTACTAGATGAAGAAATGTATAGTTTTTGTAGAAACTGGCACCTCAGCCATTTATACGCAAATTATGACAATAACGACCAAAAAAGGAACTCGTGGCTAAAAAGGACAATTTCTTTTCACAAAAATCCGAACGTTAAAGGGTTGAGGTCTATCTGGTGAAAGCGGCCCGTAATTATACTTCTTAAGGGGAGGTGGGGGTTTTTCGCGCGCGGGAGGGAATGTACCATATTCTCTTACCGGTCCGAAAGTCCAGGGTTCAAATCCTGCTCTACGGTATTTATATCACAATAGTCAGGCAGTCTAATGTCTCAACCCTAGCCTACGTTATGTAAAAGCCATCTTTTCAGCCTCCTAGCTATTGGGGATGTTTTTGCCAATACTTGCTTCATTTCTGATGCTACTAAAATGTCCTCAATTAGCACATTCGCGCTAAAACATTGCCAAATATTGCGACCAATTAATACTTCTCCGCGGTAAACCTGGTTTACTTGTTGCTGTCACCTCGGCAACGCCGTACAAGAAACACCGGTAAATTCACCACCGTAAATCGCTTTTTTCACGACCATTTACTGTTTGTACCTCATCAACCAACACTCTTCCAAGAACAATTTTTTTAATAAAATAAGTCAATATAACATTGTACAATTTTATACGCATTACCTTAAGTTCAGAAAAGTGACAACTGTCCTTAGTTATAAGAACTGCTCTAAGCCAGTTAAGATGAACCACAAGTTAAAATCTATGGAGAGCGTTACATGTGGCTTCACGAAATCACGGAATTAAATTTACAACTATATTTTCTCTGCTACCAGCTTGGGACTGCAAAGAAACTGGGTAAATTTGATCTACCTAGTCACCAGTCTCCTTGTGGCTCAGTGGTTAGAGCATGTGACCGGTGTACAGAAAGGCATGGGTTCGATATTATTTCCTTGTAGTTCCACGCTGGGGTTAAACTGAAGACATATCACTTCTTTCTTTCTGGCTTCATCTTAGTATAACGCAGATTAAAAAAACAAACAAAAAAAATGTACTTTGTTTACTTTTCAGTTGACTCACCAAAGCAGCTCTAGTTTTGCTTTTTCGTGCAATTTTTCTCCCAACGGCTAAAAGTAGTGTCCTGTGGAGTAGCGACACAAGTTGCAGGAAGCAGCCTTACTATGCAAGGCTAGAAAAATTTGTTGCAGACGTACACAGTCGTTGCGAAAAGAAGAACAACTTTCAAAACTAAACTAACACATCACGAGCGTTTCAAATGATCGCCCAAAACTCACGGATTCTCAGCACAAAGTAGTTCTCTTTTTTAATTATTCACTGTTTTTCACTACTAAATATCAAAGTTTGGGTGAGCTACCCTTTAAAAGTTTTGGACCTCGCAGCGGCATTTTCGCCGTTTTTCGAGTCTCTAAGCTCTTAAAAGCGGTCATATTTACCGCTTGGGAAAACAAAACAAATTTTGGGGCTGTATTGAAGCTCACGAGGAAATAATAATATCCAATTCCTCGAGCATAAATACGCTGGAGTTTATGAAGAACCTACGTATGTTTACAAGCATGTTTACAAGTTCGGTCGATTAACTCACTAAGAATTTTTTTTACTTATAATTTTTTTTTACTACATAAACATGTCATTACAAAACTGTACGAGAGAACTCTTCAATAATTCGTGTACTGACCTTGCACTGGCATCCCTGATACCATATTCTCACTGCTGAAACAATTTTTTTGTGATTTAAACAAGTTTGAACATGATCTGAAACTATTTCGTACATAGAAGACACGAGAATAGTCATAAACTTCCAACTACAGAAATTGCGTTTATAACTGCTTTGGTAATTTTCAGTGCATCGTCTACCCGTAGTTTGAAAATGATAGCACCCAAATATAATCATGTGACTTAAACCGCGGTTTAAAATTTACTTTAACCTACGTAAAATTAAAAAATTTCAGTTTTCCTTTTTCCCGATTTCCAAGTTTCTCAAACTGGTTTCTATTCAAATATCCAGGTGAATTACGGATGTTAAGTTAGTTTGTATAGGGTGCGCCACTGAGTCTAAGAAAAAGTGACTTTGGTAAGCATGACGGAGGAACATCCTGTCACTGTTATCAGAATTGCACTTCCTTTTGACCACAATTTTAAACCCCATCGCTGTCCGAGTCACTGTAAAAGTCCTGTAGCGTGACCCTGTTAAACTTGTATTTCTGCCTGTCACAGCAATTCATGTACGACCACCATCCCCGTGTCCTCCCTACTGAAAAATCTTTCCTGCTTTCATGGAAACCGTTCATATGGCTATGCTTATCCCGGCGGTAAGCACGGATCCGCAGTGTGATGCTTATGAGGAGAAGGAACACAATAGGTACAGCAAGAACTGAGAGGATAACTAACGCAGGGATCACACCTGCTGTTATGTTAACGCTGTCTTCATCGTCATCGCTATCATCTACGGCATCATTTCGCGCTCCACTTCTAGAACTGTTGTTAACAGAGCTCGCTGCCGATGGATGGTTGGCGTTCTTAGTTACATCAACCCACATAACTGAGCTCTGAGTTGTAGGCTTGGACTTGTCTCGACCTGTGGACGCGTTGTGTTTTGAGGGGTGTATTGAGGGGTCCGTGATGTTCGGGCCTTTGTTGTCAACCTCCTCATCTGTAGGATGAAGGTGCTCATGGGTACCTTGAGAATCGAGGTCTTCAGTGCCTGGACCGTTGGAATCCTGATGATTGTCTGGGTTCACACTAGACTTTTCTTCAGTCCCACCTTGTTCAGTGGTCAGGTCTGTTTCACTGGGGCCAGTGGAATCTTGGCGGCCTGCTGGAATCATACTGGCTTTTTCGTCAACTAAATCTAAAGTAACTGGACCGTGATTTGACGCTTTTGTAGGCATCTTATCTCCATTGATATCCTGTTCAGGACGAGTATTCAACTGCTCGTTTGTAACGACTGGAACAATATACATCGGAGTGGTCACACTAGGTTGTTGTTTTGATGAGAGTTTCCACACTCTGTTCGGACCAGTTTCCACTACATAAACCTCGGTTCCATCAGCAGACGACACCAGGTCATGAGGCTGGGTAAGAACCTGCGACACAAATATAGAAAATTCCCAGTTACAGCCAATTACCGTCAAGCTTGACTAGTATTTCGATGAACTGAATCGCTCGAGTTTCCAAGTTTACGGGTCGACTGGAAATGAATGATTCAAAATCGCCAAGAAGAATTGGAAATTTGTTGCAGGATTGCGAACTTCCAGGTAGAATTCCACGGTTTGAAATCGAACATTGAAAGATTTATAATGTTAAGTGTAATTTTTCATTTCCAACTGATGCGAAATTTTCGACATTCCATTTAAATCCTCGAAACACTCGTCACATGTGACGTAGATTGACTGTAATTCCACTCAGTTCTATTTCCTCAGTATATTGCCCAAGGGGTAAACGAGGTGCTGTCTTGTTGACCAAACAAATGGAAACATGATTATTACAAAGGCTCTGATAGGCTACACACAAGGGTTCATTTCATAGGCTTATTGTACACACAGCCTGACGCAAACACGAGAAGGAGCTTGCAAAAACTGAATACAGTTTGCTCCCGATAACTTGAACCTTCAAGGGAAATAGAAAAAGGTTCGAGTCGTCGGGGGATGGGATTCCCGCTGACACCACTTATCGCACGTATTCTCACCGGAAGAACTGACACGTTTTGTGCACCAGAACACCAGGAAACTAAAGAAATTTACACAAAGAACAATTAGACACTTCAAAACTACAGTGCTGCTTAATTTTTCGAAAATTGATTCAAAATAAATTCAGTGTGTTGGAGTGCGTTTTGTCTCATTACACTTTGACAAACGAGGTTCGAGTTATCGAGGGTAAAATTATAAAGAAAATGACCTGAAGGAAATAGGACTTAAGTTCGAGTTCGCGGGAGGTTCGAGTTATCGAGGGTAAAATTACAGCAAATGTATGGAGCAAATCCAGGGGAAATCAATTTTGGTTCAAGTTAGCGCGAGTTTCGAGTTACCGAGGGTTCGAGTTACCAGGAGTCAACTGTAGCCGGTTCATGTAAATACTCCATAAGGCTCGACTTCACAATAATCTAACTTAACTTTCGGACCTACCTTAACTTTGTCAAGTGCTTGCATCAGGCAAACTAAACATGTAGCCATTTGCCCTTTCTCAATTATAACTAGAATCTACTTCGCCCGTAAAATGCTTTGTACTGGTAAAAACGTAGCATAAGTATCAAGGTGTGTCACGAAAACAACAACCCTTCACTGCTTCATTTTACAACAACAATGGCAACTGCTGAAACAAAGGAAGTTTCCCGATTTTTTGCCGACGATGATTCTGGAAATAGGTACAAAAGAGAGCTTGTGCAGTGACATGTACGTGAAAGGAGTCAGCTTGCATTTATAATGCAACAGGAAATAGCTGACCGTTATTACAGTTACTTCAAAGGTCAAGTTTAAAAAAGAAAACAGCCTTCCAATCCGAGACTGAAGATAAAAACATGAAATACACTGCAACTGGAAAACGAAGACAAATGCAAGCATACGCGATTATTGATATGAAAGAGTAGGCTGAACATCATATTTCAGTGCAACGTAAACTACATACCTCTTCCTTTTCCGAGGGCCACTTTTGTAACAGGGTCTTATCAGCAACTCTAATTGTGAACCCCTGCACAGGGACTTCTCTCTTTTGATCCCCACGATTTGGTCCATTGACAACGTGCAGGACTCCACCCTCTGGGAAAGAAAGAAAAGTACAGTCAAATCTAACACTAGGAACAAATTCATGACTTGACTAAAATTCCATGGTACATCATATAGAGTTGTTTCATGGGGTTTGTAGCTCATGAAATTTGTTCGCAAGTTTTGGTCTTCTGACAGGCAAACCGTGTAACCAGCAGCTGTTTTCCACGCCAATCCTCTTACTTTTTCGCCATTCTACCGACCAAAAAATCATCATGACTGCGAGTACTGTAACTGGAACCATTAAAACAAAAACAAACAAACGAACAAATAAAAAAATCACGTGGATGTGAGAGTAGAGAATGGAGAATTTCAGAGCTCTTCATTCCAAGTTGAAATATTGAATTGAACAAAAACTGATTAACTCAACAACTGTGGTGGCCTTTTTTGTTTCCATTGTACAAGGTAGCTTGGTTCTCGTTGTATAACTGGCTTCGAATTCGGATATGGCAATCGCACTGTAAAATTCAGGGTTCTTAATATACATGTAAGCAATCTTGCTAATTCCACCCATTTCTCGTATTCTTTAAGGTCTAACCATTAGATTAAGTGAGAGGTACTTTATCGCTCAACATTTAAGGGCCTTTTGCACGAGTTTCTTAACCTTTATATACGACTTTTCTATGTCCTTGTGAACCCTCATAAGCTACGAATCAAATCATTTGCCCCCGCCTCTTTAAAACTGAGCAAAGCAACTCACGTTCTCTATCATGGTAATCCACAGCGTAAACAAGCCCCCCAAACTCTGGTAAGTCAATTTCATCAACAAAGGTGCCTGAGATTGAGCTAAAGACTTGAATGCGGCCATTCTCCCGGTCAGCAACATACAGCTTATGTTTTTTGCTGTCCAGTGCAAGACTGTGTGGAATGAAAAACGAACCAGGGGCAGGAAGTCCTGAAGGAAAAAAAACAGGTTTAAGTATTGTTAATTAAACTTGTGAATGGTCAACACGACCGAGTGGATTGCTGAGTTACATAAGGACGCCGAGCGCGAGAACGCGAGAACGCGAACGCGAGAGAAGTGTACTTTTCGCACTAGTTAACGAAGGGAGTGATATTCATGGAAACCGGATATAGATATCGGTTGCTTGTTGCCTAGTGCTTTGCAAACAGATGCTGCATCTTAAAAACGTTACCTAGCGACAAAAGAATAAACCTTAACAAAGGTACAATGACCAGGCTAAGCAATACGGGCAACATTTTTTGGTGCCACTTATGTTGCGCGGCAAGTTGGTGTTGTTTGCTGCGCGTATTACCACAACATGTCGCAACACTTTTTTTCTTCGCGTATTACTACCTACGTGCGCAACAAATTTTTATGTTGCAGGAAATAGACGTCGCTTCTTGTAGCGGGACAAGTTACACGAAAATGTCCTCCTTGCAATTGGCGTTTAGTCTTCACAGCGGTCAAACGTCACTTCCCATTTCTCAGAGCTTTGAATTTGAATCGGTTCAAAAGTTTACGGGTCCTCGGTGCCCCGAAGGCCCCGACAAACCGAATTTCACTTGGATGATAGTTATTTCATTTTGACCACATATTCAACTTAATAAAAAGCTTAAGTTTAAGTTTCCACATCTGTCTGCATTTCTCTTTGCAAAATTATGGTGGGAGCTGCGCACGCGTCGCAGCTTCGCAACCTTCAGTCATGAGGACATATGTCGACATAGCATAAACGCATGCGCGTGCTGCGATTGAGCAAACTAAAATTTTTTACTTCCACCTGTCCTTTTGCTATACCATGTAGGTCTACAAAGTCCTTTTTCGTGTGCACATGCTTATGCGTACGATAGTGTGACATTTCTTTCAAGTGAGGGTATACACACTTTATTATGCTTATGCTTAGGTTCTCGCCCTACTATAAACCAACTTTTAAAGGCCACTAACAACAACTCAACCAATTTATTTTTAACAGTACCTTCACCAGCATAAGATGGTGTGCCCCACGTATTCAACAACTTTCCGGCAGCAGAAAACTTCAAAATGCGGGAATTGCAATAACTGTAGAAAGAAAGAGTGAGAATTTGTCGTTCATTAAACAAAAACGTCTTATCCAAGAAGGGCAGGGGAACCTTGAATGTGCTCATTATCAAAGAGTTTTCAAGCTTAAGGTGTTCACTATTCTCTTCCGCTAATAAATCCACAGAACTGAATATTTCGTTGTCACATGCTTTCACGGAGCCGACCCTGATTAGCTTTGTAATATTCTGCTGATGGAAACTCCTACTCGATACAACAACTGTCCATGGAATTAAATGTATCCCGCCACAAACACGTTGCCAGGCAAAACTTGGTGACGAAGTTTTTCAGACATCTTCTCCTCGTCTTTGGAATCACATACCAAAGACGACTTTGCGAACGCTCAAGTCTGTCTGTTCCTTGTTGGCAGACAAAGTCTGTACGTGAATCTGAACATATTTACTAAGTACATGTCAATGTCTTCGTGGGTTGCAAGAGCTGAAGACCAGTAACGGGTTGAAAGAAAAATAGCAATAATTACGGAGACTATATGTTGCTCCACCATTTACAGATTTTGTGTATTGAAGTTAAACAATGTCAACCCTCTCCTTTTACGATGAGACAAATCCAAATCAGACGTACCCGTCGGCAACAAAGAATTCGCCACTTTTGTCCACAGCAACAGACGTTGGTTTACAGAATCTGGAATTATCAGACCCAGGAACAAGTTTGTCTCCTAACGCAAGGAGACGCTGCGTTCGATCACTAAGTGGCGAAAACTTGAAAACCTACAACAACAAGAGTACAATTTTCGGTTTTACAGATGCATTTCCTTACAGCTTTTATTATTGGCAGTACGGGCCTATTACGCGTTCAACATACCGGGGTATAAGGAAAGTCCAGGTTTCTGCGCATTTCCAAATCACTTTAAACTGACGTTTTAGAAAGACACAAACTTCAAAAATTTTGGCTTAGGCTGAACATGAATATGGCTGGCCACACGAGCTATGTCGAAACTCGTTAGTCTGGGAACGTCGCTCACTGGAAACTCCCCGAAAGCTATTTTTTCTGCACAATATTCTTCAACAATATTCTTCAATTTTTGTTGATTTTACCGAAATATTTATATTTTTATTTAACAAACTGACAAGTTTGCACTATTAAATGCGTGCCGGTTAACAATGGAAGAATTGATTACTCATGTAGGTGGGTTTAACCCTCTATGTCGCCTTGTGACTGTATTAGTAGGATAGCTGTGTTATACGAGGTTTTGAAACAAGGAAATGATTCAGCATTTGTTCGGCCCACAACGTAATAAGGAGGAGGACATAGAAACCAAGTGGCCGTGAAGTGCGGTCTAATAAATGCCCTAACAAACTAACACCTTGAGAGATGTGTCTTATCTACCACTTTAATTCATTTTATATGTCCAGTTTCTAAGACAAGGAATCATCAAACAATGCTTAATCAAGTTCGTACGCTGCTTGAATACTCTGATGAGAGAAAAGGGAAGAACTTAAACTTATGTCTTCACACACCTGATGGCTGCCAACATCCGTCAACCACAAGTTGTCTTCATGATCAATTGCCAGTCCATGTGGCAAATAAAACCTGCAATGTACAAAAACAGACATATATCTTGTTTAGCGGCAAATAAGAAACTGTTACAATATACCTGAGTTCACGAAAACTTCCTGACGTGAATCATTCACTTTTTTAAATTTGAACAGAAAAGAAAAAAAAAGGTTTTGCTGCATGGTTGCAACACTCATATTTACAGGTTTTGCTCATTGTACATGTAAGTTGATCTTTTCAGCTCTTTTTCAGATTTTTCTGTCTAGGCTGAATTTTCGTCCACCGCTATTTTGGTTTAAGTTTTCTTTTCGGTATCAGCTTTTAAAATGGCTCAGCCATACTTACAAGTTCTTGCCCCAGAAACCTGTCACTTTTCCAGTCACAGAATCAATGATCCAGACGGTGTGCTCTGATAGGGTGCCAACCACGTCAGCATTGCGGAAGACATTAGATGAATCAAACGTGCTGTAAATGACAATGCGATAAGTGTAAGAATACCGCAAAGTGCAAACTACTTTCATACAACTGTCTAATCTAGAAAGTTGACACTCAGTATTCTCCAACAGTAGAATTCCGTTCTAGATGGCAAGGGATTTGAGCTAGTCAGGGTTAGACATTGTGGAGGGGGGGGGGGGGGTTGTGTAGTACATGTACATTTTTCTTACAGTGCCTCTCTAAACCCAGATGTACAGTGTATAAATGAATACCGGCATTAAAACCCCCTGACAAGATGGGGAGACTCTAATAATTCCAACATTCCATCCAGGGGAAAGGTGCAGCAAATACATATCACTGTATTTCATTTACCAGCCCAGGTCCGCAAAGCAAAATACTGCCCAAAGACAAAGTTACTTCTTATATGGACCAACCTAGGCTGGCGAAAAGCCAGTTTTGTAATCTGGTCAGGAGATAGTCACCAGGCAAGACTTCAATTAAAATACATCACTAATTGGTTGCTTGCATTGTGTGCTAATATGCACTCTGATTGGCTGAAAGCTGTATAATAATGGAAAATTACATGTACAATGGGAGAAAACATGTTCATGTTCCTGAACTTTTGGAGAACTCAGAACAGCTGTGGAGACACTCATGGCTTGAGACTCTACAACATTTCTTGTCCTCTTAGCTTCCTACAATTGCAAAATCATGGAAAAGGATTTCTACTTCTCACGTAGCTAATCCATCTATTCTACATGTAGGTAGGAATTAAAACAACATTGACAAAGCACAATGTGACATACCTGTCATCCCATGTTCTGCTGCCACGATGAAACACTATAACTTGTCCCTTGGAGTCCAGTGAAACTCCTGTAACTTGTCCCAATTTCGACTTTTGCAGCGCAGTTAAACTCGGCCAATCAGACACAACATGGAGCTTTGAGGTGTGGTGTTCGTCAGCTACAGGCTGCGTTACAAGTCTTACTGGCTCAGATGGCACAACTGTACTACCAGCAACAGGACGGCTCACTGTTTGCAAAGAAACAATAACCTCCTCTTTATACGATTTCGAGGTAGGAGATGACAGGACGTGAGAAATTCCCTGTGACATTGCCTCAGTAGAAACAGCCATTGAAACATGCCCTTCTTGGCTGGTCGACGAGCTTGATAAAGCAAACTCATCTCTGCCATCCTTTGACTTGGAAACACCACTTTTGTGAACTTTATCCAACTTTGCGGGCTCAGTTGACATTTTAACAGGAACAGTGAGCTGCTCACTCTCCTCTGCAGACAATGTAGAGGATATCTTACTGTGCACAGTTGAAGGGCTGGTGACATGATCTGAAGTTGGTTTTAAGCCAGGTGAATGTACCAGTGGTGTGTCAGATCCTATTGGGAAATCCTTGAAAATTTCAGGATGGTTTTGCTCCCCACAGGATCCCCCAGAGTATTTCAGACGCGCTGCACTGCTGTAGTACATGATGTAAAAATTGCACATTTCGTCATGACCAGATGCCCTGAAATTGTAAGGTTAAGATGCGATGAGCACATTGCCGTGACTTCCTTTCATATTACTATAGTTGCCAGAATTTGATGTGATTGAATCCAGGGATAATCAATAACCAAATAAGCTACATGCACTAAGCATCATAAGCTTACCCCATGTGAACAACGTGGTGTAGATCGTGTCCTCTTGAATCATATGTACAACGGGCAGCCTGGAATAAACATATCATTAAAGAAAGATTCTCAGCAATTGTCAAGTTAAGGAAAACATCACTTTTCATTAAAGGAACCAATTATAAGAATTTCTGAAGTCACTCCTCGGATTACAGATGAAATGAAGGACTGTGTAGAAATGATGTTGATATCTGTCTGTCTGTTTGTTTTACAACATTAATTAGGTACCTTCAAACTTGAACACCCTTTTGAGCCATGTATGTGGTTTTATATAAAACATAATGGGCAAATGTAAAATTAGATACTAAAATATGTAGCAAATTAGAGTGGTTTTGATCGACAGGCCTCAAACTAAAACCATTGAAATAATCACTTCTTTCTGATCAGATGAACAGCAAAGAACAGTCAGTCACCAAGAACAGAAAAATGTGTGTGCAAAAACACATTGGTTTTTGGTTTACATTAGTTGAGATTTAGCCTATTTAAGATTTCATTAAAGCAATTCTTACTGTCTCAAACATTCAACATATTTATTGAAAACAACTTAAACCAGCTTAAAATTGCAGCCTAATCTCACCAAGATGTCTCCTCTCTTTATCTCAAATGTACTATCCATTGGATAAAATGCCTAAAAGAAAAATCATTTTAGAACAATATACAGTGTATACACTAACTTTATTATCAGTATCTATTCTCATTCTGTTTTGCAACATTTGCTTTATTAGAGATTCAGAACCCTATTTCCTGAAAATGACCAAAGTTACATTGTAGATTAATAAATGACAATGTGGTAGTTCAAAGTGAAGAACTGCGGTGTGCCTTTTGAGGAGGGTGACCAAGAAACAGGGCATTTGCAACTTTCAGTAGGCCTTTATTTCACCAAACACGTTACCAAACTGGTCCAACACCCATCATCTTCATGGACAATGTCCAATGACTGTCTCTATACATACGCTCATCAGGGGCATACATGTAAATATTTATGAGATGTAGCAACTGAGCTTGGTGAAGAGTCAAAAGTAAAGACAGGTGGCGAGAATATCAATGTTGCATTACCTGTGGTGCTTGAGGGTCTCCTTTGCCAAGCAAAGTCCAAACACCATTACGGATTCTGTAACCAGTGATGACTTTTGCTGCAAAGATAATAGTACGTAACAGTTAAACAACATATATCTTGATTAGCACTGAGAATAATGCCCAGGGGGGATACTCCCTTGCAAAATCTACACCGGTATGTGCTGCCCAACAGGGATGTGATTTTGAGACTTCTGATCTAGAACAGGGTATCGATATTTGAGACATTTCTAAGTCCTTAAACGGGGTGTAATATCGCAAAAGAATATACCATCAATGATTTTTTATTATTCATATCTAGAATTTGCTGAACAAAGTACGTTTCTTACAAAACCTGATTTGCAAAGAAGCACTTGTATTTCAGGTGTATAAGTTGAACAACAAAGCAACAACTTTTCTAACTAAGGTGTTGAAATTTGGTAAATATCTTGAACATGGTATTTATAAAAAAACCTGCCAGTTTTTGGAACAAGGTATCACTTTGAATCCAAAACTCTCCTAAAACAGGGCCCAAATTTGGAGGCCTGGGCAGCACACATCCACCCAAAATCTATTTGAGTATCCCCCCCCCACCCCCGCTAACACTGGGGCTGGTTACTGTTTGGATTTCAACAACCTTATTGGGTGGTTATACAAGCTTCACAGCACAAATTTTTGCAAAATGCAAACAGAAAGGAAACTACGGTACTTTCTCAATAAAATGCCGCCGGCATTTATTTCAAACTTGGCATGGTGGACCTGGCATTTCTTTGAATCAGCAATTTGGGACCGCCATTTTTTAAGAAAGGGTTAGTATTCGTTTTTCTTGGCAGCCATGTATCTTGGCCTTAAATCTTAAGTTTATTATATACAACAAAATAAACATCATTCTGAGCAACTTATTTACAATTCCCTCTTTTTTATACCAAGCGTTTATTCGGGGCCCGGTGTTTAATCGAGAACATACGGTACACCCTAACAAGTGTGCCTGCTGTGGTGTACATGTAAAGACTAAAAATATTACATCAAGTAAAACAGAGAAAAAAACTGGTTATTGTGAGCAAACTAAAAAGAGCAATTAGTTGAGAGAAAGATTGATAAATGTATAAAATAAAGTAGGACATCCTTACCAAGTTTATGAGCATGAGTGCGGAAAGCAAAAGCAAACATTGGCTCTGATTTTTCGTATTTACAGGCCACGTCAACATGCACATCTGCAAAGTGAATTAATAAAATTTCTAATTACCGGGGTACGTGCCACTACTGTATTTGTTGAAATCTCCTCTGTTGTATTGGTGAGTTCAAAAACCATAAAGTGGACCAGTTAGAGCAATATTGTTTTTAAGCAATATTTTAGCAGTCAAGGTTCATGGGACTGTAAGTGCCACACAAGATTGTCAATCCAGTAAACCAGGAGACAGACTCCTGTATATGGTGATCTCTTATTTTGTCTAGGCATTCTTCGACCTTCTTAAGTATTAGAATGAAATGCCACACTTTGTACATACCCATGCAATTTGAAGGCATCAGTTGGAGCAAGTTTTGACCTGTTTCCTTTCAAACTTGGCAGGATAACTAAATTACGATATCATTCTATTTCTTTTTAATTAAGGCAAATTTCTAAATGGTATATCTAAAGAAGGATGCCAGCAAAGATTTCCCCATAACTCGATAGAATTAGTACACGTAGGAGGTAATGGCCTTGCTAACCTGACGTGTCTGGTGGAATGGAGCCACTGTAGGCCCACAGAAGATAGATGCCTCCTAAATATGGAAGGCTGAGAAAAAAATGAGACTAAGTTACACATGTACAGAGTGTTCATACTTTTTACTAGCAATATTTAGTGATAAGCATACAATCATGTACACCCATATCAAACTATGATGGACATCTTCAAGATGAATACCTGTGTTGTCTGGTGTGAAGAACAAATCCAGAATAATCTTTAGATCCCTCTAAATAACAGATGAGAAAGAAGACGTAGAATTAATTATTGAACTGTCAGTGATAGATGTGTACAATGTGGTTCAATTTTTTTTCAAACCAATTTTTAATTACCTTCTTTCAAACCAATTTCAGTTTCGTCATTGAATAAGGAAACCAAACAATGCAAAGCAAAGCAGTGCAAACACTTTTGAAACACCTACAAGGTTATTATTAAGAAAAAACCTGCTCCCCATCCCAAGCAGCATGCTGTTCATGTGGTGGGGCCGGGCAACAGCACACCAAGCTAACAAATTATTAAGCCCTTCAAGTCCTAACAGTGACGAAAATGAAATTTCTCTTTACATTATCACTACATGTTCAAATATTCAAGTGATAAGAATACAAAGGAAGAGATCACCAAGGATAAAAATGTCTTCAGTTGATATTTAGACAAATTCTCCTTACTAGTTCTATAAGAAATGTATGGAGAATAGTAAGGGGAATCTGCATTTTTATATCAGGGATTAAAGGGTTAACATGACTTGTATAAATGGTGCTTAGTACACATGTGTTACCTCGAAAAGCATCTACAGAAGCATAATGCACTTGTAATACAAGGTATTTAATTCCAGAGTCCCCTCCAATTGCAAATCCAACATCTGTTAGAACATAAACAATAATTAAAAGACTGCTAAGATTTTTTGTATCTGCAGTGCTGTTATAGTGTAACTTGTGAAATGTTGCTGTCAAACAGCCATGAAATGGTCTATGAAACTTTCCACTTGCATTGTATAATATCTAAGATAGCCTCCCCCACTGCAAATTCACCATTATCATCTGCAACATACACTGTACCTGCAGCTTGGCCTTGAAGTCAAGTGAACTAAAATTATCATTCAGGACAAATTAAAGCATACAAAACCACTGCTACAGAGGAAGAAGGTTGGGTTGGGGGGAGGGGGGGGGAGGCAAGCTTATTGGTGTGGCATGAGGCAACTTCAGAGTCTTTAAGCAGCAAGAACACTAATGGCCTAGTTGGCTACCAGAAATGCTATGTCTCTCTGATGTGTTTTGGCGTTATCAAAATTATAATAATTTAATCCCCAGACCTCAAACTAAGACATAGAGAAGAGCAAAATTGATTTGATAAAGAAATGACAAGTAGATATATGACTTCTAGTTGCCAACTGAAATGCCCAGGACTTCAACATTGTTATACATTATGGTAACTACATGTATTAATCCAGTGGTCTCTCACCCCCACCCCTTGAAGGGGACGCTGACCCATCACAGGGCAGGGCTTCTGATATTGGTGCGAAAAAAATTGAGAAATTATGCGGCATTTCAGGTTGAATTGTGCGGCAAAAGAAGGCCAATTGTGCGAACGATTATGCGATTTTTCCAAGTTAATTTGAACCTAGTTTTTCTATTTGGAGGTATCAGAAGAAGAAGAAAAAAACAGGTTTTCTGACTCTAGCAGACATTTACAAACATGAAAAATGCTTTTCATTAACAATAAAGTACAAAATACATTCACATCTGGAAGTGGTTCCTTCTTCCTTCTCACGATGAAAGAGTCCAGTCCAGTTCCTTCCCTTCCAATCAATGCCTAGTTACTAAGCCTCATGATCGTGAGTCAAAACATGTTGCTTGTATCCTTATAAAATGCTCTGGATTTAAATGGATTTAACTGACCAAACGCAAATTTAAAAAAAGTACCATAGAAAGATCTATGATATGTTCAAACAGTTAAGACGGACGACATTCATATATCACCTGAGAGGTAAAATTGCACCTTGGACTTTCAAATGCTTTCTGTGGTTTGAGCGATCAATAATCTGGGTAAACGAATTGTGAGATTACTTAAAGGGATACCAAAATTAAATAAACCAATCTTTCTCCATACTCCAGATGGGTTTTCAAAAGTTTTAAAATCATTTTTACCTAACTCGCTTGCCACGAGTCTCCCAGTAGCTCAGAGGTTAGAGTGCCCAACCAGTTTACAGGAGGTCATGGGTTCAATTCCCGTCTGGGACTCAGACTTTTTCTTTGTCCCACGCTCGTGACAAACTGAATATTCCATCTTTCTTATTTCTTTCCGAGCTTAAAATTTACCATCTTTCTTTCTTTACTATCACCCCCGGTGCTTTCGACATTGCTGATCCTAACAGTATGCAGGACGCATGTCACAACGAACTCAGTACATATGACCTCGCTCGCCACAAGTCTTCCAGTAGCCAAGTGGTTAGAGGGCCCGACTGGTGTTCAGGAGGTCATGGGTTTGATTCCTGTCGTGGTCTCACATTTTTTCTTTGTCCCAAGCTCCTGACAAACTAAATATTTCAACTTTCTAAAAGATTTTAATTGTGATTTTTCGAAATATTATGCGTTTTTCAAAAATGGTGCGGATTTCACTAAATTGTGCGATCGGGTGTGATTTCGGGTCAATTGTGCGACATAGCACCCTTGCATAATATCAGAAGCCGTGACAGGGTTACACCTTGAAAATCTGATTAGAGTTACTGTCGAGTAATGGTGTTTGCACAACATGATGCAAACACCAGGACTCACAACTTTAATTTAAAAGACAAGTGGGAAACATAATGGCTGTAACACAGCACCTTCAAAGGGGGAGGGGTGAGGGTTTGGCCTCACAGTTCATTTCTTACCTTTAGGTAAATATTTTGGAGGAGCATCTTTGGCCCATGCAAAAATAATTTTTTGACCATCCAGACATTCCATATATGGCCCATTTCCACAATCCCTGACGAGGAATAATTAGATAATATAATATTTAATAAACAAAACCAAATACCACAACCATATCAGAACAGGAGACAGCAAAAGGCAGAAGTTGTATTATTTTTCTTGTCATGAGGTATTCTCACAGTGTATAAGGCTTCACAGAGTGTTGACTTCACAGTCTCATTGCCCTGTTAAATTTTAGGTGGGTACACTCACAGTCATCAAACCTGTGGCATGTGCATCTCCTAGATCTTGTCAGGGAAATTTCAAAAAGATGACACCCCCCAAAGAAAAAAATGTTATAAACAAGTTTCATTGTCTTGAATGTCAGTTTGTCACTGTATTTCTAGTAGTGTTTTCTTCAAAACTTTGGGATGTAAACACTTTGTATGAATAGAGCTTACTGGTAACCAAAACCGAGGGAAGTACATGTATTCATGTATTGAGTGTCAAATTAAAGTAACTGGGATTGCTTTAGTTCTGCTTTATAATGCTCTGTGATTGGTTAAAAAATGTGTGCCTTTCTTCTGAACCAGTAAGAAGTAAAACCAAAACCGATTGCAACTTGCATGCCCACGTTTAAATTCCTGTACTTGATGACTGGTTTGTTGTGTTGTTTGCTTCCACTGAGACTGATCCAAGTAATTACAATAATTTTGATTTTTGTTTTTTTGGACACTCAATTGAAAACCACCCTACTTAATCAAGTAACTGAATTCCATACCAGCTGGGGCTACTAGAGCCTGGCAAGTTACACCCAAACAGCAGCATGTGATGAGCTGTCTTTTGTGATGCACTTGGCTCAAAATGGACTGAAAAGGACAAAAGAACAATACAAACAATACACATACATAAATTTATTCTCTACAGTGCAACCCTGATACAATGTACCCCTAAATAACGAAGATTCCGGTATAACTTACGAAAGACAGTCATTTTTCGGCGTAGTAATAGCAATATTTTATGATGGATATGAACCTCGACATAACGAACACATTTTCAAAGTCCTTTGGCACTTCAAAATATCGTGGTTCCACTGTAACATAAATTCTTTTCTTTCTGTTATGCCCACTGTATTTCGATTTATTTTCCTAACAAAGAATATGTTCTAAAAGAGAGCATCATAGATACACGTGGCAACTATTATTCATCTTCCGACTTAATTTTCTATTCTCAGGCATGACACAATTAACACAAGTTTCTACACCTACCTATGTATTGCTTTTGAGGTGCAAGCTGAACTGCTGTACAAAGATATGTGTCCCTCTGTAATATAGAAAAAAATGTTAAGCTTTAAATTTGCATTAGGATACTACTATGAGACAAATTTTGCAAACCATTGTTTCAACTGGATCATCCAGCCCGTGTCTAATCCTACATGTACCCAATCTGTGTATTTTTTTCCAGAGCACAGTTATAATGCCAGGCATAATATGACCACCAAATTAACATTACCATTTTGTTACATGTCTTAAAAGTCATGCCATACAACTGTATATAAAATCGCATTCACTTCGCTCCATATAGTAGCCAGATCACTCCACAATAGTCATATCGCTCCACAAAATAGTTGGTGTGCTCCAAACAAGGTTTAGGTGTAATAGAAACATAGATTTGAGTGTTTTCCATGGATAGAAGCATGGATTCTTGAGTCTCCTGTCATCACATCAGACCTTCCCTCTTTCTCTAAGACTCCACTAATTGTTATGAAATTTAACACAAATATACTGATTATGATGGAGCAATTCAACAGGTAAGCGTGAACTTCTAACACTAACTTATAGCGTACAGTGATCTTATTATGTTGTGTCTGATCTGACTATTTTGTGGAGCGATCTGACTTGGAGCAAAGTGACCATAGGACGAAGTGACCGTATACCCATACACGCCATCACTTTGTACTCTATAATCAGACCTTGGCCTCCCTGTTAACATTTGTGACCAAATAATTTTCATAATTGTCTGTTTTTGGGTCCCACATACAGGAGGTTGATGCGTCACCAGCAACAAGACATCAAGAATGTAGTGAGTGCAGAAAACATGCGCTACACTGAGACTGCTTGCTAAACTTGTCGTGAATAAGCTCTGAATTGGCAGAAGTACGTAGGGAAGGTGATATTCATTATTATTGTACTTTTGGTTGCCATGTACTAGGTACCTAATAAAAATTTAGATGTGATGGTGACCCTGCGCTATTTTTTAGATTTATCCTAGCCTGTTCCAGGCGTTCATCTCCCCTCGTTTTTTCCTTTCCACCCGACTTTTCTTACGCGCGCCACTTTTTTGCTGCTCACCACAATTATTGAAGGCTAGACCCGCAAAATAAAAGTTTACAGAGGGAGCAAATAACCGGAAAAATGACGTTTCGTTTATACTCTAGTTCTTATAACATTACCTTATAACAAAATTAGGGCGTTAAACTCAACAGCAAAGAAAAAATGAAGGGAAATACTGTAGTCCCAACAATTTACAATAAACGATTTAAGCTTATCAAACTTTTCATCTTTGCATTAAAATCTTGGAGATCACCGATAAACATAAGCTTATCAATATTAAATTAAAAATCTCACGTTAAGTATCGTGACTTTTAAATCGTATACCTTTTAACACTTTGTGAAGTGCAAAGGAATCTTTCAAGGTACCAAAAGAACGAGATAAGACAGCAAAACGCCCCTAATGATTGCGAGAAGAAGGAGAACGACCAGTCTAATGGACCGAGTCGATCGATCCTCAACTCGATCAAATGCATGCACGACAAAATATCTCGCTAATTACGCTTACAAGAAGAAATATATTTACCTTCAGTGGGCGAGTTCCCGGCATTTTGATGGTAATCGTTCTTTCAGAGAAGCTATCGCTGGGTTCTTCGTAGTCAAGCCAAGAATCCACAGCATTGCAGAAGAGAACTTCGTTACATGCGAGTGAACAGAGAATGAACGCCATAAAACTCCTGTAAAAGCTACCAAACAAACCCATGACGATTCCCTAATGTCAGGAAGATACGAAGGCAGGTAGGAATCCAAGAGAGAGGTTTATTTGGATTGTCTACAGCTACCACCCAAAGTTCTCGAAGAGATTACTATCGCAAATGTTTGTCAGACATTTCCTGAAATTGACCTCAAGTTTGCGAGAAAAGTAAAGCTCACTTTGGGGTTAAAATATGCTAATGTATGCTGAAGTGGTTTCCCAGAATTCCCACTCCGTGGCAAAAAAATTTCCCTTTGAACAACTCATTGAGCGAAATTATTATTCCTAGAAGCGTTGATCTCTTGGGTATTGATAAATCAAAATAATGGACGCGGAAAATCAAGACGAGTACGAAGAGTACAACTATGACGACAATCTGCACGGGGCTGGCCATTCTCGCAAGGGAAAAACGAAGAAAGAGGCTGCACAAAACAAGGGCACGGGACAACATGGCCAGGGTCACGCAGGCAGAAAAGTAGTGGAAAACATTCAACACGGGGAAGACAAGAGAAAGAAAGAAAAGCAGGAGGACAAATGACGAATCTTTACCTTAGAATGAACAGTTTGAGCTAAAAATGAAAATATTAATGCTGTACCACTTGTGATGTGCTTGAAACTGAAAGTAGTCGCATTTTCGCTCCTGGATGTGCGAAGGATTCAAGGAGAAAGACGACTAGGACAAGGAAAGAAGGCGATATCTAAGGTCGAGAAAACTAACAAATATTTCAGCAAAATGATTGGACAGAAGAAGAAAAGACGATGAAAGAAATGAACAGTTATAAATTATCTAATTTACAGTACACTCCACTCATTCACTGGAAATCCGGGGGGAGATGGCGTTCTGTACTTGAAGGGGTCTCTCTCTCATTTTTTTTTTCATTTTGGAAAAAGGGCAATTAATGCCTATTGTGCCTAATGCCTATTAAAACGAAGAAGCTGGATTGTTCATGTGTTAAAGGTTTCTTGACATCTTTTTCTGGAGAAAAATGAGACCCAGAATAAATAATTATTCTGTAGCAACTTCAACAGCCTTTTTCCCCACACAAATTGTCATTATCACGTAACCTATAACTTGAAACTGTTGCATTTTTGCATAAAGATTTATTTCTCAATTTATTTGAAGAGAATTTGTGTGGTGACATCAGGCCATGATAAAGATTATGCTATGGACTCCTGCTATCGCACTGCACTCAAGAGGAACAAATTTTTGAAGTTTTATATATACCACTATTCAAGGGAGATGCATGTTTCTGTTCAGGATGGTAAGAAACTCAAGAAAGCAGGCATCTCTATTAACTTCATAAAGTTAGTGAATTCACAAACTTTTATTTAATTTTTGTTTCCAGTTGAAGGGCTCAGTAGAAGACTATGTTAACCCTTTACTCCTAGACCAAGTTATGGTGAGATGTGTCACTCTAACTTTTTAATCTGTTGACAAATCCTATCGTGTTACCATTCAAATGAAACCTCTTTGGCAGAACTTTTGCATGGGACTACTGATTTCTTAGGATTTTACGAAACGAAATTTGGAATTTTTGGTGAATTTTTTGCTTTGGCTACTTTAGGAGTGAAAGGGTTAAGGGGAACTTTGTCCTTAGCATCCAAATTGCCCCAAATAAGCTCTATTTGGTAGACAGGGTACTGGTTGTTCTTATGTTAGAAAAATGGGTCCATATTTATTTTTGGCCTGAAGAATTAGGTTATTGGTTTTTCTTTAAAAAATGATTTACTCAAGCAAAGCATGAATAATCTCTTTTTGTTCTCTGTTTGAACCTAAAAGGCCTACAACTCCATCAAGCATCTGATCCCATTTTGAGTTGCTAATTCTTTGAGTTCAAACCTTCAAGCTTAAAGGGGACAAAAAATAAATATAGAGCTATGTTTCTGACATCAAAACCAGTCTGCTTTGCTAGTTAGAGAGGACGTGGAGCAGTTTGAGTTATAACGCTAAATGGTAGCATTGTTTTTGAACAATATTTTCGGCGGAGAGAACGGAAATACCTCTGCGTTTGCAGGCTATTGAACAAGGGCTTCAAGTATTTTTTCCAACTGTTAATCAAAATAGTTTTGTATCACAAGCATCGCATTTTTTTCACTATAAATATTTTCATTTTTGGAGCAAACTTTCATGTTAGGTTAAAATGTCTAAGACTTGCAATAAGTATATTGTTATTTGAAAATCCAATGTTGAAGGGCTTTCTTTACCAATAAATGTTTTAAACATGACTGTGAAACTTTAATTGAAGCAATTTAATTTGCTACCCAAGAATCTACCAGACAATAGGCTAGCTTCTCATCTAGCCAAATGTGTGAGGCCTGTAGATACAAAACGTTTAACGTAACAACAGTGTAAGGCACTTTTTTACATTAACATTGTGGCAATGAAGATGTAGAGCATGCAAGACATTCTCTGGCAGTGGAAACCAATGCAGACTGTGTTGCCTTGTACACGTACACCACTGCCCTAGAAGTCTTACAGATGTTATGTGAGTTTTGCATTTCACACTACCGGCCCCTTTGGACAAGGGTCGTCGTTTTTCTGCCCCCCCCACCCCACCAATCACATAAACATAATGTAAGTATTTAACAATTATTCCACTCATGTATGTTTGATATGAGATGATAAACAACCAACGAGGCACGTTTTGACAAGTTGATTATATGCACCCCAAATCTAACAATTATGAGTGGAATAATAATGGGATATTGGAATATTGTTTTATTAAACTCTCATCCAGTGGTTGTTGCTGAACTTTTTGGCACATTTTCGGACAAAACATTTGCATCACAGCAAAAACTTGTGAACATTTTAGTGGGGCAAGAGGTATTCGCTGATGGCCAATAACCGAAATTGAGAATTTAATAGACAGTTAAAATTATTTCTCTTTCAAAACTATCTGTTTCCTGATATAGTAACGCAAAAGAAATGCACCATGAGAATACATACATCAGTTTTATTAAATACTTTTTGGCTTTTAAATAATCAGTTTACCTGGCCTGTAATTGTCATCAAAAGTCTAAGCAACTACCAGTAGCTAAATCTGACTGCATTTAAAATTACATGGCACCCTTACTCATTGGTATCTTAGCAATTTTCAAAATCTACATAATTTGTAGTATGTGAGTACAAATGCTAAAATTAATATTATGGCGTTACACTAGGCAAGAATTTGTAAAATATTTTTTTCTTAAGTTTGTTACACTGCACAATGGACACTGTGGTGAGACGAGAAAACATCGTGGAGGTGTCTGGAAAAGCAATGTTCCCTACAGCCTGCAGGGTGAAACAAGAATGTGAACTGTTGGAAGCTCTACAGGGGGGGGGGGGGGGGGTTAAGAATGGCCTCTGAAATATGATGTGCCTCTGAAAATTTTAGTACTCTTAAAATTTTAGTGTCTCAAACTAAGACGATCCATTAAACTAAGCTCTATGAGTGTAGTAATGGGCTCGAGGTCTCTCCCCCTCTGATTTTGCATGGGAGTCACAGAGAGCATGTGAGAGTTGTACTTAAAATGAGAATGACTAAGTTCTTATCGATTCCAATCAAAATCCAAGTAGATTTTAATGCTGAGAGAGCTTGACAGTAACTAGAGAGAATTGCATGTGAGTTATAATTATATTTATAACTCACTGTAATTATTACAGTCAAATGAAAGCAATGACTTGCTAATTGGATGCCTTTTAATGCACCACAAGTTTCCTTCCCCACCCAGAGGTTTCAAAGATTTTGAGTGTACAAACACAGCAACTCTGCTGCTAGCAGTCCTTTTTTACTAGTCAAGCTGGTTCTGTAATCTTGCAAGTGAACAAAGCATCAGAACAAGCTTGACAGGACTGGCATAGGCAAAAGGTCCAAGACAGAACTGCTTCTCTACTGCACTGTCTCGACTATCTAGAAAGAGAGTACTGGGAGACAATATCTTAACTTGTCTGTAACAGCAACTGAATACGTTGCCCCCCACCCCACCCCCTCCCCCCCCCCAAAAAAGTTGTAATACACTTCAAGCACATGCAAAATTATTTTACGTCCTGATGATCATTCAAGTACTGATTGAAAATTAAAAAATTCAACATATGCTGTTTTGAGAATTAAAAGAAACCTATGGATAAACCATATTTTGGATTATACAGCAAAACTCATATAATTTTGTTCTATAAATCAACTCTTAAAACCTAAACAAGGCTGTCAAACTTCTAAACTAGATCATCTTTTTGTTTTAGGAAAAGTGCAAAAATTTAACACGAAGTTACTGAAAATTACATCAACAGATTTGAATCACTTTTGAATACCCACGAAATACAAATGTAGGCTGTTCATTCTCATAAATTAAACAGCTTTCTGCATCCCTAAATATTTTCGACATCAGTTTGTGCATGACGTCAAGAAAAAGAAATAAAAATTAATATTTCACCAAGGACCAGGCAATTTTGTCTTACTGTTTGGCAAGGATAAATTCCTCCCTTTTAATTGACTTAAGGTATGTATAAGTTAGAGTAAATCACTACTTAGATGACTGAGAAAATTAGGCCTGGCTGCAAGTTATAGAATATTCAGGGAGTATGGCAGTCATTACTGTAAATCTTTATTATAAAACTACGTACTATTAATACTACTTTGAAGTCTGCTCTAAAAGAGAATAATTGAAGGTCAGGATATTACACAGCCTTGCCATGTCACTGCACCACAGCACTGACATCTGTCATCCACTGGCCGTGGCGGTATAAGATCCAAGTCCTCTTCATCAGATATTTCATCTAGTCTGTAATAAAATCAAACTATAAATTAAATTCATTTTTAACTGCCTTTCACCTTGGGAAGGAACTCTCATAGAAAGGTATTAAACTGCAGCACTTGTAAGAAATGTTGAAAGGAATCCTTAACCCTAGAAGTGCCACAGGCCACTATGAGTGGCCCAGGCTTAAACACCTGGGAGTGCCAGGGCCGCTATGAGTGGCCTTAAAACTAACATTAAATTTTATTGGCTGACGATAACAAAGGGGGAACGCCAGGACCAACGAAATTTACCCTGCTATTGAGTTGTTCATACAGTTTCGTTTAGCATTCGCCTGAAAGTCGTGTGATCGACAAGTTCCGAGTTTCGGCATCTTCTCGTGCAAAGATGAAAAGAAAATGGCTGCCATTTTGTTTGAACACATTTCTTGTCCAAAGATGTACGTTTTAGAAGTAGATCTGACCACAAAAACCAATGAAATATAATTTTCAACATCTGAATATTCGTCAATATTGCACTGTTTTCCTCTGGATTTATGTTAAATGGCCAAATTTTGAATTGATTTCAACTTGACTCGTGTTGCCGTGATGTTGTCACCTCTTTAGAACGAGCGCGTAGTGAAGACGATGGATTTGAAGCAAAACATGTTGCTTACTGCTTTATATTTCAGACTACATCAGAAGATGAATGCTTTCTTAGAATGTACACGCTTTGTGGGGACCTGAGACTTAAATACAAAGGTACAGTGAGAAGATATAATAATTTTGACATGTTACTTTGTGAATAAAGTGAACAGAAGAACCTTGAATTGCGTGGCACTGGCGTACCGCCCCCCTTAGAATCATGGCACTCCTTGTGGGTATGGCTCAAACCTAACTTCGCCCCTAACAAGTTCCCCTGTGCCAGGCCATACAGAAAAAAATATTTTACATTGCTGTTAATTATTGTTTTTTACTTCTCGTTTAAGGTAACAAAGAAGGTCACAGTAAAGATACATGTAATTATTATCAATTGGTGCATGTTGGGCAATTTTGTCTTTTTTGCAAGGGTCTGTGGTTTGTTATTGTAATTATGAGGGACATTAAATTGGTGTATTAAAAACATATGTAAGAATTACTTACTAGCTAATGAAAATACTTAACAAATTTTAAAACATAATTATGTAGAAATTAAAGTAAAAACATAGTAATAAAGTAAAAAATAATATTAAGTTGTTTTTTTAAAACTGACCTGTATCCATCTTTTAAAAGTTGCTGTGTACAGTCTGCAAGATTCTAAAAGAAAAAAAACGAATCAATGAATCAATGAATGATGGCTGGATGGATGGATGGATAGATGGATGGATCAATCGATCGATCAGTCGATCGATTGATCGATCAAACAATCAATCAATCAATCAATCAAATAGATCGCTTGTGTACGTAATTCAAAAGCAAGTTATAGATTACATCAACCAAGGCAGTTGCCATACAGCTATAGCACAGAATTACAACAACTAGAACTACAATTACAAGAACTACAACACTAGACCTCGGCCGTACAAAATTACTGGCAGGATGGTGCCTCCTCTTGTTAATGGGCACTCATTCTGCGCATCTTGAGATGGTCCAAGAAACTCGGGTCTCTTAAAGACAGAACCTTATAACATAAAGGTATTTTTGCATCGTCTATAGATGACAGTCGCGAAAACCAGATCATAGCAAGGGCTGTTGGAATCCAAAAAGAAAATTAAGCGTAACAGGGCATTTTTTAGGGACAACCTAACATTTGGAAATAAAATGCCATACATTGTCAATATGCTTTCATTATGTCTGGAAAATATGTGGTTACCCACAACTTTCTTTCTGAATACCAGTAGCCTTCCACAAACGGTCATTAACTGTGCAAAAATACCTCGGCACTATAGGAGGCACTGTCCTTAAAATGCACCACTTTATAATGCACTCCTCTTTGTTTTAGCAATTTTGGATGGGACACAAGTCTGACAACTGTCTGGTATGTGTTGACATTTGCATTATCAACATTAACATCTTTACAATGTAGGTGATCTTAGAAACAAAATGTATATGAAACAAACCTTAGAATTCTGAGTTACAGATACATTTGGTGGCTTGGTATAACGTGTAACATTCAATTCTTCATCACTGGTTAAAAAATTCAAATCAAACATTATTTTAATAATTTATAATTAATTAAACACCATCAACTTCACAGCCAGTTCTATTACTCCTTTAACCTAAATGTCTTTGAATGAATAACTTTCTTTGGTTGATGCGTGGTTTCAAGAAGATTAATAATCACTTCTTAGTGTGTGTCTGTGGCCACACAAATGGTCAGGATAGGAACAGATTGCAACTTGAAAACAGTCAGGCCTCTTTTTCTCAAGTTTTTCCTCATGTCTAGCAAAAACCAATATGAACTATAAAATACATTTTGTTTTTCTAAGTTCAAGATTTCACTTTAACTAACATCTTCCTCTTGGAGTTCTGTAAGACTGTTTAGTGCATAAGAAACTGCTCTCATTTTTATTTAACCAGAATTTTAACCCAAGACATAAAGTACTCATGACATAGCCCCTTTAAGGCTGGTTCTCACTCGCGACAGAGTCAGAGTTGGAGTCAAAACCGGAAGGGTAGAGCGTTACAATGTAGTGAAAGTCAAATGACGAAGTCATAAGCCTAAGCAGAGTTTCTGATTGCACTTACGATTCCATTGTTTACAATCCTATGTACCAGTCAAACTGAAGCTTCAACATCGCCCCCCCCCCCCCCCCGGAGGCAATCCTCCGGGCATTTGAACTTTTGAAGATTGGCTTGTTCAAATTCCCTCCCCTCAGGGCAAAAATGTTGTTCAAATGCCCCGCCAATTAGTACTAAAATACCTCTCAGATTCAAAGACAGATTTCCTCCTCAATCAAACACTGTTCACGCTTTTCAGAGAGAGAGATATGCCATAATGACACCTTCAAACTTCTTTTAAAGACCCTTCTGAGAGAGTCATTCACTAACAAAGGTGAAATTCTATCTTGAAAATCCGTCAAACCCTGCAAAAACTGAAAAAACTCATGGGCATATTACGCTAGTACTATACCTGCAGTGTTTTTGACTGTTTTTGTCTGTGGAGTTTTTGGTCGAGCTCGACGTTGCTTCGACTGGTTTGTTTAGCATATGTGCGTGGTTTTTATTTCCCGTTTTGTTGTGTTGAGGTGAGTTCCGCTGTGTCTGTTTTGTTGCGTTGTGTTGCGATCCATTGTGTTGCCGTTGTGTAATGTATCTGTTGAGTTGCGTTGTGTTGTGATTCATTGCATTGTGTTGCGTTGTGTTTCGTTGCCTTGTGCTTTGTTTACAAGTTCAGCATTTCTAGCATTCCGTCTATGTTAAAGTTGTACAATAGTAGATATACTCAACCAACCTCACTCACCGGCAGACAATCTCTACACCAGACAACTAGACAAACTCAACCATCCTTACCAAACAGATAAACTCAACACCTTTCACTTACTTTAAGACAGTACAAACCCCGCTACACGACCAACTCGACAAACTCCACAACCCTCATTCACTGGTAGACAAAATCTCATCATCTCAACACAACTCAACAAACAAAACGACCCTTACCAAACAGACAAACTTAACAATCCTCACTTACTTTAAGAGAGTACTAACCCACAACGCGACCAACTCGTCACGCTCTTTGTCATGCTCTGAGGCAGACTAGAACTTCACACCTCGACGCAACTCCTTACCAAATAGGCAAACTCAATAATGCTCACTTTCTCTTAGACAATAAGAACCACACAACTCAACATACTCAACAAACTGCACTCACTGGCAGACAAAATCTCCACGCCTCGACACAACTCAATAAACGCAACGACTCTTACCAACTAGACAAACTCAACCAACCTCACTCCCTGGCAGATGAAATGTTCCAGACCTCGACACAACTTGACAAACACAACGAGCCTTACTAAAAAATCGATCAACAATCCTTACATCCTATTTCACTGAACATTGTAAACTCGGCAAACGACCAACTAAACCAACTCCACTGACTCTACTAGCAATTGTTTAAGATGATCTTAACGACGCTCGCGCGAAAAACTTCTACAATACAGATTTTTTTCATACTTTGGCTGCAGTCAGATAATGAGTTACCTACGTCAGAAATGCAAAAAAATTGGGGGGTCACCGACTTCGTTTTCAAAATAAAGCGCGTGGAAAACTACCCCAATTTTGACAAATCGGCCCTCGCAACTCGACATGGCCTCAGTGCTTGTTAGTTGAAAAATATTAAAAATGATTCGCTATAGACCCACTTTCTTAGTCAAATTTTATTTAAGTGGGTCTGTCAAGTAAACAATGTGAGCTGGTGTCATCCTTTCAGTTAAACTCATCCTCTAAGATGGACTTTTGCGAACACCGTGTAGCTACAATAATAGCATAATTCGATGACCTGAGGGCAGAAAAGTTGAAAAAAATCAAACTTCCACAATACAGATTTTCTTTATTTTTTCTCAAAACGTAGATAATTGACAGAGAAAGTGATTTATCAAAAGAAAATATGGGGTCACCGAACATTTAAGAGAGTTAAACCCGTGCATAGATACTAAAGTGCCCACTAGCGCTATATATCTCCACATTTCTCCAACAGCGCGCGCGCTCAATGCATGACGTGGCAGTGAATTGCGTGCGCAGTAAGGATGCGCAGAAACAATTAGCGCGAACGTCCTTAACTCTTTCACCATTTTCTTTTCATCTATGAGCCAACTCATGAGCCAACTCCGTTGGCTTTACTCAAATGGTAGACCATTTTTTGCAATTGATTATACAGTATTTGTTAAGTTTTTGGGTAAAGGCGTGCCTTGTTAAAGCTTGCATCATATTTAGAAGGGCTCTGTCACCGTGATTTTCAAGTCAGGTTTTTGGTAGAAGAATGTTCTGAAAAATATTTCATAGACATGTATCTTTTCTTGTACACGAAATGCTCCTAGAACATTAACAGAATTAAGAGAATATATCTCTTTTAGCTTTTCATAGCAATCCTAAAAATTGTTTATGGTGCCCCTTTAAGGCTAGCGATTCTTTTCAGCATATGAAATGGTCACCAAAACGTGCTCGTTAGTGAAAGAGATCAAATTTTGGCTAACTTAACCAGGGCAACTGAAGGCACATAAAAAAGTAGTTGTGATTACGAAAATTCCACGGAGAAAATGGTGTTTGCCTGTGGACAATACACAGTGGAAGTTTTGCTTATTAAGTCGTTGAGTTGGTCGAGCCGGTGGAACTGTTGTACATCTGTCTAGTTGTTGCGTCGAGTCATGCAACGAAGGAACAGGAAAACTGAGAAATTTTAAGCTAACAAACTAGAGTAACAAGTAAGAGACAGATCACAACACAACACATCACATCACAACACAACACTACACAACGCAATACGAAGCAGACAACAAAATGCAACGCAAAGCAACGCAACACAACCAGTCGAGGTAACGTCGAGCTCAACCAAAAACTCCATGAAAAAAATTGGTCAAAAAACGCTGCACATTTGGCTAGAACAAGAGATAAATCTGCTTCAAATTCCCCACCCTTCGAAGGCAAGAAGGTTCAAATTCCCCCTCCCCAGGCACGATGCACAGTCAAATGCCCGGGGTTTGCCTGGGGGAGGGGATGTTGAAGCTTCAGTTTGACCAGTACATTTATTTAGTCTAGTGAAAACCAGATTGTCGGAGTCGTAAGCTGAACTCTGTACCTGGAAGACCTGAGGATGAGCCCTGTGATTGGTTTTATTATTCTTCCGCTTCTGCTTACTACTCCGACAAACTGGTTTTCACTAGATCGTAAGCGACAGAGTGTTAATCGAAATCAGAAGAAAATGGAAACACTGAGACTCCGATTCTGTCGCCCTTATGACTCCGCTTACGACCCCGTTATTTAATTATCACTAGATCGTAAGCGCTTTTACAACTCCCATTATAACTCTGACTCTGTCGCTAGTGAAAAGCAGCCAAGTTAAAAATCTTTAAGCAATACTCCAAAAGGCCAGTGCATCATCTGTTCTGAAAACTGACTTACCTATCAGATTCTGCTTGAAATAATGGTCTTTCATCTGGATTACGGCTGTGCTTTAAAGTACCATTTTTCATGGACGAAACCCTGATGTGGCATATAACAATGTAATATTTTTATTTGAATTCATTTTGGACAATAATTGAACAAAAACATGTTTTTAAAAATAGAGTGGAAAATATACCCCATAGTTGCAAAATTTATTCCCACCAATGTTTTAACTTACCCATTTGTGTGTCCTTTAAGGAGAGTTCCATTTGAAGTATTAGCTTTTCGTGATTTTTGAAGCTGTTCTTCTAAAATAAACAACAGATAACGTACCAATTGACAAATCTATTTAATTATGTTCCTTGATTCTGTTACTTCCATAACAAAAACACACTACTCATTCAGGATTAAGGATGTTGCCTCCTTTCGTACTGTGCATACATTCTGACACTTGCACAGAATATACAGCTACAGTGGAATCCCAATTTTTCGAATACTTGATTATTCGAAACTCCCGATTCTTCGAACCAAAAGTCGTTTCCCCTGGATTTGCTTCAGTCAAACACTGTAATTGTACCCCCGATTTTTCTAATATCCTCGATTTCTCGAAACTCCTGATATTTCGAACTAATTCTTTCTTCCTTTCAAAAATTTACATTCGATTTCTCGAACTCTGAAAACTCAGGAACCAACAAAAACCAGTTTTAGCCACATATACACCGAAGAGAAGGTGTTTTCATGCATTTTTTTTATTACAAAGCAAGTGACAAACCTGTCATTGAAGTCATAAGAAACTGCAATGCCGCTGTTACATAATAGAGGATCTTTAATTACTGTACACGATCAAAGTTCCTTCGTTTAGTTGCATTTTTCAAGCTCTTGCCGTAGCACATTAATAAATTTTGCTGTTCCTTTAAACCATGGAGTACAGGGTACTTTTTTTCTGATACAGTAAGGGGAAGAAAATGCAGTCAAGAGTCCGCGCAAAATTAGACACGTGTATCAGTACAGCACTGGTTTTTGTTCTGTGGAAATTGGCTTAAATCCTTAAATTTTGGGGGTTTTTTTTAAATGCACATTTTGTTGGTAAATAATTATAAAGATCATGGTTCACACATTAACAAGAGTGATATACCGTTGTTGTCTGCCTTCTTGGATCTTATAAAACAATACCACGGTAAAACAGGTGTGATTTGATGCCACCTTCGATTTTTCGAACTCTCGATTTTTCGAACCAATTTCCATTTCCCTTGGAGGTTTGAAAAATTGGAATTCCACTGTATTTCAATTAACACTGTCAGAATGCCTGCCCGATGAGACTGCAAGGTGATATGGGTAGTTTACTGATAAGTTTACCAAACTCCACTATGGCTCACCCCTACAGAAAATAAATCACATAGACAAGTGTTTATGATACTTTCACCCATCCCATGCCAATGATGACTGTGAAATTACAGCAGAGTCACAAAAGATTTACAGCTACTCATACCACCTTTTGGTTTGTCATGTAAGGTCGAGGCTTAAAAATCCAACATTGTCAATTGAAATAGCTATATATGTGGGACAAGTTTCATGGTAGCTTTGCAATTCCATATGCAACTACTGTCATGCTAGATCTCTTACACACAAACAGAAAATGAATAAGAACTAGAGTCAGGAAACTGCATTTATGATAATTCAGTGCAGGGGTTTTATGGAAATGATTCCATCAATTTTTTCCAAAATTGGTAATTCTCAGTGTGGTAGATATTATTAGCAACTGATCAATATAACACTCAAAAAGTAATAATTGTCTGACGTGGAGCCTTGATATGATGAATAAATGCAAGTTTTGAGAGAACACAAGAGTGTCAATGACAACTTAGTGATATTTTAATAATGTTCACAGCAATAATTAAAAGATAAGCGTTAAAGTAATTCATTCGTATTTGAAAGCAATGTAAGTTATACATGTACATGTAAACTGAATAACAAAATATTCATAAGTTCTTTTAAATCTTTTTCTGTGACGAATTTATTTTAAAAAGCAAATGCAAATAACGCCACCAACCTAGTTTTTTCTGTAGTGGTGAAGGCTTTACAAGTCTTGAAAGACGAACATCTTCCGTTGTTATGACCTGAAAATATTACACGATGATTCATCAACAATTAAAATCTGGTCAGGGTCATAAGACAAAGCTGAACACATCAAAACAGCTTTATATAACAAAAGACATGGCACAAAGGCTTCACTAGTAATGCTACAAAACACCAATTTGTTTTACCTTAGAATTATCTTCGCTGTTTGCTGAAGACACAAAGCTTCCGTTGCTTTGCTTGGACATTTAAATAACAATTTATCGTAAAATCTGCCACATTGCCGCCGACTTTTTATGATGTAAGACCAACTTTCACCGGAAATCTGTACCACATCCTTGCGCCATTAAAGCTGTCATCACTCGCAATGTACTATGGGATTTCCTGTTGAAATATCACGAGTGTGTACCGCAGGCTCAAGTGACGATTTTCGAAGATGGCGACTGGCAGGAGTCTTCCTGTCATTTTGAAAAAGTTTGATCACAGCTTCGATCCGTGTGCGTTGAAATCCGCTGAAGTATCAAGGAAATGTCGTGTATTGGCAACGCTTGGCTCTGATCGTACATTAAATCTGTGGGACTTGAAGACTGATGCAAGCTGTTCCCTTGCTAGTGTGAAACAGTAAGCAGTAAAGTTTTGTTTTGTGAAACTTAAAGACATACATAAGCCTTACTCCATTTGGAACAAGACGTTTTTATGTTTCAGTGAAACTTTCATCATCCTAGAGGTCTAAAAGTAACGAGAAACGTTTCTGTACCTCTTGTAAAATGGTCTGTTTCGTGCCTCAAAGATGGCAAGCTCAAGTTTCAGACGCGCAACACCCCAGGAGACTCAATTACCAAAGAAGTCGTCCTTAGAATCTAGACGTAACTAACTGACAATCAGGGACTCTGATGAGTAACTGATCCATTAGTTATTGATTGATGAATATTTAATGACTAATCAACAGCCAAAATTTCTTCATCGTTACTGGCTACTTATCAGTGTTTTGTAACCAACTTTTGCTTTTGATAATTCCTCATCAAATAACTCATGAAGGTACAGACTACTGCCTAGTGTACTGGACTCTTTGTTTGGGTCCACTCTCTGTCCTTGTGTTGTTTTCTTAGATACATGTAAAAAACTTAGCTCCACGTTGTCACTTTCCACTCAAGTGTATAAATGGGTGGTAGCAAGCCCTTAGGGAAAGGTAACAAAATGCCAGGGTAACCCTGTCATAGAGGAGCATCCCATCTGGGGGGTGAGGGGTGGGGAGTTGTGGATCATCGATCCCTCATCAACTTCTTATGTCTTTTTGAGATGATTTCTCTCTCCTCCAATCACCTACCAGGTTATAAACCAGTTAGTAGAAAACAATCATAAACACGTATTCGTGTAGCCATCA
The DNA here is from genome assembly GCA_964017195.1 of Siderastrea radians. NCBI lineage: Eukaryota > Metazoa > Cnidaria > Anthozoa > Scleractinia > Rhizangiidae > Siderastrea > Siderastrea radians. Next base: position 38,085,071 of record OZ024889.1, on the reverse strand, counting down.
ATGTTAACTGCAGGGGTGAGGGTGGCAGGATGGGCATTTATGGGGTATTTGATTAATCTTTCCTTCCCCACCCTCTGGCATTTGAGAAGGAAATAAGTTGTGAATATGACTTCTTTTAGGTAAGAGCAATGTAAAAGAAATCCTTCACATCTGCATCTGCCTGGTCTGGATCCCCTTCCTCCTGCCAGCTTAATATTGATAGGTGCATAATTGTACGTTTCCATACTCGCTGACAGGAGTTTTTTTATGTGAGGCTTTTTAACCTTTTTCTGGCTTAATTGCCCAAATAATGTATGATCTAAAGTTAATGTTGAGTAAAGCAAACAATGTAACAGACTTATCTGGAATCAGCTTTGGACTTGTTAAGTGTAAATTTCTAAAATATGAGTTTCTAAAATAACCTGTGAATACTGCTGCCTCGTTGCTCTTTGAAAATGCCGCTATTATCCAGAGCATTGCGAGGTAGCTCTTTTTGTGGGTCATTCTAAACTTGAGTTTAGGCTTTTCAATGAAAAGAATAAGTATTTTAGGCTGGGCAGTCATTTCTTTTGAGGAGCTTGATAGTGCTTGTTGTTTCATTTCATTAAGTTGTAATTAGCACGTGTAAAAATACAGTGACTGTAATTATTTGATTTGCAGATTCAGGTGGAGCTTGTGTAAGGACTGTGTAGATGAAAGTGTTCGACATGATCTGGCAGAGGACCATTTTGTTGCAGTGAAGTCAGATGACAGTATAGAGTTATATTCCATTTCTAAAGCTTTTGAGGATTTGCCTGGTGCCTGTGATGCTGTTATTGCAAAGGACCTGTTGAAAGGGCTTCTACATGATAGAGGCAAAGGTAAGCACCGAATGGCATATCAACATGTTAATACACATGTACAACCTGTTAATTAACACGACCACTGTCAGGTCACAAGTATTTGGTTTGGTGGTATTACATGGAACATGGTGGTTGAATTAACAGATGATGTGAAAATAATGATAGCCTACAAACAAGTACGTGTAGTTTAACTGGAAAATTGGAGAATTACAATCATGTAACTTTGCAGTGTAAATGTAAGTGCTAGAAGGAACCCACTTAATTTCTTTTCAACTTTACCCTTGAGAGGAAATGTGGTCCACAAGAGGTAGACAATTCAAGTTGGTAAAAAAAGAACATTCCATAATGGAATAATGAGTAACCTGTGTAAAATAATTAAGCAAATTTGAAATGAAAATAAATTCTGCCCAAACTAAACGGAAAGGAAAACATTGCAAGTCAATGCTTTGTGACTCTTGGCTGGGGTCGTACATGACATATCAGTGGACGAAAACGTCTCTGGCGATGCGTGACACTTGAAAGTTAATGTAGGACTGATACTGTATATAACAATATTCATAAAGTGTCAAAAAATGTTACTTTTAACACAGACATTTCGGGTGAGTACACTTTGTAACAAATTTGTTCAGTTTTTTTCTTGAGTCACAATGGCACGGCCGCGTCCACAGCCTACCAAGAAGTCGAACGCGAACCAGGCCGACTTAGCGAAGCTCTCTTCAGAGGTCTTATGTCTTTGCCTGCAAAGCTTGAACCTGCCCATTACTGGCTCTCAAACCCGCTTGATAGAAAGGTGAAATTCGGCCACAATGCCCGCAACTACCACTGTGAAAACTCCCAAACCTGGATGCGTGAGCAAAAAATCCAAAGCAGCTCCTCGTCAGCGTAAACGAACCGTGTCGACCCGTCAAAACAAGCCGACGGAATCGACCGCCTCGCTGGATGTGGATGTGGATGCTTATGAATCAGAAGAGGAGGCAAATTCCCTCTCAGACGAAGGCTCGTTCGTCGATGAGATCCAGTTCGAAGCAGACGAGCAGTGTAACGAAGCAGTTTTCACGCCAGCCAATTGTCCGCCAGTCAAGACACAGTCTCATCCTAAGTGCAGGCAGCCCTGTCGTCTTTACAAGGCCACGAAATCCCATCAAGAAGCTTCGCTGATCCGTCTAGCCCTCGCCCATCAAACGTGGCTGCTCCTGTTGGCCTGAATCGTCCCGTCAACAGAAACCTTCAGGATAAAATACTTCGGGGTGAGCACATTGATTTTTCATTGTTGCTCCCCGACTCCCTCGATCGGTCCCAGTTCCCTGCATTTCAGTTGCGTTATGAGGACTCCTCCCCAGGCTCCCAAGGGACCCCTCTAGCTTTGGTAAAACAGAAAAAAGTGGTCATCGACACCTTTCATAAGTAGTTAGACACTTTCACCTCCTACATGTTGGTCATAGTAGCAGCCTACCCTAGACGATCCCTAGAACTGATCAAATACCAACAGATCATAAGCAAGGCAGTAACAAAGTTCAAGGGTCTAACTTGGCTCACGTACGACGAGCAGTTTAGATGTCACGCTGCATACGATCTCAGCATCTTGTGGGACACCATTAACCTTGAGCTTTGGACAGTTACCTTCTGTAGTATTGCTAAGCCACATTGTTCTGTCTGCTCTGGTCCACACCACCAGCAGGATGACTGCTCTCACCAGGACCCCAGCAGAGAGCCCCGCCGCTCCAACTTGGTCTGCTTCGACTACAACAAGCTCTCCGGTTGTCAACGCCATTCCTGTTTCTACCTGCACAACCGCTGCCAGTGTGGTTCCAGCAGTCACGCTCTCTTCAATTGCCCCAGTGCCAAACAGCCGAGCAGCAGCGCCACCCCATCAAGCAGTCGCAGCAAAAACTAAAGTGGAACAGCTTTGGAACGACCAAAGCCCTGCCGTATCAACTGCCATTAATGCAGATAAATTAGCTTTTGAATTAGTTAGCCATCCCAATCGCTCATTTGTTAATAATTTACTTAATGCCCTCCGTTATGGTTCTCGCATCGGTTACACTGGCCCTCAGAAATCCCGGGTATCTCGGAACCTAATTTTGGCCTCCCAACATCCCGAGGTTATCACAGCAAGCTTGAACAGGGAAATCCAATTGGGTGGGGTAGCAGGCCCCTTCCCTTCCTCACCCCTCCTGAATTTTCAGTGTCACCCTATTGGTGTGGTTCCCAAGAAGCACTCCACAGAGTGGCAAACCATTTGTCACCTCTCCTATCCTAAGGGCAATAGTATAAATGACTACATCCCTAAGGACCCTTACTCCCTCCAGTATGTCCACGTCGACGATGCCATAAACATAATACGGCGTTTAGGCCCTGGGGCATTTATGGCTAAAACAGATCTCAAATCAGCCTTTCGCCTTGTGCCTATACACCCGGATGATTGGAACCTCATGGGGATCTATTGGAAATCACATTATTATGTTGACCTTTACCTCCCATTCAGCCTCCGGTCTTCTCCTTTTCTTTTCAACCAAATTTCTGAGGCCCTCGAATGGATTCTTGAGCAAAATTATGGTCTGCGCAACGTCATTCACATTCTGGACGACTTTTTTATAGCTGAGCCTAACAAACTAGATTGTTTGGGGAGCTTTAGTACCCTTCTGAAATTGTTCATGTCCCTCTGGGTTCCCACTGTGGCTGCCAAAACTCTGGGTCCCACTCAAGTCTTAGAGTTTATGGGTATTGTACTTGATAGTAATCATATGGAGGCACGTTTGTCTGACAAGCTCTCCAGGATAAGTCAGTTGCTTGATTCGTTCACTGGTCACTGCTCAGCCCGCTTAGTCAGTCTTCAATCTCTTATCGCGACTTTGCAATTCGCCTGCAAGGTCGTAGTCCCAGGCAGGACATTTCTACAGCGCATGATCAACCTTACTCAGGGGTCTCCAACAATTTCACCATATCCGCCTTAACAAGGAATTTTTCCGGGATGTCACCATGTGGAAAGCTTATATTACAAAATGGAATGGGCACTCCTTTTTCCTTGATTCCTATATTACCTCTTCCCCTGACCTGAAACTTTACACTGATGCTGCCAGTACAGTGGGTTTTGGGGGTCATTTCAATGGCAGATGGTTTCAGGGCAGATGGCCCCCACACCTATTAATTGACAAATCTAAAGGGATCAGTATTGAATGGCAGGTCAGAGCTCTTCCCTATCGTCATCGCCTGTGCACTGTGGTACCCCCAGTTTGTAGGCAAACGCCTTCAGTTTTGGTGCGATAACGAAAGTGTCGTCGCCATTATAAACTCGGGTCACTCCAAGGCCCCTAGAGTCATGGATCTCCTGCATTTCTTAGTACTCATTTCCATGAAACATAATTTCTTGGTACGAGCTCACCACGTCCCAGGGGCCAAGAACGAAATAGCTGATGCCCTCTCCCACTTTTAGGTGCAACGCTTCGAAGAGCTTGCCCCCAATGCCGACCACAGCCCCTGCACCATCCCGCATTCCTTTATGACCCTCTGAAGGACGAAGTTCTTCTGTATGCAAACTGGGCATTATTGTGGAATACCAATCGTACCCATAGCTCTATGGAGAAGGGGTTCATTCAGTTTTGCCTCATGAATAGGCTCCTGACTCCGGCAGGTGACATTCTTCCAGCATCAGAGGGGACACTTATATACTTTGCATCACATTTAGCCCGTACCATGCACCACAGCGCCATTAAGATTTACTTGGCAGCAGTCCACAATCTTTGTATAATCTCAGGTTACAATAATCCCCTGCATGGCCGGCTTATCCTGAAAAATATTTTATGGGGCATTCTCTGCTACCAGGGATCCCCCACATCTGGCGACTTCCAGCTACCCCCCCCAGGTTCTGTTAGCTATTCGCCCAATCCTCCAAAGCTGGTTAGGGGCTAGGGATTTTTCCATGATTTGGACTGCGTTCACTCTAGGTTTTTTCGCATTTCTCCGGTATAGCAAGTTTACCTATCCGGGGGTACATAGCTTTAGTTCTAGGTTTAACCTCACCACTGATTGCATCACATTTTCTCCCAGTCTGGTTTGCCCACAGCATTTGCTTGTCACGCTTAAGTCGTCAAAAACTGATAGTCTTAGACAAGGTCATTTGTTTGTTGTTGCTCGGTGTTCCTCCCTGCTCTGCCCGGTCTCAGCTATGCAACAGTACTTTATCCTCACCCAGCTGCAATCTGGGCCTCTTTTTTCCTTTCAGTCGGGTCACTTCCTTACTAGGTCTGCTGTCACGCACTTGCTTCGGGATTCTGCCTGAAGTGTGGGACTTCCTTACAAGAGTCTTAAGGGTCATAGTTTTCGTATCAGTACAGCATCCACTGCAGCAGTGCGGGTTTACCAGACTGGCTTGTTAAGGTCATCAGATTGTTACCAGTTATATATTCGCACTCCTGAATCAGTGCTACTTTCTGCTGTTCCTAAAATGGCTGGTGTCTCATTCAAGTAATTTTTACCTAGGCTAGGCGGTTTGCTTGGGGGGGATGCATGCCTGCATGCATCTGTGGCAGTTACCGGTAAGTCTGCGTAGCCATCTTGCCATCTTATACCTTTGCCTTAATCTTGTCCGATCCAGCCCATGCGGTGCTGGGGAGATAAGAAAGGCTGTGCCAATACTCTTGTCCTAATCCCCAAGTTTTGGGGAGACAGGTGAGGCTTAGTTTTGTGTGCATATCCTGAAGTCGCTTGTTAACTGCCACAGGGCTGTGTTCCCCCTTATTACGCCATACAGTTGTTGTTTATTTTGTCTCTGTGTACCAACTCTGACTGCGTGACTCTTGCGGATAAATTCGGAACGGTGACATTAACACTAACACCAACAAAAAGCAAAACTTGCCACAATCAAAACTTAGGTCGATATACTTGTATTATTAAACAAAGACCATGCAGTCTTACGCTCATGTACCCAGCCCAGTCAGCAGTTTTGAAATGAAACAACAAAAACATGTTTATCTGGGTTTTAGCTGTCTTATAAGCAAAGATTGTTTCCTTTATTTCACATTGTGCACATGTGGATTACAATAAATAAACACTCCCCATCCTTGATTTATGAATATCTCAGAAATCGAACCAGAATATTGAGCAAACAAACAAAATGAACTGAAAGTGAACTGCAACACTTACATAAGCTGAGCTAAAATGGGATCGCAACCAATCAGACTATGATCTGTGCACTGATGATCAAAATTTTATAAGGTTGAAAAATCCGTTAGATGTGAGTCAATATTCAAGTTGTTAACAATCATTCTTATCATTCTTCAGGGTTGTCTACAACTTTTCAAGTAGCTGGCAAAAATTTCTAAGTAGCTGGATAGTGATTATCGAGCACCGATGGCGATTCCTTCTAGGGGGTCTGGGGGCCTGCCCCCCCCCCCCCCCCCCAGAAAATTTCCTAGAAACGGAATTTCGTTGATTCTGAGCACAAATTTCCAATAATTTCAGTTCCAAAAGTAATCGTATTTTTTCAATTTTATTTGTATAAACTCTGCCTTCAGTAGTTTTCTCAGAGCTCGAGACTAACTTTTCAGCTTGGTAGCCAAGTGGCTAGTGAGAGGTTTGACTTCACTAGCCAAAATAAATTCTCACTAGCCAGACTTTTTTTGCATAATCTCATGCTGTGTTCAATGTCTAATTTTTAGCCGAGTTAAGTACTGTAAACATGCCTCTATGTAATCTCAAGAGTGAAGAACTTGTTGACTATTCTTTCCAACTGTTAAAGATCCTCACACGCAGAATACAAAGTACTTTGTGCCTTCAGGGCAAATTCCCAGGCGCGATGTAGTTCACGCCTCTCTTTTCTGTTTTGGTCAGATTATGACGAATAACTCGAACAGTTAACCTTATATGAGCATGTCATTGTACAGAGAAACATTGGGAAAACAAAGGTACGGAGAAACGTTGAGAAGTCATATCAAACACGTTGGTTGGAAATGCACTACAGTAGGGAGAAATGCTGCCGACGTACCAAGATACAGAGACTAACAAAATATGCAGTTACTAACTTCGGAGAAACGGTATCAGGCAAAACTAATTCCATACACTAAGAACGCGTGTGACATACGGAAGAACGCCGAACGGACAGACTGAACTAATACAGTGGGACAATAAATTATGAAGAAATGTAAATGAGACAACTAAAACCGCACAAATGTATGGATAAACATACTAACGTACAGAGAAACGCTAAGCAGTGTTGACTTATCGTACGAATGTACTAACACACTGAAAACTTTAGGAAGTGCACAATATTGTCGTGCGAACGTGCTAACGTTCAAAGAAACGTTGAGAAGGCTAGACTAATAAATTGACGAACCTACCTACGTACGAAGAAACGTTGTGAAGACGTTATATAGAGAGAAATTCTGGGGAGAGAAACTATTGTACGAACGTAGCAATTAATGTAAAGAAGGTTGATAACAGAAGATTAAAGAACTGTGTGAACCTACTAACGTGTAGACAAGTATCATATGAACGCACTACTGAACCTTTCAAGGAAACATATGGTGAAACGTTCTGAACACCGGTTAATTTCGTTCGAACGTAGAAATGACGGAGAAAACGTTGGTTTCTGAGACGAGAATTAGTAGGGAAAAACGGTGAGAGGACAAAACAAGTATCATACGAACATTATGATATCCTTCTACAGAATAAGTTTTAAAATCTGCTCACTCAATTTGCTTTTGGGATCCAATCATCAGAAGCAATATTTACTTTTGTGGTTTTGTTTCCATCCGGTGCTTTAGTGCTTTGGAATTTTCATTAGCCAAAATGGCTAGTGAAAGCGCACGACTTACTAGCCAAAACGGAATTTCTACTAGTCTGCGGACTAGTTGGCTGCCGTTAGTCTCGAGCCCTGTTAATTTCTACATGTAATTCCCAGAGCTCAATGTAGTGAACTAATAATCGTTTATCTCCGTGCCAACCAGATTATTTTTAAGTCAATAAATTGCAAGGAGAAGTAAGTTTCATTTTCATATATCTGCGCCAGTAAAGGAACAAATAATTTGTCTTTAAAAAATGTACAAATCACAAAAGTAGCCGGCACAAACGACTCAAGTAGCCGGTTAATTCTGCCGGCTGCCGGCTGTTACGGACAACCCTGATTCTTACTTTCTATATTTTTTTTCTTCATTAAGATTGGCATGGAAATGAAATGGTCCTCATTTCAGTGAGTAGAAGCACTGAACCAGTGAGACATGAGGTTACTCTACTACTAGATAGGAAGTTCCTGGCTGTACTCTCCATGGCCAAGAACACAACAGCTGTGTCCCTATGCTTTGATGTAAAGACGTCAGTGAAAAACACAGATGTCATTCAGTCAGGACTTGTCACAGAAGCTAGAAGATGTCACAAGTTCATCTTCACTTTGCTTTCCAATGGTGTTGTGTGTATCCTTTATGATATGTTTTGTTGTCAGTTCTTCCATTGTGTTCTCTTCAGAGGGCCACAAACTGAGAATTTCTAAGCTTTTGAACAGCCCTTTTCTTTGTGAGGAGTCCACAATTCAACTGGAACAATTTTTAAGTGCATCAAGACTGAAAAAAGTTGATAAATGAGAAACTGCACCTCCATACACTGTAAGTACTGCTCAAAAGTAGTCCTTGAAATCTTTAAACAGTACACTTTGACTATAAGATTTCATCTATGGTTGGCAAAGTTAGAACCACCTGTTGTATATATAGCTTAATATACATTACCACATGAAAGTACTGCTCAGCAGCCTTGAATAATCCATTAATCTGAACGGTCCCAGTCGAGGATTTCATCCACAGTATGAAAATTTAGAACCACATTGTACAGCAATGAACAGTGCCGCAGAAACATCCTGGTGGGCTGGAATGGGCACACTAGTCTTTTACCAACAGTTGTGAGAATTGCAACCACTTTTAATCATAGACCATAAATAGAGGATATTACACGGCGACACGAAGATATGAATTTTATTTTTGAGTGCGCTCGTTCATAAAATATTGTTTTTTTACCATGAGAAAATAAAATTCATAATGGAGGTCCCTTTTGTGGCTGAAGGCCGCAGCAAGGAGCACCATGGGTAAAGATATGTCTTAACCTATTGATCCGAGAAATTTTGGTTTTAACATCAGACCCACCTGTACAGACTCTGGGGGGAGGGGGAGGGGATTCCGAAGGCAACCTGATGGGGTAGGGAGGAGAATGCCATATTTTCTCGGCGGGAAATCATGCAGTGCTTTTGGGCAACCAGCGTTTTTCTTGGCAGGAAATTGCATGACCATCGTCGCTTGTGAAAAAGAGGTTTCTTTAAAAGCTTACCGTAAGCTTATTTAGCAAAACAATTGTGCGAGTGCCAAAGTTTTAAATTTAAGAAAATATATTTAATATCTATAAATTGAAAAAAAGTTCAAAAGAATACTCAGTTGTATTTTGGGTGGAAGGCGAAAAGTTCAAGTTATAAAAATTATTTTGCCTTTGATCTATGTACTGTTGTGATTTGTTGTGTTCTACTGCGAACTTGGTCTGCACATTGCTTGCGTTTGCAGCACTTGGCAGCCGTCCTGATGCCAAATATAGCAGAGCTAGGCTTTCTATTTTTTTCTGTCCACAACCATAGTTTTTGCAGCACTCCGAACACATTTTCTCAGGAAAAACACCCATGTGTTTATCTCGATTGATAAACAGTCAGATAAGTACTAAAAATTGTCATACATTTTCCAGCTGTACATAGTTAGCATAGCCTAGTGGTCATCGCAGATACCTGTGAAGCACTGGTCCGGGGTACGATTTTGAGAGGGGAATGATACATTGTGTCTTTTTATTTTAACGACTTCAATGAGAGTATTTTCAGAAATTCATAAGTACCAGGGAAAAATGTGGAGCTCTGCTTATAGGCTTGGCTGAATCTATATATTATCTTCAAGCAAGCGTGTAGTTTACTTTTTATTATATAGACATGACTATTTTTGCACAAACAACAGTGCAAAGCATGAAATGAGGTCATCAATATTCTCACTAGTGAGGATATGGAAAACATGCCCCTCAATTCCCGGATGTAGTTTTGCATGAACTTTACAAGTGGTATATTTTCCACTAAAACACTCTTGTCTAGTCACTACAAAAGAGGTTTAGTGCGGCACATTGCATCATTCCCACTTGCACAGGGTCTTTGGTTAGGTTGTTACTACTTTGTGACCGTTTTTTGATGGTTTTTCTGTCAACTGGCCAATTAAAATAGCAGGGACTTGGCTTCGTGTTCATGCTCACAACTCTTCCTCTTATAGTCCTTGGATCTGATTGGGTAGTCAAAAAGTCACCAAAAGCTGATCAAAAACTTTATCCAAGTGGCATCAGTACAGCACAGCAGGCAGTAAAGCAATTGAATAGGTAAATCAACTAAAAATATCCAAGTTGACAAGAACTTGTACCTTAAAGTTCATGGGATGAACAAAGTTCAAAATTGTTCAATAAGTTATGATCATGGTGTACAATTCATAGAACAATTCACTAGCCTTCAACATAACAAAGCATGCTTATTCAACACGGCGACCGGTGAAAGCACATGGTCCCAGCATGCAATGCACAAGGCTACTGTGATTGACAAAGGTATGAATTGGCCTAACCTTACACCTCCCTCTCTAGTACCAAAGAAACCTGTCAAACTCAATGACAAAGATACTTGATGTCCACCAAACATTTTCTTATACCTACATCTTAATTTGTTGGCAGAAATGTCAAGGTAAAAGTCTACAGCTTCAACAATGAAAGTCTTCCCAAATATCCCCAATCTCTTTATATGGCATAGCCCAACTGAAAAGGGCAGTACTGGGATAACTGCCCTGAACAGTGTCAAATGCTTAATATCCACGGTAATCTACAAGTCCAGTTGCTTAGGAGGTCTGCCAATTTTTCCAGATCTTGTTTTTATGGTGCTGATTCTTTTCAGCAAGCTTCAGATGTAACACAAAGGACTGAAATGTACGTGCTGCCTGCCCTTCTGAGTGATCAACAGGATGGTCACTGACAGCACTAGTGAGGGTGGTTTGGTTATCTGATATGACCGGGGCAGAGTAAGAGTAGATCTGTTATAATGCACTGTTCTTTTCTCTGTCTCAACAAGGTAAGACCGTGGATGCTGAGTACACACTTGTATTTTCCCTAGTCTATCTTAATCCCTGATCCATACTGAATCACCAGTTGTTGAATCTGGAAGTGCTTGTACTTGATACCGACGGTCGAAGATTTGTTTCTGGTTGGATCTGTAAATCTCTTCTTTCCTTGCAACTTCTTCACGTTTTGTGAGTATGTTTCTGGGCACCAAGGTTCTAGGGAGGACAGGGAGCTGAGTTCACAGTCTTCGGCCCATTAACAACTGACTCGGCGATGAGGTGCGTTCACCCTCCATACTCAAAGAGATCCATTCATATTCTCTCCCGAGTACGGTTGGGGAAGGAGGAAGGCAACAAGGGTAGTGCCTCTGCACATGTGAAGCAGGCTTTGATCATGTCCTCGATTGCTGTAGAAAGCCCAGGTCACCAAACTAATACTTGAGCTCTGGCACAACATTTGCTGATGCCAAGGTGACCGTGATGAATACAATCTAGTATTTTCAACCTTGAAGCTTGTAAGACAACAATGCATTCATCATAGAGGAGAAGATCACCAACAACTGCCAGGTAGGCTCTGTTTTTCCAGTAAGGACGGAGCAAGGGCTGTTGTGGCATGTACATTGGCCAACCCTCTTGACAACATCTTCTGACTTGTGCACATTCCTCCTCACTTTGCTGGAGCATCAACAAGGTCCCTAGGAACTTGATTCTTCCTTGAGAAAACTCGCACTTCTGAATGTTCAATGTCAGTCCAGCTTTTTGAAGATGGGATAAACCAGCCCAGACACGTGTATCATGTTCAACTTCCTTTCTGCCATGGATAAGGATGTCATCCATGCAGCATATCACTCTGTCAAGACCCTTTAAGATAGCTGACCTGGTGCAGTGGAATATCTCTGGTTCTGAACTTACCCTGAATGGCAATTTGTTAAAGCAGTAGCGATCGAAGGGTGTGATGGAGGTTGTTAGCACCTTTGGATTGTCATCCAAAGGGATTTGCCAGAACCCACTGTTGGCAACTAGTATTGTGAACACTACTTTCTCCTTGCATGGCAACGCTTTCATCAACTGAGCCCATGGGATGAATTTCACGTTTGACAGCCTTGTTCAGGGGTGTTAAGTCCACACAGATCCATACTCGGCCATTGGCTTATGGCGCGGGAACAATACCAGAGCACTGCTCTGTCAGAACAGTGACAGAGCTTTTGCTTGTAGACAATCTGACAGCGTGTCATTAAGAATGTGTCATCCAGTCACAGGTAGGGCCGTCTCTCAGAGAACCATACTCACAGTCTTCTGTAAGCCTGTACACATCTTGAATAATGGCATCCACTGACTCGCCTGGTAACTGGTTACGTTTGTTAAATTGGGCTTGTTGTAATATCAAATTGCGGCAAAGATCGAAATAACAATTGAGGTTGGTGTGAACTTCTTTGTACATGGCTTTGTTTTCATCTTTTTGGAGAGTAGCCAGAACTTCGAAACCCTACATATGGCAGTACCTACACATGGCAGCACCTTATCAATGCATTTTCTGCACACTCAGCTGGTGTCTACCTCAGTTACGTTATAGTGATAATTTCTACAGGATATGGGTTTTCTTTGTTCTTTACCTTCAGTCTTACAGCCCTCACTAGACCATGTTCACTTAAGTATACCCCTAGCATATAAGTGAAAGGCCAGTCCCCATGCATGGCATTTTTTACTGTACAATCAATATGGTGACAGTCACTCTCTTTCCAGTTATGTTTAGGATGGAAACATGTCTGTCATATTAAGGCTTGAAAGAAACTCTTTTCTTCATCATTTTCAGAATTACTCAACAGTTGCTGGTCATGATGCGAAGATTTCTTGGTGTTGTTGTCTTGTTCCTGGTTAAGTAAATTGAGGGTGAATGACATTCCTGTATGCTTACCTTTTACGTGGCTTAAAACGTGTTTATTCAGAATGGCATATTCCAATTTTCTTCAATTGTCCTATGCAATATAATGTAAATAGTTTAGTTAGTCATTTAGTTTTTAGATAATTTCGTTTAAATTATGTAATTTATTATTAGAGAGGATTTTTGAAGTTTGTAAAGCGCTTTTGATCATATGTGAATGTAAAAAGCGCTATAGAAGTATTAAACATTATTATTATTATTGTTATTATTATTATTATTGTTATTATCATTATTATTATTATTATTATTATTATTATCATTATTATTATTATTATTAGTATTACTTAGGGTCTGGAGTAAGGAAACAGTTTGAGCTTGGCTGGCAATTGGCTGTTTTGATTTCTCCTCTTGATTTCTTTTCCACTGAGTGCTCTGTTAGTGCTTCTTTTTATTGCCTTGAGTGAACTTCCATGATTAAAGAGCAAATTGGGGGTTGAAGTTCAAATCAGTGAAGTTTTGTTGGTGTTTGTTGGTTATCCTCTGTGAGGGATAGCTTAAAGGGCAGTGACTGCTTCCTCATCATCATGTGTTGATAAACAGGTCAGACTTTGTTCTGTAGTTAGAAGTCAAATATCTCCATATGGTTTTAGGCCTGACAAGAGACATAGGTGGCATTTCATTTTTGTCTTAATACAACCTTGTCTCGTTAATAATTGTTTACGATGACATACTCGAATGCTCTTAGAGAATATGTCTGGCTAGATTAACTGATATAATTGTGAATCTCTTTTGAATCTTTGTTAGCGCTCTAGTGTTTGGCCATTACTACTCAAGTGCAATGATGCAGTTAAGTTAAAACCCATGTTGCTTGCCTTATGTTAGAGGTGTTACACTAACAATCATCTTTGAAATTGAAAACTGAGGTAAATGCACCATCTCCAAGTTTGGCGTGACTCTTGGAGAGGCTTTGGGTGGGTGCACCGATCAACTGGTTTTGCATAGACTATAGGGAGTTTAATAACCTGAAAAGAAAACGTTTGTCTAAAGACTTTATCAAGTATTATCTGAATCAACAGTGTTGTTCAAGATTGATTTTTTTGCAGTACGTATACATGTGTCAGGCATACCTGTATACCTGATACATGAATGCTGCCAGTTTGAGCTAAACCAAAAAGGTAAACCAAGAAAAAAAGGTCATTTTGTTCAGCAAAATAAACGATGGCAAAAGCGTTATAATCCCATTCAGATCCAGTGTTGTTTCAAGTTCTTTTCTGCCAGTGAGTTGACTCCTTTGCAAGGTTATCTTGATAAATCCATTACCTGTACAAAGACACTCTTTGAGGCCAAGGTTAACTCTGTAAGGGCCGCATTAAATCTTGGGAGGAGCATGAATAGTCTTGCTGAAATGGATGATTTTGGTTCTGCCTTTTGGGGTAAATTGCAACATATTCTGCAGAGCATCTGCCTTCTACCATGTTTGTAAGCCACTAGGAGAGACAGAATGTTTATTACTTTTGAATGAAGTTTTAAGTAAACTGTGGGTGTTTTTCGTTGGAAAACATTAAAGTAAGTGAGGGTGCTTTTTTGGTTTTTGGATGTGAATATAAGCAGCCCTTGCTTTTCCATTTGGGCATAACGACAGGTGTTGTTTACTCTTGCTTGCCTTCCCCATGATAGACTTTGGTATTTGTCAATGGAGATTGGTGATCGTTCATACCATGTTCCGTGCTTGTTGATTTTTAGTATGGTTGGCAATCTGGTTTGCTTTGAATATGCTGCTGTCATCGGTCAGTTTATTTATGTTGAATGCACTAAACATAGGATTTTAGTTTACCATATGTTGAAGTTTAGGTATTTCCTTGACATTTGAAGTTATACACAACATGAGTATTTTTGTAGGTTCAGTTGATGTGTGGATGTCTGCTGATGACCTGAACACACAAGGTTTGTGTCTTTCATTTGTCTCAAGCTCCTGGGAGATCTTTTTATGATATCACAAGCGTTGTTATAGCCTGAATTTCAGCCGTCTCCTCTGGTCGCTCACTCCCGAGAGAGACGTCTGAATCAATTAACCGCTAATGCCGTCCAGTGACGTCACTGTCCAAAAACCAGACAGCGGTGTTGATTGGCTGATTCTCAATTATTCGCATGAATTATTTCATTAATTATTCAAAGTGCGAGGAATGTTTCCATAGTGGCGGTTGCGGGGATTCCAGTTTGTGCGAAGGCTTTCAAAGAAGCAGTATCGAATCTTGGGTTAACTAAGTTATACCCCGAACGGGTAAACGCTCTCTTTCACTTCCTGTCGAGGGAAAATGTTTTCGTTAATCTTCCGACAAGCTATGGGAAATCTATGATTTTCCAGATTGCACCACTTGTTGCAAGTGAACTCTCCAGATCGCGTACACGATTTGAAGCACACTGTATCGTTATTGTTATTTCTCCCTTGGTTGCTCTCATGAATGACCAAGTGGGATGTAGAAATCCTGTTCTGTGTAGAAAGCCCCGTTTTTGCGAAGGCGGCGAAGAGTTTGAAAGCAAGTGAAGGTAAATTATCTTGAATTGCAGCCGATACATTTCGCAGAATATTTTTACCAATTCCTGGAACTGTGCAGTATTATTAAATTCGATGTTTTATCGAGGATTCTTCTATTTTGTTGTGTTTATTTTATTGAATCATCAATCGATTCAGAAAGAAAACACACCATTTTAACATTGGAACCTTAATGAACACTCGACCGTTGGTAAAGTGGGATTTGGAAAACTTATAGCGGAGAAATCCTGTTTCGTGTAGGAAGCCACGTTTCAGGCAAAGGCGGCGAAGAGTTTGAAAGCAGGTGAAGAAAGCGCTTTGCACGATGAAGCGAGGATTGAACGCGATTCGTTTTTTGAGGGAAAGCAATTCTTATTTGAGTAAACGCTTTTTTAAGCAAAGCAGGTCTCTTCTGAGTCAAATATTACCTAAAAATAATTTTTGTAGTTCCTTCTCTGTTCTTTCATTCGTGACGAAGATTTAGGGGAAAAACCTACTTGTCAGCTCTGTGTCACGCACGGGCACTTGTCCGACACGCGTTTCACCAATGACCAAGATATTTGTGTTTAATTCACTTTTGGCCGTTAAACCACTGCATGTGCCTTACCCGCAGCACTTCACTTTCCAATGGAAACCACTAGTTTAATAGTTGCGATGGAAAACATAACACAGAAGCAAAACAAAAGGGCTTGATCCTTGCCATCGAGCGACAGGCGTGCGTCTATCATCGACTCGAGGGCTGCAAAAGCTAAATTTTTCGCGGGAACAGAAATAATTCGCATAAATTAACATTGTTTCACCGTGACGTCACTGGACGGCATTAGCGGCTCATTGATTCAGACGTCTCTCTCGGGAGTGAGCGACCAGAGGAGACAGCTGAAATTCAGGCTAGCGTTGTTATTCCGTAAACCCCACTTTGTAAACTGGCTATAAATATTCGTTTCATTTTTTACTGTTTGTGCAAGTTATTTTTTTTGTAGTCCTTCTTGCACTAGATGCAATATACTAGGTAGTTTATTGCGAAAGGAAATCAATTCTGAATACCATACCTTCTTTCATTTCAGATTCATTGACAGTCCAAGAAAGGCCCACATTTACTCACTTGGAGGTCTCGGATGATCTTTCCTTTCTGCTGTGTGCTGATTGTGATAGCAATGTCTACTTAGTGAACCTGGATGAATATTTTGAAGACTTTCCCTCCCAGCTCATCGTCTCTGCTTCCTCCAAAGACCTTACTTCATCAGTAGGAACTGTCAAGTTTCAGTATGAAGCAGAAGATGAAGACGCTGTGGCTCGTGGTGTGCACATGTCCGGTATTACCTATGGAGACAGGGTTTGGAAAACAGAGCTGCTGGCATTCAGAAGAGATGCCAGCAAACAAGCATGTCTAAGCAGCATCTCAGGTTATACTTATGTCTAAATGTTTTCTGGTATAAATTCGTCTTTCCTGGTACATTTAGTAATTCCACAGGTTTAAACTATGTAACTCAGGTTAATTCTTTGAATTGGTTCAAAACATTTTCCTTAGTTATGAAGGTTAAACCTGTAGAATTTATGCCTCAATTTGTTGCCGTTGATTGGGTTTAATTGTAGTCGAAGAGTAATATTGAGGTTCATCGTAAAATCTTTGACCTGCTTTTGAGTTGCACAGGGTGTTTCATGAAAGACTGTTCTTCATCTGTAGATACTTGAAGATACTTGTATGTTTTCATTCTACTGACATTGGTAACAAACAGATAAGAATCACTTACCTACTTACCTCGGCTACCTCCTTCACACTTTTTTGCCATCTAGATATCTCTAAGTGTATTGCTATGTACTACGATGTACAGATGTAACATTTTCGGACTAAGGCAATTGGGACTTGCAAACAAACAAAGAAACAAACAAATAAACGAATCAAAATCAAAAGGCCAAAACTAAAAGTAGTCTTGTAGCAAACATTTGGGATTATTCATTCAGTAGTTACGTTAATTATTTTGTTTAAAGTTGTAAGTCTTCTAAATGGAACCATTTAACTGATGGGCCGATATTAATTATTTGTTAACAGGTTAAGCTTTATAGTGTAAGATTTGTTTTTTCTCTATTGTGCATCTCTGCTTTACTCTCTTTACATAGATGTCAACCGTGTGTGTAATCCTTCCGTAAAGAACAGGTGGTTCTCTAATTTAGTGTGTCCTGAAGATGGACATCTTATGGGCACATTCAGTTCATGTAACAAACAACCCTCCACAAGTTGCAACACAGTGTCAGGATTTAAAGCAAGGCAAGGAGAAGCCGCAGAAATGGTTACTGACAAAGTACAATCTCCTGGTTGTCTTCAAAGAACACTTTTCATTAGGCATGAATCTTGGATGGAAATGTTCACTCTGGAAGGCGTTTCCATAACCCCTGCATCATTTGTACTGAACTTTAAGTCAACGCAACTGGGTGAAACAGAGGAGCCTCCCAGTGATGTTTCACATGGTGTTCTTTGCCTGTTCTTGTTCAACACCAAAGAATATGTTTACCACTGGTATGACACCTGTCACTGTTTTGTTTTATTGACAGCATAAATAACCGATCAACAATATAAAGGGCAATGAATTGTTTGCATTGCTGGTGCCCTCATAAGCATGAATTGTTGGAGATTTATTCAAGTCAAGCTTTACGTGTTCAATTTGTAAAATTGAGTTAGTAATGGGGCAATTATGTGAGAAGAATAAGTTGCTCGATAAACAAAACTGTGTCTTGTGTGATGTTTAAAGGCGTTTGTGTCTATTCTTGGGACACAGTGATACAAGTGATCAAAAAACAATCAATGAGAACATGCATAAGGTTGCACAAACCAGCTATATAACAATATAATTTAGTAGCATTGTAATCATCTAATAACCCAAAAAGGGTTTCCACTTGATTTCTGTCGTCGAACTGGTCTTTTTCCTTTTGTATTCCAAATTGTTGGGTGGTTGTGGATTGTGGGGGGTGGGGGGAGAATGTCATTAGAAAGTTGATATGTCTGTTGTTAGCCAGATTGAGGAACAACATAAATCAAGTTGAACGTACAAGGCTCGCATTTTCAAAGTTATCTGGCTTGAATTGTTCTTGTATTTTGCAAAATACCTTGTGGTTGGACTTCATATAAGAGTACCAAGAAATGCAATGTGTCGTTGAGGTGGAAGTTCTCTAATTCAAAAACTGCATTGCATGCATTTATTAACAATAGTTCCTTATTTTGCTGTCCAATGTTCTTTCGAAGGCTGTTTGCTCTTAGGTAACAGAGTTTGACATGACTTATTACACATTGCTGGTGTTTTTTCTTTTTGTTTTTTGCAGGTTGTCAGAACCTTCTCTGATGGTACAAAGTTGTGAAACAATCTACCCACCTTTACTACTCACAAGCAAGTCACTGGCAGTACCTGCATTTGACGTCAGCCAAGATCAGCTGGTCCACAAAGTAACACACCCTTGAGTTTGTTTTTCTGATCTTATTCACGGAAGGATAAAATCGTGGCGCTCTTGATTAGTTCTACAGGGCTTTTGCTCACAGAGTAACTTGTATACAGCTGTTTCAGTTAAGGTTGTCGGAAAGCCTATATACGATAAGACTGCAAGGTGATATGGGTAATTTATTAATAAATTTACCAAACTTAGCTATGGCTCACCCCTACAGAAAATAAATCGCATAGCCAAGTGCTTATGGTACTTTCACCTAACCTATGGCAGTAACAACCATGAAATCACAGCCGAATCACAAAAGATTGACAGCTACCCATACTACCTTTCAGACAAGATTAATTGGAAAAAAAACAAAACAAAACAAACAAAAACAGCTGTATACACAGATATCACCTGTGACCCTTACATGCCTGTGTAGGTTGTTATAAATGGCAATATTTTTCATTGTTTATTTTTTTGGTAGGTGATCATGTATGAGAATGCAGGACTGGCCGATTCCTTGTGTTACGTGAATCAGTGGGATCACTGTACCATCCCAATCCATGCTCTGGAAGTGGCCTTGAAACTACGGCAACTTGATACAGTTGCCTTTTTTCTCAAGAACCAAGACAAGGGTAAGTTGTTTTGACTCGTAACCCAAGATCTCTTATCTAAGGACCTTTGAATTATTATTTGTAACTCTGGATTGTCAATATGAGAAAATCTTGGTATGACAAGAGATTTAGATTTGGAAATTTAAAATAATTCTTTAACAGATTATTCTATTCAAAATAGCCAGTTTTGAATGATTGCCCTTGCTATCAGGGTTTTTCTTCAGCTTTTACCAACAGATGTGCTGCAGCGTTCTCTTCCTCAAGCTCTGTCTTGTCCTCGTTAAGTTCGACGTTGTCACCATCACAGAGTGACCTTGCCTTAGGTACCACGGATGTGGAGGCCGTCACTGAGGCTCTTGTTAGAGCTGTAAAGTATAATATGCAACGTAAGTACCTGCCCTCAAATGTGGTGTTGTTAAGGAAACATTAACCAAAAATCTATTGCTTAATCATTATTATTAATTATTGCCTTGAGATATTGATATTGACAGCTAGTAATCATCATCATCATTATCATCACCATCATCAGCAGCAATGTCGAACCATTATAAGCAGCATTGACAACACCACCCAAAACAGGAGGTTTGTCGTCATCATCGTGATCATCATGATCATTGCAGTTGTCATGAACAACAACAACAGCAGTATGAGCAACAATATGGTCATTATCATTAGCGGCATTAGGAGTAGTTATTTTCGTCATTCTCAGCATTGTAGTGTTCATCATCAACAACAGTATCAATAGCATTCCCGTCATTATTAACAGCAGCATTTTCAGCAGCAGCATTTTCAGCAGCAGCACTAGTAGCCTTGTCATCTTTATCGCTGTTGTCGTCATCAGTAACAGCACAAGGACCGTAGCATTACCAAATTGGACGCTTGGGAATTCATATTCAACCGTTTTCTGCTTCTCTATTTTGTGAATCATACGTCAGTCTGATAATTGTATGCTGGCAAAATAGCAGTTGCTTGAAGGGCAAAGATTTTTGGGGGGAAAGCCAAACTTTTTAAACGAGGTACAAAATGCCAAGTAAAATAATAAGCAAGGGTGGAACTTTGTACCCCACGTCAGCATTGTTGCCATCATCATCATCGTCATCAGGAGCAGCAGCAACAGCAGTGTTGTCATCATCGTCATCACCATTAGCAGCATCAGCATCAGCAGCGTTAGCAGCAATGGGAGTGTCATCGCTGTTGTTATCAGCAGCAGCAAAAGCCGTTTGTGAGGATGATGGTTGTTACTCATAAGTGTGATTGTCTGTCATTTGTTATTTGGTTCATTAGTCATGTTGACCAAGTTGTAAGAAAACTAATGTAATGTAAATAGGTAATTCACCGTTGTATTGTAAGTTATTTCATTAATTTTGTAGTCGTAAACCTTGCAGGTTGTGCAGTTTTTTTTCCTTTTGTATTTTGTTGTTGTGGTTGTCATTGTTGTCGTGTGACTGCAAGTAAAATAAATAAAATAGATAAATAAAATGTTGACAAAGTTGACTCCCTTGCTGCACCAAAATGCGTAGATGGGTATTCACAGTAGGAACTCCCAATTCTTTCGAAACTGACTTCAGTTTTTTGTGGTTCTAGAACAACACTACCAACACTTTACACGGCAGCTTGCCCAAATGACACTGACGTATCTCCATAATTTAATGGAAGATGGATCAAAGCTATTAGAAGCAGAATTACCGGATTCATCAAGTACAACTGGCACACCATTTTATAGGGAGATAAGAGATTGTCTTGAATTTCTCACTAAGAGCATAGTGGAGCTTCGTGGTCATCTGAGCAACATGCCCTTGGATGCTACCGGGAAGACTGACTCTGCTGATGGCAATAAAATGTCGTTTGCATGTATTAAAGCTGGTGAAGAAGATATAGGAACAGAAAGATGGATCAAAATGACTGATGAGGTACTCGTATACAAATAAGCAAGTGCTGAGTTTAGTGAATTTATTAACATCTGCTAATAAATAGTATCATGCATACCTTCATAAAATTCTCTGTTGTGATTCTTTTATAAGGCGTGCTGCTATTGTTAGTTGCAATGTATTTATGATTTTGTGGTAAACTATTTACAGTCAACGCGCTTCACGCATGAAAGATCATGGAATGAAGATTGCATTCTTCACGTGTGCATTCCTTTCTTTAATTGAATAAACGTATTCTTGTAGATAGATTGAAAGGTAACGATTTTTTTCAATGAACAAAATCGATTCTTCGAAAGTTCACACGTAACATCAGAAATCGTCTAGATGGCGCACTCGGAAGAAGTGCTAATCAATGACTTCAGGGATGTCATCCGTTATAAAGGATCTTTACCTCCACAAGAAAGTGGTTGAGGCGTCGCGTGGACTGAATAGTGTGGGACGACTTTATGAACAGCTTTTTTTGGCACTCTCGTGTTCCGTGGAATATCTGACGACCCCAATCCAGCATTGAAAAGGTTAACGATTTCATTCCTCACATTAGAAGGCAAAGTTTTACCAGGATCGTAAAAGCCCCCAAGTGAATTTCTTGCCATTTGGAGTTAGCAAACTTAAGGTGATTCCATCGAAAAAGAAGTTGTAATGAGAATTTGTTGAAACTTTGCACAGTTACTAATTACACCTAGTACATTAAAAAAATAACATAAAAAGAGGGGGTCACCGTGTCTGATTTCACGCTACGGGGCTGTAGTATATAGGTACTTTGCTATCTTTAGACAGCAATATTAAAAAGACCTATCCTTGTATTAGAGACACCCATTACTTCAACAAAGTTATAACTAGCAATGAAATATGAGCATTATTCTTATGATAGAAGTACAATGTTACAGTAAAACGTCTTAAAATTGCCGTAACAATGAAACTAATTTGAAATAATAGGCAAATTCTGCGTCCACACGGTTCCAGTGAAACACCTAAAATCTGGCTGTAATAGTGAATCAACCGGAATATTTCAAAATTGAATAATGAAAAGTTCTTCAAATTTGAATATATCATGTAAAATCGTATTTTCCTTAAATAAATGGAATAAAAAGGTGGGGTCACCGAGTTCGTTTAGGAGAAAACGACTATTTACTTCTCTGAACAGCTCAGCTTCCATAGAAAACCTATCAAGTTCCGAACGCGCGCGCGCTCGTGCGCGCGCTAATCACGCAAAAAATGATGCGCAGAAAGGATGCGCAATGCAATTGAATGGAATCACCTTAAACTTTCATGTTCCGATCATGTGCAAACCTATGTACACTGCCACACACCGCGGCAAAAACCGTTACAAGTTTAAAATTGTGGTGGTTGTTTATATTTTCTGCGCGTTTCCAATTAAGCCACGAAACCTCCAGCCAAAGAATAAGTTGCCTTGTTAAAATTAGAGACTCCTTTGAATTTTCTTTCTAAGGATTACTGTTGTTGATTTTCTCTTTACGGGTTATTTTTGTCGGCTTTATGTTCTCGCCATTTTTTGCGCCGGGCTTGAAAACAATAAAAATATCACGCATGACATACCGGAAAATTGAGCTAAAAAACTAACTTTTCTGTTCTGTTCGGAAAGTTTGTTATTAATAACGATGCTACAAAAAAAATTTCTAATAACTAAAGTAGTGTTTCGAATATAGAATCCAGGTTTCAAAGAATCGCTAAATTTTTCGAAGAATGAACTAATCAGTGAATATTTGAAGTTGAACGTTCATCCTGAAGCGCGTTGACTGTAAGAACAATAGCTAGTTGAACTTGGTGTGGATATCACAATCATCCACTTTACTACAAGAAGTATGACAATTCGTACTGTATTGACTTATCACACTTATGTCCTCCTTATGAAGAAAGTTAACTTAAAACTGTTTTATGTATAGTTTAATTGTGCAGGCCACTTAGCAAATTAAACACGTAGGTGTAAACGTAGGATTTGTTTTTAATCTGAGGGAAATAGATTGTAATTTAATACATTTGTTATATTATGGAAAGTAATTATTGATTACGTTGACTTCTTAGGAAGTTGTTGAGGATGCTATCATACACAGACAGATTTGCTCTGCACAGACATTCTTCCAGAGCAGGAATCACGACCACATGGTAGGATGAATGTATAATTCTTATTAACTTTTTTGTTAACATTTTGATAAACGAGAGGAAGAGCACAGAAAGTACAGTTGTAAAAGATCTTTACTTGCCAGACTTTATTATTGTCTTAAACAAGAAGAAGAGTAATACATCCAAATGTATCGTAGTGAAAAATCTTCTGCTTAGTGCGTACATTAAGCCATCTCCTACAAGGTTAAAAATGATTTCTAAAAGGCGCCATTTCCAGAACCTACATGTTTGCATATTCTGGACTGATGGATTGAAGTAATAATGGTAATGTCACACAAAACAGTCATGAAATTATGTTTTAAAACAAAGCACCTTTGTTTGTTAAATGTCAAGGTCGCATTCCAGAACTGCACCTTAAGGAGTAATTGTTATTTTCAATCTGTAAAAGATGTTTACCTGCGTTCTTTTGGTTTCACGAATGACCTAGTGACGTTTCAATGCGGCATGGTGATTTTGTTTGGCTATTGGTTGTCGACCAGGTACATTATACAGTTTCCAAAATGTTTCTCTTGAATATAGAGTTTGGTATTTAGTACCCTTAGTTGTCAAACAGCTGAAGACCCCCAACTCCTAACTGCTTACACTATAAATGTAGCAACCCCACTTGCCAGATCTTAAGGATATGGGTTTGCATTTAATTTAATATCACGTTTCCAACTATAGACACTGATTTATTCACTTTGGTTTCGTGGCCCAGCAAACTGCAGTGGGTTCTTAAGAATTGTTTGGTTATCTCCCTAACAAAGTGAGAAAGACAAGCCAATGACTCCGAGCCAATGACAGGATACAGCAGCTAAAACGTTTCTCTCGTCTGTGAATTTAAGGCAGTGTTCTTCACTGTTCTTCAACAGTTGATGGCCCCTTTTGTTTGTATCTTTCATCCTGTTCTTCATGCAAGTTACACAACATTCGAACTTTAAAATAAAACTCCCACACGTGGTTGTGTTTTATGTTGCAATCAACTTTGTTCGTCCATTCAGCGGCTTCAAAAGGTCATGCCTGTGAGTTGTAATGGGTGGAATGCAGTCCATTTTGTTGTCTCTTTTTAGGTTGCTTCCCTTTTAGCAATCGTCAGCCAGATTTTGTGATTGAAAATACCCATTTCCCGCTCCACTCAGGAGTAAACCAATCATAGGTTGCAGCCTGGACACTCCAAGTACAGAGGTGGAGCATTCAGTTTGGTGTCTGAATCTGGATTCAAATAGTGCATTCCGTTTAGGGAAATTAGATCTTGTTCGTATAGCACGTGCTCATTTAGGGAACGTGGATTGACATGTTTTCAGATTTGTTTAAAAAATCTAAACAATCCGAATCAACGAAAGCTAAAAATGAACTGACTGAAATTAGGAAGACAATCTTGGGGTCCATTCGTTGTCATCATAACATTGATTGGCAGCGGTGTAAAGCAATTATTGGGCGGGTTTTGAGCTTCAATGTTGATGTGTTAATCAAAGTCGTAGTCAGTTTATACTTATAGAAAGTCATTTTCAGTTGACAGAGCACAAAGATATGCAGTGTGATGGTTCGCTGTCAAGTTTTATTGCAGTTGGTCTGAAAATTGTTCTCCAGAAACTGTTACAACATGACATGGATACTGTGGTAACCATGCTTATGAATATGGTAGGTAATTGCACCAATCTCGTGGTATTTACCATTTGTGGAACTGATCTCTTGTAATGACTCAATTTGGCATCCTCTTTCTACTAGGGACCCTTTCTGATAAGCACTCCCCTTTGAATGAGTGTACGTCACTAAGTGTACCCTTTCCAATAAGCACTTGCTGTTTCAATAAGGGCCCCTTTATTGAAAAGCTCGTTAACTACACAAGTGCCCCTTTTCTGGAAGTGCCCCAATAAGATAGTGGCATTGGACCTTTTGGCCGAAATGACTTATTTGAACCTAAATTGTTACTGTTCTTGTAACTGTTTTAGTTTCATTTAGTGTTTACACTCAGATATTTATGTTCAAAGGAAGTAATGCTCCTGTCATCAGTTAGCGCTTTGTCTCCAAAATTATTTAGTGCCCGGTTGATAAATGGAATCAATATGGTGTTCTTATGTGACCTTGAGAATAGTTTCACTACCTCACATGACAAATGCACAAGGACGTAATAATATGTTATGTTTAGTAATAACAGCCTGATTTTTAAAGCGCTTTGAACTTAATGTTTTAGTAAACTATGGTACACCATTGCCGAACAACATTTGTCGTTATATTTTCAAATGAGGCAGTAGAATGATCTCAACTGTTTTCTTCACATTGTAGACAACTGGATGTCTGTTAGCGTAGATGAAAATGCCATAGCTCACTTCATTCCCCTTGGGATGTCATCAGTCTTTAATTTGCATTTTTTAGGGACAGAGGGTTTTGTCTTTGCAATGTTTGGAAGTTTTTAGAGTAAGGCTAACAAAAAATGGTTCTGTGATTTCCACGAATAGGCTGAGTTTTCACATTTTATTATAAGGAACAACTTGAATTCAAGGGCTGATAGGAATCCCTCTTTAGACCAAAACTGATAGGATTGTTTTCGACTTCATGTTGGTCAATTGGTCTCCACACACTTGTGTGCTACACCATGTTCGCATATATTATGTAGCAACAATGCTATCAGTCTGCACAAAATCCTTATCTTGTTTGTCGTTACTAACAAGGCATTTTTCCTTTCTAGGGCCGTGATGTCTTTAAGCAGCTTCATACGATTTGCCTCAACACACTTCACAGACCTCTCAGAGATTACCTGGTAAGATTTACATGTCGTATGAAACCTACATCTTGTTATTACGGAAAAATGTTTTTGGAAACCGCCTTTTTCTAGATATGACATAGATCTTACTAGAGCAAACTTTTTATATATCTTGGGAAAAGTGCGGCAAAAAGTTTGAAACTGCAACTGAAAAGCACAAATTTTGCAGTCAATTAAAGGGTAGCATTCGTAGGAAATAACTGTAGTTGAATACACCTAACGTCAACTGAAGCATACCAGATGCATGCAAAAGTAAAAACCCAAACTGCATACTGAGGAATTAACCTTTAGCGATTACTTATAATAACCAATGCTTCTATTCTTCAAAAATTCTGCAACAGTTTTTCTTGTTGAACATGTTGTATGAAAGAAATGGTTGTTATTCGTGGTCAGCTCCTCGTCCTGTGTGATCTTGGCTTGATTTCCACTATTCTTCCGCAAACAAGTGTTGACAGTTATCACTGTGATTCCTTTTGTTCAGCTCACTTTTGCGAAAATCTGCCTGCCCCACCCGAGCACTACAGTGTCTTTGATGTTTTGCCAACTTATAAAGTTTTTGCAAACCGGAGAAGTTAGTGTCACACTAGGGAACTTATGCTGTTGTCAGATTTTGACTGCAAAGTCAATAAACTTTCCAAAATATTTGTCAAGTGCGACCGATGCCTGTGAAGCCAACACACTTCGTGGTTTTGACAGCTTTTGAGTGAAAACGAATAAAATGATCCCTTTGGTAGGCAACTGAACTGGAATCGAGAGATATTTTATCCTCCAAAGAAAAAGATGCAGTTGCGTTTATCCATATCTTGGAAACCTTGTACAGTCAACAGTCTTTCATAGAGGCCAAGCGGAACATGAGAAACGACCAGAATGACAGGTTTGTGACAAAAAATTTTTAGCTCTCACATCATAAGGTGTAAACAGCTATTGTGTGCCTATCATTTATAATACAAACTTATTTTACTTTTATCAGCATCACGGTAGAAAAATGTTTTACTGATTGTGTTTCCTGTAAAAATAATCAAAAGCTCTTTATTGTATTATCATAAGTTTACGTACTCTACTGACGATGGAATAAGCGATCAGAATCGTAGGGCTGCTTTTGGGAAGTCAACTCACGTTTAGTTGTGGTTTTGAATTATTTTCGTGTTACGCTATACTGGAATTCTTTGATCAAGTAGATCGTGATCGAACTTTTGCTAAAATACAAGGAGTTTGAGCACTATTTCCAAGTGACATTAAATTCCTGTCTTTCAGTTGGAGAGATCTTGGATTGTTAAGGAGCTCCTTTAACTTGGGTTCCACGCAAATCCTTGACACTTGCATTCAAACTGGTAATCTGGTGCATGCAGCAACTGACAAGGAGGTAAGAGATTCGGTTGCTCCCAACACCAAGAAAGAGTGAAGTCCTGCGGAGATTTGCTCTTACATTGTAATTTTAGTTAACAGGGGCCTCAAGCAATCCAGACATTGATATCCTTATTGTGTTTTTCTCTTTGTATGTGTGTTTTTACACTTTGTTGATGCATGCACTGTTGTTACATTACAAATTGCACTACAATATTCTCAGATGCACCCAACAAGAAAAGTTAGGCAAAATATTTTATTTTTAAACATTGCTTTCAGTTTACTCGGATTGTTTTATGGCCTTTCAAAGGGTAACACAGGTTCAACTGTTTGGATTCTTTAGCTCAAAATGCTAGTCGCAGAAAATGTTAGGGAACGGAGGTTTTGTCAGAATCTGCTAGCTGCTGTCAGGCTCTCGAAAACGCTAGCTGAGCTTATTTCCTTTCTAAACGACGTATTTTTGCTTCCAAAAACAAAGGGAAATAATTTTTCCACCAGTTATGAAAGTTGGAGAAGACATTTTTTTCTGAGGCAGCTAATGCCTTCTGAACAAATATTCTACTGAAACAATCCATTGGGTACTCCTGTATTCTATGTAAAAAACACTACGCTGCACTACACCACAACACACCACACCATGCTACACTACACTATTATTACGTTTTTTATACAGGAACTGTGGACAGCTTTAATCTCTGTTTCTACCTACAGTTTAATTGAATTATTTCTGACATTGAGAATACGGTCATTCAACAGGTTATCTCAAATTCCAGTAGCTATGTGGAATTACCTCTTGCATGGGTCTGTACCTGGGATGACCTCTCCAGACAGAGAATTCTGGCTGAACGATTGTTTGCAGGCAAAGGTAGATAACAAATGTCATTTGGGCAGTCTGTGATCAGTGTTAATTTATTTGTGCAAGTGCCAAGGCAGCTCCGCGATTACAACACAACTGTATCAGTTGCAGAGGAAACCCTAAATTAAACATTTTAGGATTGAAAGTGGTTTGATCCCATTCCTTTTGTAACACTGGTTGAAATTGTTTACCAGCTTCATCATAAAGCTGTTGGAAGCAGGTCTATTAGGAGGGACTGCTGTATACATGTCAATTTTATACACATCTCTGTCATATAATGTAGGATGAAGTGTTCGTATGCGGTAAGTCATATACATGTGAGTTACAGGAAAGGTTGGAAGTGATTTTTGAAGCAACCAAGCAGCTTTAAAACCCTAATAAGATTTGAACCCTTAAATGGTTCATCAGTATATCCAGCAATAAATTTTGTGCAATAGAACTCTATTGGACTGGTGTTTGGGAAGGTCTTGGGCTTACCTCCTTTGGGCTCTCAGGTTTTGTCTTTGCTTCCTGCTCATGAGAAAATGGATGCAGTTTAGCTACGTAACGTCTATGGCGTTTGATGTGACTTTTCACATTCTCACCATGACAGGTCAGTGCTGATCTGTATTCAGAGTTTTCATGGCTGTTCACGATAATGACTTCCTAAGATATTTCTTTGCTGTTGCAGATTCTGATGCCTTGTCTCATGATTTTGAGACTAGTGCAGAAGCTCTTTGGAACTACCTGTCTTCACATACCAACTGGCAAATGTTACTAAACTGGATCAGATCCATGGCTTTTAACGTAAACACATCTGAAGATGAACAGTCTGTGTATGTGGGCGAAAAGTTTGCTGTTCGTGAAGCAGATGTGGTCCTACCGAAACTTGCTCGTAGTGTCTTCAGTCAGATGGGTTCCTGTCATAAGGTTGTCAGAGAGATGGTATCGGAAGAACTTACCAGGTTAGTCTAACTTGGACTGGACTTGTTATTTGGTTGTAGACTGATAAACACTCTGATGACATTTGCATGTGGTAGATAGAAGGCCAATATTTGCTACCTTGGATCGTTCATAGCATGGTGGTGAAATGGGCTGTATCAGACCCTAGAGCTAGAGGTCTAGGTGAAATATTCCCAAATATATTTGGAAAGCTTTGTGAGTGATGTTAACAAAGGCATAGGCATAGTGCATTTCTTCGGAAGGGAAAGTGCACATAAATGCATTAAAACAGCGATTAAAGTTAGTAAACTTTCCATCCGTTTATGTGATGTTTGTTATGTTGCATATAGTTGGAGATGGGTGGAAAGGATGGGGCAGAAAAATGAATTCATGGTCACTGACAGTCCCTTCTTAAGGTTCAGTCCGGTCATCGTCCAAAGTGTTAAGGGTAATCAGAACAGTGTTGGGCAAAATTATCCAAAGTTAATTTTCAGCTTTTTTCCACTGAATGGTGTTGTTTTACATAACAACAGATAAAGGAATTTTCACAATAGCCTGCGTTCCATGCAGAGCAAAAAAAGCAACAAATAAGCAGAAACAAATGGAAATACTCACGGAAGTTCTTACTATGCAGACTTTATTTACAGTAGTTTACAGAAATTTTAGGCCCAAAATCCTGCATTCTTCCCATCCAAAACAAAATAAAACAAAACTGGCCAGAAAAGGGCATTAAGGATGTTCTTGTTCGAAGTGCTTTAACTGTGAGTATGTGCTGTAGTCACGTGTCATTTTCATTGCCAGTGGTTTTCCTTTTTTCAGGTATGGAATGTTCGCAACATCTCAGCTATCCAGCTTTTCCCTTCTCCTTCACTTTCTGTGTACAACACAGACATTGTTTGGAGAAAAGCCTGTCATATCCTTCCTGGAAGGCTCCATTGCAAGACATGGAGAAGACACTTTAAATGCAGAAGGACATGTTTTATCTGTTTTCCAGTTTCATCAGAGTTTCATCGACTACTGTATAAGACTCAAGCTGGCAAACCTGTTGTACCACTACTTGGACTCCTACAGGTCAGTGGCACACCTTAATAGTTTTTTTTTGTTACTGTGGAATGTCTGCCGTGTATGCCTGGTGACAGAGTCCATTGCCAAGCTCCTGATGGAAGTCCAGCTCATGCTCATCTCCGATAATTTCTTTTCAACAGTTCAAGAGTTCTGCACCATGTTGTTTTTGGGCACCCTCTCTTCCAGCTGTGGTCAGCTGTCTATTGCAATGCATTTCTTGTGACGGCATTCCTAACCTTAGTGCGGAAAAATGTTACTGTCAATCATTTGTACAATTTAATGATAATTGTTCCTTAGTTTGATAACTGGTGCGTAACTTTATATTTAGATCAATACCACATCAAAAGTGTTTTAAAACTAGGTGTCCTAAAAGTGCTGGAGGAGATGAAGCGAAAGAAAAAATCCATTTAGAAAGTGTTCGTTTTACAAGAAATAAAACTCGTTTCCTTCCTTATTTAGCAAAATTTTGCAATAACTCAATTTTGGGATTTTTCTTTTTCTTTTTCTTTTTTTTTTGGGGGGGGGGGGGGCATTAAAAATATTATTGTGGCGAATTTGGAGAAACTTGTTTCAAATTTCGTTTCGGAAAGTGAAAAACTAAGACACTTGCTTTTCACAACTTCACATTTTCTTGAATTCCAAAAAAGTCACATAACTTTATCCTTGTCAAATTTGCTGTCTTTTTGGAAACTCCGTAGGCCATTACTAGTAAGTGTATCAGACATGACAACTTTGAAGGTATTTCCTAGTTGCCGACCTCATCCTAAGACACTTACCCTAAATTGTGTCTTACGTACGTGTAAAAATGGCTATTGTGTAATCATTATGGAACGTTGCAATGGACAAACATCAAATCTTTGGGAGGTTCCAATACTCCAGTCTTCTTATGCAACAAGGTGGTTAGATGAGCCAGTGGGTTTGGAAGCAAGCTTTACCTCTTTATTACGTTTTACTTCTCTTTCTTAGGCTCTGTGAATCTACAAAGAGTATTAAGGAACTTGGTTTGGATGTGGAAAAACCACCTTGGGTTGACATGCTCATAAAATGTCGACTTCTTGGGCGTAGCTCAAGAGGTATGTCTATTCTTCGAGTACAAGATATTTTGCCATGGACTTTTTGGCGAAAAATTGTTACTTTTCTAGCAAAATTGTCTACGTCAACCAACAGTCTGTAAACATAATGATGGTAAAGAAATAGCTGCAGAATTACCTTCAGCCAAATTCAGGACGCAAATAAATTACCACTCATTTGTTATCAAGAATTCAACTACCACCATTCTCAATCTCATTCCACATTGGAATTCTCAAACGTCAAAACACCTGTCTACTGTAGGGTGGCATCGATAAGAAACAAGACACAGACTCTGTGAGCCGTGAAGTGTCAGTGCTGTGTCTTGTGGTGTGACCATTCCTTTGGTGGTAGTTGTTGTGAAAAAGATTGGAAATGAACAGTATCAAATTACTAAGAACAAACTTCGTATGTGATTGACCATTGTGATTAATTCTTTTAGATCCCGATGCTGTATTCCAAGCCAGTCTGTCCATGGCTGGGTTCATGTTAAACGCTGAGTCCCCATCAGTCACTCAAATGCTGCAAGCTGGACATCCCGTTATGGCTCTAAGCAGTCTTTTGTATGGTCCAAACACACTCAGTCAGGTAAAAGAGTCGTTAAGTCTGAAGCATGTTGAGTTTTCTGCCCAAACCTGCGTTTTAGGGAAAGGTTATGGTAAAGGCTTTGCAAAGGCAGAAATACCAAGGTTTTCCTTTCTCCAAAAGTCAGTAAATTACTGACATTTTAATTGCGGCTACTTCTACTTTTCCACAATTCTAAGTTACTCTCCAAAATGCTCACACCAAATAGACATTAAGCTATTCAAGTTGTCCTTGACTCAGGTCATAGTTGGCTGTTTGTGGTGAGCTTAGAAAGTAGTTTCCGGTTGGGTGCAATTCAGCACTGGTAGACCACCAAAGAATTTTTTTCCAACCCTTTTTAGGCCATCATCTCATCTGAATCGCAACCCAACATTGTAGCCTGGCAAGTAGATGACAAGCTTCTGCACTCATCCCTTGTGAGATTTCCCAAAGTACAGTCAGCATTGTTCCCTGTCACAACTGGTGCTCTTGGCATGGAACGTCAGGATGTTTCAGTTTATAGACTTTTGCAGGTCAGTCAGATGTAGGTTTTGTAAGAGTGGCCAGCCTATCTATCTATCTATCTATCTATCTATCTATCTATCTATCTATCTATCTATCTATCTATCTATCTATCTATCTATCTATCTATCTATCTATCTATCTATCTATCTATCTATCTATCTATCTATCTATCTATCTATCTATCTATCTATCTATCTATCTATCTATCTATCTATCTATCTATCTATCTATCTATCTATCTATCTATCTATCTATCTATCTATCTATCTATCTATCTATCTATCTATCTATCTATCTATCTATCTATCTATCTATCAATCAATCAATCAATCAATCAATCAATCAATCAACCAATCAATCACAAGCCAGCATTTGAGACGACGTTATCACAAGATAATGTTGTCTCAAACGCAATCAAAAGAGAACACTGGATCAGGATAATAGTTGGTAGAACTTTGTCGAATGGTATTATGACATGCCTACGACACGAACTGTCTCTTTCATGTTAAATCTTATCATTAATTCTTTTCATACTGAGTGACACAGAGTGGCTCAACGAGTTCCGTCTATTCCTTCCGATTAACAGTTATGTTCTAGTCCTTTATTCAACTCTTACACCCCAGCTGTCCTTTCCTTTAAAGCCATTCTTTGGCAAAACTGTTCTTAGGCTTCCCACACTTTTATTACCAGCTGGGAATAAAGTCAATTGTTTTCCGGAATCCCTACTGGGTTGCAGCCTGGAAATATGCTCAATCCAGCTCCATCGTCTCTTCTTTGCTTCTTTGGTACAGCGAGTATTACCACCTTTCTGGAGGAAGCAATGAGGATCCACACTTGTGAATTCAAACCGGAAACTTGTTTATGGGGCCTAGTTGTTTCATAGGCGTGTTGCATACGAGAAAGTTGAACCATCTAAATTGGCTCTTGAGCAAACCAAAGCCTTCTGAAAATCAGTTGTAATGAGAAAGGATTATTTATCGAGCAGGGCCAGATTGTTTGAAAGCCGATTAGCACTAACCCTGAGATAAAATGTAGTCCAAGGTTTCTAATTCTCTTGATTAAAAGCGTTACCGCTGCTAATTTTGCATGACAATTTGAAAGTTGCCAAAGTTAAATTGCTAAGTGAAACTAATAACAGGAATCCATGTCCACGTCCACATCCACTTTTTTGTGGATAAAAAGTGAATTAAAATTGACACTTACCCTAGTTTAGCTTAACCCTTCTTTGAACAACAGGCCCCAGTTCATGACCTTACTTTGTTCTCTGTGGTATATGTAGCTGTTAAGGTAAGGAGCTAGTTAAGGCATCTTTGCCAGATGGCTGTTTACTGATAAGTGGTTTACAACTTGCTTTTCGTAAGATAAAATGTTGCATAGGGTTTACTTTAGTTTTATGTACATAGGGAAACTCGCCATTTGAAATTTCTCGGCTGTTTGGATGGCAGCCAACAAACGAGCTTGCTACAAGAGGAGGTAAGTTTTATATTTAATATTATTTTCCCTGCTTTATTTCTTTATTTCAATGTGGATTATTTTTAATCCGCATTGTATTCTTGAATCTTTCAAAAAAAGAGTCGTGGTGCAATGAACAATTTTAACGCGAGTAGATATTTTCAGATAATGGTATGAAAAAATGTAAATAAAAGACCTGGAGATGTTAGAGTGTCTTCTTGTGCAAACGACTGACACATGCCTTGATTCTGTGTGGATTTCAGCAAGCTAAACACAGTCATGATGGGATGGGGTTTTATTGGTGGACACCAGTAATAAGTGTTTACCATCTTTTTTATAGTAGTTGACCTAAACTTTTAACGATTCCCTTCTTGTCTAGAAAGAAAATTGAAGTAGCAAATATTAGTTTTGGTGTAAATCCACAGTTAAACAAATAGCATTTTTCGGTATAATATTCTTGCAATCAAGTGACAAATTTATCATCCTTGTTTATCCCTTTGTTTGTTCTTTTCAGACTCGCCTTTTGAGATGCCGCATTTTTCTAATGAGCTGTTAGTGTCCCAACATGCACATGTGGAAAAACTGACATTTTCTTACTACCTTCGCCATGGGAGGCCTTCCTTTGCTTTTGCATCTTTTGTTGGTGAGAGGTTGAAGGATGCTACTGTGTCCAAAGCAAAGTGAGTCCATATGTTTGTGAATCAAACTGCCCTGTATCATGAACTGTGCAAGTATTTTATCCGTATAAATACTTTCTGTAACTGAGCTTTTTTTTTGTTCGAAGTTGCATCCTTTTTCTATTTGTTCTTCAGGGCTCGAGACTAACGGTAGCGAACTAGTCAGAGACTAGTAAAAATTCCGTTTTGGCCAGTTGGTTTTGCGCTATCACTAGCCATTTTGGCCAGTGAAATTTTCAAAGCACTAAAGTACCAGATGCAAACCAAACTAAATATTGCTTCTGATTATCGGATCCCAAAAGCAAATTGAGTGAACAGAAACTAAAACTTATTCCGTGAAACGATATCATAATGTTTGCATGGTACTTGTTTTGTCGTTTCAACATTTCTCCCTACTAAATGTTGTCACAGTTGGCAACGTTTCTCTGTCATTAGTACGTTCCAACGAAATTAGCCGTCTTAAGAACGTTTCACAGGGGTTTCAATAGAAGCCCGGCAACCGGCGAATTTCGCCGCCTACTTCCCAAATCATCGCCGCCTACTTTCTAACATTAAATTTCTTTTGAGTCCCTTGAGTTTCTTGAGTCACACAATTTCTCACCTGTTAAATATGAAATATGGAATAAAAAGAAAACGTTTTCTTTGCTGTGTCCATTTTTCCGGTCGCTGTATTAGTACATTTCTGAAAGGTCACGGTATTAACGATTTCAACGCGCGATGGTTTAGTTGCGTAGTCAGCCATGTTGATTAAACAGAGGAGAGGGACTGGGGTCAATTCTTGCCTCGATCACATTCGCTCTTCAGTTCCGGACCATGTGCTTCGACGATGGAATAAACGAACGGGAGGCGGCAGTATTTTAGCATAATTTGAAAAAAGATCAAGACCGGAAACAGAAACAGATATGTTAACTAAATTATTACCAATGTTTTTCCATTCGTAGTTTTATCCAGTCGTCGAACTCGCCGCAAAAAATCAAAGTTAAGATTATTCACTGGACAGTGACTGGATTTCTTTACCACGACAAAATTGCAGTTTCAGTCGCTTCATAATTCAAATGTCTTCTGAAAAGATTTCTCTTTGGTTTCTGTAGTTAATATCCGTAAACACTTTCATAAATAAAGATTCTCCAATGAAATTTGACTGAGCCGAGGCTCGTATAAACTAACTTCATGCTGCCAGTGTGTTGTGAAATGACTTGTCTTGTCGGCGTGTTGTTGCCGCTAGCAAAGTGTTGCTGTACGTGCAAATTTTACCGCGTGATGATTGCATTGCCCGGGTATCCAAGGCTTTTTTTGACGGAACGGGGACGCCACAGATGTGCATTAACCTGTTTGCTGCGCTTAGTCACTAATGCTGTCGTTACTTAATCAATATTTAGTACTTAATTTGATGCCAGAATGCAGGAAATGGCATTTCCGGGCTTCTAGATTCCAAAATTTTCTGGGAGAGCATGCCCCCAGACTCCCCCACTAGGGGAAGGGGCCTTACGGCCCCTGAATTGCTACAGCCGCCTACTTTAATAGGGTCTGCCGCCTACTTCAGAACTTATTGAAACCCCTGGTTTCATCATACGTGTCCTTCAAGGTCCGTTTGTGCGTTCATATGAAGTTAGTCTAGTTTCGTACGTTAGTACGTTCACACAGTTCTTTAGTCTTCTTTTATTGACTTATTTCCAATCATTACTACGTTCGTACAATATTACTTTCTCTTCCCATGCAGCGTTTCTCTCTACGTAACGTTCGTATGATATTAGTCTTGTCTTCACAACGTTTCTCCGTACGGAAGTATGTTCATCGATTTATTAGTCTTGCGTTCTCAACGTTTCTCCCTACGCTGTTAGCACGTTCGCACTTTACTGGTCTTGTTTTCCCAAGGCTTTCAGTATGTTAGTGCATTCGTACGATAAGTCTACACTTTTTAGCATTTTTCTGTCCGTTGGTATGTTCTACGGTATTAGTCTTGTCTTCTCAACGTTTATCCGTACGTTTGTGCATTATTAGTTGTCTTCCCAACGTTTCTCCATAATTATTGTCCTACCGTAATAGTCTGGTCCGGTCGGCGTTGTTCCATACGTTACGCGTTCTTACGGAATTAGTTTTGTCTAATGACGTTTCTCCATCAAGTTGGTAGTGGCGTATTTTATTAGCCTCAGTGCCTCCTCAACGTGTCTCTGTACCTTGGTACATTGGCAATGTTTCTTTCTATTGTAGTGTAATTGCAACCAAGGTGTTCGGTATGACTCCTCAACGTTTCTCCATACCTTAGTAAGTTCAAACCTTATTAGCTTTGTATGCTCAATGCTTCTCCGTACTTAAATACTGATATTTTTCCGTACGTGCATTGAGTGCTATATCAGTCTTGCCTTTCTCCGAACCTTACAACGTTCATACATTGTTAGTCTCTTCTTTCCAACGTTTCTCCGTACGATGACAAGCTTATATAAGGTTAACTTTTGTAGATATTGGGCATGATAACCGCAACAGAAAAGAGAGGCGTGAATAATATCGTACCTGCGAATTTGCCCAGAATGCACGAATACTTTGTATTCGTGTGAGGATCTTTAACCGTTGGAAAGAATGGTCAACATTCCAGTTCTTCACTCTTGAGATTAA
Organism: Siderastrea radians; assembly: GCA_964017195.1. Classification (NCBI taxonomy): domain Eukaryota; kingdom Metazoa; phylum Cnidaria; class Anthozoa; order Scleractinia; family Rhizangiidae; genus Siderastrea; species Siderastrea radians. The sequence goes on along the minus strand of OZ024889.1, from coordinate 38,047,809 downwards.
GAGTACTTAACTCGGCAAAAAATTACCCATATTAAACACAGTGCTAGATTATGCAAAAGAAGGTCTGGCTAGTGAAAATTTATTTTGGCTAGTAAATTCAAACCTCTCACTAGCCACTGGGCTACTAAGCTGAAAAGTTAGTCTCAAGCCCTGGTTGTTGCTTGTATCTCTGTTCTTTTGTAAGTGTTTAGCCAAGGAAAATTTGTGTGCCATGTTCACGTGCTAGGTCTTTCTTCATCACAACAGAATGCAACAAGCAGCATTGAAAGCGTACCGAGTTGCTGTACAACATTTAACAAACCCTTCAGTTTGTGCAGCATGTGTGGCCTTCACTGAAATGCTTGGCTTGGATAGTACCTCTCTGAGAGTAGACCTTGAGGCTGCAAGTAGAGTGTTAGCACATGCGGCACTGGAAGATCTCACTGGAGACGATTCCAGAGAGGACATCACAATGGATGACGCCATTGGTGGGTGCATGTCATTTCACTTCCTGTAAGGATTCGATTGGATGCCAATGGTCCACTTTTATTTTGTGGTGCCTTTTGGAGGCCTTGGTTGCTTTTGATGAAAAGGACGCTTATTTTTTTAAATTGAGCAACAAAACGTTTTGAAGTTGTAACAAAAATGTTGAAAGAAAAATAATTTACTGTGGAATCCTGCTTTAAACCACCTCTTACTACAGCACCTTGTTGTTAGGACCATACGGTTTTTAGTTACATGAGAACATAACTTCGTTGAAAAAGGGTGAAAAGGCTCTTTTTATTGCTGTGAACGTCGCTTAAAGTGGTTGCAAAGTGTTTTATTGAAACATTCCTATCAAATCAAAGTTTTACTTAACGTTGCTAGTGCCGCTGGACCCAACAGCTGGTTTTACACTCGATATTTTTATAGATATAGTCAACTGTCTAGTGTGCATCTTTAGAATGAATAACTAACCTAAGAGGAATGGTTTGTTTATTCTGCAGCATCAGAGCTTCTTTCTTGTGCTGGAAAAAGCAATCAGAAGCCAGAAAGGCTACTCGTTGCTTTAAAGAGTGCAACGAGAAACCTGATCAGTAAAGAGTGTTTAGACAAGTAAGTTATAATTCATCTTCATCCCAGCTAAGGGACGTATTAAAAATAAAATGATCAGTTTTCGTTTCGTAAAATTTAACAAGCAGTGTGAGCATCATCTTCTCCTCGGATGTATTCCATGTCGAAAAAAAACTATCAAGTCGCTGTATAATACACTAGCCTTAAGCCTTTTCTAAACTTGTGCTCAAACACTTGGACAACAATTTCTCATGATTGATGTGAAGACGAATATATTTTTATAATAATTCTGTCGTCCATCATTTTGTTTCCAGGACGTCATTTGAAGCAGGCCAGCATTGGAATCTTGTGGTTTTGTTTTGCCGAGTTCACAGGATGGAATTTCCAGTTGAATACTTACAGGACTGTGCCAAAGCAGACAAGTGGCTCCCTTTTGTATGCCATGCGCAGGCTTGCCAATTCCCAAAGGAACAGGTTATTATACTTAGCGAACGTTTACACGTTGCTTTAATTTCTGTTTAATACACGTCAGGAAAAGTACCTTGTGTATTTACGTATTTTAGCATTACCGTTGCCCCAACCGCCACCCCTTTCTGTAAATATGAACGTTTGCAGCGATTTTTCAATAACGTTCATTTGTTCTAGTCAATAATTTTCATTTTCAATGAATTTGGTTGAACACAAATTGTTGAACCTGTTAATGGCCACACCGAAGTGTCTGTACAGCCGGACCAAGTAAGGCATTGTAGAAGAGAAAGCTACGATAACAGAACTTTCACGGGAACGTTTTGTTGTAGTAGGTGTCCACAATGATGGTTTCAACTGTGGGCATATATAATGACTTCCAGCTTTCTCGAATCCCCTGCTATGTCTAACCCCGTGCTATCTCAAAACCCCTTCCATTTCAATTCCCCTGTTGTCTCGAATTCCCCCTCTATCTCAACCCCCTGCTATCTCAAACCCCCTGCTATCTTGAATCCCCCGGCTATCTCAAGCCCCCTGCTATCTCAAATCCCCACCTATCTCAAACTGCCCTGCTGTCTCGAATCCCCTGCTACCTCAAACCGCTACTATCTTGAAGCCCACGGCTGTCTCGAATCCCACGCTATCTCAAATCTGCAGCTATCTCGTATTCCCCACTATCTCAAATCCCCTGCTATCTCGAATGCCCCGCTATCTCAAATCCACAGCTATCTCGAATCCCCCACTATCTCAATTCTGCATCTATCTTAAATCGCCTGCTATCTCGAATCCCCCGCTATCTGGAACTGAAACTCACTTACTTTGAATTGTTTTGCGTAGTTATTAACTGCTGCCCTAAATCCTGTTATCTCAATTTTTGGTTTCCCCTGAGTGCTACCATAATGGGACCTCATTTAACTGCATCAAAAAGAAGACCCGTCAGTTATTCTCAGCTATTAGGACTAAACCTGGTTGGAAACGTGGTTTGGTAAAGCAGTTTACGTTAAAGTGGTTGTTATAATTAAATGTTCTTTCCTTTCAGGTGGTGTACATTATTGAGCATGATTTCTCCAATACCCAAATTCAAGAGCATTTGCATTCAGCATTTGACAATGTACTGATAATTAAAGTTGAAAATGCAGCCACAGATGAGTCGTCAAGGAAGCGAACCAGAAAGAGAAAGCCAGCTAAAAAAGGAGAACAGGTAAGGCTTTTGAAAGTGAACATTGATTTCAACCTCCATTGTGTTATAAGAAGTTTAGCAAGTCAGCGAATCAGTGAGTCAAAGCCAAAAGTTGGTGGCTGTTTGAGCCATTGTCAAGAGGATAAAAATAAAAAAAAGGAGATCATGTAGGCACCCTTTTTACTTAATTTACTTAGGCCGCTTGGTCCCATGTTGCATACAAGGCCCCTTAACGGGTTTCTGTTATCAAGAGGCAGGTTTCTGCAAGGTAGCCTTACCTCTGATCCCCAACCTGTGTGAAGCAAGATAATTTTAGAGTTCGATGGTACGATTATTGTCAGTATTTCTTGGGAGCATACAGATAGTACTTGCAGAGAAATTCCTTCACCTTGTGGCCACATTCCCTCTGGCACTGTATTTTCAAAGGCAAAATTCCTCATCTTCAGATGCAAATCCTTCCCAAATATTAGCCGAATCCTCCAATAAAAAGCCCTTCCCCCTCCCCCCATAAAGAAGCTCGCCAAAAATCCCTGTTGGACAATTATAACCCAAGGTTTATTGTCGGAATTTTACGGTATTTTGTTTTGCTTTGTTTCCTGCAGTTTGGAGGAGGAATGTGTTACATTTATTAGAAACTTAGTGTCTATTAGAGAGGACGGTGTTAGATCATTTACGGTATTTTTGTATGATGCATGATTATGTGGCCGGTTTTCAGGCAGTAACGCCTTCCCGTGATGTACGTGCTCAGTTCTACTCTCGCATGGGTCTCATGGCTGCAACAGCTGCACAGCCTCCTCAGAGCGCGACTGAGAATCAAGTGGTTATTCCATCATGCAGCAGTAGTGCAGAAGATGATGGCGGCTCTAAAGGAAGAGCAACACTTACCAAGGGCAAGGACTCAGAGAACGTGGATAAACCTGTTATTGGTTATGAGGGTAGGTTCCGTTTTCTTTCAATCTAAGTCAGTTATCTAAAGCACTGGCAGAATGCACCTCTCAATCGGTGTAAATGAACCATTTCTATTGTAAAGAACAGACATCGTTCTAAGGAATCAAATTGATTGTTGATGCCAAGCATGTCTCCAAACTGTAGATGCAATGTGTTTGATGCTGGGTGAATGTGATGGACACCTGGTATCCTTGAGGCATTTGGAGTTCATGATGTAAATGAAAATTAACCCAATAGCTACGAATGCAGTTAGCAAGCGTTATCAATGAGGACAAGAAGCCAACGCTATAGTCAAAACTGGACATCCTGCTTGCAATCTCTCTTTGGAGCAAGGCAACATTTGACAAGCAGTGTAGCCCTTGTATGCGAGCTTGCATATATTAACACCACAGAGCAACAGTTGAGTCTAAAATGTGCAAACCACTCACTCACTCACTCACTCACTCACTCACTCACTCACTCACTCACTCACTCAGCCTCGTCATGCCCGGTGATCCATAAGGCCGCACCAAGCCACAAAGCTACCTTGTAAATTATGTTGCGGGGAAGCATGATGGGTGCTGTCCAATTTAGGCAACATACTTTAAATGGTACACCAAGAGAATTCTGACAGTATTTTGTATTTACTTTGAAGACCCTCTCCTCAATGCAGACGAGGTACCACAAAATCTATTTGACATCCTGTTCAAGTGCCAGTCAGATGACGTCCCTTGGAGGAAGTTGCTAGCGTATTCAATAACACTTCACAGATCTCTTCTGTCGGTGCTGGCAGCATGCTTTCAGGTGAGATGCCTTAGTTTACTATCCTAAAATTGCAACCATGGTCACTGAGACAACATGGGCCATTCAAAGTTTTTACAGTTTTCCTTTGTACGAGACAAATCCGAAAATCCTCCGTAGTTAACCCATTGACTCCTGACAATTTTGCCAAAAAATGCCTTTTGAAGCGAGTCAAGCCGTTTTTAGGTCGCTGTCTAGCCAAAAAGAATCGAAACTGTCCAAAACGTTGCTTACAAGTCGAGCACTAGACTAGCTTTTGTTCCTGATGCCAAATTACAGCTTTCCAAGTTCGGGCATGCGCAGAAAGCAAAATTTTCGCTGCCCTCTCGTCTTTTACTTTTTGCTTTCCCACCTCCCCGCTTCTTTTGCTTTTCTTTCCTCGTTTTCGGTGGGAAAAGGTTTTGCAAAAAGTTCGAGGATCGTGAATTGTTTTGAAGGAAGTACGAATGGGTAGTGGGACAAGATTTTCATTGGAATTCTCTGGTCAAAGTTACACGGTATTTTGCGTCTTTCTCTGGACTGTTTGACTGAATGTCGCTCATTTGGCTATGGCTTGAAAGATCTCATCTCCCTGCACAAGTTAGTTTTCAAAGTTGGCTAGCACCGTTAAAAGTGATGACGTCACAAGTGGTACAAGGGACGTGGTTAAACAAGGGCGGTTACGGGCGGTTCAGGGGTCAATGTTTTAACGTCACTACAAGTGTAAGCGTAAGTTAGCATTCGTGATGGAAGTTGTCTTATTAACCTTTCTAAATAAAAACATGTTTTGTCTTAATTGCGAAGATAGGTCAAGAAAATTCAATCTTTTGTCATACTGCATTGCATTTTATGGTACGAATGTTCTTCAAAACTGGTGCACAAGTAAGCACCTGCTACGCATAACACTGCTAAAAGCTTGGTTTTAGGGTTTGCTAAGTATTGTGAAAAACAGTTCAGTCAAAAGAAAGTTGGATCATACGAGACTGGGTGGTTTTGCTTATGACTTTTGCTGTCGTTTTCATCACGTGGACACTTAAAGGTCGGCACACACGAGGTGACTAGTCCCTGCGACTAGCCTCAGGGACCATTCTCTTCTTGTGAACTACCCATTTTTGTCGAAAGTGTAGTCAAGGGAACTCAAATTTGGTCCCTGTGACCTGTCCCACGAATTCAAACTGGTTTGAATTCGTGGGACAGGTCTCTGCGACCAAATAAAAATAAACCAATTGTTGATCAGTATTATTAGCTCCCATAATCTGATCTTTTATTTTTTGCCAGTTGGCCTCAAGGGCAAATCTTGTATTTTTTTCTGTATTGGAGCTCTTGATCAACAGTCGCTTTTTTTTCGCAAATGGCAAACACTCGTTGACTTATAGATGAACATTGTGCGGTTTTATTGAACCGGTTTTGAGGTTAATGTAGTAAATTTGGTTTCACTGTTTAGGACTGCTCCTTTTTTTGTCTCCACGTTTCCGCGCATTTCAATTAAGGTGCCGTAAACAGGTCCCCGCATGGAAACTCTTCAAGCGTCTTGTCCCCGCGACTAGTCCCATCGTGTAAACACTACAGGGGACTGGTCGGTGCAATACTTCCCTGCAACTAGTCCCCTCGCGTGCGCCGACCTTGAGAAAGAACAATAAAAATGTGATGGTAAAAATTCCCTGCCGGATTATACAACTTTCTTTTTTTATAAACCTCTTTATATTACCATTTAATTGTATTGTTACTTGTTAGGACTCCAAGCCTCCGGATTGTCTGTGTGCATGGCTCTGCTCCACAGTGCATCCCCGTGTGTTAGCACAAGCAGTAGCAAATATCTCAGGTATATGCGATATCAGCTGTGTACGATATCAACAAATCTAGACTGCTGAGGGAGGAGGGCAGTAGCTGTATTAGTTAGAATCTTATCTCCTTGAGTAGTGGTCTGTTGTTGCTAAGCGTCATGTTGCATTGTGATGTTAACCAGCTGACCTAAAAACCACTCCTGTGCTATACCTTGTCATAGTTTGTTAAGGGACTCCCTGGACTTTAAAGACCAAAACTCTCTAGACCTCAACATTTGACGTTTCAGTGAAGTTTGAATCTGCGTTCACCGACCTTTTACATGTGTTACTGTGGACGGGAAACAAGTTTGTTTTATCTACATGTTTTCAATAGGTTACATATATTGAAACACTAAAAAGATTCACCTTAATAGCGATAAAGAACAGTTTCACTCGAATTTCGTTGCAAACAACTTAACTTTGAACGTCAAGCATCAAATGTTTGATACCAAATTAGATCATGTTTTTTTGTTGACTTGACCACAGTTATGTGAAAACGATGGTATCACCTCTACTTTTATTGTAATTCCTACATACTTTCATACATGTCATATGCTCTTTTGGACTTCTGTAGTGCAAATGAAAGCTACAAACCAGGTAAAAGGACCTAAACAATCCATTTTTAGAACAGTGTGTGAAATACCTTTATAAACACTTACTTATAGGAGATAGAACTTTAAAACTGAGATGATTACTTAGCTTGTTGTGGTAAACTCAAGCTGAAAACCGATTTTAATTACTAATTTACTAAAAGAATTAATGCTAATTAACACCCCAACAGGAAATCATCAAGCAGAAGCTTGGAATGTACAAAGTATGATTTATGTGTGTGTATGTTGTCCTTAGATAATTTAATATTAATCTTTTGTACGCTTTGGATGCCGACATCAGTTCAAGGTTAATGGTTACATTAATAATAACGCAGCATACGTGCTTCTTTATTATGGTTGACCTCACTCCAGTCAATAAGCCATGTATATTTTTTCATTCATATTTTCGTGTCAATGTTAGCGTGCAAACAATTGGCATAAAAAACTGGACTTAGGTGGATAATTGGTAAACACACTTTCAAAGTTTGAATGGTCATTAAATGACCTTTTGCACTCGCCCATTTTCACCAGGGGCGAATATGGTTTGCTCATGTTTTGCAATGCATTTATAAAACTCCTCCGAAAGCTAAAAAGGATTATCTCAAAGAGAGGGTCAATTAAGCACGACTTCGTTTTGACGCCAGGAAGAAGGAACTAACATTAAGAGTGATAGTTTTTGTAACAGGCTGTTAAACATCAAGTGGTTGATGAGCAGTCATGCTATGTTTGACATCAGATTGAGTCATGATTTATGTGAAGTTTTTTTATGCAACCTACATTCTCTTCTGACGTATGAGTTTAGCCATTCTATTCTGATGGTCTTTTATGTGTTTTACGAACCTCAATACCACAACATTGTTTCCAATTCCAGTTTTCAAAGGTGTGCTTCTCAAATTTATGGTTTTAGGGAGATGAGCTTTCCAAATATATTTCTGAATGAAACTGCATTGTAGTGTAAGTCACATTTCATGTTGCAGAGAACTTCCATTTTTTTATTGTAACGCAGAGCTTCAGTGGCATCACTGGACCCAGGAGGACCTCACAGATCTTATTTTAGCAGTTGTTGACAAAAGAGAGAAACTTGCACATACCCTCACCAAGGCATTTTATATTTTTGATCCTGTGAGTAAGAAGCACTTTAACTATCAAATCTCCCAATGATGTTTTAGGCTGTGTTTGAACGTAATTCCCCTACAAAAACGCAATGTCAACAATTAGTCTTAAATAACAGATATTAGTCCATTTGTTAAACCGACGATCAGGAAGGGTTTAGAAAGCTTTGATCTTAGCCAATCTTATCAGGATCAACACAATTAGCCATCGATTTAACGTCATTTGGCATGGTTCTTAAGTCCTGATTTCAACGTCGATTTAGCCTTAAACCATGTTTAACTTAGGCTTTGTTTGACTGATCGTCCCATTTTGTTTTAGATTAAGAATGCTCTCACATTTATATGGTACAGCGAAAGAAGACTTCTTTACACAGCCAGCAGAGGTTTTTCATCTTTTTGTCCTTTGTGTTTCGTAATCTATGCACGGCTGTCTTTCGCGGTGAAAGAAACGTTCAGCGCGAAAGACAGCCGCGAACAGACTACGAATCACAAAGGACAAAACGTTGAAAAACCTCTGCTAGCACGGTAAGGCTTCTGTTTCTTTTAAAATTATTTTTAATGCTGATATACATTATTCTATTTCTCTCGACAGGCTAGTCCTCTAGTGAGTTTTTTCTATTTCCACGAGAGTTTTCTAGTACATTCAGATTATGATGCGTGTCAGGAATACTTGACTGCTTTCAAGAAATCCTACAGTAAGGTATGCGAAGGAGATAATTTAAGGTTTTCTACAAAATGTTTGTGTAAGAAGAGCAACACAGTTCTACAACAGATACCGGTATTACCTGATGCCTATGCCAAAAATTTAATTCACAGCATAAAGTTTGCAGCGTACAAAACCGGATGTAAGTTCAGACCATCTGACCCCAAAAAGCCTTTTGTTGTCAATAATACTTGCAATAACAAGTATCAAATCTTAAGGGCTAGTGAGGAACACATTACCAAACCTGCCAAGAATTAAACCTTCACCTTCCCTTTTTGTGAATTCATTTTCTTGCGTCAAACGTTTCTATGAAGATGCACAAACTATCACAAAAAAAAGGCATGCAAAAATAAAGGACACAAAGGTTGGTATTAGTTTAAGGTGTCTGAACACAGTTTGCGCGCGCTCTACGATTTGTACTGCTGACGTGAATAAGTGCGCGTGCACAAGGCTTTGAGAAAAACAAACATGGCGCCTGTTGGCGCCTGTACAGTGATCATTTCATTTTGTTCAGTGAAGATTGTGCAAGTGTTTTTTCCGTCTTAACAATCAAACAGTTTGTTATGTGTCAAAAACGTTTCTTTTTCAATGTATTAAAGGTAATGCTCTTGGAAAATACCCTGCCTTTCTGGGATTGTCTGTATGGATCGAGAAAGATCGAGAATCCTGTCAAATGCAGCGCATACGCAGTTAACCAGAAAATTGTGACTGCACGGTTTAGTGGAAATGCACTGATTTCTACGGAACCGCTCGTTAGAATTTCATGAAATTTGGTAGAATAATAGTTTGGAACACGCTTAGTGCGCCTGCAAACAAAAATTGAAATCTGACAGAGGACATGTTCAGAAAACGTTAAAATGCAAAACACAAAATAACAGGAGATTCTTCTGTCAAAATTTCACGAGACCAGTGTCAATAGGCCAGTATTTTTTGGAGTTTTCTAAATGATGGAAAAAATCTAACGACTGGATTTTCTGAAAATAAATCAAACCCATTATTTAATGCTGGTTTACTACCAGCTGTGTTGCCATGGTAACGGTACCTAGTCCAATAAAACATATCAAAATACAATCTTCTTTAGTTGAACTTGCACCTTGCCAATTTTGGCTGCCCAACTGCCAGTGGTTTGAAAATAACGATAAATAACGCATAGGTACAAGAAAACTGTGTTCGGCCACCTTAACTATGAATTTGTACAAGAAGGTTATTTGCATTTTCCAGAGACGAGAAAGAAATACATAAAAGTGCACGTCTGAAGCTAGTGTAATGGAGAAAACATAACAACTGGACTAGTTATATTCATGTTCAGCTTGCTGAAGTCTATTCAAAATCAATACGCATGCCAGTCTTTCGGACAAAAAATGTCGCCAAAACATCTCGATGTCTTTGGTTTTACAGGTTTTGGTACCATCACATGGTATATCTACTTGCATTAAAATTAATGAAACTGTTTTCATTTTGCTGATTTCTTCATAAAATCAAGGTGAATGTCAGTCTTTTGTGAAAAAGAAAGCAAAAATGTCCAAGAACACGACGGGGAAATATACACACAATTTGTTTTTTCTAAGCGATCACGATGACATGAGCAGTATCGAACAGCATTTAAATCACCACTACCAATGATATCGAGTACTAAGTATTAATATTAGCCCACTTTACAAAATACACCAAGGTAAACATTTTACCGTTCTTTTGGGCTTTACAGCATTTTTAATGTGATCATTTGCCTCAGCAGTTGTCTATGAAGGTTGTTGCAGAGATCAAGATTGGCAATTTAGAATGGCTGGAGAATCTAACAAGTCAAATCACAAAACACATGCTGACACACTGTGAGAGCACTTACAAACAGAGGCTTCTTCTGGCTCTTTTGGCCCGTGCCATGTTTGGGAGAAACTTCTCATGCCAAGGTCTGTTGTTATTTTCCTAATAAGGGTTTAATGATTACCGCAATATGTTCTTTCAATACGTAAAAGCGGCAAGGAGACCTTTCAATCCCTGCCTGACTGGTCTTTCAAGAAAACAACTACCAACTGTTCCAACCAAAAGGGTTATTTTAAAGTGCTCCGGTAGATCACTTCGACGAAATCGTACAAAAAGATTTACCCTAACACAGTGGATGTCAACTGTTCATAATTTACAAACACCTGGCGTATCAGAGAGCTTAACCCAAGAGCTGAAGTTGTTGATCAAGACGCGTGTGAGCGAAAAACACAGTAGGACAACAAGGGCATTTGTACTGAACTGCAAAATAAAGCCACTACCAGGCTTGCTACCATCCCGATTCTTGAGATCGTGTTTAGCATTGCGTAAATTGTTGGCCTCAAGTGTTCATTCGTGTTTCTTCTGTTTCAGTGCCTGATTACTATGAACTGCAAGAAGTTTGCACGGTTCTCCACGGCACTGGCACTGATATCAAGATTGAAACGATGCTTGAACCCAGTGGCAAAGAAAGTCAGGATGAGAAGCAAAGTGTTCTGCTGTCACTACTGAGTAATAAACACTTTACACAGGCGCGAAAATTTGCCGACTTAGTTGGCCTGGCTGATGATCACATTACACTTAAGGAGGTGAGAACAACTCATACTTATTTTGTATATTGAAAATTTGAAAGTCGGTTTTGTCGTTATCCTGGTTATCCTCGTTACCAGTCTCTCCGTTTAAGAGGGAAATAATGATCTGTCCAAACTACTTACATGTAGAGAACTTGTGTTGTAAATCCTTTTGTAATCTTCCTAGTATCGTCATTACTGTTTTAGGAATATATTGAACATATTGTTGCAGAGGAACTTTACCTTGCTCTATGCGGAAAGGAAAATGGTATTGTACTTATCAAAACCACAGCTGACACTAATTTCTCTTTAACTCCATGCTGAAAGCAGGTTCTCCCGCTTAACTCTATTAAATTTGTTGACACTGGATAACTTAAAGTTTCGTCCACTTTAATAGGAATGATATGCTACTGTTTGTTGGAAGAAAAATCTAGTGACAAACCATTGCAGTTGCATTGACTGTACTGTTGTACTGCAATATAAGGTGTACATATAGCCAATTAAAACATATTAAGTGCGAACATCCCAATTGAACACTGAATATGACATTATTTACTTCTTTTGATTCTCAGGTTGAAGCTGAATTAGAAAGTGCGAAGAATTCCATGTTGTGGGAGATCGAACAGGGACGGCTAGCATTCTGGCATAAGGCTGAAAAGTGCTTCAGGGACAATAACTGTAAACCGGACACTGTCGGGTCATTTTACGAGGTAAACTTTTAAGACGTTTAGAAAAGATTGTGTGACAAGACAAAAATGTCTGCGATGGAAGTTTTGTGACCTTTGTACATGTACCACATGAAAGAATCTACTTCGGTCACGTCTGTGTCACGTTACTTGTAAGAGTGTTAAGTATCATCCTCCTTAAACAACTCCGATTTAATTATACTTATGATTATCATTATTATATTATTATTACCGTCACTATTGCTATTATATTAGTGATTAATAAAAGCAATTAAACTTTAAAGCCTAGGACTAAAAGCCCTCACAATTGAAGTTGCTTATGTCACAGAGTCAAGCTAAAGATGAGCAGCTGTCATTCGCTGAGCGCGCCATGCTTCTTGGGATAGCAGTTAAGTGGTTTTCGAGTTCTTCTGATGAACAGCAACAGAAAACACCCGCGGAACTCAAAGAACTTCAGAAGAACCGCTGGCTGTTTAAGATACGAGCAGAGATTGAAAAAGACTATGAGGTTAGAGTTTGAATCTGCGTTTTAACTGCTTGTAATTGTTTGTTTGTTTGTTTGTTTGTTTTCTTTTGCGTATGTTAATCAAGTAGAACTTTTACAGAGACTGTTGAAGTAGTACGTTAAAACGCATTACGCTATTTCAAACAATTTGATTCCCGATAAGCTTAGACTGGTGCTATATCTGGTATATTATACTGGTATTATACTGATACGTATTGAGTGGAATTGCAGCGTGACAATGAGACCAGTGCAACAGTGAAAACCAAATCACAGAATTAACCTGAAGTTGAGTCTGTCAATGAAATTCTACAGTGTGACCGTTCAAATGAAAGCTATTGTGGTGCTGTTGATTTTGCTATACAAGGTGTTTCTAGATTTGAGTTTGTGGATGAAAGTTGACAATTCAAAAGAGAGTTACGGAACAGTTCTTTCCTGTGGTACTGTTTATATTGCTGCACAATGTATGCGGAAAAATCCGTGAGTGTGGCGAATCATTTGAAAGTAACTAAGCTTTACTTTCTTGTGGTACTGTTCATTATAATATCCAAGGTAGTTATAGCTTTGGAGTTAATGGATGAAATCCTTAAGTGTGGCCCTTCAAATAAAAGTTACTTAGCTGTACTTTCCTGTGACCTAAACGTTCGAGTCCTTACTTAAACTCCTTTAGTGTGGCCATTCAATTGAAGTTAACGACTAGTATTCTCCAGTTTTGCTGTTCTGTTTTCATTTTCTTTTTCTAATGTAAGAGATGACTTGTTCGCCAAGTTCATTTTAGTTATGTTTATATTGTCTTTGTAGGGTAAGCTGGCCCGGTCTGTAAGCCATCTGGAGTTTCTTTCCTACGAAACAGAAATGGAGTTTTTGAGTGAGATCAAGCCAAGTAACTTAGAGGCAGTTTCTCGCAAGGCTGTGAATCTAAAAGAAATTGTTCAAGATGATTCTGCTGTATTTGAACCAGACACAGAGTGTCCATTGTCCGAGGATATGGTATGAATATTTGTATGTACAAATAAACGTTATCGTGTATGTGTTCTTTCTCAATCACAAAACTTTGCCTGTGGTCAGAATATGAAGCCTTCCTATTTTCAAATGTGTCCTACATATTGTTGGAAAACAAGAAGCTATCGTTATAAAACGGCAGTTGCCTGCGTCTATACCGGTAAAAGCTTTCAACAGAAGGAACATGAACTACAACTATGGCCATAATTCTTGGGACACTTTGCTCAAATGGCATCCCGTTAGCGTCATTTGAAAAATACTCTTACCTCGCCCCCCCCCCCCCCCTGTACAATGTTGAAGTTAGGTTTGAAACTGGTGACTGATCTTCAACATTGTTTGGGGAGGTGGGCGGGGGGGCAGAGATAGTCATAAAACCTGTAAAAGACTTCTAATTACAGTGGAGATTACATTTTCTTACTTCTCATTGAAATATTACCAAGTGTCCCAAGGTCTTATGGCCATAATTGTCTATAGACCAGTTTGAAAGAGAGAGCTTTTGTCGCTTAGAATATAAGCCTTGACTAGTAGAAATAGACAGTCTCGTTTCGGAAATAGCTCGAACAAGCCACAGTCCTGGGTAGTTAGTATATTTTATCATCACATGCGGCATTACTTTGTGGACTATTAATTGAAGATACAGGAAGTGGTATTTATGACATCTTTTCATATTTTCTTTTCGGGCTAAAATATGCGTTTATAGGGTTCTGTTTCCTTACTGCTATAAAGAAGCGTTGTTCAATGACAGGCAATATTGCTATTTTCACAAACAGTCTGATTTAACAGTGGAACGCTATATGAGCGTTGAAACATACACGCTTATGTTATCACTGCGTTAACAGTACTCAGCTAAAAAAGCGACAGTACTCACACAAATTGTCAGGCGTAACAACACAGGTTATTCAGGTTTACTTTTGTTTTCTATGGCAATATGTTAGCAATAGTTTCTTCAACTTACTGAGATTGAAAAGTCTCGAATGATCCCCAGCTATCGAATTTTATCAACAGTACTCACCTATAAACAAGAAGTAAATATTCCCTCTCGTTTATTTTAGTGCAAATATGCCGAGTACTGTGCTAAAGTCGACCAAAACGAGCATCATTGATATGGAAAACCTGATTAAACTATTATTCTAATAGGAATGATACATTTGAACCACTTTTACTGGGATTCTTTCTATTCTAGAACGAGAAAAAGCAGAAAATGTTGCTGAGTACTGTTGCCGAGTACTGTTGGCGTTACTCATTAACCATGACGTATTATACGCGTGACTTAAATTCCAGTTCGAAGAGTCTGGTGAGGAACTGCGATTTATTAGCATTCAACGGAAAGAAAATATTTTCAAATGCAGAGTGAATTGTGTCACTTGGGTGAAAAGGGCACCCTATAGCCTCATTGATTTGCTGTTGGGACAATAAAAATCCGTTTTCAAGCTTGCTCAGTCAATGCTATTACTTCGTAAAATAAGCCTTACATTTGTTGCCAGTACGTTCTCTCTCTTTTAACAGTAATTAGGGTATCGTTTTGGTGTGATAACTTCGTCTTTCAATGAGAAAAGTCACTCGAGTGTATTATATTTTACACACCAAGAACCGTTCCACCAACATTTTACTGGAATGACACTTGCCCACCCCTCCCCCAACTATTCTTGTGTCACATGTGCCATTTGCAATGCAAAAGGCCCGCAACCACAGTTTACCACTGAAACTGTACATAAGTCACAGAGTTTGGTTGGTTTGCAGTTACACTGGGCAATTTCATCATCGATCTCATTCGGACAACTATGGCCATAATTCTTGGGACACTTTGCTCAAATGGCATCCCGTTGGCGTCATTTGAAAAATACTCTTACTTTGCCCCCCCCCCCCCCCGTACAATGTTGAAGTTAGGTTTGAAACTGGTGACTGATCTTCAACATTGTTTGGGGAGGTGGGGGGGGGGGGCAGAGATAGTCATAAAACCTGTAAAAGACTTCTAATTACAGTGGAGATTACATTTTCTTACTTCTCATTGAAATATTACTAAGTGTCCCAAGGTCTAATGGCCATAATTGTAGGTCTTTTGGGGAGGCGCTGTTTACATCTGGTAAAGGTTCTTGCAACCTGCCTAGCCATTTAGCCATGAAAATGTGTTTTTTATGCCTATATTTTTATGACTTGCAGTTGACAGAATTGTAGACAAAGGTTGACACTGAAAAAGGATCTCTACAAAGTTAACAGTTTTCTTTTCCAAGCCAAGTATAAATTTACAACTGCCAGTCATGTATAGATTTCCAAGACAAGTATATATCTAAAAAAGTCAAGATGAAAACAAGACACATCTTAACCACCTTTGCCTTTGCTGTTTACCTCCAGGAGCTCCGAGCTTTGGAGAATGTGATTGGTCACTTGTTAGAGGGCTGTCACGTGACTCAGGCTCGTTGGCTCGCCAATCTCTTCAACCACAGCTCTTTGGAACTGGATGTTGTCATGGTAACACACTATTTATAACAATTTTTTTCATATTTGCATTAGTTTAACTTCAGACATTCTACTTTTGGATATTTTGACAGCACATATTATTTTTTAGACTGCGAACCAACACACAAACCAAGGCCACCCAGACAATAATTTGAGAGAAATTTTTAAATTAGCAAGCAGATGTGGAGATATAAATAATGAAACGACAACAACTTCTCCCTGGCCAGTTCATATTCTGAAATGCGTGATTTGTTCAAAACCTTCGATACTCTATCACTGTTTGTCTCAAAGTTCATCTGAATTGCCTTGTGTCTCGTGTTAGCACTGAATAAGTGAGTACGTCAATTGTTATGGCACAAATACATGAAATATTTATGATTGTGATCAAAAGTTTTTTACCCCTTGGTAACTGCAATGCACCCGTAATTAAAAAGTCTCTGTCAGGTAAAAACGCGATTGTTTTGTTTCTAACAACACTGAATAAAAGGGTTGGTTTCTTAACAATCAGTGGTGCTGCGTCAGTGGGGAACTGACACACAAAACTTTGGGATTTAGCAACTGAGTTGATAAGGTAAATTGGCTACCGTAAAGAGATTGAAAGCTGACATTTTGACCGTCAGCCCTTCACTCGATGAAGGGCTAACACTCTAAACGTCAGCTTTTGAATTTCTTTACGGTCGGCAATGTACCTTACCATGAATTCCAAAATTTTGTACTTACAATCCTGTTTGTTTCCTTTGTCTCAGTCGTGTGTACACTTGGCCCAAGGTACACGTTCCGTAGACACGCTGGATGATCACATCCAGGCACTACTCAACCTCAAAGCTCAGAGACGAGCGAGCAGCAGCTCCAGTTCCGGCCCGTTCCAGCGCACCGGCAGTTTTATTTTCACGTCCACCTTCAATGACAAGACTCCTGATGATCGTCACGACTCCGTGTCCACCTTGTCCTCTGCGGACTGGGTGCGAGTTGAAGATATCATTACCACCATGGAGAGTCTAGCATTTCACTGTAAGCAGGGAAAGAGGTGCTGTACGTGCATTATTACCTGCTACAAGGTCGCTCAGGTAACAGAAATCAATATTGCTTTTTAGAGTGTCAAAAGTCCCTTGTTTGCTTATAGTTATGTGAAGCGTAAATCAGATAAGCATGCTTCTACTACTGAATTACTTCACTTACGTGTCAGTTAGTTTAGCACGAAAGTGAAAATTGCGAACACCGTAAGTGAAAGAAACTAGCGTCACTCTAAAACAAACTCCAAAAAAATTCCATCTGATAAGAAATAAGATAAATAAAAGGCTGACCAGTTGGCTATTTACATAGCATGTAAAACTGGTTAGCCTCTTAAAATAACTAAAAGGCTGACCAGGTAGCTATTTACATAGCATGTAGAGCTGGTCGGCCTCTTAAAATAAATAAAAAGCTTACCAGTTTGCTATTTACGTAGCGAGGCTTAGGAGTTGGACACCAGACTACCGTGAGACAAATCCACGTGGTCCAAAGAGGAGGGCCTATAACCTCCAGATTAGACCAATAGACCGCGCAAGAAAAAACCATGAGACAAAGGATGTTTGTCCTCCTCTCTGAGAGGTTCCAAAAACGTATCGCTTATTGCTCTTTTTGTTCAAAGATTCCGTAGCTCGTTGCTTTACTTGTGTCTGTATTCAATGGCTAAATATTAGTTCTTTGGTTTAGATATAATTCGTTGCTACTTCCGTGTAAGTTATTAGAAGATTGTTCCATCCTTTTTTTTTCAATTAACAGACGTTTTTTGCTCTGTTTGTTTTCGAAGAGTTTTTCATGGAAAAGTTTTTTGGAGTTTGTTATAATATCTAAAGGTGTTTACTAAATTGGTTTCTCTGAAAATAATAGGAAATAAAGCCAAGAAAGTATCAAAAACTATTTAACATTGTAACTTTTTATTCCTGTTTCGCTCATCTTTAAATAGTGTAAAAATACGGCGCAAAACTATCATAAAACTGGTACTACGTAAATTGTAAAAAAAAAACTGGCAATTTCATATAAAGAAGAATACTGAGACTTACCTCTAGTGTTCAGCGCACCACTTAGTTTTAAAAAAGGAGTTTCAATTTGTAGAGATTCTTTTTTTTTTTCAGACTCTGGGTCAGGAGTACGAGACCATTGTGAATAAGAAGCCCTTAAAAGTGCTCCATGCACTGCTACTCTCTGGATTTGACAGCCGCTATAAACTCATGGACAGTTATATTAAAGCCATACAACTGGACACGGGAGAGGTAAGGCGTGTTCTCTATTATTTACTATACAGTAAAACCCCGAGTATAAGAACCTGCATTTTTTAATTTAGCCTAAACAGGTTCTTATACAAATGGTACTTAAAGCAAATTTAGACTACCAAGGTTCTTAAAATAGGTTCTTATATTTTCATATGAATTTCATTTAAATATATTTATAATTATCATCTCATAGTACAATATAAATCATTTATACCATACTGCCTAAAGGCAGTACAGTGCAGGTATGTCCTTATGTCAAGTTACTTTTAAATATAATCAGATGATGATCTTAATTCAGCAGTTTCTACCTATACACTTTTACAGCAACTCCACTGATAAGAACCTAACTTAAAATTTTAGCCTTAATAGGTTCTTATGTGGAGGGGGCTTAAAATGAAAATTTTAGCCTAACACGTTCTTAAAACCCAGGTTCTTATACGCGGGGTTTTACTGTAGCTCTGTGTTGTTATCAAGCGTTTCGGAGTAGCGATGCGACGGAAAAAATATAAAGCTTGGAATTAGGTTCCTAAGTTTGGAACAGGGTTATGTAATTTTAGAAAAGAATAAGGTAGGGGGATGCTATCCAAGCTTCTTATAACAGTTTTAAACTTTTGTTCTCTGTTAGTATGTCAGTTACTTTTGTGAGTGCCTTTTTTCAAAATTATTGTTCAGTAAATGGCGTGCATTTCTTGTACATTCCCACTGTCTTTTTTAGGCGGTTTTAAGTCATCGTTTAATTGTGAATTCACTCATAAGATTGCCTAAAATGATGTCACCTAAACACAGTATTTGTTGTTTGTCTATTTTGTGTCTCTGAAAATATGAAGGCAGATTAATTGCATTGGTTTACCTCTCTCATCAGGTGACGCAATTTCTAGCCGACATCATCTTGAATTCTCTTCGTGTTCACTGCACTGGTGAAGGTACTGTTGCTTTTCATCTGCTTGATTGCATTCAGCCAAACATCTGAATGAATACACCAACTCAGTTTACTGATAGGGAGAATTGAGATGCCCATCATCCATGCTAACCTGTAAACATCTTCTCTGAATGTAAGAGTACTTCTTGCAGAACAAAACAAAACTGATAGCATAAGACCTTTACGAATAAGAACAAAAATCCCACGACGGTGAGTGCTAAACGAACCTTAGGTCCTTTAGGGCAATGTAGGTTCCATAACATGACGCGATCAATGGAATGCCGTTCTGGTCACAAACATACCTAGTATTATTCGACACTGACTTTTTGAAGAAGTTTGTTCCGTTAAAAAGAGGGTTAATTTAACTTTTAAAAAAGAATTTTAAGAAGTGGATTTATTCTTTTCATTCTATGTTGCATTTGCCTAATAAAAAGGGCTTACGGTAACGAATGCCAGAACATTAAGGTTAAATACATGTAGGCTTAGATCACGGCTTTCTTTAAACTTCTCTAAACTTAGGCCTGTAGTTTTCTATCAGCTTTTCACTAAAAAAAAATAATAATAATAAATTAGTTAAAATAAAAGTGATCAATTTTATGTTAAAAAGTTGACAAATACTAAGGCGAGTACAAGAATTCGTAATAGCCGAAGAAGTTTTGTTTAAATGGTCATTCTCTTCAGTTTCTTTCGCAAATGCAAACGTGAGGACCATGTAGATCGAGGTTTGAGTCTTGGGATGAAATAATTACATAAAAGAACGGCACAGATATTTGGGGGAAACATGAATATTTGAAGAGTGTTTATTCAATCATTTTCCTTGCAGACATCTCAGGAAGAGAGTACAGTGACCTGACCGTGAATGCGGCGCCGTCGTGTGAAGACATAACTCACATGATCCGCTTATGTCCTGATTATTCATTGCTTGGTAACCGACTGCTGGATACCGCCTCAGTTTTGGTCAGCGATCCTGTCTCGGGCACCGCGCCGGCTGGAGGTATTTTAGTTCCTGTGTTTGTTTGGGTTTTAAAACTCCGCTATTTCAAACCCCAGCTTTCTCCATCGTCTGCCTCTACCTCCAGATTCCTTTTTATCTTAACCCCCGCCATCTCGATCCACGGCTAAGACCCATGTGCACTGGATGTAGAGTTTCCCGGATACCTCCTTTTTTCTCTTCTGACCTCTCTGATGAGGTTATCAAAATAAATTAAATTAAACACTTTACGGCTATTCGTGTGAAACTGAATCACACAAAAAAAGCCACAAGATGCTCTATCCAGGCTACCTTTTGCAGTTCGAAATCTCCCAACCATCACCAAACTCGGTCCACCTCTCTCATACACGTCGGGTATCTCTACAGCGCCACAATAAAGCTTCTTCTGTTCTTCGAGCATGTCAAATATCTGGGAATCTCGTATCCGTCCACTGCCTGTGACCGTCTTTCATCAATAATTCTAACTAACGCTTTCCAGAGTAAATAGACATATGTTCGCCAACAAAATCCTCTTAAGAATTCGAATAAAGATAATAACTGAAGAGGTAAAGCTGGAAACCCGAAAACCCTTAAGAAAAGGCAGTTTATTCAGGTTGTAACAAATAAAGGCCGCACAATCCCAATTTCAACAATTTTCACTAGAACTAACGAACAAAACCTTGCACCAAATCAACGTTTTTCTTGGAGGTCAGGTAATATCCTTTATTGAATGGCTTATGAGGATGAGTAAGAATTTGTCTTAAATTGTTATAAATCCAAACAGTGTTGAGCTTAGAAGTGGAGCTGTTGGTTCGTGCTCACGAGTGTCACACCTTGGCGTGTAACATGGAAGGCATTGCGGCTGTTCTTCGGCATGGAAAGCTGCTCACTTCAGCACTGGCAGAAACCAAAGACTATATGCTCATGGTAATTGCCTCACTTGTCTCTTTTTAAAAATTGCTCGTGGCCTTGTTCAAATGTCGAACTATTTATGTTCCGAACTTAACTTAAATGAATAAAAGCTATTGTTGCTGATTTGCATAAGGTTTGGCGCATGAATAAAAATTAAATTTCGACATTTGAAATATACCTTAGTCTTTTTCTTCTCTAAAAAGTTTTGAGAAACAGCGATTCATTTTTATTTCATGTCAACTGATATTTATATCGTGTTTGAATAAAGTTGTTGTTGTTGGCTTCAACATGACTGCCAGTGTCAACTGTGAGACAGAATTAACTCCTGCAATAATATGGACCTAATAGTCAATTTTTCTTAGCACGTCTTGAAAACCACCATCCTTTGGTTGTAATTCTACCAGATTCAATTGTGTAATGGCACTGCGCTTTTTTTTTTCTTGTCGTAGGTTCGGCTGCTGACAGGTGTGGGACGGTTCAATGAAATGTCTTACATATTTGACACGCTCTTTGAACACGAGCATTTTGAGCTGCTTTGTCGAAGAGGAATAGACAAGGTAACACGTTAGTGTACGAGTTTATTCTCAGTAAATGGGTTTTTATTTTTTCAAACTTGATCACTTAAAACGGGCGGTAGTAGCTTCCAATCGGTTATCGTGACCAGAAGCTACAGTAAGACGACCAGCAACTCGGAGTTTAAAAATGACGAAAGGACAAACGCCATGGGAGACTTTCTTTAGTTTATGACCACCTACTTTCCTTGTACAACCAGCTTATTCAAATCCCAATGACGGCCCCTTTCGGCGAAAAGTATTTATTGAGAAGCCTACAGG
Organism: Siderastrea radians; assembly: GCA_964017195.1. Taxonomy (NCBI): domain Eukaryota; kingdom Metazoa; phylum Cnidaria; class Anthozoa; order Scleractinia; family Rhizangiidae; genus Siderastrea; species Siderastrea radians. Next base: position 38,026,112 of record OZ024889.1, on the reverse strand, counting down.
AAGTGAATTTTCTGTGTTCAAACTACCGTGTGGCATGAAATTTTTAAGGGAGTTTAATTTCGCGGATTGCCAATTTCTTGGGTTTCGCTGGAACAAATTTTCGCAGATTTCCTGTAAGTTTCTCTCTGGTATTTGACGTACGTAACATGTATAGAGCAACAAGAGGTGTAATACTGTCTTGTAAACTTTTTTTTTTGGCAGGAGATGGTCTCGTCTGTGGTTGTTATCAAATTTACTCAGAGAGTAGTTTTTTTTTTTTTTTTGCCCTTTGGCAGGAGTTGGTCTCGTCTATGGTTGTTATCAAATTTACCCAAAGAATGCAGAGACTATTCGTTATGTTGGGATTGTAAAGAGGAAGGCCCTAATATTCTTTTCTCAGTCAACTGAACTGAAATTCAGTAACCTAAATACATGGAGTAAATCTTCGTGGATGTTTTTTTTTACCGATAGTTTATTTTCGCGAAAACAAAATTCGCGAAAATTCCATGCCACATGGTATTTATTTTATTTATTTAGTTTCTCCTGAAACTTTTGCTCACACGCTTTAAAACCGCAAACGCCTCCTTATTCCCAGCCGGTGGCAATTCTGAATAGTGAGAATTTACTGTTCTTTTCCCCTGTGAGCTGGTTCAGTGCATTGAATTTTTAAAACAAAATACACTTCTTTGGTGATGCAATAACTGGTAAGTCCAGATTGTGACCCAAATCGAGCAAATTGACATCACAAATAAAACGTTAATACTTTAGAATTCCAGGAATTAAGTTATCACTTCTGTTAATAACTGTTTAGTTTTGTCTTAGTTCACTCCACGGGATATAGCGGTGATGATGGTTCTCGTTACCCGTTGGCGTCATTGAATCGGTTCTTGCATATTGTTTTAGCATTACACCGGTTTCCCTTTTTCCTTCTTGCACAGGAAAAGAAGCTGAAAGTTGCTCTTCTCGATTACCTGCGTAGACAACACCCAGACGATACGGACAAATACTCCATGGTAGCGCATCACTTCAGCATGTATCGAGAGATTGCCCAAACCTTGGAGGAGACAGCGATGAGACAACTCGCTAGCTTGGGTGATTGCTTCCCAGGTACAATGCTCAAATTGCTTTTTGTTTGTTTGTTTGTTTGTTTGTTTGTTTGTTTGTTTGCATGTTTTATGGAATTCATTCCCTGCTGATCTAGGGTAAACAACTCGCTAGCTTGGGTGATTGGGTGATTGCTTCCTAGGTACAATGCTCAAATTGCTTTTTGTTTCTTTGCATGTTTTATGGAATTCATTCCCTTCTGATCTAGGGTAAAGACATAGCTAATTTCTGAGTTGTACAGTGCGAATCGCAAAAGTGTGACCTCATTTAAGTAATCTGCATCCTTTGTTAGAGACCCTCTACCCAATCGGAATTCGGAAAAAGCGGATGGTTTTAGCCTTTAAGCGTAAACTTGAGTCTTTCCTTTTGAATAATTTTCTGTCGGTGTGGAGTGTTCAATAAATATTGTATTGTATCGTGTCGTATCTTATTTTTTCCTAGAAGCTATCGTCGAATTCAGATTAGATTGGCGATGCGTGGTCACGTTTTAGCGCTTCTCGCTGTAACAGCCTTCTTTAGAATCCCAAAGTCGTCATTAAAACAGATTATCTTTGTACTCTTTTCTCCAATTTTTCATCTTAGAAGTAATCAACTTGAGTGATCTGCATTCTTTTGTCGACTTCCCAGATGTTCTTGTAGACCACAGTTTCATCAAAAAATTAATCGGCAGGTTTTTAACTGCAATGCCACATTGTTTTGTCTTTTAGAGAGAAAGCATAGTCAGGGAAGTGCGGAAAAGGGTGGGTAGAAATCATGTTATCTTGCGTACAGAGTGAGGGGGATGATCGTGACTGTAACCCGCGACTGTAACGTGTTACATGAGATCTGTTGAATTATTTCGTCGGACCTTCGTCCCAGATGGAGAAGAGGGGGAGGAGACGATCTGATAGCGAATTAAAATGACTTATTATATTACGACAACAACAACAACTTTATCATCATAGTTCCAGTGAGAGTGCTGCTTAGAGGTGGTACCTCGTGGGAATTTCTTCGTTTTCAGGCAACACTATACTGCAATTTAAACTACGCATCTTTTCTCGTACACAAAATGCTACTATAACACCAAGAGCAAGATATCAAGTGGTTTTCTTAAAGGGAGAACAATCCATAATAAGTTTTAAGTGATTTCGGGACTCGAGGGAAGAAGTTGAAAAATTTGGCCAAATTTTTTCAAGTTGCAATCCATTTCCATCCTGGCCTTCCATTGGAAAAGACATTTATAACTCCAGAAAACTAGTAGAGTAATTTTAAATAACACTGAGCCATTGTTTTTCAGTTACTTGTATTACGAAAAAGATGACGTGTCCCCTTTTAGAAGACTACTGTTAATGACTTACTTTTTGACAGCATTAACGGACAACTTCCTTAGAGTCTCAGACTATTGAATACTTTTATCGTCGGTTAATAGTGACAGGTCCCTTGTTCACTTAAGGTGTTACACGATTGGTTAATTTTCTTCATTTTTAATTCATTTATTGGCATATGTATATTTTTACACGGTCTATTGTTAGTCAGACGATAGACCGGTTTGTTACCAGGGTCCCAACTACTGTAACTCTCTTCTTGCTGATATCATCCTCAGCTTCCCTTGCTTCATCACAAAAAACCGCAAGGAATTTATGTTTCTCTACGATTATTAGTCATAGTAGAATGACGTAATTTGTTGATAATGCTTATCTTAATACATAACGTGAAACGTTATTTTCTACTACCCTGAGCTTCCTCGCCATTATAAGCTTCATTCTTGTTTGCTTTTTGTTTCCTTCACTTGTATTTTTGGGTTGAATCTCAAGAAGTAAATAGAACACTTATTGGTGCATGAAGAAAAGGAAAGCTACTTACAGGATTATTGTTCATCCAACCAACCAGCCCCCCCCCCCCCCCGCATCAAACCTTGATAATAATAATAATAATAATAATAATAATAATAATAATAATAATAATAATAATAATAATAATAATAATAATAATAATAATAATAATAATAATAAACCTTTATTTAACCACGATCTGTTTTAAAGCAAATACATGCCTGAGGGGTCGTGTGTACGTGTGACTAACTACCTACCTAAGAAAAATTAATATTACATTGTAATAAACTAAAATAAACGATATTATGTTTTAATAAGATAAAGATTTAAAATTGAAAATCACACATGTGTTTCGGAGTTGTCTGGATCGACAAACTGCCAAAATTAAGTTTTTTAAATATGATGTCCATTCTCGCTTTTTTGCAAAACTGCTTGTGGTTGGTAGCGTTATTAAAGTAGCTTGACACAAAATTCCATAAGACTGCACCTCTGTACCGGATTGAGTTCTTTAAAAACGACGTTGAAAATCGTGGGACAACCGCTTTTAGGTGTCCTCTTAGGTTGTAGGGTCCGTGTCTCCACGTTACCAAATCTGAAATCGTTTTAGGAATCTTTTCGATTACAATATTGTAAAACAGCTTAATAAGACTGAGTTTGTATAAACCGAGTATTGAGTCCCACTTAGTGATTTCCATCACCGTATCCGAAGGTGTGTCCCATGATGTTCAAGGTTTAACCTGCAGTCTATTGTTTATACAAACATTGTTATTCAAGGTGCAGGTGCTGATGTGTTCTTCAAACTGAATTCTATAATGAAGTCTTTCTGCTATGCCTCGGACAACTACGCCAAGGTAAGTGCGTGTTGCGCGACACGTTAACCTGACTTTAAGTGGCTGGGTTACGTTGTTCTTTAAGTTGCTGTTTCATTAGAGGTACGTAACGAATAAAGGTGATTATTTAAGAAGTAATAAATGACGCGTGTGCTAAAGTAACCTCATACCAGCACATTCGAGGAAGTTTTGGTAAACCCGATGTGCCTGCGAGGACCCGGCATGCACGCATTCTTAAATTCTCTTAAGTGTTTGCGTCAGGTTAAGTGACAAAGGGGCCTCTTTTTTTTCATTGAAGCTGCGCAAATGCTACGTGACGTCACACGGAATGTATATAACCTGATCTAAGACGGCTATACAATTGATCAGATTGCGCATCATATATCTCAAAATGTTTTTAAAGACCAGTTTAATTAATACTTTCACGTAATTTGGGCTAAAACGATTTCTGTTGACCTTACAAAAATTTTCGTTTTAACTCAGTAAAAGCAAAGTAAAGTAAAAAGACTTTGTTTAAAGAGGGTAACACCCCGGTAACACAAAACAGCTTTCGCCGATGACTCTGTGGCCCTCTGTGTCCAGATCGAATTGGATCGAGTTTAGTCGATATAGTACAATCCTTGCGTGGTTTACGTTTAGGGTCACTTTGAAAATCCAAACGGCATTTTTTGGCAATTTTGTTTACATCTTTAGTATTTTTTGCCAAAAGTGCTCACTTACACTATTTACACGTCACGTCTACACAATAACCTTTCATACGGTCATTTGTAAATTTTTTAAATCTAAACAAGTCCCCAATAAACTGTTGCTACGTACTATTTCTTGTAAACGCCTGTCCCTAATATTTAACAAAATTTCTTGATAGAAAAGGTCTAGACAGCAGCAACAATATAGATATTCTCAGAAACAACACAACTACTTTTAACTTTCCAGACATATTTTGAAATCACCGTTGAATTTATTGCGCGCGAGTACAATGAATTCGATACATTGCGCTGACAATATTGCATACCGAAAAGCTGAAATACATGACGTGGGGGGACTTATTTTTTATTTATTTTTTTTTTCGGGGAGGAGGGTATGGCGTAGTTATGCTTCAATCCTCGTATGCAAGCGAGGCCCGTTTTTTAAATCTCTCTGATAGCTTATCGGGCCAGAAAATTGTTTTTCTTCAATCCCATTCTTATCGATTGGTGGTAATTATTAAAGCAAACGTGCCATATATTGCGTAACATCGTAAGGAATTTTTAAAGACGATTTCCGCTCAACGTTCGAGCAGTAAGTGCAAAAATTAAGTTACCAAAAAAAAACTTGCAGCACTGTCACATTTGGAGAACAGATAAGAAGAACGTATCGTTACTTTTGCTCCCAAGCTGACCCCGCGAGAGAAAATTGGATTTGAAGTTATCCATATTTCAATTAAAAAGACGCTTCATGTCAGTTCAAAACAAAATGGCGCCCGTTTTTAGCATACTTTTACGAGATTTGAAATTAATTTTCTTGAGAATGCTTGAGAATTTCATCGCGGGGTCACTTGGGCAAGTGAACTAGAGTGAGATGTTTCAAATAGCATTTAAAATGTTACCGTTTTTTTTGGTAGTTTTTTGTAAATATTTTTTGCACTTATTGCTCGAACGTTGAGCGGAATCCGTCTTAAGTTTAAGTTCAAAAACCAATGGAAATTGAACCTCTGTTAAGGAATATCGTACAAATAAAATAATTTTCGTCCGGTAACTTGTCGGGAGTTTCGAGAAACGGACCCTTGGGGTAAATTTATACACTCTTGTGCTAGCGAACTCAATTTGTTTCCATTTACACCCGGAGCCCGTACTACTTGAGTAAGTCAGCATCAGGCACTATATTATTGTAATGGTTGTTGTTCTGTTTATTTTCGCTGTGTAGGAAAACTGTTGGCGACACTCACAATCTTGCTTAAGGATGGCTAGATTGGTTCATCTTCAAATCCAGGTTCTATCTTCTGGTGTCACTGTGGTCAACCTTGATGAACATTCTCTGAAGAAGTTCCTTGCTAATCATAGTCAGTTCTTTCAGGTGAGAGAATCAGTTACGGTACTTGTTATTTTGGTTTGTGTCTATAAAAACTGTCCCTCTCTGGTCCAAGCCTTTTAGTAGAGACGAAGTTTGTAACATTTAATGACATTGCAGTTTCAGTCGGTATTGTATCGTTGAGTTTTTGTAAACTGTTACCTCGTAATCAGCGCGTTTAATGGAACGTTGCTAAGCTTAACCTGCTTTTTACTTTTTGCGCTTTCGCGCAAATTCACCGGTGAGTCAGGGAACGACGTCCATGAGTTGTTCGCCAGATATCCAGCTGTGAGGTAGCTTTCTGTGTGTGTCTTAACAGATAAGTTCCTTCAGCCTTCTCTTTCACTAGTTGGCCTCCTGTCATAATTTTACTCTTAGTTTGTTAACTTTGTGGGCCAGTTATTGACCACCCGCAACATCCTAGCAAGCAACCAGTCTCTTTTAACTGGCTCGTCAAATACCACAAATCACTGGGCTAAAGAGGGACGAGTTTAGGCGAAGTAGAGGATGATCATCCTTTGCGCCTTTCCAGATCGAAATCTACTAAAAACGCAAACGCCCGGTTTCATTCTTTCACTCGAAACAACACCGTGCGACACATAATATCATACCTTGGTTGCTACTCAGGAAATGTCTTAGAACGTTTTCCTCCAAAATGCTGTTGTTAAGATCTATTCGCTGAAAGCGTAAGATAGTAACCCCCTCTTACCTTATTATAAGAAAATAACTTCTGTGTTTATTAGGTGACATTAGCGCGAATTGAAGAGGTAAATACCTCAGATTAAAGGAAATTAACGTCAAATACACTGAAACTCAAGAGGCAATTCTGAGAGCAGGCATGAACCTGAATTATCGTTCACTGTCAGGGTGAATGTCTCGTATTCTATTGAGGAAGAGTATTTTATCATCCGAAGCATTTTTATATCAAATACACTGAAACTCAAGAGGCAATTCTGAGAGCAGGCATGAACCTGAATTATCGTTCACTGTCAGGGTGAAGGTCTCGTATTCTATTGAGGAAGAGTATTTTATCATCCGAAGCATTTTTATATCAAATACACTGAAACTCAAGAGGCAATTCTGAGAGCGGGCATGAACCTGGATTATCGTTCATTGTCAGGGTATGATTTAAACGCTAGAATATACAAAGCAAAGAAAGCTGGCATTGAACATATTGGCAATACTAGTAGGCCAGGGTACAGAATTTGGGCCAAAATCAGAAATTAACGTTGCATAAATTAACGCTCCACTTATAAATTTCGTCGAAAACAAGGCTGCTAGAAATTAACTCGAATTTTTGAAGTTTTCGTTGATTTCGTAGGTCTTTAATTTCGTAGAATGAGGTTTATTATTCAACAAATTGTCACTATGCCCATATATGGTGAGGAAGCCCTCAATATCTGTCATCCTACATGACAGATATCCTGCGATATACGTAAATGACCATATTTGGAAGTGCACTGCAGATTTTCTCTTATTGCTTGTTAGGCGGCCATTTTGAAAAGCGAGGCAGTTTTAGCAGTGTTCTCCGTAGATTTTAACTCTCTGGAAGAAACTTTCCACGATTAAATGCTCTCAAAAAGTCATCAAGTATTTGCTTCAGCTCACAAAGATATCCAGAGGTTGACTTGGAATTTTCATAGTAAGAATTCAACCAAGAAAATGCTATTGCGAACGAAGCAGGCTGCACTTTTGCTCACGGAAAGTTGTAGAGACTAAAGTTGAAAAGATTTTAATTCACAGGAAGAGGACTTATTCTCGGTAAGGTAGAATATTGTTTTTCCTTTGTCTTGTCATTTCCAAACATGAGTTTGTAAATAAGTATTTTTAAGTGAACGGTAGTAAACTTCGATTTCTTGAAGTTCTGTTTTTATTTTTATTAAGCTTATGTGTTGCTAGCTTTTAGCGTTTTTATCATAGAGCCGTAGTTTTTCTCGTTCTGAAAATGGTAGGCGATGGGAATTTGTTGAATAATAAAACAATTATCCTGCTCAATCTTGCGGAATATCCCCTGATTTAGCCAACTCGGCCTACGGCCTCGTCGGCTAAGTATCAGGCGATATTCCGCGCGATTTCGCAGGATAATTGTTAAATATATGAAATGTTTTACCACCCCTACAATTTTTAACTTTTTTTCTTTTTTTACTTACACATGTTTTATCTGAGACACGTTGCGTTAACCTATGTAGTGAAGGCTGAAAAATTAGATGCTTTTGAGGTTATTCCTACTATATCTGGAGGTTACATTTTTCACGAACTATCAAAGCTAGAGTTTTCTTCAGTTTTCTTGCTGTGATTTACAAAATGCACTTGTCAATACCTTTCACATGGCATTTCATACGATTAAATGTACATTAGGTTAATATGCTTTATTGTGTCAAGATAATCACTTTTTGTATCTTCACCCCACTTTTGCAGAGGGAGTGTCCGATATTTGTTCAGAATTCGATTATAACATGTAGATTAACAAAAACGGGAAGGAAACATTGATTCCTTTGACCTACTTCACTTTGTCGTTTAATTGCCTGTTACTTTGGGCAACACTTAGTTTCCATCTGCTTTATCTCTTTGTGGATGTATTTATTACGGTTTGTTGAAAACTCCGAAAAACAGTTCAAGACCCTTTCATCGGGGACCTAACTCTATCGCTCGGCTTGGAGCTTGTCTTGCAGTCGACGGGGTTCTGGTGCATCGCAAGACGATTTTAAGCGCCTGACGATATTTGGGAATTCGCCATGCGTACACAAACGGATCGAGAAGGAACTTTAGATACAGGATGTTATCCACCACAAGATTAATAATAAGAACGTTTGGACTGTTAGGGTCCTCCTTGGAGTACAATCGAACAATCCAGAACATGGCGGAAGGCTGAGAAGATAGAAACAAGATGGCGGGCAGTAGGAAGTTGATGATGATGAATTTACGCTCCAGGCCCATTTGCCTGTTAATAATATTGCCTCCAACGTGAGTGTCATGGCCTTCTTGAAGGTCATAAGAAGCTTCCATTTTGTTCTTGAAAGCTATGTACAACAGAATGTAAAAAATGATGGTGAGATGTACTATAACAATAGAATGAAATGTGTTATCGACCGTTCTTTGGGTGTCTTCTTTAACGCCCAAGTTTCGTAATACACTAAACAGTACTACGTACACATAGATGGCTGTGACACAGCTGATCACACGTGCTTTCATCACCTTTCGCGCGTAGTTCAGAGGTCAAATCACAACAATGTATTGCGTGATTGTGAATGCAAGTACTAATATATAGATTTAGCCAAGCCTAAAAGCGGAGCCGCCAAGGAATAAATTGGTGTTCGTTTCTCAAAAATAGTCCGGAAACTTTTCGGTCTGAAATATATTTCGGGGCTTCTTTTGGCTCGTTCGCTTCCGAAAAGTGTTTCTCAAAAAGCCCGAAAGAGTTCCGAATTGTCCTCCAATGCTTTGGGGATCCGTTCTGTAAAACCAAGCTCGAAAGGTCAATCTAGAGGCTGAGCACAGCTTGATATTTTTTTTTTCGGGCATCAAACTGAACACATATTTTACTCACGAGCCGTCTTGCTTGGTTTTTGCAATGTTTCCATATCCTGTCATTAACTGTCAAGGCTTGTCAAATCTCCTTGGATTATTGGCTGTTCGCTTGAATGAACTTCAAACGGCGCTCATTTACAACAACAAAATTTGAATGGGTTATCTTCATCGCGTTCGGATGTTAACAAATAACATGAACTGCCACTGTTAGTCTGATCAAAAATTTATACAGGCATTTCCCCGGCATTTTACTGGGATTATCCGAAAGAAAGGATTTTGGGAGGTTCGAAGCACTTGTAATAAACTTATCGAAGAAATGTCGCGTAGGCTTTTCTAGCAGCCGAGAAAAAATTCGAGCGCTTTGAAGAACACTCATCACTTACCGGACAAAATAGCTTTAAACTCAAAACTGCTTCGCTTATAGTTACTTAAGTAACCCTTATCTTTCGTTCTCTAACTTGAGACCATCGAGATTGAAAACAAACAAACACCAAGCATGCTTAACTCTATGGCATAAGTATTGCGGCTGCAAATTGTTTGAAATTTTAGCGCTTTTAGAAATGTACATTGTACAATGTACAATTGTTTTTGGAAGCTTTTCGGATATAATAGGTTTAAACCGACAACTGCTTCGCTTATAGTTTAAGACTACATCTGTCACAAATCTGAGCGCGTTTTCTAATAATTTTTTAAAGTCAAAAGTAAATGACACATTTATAATGACATAAATTAAATTCCCATTTCAAAACGTAATTTCTTTGACCGTACTCGGTTGTTTACTCGGTTGTTTACTCGGTTGTGTTTCAGAACAGGGCAAGCGCAAGCTCTCCGCCGTGAAGAAAACAAAGCGATGAAGTCCTTTGAAGGCAGCTTTTGTAACTTGAACTTTTCACCTTCTTCCAGTATTCTTTTGAACTTTTTCTGTCCATTTATAGATATTAGATGTTTTTTTGTCAAGTACTTCAGTACTCTCGTACAATCGTTTTGCTTAAGAAGCTTAAGCCTTTAAAGAAACCTCTTTTTCAAAAGCGACGATGGTCATGCGATTTCCTGCCAAGAAAAACGCCGGTTGCCCAAAAGCACCGCGCGATTTCCCGCAAGAAAAAATGGCATTCTCTACCCCCCCCCCCCGTTGGGTTGTCTTGGGACTCCTCTCCCCCTCCCCCAGAGTCTGTGCGGACGGACGGACGGTCACGTGACTATTACGTCACAACCAAAATTTCTCGGATCGATAGCTTACCAAATTTGCTTAGCAATGGAGCTCCACTGGCGGGCTTTGCCCGCAGGCTCCACTATTAGGAACGAAGCATTCATGACAGCCACCGAAATCGACTCTCCCATTGGCAAAAGAGATGTGCATGTAGGTCAGACTGTCCTGGGATTTAATGTACCCCATGATGAAACATGTAGCGTACAAAGGTTCTTGTGTTGCGGCTAAGAAAATATCGACGATTGCCAGACCAGCTAGGAAATACGTTGTGGCGTTATTAAAAATCTTCAGAGGGTCAAAGAAAAAAACCAGGAGTAACAAGGCGTTTGCTACGATGGTCACGAAGGATGCGATTAGCATGTAGATCACCGAACCAAAAGCAAACTTGAAGAACTCTTCATATGGGTTGGGAAAGCATGGCTGTGGGCATGATGAAGAATTCCCAGTGTAATTTGCTGTTAAGTTACAGGATTTCATTGTGACTGAAGTTCTTGATGCGGTGTCTTCTTGATGCTTAAACAAGTTAAAAATGACAATTTCATTTCTCAGAATTTTCTCAGAAACTTGTGCTTTGGTTTTGGTAACGTTTCATTTTCAAGTGCTGTCTACCAAACAAAAACGAGAAGGTATTACATTATTTAAGTTGCCCGAAAGTTGACGTTGAAAACCGAAATCTATCAAAATCAGAATTCGTTTTGTAATGCTTTTGGTATTGCTACTTCTGTAGGTACTATGTTGCTCTACCCAAGAAACTTAAAAGAGTGGAAAATAGAGGATTTTCCAAGGGACAATCGTTCAAATCCTGTATGATTTCGGTCTCCTATGTATGTTTTCACCTGGCTAGTTTAGGTGGTAGGAAGTACACAAAAAAGAAAAAAGAGAGAGCCGATAGGTAACTCTAAGGCGAACCACACCTTTGAATCTTTTCCGCGTTAACTGCGAAGGAGGTTTTTGCCTTTGTCGTGAGATGTGCTAATGCATGAATCGTTGCCTAACGCTGGTGTCTCTTGAGAGAACTGGAGTGGCGTCTCCAACCCTGGACATAAGGAAGCAGTGCAAGTATTATGTTAGAATGCGACGTTTATATCTGCAATTCACAAGGAAGTAAGTTTAACAGCACGCAGTTCATGCGAAGAAATATCGTCCGGTAATGTTCCGTGCCATTTGCATTTAAAACAAAACTCCTATGTAGCCTTCATCATGTAAGCCTTCAATCTCAACTGTGAGAAAATAAAAATATCCATTGTAATATTAACTTATTCTTCGGTTTGTTGAAGTTTGGGGGGGGAAAACTAGCGTAAGCGAAAAGCGTTATTTTATTACCATTAAGGGATCTTTTCTTTTTATACCTTTTGTCCTTCGGATGTGTATAAACCATTGCATAAAGTTTTTTAAAGTCTACTAAACTGTACTTATTCCCCATTTGGACACACACACCTGCGTTTCAATAGCTTGTAATTCTCAAAGAATATTAAAGTATTGCTCGACTTTGAGGCCCACTTGCAATTTTCCCTTCTCGATTTTAAGGCTGAATGTACTGTGACTCATTAGTTTGATAGCAGAAACCCCACCTGGGCGAAAATTGTTTTCGCACGTACGTGCATTGTACGCTACCCGTGTACTCTGAGACAAAAGAAAAAATGGTATGCTGGTTGGTTATTTTACTGACCAAATTAAGTGTATTTTGGTCAACTCGGCTGAATTTACGATTTTCCAGGGAGTTCGAGTTTTAGACACGCTTTTGTCATCGCGCGTGTTTGTTTCTTGAAATGAGTTTCTCCCGTTGGAGCTGCTGCTAATTTTCATTTCTCTTTGTGGCGCTCACTTAAAAAAGCCTATCCTAACGACAGGACCTTTGTTCAATTAAAAGTCAATTACAACTGATGGATTTCACTTTTGTGTACTGTGCCCATAAAAACACAGAAGGTTGTCCACAATTAAAATTTGACCTGATGTCAAGCCGGGCACGAAATTAGGTTCTTCCCTACCTTCATGCTGGCTAAGAAAACTAGAGTAATCTGAGCGGCCTTCATTTACAAAAACCGCGTTTATTTCATTGGGACGGCTTCCGAACCGTCTGACCACTTTTTGTGTTATGAGACAGGTGAAAGTTTTTACACACAAACACAGACTTTGGTTCCAATGAGAGCAAATTAGAATTTAGCAGTATTCCGAGCGGCCTTTTGTTAAAAAAGGCGGTTATTTTCCATGAGGCAGTTAAAACAAGCCGTCGAACCACGATAATTGAAGATTTTTAATCGCAACCCTCCCAAACCGTTTCTTAGAATTCTCTGACGATACAGAAAGTAACACACCCTTCTCGGTTACCCTTTTTTTTTAGGGTTTTTATTTTCGCGAAAATGACAGCCGTGTTTCGCTAGATTTAATTTGAGGGGAAAATAGAATTGAAATATCCTTGTTGTTTAATGACCAGTAAAAAAAATTATGCCGTCAACATTGTAGACAGAAAAATGAAGGAATGATGGAAAAATGAAGGGCAAACTAGCGGTACAAACATCGAACGAATTCATAAATTGGCACGGAAAAATTTAGAGAGAGTAGCCTCAACAAATGCATGCTGATTTTTTCAGTAGCAGCACACCTGCCTTAATTCAAGGTTTTTCTTTACGCGAATGAACTTTGCTGTTGGCAGTTGAAGACGTTGTTTCCTATAATGTTTCTTGGGAGCGCAAATAAGCGAGAAACAACGTATCTTGCACGTGCAAAGTTAAGAAAACATTTCATTGTAAGCATTTCATTGTAAGCAAATACACTCAGGACATTTGCGCAGATACCTCAGCTATTTGCGCATATTTAGAAGCTCAGCCCGAGGATCCTTGGGATCTAGTTAACATTGTTGTCAAAACAAAATATTTCTGAAAAAAATCAGAAACATTTCTTCTTTCTCGGAAACCAAAAAAGGATGTTTGCGAAAAAATCGTCTTAGTCATAAAATTGACGGAGGCGAGATCTAGTTTCCCGATTTGTCGGTCAATTTTCCTCTTGTTTCGTCGTGAAAGTCAGATACAAAATCTCTCTAGAGTTCACATTACACAAGCAAAAAACCTTCATACCAAACAAATATGTGAACTGCTAATGCAAATTTCACTAGAAACAGAAACACAATTTAGGTGTGTGTGTGTGTTTTCAGCTTGTCTCGTCACAAAATTGGGGAAAGATTGAGGGAAACAACATTCTTTAACAATGTTTCCTAGATTGTGAGGGGTTTTTGTGGTGATATCCCTTTGTAACCCTCGTCTAGCTCGTGTGTAAAGAGGAATTGATGAGCATTTAGGTGGTGGCTAGTCTTATTTACTCACCGATAACGTTTTTTTTTCTTCCAGTCCCTGTTGGTTGCTGAAGCTTACAAAAAGCGTGACATTTCCCTGTGGGTTGACGCTGTGTATCATCAAGTGGTTGTCAAAGGAGATTTCAAGTATTTTCAGGACATGCGTTCAGCCTTGCCACTCCACAACAATCTTTTTGTTGATGTTGCTTACAAGTAAGTGGCGCACATCTATAACACATTGTTGTAGGTAGTTGTGTGCTCTGTTGCGTTTGTGTGACTGGATTAAAATGTCTCCTGTAATGCGATTAGACCAATCAGAGCAAACAATTTGTTGTTTACAGCCAGGCAAGATATGTCGGGCCTACGCCGTTTTAACGTGCTTGGCAGCTGTTATATGTCAGTTTTGTTCAATCCGGTGTTTGCTTTCGTTGACTTGCCAAGTGAAAAACTGTGGTTAGGCCTTACCACAGTTGTAACTGTAATATTGGCTCAACCAAGGGTCTATTTATACGTTACGATGCTTGTTTCAACTGTCGCTGTCCTCCCAAAAAAGACGTGAACTTACGCAATAGAACGGCTGAGTAAACAGCACTGCAAATTGTAGTTGTGTGAGCAGTGTCACAGCTAATTACACACAATTTTCAACTTTCACTTTCTATTTGGGTGTGTAAGCAGCTGTCACGCTATCCTAAGAAGGACTTTTGAGGTGCTTTTTCCTTACCCGGCCTATTGGGTACGTTCACCCTTCTTTAAAGCCCGGATTGTCGTAAGGATTCATTCCCCAAAATCCTGTAAGACGTAAATATCAAGACATAATACTTGGTTTCAAATCTTTGAATTTTAGAATATTGCTGGAATAGAATGTAAACGGTAATTGTTGATTTATTGGCAGATAGTTCTTTACGGGGTATGTCAAGCGCTAAACTGTCCACACTACCGTACAAACAGTGTTAGTGTGAAGCCAATTGTTTGTGTGCTTGTTCCTCAAGGTACAAGAATGAAAACTCACGCTCATCCCAAGCGACGGCCAATATGAAAAGACTCTTGGGGTATGTCAGCGATGTACGCATGCGTTACAAACTGGCCACCGACTTGAACTTTCGAGATCTGGGAACGAGTATTCTTGAGGGTGACGGTGGTGCGTTTTTGAGAGACGTTATGGTGCCATGACCTTTTGCACAAGACCGCAAATGAGCACCAAAAATGCCGTGGCATTTTACCAAAGAATAACGTCAAGGGAGGAGAGTTGATTCTCTGTTTATACGCCGACACATTCAGAGTCATCTTCGGCTGTCCACCCGACAGGAAATTGAAGAAAAGTACCGAAATATGGAGTTGGTATAGAATGTAAGAGAGGCATATGATTATTTTGGAAGGAATTTACTGTACACGTACGCTGATTTCACAGTTCACATGGAAATGGACACGAAGTTGCAGGATTTAAAGATTGTTTCAAATATAGGAATTTAAATAAATTGAAAATTTAACCCTTTAGTACGCGAAGGGGTCGACTGCGTGCGCCTTTCTACCGCCATGGTACAGAAGGGGCCACTGAGAAAAAAATTGGACGTCTGCATTCCTCTAAATGATCAATCATTTCATTTAACACTGCAAAAAAAGTCCTGACAAATTTCTGAGTTACATGTACCTTAGCCGTTTTACCTCCAAGAGAGAGAAAGTGAAGATTTGTTCAGCTCGTTCGGTTTCATTTGAGTGGCCACACGTCATTTTATCCAAAAACTCGAAAAGATTAGAATCACCGGACTCGCTATGCTGTAATGCAGCAAAATAAACAGTACCACAGGAAGTTCTGCTCAATGCTCTCTTTTGAATAACCACACTTCACCCACGGAGTCAAAAGGTAGAAACCCATTACATGAGCCGAGTTTTGTCCCTGCAATTGTCTCTCTTACATAGCGAGGCCTGGTCCATGAGACTTTTCTTTCTTTTGATGCGTGCAAAAAAGAAAGAGCAGTTACAGTGTGGCTTTGTAGGGGGGAACTCCCCTTTTTTCTGACAATTCAGGTGGGAATTTTGAGACGCCTACTCAGTCATTCATTCTACTCAGTTTAGAACGAGCGAGTTTTGAGCGAGTGTCAAACGTAAGTCATCTTTAATTTGCGTTTACTGAGCTTTATTACAATTGTTGAAAAAACGAACTTTCATGCCAGGCATGCAACGTTTTCTAAACATTTTAAGATCCAATTAGGAGAAATCCAAAACCAATCGTGACTTGACGCATGCGTGGCTTCCCGTAATTGGACGTGGTTGCGTACCTGGCCGCGCGTGCCACCGGGTGCTTAGCGTCCCCCGCTTGACACCAGGTGCATAGCTTGCCGTGCGTGACACCGGGTGCATAGCTTGCCGTGCGTGGCACAGGGTGCATAGCTTGCTGTGCGTGGCACCGGATGCACAGCTTGCTGTGCGTGCCACCGGGTGCATAGCTGGCTGTGCGTGGCACCAGGTGCATAGCTTGCCGTGCGTGACACCGGGTGCATAGCTTGCCCTGTGTGGCACCGAGTGCAAAGCCTCTCGCGCTTGACACCAAGTGCATGGTTCCCCACGCTTGGTGCCTGGTGCAGAGCTTCTCGCATTTGGCATCACATGCCTTTTTGCTTGGATCTTCACGTTACCGTTTGTTGTCATTCATGGCATGTGAGAACTTTGGTTTTGGCTTTAGATACGGAAGCCCAAGCATAATATTTGAATATCATTAAAAATGGCGTTTCAAAATATAAGACTTTGTATGGGATTTCGAACCGAACATTTTGAGCAATACATAAGAAGGAACTAACTGAATAAAGTTAGACCAAACACGTCCAAAACGAGCGTGGCCCTCCCCATAAGGGCATAATTTGACTAGTGTCCAGTGCAGACCGCGGTCAAATGGGACTATCGGGATCCTCACGGATCCGTGGCGGCGTATTTTGAGATGCTATTATGATTTTGTGCAGTGGATAATTCGTTTGGGACACGAGGTATGTGCAATTGGTTTTGAGAAAATCACTTGTATGTCTTCCTTTTGTCAAGTCGCTAAGTCAGAATGGGAGCCTGAACTATATTTGTGGGTAAATTCGAGCGAATTCCGAAACGTGACGAGCGGTGATAGTGGCTAAATCGGGCCAAATGACTCCTTCCTTGTCAATGTATTATACACGTACTAATATGCTGTAAAGTAAATGGACCTAAAATTGCTCAAAATGCGTTGTAAGGATACAAAACAACACCATGTAATGTTTCATGAACTTTATTCGGTTAGTTTGCTGTTATGTATTGTTCAAAATGTTCGGTTCAAAATCCCATAGAAAGTCTTATATTTTAAACGCCATTTTTAAGAATATTCAAATGTTATGCTTGGGTGTCCTGTGTCTGAACTTTACAACAATACGGTGTTTGTTAATTCTTTATTGCGTAAGAAACTAATTTACCTCCTTTAGTTTCGTTTCTGAAGTAAATTCCGTTGAATTATGACCCGGACAATTGGCCGAAGATAAATAAATAAAGTAGTAGTTAACAGTTATATTTTCGTAGATGAAAGGGTAGTGTAGGGTAATTATTTCTTTAAGGAATTAGTTCTATTTAGTAACTCACAAATGCAAAGTCCATGTACATAGAAATAATTTATTTTTATCCATATGTTTTAATTGAAGTCAAGATTACAATGCTTCGATAAAAAGAGAATGAATAAAAATGAAGTTGTGTTTTTTGTCTGTAATTTTTATTTTTATTTTCTGTGGTTGGAGGGTAAGACACATGAGGATAATCTTTTGTTGCCTTTTACAAAGAAACTTGTTCAAGAGCCAAAAGAAATTCGACAATACATGAAAAACGAGTATAGGCCTGGGCGACCATTTATTTTTTCAGCTTTTTCTCTTGCCAATCAGATGCAAGTACTGTGAGAGAAACGTTGTTCGACTCAGAGTCTTTCCTAGGGAAACGTGGTCCTTAATGTCCAGAAGTATCGTTGATATAGGTCATAAATGTTTGCCTGAAAATCCTCCTATTGTGAGCCATGAGGACGACGATAGGTGACATCATTGCTGGGCCCGACTTACAATATTCTCACTGTCCTCTCCATCTTCAACATTGATGATGGGCCTTTCACCATCGAAGAGCTGAGAAAGAGTAAAAACCTTCTCAAGCAGGGTAAAATGCAGGACAGACAACATCCCTCCCGAGGTACTGACAAATTGAAAACCCGACAAAGAATTGCTTGGCTATTGCAGCAAAGCACTGATGACAAACGATGAATCATGTAAACGGTTTTCATCCAACCTCATTGACATTACTGCTCTGGCCATGTCCGGTAATATAAGCTAACTAAAATGGACAACTGCGGTAGGATACGCATTACTTATGTCCCAGTCTTTTACAGCCTAGTGATCCTCAACAGAATCAGATAACCTGTTAAAGATGTATTAATCAGTGACTGACACGGGTATACTCGGCAAAAAGAAATCCGATGTAACAATTGTAAAAACTGTTTTGTTGTCGGCAGCTAAATTTGTGCTATTTTGCTATCGATTGAGGTACACCCAGCATAATTAGATGTGTACAACAAATGAAAGACCCTTACTCCTGAAATGTAAATATCCATGCGAGTGGATTTGATGGTCGTGACCGTACGACGACAACGACATCGCACCAAGCTTCATTTAAAAGCATAACGCAGTATTTCCACCTGTGATATTCAAGTGGAGCGTCCCATCCGTGCACTCCTCATATCTTGAGATGAGCAGGTGACGTCATCTGGTAAGCGGTTGCCCCTAGGCCTCTCCCAGGCCCAGGTCGAGAATTTCAGTTTAAGCTTCATAAAGTGATATACATTAGACGACTCCCTTCCCTCCCTCTATCTCTCTCGTAGCAAGCAAACATTTTCATAACTATTTCTGATATCCCCAGGGTTAAATTAACTTTCTCTTCAGTGGCCCGTAGAAAATCACGATCTTTAAAAGACAGCACATCTTGTAGAAACGTTGCGCGCGGAATGAACAACTTCACATTCGTGGAATTCTGGCACAGACCGTATGATTTTTTCTGGCAAAGACCTTGTCGCGCAAGATCTGCCGATTTGGAACACAATCCAGATTTTTAAAATCTTTTTCAGTTTCTTCTTTTTAGTTCTTTCTTTGTTTGTTTGACTGTGTTTGTTTTTCCTCGTCTTTTCACAGAAGAGGTTAACTCAGGTTTGGCTTTAACTGAATCCTGTAAACGTAACAGTAAATCTAAGATAATAGCGGCAGGATCAGAAGTAAGCCAAGCTAGGTTTGTCAACAGGTGATTTAGCTCAGTAACCGAGATTAATCTAGTAACCAAGCCAAAGCACTCGACCTCTCGCGACAGATTGGTGGGAAAGCGAACTGTGACAACGTGAAAACTCGGCTTAAAATCCGTAAAATAGATGATTTCACCCAGTAGAATAGCTAAGAAGCTTAGAACTTACATAATTTCTGATAAGTTTGTTTTTCGTTGCACATTTTTCTTGAGAATGGTTTTGTTCTGATTGACTGAATTCTGATTAGCCGTGTTATTTACAATGTATAATTTAACAAGGGCTTATTGCAATTCAACAGACAATCCTTGACTGGGCGCCGATTACATGAGGCGGGCTGGGGCCCGTTTCTCGAAAGTCCCGGTAACTTTTCGGGCCCGGAGCTATATTTTAAAATCAAAATCTATAGTACGTTGGCATAGTTTTTCGCCCGCATATCAGCCCGACTTGTTTTATCAACTTAGAATTTTATTGCTCAGCTTTTAAAACCAACAAAAATTGAGTCTTTTATGTAAACAGCGCGGACATAAAATAGCTTTCCGGGCCCGAAAAGTTATCGCGACTTTCGAGAAACGGGCTCCTGGCCCGGTTAGCCGGGCTGGCTCGGTTTTCCGGGATCTCGGCACGTTTATTAAAAGTTAACGTGAGGGCCAGTTTATTCTGTTGATTCGAAAAGCGAAGAAAACTCTCAACTTTGAAGAAACGGTGGACCATTTGGAAATTTTAAGGACAAATACCATAGGATTGCTAAGTTGGGAAACATCTGCTTTGCTTGTGATGGGCTGCACGGGTAAGGGCCAGTAATGACGTCCATTACACAGACTGGGTGAATGGTCGTTGAAATATCTTGAGCATGGAAGAGACGGGAAAGAAAAAACAACCCCAAACGAATACTGATTTCTACCAATGACAACAAACAGCAAGTTTAGCTCGTTTTTT
This sequence comes from Siderastrea radians, assembly GCA_964017195.1. NCBI lineage: Eukaryota > Metazoa > Cnidaria > Anthozoa > Scleractinia > Rhizangiidae > Siderastrea > Siderastrea radians. The sequence continues at coordinate 38,006,104 of OZ024889.1, read as the reverse complement.
TTTAAATGTTCTAATAAATATGGCGTTATTTTAGCAGTTTTTTTATAGTACAGAAGTAACCTGGACGAGAATAGTGGTTATCAGGATTTCCATTTTTACGGTTTTTTCGATATATCCTGTCAGGTTTCGTGTATCAATCGCATCATGAATGCGAGTAACTCCCTGGCACTTCTTCTTCTGAAGCAATCCGGAAGACCCAAGGCAACGGAGCTCGGGAAATAAATTATTCCTGTAAGTCCACGTTGTTCTCTGGAACGAAAGGAAAGCTAGCCTGGGCATCAAGGGGCTATCTTATAGCTAATTCGCGGAGATTTTAATTTCCTTCATCAAAGATGTCCGTGCGAGAAGCTGTTCAACTGTGGATAACAAACATAGCAAACGACGACGAGGACTCTGCAACTCAAGTAAGCGTAGTTCTTTTCGTTTTCGTTTTTATGTTTACCGATACGAAGTATATTATCTATATCCTAAATGTCTTGAAACGATTTAAGTGAAACTCAAGAAACCTAAACGCCATCTTTGGTAGAGTGTTGTTTTTGTTTGCGGACTGTCGTGCAGCATGCCAGTCAAAACAATCAACTTCAAGCCTAATCGCATGCGTAGGGTATCTTGCAAAACTTGTATAAAAAAAGAAATTCTTAAAATCAAAGTTATATCTACCTCGGAGATCCTCGGACAACGACAAGTTAAATCCTTGAGTGTATGTGACCACTTCTTCCGCGAATGGCTCAGTTGGGGATACGTTTGTCTTAAAGTTTGCAATTCTGTCAATCAAAAAACAATTTTCACCTAAGAAATTCCTTGGAAACGAAAAATTAAAAGCTGAATTACGTGAACTAAGCAGCAAAGCATAACAGATAAAGATCTCAACAATGCTGGTTCAAAATTATAACCATGAAAATAGTGGTTTAATTCTATAACCTTTAAAAAAGGAAATCTTCAATTTGTCTGGAGGTGATCACCCGCTTACAAAGAAGACTGAAAAATGTATGAGATCTCTTTCAAACAGCGTAGTAAGTTAGAAAACGGTTGAGAATAGAAGGAGAAAAAAATTCATTTATGTAAGAGGTGTTTCCTCGACCGAAGCGGTTAATAAGTTCACCAACGTGTCAAAGGACTCTCAGTTTATTTGCTGTCTCGTATAGAGTTGTACCTGGTTTACAGCTTTGAGTCTTTCGAAACCTGTATTAACATCACAACGATAATTATACACAACAGTATTGCCAAAGTTGAATAATGATAATTTACATACCCGATGGCTCTTATTTAATTCTTTATCTTCGGGAGGAAAACCGGCGGTAATCTCAATTGTCGTTCGCAATGTCACTAATTACAATTAATTATCGATTGTAACGTAATTCTCTCATTAATTATCGATTGTAACGTAATCGTCACAAATTAAGAATTCGCTTCCAACGAAACAAGAGGTTTAAAGCGCTGTATAATTACATAGGCATTGTGCGTTTCGCGTTACAAACCGAGATTCCGCTAACTCAGCCAAACACACCGTAAAATTCCCTTGAATTCCAAATCATTCTATACATTAAAATGTACATTCTCTTGGCTTTGAATTGACGTTTTGCACAAAGAAATTGGTTGAGAATAGTAGGAGAAAAAATTATTTATGTAGGAGGTGTATAGCAAAACCTGGTTGGATCGCTGAAGTTTTTTTGTACCTAATCTCTTATGATTGAAACTAATGTTATTACAACCAGGGCCGTCGTTTGTTCCAATCTCCACAGCGCTTTGATGACGCGTGGAAGCATTTAGAATATTAAATTTTTCTCAAATCTAGTGGGAAAAATTGCAAAAATATCCTCTCTTTCTGCCACAGATGGTAAGCAGCGTTTCTGTTCATCCTTCAGCTCCGTAATATGAATACAATCCATAAGCGAATCGCACCGTGCTTTTTCCAAGAGCCCATCCGTGAATCGTTCCCGTGAAGACGCCATGTTCATTGACTTGAGACACGATATGCAAATCCGTAGGCAAAATGGGTTTGTCAATCAAACTCGTCAACAATCAATGATCTCACTAAACGGAGATTGCACTAGGATCTAGTGCACAGCGGGTACCCTGGAGCGGTGGGAAACGTTTGATCGCAGGCTCCGCCATCTCTCACTCTCCCCAGTCTCCCCGCCCTCTGCTCGCGGTCTATCCCCTTCTGGAGCCTGTTCAGGTTAATTTTACCCTGAGATATTGACCAAACACCTCTGTCATGGGCTCACGTATATTCTCCCTGAGAGGGAAGGATAAAAAGAACGCAGGAAAAACTTTTTGGTAGGATGAAGTGATACTTTTTACTCAGTTGTGTCCCTCTAGCTGTAATTGCATTTTATTTCATACACCGTGCAATATGCCAATTTTTCACTTTATTTATATCCCTTAACGTAAATGCGAGTGCCATCTCCTTTAACAGCTTGGACTTTTGTACTCATCTTTCCTGAAAACAAAAAAAAAGGGATGAAAGCGCTGTAAATTGTGTAACGAGAAGTTATGTGTACTGTTTATCTTGATGTTCTTGACAGTTTGGTGTTGCTTTTCTTAGTTTTCGTTTTATGTTGCTGTTGAAAGCAGAATTCGTAAGTAGTTTGAGACACTTGAACGCAACACTTTGAAATTTCAAAGAAAACGTGTTTCGGTATCCCTGATGCCATCGTAAGTTCAATAAAAAATTCGTAAGCATCGGGTGTTGTTCTGAAAACCGATGGGTCCGAGCCGAGATAATAAAAGATTAAAATCTTCTATCATGTATGCGTGAGCATAAAGAAATAATAACAATGTATAGGGAGGCTCCGCTCACTTATGTGACTGATTCAGTTTACATGCAGGGAGGTCCTGCCAAAAAATAAAATAAAGGATAATTTAAAAAAATATGACAGTGAAAGATTAATCATCTCTTGAAAGCTGCAAACAACCTACAAATATAAATTTGAATACGTGAAACGTTCTTAAAAATGTTAAACATGAAACGCTCTTACAAATATAAGTTTAAATACATGAAACGCTCTTAATCTATCAGCATGAAACGCTCTTAAAAACGTTCCAGCTGGGTGGCTCTCTCACTTGTGATGTCAAGTTTGTGCCAATCACATACTGCGTGAAAAACAAAATGTTGTTTGCCCCAGTTTAAGTGCGTTCGGAAGGGAGGCAAATATCTGTCCCGTCGGTGCTTCAATATACCTATTTCCTATCAGTTTAAGGTCAAATTTTGTGCAATTATTAAGGAACGTAGAGATAGGAATACAACGATGACACCCTCGACGCACAGCCAAGTTTGACCGATCTATAAATCCTAAATTTTCACGCCAGCTCCTCATATGTCAACCGCTAAGTAAAACACGGTATCGTAATCATTTAAAAAAGCATGCGGTATTAGTCTACGTGACTAAACATTTTCAAGAAAGCTCACCCACTTAAAAACATGCATGAATAAAATCAAAGTCTTCGTGAACAGCTGTCAATTTTAAAAGTTATTTCTAAGCCCGCTCTCCCCCGTTAATTGCCCACCCTGCCTATGTGCACATCCTATTAAAACTTTGAGGAAACTAAACAGAAAAAATATATCTTTGTTTAACAACTGCCAGGATAGTTCATGTCAAGTAGTTCGTCACTCATGGGACTGCCAGGATCGTTTTTAACTTCCTCTTCAACTAGAATGGCGTCATCCAACAAGTCGGCGATGCCACGTTCGTTTTCCTCTTTCTTGTCTAAGGGGAAGGCTCCATCGTGGGCTGAATTAGCTTCCATGCTAAGAGGAAAACCTTCGTCTTCTTCCTCTTCTTCGCTTGCAGTAACAAATGCAGAGATAACCAGAAGAAGAAGAATCCGTGTCATCTCTATAACTAGCTATAACTGATTACTGAAACGTTAAAACAATTTTGTATTTTTATTATTCTTCTCTTCCCCATGAAGCGATGTTTACACTTTTTCACGGCACAAGTGGCCACAAGTTTATAAAATTCCCTTCGGCCCTTGCTTTGCGATCGAGGAATAATCACCACAGACAAGTAAAGATCACTGGAACTGTTGCGTTTGAAGTTTCTCTTGAATTACCAACTGATCGAGTGGTCAGCGTCACAAAGCATAAAATTGGCTTAACAAGGAAAACAATCTACATGTATGCTGTTTTTCTTCTTTTGACAACTGGAAGAAGTTGCCAGCTGGGTACTATACGAACGCTGAACTGAAATAAGACAATTTGCAGAGGAATGCCACATTTTTAGGAGATCGCTTTTCAGCGGAATAGAATCAAACAAAGGCCCAGCTAAATAAAAAGCCACTTTATTATGATCGATCGAGATTGTTTTATCTCTTTTTTGTCTTACATAAACTATAATATTGCAGTAGTTGACAATTTTTCTTGATCTTGCAATTCGCCGAAATTTTAACCTGTGACTGAGTGAAATTTCGGACTTTGGTGCCCCAAATTATGTTCTTTGTTGAAAGCTGTACGACTGACTGTTAAAAACAAATTGTCCAGGAGAGCAGCAAGTATGAAACTAGGCATCTAGCAAAGATGAACGATTCGTTTCGGAAAACAAAAACGCTTAAAAACTTACACTTACCGCAATGAAAGTGGAACAACGTTATCTTAAATCCTTGATTTTATGTCACTGCTTCTTCCGTAAATGGCTCAACTGAATTTGTGTTTATCTTAAAGTTCGCAATTCTGTCACCTGGAAACGAAAAGTTAAAGCTGAAACACGAGAACTAAGCAGCAAAGCATAAAAGATCTGTACAGTGATGGGTTAAATTATTAGCAAAACAGTGGTTTCATCGTAAACAAGAAGACGCCTGAAGGCGTTTACGCGGGATCTGCTGGTGTATGTAAGGACTATTTTGAACGGAGTTGGACAGTTGTCGAGTACATGGGTTGGTACGACATGTGACCCTCTACGGGATTTCAGGGAATAAGTGAAAGCACGCACACGGCACGTTGTAACACGCACGCACGCACGCTTCTGACATTACACGCTTAACGTGCGGATATGCGCATAAAAACAATTGATTTTTAAGCGGAGCTTTGTTTTTATAACACGCTAGACTTTTGTTTTTTTTAACACGCTAAGCTCCTTTGTTCCCTTGACACGGTGGAACTCTTAAATTACTTGCATTTATCAGCTTCTTATTTGGGTGAATAATTTTAAAAATTTTACGGAACATTAACACGAAGGAAAGAAAATTCATTTTCCCATTCGAAATATTAAATAAATTAGGGAACAATCCGGCTCTTCGATTTTTCTTTTCAAATACAAGAGAGCAGAGAAAAGACGGTTGTGTGAATATAAGCTTAATTATTTTTTGCGTGCTGGATGCGACGTAAACAATGAAGCTAAAATCTTCAGAATTGCACTTCCCTTCGCCAAACTCAAACCTGCCGTCTAAAGTGAAACTGTTGAATGTAACTTATACTAAAAATTGAAGCATATGGTGTTACAAAGAGAAATAGAGTAGAATTGCAAGCTTTTTTCCTCGGATTGATTTAGTTCACAGTGCAATGAATTTGCATACCGCCAGTCTCAAAATATAGATTGCGCGAGTCATGGAATGACAAATCAAACCTTTTCTTCGCGCACTTTATCTTTCGATTGAAATCGAAGAAAGAGAAACGGAGATGTTCAGTATTAGAGTGTAAAAGGATATAAACAAGAAGAAGACATGGTCAGAATGAAGTGAGCGTGAAGACATTTATTTTATTTATTTTTATTCATTTGACTTTGTGCTTTGCCTTGCCTGTTTGTGCTCAACCCAACCTGACTTGCACGTGATTCGAAGTGTTACAGCCAATAAAATCGCACAGTTTTTCGGGACGTCCCTTGAGCCTTGTGCCAAGAGCACGGGAAACAGGAAAGTTAAAAAAGCATGCCAATTTGTGACACCGATGAAATAATTCCATCGACCGAAACCTTGACGCTGGCTGACTACGTCATCCCGCGTAATAACGTAAAAAGGAAACATCTTCAAAAATTTTTCAATTTATGTGAAGGTGTTCACCCACTTACAAAAAAGCTTAGAGTGCCACTGAGACGAAAATTCGTAGGTTTATTTCGGCCAAATTCTGTCGCAGAATATCGCGTTGTGTCTATATTTAGCCAGAAAACTGAACAAGAAACCGTCCATCCTGATATTTTAAGCTCCAAAGCTGCGTAAAATGTGTCCGCCATTACTGAAAACGTGTTCCTGGGTGATTGCGCAATTTAGTAGCTTGTGACGTCAGAGGCTCACCTCAGTCGCGTTTCCTTGTCGCGATTCGGAACAGTCTTTTAGCTTCCGAAGCATCAGAGGATTCATTTCATTCGGCAAATGAAGAATTTTTCTTACCGTACGATGTAAGAACTGATGTCAGGGGATTTCAGCATGTAAGCTTGTAAACAAACTGTTCAAAGTTGTTTTTCTCTCCTTATTGGCGGGAGTTCAAAATATGCGCGAAATAATGTTTACAGTGATTACAGTTCAGGCACAAGCTGCTCAAAGAGCGGATAACTCTTATCCAACGGATACATCACTGTCCAGCTATTCGAAAAACTGATGTTTCAAGCTTTGGAAATTGAGACAAAACACCCACAAAAACTCTAGAATTTGATGCTCACGAATTCTCAAGCATCGCTCGATTGATTTTATTATTCGCTTCGTTGGAGAAATAAAGAAGCTATATTTTGTCTGCTGTTGGTTATATTCATTATGTATTGCAAAGTATTGAGATTTTTGACCATTCTTACGTAGTATTGGAAACTTTCTTGAAGAGCCGTAATGCTGTAATCATCTGGCAGTTAGCTGATGAAGCATAGTACAGTGGTCGCTTAATGCATTGAAACACAAGTGCTTGGCGTTTCTAAATATTTTGAACAGTTTTTGTAGAATTCCTAACTTGAGCCGAAAAAAGTGAAATAAGCCAACACCTGTTTTTTTAAGAACTGGAGGCCTTGTGTGACCGGAATCTAAATATTTGCAGTGCAAATCCAAGCCACAAGGAAAATTTTCTTCTGCTCAACAACAACATGCGGACCGCGGAGGAAACGAAGCTTTCACTTGCTTTATTCATTGCGTAAAAATAATAACTTGATATCAAATCATTTTTCTTGGTAGTTCATTTACTAAGATTGCTATGACAGTTAAAAGAAATAACATTGTAAACCCCTTAGACAAATAGTGGCGTGTGATATTTTTTCCCAACTTAATTCCCACGCCAGACGAGCCGACCTGTTGAAGCCTTTATATATTTCGAACAATAGTGTCAATCGACTCTTCACCAACAGGGAATAAGGAGAAAAATTTCTCGACATTCAGGATGGTATGCTATAAAAACAAATGACCATGCTTCTAAGCGATTACTGCTTTGAAATTAACACACACGGAATTAAAAAAAAAAAAGAGAAAAAACACTAAGCAATACAAACTATTGGCTTAATCGTGGCGGTCCTGCATTCGCCCAGGGTGCATTTTATGAGGACTACGCCGAAGATCTTCGCTCTAGCAGACGGCGGAACTGAAAGGGGTATTCCACAAATACGTTAAAAGAAAATAAGTTTTGCACAATGGTGGATGCGTTGAAAAAGAAACAAACTATCACTTCAACTGCGTTAAAATTAGATACCTTTCGTCTCGTTTTTTCCGGATCTTTTTTCCATACACTGTAGTTGGAATGGGCAATGGAATAATCGGCCTCTGGGATCCTTCGACATGAACAACCCTCTGGAAACACTAGTCCGCGAAGTCTCTGGAAACACTCGTCCGCGAAGTGATCAGAACAGCCGACAAAAATACCACTCGGGTTGAAATTTGTACCGTGTGTGAGTACGAACATTATCCATTTTTCCATTGCGGGTCCACTCGCAAGGCTTTGATGAAGCGAAAAACCAGCTCTATTGTTGTAGCATTGTACAACACAAGTAATACCCTTTATAACTGCTGCAGCAACGAAAATTTCAAGGCCGTACAGCAAACGGTTGGCAGGAAATCTTCCCTCGACGACAGTTTAATTTCCCGCGGCAAGTAACCGTATGAAGGTAGGTTTGGGGTGAGCCTCTAACGTCACTTCCGCTAATTCGCAAGCCAGCTTCCGGAACAACGGCCAGTAATGGCGGCCGTAAAATCTCGACAAAAACTGTCCGAAAAAAGCGACTTCCAGTCATCGTAATGAGTTGAAATTTGGCATGGTGACTAATAACCACAGACTATTTTCGAAAATGCAAAAATATGGAACACAAAAATTCTGGTCCCAGTGGCACTTTAAGGCTGGAAAAAATGCATGACATCACAATTAGAAGCTCATTGTGACAAACGACGTTTCAGTGTTACACCTAGATCCTATTTCCCAGCCCATTTTTTTTTCAAATCGCACTTCCAATTCTAATTGTGTCAAAATCCTAGTCCCAGTGCCTTAAATCCCATTTCCTGGTGCAAAAAAACAAGTGAATCGCGGTTCCATTCTTTCAGGAAACTCTTTCAGGTAAGAAATCGACTGAGCTTTTTTGGGCCACAAACTTCTGGCCCGGGGGGTTACCCAATGAAAGTTCCGCACAGGGAGGCTCCACCCAGGGTTCAAGCCTTACCCTTAGTTTTACTAATCTTTATCGTACTAATCTTTCGTACCTCTAAAATCAGCCCAAACCAGTAGTTTAGAAATACGTGACTCGCAGAATCTCGCGAAGCTCGGGGAAGGGTGCTCCGCAAAATTGAGTGATGGGAGTGGGGGACAGATTTAATTTCTGGTTTAACTGAATATCTAATATAAAGCAAGGTTATTTGTGGGAGGAGGTGTGGATGGGTGGCCGCAATGGTCCCTAACTGGGAGTTTAGACATTCTCGTTCCCTCATTCGCTTCCATGTTAAACTTGTATCTCGTTCGGCTAAGCAAATTTCCCTTTCGTAAACGGTCGATGCCATTTTCACCAGTCATCAAAACTTTTATAAAAGAAAAATGTCAAAAAGGCAATTAAATACCTATACCTAGAATCGAGCCCGGAACTTTTTGCATACTAACATACCTCCTTCATCACTACACCACTACGTCGATCGTGCAAATCAGGAAAATTTTAATTATGTTATTTGCTTTTCTTAAATGATACATCTATAACAGGTGACCGTATCCCAATGCCTAACTTAAGTGTGAATCTAATTAACTTAGGTCTAGCCTAATCGTTTTATTCGTGCGAGCTCTTATCTGATAATAATTCAGAAATAACTTCATTTCGTCCTAATCCAGGCATAAAATAGGGCAGAATAGACCATTTTCATTATGACGTCACACACGCAAAGGTTTCTGGTAGTTGTAGTAAAGATCGCGCCCAGGGTCGCTCAATCGCGGGAAATTTCAAAATAATCCACAAAAACACATGCAATGCAATGGCGGCCGAGTTGGTCGATCACATCACGTCTACAATGTGAATAATTGAGAGGCCCTCGAGTGACATAAACGAAAAAAACCTGCTTTTACCCCACCAGGACACATCAAGAGACAACAACGTAAAAGTAAGGAAGCTTTATTTTGCAAGATTTTCATGCAATTTTTTTATATCGTTTCGCACTCGGTGCGTTACAAAACTTTTTAGCGGATGGCTTCTTGTATGCTCGATTTTCAGGCCGGTAATTTTATATGCATCCTTGAAGTCTTTTGAAGACATCAGTTTCTTTTAAAAGCTTGTTGCTACAAGGAAAAGACCTGAAGAATGTTCGACGGCGGTTACATAAGAAATTGGAGAGGTTAGAGCAAAGAAATCTTTGTTCGAGAACAGACTGTATTGTCAGTGTCGTTTTTATTTCCAAGGTCAACGATCGATTTTAAGTATTTCTTCCACTTCAACCGTTGCTAAATTACATATTTGTCTGTGGATTGAATTCGTAAGAATTTTTTAACTGAGCGAATCCACATTTACAAAAGCTTTCTCGAAATGTTTGAAAAACTTGCAGAAATTTGGTACAAAACAGTGTCAGGTTAAACGGAATTGTACTCGAGACATTTTGCTTTCCCAGGACAGCAAGTGCTATTCTGAATATTTTTTTCCTACCTGAAGGTTTGTTTTCCCTTTTTCGCTGTTTGTAGTTTCATGGAATTTCGTTTTAAAATTAAAATATTAAAGCGATTACCCTGCGAGCAGTGTTTCCCGGCGAACGAGACAACGTACTATTGCAGTTGCATTTATTACAGTTAATCTTGGCGAGAAAATGTTGTGCGTATAAACTTTCAAGATTTTGTCTTTGTAGGTTTTGTTTATAAAACTTATGTCTTATTTCGCAAAATTCAAAATAATTTTAAAAAATAGTAATAGACACTATTCTAGACTGAGTTAGTGTTGTTTCTCAAGCCAATTTGCTGTCCTTTGGTGCTGCAAATTGGGTTGTTTGAACGCAATCGTTCGGCCGTCTTAGTGCCAGTAACATTGCTTGCTTTTTCAGTTGACGGAATATTTCAATCATCTTTACATGTTTTGCGTTAACTTGTAGTAGTGAATGGTGTTTCTCTTCCATTTTAATGATTTAACTTAGAACTGTCAATTCACTCAAAGCGAAATATTTAAGCTTAATGCTTTGTTTTGTTTTTATTAAATCTCAGAGCGAGTCGCTCAAAGCATTTCAATGGGTTCCTCGTTTTGTTTTGCACTATGCTAGATATAAAATTTTAATTGCTTCGATCGACATTTGGTTCTGTTATTTAAAAACTGTTCCAGTTGTTCTACATGTATATCTCCTGTCTCAGAAACTCTCTCCTCCCGTTCGATTCTTTTTCTCATGAGGGAAATTATATTGGCACATTGTTAAGACACGTTTTCCTGCTACACACTCGGTATTCAGAATTTGGAAAAAAAGTTTTCCATTGAAATGTTCGTTAACAACACTCCTCGCAATTCCTCGTTTATCGAAAAAAAAAAAGCTCCACCCTGAATTTCTTTGAATTTGTATAGCAATCGAGCACGTAACTTTCTGAAACACCTGGTAGCTTGCCTTGGCCGACATGGCGCTTCTGCTAATTTTTTGACACTTTCTCGCGATCGCGCGACACTGGGCACGATCTTTACTACAACTACCAGAGACCTTAGCGCGTGTGACGTCATAATGAAAATGGTCTATTGACATCGACCATTACGAAAGGCTTGGTTACCAATGATGGCATCGACCGTTAAAAATGGCCTCGACCGTTTACGAAAGGGAAATTAGCCTCGGCTAAGGCAAAGGAGACCTCCTGTTTGGATCCAATGACAACCTCACTGGTCTTGCAGTTTTCGGAAGAACTCCTACCTTTCAACCTGTCATCATCCCAAGTTGTAAACCTTCGCCCATGAAAAACCTGTCGACCCGACTAGCTTCCCCTGGGTCTTCGAGAATGACCTGTCATTGTCCATTGTCAACCTGTCCCTACAGACCGGTCAGTTTGCTACGTGTGGAATGAAGCGATAATCGTTCCCCTATTAAAGACAAGTGAGATCGATCTCATATTAAAAAAAATCAAGAATGTCCATCCTGTTAGCTATTTGGCCTATATATCTCCAAACTGACTGAGACTGCTATTGTTGTCCAGCTAGAGTCTCACATATCTCGCTATGGCTTGTACTCAGCGCTCTAATCCGTGTACTGACAGTATTACAGCACAGAGACAGCCTTGTCATGGCAGGACGGATAGAGAATTAAATGTGAGTATCGTTTCATGCAGAGTTTTTGCCGCTTTTGTTGGGAAAGTATGAAAGTTTGTTACACAGTTGGATTAAGTTATCATCCTTCTTAATTAAGTCCTGGTCTGAATGTTGTAAAAGGACTCTACGTTCTGAATGATGGACATAAAGCCAGTGGTTCAGGCTTTTGTTGAAACATAATTCTTGAGGGTGATGGATGTGCGTTTTTGAGAGACGTGATAGTGCCACGACCTTGTGCGCAAGAGCGAAAGTGAGCACCAAATATGCTGGCACTTTCCCAAAAGAATGACGTCTAGGGAGAAGACTTGGCACTCTATTTGAATGCTGACACATCCAGGCTCATCTTCGGCTGTCCTCCCATCAGGGAGGTGAAGAAATATGCCGAAATATGGAGTGGGTATAGAATGTAAGAGAGGCATGTGATTATTTTGGAAGGAGTTTAATGTAAATGGACGCTGATTTCAGAGTTCACATAGACATGGACACGAAGTTGCTGGATTTAAAAATTCTTATCTAAATATAGAAATTCAAATAAGTTAAAAATTTAACCTTCGAGTACGCAAAGGGGTCGACGGCGTGCGCCTTTCGACCTCCATGGTACAGAAGGGTGCGCTGAGAAAAAAATTGGACGTCTACGTTCCTTTAAATGCTCAATCATTTCACTTAACACTGCAACAAAGTCCTGACAAATTTCTGAGTTGCATGTACCTTAGCCGTTTTACTTCCAAGATATACAAAGTGAAGATTTGTACAGCACGTTAGGTTTCATTCGAATGGCCACACGTCATTTTATCCATAAATTCGAAAACGTTAGATTCACCGGACTCTCTACGCTGTAATGCAGCAAAATAGTACCACAGGAAGTACTGCTGGATGTTCTCCTTCGAATAACCACACTTCACCCACGGAGGCAAAAGGTCAAAAGGTAGAAACCCATTACATGAGCCGAGTTTTGCCCCTGCAATTGTCTCTCTTACATAGCGAGGCCTGGTCCATGAGACTTTTCTTTCTTTTTATGGGTGCAAAAAAGAAAGAACAGTTACAGTGCGGCTTTGTAGAGGGAAAATCCTCTTTTTTCTGACAATTCTGGTGGAAATTTAAAAAAACCTATTCATTCTTAAGACATTGAATTAACGGTTTAGAAAGAGTGAGTTTTGAGTGCGTGTCAAACGTAAGTCATTTTTAATTTGCGTTTACCGAGATTTACTACAATTGTTGGAAAAACGAAATTTCATACCAGGCATGCCACGTTTTCGAAACAATTCAAGATCCAATTAGGAGAAAACCAAAACCAATCGTGACTTGGCGTTTGCGTGGCTTCCCGTAATTAGACCCGGTTGCACACGTGGCCGCACTTGCCACCGGGTGCTAAGCGTCCCCTGCTTGGAACCGGGTGCGTAGCATCCCCTGCTTGGCACTGGGTGCATAGTGTCCCCTGTTTGGCACCGGGTGCTTAGCGTCCTCTGCTTGGCACTGGGTGCATAGCTTGCCCTACGTGGCCCTAGGTTCTCGCGCTTGGCATCACACGGTGAAAGCGGGTGCATAGCTGGCCGCGCTTGCCATCGGGTGCAGGCTCTTTGCGTTATCGTTTGTTGTCATTCATAGCATGTGAATACTTTGGTTTTGGTTTTAGGTACGTCAGGCGAACTTAACAACAATACGGCGTTTATAAATTCTTTATTGTGTAAGAAATAGAGGATTTTACATGGTTTACAGAGTTTAGGAACCACGCGTATAGTTGTTGCCCACTTCAATGCGAAGCGCCATGGAGATGCTTACCACAGGCTGTCGTATTAATGAGGTTGGTCTAACTTGTTCATCAGAGCAGAGAAGGGAAACGGCTGCACAAAGAAAGGCGAGGAAGAATACCACACAACGAATTAAGAAAACGAATCGCGAATGATAATATACCGAGCCTCAGCGCGTCTCTAGACTGAATCGAGCACTGTATTGTTCTTAGAAATGTTTTCTTTTATTTTGTGTTTGCATTTTGGAGTGGCCATATTGTGGGCTGGATTTACGATGAAAGTGAGTACACGGTAACCCTACCGGTACCCCGTCGGATAGAAGTTGTTTTTACGTGAGAGAACGTACGACTGAGTATTTGTTCGGCCCAAAATAGATTAGCCGGAAATAATGAGGCGACCGAATGAAAAGGGTTTTTCCAAGACGAGGTTTGACTGTACAGAGATAAATAAGTAAATAAGTAAGAGAAAAATCCGCTCTAAGGCACTACAAACGAACAAAATGTGCAAAATAATTAATAAATAAAAATAACCTGAGCTGTATATTTACATCGAATTTTCACAAGATATGACGCTAAAATTTACGTTATTTGTGGTAAAATTCGAGGCACTCTTTCCATCAATATATGTATAGTTTCTCAGTCAGCACAAGCCGAATTTCAAAATTTAAGATAGAAAACAAGAAAGAAAATTTCGTCGTAAATTTATGAACGCCCAGGAGAACCCAGAGAACCCGCAGTATTCAAAACACGCACTCGTTGACAAATTATTTTGGCATTATAAAAGAAAAATGCTAAAATTTTAAATTGAAATATTGTTATAGGTATGAAATCAATTGCCAGGAAAATGATGCCACAAAATAGATAAATTAGATAAGAGAATCCAGGAAATTTTACTTGTTTTGTTTTCATCTGTAAAATCATTTTATCAACTTTAGGGGTATAAATTGTGGTATTTGGCAATTAAACTTGGAAACTAGGTGAGTGAAATTCAGACGTTTGGCAGAGCGTTGTCTCTGAAGAGATTGACAGCTATTAGCGACTTGAAATTTATTGGCTTCGGTCATGAGGGCAGAAATCGGCGCGTCAAAAGTTTTTAAGAATGGAACAAAACATCTTGAAAACTGTTCTCATGCCAATTTTTGCTCGCTCTATTTTTCCTGCTCCGGCTAATTGCCTCTGGATCTCCGAGCATGGGAGATAAGTAGGTTCCTGGTGACAGAAAGTGAAAGGATTGAAAGCCATGCAATTGCGCGCTATTTTATCTTATATTTTAAAAAAAGATCTTCAAACACATCTTTTTCAATTTCGTTTTAACAAAACCTAATAAATTCTTTAATGTAGCATTTACTTATTTATTTTTATATTTTGTGCACAGATAACGTCTTTTAATTTACTTTAGCAGTCAAGTTTATATTAATATAGTTTTTATTGTAAGTTTTATCATAGTTTTAGTTCGAGTCTTCATCAGCACTTGGCGCACGTACGTATACGTGTCTTTAATGTTTTCTATTTGCGTCTGTATTTATTAAGTAGACATTTCATTTTTGACACGTTAAGGCTTGACACAGAACCTGTTTTATTAATTGAGACATGAAAGCTTTGGGTGGCCGACTTTTTGGTACCTTCACATTTAGTTGTTAGTTCAACAAGGACCAGTCTGACATTGTAGCATTACAACTCCAGGCAATAACAGTAAACTCAGTAAAGAGTCAATATCAGCTCCGTTTATGCAAAAGGTGAAATAATTGGCCGTGACCATCTCCTGCTATTAATCAGTAGATGAAAACCTACTTAAATGTGTGTACCAAAGGAAGAATAACGGAATAACACTTTCAAATAATACTAAACGGATGCTGATAGAATGCAATGAAATGTAAACGCCACCCGCATTTGTTTGTTTATACGTCAGTTCCAATTTTCAAGGTGTGCACACCAAACAATCCTGCACAGCTATACTCTCTCCAGTGAATGACTGTTAAAGCCCCTGACAAATACGTCGGTTCTTTGCTCAGTTAGTGCGTTAAGTTGCTGTTCCTCCTTTAATTTTCACGTTATTCTATAACTACGTAATTATTTTCTTGTCTGTGCGACTCCGTAACACTTTTTTTTTCCAACAGGACAATGAAGTTGCTTTTTCTGCTATCTCTCATGCTATTTTGCATTAAGGGACAAGAAAAAAGTGAGCATTTCTTGTAGTTACTTTACTAGAGCAAGAAAAAACACAAAGACATAAGGGAACTTCGTTCACAATAAGGACGGACTCCGCTCAACTTTCCAGCAGTAAGTGCAGAAATTATTTACAAAAAACTACTCACAGCACGGTAACATTTTGAATACTGTTTGAAACATCTCACTTTAATTTACTTCTCCAAATGACCCCGCGATTAAATTCTCAAGCATTCTTGGGAAAATTAATGTCAAATCTCGTAAAAAATATGCTAAAAACTGGCGCCATTTTGTTTTGCACTGACATGAAGCGTCTTTTCGATTGAAATATTAATAAACTAAAATTCAATTGTCTCTTGCGAGGTCAGCTTGGGAGCTTGAGTACTGATAACTTCTTCTTTTTTAATTCAAAATGTTACCATTTTTGCACTTGTTGCTCGAATATTCAGCGGAAATCGTCTTAAGTTTACTATTGGCAAAGTCCTGACATAATAATGTCCGCTTACACAAATAGCAGCAAGCCCCAGCAAAGTTTTTTCTTATTGTATAAACGTGAAAAATGATAATACGTGAAAAAATGAACACGAGCCGTGCTGTAGTTTTATCCGTACTCGGTGACCGTAAATTATTAACTGAGCCATATTCCCCAAAAGTTGTATGCAACCGACGGGAGAAATTCGCACCGGTCGAATTGACTATACTGAACAAACTTTCACAAAATTGTTGCAAAACGTCATACAAAAGAACGACTGTTGCCATTGATCTTTATTTTTATCACGTCATGCGAGTTGCACTTTCTAAATTGAGCATGCTCAAACGCTTGTTTTCGGTGGAATGATTCTTGGCTTGCGTGGCAAGGAAACAATGTGTCTTGCTCGTTTGTGCACCCAACAAATATTCTGGAAACAATGATGTTTCCTCATTTGCGAGAGACTTTACGCACTTTACGCACTTGAAATTTTTGGAGAGGAAATACTGACCACTGATACCGCTGACTCTGCTTGGGTGCGATATTGCTTTGAATGAGAAGAGGCAGCAGCATTAGCGGGAAAGGTGGTTAAATGTAAGATTGCCACAAGGGCCTTTTGTTGTCACGTTTCCATTTTCAATTCCAGCTTACAAGGTGATTGTTGAAACCTCGAATACTGAGGGTGCGGGCACGAACGCCTGGGTCTATATCAAAATATATGGCGATAGAGGTGTCACCAGGAGAGAAGGGCTGGATAACGTGCTTGATAACTTTGAAAAGGGAAGGTAAGTATATTGAGACACTGATGACAGTCCAAGTCTTATGCCAGGCTTTCAATCATCCATTCGTCTTTTTCAAATGTGAAAACCTTAAGCCTCGGACGTACAGGCGAAGCCATGGCCCACCAGAAGAATGTGGTCGGAACGCCTCCCCTGGGTTTTTGCGTACGATGTTCTTTACAAGAGAGGTTAATATTATCAGTTAGCCCTTTAAGCGGTACTGCCGAGGGCACATGACGTCATCCAAATGGCGGTCTTTAATTGGCAATATTTCACTTGTTTTCACAAAAACGTTTCTCATTTGCCCTGAACGTTCGGCAATTGCAAGTCAATCATTCCAAACATCCATCTACAATTTAGTCCTGTTGCCAGGACGCACTCGTCACCCCACCCTACCAAAAGAACTAATACCTGGTTGAGGGTCAAGGCGGCCTGGATTTTCCCAGTTTGCATGCACAGTCTTTCAGTCAATTTTGCCTCGCTCAAAGGTAAAACAACAAACAACTCTCACGTGCAAACAACATCCTATTTTCATTTACCCAATCACGTCAGGGGTTGCAAATGCAAATAGTAACGTCATAAATAACTGTCTCCTGTTTCACTCTTGCCATCAAACTTCCGTTCTCTCCCTTAGACCTCTCCCTTAGCACCCTAACTGTGAAAGGATAAGGAAAACTAGAACCCCATTTCGAAAATATGTGTGGCTTAGTAGGGATGACGCAAGATACTGGGCCTAAAAGGGTTCCTTGCATTCACCATTTCATGCTACACGCCTACTATTCAATTACTAAACAGCGGTTCTCAACATTAATCGCATCTCCCAACCTACATCCGCCCGCACTTCCTAACCATTGGTTACTGCTAGTAATAAAACAAAAAAGAAATGCCATGGCAGGTATCCATTAGACTGAACGTTTTAAGTTTAGGGTGGAAATTTTGCCATGTTTGTGTGCTTGTTTTTTGTAGCCGTGACGTATTTTTCATCGTTGGTGAAGACGCAGGACGTGTGAAAGGAGTAGAGATTTTTCGTGATGAAGGTTCTAGCTGGCATCTCAGACAAGTGAGAAGATAATCAATAGTTACAGAATATTTCATGAAGAGTGTGTGCAAACGGTATTTACGCGCGAGTACTAGTTGTTCAAGTATCGGAAATCGAACGAGTGAGATTTTCAACCAGTGCCTAAGTACTGTACGCGTACACTTTCCATGGTGTATTATGTTTATTATATACATACTGAGATTTAAATTCTTGTTTAATGACAAATTGTGTTGCACAGTCAGATTCATGTCAAAAACGCATAAAAGATGTAAGTTTATTAAATGTTTTGATTGTAGACATTTTCTAGTCAGTTCAAACTGAATATCGTTGGCGATACTCACCACGGGGTAGTCATTTTTCTTTAAATGCCTCTCAATACTTTAAAGAAGACGTCTTAAGCCCGAGGGCTTATAACCTACTCCGTCTTTACGTCTAACAGAGCGAATAAACTCCGCAAGATACTTGCTTAAGACTGTTTGATTCTGTTGACTTATAGTGTGCACTTCTCGCTCGTCGTTCTTTTCGTTTCTCAAAAACTCTTCCAACATTTTCACATCTCGTTTCGTCTTCTCTTTTGTGATTTTGTCTTCGAGACTTTACACATAATCCTAAACCGAAGTATCGTGGGCAACAAATCTTTTCTCGCTCATGTTTTAAGCTTAAAAGAAAGTCAACTACCACACTTGCGAGAGATTTAGAAAGCGAAAGCCTAAATGAGAATCACCTTGTTACGGCCCACACATCAAAAAACATGATACGCGGCGCCTGATTGGACGTATCGTTTTCTTCACACGAGAAAAAAGTGATACGCGACCTTTGATTGGCTTTCAGCTACTTACACAAGTTTGTGGACGAAAATATATTTCGCACCTTTTCAGTGGATAAATCTCAGTGTGAAAAAAAATTTTATCCGGCCGAAACCCGTCTAAATTTCTCGAGTTCTAATTTTCCACTCTATTATGTCTTGAAAACACCAACAACAAAAAAATAATTCAATGTAAACTTATCAAGTTTTTTTCTCCACCTTAAGGCTCCAGCAAGCCGTGTTTTACATTTTTCTGCAGTTTTGTTTTCCCCATAGTCTATTCATATATTTATACATTTGTTTATACTTTTGTTTATATATTTGTACTCTGTTTACAAACACTGCTACATTAACGTTACGCACACAACGGAAGACAACAATGCTTTACAATACCAACTGTAATTCATTATTTAATGAAAGTATAGTATAAAAGAGTCATTTGAGTCCGCTTACTGCCTTCCCCTACCCTGCCTCGCTCTGTCTTCCCTTTGCTGACCCATTGATATGTAAATAAGAGAATACCGCGTTCTTTTTTTAAAGCCCCATGCATACAAGCAAATTTTCTGTAACAAATGTTTTATGACAAATGTTATTTACTCGTGTAGATGAGAAAATTTGTCAAATTTTCATATGAAATAGAAAACTGGTCAATGAAAATTTGTCAAGTGTGAAATTTGCTCGTGTAGGTGTGTAACAATAAAATACAATGCAAGTTTATTCAAGATGTAGAGAAAAATAAATAAATAAAATACATCTTCCAAAGGAGACACGAGGTTAACCCTATAACGTTTCGTTAAATAACAAGTAAAAAAAAAAGTGAATGTACGTACACTAATTAACTCTTTACAATAGAAATAATTTAAACCACGATTCCAAATGTTCAAAAGTAAGCGCTATTTACATTTTAAGAAAAGATTTCAATTTTGCTTTAGAAAGTTTAGAAGTTCCCGCCTCTACCACCTGTTGCGGTAGGTTATTCTTCTCTTGAATAATACGCACAAAAAAAAGAGTATTTGAAAGAATTACATGTCACACTTTTTTACATACAGCTTGAAAGAATGATTGGCCTGAGTGCGGTTACTTTAACTTGTATTGGCAAAGAAAATTTGTCAGAGATTTGTGGAAAATTAGTTCTCAGATCCTTCTCTTTTTTTGGAGCTTTCATGGCCCCTAACCAAGTGGTTTAGCCGTTTCAGGCAATTTCTATGATTTTCGAAGCATTTTGGCACTGCGAGCCTCCATTTTCCATGGTCCATGGTACACTCACTATCATATTCTCCTTCGCATTTTTAGCTGCATGTAGTAATAAAAGTACTTCTACCGAGCCAAATTATTCAATTTAACTTGCCTATACTTGAAAAAGGAGCCTTTTATTTTGGATAACGTTTTTCAATTACTCTGTGAAACGTTCCTGCTTTCCCTCCTACTGCGCTTGCTATTCCGCTGTCCAAAAGCCATTGTCAGCACACAAGTATTAAAAGACATTTGTGAAAGAAAATTTGTTCAACCATGTACACGATCAAATCAGTTTGCCATAGAAAATTTGCTCGTCTGGATGGCGCTTTAGTTTTTCCATACTTGCCCTCTCTACCGGCACTGGTTGGATAAGAATCTAATAGCGTATACTTTCCTTCTACGGTAAAAACACCTATATATGCTTTGCTATGGCGTTATAGTTTCTTGCGCTCAAGTTCGATAAAAGCCTAGCCTGCTCAATTATGGTGGAGCCTGTGGGCAAAGCCCGCCAGCGGAGCTCCATTGCTAAGGAAATTTAATAAACTGTCAATCCAAGAAATTTTGGTTCTGACGTAATAGTCACGTGACCGTCCGTCCGTACGTCAGTCCGTCCGTACGTCTGTACGTCCGTCCGTCCGCACAGACTCTGTAGGAGGGGGAGGGAAGTCCCAAGACAACCCGACTTGGGTAGAGAATGCCGTCTTTTCTTGGCGGGAAATTGCGCGGTTCTTTCATTTGGGCAACCAGCGTTTTTCTTGGCGGGAAATCGCATGACCATCGTCGCTTTTGAAAAAGAGGTTTCTTTAAAAGCCTCAGCTTCTTTAGCATTTAAAGATTGCTCGAGAGTACTGAAGTTTTATACTTGACAAAAAAAAAACATGTAATATCTATAAATGGAAAGAAAAAGTTCAAAAGAATACTGGTAGAAGGCGAAAAGTTCAAGTTACGAAAGCTGCATTCAAAGGACTTCAGCGCTTTGTTTTCTTCACGGCGGAGAGTTTGCCCCGTTCTGAAACACAACTGAGTAAGTGAAGTTTTTATAATTAAAGGGTCTAAGGTACATGATTTCGATTATTACGATGAAAGAAATTACGTTTTGAAATGGTCATTTACTTTTGACTTTAAAAAATTATTAGAAAACGCGCTCAGATTTGTGACAGATTCTTGAATATTTTGCCATGCTCAGCCGATTTCACTCGCGTGGACCGACCTACGATTTTGGAAGTGTAAACGCGAATTGCATTTAAGTATAAACTTACAGGTTTTCGAATAAACTTTTTTCAAAAATGATTTCTCTGTCCATTATTTTGTGTTTGTTTATTCATAACAGTAGGTCTAAGCACAGCCGCAAGACAACTCCACAAGCTTTGCTTTCAATTTGGACTGTCCGGTCCATCTCTTTGTGCAACTGTCGATTTTCTTGTCCTAGACGTTTTCAATAGTAATAATCTTTTAAGCGAAGCAGTTGTCGGTTTACAGCTATTTTATCCCAAAAGCTTCCGAAAACAGTTTTGTGCGTTCCTCAAAGCGCCTAACTATATATAGGCTTACTTCGCATCCGCAAAACTTATGCCGGCATTTTTTAATTAAAGCGTGTTTGGCGTTTCTTTGTTTTGAATCTTGATGGTCTCTAGTTAGCAAACGAAATATAACAGTTATTTGAAAAACTATAAGCGAAGCAGTTGTCGGTTTAAACCTATTATATCCGAAAAGCTTCCAAAAACAGTTCTGTGCATTTTTAAAAGCGCTCGAATTTCAGACAATTTGCAGCCGCAAAACTTATGTCACAGAGTTAAGAATGTTTGGACGGTTTTTGTTTGTTTGTTTGTTTGTTTTCAACCTCGATGGTCTCAAGTTAAAGAACGAAATATAAGGGTTACTTAAGTAACTATAAGCGGAGCAGTTTTGAGTTTAAAGCTATTTTATCCGGTAAGTAATGTGTGTTCCTCAAAGTGCTTGAATTTTTTCGCGGCTGCTAAAACCTACGCGACATTTCTTCAATAAGTTTATTACAAGTGCTTCGAAGCTCCCCAGATCCTTTCTTTCGGGTAGTCCCAGTAAAATGCCGGTGAAATGTCAGTATAAATTTTTGATCAGACCAATATTTTTATTTAGTAGCAGTTCATGTTATTTGTTAACATCCGAACGCGATGAAGACAATCCATTTAAATACTCGAATAATTTTTATTTTGTTTTTGTAAATGAGCGCCGTTTCAAGTTCATTCAGGCGAACAGCCAATAATCCAAGGAGATTTGACAAGCCTTGACAGTTAATGACAGGATATAGAAACATTGCAAACACCAAGCAAGACGGCTCGTGAGTAAAATAATCAAGTTGTGCTCAGCCTCTAGAGTGACCTTTCGAGCTTGGTTTTTCAGAACAGATCCCCCAAATATTGGAGGACAATTCGGAACACTTTCAGGCTTTTTGCGAAACACTTTTCGAAAGCGAACGAGACAAAAAAAGCCCCGAAATATATTTCAGACCGAAAAGTTTCAGGACTATTTTTGAGAAACGAACACCAGTTTATTCCTTCCGCGGCTCCGCTTTTAGGCTTGGTTAAATCTATATATTATTGTTCCATCATCACCACCACAATTCTATAGTTCCACCACCACGCGAACGGCCCCACACTTGCTTTCGGTGCAAAACTAGTGCCCTGGACAAAACGATTCAGGATTAGGTTAAACGATTTTAACTTTGATTTACCTAAATATGACAATATAGCAGAAAAGAAGATTACACATACGGAAACTACTTGAAATACAACAGTGTTTACCTGACGACCAGGAAAAGGGCGGGAAAACACACGCGGCCACATCTCTTCTACAAAGTTCTTTTAAGTTTGCTTCACTGTAGAATTTGTTTGAAACAAGTAATAAACATCTTTCTTCGTCTTTTTAAGAGCTGGCAAACGAAAGTCCTTGAACTGATGTCTACACGTACATCTGTCTGGCAAGCAAAAAATTCGGATCTGGCGCGTGTGTTTCTCGAAAGGCCGAAACTTTTCGGGTCGATTTTTGGTACGATAATTCACCCAGTATCCTTTAAATAAAGAAGTTTCTAAGCATCAAACTTTCAGATAAGTTGTACATTCTTACCTTGAAGACATGTTAATTAACAGCTTTGTAGAATGAGTGGATCATATTTTACTAAGAGCGTCTGGACATCTGTGTGGATGAATTGAAGAGAACATTTTTCTTTGCTGTCTCCTCTGTTTATGGGACAAATCTTTAGATCTTATATTTCTGTTTGTGGTAAAGATTGTTCAAATTCTCCTGATAAAAGCGAAAACGCGGTGAATATTGCCAGCATTGCTTTGTAAGTTAAATGACTTGATCTATAAAAAGTAATAAATAAATAAATAAATAAATAAATAATTAAACAAATAAATAAAGAAATAAATAAGTAAAAATAAAGAAACATTTCACAAGAAGGACGAATTATATTTCCGTCGCGAAACGTATCGGGCGCACGTATCGCCTTTTTCATAATTAAGAAATTTTAGAAAATTTCCGTGTGTTAAAGATAATTAGGCATTTGTAACATTCCCACTCCCAAACAGGAACCAAAACGGAACTGTTTAAGGTATCAGGGTACCCCAAATGACAACAGGGTACCCCAAATGACAACATTTTCACCGTTTGAGCGTCAGGCGTTTCACAAGGACCCTAACAAACTATATATTTTCTGAAAGCTTAATAATTGAAGATTACGAAAACGTATTTAGATAAAGAAAAAAGGCAACTGTGTCGAAAATAGAGACTACGTTTTTAAACAGTACATCGTTCGCAAAATCGGTTCCGCTCCAGTCGAGAATGATCTGGAGAGAAAGACGAACAACGCGCCGAACCCTTTACACCTTTGTCTCAAAAACCGTGTCTCGGAATTTTTGTATCTGGCCTGGTATATTTTCTGCACTCAGTTAAACTTTGAAGTTCGAAGAAACACCTCTCCTCTTTCTTTTACGGCTCATAGCTTTTGAATGAAAGCAAAAGATAAAATTCGGAGACACAGTTTTGGTGTCAAATTATGTGGCAACATTGTCGCCAAATTTGAGCTAAAATGGTTGAAAACTCGCTGAACGCGAACTTAAAATGTGTGCCCAATTTCTTGAAAAATTAGTTTCGAGAAAAAGCCAAAATATGATTTGGAAACTTTTTCCGGTCTGAGGAGATTAAAACACCTAGGTGTCAGGATAATTACCTGCATTTGACAGAGGGAAGGCTTAACTTACCTTACAACAAAAGCACAAACATGCAGACAAGTATGGTGTCAAATTCTGCGTGTTTTTATGTTGGAAAGCGACTATCGTTGAGTACGAGTGCCGTTCAAAGGGTCTTCAAACGCAATAAACGGAAATTTTAAAGTCATAATATCACGTCGGCTGTAAAATGCCGAAGGCATCATCATTTGAGCTGGGTAAGACTACCCAAGCTGCCGGGACCTGAAAGACGAAAGGAAAGGCGAAAGGAAAACACATTGAAATCTGCGAAGAAGCCGCCAAGTGTTCCGCTTAAGATCTAAGAGAGAACATCCTGTCAGAAATGCGAGCAATTGGGAAAAAAATAAACTTCTTTATTACTGGAGACAAATTCCGTACTTTCCTGGACATGTCGTCTTTTGCGCCAAGTTGATTCTTTGATACATCTGGCTTTGTAGAAATGTTATGGAATTTGAATGGATGGATTGTTTTTCGCTGTTCGCGTTACGAAAAGCGAGCTGGCAGTCGAAGCTTATCACACTGACAAGTGAGGAGTCAGGAAGCCCAAGTAGTTCCTCAACGCTCGATCTTTTCTCTGTCTCTCTCTCTCTCTTTCACAGATATGATCGAAGCCACTTTGTAGACACACTCGAAATAAGCGGGAACTGCTACGCAATCGATCGCGTGTCAAAACATCGGGGCCCTGTTATGTCACACGCTATTTTCAGCGTTGTTGACAGATGACTGTCAACACATGATTAGAGAAAATTGATGCCACAAATCTTTTTTCGTCCATAACTTTGCGAAGAAACAATCTCTTTTTTCTGAAACGTTTTGTAAAAGAGAGGTTTGAATAATATCTATCTGAAAATGACAGAAGCGTATTTTTCGAAAACATGGTCAATTTTGGGGTACCATGATACCTTAAACAAATAAGGATATAAATGCTGAGAACGGACTAATTGACGACGCGAGCGCCAATGTAAGCAACGTAAACCGATCCAATTTTATTCAGTCCACCCAAAAGTCTCGCTTAAGGATCTTAGCGAATTTCTCTAAAGAAAGATGTAGAATGTTTACTCTTAAGTGTATTCTAAAAACACAGCTTGTTTATCGGCCTTAACAAAATTCCAGATTTCGTCTTGACTCTCGCCACACGAACACATCCGTCATGCTTGTTTGGATAGATCTGCGACATTCTTCCTAAAGGCCACGAACACCTTGGTGCCGACTAAACCACGACTGTCTCTAACACTTAGATTTTGTCGAAATTTGTACCATTTCACTCCTTTTGCAGCATGGGCAGATACTCTTTAGTCCACCTTCTCCAAAATACATTCGACAGGTACTGTACTTGTCTCCAGCGTTTAGTACTGTATTGCTCTGCGCCTGAAAACACTCCGGGAGGACCTCTGGACCAGCATGTAAACGGAGCAAATGATTTGGCGTTAAGGCTTGCATATCGCTGGGGTCATCGGAGATCTTGGTCAAAGGTCTACTGTTAAGGGTAACCTCGACTTCGCACATTATGGTGGCTAAGCTTTCCTTGTTAGGACTCTGTTCCTTCAAAAGCACATTGAGGACTTTACGGTCTGATCTGATAAACGTTTCCTAGACTCCGCCCATGTGCGATGCAGCTGGAGGATTAAACACCCAACGAATTTTCCTTTTGCAGCATGAACTCGCTGATCGTCTCTTGGTTCCACTTGCAGATCGCTTGATTCAACTCCTTTTCTCCACTTGCAAAATTGGACCCAATATCAGATCTAATTTCGCGCGGTAAACTTCTTCTCGCGATGAATCACCGCAGGGCATTTATAAAAGAGCTGATGTCCATGTTGTGGGCAATCTCGATGTGGACAGCTCTAAATGACATGCACATGAACAGCACTCCGTAGCGTTTCTCCATACAGGGACCGCGCTTAACGTAGAAAGGCCCCCAACAATCGACGCCAACATACGTGAATGGTCGCTCTCCAGAAGTAACTCCGTCGGGTGGCAAGTCAGCCATCTTCTTCGCAAGCGGCAACTTCTTCCTCTTCTTGCAATCAAAACAGGCATTCAAAACTCTGCGAACTGCACCTCTACCCTTGATTATCCATCTTGCGTATCAAGCTCAATACGTGCTCCCGACCAACGTGACCAATTCTTTCATGGTAATGCCTCACGATCAAGTTAACGACATGGCCTTCCTTTGGCAGAATAATAGGGTTCTTAATATCAGCTCCGTTATACTGGTGTGCCTCAAATGACCTCCTACACGCAGCAAACCATCTCTCATTATTGCGTAAAGACATCGAATTGAACTCGATTTGTCTACTGACTTCACTGTAGCACCATCATCTGGATTAGCTTCAGCTAGCTGCTTCACCTCTTTGGGAAAGAGCTTCTTCTGAACGGCTTTTACGATTTCTTGTTGGGAGGCTTTCATCTCATCTACAGTAACGTTCCCCTGGCCACTGAGCACAACCCACTTGCTATCCCGGACTGGGCGCGAAGTTTGCTTAACAAGCATAACTTGCAGAGAAGCAAGACTTTCGAAGCTTGTTCCAGGAGGAGAAATAACAGGGGAGTTTCTCAATAGTCTCCATAAATTCGTCCAGCTGAGTTGAATGAACACGTTTTCTCTTTACCTCGAGATTGCCATCAGAAATGTTTTCCAGAGGTGTCGGAAGTGTAGGCCACGAGATTTCACTTTGCTAGAGAAAATGTGGTCCTCGCTTTCATGAATTGTTCGCCTGTAGGGCGTTTGCAGAGCGTCCTCTAGAGGCAGCATCTGAAGGGTTGCGCTTTGTGTCCACTTACCTCCATTGCTCCAGTGTACAATCATCATGGATAACGGTAAGCCTGTTTGGTACGAACGTGTGGAAAAGCTTCTGGTCATTCTGAATGTAACGGAGCACAAACGAACTATCTGTCCAATAAACGGTGCAGCTGAAACATCTTGTCTAACTTCACAGCCAGGGTCGCTGCAGTCAACTCCAAACGTCTTTAGAGGCGCCAAACGCGATTGTGACATGCGAAACGAACAGGGAACATTTCCGTCTGAATTGGTGCGTCTCACATAAGACACAATTCCATACGCAAGCTCAGAAGCGTCAGATAAATGATGCATTTGCACACCAGATACTTCTCCAAAATCTTGCATTTCTAGCGATGTTTAATGGCGAACTGCTCCATTGTTGGCAACGCCTTAAGCCACCGTTGTACTCGAGGGAAGCATTCACTTGGAATAGCATCCTCCAAGTTCAACTTTCTTCGGTATAGATCTTGAAGGAAGATCTTGGCAGACAGGACGAAGGGTGATATGAAGCCTAACGGGTCGTAAATCGAAGTTACGATGCTTAACAAACCTCTTCGCGTTTGGGGACTTTTCTTTAGTTTGAATTTTGAAAACACCAGACTCCAAGTTCCCACACACTCCGAGTGCCCTTTCGACTGGAAGGACCCCACTCCCAGGATCCAGATCCTCAACTTCCTTCGCACGGTCCAATTGAGGGATCATTTCAAGCACGGGTCTAGAGTTACAAATCCACTTTGTCAGGTTAAACCCGCCACATTGCAATAATTCTCGCAGCTGAGCAACTAGTGTGGTGGCTGTCTCTTGGGTTTCCACCGATTTAAGGCAATCGTCGACATAAACGTTTCTTGCTATTGTGCTAACGGCTAGAGGATCAAAGTCATCATTGTTGTCTCGTACCATCTTCTGTAACGCGAAATTTGCGCAACTGGCAGACCACACCCCACCAAACAGGTAAAAAGTCATGCAATACTCTTCCGGCTCCTTGCTTAAGTCACAGTCCGGGTACCACAGGGAACGAAGCGCGTCAACATCATCCGGCTGAACCTTTATCTGATGGTACATAGCTTCCACATCCGCAATCAGAGCGATAGGCTCCTCTCGAAATCTCATCAAAACCCCAACTAACTTATTGGTTAAGTCTAGACCTTGCATAACTTGACTATTCAAAAGACACTTCACGATATTTAGCGGCACAGTCAAACACTACGCGTATTTTCGCAGGTTTCTGTGGGTGCACAACTGAATGATATCGTAGGTACCACACTTAACCATCATTTCGATCTCGAAGACGCTCTGGTACTCTTTTAGCATAGCCTTTGTCAAGGAGGTTAGTCATAAATGCTGAGTATCTGAAGAACAACACTTAACAATCTCTTTCGCAACAGCTTGAGACGGTGTTCAGCTAAGGGTCTGTTTTTCGGAAGGTCAGCCGGATAAAACCTCCAGGGTATGGCAATTTCGTAGTGACCATTAACAAGGCGCGCTGACTCTTCGTAGATGGATAAAGCTTTCTCATCCTGGCGTGACTTCACTCTTCTTGGATCGGACACCGACTCGCTGAACTCCAATTTCATGAACTGATGAAACTGCTGACCTACCGCCTCATCTACACGAATAAAGTTCACATGATGCTTCTTAGAATGGCCATGCCTCCCGAGCGGTCCATTCAAAGTCCGACCAAACTTGTTTCACGTAGTGTACGGACCATCTCCACGACGACTCTGAATTTTGGAAGGTTCAAGAGCCTCAGGAACGTCTTGCCCAATCAACAGCTCCACTTCACGGCAAATTATTTCGGGTACAAGAATTCCTAAGAGATGGGACCATCTATTTACGTCTTTTTGACACGAAACACCATCGATATAAATGTCCAGCTTGTCTTCGTCAGAACTTTAGGTAACCCCAGCACGACGTTGGGTTGTTATCCTTTTTGATCGTTGACAGAGACACTTCTACGTGAGGTCCGACCACCCCAAGTCTCTTGGCTAGACCTTCAGTGCACCAGGTTGAGGTTGACAAGTCATCTAGCAAGGCGTATGTCGTCATGACCTCGTCTTTCCCTCGACCCTTGACTTTAACGGGCACAATAGGTTGGACTTTGCACTCATGTCTGTTTCCAGTGATAAAACTGTCACCTTTCATGACAACGTGTCCACTTTGCTTTGCAAAGGACTGGGGCCAGATTCAACGCTGGGTCCTGCATTACTGCTTTTCTCTTCTTGCCTACGAAAACTCGCTGGTAAGGCATCGTGTAAAGTTTCCAGGTGCTTACGAGTGATGGTGCACTGTTCAATACTACATCCACGAGGACTCTTGCACAATTAGCAAAATGCGTATAAGACAGACAGTTTTCGCACAGCTTTCTGTCACGCACGAACTTAAAGTTATCTTCATTCGACTTGGCTAAGAACTGTTGGCAGGTTTCAAGCCTGTGATCACCATTGCATAGGAAACATCTCTTCCGAGCATTTAGCGCAGAACTTGGATCTCAGCGGCCTGGCACGGATCCACGTACCCGTCCGGCGTCTCTTTTGTCGTCAGCCTAATCGATGGACCCAGCAAAAGTGTGCATGGTCACTGAACTAGAAGGCCCGCTCCTCGGTTTCGCATTGTTCCGATCTTCCCTTGCAACAGGGTCTAAAATGGAACCAAATACTGGATCATTCTTCTCTTTAGCTGCAGCTCTGCTCAACTTCTTAAGATTCACAATAGTAGGGTCTGTTTCGTCAACTCTGATTTCTTGTACTCTTTTCTGCCAAAAATAACGCAAATAAAGGGGTTACTCTTTAAAGAATGTTGATCATATTATCCTCATTGTTTATCTGATTGAGTCTACCAGCAACCGTAAGGGTAATTTCACAGCTCTCTAAGTCATCAGCGAAGTTTAGCAGGGCTTAGCGATCGTTCAGTTTAATCAGAGGGCCTTGTGACAACTTGTTGATCCAAGCATTCGACACCACGTACTTCTCTCCAAAACGTTCCTCCAGGAACTTCTTAGCCTTCATGTAGCCATCCCTCCCGTTCATTATTCTGCAGCTCCTTCTCGTTTCCTTTGCTTTTCCAGTGCAATATTGGATCGAGTTGTATCTCTTCATTAATGACATTCAAGTCTTCTCGCGGTCTAACACAAAGTGAACGCGCGATAATCGGTGATTGATCAGGCGGTTGGATTAGAAGCTTATCGTCTTCTTTAATAACATTAAAGTCATCGTACACCTTTTCCTTTACTTCAGTTCTGGCAATTTCAGTTTTCAACTTGGGAAATCTTTCTTGCTGCTCCAAACGAAGCTTCTGCAAGGCTAATGAGTGTTCCTTCTACGAAATCTCAACCTCCGCAATCATGGCGGCCTTCTCAGCGGCAAGCTTAACTCTTTCGCCGATAACGGAACCGCCTAGAGGACGACCGCCTAGAGGACTCTGAAACACTAGAGCCGCAGGCGAATGAGTGCGTTCGCCACGTAGTAATAGATTGTTCTCCACCAAAACTCGAACCGACTTGGCTTGCAGAATAGGGGAGAAGTATAGGCTTTCGAGGCCGGCAAACAATTTTCTCGGTAAATATTAGACCCCTCTTGACTAAGGAAATTCCAAGATTTATCGCGACGAAGAAACACGTTCTGCTATCTGCACGTAGTAATGGATTCTATACTTCACATCTAGCTACTTTTTTAATTGATTGTTAAGGTATTGCACAGACGCCTGTTTCGCTTCCAACCTGGACAGCACTTGATGGTAATTTTCATTCACCCCGTGGAACCTTTCCATCGCTTCATCTAAAATTTTCGCAGCAGCGATAGCTTCATCCACAATTTCCACAGTGCACATCAACTGCGTTATGGCAGTAGTCTTTCTCGTAACTGACGCTTTCATAGTTCTCCTTGTCGATTTCAACCTTTTGGCCATTTCCATTTCGGCGGCGTCTATCGTGGCAATTTCTTTTTTGAACTTTTGTAACGGACTTTACAGGATACCCATGAACGCAGGCTTTAAAACAACACCTTTATTCGGCCACTCTTAACGAATGCAGGAGTCAATGGGCAACAGGAACCAATTCAAGAGAATTGGCGCCTTATACTGACAAGTTACAAAACTACAACTGACCAAACGCTAACGCGAATTAGCATACGCGGCTAACAGGCAAATTACATGGCACGTGAAGAAAAAATATTGAAACGCTAACATCTAGAAAGCCAAACTAGTACATCAAAAACAATACAAGATAATTAGGCATTTGTAACAGGGGGAGAGAGTGGGGGCGCGGTGGTGTAGTGGGTAGCGCGTTGGACTTCAGGTCGGTGGTTCGAGGCCCAGTCCCTGCTATCGCGTTGTTTCCTTAGAAGAGAAACTTACCCCCCCCCCCCCCACATTGTCTCTCTCCACCCGAGTGTATAAATGGGTACCGGCGACATGCTGCTGGGGTAGCCCTGCGATGGCCTAGCATCCCATCCAGGGGGGAGTAGCAATACTCTCAGTTGCTTCATGCTACAGAAACCGGGATAAGTTCTGCCCCGTTTGGGCCTCCTTGGCTTGTGTGCAACTCACGTTTACCTTACACCCGCGAAGGCCCAGATGTTTTGTTTTTCAGCACCATGCCCAAGGGGGTGGCTTCAAGGTATCAACAGATCTTGCTACAACTTCTCGCCCAACAAACTTGGGTGGGATTCAGCAGAATCCATCTGTGAATCACTGGGATCAAAGCTTGCAGTCGTGAATACTCCAGATGAACAACAAGCGCTTGCACCTTATCTAGCAGAGAGGACATGGATTGGCTTGCACAGGGATCCCGGGGACAAGGCTCGCTGGTTGTAGGTTGACGGTTCGAGTCCTAATTACACTAACTGGGCTGAAGAAGAACCTAACAAAGCAACAGGCACGGAGAATTGTGTAGAAATGTCTCCGCCTTCTCTATCTCCTGCAGGAAAATGGAACGGCAGTCGCTGCAATATTTCTCTTCCATACGTTTGCGAAATCAATGGTGAGTCAATGCATTAGTCAATTACAGCAGTGCCAATACCCCCAGGCATTAGGAGACCATTTTTTTCTCATATTGTCCGTTCTGGGGGTAGAGTACTACTTTAAGAACTGGATTCACCGAAGACTGTCAATAAGATTAACTATTCGTAACTATTTGTTTATAGTTCATCGATAAATTATGTTGTTCATTTTGTTCGTTGCTTTATACCAGAAAGTTAAGTCTTGAGCATTCCGTTCAAAAATCTTTAGGTGAACCATTCCAAAGACGTGGTACAGCCACTGAGATTGTTCATTCATAAGTATTTTTGTCTGCTTGAGATTCTTTTGTTATATAGTTTTGGTAATTCTTGTATTGTGTGATGTTTCAACCGGATGTGCGTAGTCTTATAAGGCTTCATATAGGTCTTCATATTATTTTTACTGTATTAACGTATCACCCATTTTTACACGTGCTCATTTGTATTGCAACTGAAACGCCCTTTCGAGGGAGCCCAGTAAATATGCATGTATACGTATGGTGACAGAGCATTCTCTGTGGTCGGCTATGTGTATATAGTGGCTTATCGGAGGATTTCTAAAGGAATTCTTAAGGCTGAAGTTTCTGTTATAATCATAGTCTGTCGTGGGACTGCTTATCGAATCTTGCAAGTTTCAGATGCCAGAACAGAAGAATCGCGATCTACGTTGAAAGCATCGCAACCGTGCACAATCTTTTGTTTTACCTTTCTCACACTATGCCTGAATAACTCAACAGTAACATCACTTTTGGTTAGTTGTACGTACACAATTCTAAAGCTATTGTTGATTATGCACGACCAAGACTAAAAACGGTAAAAAAACATCTCTCTTTGTCTCTCTGTCTCTGTCTCTCTCTCTTAAGAAAGAAGTTTTGTAAACTTTTGAAATGACCGTGTTTAAATAAAAGTGAATCAATCAATCAATCAATCAATCAATCAATCAATCAATCAATCAATCAATCTCTCTCTCTCTCTTTTCTTTTGACAATGCACTGCATATGAAAAAGTACCCAAGTGCCAAAAGCTTCCTCTGGCGAGGGGTCTGCGTGTTTCACCTCCAAACTGTGGCGCATCCAGGCAAGATTATGGTTCAATTTGTTCCTTTACCTGCGTCCAAGGGTACCAACTAAGCGGTCCTTCCTCTACTCGGTGCAGCATCGAAGGAGTCTGGAGCGAAAACGTGAGCTCGGTCAGCTGTAATGGTTTGTATTCAACGTTTCTTTTTTTGTTTGTTTGCTAGCAAACTTAGTAAATCAATGTTGCTCAACTTGCTCATGTCTCCAAACAATAGGGACAAACACTAGGACATATGATGACTAATCTAGTAATGGGGAAGTTAATCGAACTTCTTACACAAGGCGTGAAAATTTATAAGTGGTGAGATTGGTGAGCCACTGAAAAAAATAACTAAACTTATGCAAGAGAAGATTGAGTAAGAATATATACCTAGAAATTCCGTTGTCCTTTAGTTTGTAAGCTAAGCGAAAACTGAAATAAAACACGTTCTCAAAGCTTTTTTCCTTTATCTTGGAGAGAGCAAATTTAAAACGACAAAAAACGCCTTTTTTATGCTTCATCACGCGCTGCGTCTAGTCTATATTACGACATGTTATAATGCCAGCTGTTAAGAGTCTACAAGATTTTGTACAGATTTGGTTTAAATTCCCTTGCTAGAATTAATTGTAAGAATTAAATATCAGCAATGAAGAAAGCGATGAAGCCACTGTATAAAACGACTAACAAAGTGCAAATAGCCTGAACGGTTGACATTGTAAAGGCCCCTTGAGGCTGGAAGGTCACGTGAAAAAATTTTTTTAAAGCAAATTATGGGACACAGCATAGAGAATATTAGTAAGGGAAACAGCGTATCGAAATTAGCAAACAGGTCGTAAAACCTCACTCATAAAGTCCGGAGGCTCCAAAGTTGGCCATTCCGCAGGAAATTTTCTCATGATCTTTCCATATGTGGTATTATTTAAGTGCTAGACCACGTGATATCGTTTACGTCACGCTCGATTACCAATCCTTACATTGGTGAATAATCATTTTATACCTGATGGCTGTGGTTAATTAAAAATAACTTAACCCAAATTATTATTGAAATAGGGCATCTATAGAGGACATACTCTCTTACCTTGCTCTTCTCTTACTAGAATGTAATAAAACTCTCGGCATGGAAAACGGTGCCATCGCTGACGGACAAATTAGCGCCTCTTCACAGTGGGATGTCAATCATGCGGCCATACAGGGCAGATTACACTCTCGAGCAACTTCAAGCAAAGCAGGATCGTGGTCAGCTCGCACCAATGACATCAATCAATGGCTGCAGGTTGATCTGGGTGATCACCACACTAAAGTAACACTTGTAGCAACACAAGGAAGAAATGGTGAAAGTCAATGGGTAAAGAGGTACAGGCTGCAGTACTCTGTCGATGGTGTGAGCTTTCAATACTACAACGAACAAGGACAAAGTGAAAGCAAGGTAAGATAGTTTTTCTCCAGGATTGTCTATTTTATGAGTTTTAGTTGGAGATCGAGGTTAGTATTTAGGGTTAAGAATTGACTTTTGTGTTTAGGATTACGCACCGATTATGTTAGGAACGTAGGATTACGTTGTTGTTCTGACGGAACAGTGTTGTCAAACGTTTACGCTTTTAGTTTCAACTCTGATAACGTCAATATTCTTTCGGAAAAGAAAGAGATCGTCTTGCAACTTAGAGCGTCCGCAGTACCTTCTGTATAAGTTAGACGACCTTCACTTTGTTTCAATGTCCTGAAAATGAGATATGATTTTATGTGTGTGCTATGATTTTGTATGGTTCATTACCTCATTAATTTAGGAATTTGCTGGAAACACAGACCAGGAAAGTATTGTTTATCACGAGCTTCACCCGCCAATCAGGACACGTTACATCTGTTTTCGACCAACAGCTTGGCATGTCCAGATATCAATGAGAGTGGAACTCAACGGCTGCAAAGGTACTTACACAAACGATTTTAGTTTCTATTTCAGTAACGATTTTTGTGGGGACCTTGAATGTCGCTGAGCAGTCTGCCAGGTTTCGTCTTCACAAGGTGTTCGCCTTTATTTTAATCAAACAATATCTTGCCTTTCGTGAGTGATTCCTGTTGTTCTGATTCTAATCAATTTACATGTTCAGCAGCTGTTGACTTCATGTGGTCGGAAAGGAACACAAATTTTGGCAAAGCATTCACCAATATGTACCCTTTTCCCCTAATACGCTTCATATTCGAAAACAATCAAATATTTGTGAAAGTGTGATATGGAATTGGAAAAACAAAAATAATCAATTTGTTGGTATTACTCTCAAAGTTGAGCTAGTGTTTGCTTGTTGTTCTTTTCAACAAAGAACTATCCTGGTTTGCGTATGACACCAAATAAAACTGAAAAATTGCTGGAATCTGACTCAAGAGTCGTTATTATGTTTGATGAGGGTAGTGGAGTGCTTGGCTTACAGCGTTGTGCCTATTGAAAGTCATCAATGGTTGAGTTAAAGCCATTTCCAGGGTCACAGAACCGCCCTTCTTGATGTTATTTAGTTTTTGTTTACATGATGCACTTCCGGTTAATTAGTACTCGAAAACAGGAGAACTAAATCATTATGGCAACCGACTAACAAGCTTGAGGGGGTAGTACTGACATCGCATGCTGTCTGCTCCCATTGTATCAAAATTGTAACACACCGCAATTAAATCCCGTTAAAATCAGGCGGTTTAATCGACGTCGAACTTGAAAATACTAAAAGCAAGTTGCTGCACAAATCTTATGAAACATGGCCTGTGTAAATGGCGCTCATCAATTTACTCAAAATGCTATTTTTTGTTTATTAGTGGCAAGTGTATTCTTTTTAATGAGCGTGCAGAAGAGCAGAAGTGTTGTATCTCTGACAAGTTTTGTTAAAACGGAGCGTCACGAAAACTAAACTCGAAGTCAGTGACAGAATAATGTATCTAGCTTGTTATATTTTGTAATTAGCACATTGTCACTTAAGCCGGCATGCATCTAAACGTAAAAGTTAAAAACAAAACTTCTGCATGCATGCATAAAATCCTTCATTCCCCTAGACAACTAGTTCTTAACGTTAAACCTAGAAATTCAGTTCGTAGCCTCTAAGATGAACAGGAATTGGTCTTAGTAGCTGAAGAAGAGTGCTTCTTCGACCTTCCGATTACAGAATGGTACCACTTGAAATGCCTGCAGGTGGGTCGCTAGTGAAAGTTCCAAATTCAAGCAGAGAAACCTGCAGTTTCATCGATGACGTCACTATTGAACAGGACCTGAATAATCCACAACTGGATCAAGAACCGAGAAATCCACCTTATACTACCAAGGCGGTCCACCAATTTTAGCAGATTCGATAAGATTGGCTTCCGGGAAAAATGACCTTCTGTTTTGTGTGCACATGGGATTTCACTTTCTCCTGCTTGTTAGCAACACAATTGTCATTTTGTGGCACAACTACCTGTTGAGGTGGCTATAAATCCAGCGTTAAGGTCAGGTTTCTGCAAATCATCCTCTCAGCAGGGGCTGAACCATCCAGAGCTTGTTCAATTACATTGCAGTTGCAGAGGGTTTTTTCAACCGCTTCAGAAAAGGACTTCCCGTCTCCTGGAGATCTTCATGATCATTTTAAAGTGCTCCACTCCGCCATTGCTTTGAGAGTTGTAGAGTGAGGTCAACCGACGCTCTATTACTTGGCAGTGCAGGCAATCTTCAAACTTAAAAAAGGTGAACTGAGGTCCATCACCAGTGATAATAGACCTCATTGACTGGGCTCGTTGAGATATCTCACAGCACTCTAAGTAAAGGTAATGAACAACAATCATGTACCTGTTGGACGCAGAAGCTTCCACAAACTCATCCGCAATGTCAGTCTGAAGGTGTTTCCATGGAAGGACAGGCCATTTGATTCGTTTCAGTGGGTGTTGTACTGGCTAGACTGATTTTTCACTCAGTGTGCAGCTTCACACTCTACTACCAATATGAGAGGGAAGACAAGGATGACTATTGTGAGCTATGCGGAGCACCTAGAACATGGAGGGACTTGCGAATCACTGTGTACGTTCCACGGGCGATGCAAAAGTGATCGAAGATGGTGAACTCTGATCGCAACTGGAAATAAGGTATGGATTTCTTTGGAACTTTGCTGGGCCACCCATTCGCAATGTACTTAAACCCTTCTGGGGAATAGTATTGTCCTTCAAGGATTCCAGTTTCTTTGCATGAGGTAGAAGGTTCACTTTCAAAATGCAGCTATCATCTAGACTGTGGGACTCTTCCGTACCTGGTTTAACCAACAGACGACTAAGCAGGTCTGCAACGTATAATGGGTACTGGTGGAAACGTACTCCACAGCAGACTGTTTTGATGAAGGCGTTTCACCCACCTGTATGGACGTACAACCTTGTGACCAGAGCCACTTGTGGTGAGGAGTGTTCAGTGAGATCCACTGTCTGGTCAATGGTCTCCATGGCCTCATCTATCATATATGGGAAATTCACACGCAAAGTTATAGGCCAAGGCTTAAAGTTTACCGGCAGAATACCTTTTTTCTGTGCCAGACAGTGTCTTCCATTCAAAAGCAACAGAGTGCTCTTGGCCATTGATAGACTACCAAGAGAACTGCACTAAGGCAATACCCCAAGAATCTGTACTCACAACAGTGTGTGCATCTCGACTCAATCTTTTCTTTAAAGGAAGCAAAAGCTGATGGTAGAGTCTCTGACCACTTTCAAGGAACATCTTTATGTCGCAACCTGCAAAGCGCTTTAGCAAGCTGGGCGTAGTTTGGGACGAACTTTTGACAGAAATTGGTTGAGCCCAAGAACATACGCTACTACTTCCTTTAGATTTCGAGTTTCAGAGAGGTCCAGAAAAGCGTTAACGCTCGACTCCAATAGGCGTACTTCAGCTGCAAATAGGCTGTGTCCAAAAATATCATCTTCAGTTGCACCAAAGACACATTTAAAATTAACCCTCCGGCATTCAAGGGGTGGTGGTGTGGATGCCACCCCCCAGATGCCACCGCCCCAATTTTTCCAAGAAGATTTTTCATAAGCACCTGCCACCAAACACATTTTGAGATAACTTTAGTAAGAAGTGGTTGCTATGGTTACGATATAAATGTCGTAATAAGTAGGAGGTAATCAAGCCATTTTTGGGTAAAAATATGTGTTTTCACCGTTTCTAGGTGAAAAAACACACATTGTTCACAAAGAAAAGCTAAGGGTTTAATCATGTCAAAAATGTCCAATTTCCGCCTTTTGATGATAATTTCTAATTTGGTAAAAAAATCCAAGACGGCAGCCATATTGGCCGCCATCTTGGATGACGTCACAGGCCTCCAGTAGCTCTGCAACCGTTAATATACGCCCCGTCTTGAAAAGCATATCAAAGGTAAAAATTTTCCGAAATATTTCAACACACCAAAAACCCAGAGAAAGGTTTTTTGTTTGTACGCCGGAAGACTAGAGAGAAGAAGAAGAAGAATAACTTTATTAAAGTGTCAGTGTGGGTATTTAGCTTGTGACAGCTAATTGGGGACACTCCACTACTTAAAATAAATTAAAATTTACACTATACATTTAAAAATTACAATATTTCACTATATTAAAATTAGGCGGAATGAATAAGAATAGGAATGGGTCGTTTAAAAAACGGTTTCTAAACTCACAAATACATTATTATACTTAACTAAGGAACAATTAAAAAGATAAAAATAAACGGACTGAAGAGAACCGAGGCAGATCGAAGTCAGCGTTTCTGAGAGAATAGCCTTTGTTCGAGTTTCTGAAAAGTTCCATAATGTAGTCAGGTGCAAGGCCAGTTTTTACTTTGAACATTACGATTGCGATGTCCTGAAGCCGTCTGTTGTAAAGGGAGGGTAGTTTTGCACGGCTTAGAAGAACATCGTAAGTATCTGTCTTGGAGTTAAAAATAACTCTTAGCGCGCGTTCTTGTACTCTTTCGAGTTTACGCCTGTCGGACACTTTGCAGAAGTGCCAAACTGTCTGGCAGTATGTTAGATTCGGTAGAGAACGTCGTCGAGGCATTTTTCATGCTTTTCTGTGTTATTGCCGTGGACGATAACATCAACACAGATATTGTAAGTACTTTTAAATCCCGCCAGGATAGACGAAAGAATCTTCTGAGAGGCACTTAGGGCAGATGGCAGACCAAATGACATTCATTTATACTGAAACTCACTATTATGACTAACAAACGCTGTTAGGTGCCTACTGCACACATGTAGAGGGACTTAGAGTTAGCTCTTCCGGAGGTCCAGTTTGGAGGAAGCCAGCGGGCAATCACAAGGTTTAAAATCCATGGTGAGAAGTCCATTTTCCCAGAATCATCAGTCTCCTCCAGAAAGAAGACTTTTGTTTAGCGTAACAAAAGGGGTAGGCGCTGCAGCTTTTGGAACACTGGCTTGACGGTGATGTTAAAGTTAGGGCAATGGACGTACTTTGCAACCTTACCGAATCTCCAAAACACCTAAGGAAAGTTTAAAGCAAGTTGGACGGATTGAATAGGGACAACATTACGCGTAAGTTGAAACCCTAGTCGGTTCAAGAGGACAATTCCAATGTGGCGTCTTCTACTTCAAGTAACTAGAAAGAGAAACAAACCAAGAACTGTTTCTGGCGCTGTACGGATACATTGCTAGTTACGCCGAGTGCTTCAATTGTCTCATGGCTGTAGCTGGCGTGCTACTGGATGGGGTATAAAGTCGATGTGCGGAAAATGTCCCGTGAGCATGGATTCCCTAATGAAGGATACCTTTATTTGCGCCAAGTTCGATCTTGAGATTTAACTCCACACCTTGTATGCTAACTTGGCAAGACTTGAAATCCTTTTTACTCCCTTCACCTTGCAAGCCCAACGAAGTCACGGTCTTATTCTTCTCTTTCTTGGGCCTTACTTGCTGTAATTGTTTTGCACTACGGAACCACAGTTTGTACACTTCTTCTCAGAAGAACGACTGCTACGTTCTGAGGCGAAGATCTTGCTTCAGAAGACATGGCCGTTTCCACTTGCAGGAAAAGCTTAATTGCGCGATCAACTGTAAAGGTATCTGGTTCCAAAAGCGACAGTTTGCGGATTCGATTCATGCTAACTTTCTCGATGAGCTGATCCCGTATTCTTTCATTGTGTAGGCTACGGTGCAGAACGTTGCGAGTTCCTTAAGTGCCACGACAAATTGAATCAGGGATTACCCAGGTTGCTAGCCTCGTTGGAGAAACTGGTATCGGTCACGAATACGATGTGTTTGTGCGGCACATGTTTCTGTATCTTCGTAGGATAAGTCGCTATGAGCAATGGAGGCAACTGACAGGCTAAACTTTGGGTCCTAGGCAATGTAAAGGAGTTGACCGTTGACTAGTGTCAAGACCAGATTTGTCATCGAAGCCATTCGTAACCAAAGAAATCTAGTAACTTTGAAACCAGAGATGCCGGGGAATAGGTGGGTCGCCAGAATGCACTAGAAGTGGTACCGGTAGTTGATTACCAGCCGTCTGTTATCTTATTCTTGTCGCTAGAGTGTTGTATCTCTGACGAGTCTCATTAAAACGAAGCCTACGAGACCTGCTCCCAGGTCTCTTAGCCGTGAATGCTCCGAATAATTATGATGTCACATGTTGTGGTTAATTCATGAGTTTAAGTGATTTCCGCTGCAACAACCAAACGGAAAACTGTCAGCGTTCTTGTATCCTACCATGAACTATTTATGTTTCTTTTCCAGCGGACAAAATAATCGGCCACTGGCTGTTAGATAATTCTGATCCAGATGTAAGGTTGGTAGAGAATGGGTTTACTCTAGCTTATTTTCAGTATCATAAATACTCTAGACCATAGAGTTATGGATGCCGGCAGAAGTTGGAAAAGCAGAAGATAATCTAGCAGAAGAGTAATCGATCTTGACAATTTTAGGCCTAGCGTAGTTTATTGCTGAAGCCAGAATTAAACAAAAACTCAACAGGAGACGACGAGGCGGATCAATATTGTTAAAAGATGACTTATCGTGTCTATGTTTAACAGGCAATAATATCACAGCTTACCTAACCAATCAAGCCAACAACCAGATATTTACTATCTTTAACCTGCAATAAACTATTTAGATGACTCTGATGATGACTTCCCCTCAGAACAAACATCAATCAGCTGTGTCAAGACTACTTTCATCCGGACGATCATGCTGAACATACTAAGAACCAATGTCCTCAAATTTAGCACAATCATTTATCGGACCATTTACGCTTTTTTTGAATTAAAAGGACGTAGCGGGGTGAGGGGCTTAATGAAGAGGATGGCTCATTAAATAATTGAGTTCAAGTGAATGACGTCTCATAGAGATGACGCTAGGTCTCGCGCGCAGCACCCCACTTCACTCATTGCAGGCGTCTTTGCTGTCCCTGCCCTATTCTCGATATTAAAGGGGCGCATGACTAAAATGTGAAGTTTTGTTTTGGAAACTTCACAATTTATCCTGCAAATTATAAGCACATTGTTTGTGATAATCATCTTGAAAGATCTATGGGATCGATTTTCACTAGTCACGAAGTCCGAATTTTTAGACGCTAATCGGATGCCTTCATTTTTACATACCTTTTCGCCCCAAATAGTTGTTTTTTTTTCTTTTTGCAGGTATTTTGGTCCTGTTAACTTTAACAAAGGCTGGTGTCCTGGAAGCAAGGCCGCTAATTTCAGTCAACTCGGCTCCTACGCTAATGTGCCCAACATAAACATTACAAACTGTGACTTTACAGTTGCATTTTGGATAAAATCGAGTGGTTTTGAGGGTCCTATAATGGCAATCTGGTCAATTAGTGGAAAGTTATTTTACGTAACACTAAAAAGATCCATTGTACTAACATCTTTGTTCAACACATTTGGAGAACCACGGTTTAAGAACAGTGATTGGAATCATATCATTATAACCTGTGAGCAGTTTAAGATCAGGTTGTTCGTCAACGGCACAGAAAAAGAGTTAAAGGAACAGTGGAATCAAAACCTCTTCCTATCTTCAAATAGTTACCAGCCCTATTATATAATTGCAAATAATCCGGATTTGTTTACACTTCCATTGGTAACCAAGCCGTTTATCGGATCAGTCATGGATCTCTATGTGGTTCGAGGTGTTTTGTCCTTGAATCAGATTTCAGACTTGTTCAAAGGTAACAAACACATTTCGTATTTTGTAGTGCGGATAGTAGGAAAGATAATTAAAGTTAGGAGGTTTTAGTAATAGGCTCGTTAAAGCATCATCCCTTATATTATTAGATTGAAATCTTCCTTACGTTGGCTTGTGTAGAGGCTTTTATCTTGAATTATAACCTATCAGCTTTTATTGGAGAGGATATGACTGCTATTGTTCGACTTCCTGTACGGTGGTCACTTTAAGTTGCTTGACTACCACAAATTTAACTTTGCTATTCAATTTTCACACTTAAACTAGACCATTTCTAACTCCCCTCTGACTACTACCAGTAGTAATAGGGTGAAAGTTCAGCTTACTCTTGATCAAATAGGAACTTAGCAAATAATTTTTTAATACATAAAAACGTATTTTGTTTGATTTATTAAAGGAAAGCCGCTGATACTTCCTGTGATTAACAACAAACAAAAGGAAATCGCTGGGTGCAATGTGAACCTCTCATGGAGTCTCCCGAGAGGCAGTGCGTGCCCCATCACATACACGATACGCTACAGAGAAATCAAAACATTTATGTATGGCAGTGATCCTGGCTGGCTTCTAAAACCCCAAGTTACAAACACCTTCTATGTCATTACACTTGACTGCGACAAGGAGTATGAGATTGCAGTATCTGCTAGTCTTTCTAACGGCCCTGCGAGTGATTGGTCAACCTCTTGGCGGGTAAAAACAAACTCAGGTGTGAGAGTACATCATGTTTAGTATATACTCTAAATATAAGTTAAAGTGCGTGACTCAGAGGTCCTCACTAAGCTGATGTTCAGGTGGACTTCACATTCACGGCTTTCTCCAAATATTACAGGATAACTGCACTCGTTTCTGATCTTACACATACTCGTTGAGATCTGTAGCTAATGAATCGGCTATACAACCCGTGCAATGGATTAATAAAAAGCGTTGATGTATTTATTTCCAAATATTGAAGAAAATCTCTGGTGAAAGGTGAAACCGAAAAATATAATGTTCACACGCTCTTTTCAGGATCAACCACCCTTACCTTTCAAACTTCATAGCAGCAGACCTGAACATACATATGGGCCATGACCTATGAAAATCCAGCTGAGCTACTTTAAGACGTAATGTAGCTTTTACCTTTTATATCGCTATTTTATCAAGGATAAAGAATGTTTTCTTTCAGTCAAAAAGACAGCACTGCCTGACAAAAAGGATGTACTGACTGACAAAAAGGACGTATCTTCTGCACTTACTGCAATAACCAGTATAATTGCTGGAGCTGCTGTTGTTCTCGTTGTTGCGATTGTTGTGGGGATCCTTTACCACAGGAGGGGAAAAATGAAAAAACGCGGAACTCTAATGTCAAAAAGGTATTAAGAAGACTCTCATTCATCTGTAAACTGTTGAAAATCTCACAGAGGCCCGTTGAACCTAAGCTAAAGCTATTAACATTTTAAGTTATCAAACTACTAAGTTCCTCCCAGTTGCAACTTCAGTTTTCTCACGTCTAAAAACCGTTTTGTCGGCTCGTTAATTTATATGTAAAAGAAAAACTTGTTACTTTCTGAGTGGTTGGTAGAGAGTACTCTTACAAAAGGAAATGAAATTAAAAAGACTAAAAGAAATAAATAGATTAATAAATCAATAAATAAATGTAAATAGAATTTAAAGCTGTGAGTGCACTCAAGCCGCAATATTTCATTTTGCAACAGGGCCAGCGGTGCAGAAGTTAACCAAAGAAAATAAACATGTTGAATTGGTGAACGGTGCATTT
Organism: Siderastrea radians; assembly: GCA_964017195.1. Lineage (NCBI taxonomy): Eukaryota > Metazoa > Cnidaria > Anthozoa > Scleractinia > Rhizangiidae > Siderastrea > Siderastrea radians. The sequence goes on along the minus strand of OZ024889.1, from coordinate 37,962,270 downwards.
TTACGTTATATGCATAAAGTAGTTTAATTAGAGTACCTTATTAAACTAATTTATTGGATTGATTTATATTTTAATGCTGTTGTTAAGATCCAAGTCAGACATTGTTCCTTTAACACAACGGGAGGTGTCACCTAAGCGGGTAACCATCGTGGAGGAGCTTGGTCGAGGTGCGTTTGGTAAAGTTCATAAAGGATTTCTGAAGGAATTACCAAAGCCCGAAGTATTTTTCAAGCCCAGAGAGGAAAGAGAGGACATAAATGAAGGACGGGTTGTTGCCATAAAGGTTCTTCTTGGTAAGCAAATAAGTGTGGTCGACTTATGGAACAGAGCATTTTCTGTGTGCGCGCCTAAACCTAGAAAACTTAGTAAACTTACTGTCAAAAGCAATATTTTTTATCCGTAGTTTTTAAATTGGTATCCCGTTATTTAGACTGTAGACAGTTGCATTCAGTTTTAATTTGTTTTTACATTTTTGGCTATTGCCTAATTTTCTTAGACTGAAGAAGTTTACTGTAGACTAATCGAAAGCTCTGCCGTAAGCTTTAATTTACTACCCAATTTTTAAAGTTTATATCGTCTGTATCATAAAACAAAATTGTTACTTTTTGCTTGTTGCTCGCTTAACTGATTATGAAATAGCCTAATTGTTTTTGTCCTGTATCGTCTTTCACGGTAGAAATCAAAGTTGTTTATTTAGATAGATAAGATAGATAACGGTTTATTCAATAGATTCCACGAGGTGGATCTCCTTCTATTGAAACTATCTACAGAAAAAAAGAGGTAAATAAATTAAGAAAGAAAATGATACAAATTAAGAGCATCTTCAAAAAAGAAAAAAAAAACGTCTTGAAAAAATCATTATATAATGTCACTGTGTCGCTTCTTTAGAACATCTTTTGCCGCTGAGCAAAATTGACTGTAATTTGACATTGCTTTTCATCCCAAAGACAGTATGCTTCTTTCAGATTAGGTTCACCAGGATACTTAACACTGTTCACAGTTTGTGTCAAGCCTACAGAAGTCAAGCATTCGTCTTTGGCTAAATATTTGTTACGCCATAGATTCCGTGCAACTCCTCGATCTTGAGTTCGGTTTCGACAGCCACATTAGGAATTGATGACGACTTTAACTATTCGAATAAAAGTCAACTCCCTTATTGTCGTTGAAGCAGGAATCCAAAAAGTATTCCATATTTCTGTCATTTTCCAAGAGCCTTCGTATTTCAGTGTTCGCTTTTCTGTCGATCAGTTCGTAATATTTCTCTTGAACTCCTTTTGATGTGATTACTTCATGAAAATTCTTTGACCATGCTAAAAGGTCTTCTTTCATCGGTCAACCTGGATGATGCCAACGAAGCTGAATAGTTTTAATCCCATAGGCCATCCAAAACAACGCCTTGATATGCCAGTTCAGTTCGTTGTTTTTGTCTTGGTTGTTAAGCAGGGTTTTCATTAAGAATTGTAGTAGCAGGAGAATAGTATAAAGTAACAGGGGAGTATTTGGAACAAGCGAAGGCCGTTCCCCTCGGGGGGGGGGGGGGGGCTGGGGGCATGCTCCCCCAGGAAATTTTGGAATTTTAAACCCTCCGAGATGCCATTTCCTGTTATCTGACAGGAGATTTCATTCCTCTCCAGCTGCCGAACAAAAAACAATGCATACCTTAAAGTGGTTCCAAACGTTGTTTTTTCTTTGAATTAACAAGCAAGTAAAGTCAAATCAAGAGCTCTAACCTTTCACTCCTAGAGTCATTTCAAATGGCTCTATCTAACAAATTTACCAAATAACAAATAATATACCAAAGTGTGAACGTTTAAGTGAAAGCTATTTCTCAATATGTTGCAGGCTGAAAGCCAATATTTTTTTGGATGCTTTCAGTAGTGAAAGGGTTAACTCTATTCATCATCTCCACTGTCTCCACTGTCATCACTCTCCATGCTTTTAGCAACAGCTTCTAGAGAGTCTAGCTCTTCCTCAACCATGTCGTCAAGGTGAAGAACATGAAGTGCCTCTTTATACTCCTCTCGGATGTTCTGCAACTCAGTGGTTGATGTTGCATCTGTCTGCGTACCCATATCTTGTACGACCGTGGTGGGAGTGGCAGCTTCAGTTTCACTGTTGGCTTCTGGCTGCGTGCTTGGCCTGTGGTATGGGAGCTTTCTTCTCTTCTTTGTAGCTTTCCACATGTCCACAGATTTGCTGACCAGAGAATCACAGGCTTCTGTAGGTGGGACAGGGCCATTGATGGTGATATGAAGAATAGATGCAAGTAAGTCGTTCTTGATCTGACTTCATATCCTATTCTTGATCAATTTCAACTGACTAGCTCCTCTTTCGGGCCAGGTATTTGAGACTGGAATTGCAAGTGCTGCTTCCGCTACCTGAACAGATCTTGGATATACCTGTCCAAATGTTGACTTCATGGCCATGACTCTTTTAAGTGACCACTCAGTAGGTGTGCCTTTCTTGCCATCCAGTGTGTCTCTTGGGATGTGTTCTTTCCAAGACAGCAGATCGTACTTCATCTTCTTCCCTTCCGTTTTAAATTCCTCTGCCTTGCTGTCATCACCATCAAAGAAATGGTCAGTTAGAACCTTAACTTCTGCATCTCCATGGCTATGGAATGCAGGACTTTGCCTGTTTGGTATTAGCATGGGATCAAATGCTGAAAATGCACTGAGCACAGGCAGAGATAACTTAAACCTCTTGTCAATGTTCTTCACAAGGGCCTTGATGTATTTGTGAAGAAGTCCCTGTAGATCTCTGACATTACTTTCAGTGCACACAAGCTCCAGGGTCTCAAGACGACCACCACTAGAAAGATCTTGCTTAAGTTGTTTGATGGGTTCTTCTGTGATCTTGACGTCATTCAGCCTGTCTTTGCTGTAGTCGATTGAGGGCTTAATTGAGGCATAATTGATAGCACCTTTCTAGAAGGATTTGCTGAGGGCCGCCAATATAGGAAGAATCCACTTCAAAATGTATACTACAGCAATGAATTTCACTTTGTTGATCTTCTTCAATAAGCCATATGCTGCAGGTTGACCTGGGTCCTGTTTAACTGCTTGAGAGTTTGAAGAACAGTAACAAGATCAGCGTACAAAGATTGGATTGCGCTACTGAATGACAGCCACCTAGTATCACAGGCCTTTTTTAGCTTCTTTGCTACCATCTTTCTTGACTTCTCGTTACTTAGCTGCAGATTTTTCAGTTGCTCTTGGACTTTCAGGTAACAAGCAAGTCACTTTGGCGAGTTTTCAAAGAATTTCCAAAGTTGTGTTACCACTGTTTCAACCTCTTTGATGAACTTCAAATTTGCGTCATCTTTGGCATCAGTGCATGCCAAAGCTAAATTATGACATATGCAGTGCACTGAAATCAAACGGGGATTCACATCTTTCAGCTTAGCAGCAAGGCCATTCTTCTTCACAACCATGACTGAAGCTCCATCTGTAGCCAACCCAATTAGTTTGTCAGTAGAAAGAGTACATGCATGCAAATTAGACTGAATTGTCTGAAACATAGCTGTGACATTTGCAGAGGCATGTTTCTCTAACAGATTGTCAACAGAGAGGAACTCTACAGTGACTTCGCTGCTGTCGTCATCGTAAAACTGGATAAATGTAATCATCTGCTCCATGACTGATATATCTGACACGTCATCCACGAGGAGTCCAAAACATCCCGCCGTCTTCGCTCTCTTCACAACATTCTCTTTTACTGCACAGCCCAGGGTACAAAACATTTCTCGCACTGATGCTGGTGATCTATGATCAAAGTACCTCAGATCATTTACTCCCAGCTTCTCTCAAAGGGTGAACAAACTTGATGCTTTTTTGTTTGCAATTCCCTCCTTAGCAAGCCAGTAAATTGAATAAAATACTTTGTAAAGAACGGTGTCATTCACTTTCTTCCGCTCATCCCGGTTCTTTTTGGAAAACGGAAACTCGGTTCATCATCTCGCATGTTATTGCTGCCGAATGTTTCTGCGACTGTGCATGTTCGTTGATTGCTGTCGTTTTGTATCTTACAGGAGGTGTCTCGTTGAAAATGTCAGATTTGTTTTGTTGATTCGTAGATTTGTATTTCTTGCAAATCAAGCAATACATACCCTCACCTTCAACAAACACGAGCCATCTCAAACCTGTCTTTTCACAAAATACGTTTGTGTCAAAGAGCCACTCGTGTTGGAACTTGTCTTTCTTACTTGACAACCTTTGTTTCTCGCCTGTTCGAAGACCAGAACAATTTCTTTCGTGGGAGCGATGGTAGTGGTGCAATACTTTCTTTTGGTCTTCTGTAAAAATATCGTTGATTATACCATCGACATCCTCAGAACTAAGCGAGGATTTTTTGAAAGAAGCACAGCTCGCCCCAATTGCCTCAGAAGAAGTTGACTTCAGACTCCGTTTAGGTGGCAGATCGTCCTCTTCGTCTTTGCTGTTGTTGTTGTCGCTGTTTAAACTCGCATTTGAGCGCTTTCCACGGTCACTGCTTGTGCTGGGCAAGAAAACATTTGTAATTTTTGACATGGTGACCGGCATAAAGCCCAAAAAGATCGTAAGAAATATTTTTTCCCTCTTGTAAGTTTTAAGACGAAAATATACTGTAACTCTATAAATAGCACGAGACGTGGGAAAACTTTTCCCGCCTCTGTCGGCGACATGCATGCTAGACGGAAAACATTTAAATGAATTCGCTCTCAGCACAAAAATTTGCGTGCGCGGTTTAATGAACGATTTCTTGAATGCAACAGGCTACTATCAATGAATATTTCATCTTTGTTTCCTGTACAGTTACAAATTATAGTCTACTGTTTCTTTTTTACAAGTCATGGTTGAAATAGAAAATTGCCGAAATTTGCATTTGCTTAGTGGTAATTTGACACTCATATTAATATACGGTAAACATCGCCACATGTATTTGCATAGCATTTTGTATCACAAAAATCGTTTTTTTGGCAAAGTTTTCTTTTCGTGACTTTGTCGATTTGATTTCTTCGTCGTGTACTTTATATAAGAAAATACTTTTCGTGCATAATAGACGTACACATGTCAACGAACAATTATTTGCTCATCACGTTCTGTGTATGTCTTAGAAAAGACACCATTTTCGCCAAATATAATTTCCTACATAACAGCTCCACGTCTGAATAAAAAAATAACTACAGGTCATCGAAATTTAGCCGGAGAATTCTGCGTAGTAGCCTGACAATTCTCCCATCTCCGATGCCTAACGAACACCCTGGTTAAGTTGTCAAACTTCTATTCTTTGGGTGACGAAGCGAGTCGAGGTTGCTTGTAGAGTTTAGGGTATCCGTAGCAAATCGTTTGCCTCGATTCTTAGCCATTGAGCAGTGATAAACCTACTTTCCAATATAGCCCGAGCAGCGCTGGCATAGAACAGACAAGTCTGGGCATGCTTGTTGATGAATTGGAAACCGTCATTGATGCTAAGCACAAAAGAACACAAAAGATACGTGATGTATTGTTTTCCAGTTATTGTTGATTACCATCCAAGAGGCGTGAAAGACACAATAGAAGCCATATTTAATTTATGCAATATCATTTGTATGCACCGGCTTTTGATTGGTGACGTGTCCAAATGCTGCAATCTGATTGGCTACGGACTATACTGACCCCTCTTACTACCAACGGCGGTCTGTAAAACAGGGTCTAATTGTACCAATAAAAAATCACTGTTTACTTTTAATCCTAACCATTGAAGCCTTCATTGTTAGAACTATTCAGGAGCCTTTTTAGGGCGAAGAATTTAGTTACTTAATAACTGCTTTCTTTATTTATATAAGGTAGTTTTTTATTTGGTCAATTTTGGAATTCATCTTCTTGTTTTGTGCTTTTTTCTTCAGAAACAGCCGGTGAAGAAGGAAGACAGCAGCTTCTTCAGGAAATTGAGCTAATGAAAGAAATCGGTTTTCACAGGAATATTCTGAGCATGCTCGGTTACTGGGTCAAGTCAGAGCCCATCATGTTAATCTTGGAGTTTGTCCCACACGGGGATCTCCTTCAGTGGCTTAGAAACAAAAGAGAGCAGGTGACTATGTACTTGTAGTCTGCTTTTCTTTCGTGTTTCTTCACTAAGGTTTTGATGTGGATCAGTGCAAAACAGCCAGACAAAATGTTGTTGGTTACATGAACGTGATTTTCATGCCTTACACTCAAGCATTTAGACAGTTATGGTAGAATAATATGTCTTAAGGTGGTTCGATCGGGTTTTGAGGGACGGTCCTTTTCAACTTTGAGCAACTAGTGTACCACAGTGAAGGATCCAATAGAAAATTGATTACTGCTGTCCTACAGAAAGATGAAAGATTTTAATGAGGTAAGTTTCATAAAAATTGGAGTTACCGTAGCAATGTAATGCTGTCATCCCCCATTTTACGTGAGAACCAATTACTTATCATCAAAGGGCAATTATGGGAAGCGCTCGATGGATCTTCAACCTAACATATTTGTATGTACGTCTAGCAAAATTTTAAGTATTTCTATGAACAACAAAAAACAAAACAATTTTGAACTGTTGTTGAAACGTATGTCCACAACGGCTTGATGAAATAACATTTAGGTTTTAAATGAATGTTACATCCTCTAATTACTTCGTATTAAAATTTCAGGGAAATCGTTCCATTTCATTTTTAGACAAGTTGGCTTGAATATGAACTGTTTTAGCGTGTTACTCCGCTTTCTTAATCAGAAATTGACCCTTCACTTATTAGAATGGATATAAATTAAAAAGCGGAAGATGAATTTTTTCAACTTAGCTCTCAAGAAGAATAATTAGTGTTTAATACAATCCGCGAGTTTCAAATTCATTGAAACGTTGTAAGGCTGTAAATTTCAAGCCTAAACTCAGGAAAATATTGGGCTGAATTTTAGGGTTAGGGTTTCTATTGGATCGTTCACTGTGGTATACTAGTCGCTCAAAGTTGAAAGGTATCGTCCCTCAAAAACCCGATAGTGCCACCTTAATAGTGGCCTTAAATTGTCGTGAAATGGTGGTTTTCAATTTCTGAATCATCCTTAGGCACTATCAAATAATTTAAAAACTAAGAAATTCAAACAAATTATGAAAATTCAGTGGCTCAGGCGAAATTTCGTTTCACGAACTTTGGGTTACCAGGCCACTGCTACGCCCATTATATCGCATCACCCAAGCGCAGTTCCTGTCATCATAGAGCAGTGAAATAGTAACCTAAAAGTTGTGAGTTGTTGCAAAGTATCATTTATTTGGTTTTCAATTCTTCAGGATTTTTTCTGGTTTTGATTCTAATTTCGTTTCACTTAGCAGACATAATAGAAAATATGTCTCTTTACAATTTTGCAGCTAATGGTTAAAAACACTGCTGGCGATGAATTGACGCCCTGTTCAACTGAGCGCGGTGGTACTAATCGTGAAAGCTCCACCATATTCTCTGAGATCATGAGTCAGGAAGATCACCCAAAAGAAAATACAGAAGAAGTTAACATAGAAGATAACAAAGAGGGAAAATCAACCGAACCCGACGACAGCAAATCCTCAGACACCCTAGCTTTCATTGCTGAATCTCTACCGCAGAGCCCAGAAGTGGAAGACGACAGTGTGGGTGTAAAGAAGATGAACATCAACGACGATTTGAACAACATCATTTCTTCTCAGGAAAACATCTCGTGCCAAACCAATACATCGACCAATACAAGAGAAAACGACAGGAAGAAGCAAACTGTTACGTCGACCTTGGGTGTTCCTTCGATCCAATTAGGCCGTGTTTTGAGAAGAACAGAGGTTCCTACTCCATCACAGCCTAAGGAAAAGGATAAAGAAGCTCTGGAAAAGGTTTCGATTGCACCCAACGAAAAAAGAACGAACGTCGCGATCACCATCCAGCCTGAGAGTGAAGACCCTGGCGAGGATGATAACGATGGCAACGAAGCTATTGCTGCTGAAGATGTTCTTTGTTTTGCATGGCAGATAGCTGAGGGAATGGTAAGTGGACAAGTCTAAAACGTGCAGCTGGAGTAGCATAATAGCGAGCTTACACAACATTTCCCTTAGAAAAAAAGAGCCCATGATAACTTTTAGGGAATCGTAACAAAGTCCCGGGGTAACCCATCGATGGACTAGCATCCCACTCAGGGGTGCTTAATAATGGTCCTAGTCGTTTCCTGCCACGGAGACTGGGATAAACGCCGATAGTTGTTAGGTATTAGCCTCGTGAAAACTTTACTTTCTTGCGCAACCAGACGTCTGAGGATGGAGGGCGATAAATTATCCCTTTACCTGGCAGCCATATTGTACACAATTTCAGATTGCACCTACCCGTCTCTCGTTAGGAATCTGGGCACAAACGACCGAAGGATATCAAAAAGTGGGAAATTAGCTGCCACATCGATTACAGAAGGAAATTTTACCGTCCTCTTTCCTCTTGCTATACACTGAAAAAATGTTACACACTTAGTTATTCTTATCTAGTCTTATCATTGTTACGACTGACAGGATTACTTGGCCAACAAAGGATTTATTCATCGTGACCTGGCAGCCCGTAACATTCTTCTTGGTGAAGACAGAGCAGTGAAGATTTCTGATTTTGGCTTGCTACGACACACGAGTGATGGTGATATATACGAGGTGACGAACATAAAGAAACTGCCAATTAAATGGACGGCGCCTGAGGCACTACAGAGTGGCATATATACTTCCAAGAGTGATGTGTAAGTATGTAGGAAATGTTATTCTATAAAATTAATTTTTTTAAACTGTCTAAATATATGGCGATTGTCGTGGCTATACGTGGCTAATGTCGCATCTAAGATTTCCTCGACGCGGAGCAAAACTACTTGCCCGTTGGACGAAAAACTATACATTTAAATATCATTATTTGTTCACTAATAGGTTTGAGTCAACAATTGCAAGGCAAGTAAAATAACTTTGTACCGTCAAAATGCAATTTGTTATTAAAATGAGTATACTATCCTTAGGCTAGTATACTGGTTCACTGGCAGAAAGTCTGCTTTGTTTTAAATATGTTAAATGCTTCAGCAAGAATTCGTTTGTTTTTAAGGTTTTTTAACCGAGGAGGTCGATTTCATGACACAATTAACTAGTTAATATCTTGTGTTTTAGATGGTCTTTCGGAGTGCTACTTTGGGAATTAGCTACTATAGGTAAGGACATACTGTACTGGTTATATTGTTACCACTATCAAAGTAATATGATTTCCAAGGAACGAGGATTGCAAGACCATAATAGGTCAGCAACATTTAGTGTGTTTAATTCCTGCTCTTTTAATCTCTGAATCATTTTTCCCTTTTTTTTAAAGACCCCTTAAATTGTTGACTCTGATTGATTGACACTTATCTCTAAGATTAACCCTTCCAAACACGATGAGCCTGTCTATGATAATCGAGGAAATTAGAGTCACTAAGGAGTGTCACAATTTCTCTTTAAACTTACATTCAAGGAGGAATCCCATATCCTGGAATAAGCAACAGACGGATGTACAATGTTCTAAGGACAGGATATCGCATGGAGAAGCCCAATACGTGTAGCGATGAGATGTAAGAAATTAACTGCTTTATCTGTACTTGCTTTAACTAACTGTGTAACATTGAAAACGTAATTTTTTAATCTAAGGACTCTTTGTTGGGAAGCGGTGGCGTAGTCGTTATAATTAGCGTATTGGACTTCAGATCTCGGTGGTTCGAGGCCTGGTCTTTCTCATTGTGTTGTTTCCTTAGAAAAGAAACTTTACCCCACATTCTGTCTCTCCGCCCAGGTGTATAAATGGGTACCGGTGACATACTGCTGAGGGTAACCCTGGGATGGTCTAGCATCCCATCCAGGGCTCTGGCCACTTAAGGCATGGTTTGGGCCTAATTTGCATAAAATCTGCCTAAAAGTCATCAATCTGCGGGAGTTTGCCGAAAAACTCTCGAACTTGGCAACTGTGGAAGACCTGATGACCCTAACTCACTTTTGACTTCAAGTGTCAATTATTTGTGTCACGTGACCAGTAAAGGCTTCACCCTATTCATACCGGGGGGGGGGGGCTTTTGAGGCCCGCCTCAACTTTGAAGTTGTGTAATTTCGTAAACGTTTATGCCAGTACCACTAAATTTTGTGACTTTTCCTAAAATTTAACTGGAAACATTTTGGCATGAATGTCTTGTGTCCAACAAACTTGACGTTGCCATGGCAACCGCTTTGTGACAGCCATGTTCTTTCAAAATCACGATTCTCGCTTTGATCGCTGCTATTTTAATGTTTTATAATCGAATTTGTATTTTTACATTAATTGTAGCAAAAGTTTGTCATTTAGGAATCACCGCTCACTAATAAAAGGAATTTAGTGCTAATTTGAGGAGAGCGTGAAATTTAAACCGTGAAAATCCAAGATGGCGGACTTAACTGGTAAAAAAGGTGTTTTCTCGCTATAAAATCTCTATTCGCCATAAATTTCAAGTGTATGACATTTTTAATTAATTAAATAAACCTTTTTTAGATGGCGGACACCAAAATGACCATTTTATCTCTTATATGAAATTTATCAGGAAAATTTTATATGTTCCAAAAATATACATTCAGAAAATACATTATAGGTGCCCTTTATAACCAAAAAAAGTATTTTTACTCCTTCAGGCACAGTATTCAGTAAATTTATTGCTTTAGAGCTTCTAAGTGAAACATTGGGAAACAAATGATGTCATAATGACGTCATATCACGTCACAGTGACATCACAGTATCTGTAGTGGTTAGAATTAGCCCGTACACTATTCTGTGCAAACTTGGTGGCCATGGCGTAAGTGGTTTTAAAGCTACATATGGGGCTTCTGAAGCCCCCCACCCCCCCCCCACCCCGGTCCCAGAAGGTCGAAAAAAAGCCCCCCTCTCTGAATAGGGTTTTCAGAGTGAAATGGGGAATGTAAAATGAAATGGAATTAAATCTTTCGGATGTCATTCTTTTACATACTAAGGGGTCAACATAAATCAGTGTCCATACTATGTGGGAATCCTACAAATGACGAAAATAGGTCACGTGACTTAATAACTGCTTTAATAATTTCTAATATAAATAAAAGAGACCACCTCACAAGTGGAATTCATTATAAGCTCTTAGGATGTAAAAGAATGACACCCAAAAAGATTTAATTCTGTTTCATTTTATATTCCCCATTTCACTCTAAAGATTTTCACCGTTAATCATTCTTCACTGGTTACGTGACACAAGTGTTAGGCACTTGAGGCTAAACACTGAGTTATTGCCATCAAGTTCTAAATGGGTGCCAAGTTTGAGGGCATTTCCGCTAATGTGCCCAAAGTTATGATCAGTTAAGTAGATTTTAGGCAAATTACGCTCTAACCATGCCTTAAGTAGCCTGAGGGGGGGAGGGGGGGTAGCAGTACTCTTGCAGTTGCCTTCATGCTACAGAAACCGGGCTAAGTTCCGACCGTATTTTTCTCCTTTGGCTCGCGTGCAATTTCACTCCACCTAACAGGACTCTAGTGGGGCGGGTTTCTGGAAAGTTGAGGGTGTCTTAACACGCCACCGGAAACCACGGACAACGTCAACTGGACGTTGAGTGTTTCCTTTGTTGGCTTGTTTTTGGTGTCTGGTGGCTTGGCAATCACTAGTGCACGTCATTTGGTCACTTGGCGTCACCATGCGTCAAAAGGGAAACATTCAACTGTTGGTGTTTCATCGTCTGCGTTGTATTATTATCGTATCATTTGTTGAAGAATTTACATCTTCAAAAATCCTATCACAGGTTTTCCTGTTGCATTTTCCTCTGTTTTCGTTGTCCTTTCTTTGATGTCTACATCTTATGTGATTGTGAAGTCTAATCATCGTCTGTGCTTATGTCCATTAGGTCATGTGACTCTGTTCACAAAATTCTTCTTAAGGCTTACCTTTTTAAATTAGATGGTAATCAGTTTTAAATTACGTTCAATTCAAATAGTTGTCACCAGTTTTAAACCTACTTTTTAGCTGAGTCTAAGTACATTAGTACTGGTTTTGAAATTGGCTTACCTTTTAAACTTAGAATTAGTTTTTAATTTTTTTAAAAAATATTTTTTAATGAATTTCAGTTGTAGTAATTTTAGTATTATTAGTTAATGTATTGTAATTCTAGTTATGACGGGCCTGTAGGGAAACGTAATACGGAAGTTCCGTCGTAGTAGGTTATTCAAGGTCAATGGATGATTGATTGGTTGATTTATGATGTCCTATGAGGGTAAGGACGAAAGAGGGCCTATGCTTTGACCGTGGTTTTCTTGGGAACTGGGGTAGGTTAATGCAATGCCTTCATGACGCTTATATTTGTAGGTTTTTGGGTACACTGTGAAAAATGGTGGTGTGACCGATTATTGCACGTAACAATTTTCAAGAGGGTTTTGGACGTTATGTGGATCAAAATACGCCATTTATGAAGTGAAAACAAGTAGGAAATTCCAGGAGTAAATTACATGATAATCAGCCTGCATGATAATGAATTTATTTGGCTATAAAAAGCCTGTCATAAAGTTCGGCCTTTTTGATTCCATTTCTCGCATTTGAAATCCATCTCATATATATAGGGAGAACAAAAACGTTAGAATCTACACTGGCTTAATTTTGTTGAATCAAACCATTTAGCGGTAAAAACAAGCTTAGTCTTCCACAAAACATTATATGAAACATTCATTCAAGAGAAACCTTTAACCCCGGGCGTTTAAATGGGGATCACCTTTCCACAAGAGGTCACGCCCATATGCAGTTGACACAATTTTATAAAACGCACGGCATTTCTTTCTGTATTGTAAAATACTGAAAATGCTAGGACTGTAGGAGAATTTCAGAGGTCTAATTCTGGCAACTACGGTTTGGTTTGAATTTCTTGCGGGTTTTCATTTTTGTTATTGTATTGTTTGCTACTTCGAACACGGAAAAATGTTAAGAGTTCAGTAGCTCTTGAACCTAATGGCTCAGAAATTAACTCCAGCATGTAAGGACCCGTCCTTGATAAGCCACAGGTTTTCCTATTTATTTTAACACGTTCTGTATTGCACATTTGAACAAGCCCTAGCTTGAATTTGCGCAATAGATATGTTTACTGTTATTATTCTGTATTACTTGCTTAAGAATTTTCTGCCTTTGAAAATCTTATCACAGTTTCGTGCCCGTTGTACATACTTTCAGTTATTCTCATTGTCCTTTCATTGATGTCTACATGCTATGTACTTGTGATGTCTATCGTGAAGATTGTTTTTAGCTTAGCTTAATACACCCCGTCTTGTTTAAACATTGCAAAAGTTAAGTAGTGTATTTTCTCTCAAAAGGTACGAGTTAATGTTGGACTGTTGGAAGGACGATCCAGTTGACAGACCTACATTCTCACAACTGATACCAACTTTGGAGCAAATGATGACAGCGGACACTCCTTATTACGATTTTAGTCAAGTAGATGAAAGCGAACCATTCTACAGTGACGTAGCAGCTAGCACCAGCAAAACCGTAGAACTGGAAACAAATTTGTAACTGTTTCAGCACTTCAAGCGACTTTTAATTGAGGACTCAGTTAGGTCAATAGAGTGAACCCATACTAACTCATATTCCTCACTATATCGAACAAAATGTGACGACAAAATCACCACCTTCCATCTCTAACTGGAGTGATTTCTATGTTAACTGGATGAAAATAATAATAATAAAGAATCAAGTAAGTAACAAAAACAGCATAAAGAGGCAATATTGTACACAAAGACCTATATAGTTTATAGAGTAAACTCTGCAAGCACCAGAGTCACTAGTTACAGTACGTTACTATAAAAAATCTGCAAGCTTTGACACTACTGTCGCCATCTCGAACCCCCGCTCTCACGAACAAATTTTGTTTCCCGTGAGAATTCGAGATAGTAAGGTCTACTGCAGCTTTAATTGGGCGAAATAAGAACACTTTTCAATTGAGTGTCAATGGCGAAGGTTACTTCAGATTTAACACAAACACTAAACTACCTAACGAAAATGCTTACTATACAAGGTCTAATAATAACTATTAATAACAAAATTCTCGAATCTGATTGGCTATCATGAGCCATGATTAGAGCATTAATAGGACAGTTTAACTGGACAGGTGCACGCGTCATGCCTGTAAATAAATAATATCCTGCTTCACAAGAATGCCATGATTACAAGCAAAATAATCTCAGTGTTTGACTACTAGCTATGGAAATTCAGGGGCACCCAACGGATCATTTCGGAAGGCGTTAACCGCCTTACAAATTCGGAATGAATTGTGATAAAAACTAGAGTCTTCGTTGGCGAGATTTTAGTCAAACGTTCGTTGCATAGCAACTTAATTTCTTTCGTTTTCGGAGGATCAAATAGGTCTTTTAGAGTGCGAAATAAGTACAGCTAGCATATTCGGAACGTCAACAGCAGCTAGAAAATTCGGGAAATAGGATTCAGGGGCTGGATTTACTGAGCCCTCATGAGATAATATGTGTCCTTTGTATTATTGGAAAAAAACCCACTGTTAAAGAAACAATACTTAGGATTCATCTCGACATTAGGACAGCTTTGTGAATCCTGCCCAGTTCCCTAAATATTTCTTTTACTTCAAGTTTTCGCTAACGAATCTCAAGGGATCAACATATGCTAGCTTACACAGATATTACTTTAAAATCCCCTGAAACACTTGCCGTTGGGTGCCCCTGGAATTTATAGCAATATGACTGAGATTTGGTCTACCAGCTTGTGCTAATGAACTTCAAACCCGGAGAAACAGAGTGAAGCAATCAGACCTCGAATAAAATACATGAATCGGGCACCAAGTGCATGAAAACGACTGCGACCAAGTCAAATTGGTTGTACTGCTGATTTTGTTGAGAAAGAGGCGCGAATCTTTTTAACCAATAACAGGGAATTACAAAGCAAATTTACTTGAACTCGTTTTAAATTAATTTTTTAACTCAATTGACAGGCCGCTCTTAAGTACCTCTCGTGACACGCTTTGTAACAGAAGACACCTGTCAGGACTAATCCGATCTGGACATGTCAGGTAGTTACAGGTTATTTTGGTAGTGATTCTTATACCTAATCGTACCTTTTTGGTACGCTTCGGCAGCATATCAGGCGAGTTTGGTGGAGCCATGGTTCGCTGATTTTGGCGAGACGTAGTCGAGCCAAAATACCCATGGCGAGACCAAACGAGCCTGATATACTGCCGAAGCGTACCACAAAAGGTGCGATTAGGTATTTACCGTACCCAAATTCGTCCTAAAACGCGGCGTTATTTTTTCGTATACGCGAGCGCCCCCCCCCCCCCGCCCACAGTGTAGCCGCGTCCAATTTTGGAGCGAAATTGTATGTTTTCTTGTCTATTAGTGTTAAACAAATTACTTTTTCGTTTAACAAATGGAATAGTTTTACATTTCGTTGTATTTCTGTTGTTATTTTCATGTCTAAGGTCTGCAAAAAAATTGCGAGTTTTAGAAACTGTCCATGATATCGTAGGATAAATTATCAGGTCAGTGACTTGATATCGTAGAAAATCATGATAGTAACCAAGGCTTCTCATTGGCTAATTCACCATTTGGGTACAATAATGGCCAGTATCAGGATTCGCTAGACTCAGCTATCGCCACAACTCAGAAGGCAGAAAGCGCTGGAAGAACTGGAAGACCATCGAGACCAGTAAAAGCCAGTTCACTTTGAAATGCCACACCTGAAATATGCCTAAATTCGCCCAAATAGTCTGGCGCACTTGTTGAACGAATTTAGCTACGCACTTGATTTCAGTGCTTATAAAAACTTAACACGGGGAAAACTATGCCCACTGTTAATCTAGATACGCATCAAGAGTGGAATAATTTGTTCTTTTAAAAAGAAACGAAAAGAGACATTTTCATGTTCTATTTTGAAGTAATACGAAGAGGCTTGTTAAGTGTGCTAATAGAACTGCTAATCGGAGTTAAACGGTTTCGGAAACTCTCAAGAGGACTGAAATGCTGTTGAAAGGCTTGCAGATCTTTGCAAGGGGTGTTGGAATCCAAAGAGAAAATTGGGGGTAAGCAAGAAATATTTAGACACAATTAAGCTTAAATTTGGAAGGAAAATGCCATACATTGTTATGCATTTTAATGAATTTTAAAGCTTTTTAATATTATTGCCTAATTATTTCTGAAAACTACGTGGTTATACACACAATTGTCATTTTGGATTCCAATATTCCTTGCTAAGTTCTGCTTTTCCTACAGTGTTATTATCTATCCAAAAATACCTCTGTATCCTTAACGTGTCTGCCTGTTCATGTCAAGCTTTTTTGCCTTTTTGTCACCATCCAGCGACACTGTGACGCCAGAAGAAATTTATAACATTTTTACTTCCTTTTGTCCATTCCTCTCCTACACTGATTGCCTTATTTAACTGATTGATATTAGCCTGTATTGCACAACAAATCTAACTAAACAAAAGCATGTTCTCGCGTGATACTTCGGTATTAAGTAAAATTTCGAGATATGGTGAACTTTGCCGTTTTAAAGGTACCAATCACCGTTTCTGTGGACCAGGTTTAGAATTTAGAATTTGTAGCTCATGTTATATTACTTGTGAACATTGCTTTTGCAAACTGAGTGAATGTCAGTAAAAAATCAAAGAAAATTTTAACAATCGCGGACACGGTCAAAAATTGATTTGCCTCATTCTTTGTCTACAGTAACCTTAATGTTTGTTAGTAAGTAAAATGGGGTTAGTTTCTGGAAATATTATATTTTATGGGAATAAACTGTTAAAAACTGAACCGACCTACAAAATTCAACTTTTCTCCGGCTCTCTCTTTTTTACCGACTCACCACCCCACATTTACGAGAGAGAAGGCGATGAGAAACGAAACATTTTATGGGGATGGCCTTATTTGTGCCCCAAACACCACCTATAACGACGAAGAATGAGCAAGATATTCTTCACTATATATTTTTTACTATTCTTTCGTCACTAGCTTTGCAAACAAAACAAAGAGGCTCTTAGCTTCCTTTTTTGGGCAACAATGGGTGTTGCCCATGAGGAAGCAAATGTGTGTGTTTCTGGTGTTTTCGCAATTGCAGTTCTTCAATAGTCAAGACTTGTTGTTTGCTTTTCTGTCACTTTAGTAAGTTCAAAATATTTGCAAGGTGGTATAACAAAATGTAGTCACTGTAATTTGAAATCTTGTTTGCCTCGGCATGTTACGTGACACATGCCTATTTTGAGCGGTCACGCAGCAAAAAATCGGAGCAGTTGCTATTGTTTCTTTACTTATTTGTGCCCAATTCATAATTACAGAGGACCATATAAAGGCAACCCTACGTCCCCGTCGTGGGAGGCAGGAAAGGGTCACGCCGGCTAACAGGGCTCTGTCAAACTGTGCCTGGGGCTAGCAATCCCATTGTAGCATACCACATTGCTAAACAAGAAATCCAAACAAGAAAGACTGCACAGGTGGAAAGAGAATGTCGCTTTAAAACATTGAAATTTTAGGCATTACTGAGTGTAGATGGACTGGCAATGAAGTGTAACGGCTTTATTGGACAAAACACAATCACATACCCAGGGAGGGACGATAACGACCATAGAGAAGAAGTAGCGATCATCATGTCAAGGGCAACAAAGAAGAGCATGACAGAGTGGACACCAATAAGTGAGCAATTGATGACAGCAAGATTTAAATCCAGGTTCACAAGGTGGTCCGTTGAACAACGCTACGCTCCTACCAATGACGCTGAGGAAGAGGCAAGGGACACGTTTTACCAACAGTTACAAAAAGCATTAGATGATGTACCATCACATGATATCCTACTAGTGACTGGAGATCTCAAGCCAAAGTAGGAAGTTCAAACGAAGGAAGGGAGAAGATCATGGGGAAGGACGGATGTGATGAGATGAATGAGAATGGAGATGGGTTGGCATATATTTGTGGTTTAATCGACTTTGTAATTCGAGGCACTATCTTTGAACATAGAGAGATTCACAAGTTAACATGCATCTCCCCAGATGGGAACATCAAGAATCAAATAGACCATGTCTTGTTCAACGGGCACAGGAAGCACCCTCTTCACGACGTCACTGTTAAGAGAGGCGCTAATGTCTGAAGCGGCTACCATCCAACAACAAGGCATCCGGAATGGATAACATTACAAGAACAACAAGGCAACTGGAATGGATAACATCACAGCAGAGGTACTGAAAACCGACATCCGTTTCATCAAAGACTGGCTATACCAGCTATTCTATAAAATCTGGAATGCAGAGACCATATCCGAAGACTGGTCCAGGGGACTTATCGCTAAATCCCTAAGAAGTAGGACAGGAAACAGTGCACTAACTGGCATGGAGTGTTCCTGCTTTCGGTACCAAGCAAGATCCTCTGTAAATTATCATCCACATGAGACTGAACGATGCGATCGATGCCACTCTAAGGAAAAGGCAGGCAGGATTCAGGCCAGTAGTGGAATGCATCGACCACATTTTCACACTCCGGAACTTCGTGGGGCAGTGTACTGAGTGGAACACTAAGGTACTTCGCTCTAGAAAAGGCCTTTGACAGCATCCACAGAGACACTTTAAGGAATGTCCTGCTTGCTTATAGAAATCCAGAGACGTTGGTCAACATCATCAAAGTTTTGTACAATAACTTCTCATGCAGTGCTATCCATAACAAGAAGCTACTGGACTGGTTCAATGTCAGCAGTTTGGTGCGCCAAGGCTGCGTCCTGTCATCCGTGGTATTCTTATTAGCCATTGACTGGATCATGCGCAAGACAATAGGCAACAAAAAAGGGGCATCAGGTGGCTCCTGGCATCTTTGCTGGAAGATCTTGATTTCGTTGATGATGTTGTCCTCTAGAGACCAATTGCAGCGGAAAACATTAGATCTCTCACTAACTGCCATCTCACCAACTGCGTAAACATCAACAGGGAGAAGGGCAAAACAATACAAAAATAGGATATACCATAACCAGTGCAACTGGAAAAGGAAGACTTAGAAGAAGTAGAGGAGTAAAACCAATGCCACGTAGAAGGACATTACCAACAACATTTTAAGGGTTTGATTTGAGATCAAAAACGTCCTGAGATCGAGAAAAGGGGGCTTCGTTCTGGTCAGCAGCACTTAAATTAAACCCCAAGCTATTCTACCAAGGGAAAATTATACTGAGCAAATCCTCTTTAACTAGCCGTGATTACAACACGGGGTATTTGTAAGAAGAAAGTAAGCTCCGGTTTGTGCATTGAACCGTTTAAATGAACGAAGTCTGCCCTTATCTAAAATAATTTACAAAATGATCACAAAATGAAGTCATTGCTTATAAAACGAAGCTAAACGAAAAACTACAATTAGCAAGGGGAGTTTACTTATTTATAAACAACTGAGTTAGTGTCTCATGCAAGCCACGGCTTATTTTCCTGGTACAAGAACTCTTTTAACCAAAAAAAATTTTAACAAAAGGAAATTGCTACGAATAAAGTGAAACTTGTGAAAATATAATCTACCTATTCAATGAGGACCGCACGTAAAGACGTGTATGATAAACCAGTGTTAGCATCTCCCACGAAATCGCATTTCTGCGTGGTAATTAAGACATAACAACACTACCGTTTCATATTCGATTAAAGACGTGAAAAAGTGTGTTCTGTTTCTGCAAAATGGGTACAAACCTTACTGGGAATGTTTATAAGACCGCTTTATTTGTAATTATTGGCTATACTGACAGCCGTCAGGTTGGTAGGTCTTATAAACTGTGTCAGTTTTGATGAGAATTCCAAGACAGCACCAGGACGATTTTAATTCTTTGAAATAGAGTCTCCTTTTGATCTAAGCTCATTTCATCGTTGTGTGCCCTGGTGAAAGTAGTTTTTGTTTTTTGCTGTGAGGCATAATTCTGTTAACCGAGATGGCGTTGTAAATTTCAGCTTATAATGATTATAATCGGTCGTGGCGTGTAATCGTTCGATTTTTTAGCTTTAGTTAAAGTGCCACTGAGACGAAAATTCGTGGTTTATTTCGGCCAAATTCTGTCGCAGAATAACGCGTTGTGTCTATATTTACCCAGAAAACTGAACAAGAAACCGCCGATCCTAATATTCTTTAGCTCCAAAGTTGTGTAAAATGTGTCCACCATTACTGAAAACGTGTTCCTGGGTGATTGCGCAATTTAATAGCTTGTGACGTCAGAGGCTCACCTCAGTCGCGTTTCCTTGTGTTTGGACTCAAGATGCCTACCGTCGACTGCGAAACCTCCGAAAAGTATTTCTACGATTCGGAACAGTCTTTAGCTTCTGAAGCATCAGAGGATTCATTTCATTCGGCAAATGAAGAATTTTTCTTACCGTACCGTAGATGTACGATGTAAGAACTGATGTCAGGTTATAAGCTTGTAAACAACTGTTCAAAGTTGTTTTTCTCGCCTTATTGGCGGGAGTTCAAAATATGCGCAAAATAATGCTTCTATAGTGATTACAATTCAGGCACAAGTTGCTCAATGAGCGGATAACTCTTATCCAACGGATAAACGGCTGTCCAGCTATTCGAAAAACTGATGTTTTAAGCTTTGGAAATTTAGACAAAACACCTATAAAACTCTAGAATTTGATGCTCGCGAATTCTCGAGCATCGGTCAGTTGATTTTATTGTTCGCTTCGTTGGAGAAATGAAAGAACCTATATTTTGTCTGCCGTTGTTTATATTCATTATACATTGTAAAGCACTGAGATTTTTGGCCATTCTTAGCATAGTATCGGAAACTTTCTTGAAGAGCCGTAATGCTGTAGTCATCTGGCAGTCAGCTGATGAAGCTTATCGTGTCTACCATAGTACAGTGGTCGCTTAATGCATTGAAACACAAGTGCTTGGCGTTTCTAAATATTTTGAACAGTTTTTGTAGAATTCTTAGCTTGAGCCGAAAAAAGTGAAATCAACCAAAACCTTTTTTTAAGAACTGGAGGGCTTGTGTGACCGGAATCTAAATATTTGTAGTACAAATCAAAGCCACGAGGAAAACTTTCTGCTGCTCAACAACAACATGCAGACCGCCGAGGAAACGAAACTTTCACTTGCTTTATTCATTGCACGAAAATAATAACTTGATATCTAATCATTTTTCTTGGTAGTTCATTTACTAAGATTGCTATGACAGTTAAAAGAAATAACATTGTAAACACCTTAGACAAATAGTGGCGTGTGATATTTTTTCCCAACTTAAATTTCCACGCAAGACGAGCCAACCTGTTGAAGCCTTCATATATTTCGAACAATAATGTTAATCGACTCTTTACCGACAGGGAATAAGGAGAAACGTTTCTCGACATTCAAGATGGTATGCTATAAAATAAATGACCATGCTTCTAAGCGATTACTGCTTTGAAATTAACACACGCGGCATTAAAAAAAAAAAAGGAAAAAAAAAGCTAAGCACTACAAACTATTGGCTTAATCGCGGCGGTCCTGCATTCGCCCAGGATGCATTTTAGGAGGACTACGCCGAATTTCTTCGCCCTAGCAGACGGCAGAACTGAAAGGGTTTTCCACAAGCAAAATAAATTTTAAAGTACGTTAAAAGAAAATAAGTTTTGCACAATGGTGGATGCGTTGAAAAAGAAACAAACTATCACTTCAACTGCGTTAAGATTAGGTACCTTTCGCCTCGTTTTTTCCAGATCTTTTTTTCCATATAGCTGGAATGGACAATGAAATAATCGACCTCTGGGATCCTTCGACATGAACAGCCCTCTGGAAACACTCGTCAGTGAAGTGATCAGAACAGCCGACAAAAATACCTCTCGGGTTGAAATTTGCACTGTGTGTGAGTACGAACATCATCCATTTTTCCATTGCGGGTCCGCTCGCAAGGCTTTGATGAAGCGAAATACCAGCTTGGGGTTGGATTTATTGTTGTAGCATTGTACAACACAAGTAATACCCTTTATAACTGCTGCAGCAACGAACATTTCAAGGTCGTACAGTAAACAGTTGGCAGGAAATCTTCCCTCGACGACGGTTAAATTTCCCGCCGCGGCAAGTACGGTAACCATATGAAGGTACTAGGTTTGAGGTGAGCCTCTAGCGTCATTTCCGCTAATTCGCAAGCCAGCTTCCGGAACAAGGGCCAGTAATGGCGGCCGTAAAATCTCGACAAAAACCGTCCGAAAAAAGCGACTTCCAGTCGTCGTAATGAGTTGAAATTTGGCATGGTGACTAGCAACCACAGACTATTTTCGAAAATGCAAAACTATGGAATACCAAAATTCTGGTCCCAGTGGCACTTTAACGGAGGATATGCAAAACGATATTATTTACCTGATTCACCTAATTTAAGTGATTTTAAGCAGGCTTTAAAGGTGACTAAACCGAAGATTTGCTTGATTATCGCCTGTCACAATTTCATTAAGGCGTTATTTGTGATTTTGCCGAAATTCAGCTGGCATTCGAAAAGACAAGTAAGAAGGTCCTTAAAAAAAAACAAAACTAGAACTTTTTAGAACTGTGTTTAAAGACTCTAAGTTTACAACATTAGAGAGGCAATACCACATATATTTCTACTGAGCTGTTTTGGGCCTGTTTTGGCGTGCAAGTGAACAGCTGAAAATATAGGTTCGATCTGCGCTTCTTCCCTTGGGGAACACCGTGAGACTGAAAACAACACCGTGTCTTAATTGATTAAATAAGACCCATTGTGTACATCTATATAGCTATAGAATTTTGGATGTTGCATTTTATTTTGAAGAACAACAATCTTGCAAAGAGTGCAAAATGTCAGGCTGGCGCACAGCCAAATTCGAACAGATTGTTTTCAACCGTATTTCGTTCAAATTAGATATTTCGAAAAACTAGTCCCATGCCACTTTGTTTAGTATCTTAAACCTGCTGTACAGAAAAAAATGACCAAAATCAAATTGTTGACCGTAACCGCGATTTTTCCGATTTTTTTTTTTATATTTACTGACATTCACTCTTATAAGGTGAACGTAACTTATGCTTAAAATAACTAATTATTCACACAGCAGGTGTATGCGACAAATCTTAGTTAAAAGTTCTCCCAAAAATAGATATGAAAATACGCACCAAAAAACCTAGGGTTCGAACAAGAAAATGATACAATTAACTTCTAAGACCGATTTTTTAGTAAGATGCCCTTTTTTCTTTTTCCTTTTTTTGTTTTTTGTTTTTATCATCGACGACGTACATCAACTGTTTTTTGTTAATGGTATAGTGATCACCTAATAATGATAAGTAGCAAATGTATATTGACATACGAAATTCAAGGCTGCTTGGAAGGAAAAGTTATAATTTCTCAATCTAATGGCACAAATGCCTGGTTTCATGATTTGTGAGCGGCAGGTTTTTACCGAATGTCAAGATAAAAGTTAAGCTGTTTCTAAACGACGAGGTACTTGTTTTACTATTATTTTGATATATGTCTGCGCCAGTTGCTGTTTTAACCCAAGCATACGCTTATTGTGATAATCTCGCGTTTTCTTTAGGAAAAATAACTGGTTAGTTTTGTTCTTAATCCCACTGCACCTCAGTAAGTCAGCATAGCTTAACTGATAAGGGAAATTTTCAAGTCCTATTTCATTTCACAATGCTGTATAGTAAGCGGAAGTCGTGATGCTCAACTTATTATTATTTTTTCAGAAAAAAAAATGACAAGTGAAAGATATGAATATATAAATTGATAATTAATATGACAAATTTGCTGCGAATGATACAGCAAAATAATGTGCCTGTCTTTAAGCCCGATAAAGACAAACAACAGTTCAGCAAATGAGACAGAAATAGTCAAAATGTGCCTCTTTGTTCATCCTTTTTGTGAAAAATCTACAATTATAAATTGCTCCTTTAGTCAAGCTAATTCTCCCCAGGCTAAGCAAAATCCTGTGAGTATATTAATTCCAAACAATGAAACCAACCTTGAGTAACGGGCTTATGAATAATAATAGTATGATAATAATAATAATCATCATCATCATCATCATCATCATCATCATCATTTTTTATTAGGAAGCACTCTCACAATTGTGGTTTTCAGAAAGATCCTATAAAGAGGTCCTAAAAATTTCAAAACAATGTACAATAAGTAGTAAAAGCTATGTACAATAAATATATAATAGATAGCCGAGATGAAATTAAATAAAAATTATACTATGTTTGCCTGACGCCAGGAAGACTACTACGAACCATAACCTACTATTACGAACCATAAAATTGTCATAATATGAGAAGAACGTACTGTTTCGTCTATAAGTTACTATTTATCTGAGATTCTAGGAGTCACCGTTTGTGGTTTATTCACTGCGCGTTTACGTGAGGCTATATTATAATTATCATATCATTAAATCGATATGACGTTTTCCTGCACAGTCCGGAAACATATGAAAACTACCTCCAGGGTTTAAACCACGTTATCGGTCGCTAATATGCCATGACTGCTGACTACAACAAACTCGATAACGAACTTCAGTAAGTCGCACTCTTATGTTGTTTAAGCTTATGTTATTCCCGTTCTTACTTTGTTAATTCCACTCAACTATGCGAAATGTCTTTCACTGTATTTACATTAATTTAATCTCTGGGTTGATGGGATTGTTTTCTGTCTTCAAAATTTGCATTTAAATCGGACAGTCCTTTATTAAATGGAAAGGAGTTTCCAAAGTACAAGATATTTGAAAGCCTGCTCACGACTGATGACAATACCCTGGAGTGGCTTCAGAAATTTAAACAGCAATTCACGCCAGAAATAGCGATGTTGGCTTAAGCCTCAGACGTGAGCGGTGCAGATCGATGGCAATATGTGATACTGCTATACTACTGGGATAACGTAAAATATAATTGGCGATTTCTACCTGGATCAAAGGTAAAAGAACATATTTATAATAGTTTAATCAATCGAAGTTTTTAAAATTGCTTGCAGACAACATTATTTTGTTTGTTAATGTCAGGGAAAAAATACATTTTTTCTGGTAACAGCTGTGAAGAGATTAAAAACTGAATAATTTAGTTGCTGAATAAAAGCCGACAATATGGTGTTCACTTCAGCATAGCACGGCACAGCATGGTTATCGCTCTCTTGTTTTACATAAGCAATTGACAAAAACTCAGCATTAAAAGAATCCATGCTGAGCAAGTAGAAGTGAATATGGTCGGCAGTAAATGCAATTCATGATCAATTCGCTGAATTCTATCATCAACAATCATGATTACAAGGCTTCGGTAAAGTTAAATTGGTTGAAGTGATTCAATGATAAAGTTTGATGTCATAAATATTTTCCAACATTTAATATTTTACCATTTGCTTTAAATGCACATCAAAAATTATAACCTATAGCTGTTAAGTTATAACGTAATCAACACATATCACGTAACGCGTGGATGTTGTGTTCCTGAGTGCCGATCTCTTCAGACACCCAATTCTATTTTACGTGAATCCCTGCAACAGACGTGACTGGATGACGATTCTACCCACGTATGCATTACATTTTGAGGAATCTATAAAGCAGTTGTCTATCACTGTACGTTAAAACGCGAATTGGGCCAAATGAGCTAATTATTCAGTTGGACGTTGAGCTAAATAGCAAAGGCCGAATTTTGCCAAGTACAATTAATTGCCTTTTCACTCAACTCTCCAATCACACTAAACCATAGCACCAGTCAAATCAACGTATTACTAGGAACATCAAATCAAAACATGGTTTGTTCGCATTTCTTTATCTAGTTCATTTTCGTTCAATATAATTTTCTCTCATTTTCACATCGCTGTTAAGTTATCTTTAATGACGTAATTAACACATAACACGTAATAAGTTTATGTTGTGCTTTAAACTCAAACCAGATATTTGTTCAGCTGCAGGGTAGGCTGAACCAAAAAGCTTCGTAAGTACGTTTCTTAGCTTTGCGTCCAAGTTGCCACTAAAGCGAGATATTTGGATCATTTTTCCTTATAAAAGGTTAGAAAAACTTTCGTTTCCCATCGCACAACAGATCCAATTTTTTCAAAAAAAGAAAACTGATGAAAAGAAAGTCTGATTTCATTCGCAACTCTTCTTTCGCGGGTTTTACCAAGTTTAATTTGCCTTTTACACATCTTAAAGTAACTCTGACATTGAAATCACCCCTTAAAATGACGCCTTGGAACACATTTTAGAGTGATAGCGGCTCGTTACGGGATATAATCAAGGCTCGCTTCGAATTATTTGTATACTAATTTGTCAATGTTTCTTTCCTCGGCCGTTTTTTTAACCCGACGTTTTTTAACCCACATTTACTAGCCTAATAAAACAGCCGACGTTTAGCGAGGTCGCCACTTGAGCCCTCGCAAAACGACGTCTGAGTAACGAGCGCAGAAATTCCATACTGATGACGCGTCACTACCCAGAGCTAGATAGTACTGATTGGTTGAAACGCGAGGGAATTTCGTTTGAACCAATCAGAAGCACTACCAAGATCTGGGTAGTGACGCGTCATCAGTATGGAATTTCTGCGCTCGTTACTCAGACGTCGTTTTGCGAGGGCTCAAGTGGCGACCTCGCAAAACGTGTGCTGTTTTCTCAGGCTAACATTCACGAAAGAGAGGGCGATGGCAAACACAATATTTTATGGAGGCGTCCTTACAGGAGTGAGGTTTTGTCAGAGGACTGTACTGTAACAACCGTAGTATTCAATACTTAATTTTCTTGTTTGCAGAACTGGGGCGGCGATTTTTACGGCGTTATTGGTTTTGATTTGCTGGTGGGAAGGCTTTATTGTAGTTCTACCATGATACTTCGTTTGTCCTTGTTGTTAATTTTGCTGGGGAATGAGGTCACTGGTCTTGGTAAGAAAGCCTTTATGTCAATAGTGGTTCTTGTTGTTACATCTATATTTTATAACTGGCCCATTTACCTTGTTTCAGTAAAGGTCCTGTTAGGTCACGGTCAAATAAATTCAACACCATCCAAAATATATTGATGGATGCATCTTTGCTGTACTAATGATTGATGGAAGTCAAACTTGTTCAATTTCATTCAACATCCTGTAAAATCATTTGATGTTAGTTAACAAGGTGCCTGAATTTTCTAACTTGCCAAATTCAACGACTTTAAACGGTGCTGAATGGAAGTGTTGATTCCGTTTGGCATGAGGCCTTGGCGTTAAGTAATAGGGTTCCATTCATTTAGGCTTTGTTTCTGCCAAGGTAAGAGCTTATGTAAAGCCCAGGTAGGGATAGGTGATGACGTCATAATTTGGATTGGATTGGAACAATAGGCTTGTCCAAACTTGCCCACTCTCTACCAACACTGATTGGTTCTCGAGCTCTCCATTGTCCATTTCAAAGTATAGCGCAGAAAAGTTTTGAATCTCTCATCTCTTGCCTTTAACTCGAGCTAAGAATATTTATTTCGCTTGAAAGTTATGTCTGTGTTTTCTAAATATCCTTCCTCTCAAAGCCACCTTAACATGAAATTAACTCGGCTTGTTCTGGCATAAAGTTTTCCAGGAATCTGCTATGAGAAAGCATAGAAGGATGTAGAAGGTGTTCTTCAAAGGTTAGCTCGATTGTTTAGGGCTCGACAAAAGTCCCGTCCGGTCGTCCGGGACAAGTAGATTTTGAGGTCGGGCAAGTAACTTCTCAGGGTCACGTGCCCGACGGGCAAATGCTCGGGCAAACCCTCCATCAAATTACATTTTGAGTCTGTCAAATAAGTTACAAATAATTAAGCACTAACAGCAGACGCCGTTTAGCAAAGCTGCGAAAATTGGTGAGTTAAATATCAATCTGGTCTGATGTTTTTATCAGTTGATTTGTCAGTCACGCAATCGCTTAAAATGACTTTTTCTAAAACATTTTGTAAGGTGTTTAGTTTTAAAGCGCACTGAAGCACTTAAGAGTTGATCGGTTTTGGTAACAGTAAATTAAATCCCTCCCTGACCTGTGAATTGGTAAACAAAGTTCAGAGAACATGCGATGAAAACGCTGCTGTAGCTAAAACGGCTTAGTTTTGTGCTTAAACTGGGAAGCCTTTTTCAATTTTTAGGCAAAAATCTACTAGCTGTTAGCAGATCCTTTATGCATCAGTCTTACAAAGGTTTCTTTTCCGTATTACAAGTATACTTTTTTGCGCTGCATACACCATATGTAGACAGAATTGAAGCGAGAAAGTAGAGTAAACATATAAGCTTGAGCTTGCGTTTTATATAAAATTTTGAATGTGTGGTAAATTGCTTCTCAATCTGTGGTAACTGTAAGTATATATCAAACAATAGAAGGCCAATTCAGGGTTAAAAACGCGAGCATATTTTCAGGCTTTTCATGCTCTGAGTTCTGGAAAGATGACGATCTGAGAATTACACTGGTTGGTTGCCACGTGATCAAAATCTGCCTTGATCAAAGTTCAGGGCTCGAGACTAACTCTTCAGGGCTCGAGACTAACTTTTCAGCTTAGTAGCCAAGTGGCTAGTGAGAGGTTTGATTTCACTGATTTTACCAGCCAGACCTTTTTGCTTTATCTCATACTGTGTTCGATATGTCCAATTTTTGGCCGAGGTAAGTGCTGTAAACATGCCTCTCTGTAATCACAAGACTGAAGAACTTAAATGTTGGCTATTCTTTCCAACGGTTAAAGATCCTCACACATGGAATACAAAGTACTATGTATCTTCAGGGCAAATTCCCAGGCGCGATGTAGTTCACGCCTCTCTTTTCCGTTTCGGTCAGTTCATGACGAATAACTCGAACAGTTAACCTTATATGAGCATGTCATCGTACGGCGAAACGTTGGGAAGACAAGACTAACATTGTACGAATGTCGTAAGGTACGGAGAAACGTCAAAAAGACAAGACTGATACAGCACTCAACTCACGTACGGAGAAATGTCTACAAGAGAAGACCAGTAACTTATAAGCATATTTAAGTGCAGAGAAACGTTGAGCAGAAAAAAACTAGTAAGGTTTGAAGTTAATAAGGTACGGAGAAACGTTGAGAAGTCATATGAAACACGTTGGTTGCAAATGTACTACAGTAGGGAGAAACGCTGCCAACATACCAAGATACAGAGACTAAACAATGAAATACGCAACCACTAACTAACGGAGAAACGTTATTAGACAAAACTAATTCCCTATGACTGGAACGTGTGTGACGTTCGGAAGAACGCCGAATGGACAAACTGAACTATTACAGTGGGACAATAAATTACCAAGAAACGTAAACGAGACAACTAAAATCACACTAACTTATGGATAAACGTTGAGAAGACAAGACTAATACCGTATGAACATACTCACGTACAGAGAAACGCTAAGCAGTGTCGACTTATCGTACGAATGTACTAACACACTGTAAACCTTAGGAAGAGCAGAACAATGTCATGCGAAGGTACAAAGAAACGTTGAAAAGGCTAGACTAACAAATTGACGAACCTACTTACGTACGGAGAAACGTTGTGAAGACGTTACAAAGAGAGAAACGCTGGGAAGAGAAACTATCCGGTGGTACAAACGTAGCAATTAATGGAAAAAAGTCGATAACAGAAGACTAGAGAATTTGTGTGAACCTACTAACGTGCAGACAAATATCATATGAACGCACTAATGGACATTTCAAGGAAACGCATGGTGAAACGTTCTGATTCTGAAAACGGCTAATTTCGTTCGAACGTAGAAATGACGGAGAAAACGTTTCCATCTGAGACAAGAATTAGTTGGGCAAAACGTTGAGAGGACAAAACAAGTATCATACGAACATTATGATACCCTTCTACGGAATAAGTTTTAGTTTCTGCTCACTCAATTTGCTTTTGGGATCCGAACATCAGAAGCAATAATATTTAGTTAAGTTTCCATCAGGTGCTTTAGTGCTTTGAAATTTTCACTAGCCAAAATGGCTAGTGAAAGCGCAAATTAAACTTACTAGCGAAAACGGAATTTCTACTGTAGTCTGTGACTAGTTGGCTACCGTTAGTCTCAAGCCCTGACATAAATAGACAATAATACATGGGCGCGCGGAGATATGGAATTTCTTTTCGAGTGTTCAACGCGATATCTCACTCGTTCGCTACGCTCACTCGTGAGATATCGAATTGAACACGAGACGAGAAATTTCATATCTCCAAGCAACCATGTATTATTGTGTTTATTATATAAACACAAAAGCCCACAATATTACTGAAACAATTTTTATTTAAAGGCAACAGCAGTAAGCGTAGAGGCAAAAGATAAAAGTGATTCCGGTTCAACTCACTAAAACAAACAGTATTCAAATACATTCATTAACACAATAGAAAACTTTTCACTATTATTTTATTTTCATGCTATTATTACTACCCTTTACTACTTTATTTGTCCGTATTCATCAGTAGACAATCTAAAGTCACCGAACCTTCTTGCTCCAGATTAAACTTGCGACGTATTAAATAACTGGAATAGCACTTATCGATTAACCCGAATATGGTCATCCTCAAATTCGGCAAAGTCGCAAGTCGCCGTTAGTAGTCGAAGCCTACACACAAACTGATCCGCAGTGTCAAAATTGAGAAATTCGTTTAAACAAGTGCCTCTCGAACAATTCAACTGTCAAACGTTGTCCTTCGATAACAGACTCGCTGTAGCGTAGGTTTCTAAGATAACGCTCCACAGAAGCGATAATTCCTCTGAGTGTTGTTGGCTCATATTCATTACCAGACTATTCTTACAGACAATAGAAATCTGCTGAGGTAAGCGTCTAATTCTGGCGGCGGTATGTCTTGGAGTTGTCTTGTTTCGTTTTCACTTGGCAAAAACGACTTCATCAATGCTACGTCGCTGTGCATTTCTTTGAGTGTTTTTGTTGGCTGCAGCTTCGACAAATCTTTCAATATCTTCGTCAGTGAGGGACATGAATCTTTCACTTGCCGAATTTTTGCTCGAGGACATCGTAACCTGTTAGTAGTTATTTCTTTTTTGAACAAGCCAAGCGAACAGCGATCGAGAACGACGAAATCATGGCAAGCCGTTGTCAAAAGTGGCGCGAAAGAAGGCGCGTGACGTTGCGAAAGCTGATTGGCCGTATTTTCACATGTAAAATTATCGTAATTTTACGTGTACCAAATACGATTTTTCTCAGTGGTGGAAATCTCTATAAAACACTCCAGTTTATATAATAATGTGTATTTTGAACATGCTCTGTTAAACATTAAGACCTATGTTTTACTTAACCGTCAAACTCTTCCAAATAACCTCGAGGGTTTTTCTAATTCACTAGCTTAATCCTAAATTAATGTGTACTTATTACATGTGCCTTAAAAATAAAACTCTTTAAACTCTGATCCACGCTAACTTAGTGCATTCGGTTAGTAAACATAGGTGTTACGTACTAGAACAGTATCATGAAATCGACAGGAGGATAGTAAATGGGAACGATCTCCCAAAACGTTAACAGAAGGAGAGCGATCACTCATTTAAACACTCAGTGAGATCTTTGTCCATGCCTCATGAATTATTAATGAGCATGAGAAATTTTTTTAAACACGGGCAAGTGGGAAATTGGCTCGGGCAAGCAAATTCTGTGACCTGCTTGCCCGAAGGGCAAGCTTGAACTCAAGTTTTTGTCGCCGTGAGCCCTGTTGTTAGGGGAACCTGAGCGAAATTTACAAACTCTTCGCGACTTTTTCAAGGAAGGGAAAAATCACGTTTTCTCTCTGAGTGGCGATCTCTTTAGACACTCACTTCTATTCTACGTGAATT
The DNA here is from genome assembly GCA_964017195.1 of Siderastrea radians. Classification (NCBI taxonomy): domain Eukaryota; kingdom Metazoa; phylum Cnidaria; class Anthozoa; order Scleractinia; family Rhizangiidae; genus Siderastrea; species Siderastrea radians. Next base: position 37,930,568 of record OZ024889.1, on the reverse strand, counting down.
CCTACAACAGAAGTGACTGGATGATGATCTAGCCACGTGAGTAACCCTTCAAGATTGTGTAGATCAATTCTAGTGAGCGATTGTTAACTCTAAGATTTGGATTTGGTCGCAAACTCCTAGCGTTGCGGCTACAAAAGAGCACGAGATCACAAAGGAAGGATTGCTGTGGTGAACCAAAGAAAGACGACCCTGCAAACGGAAACGCTAATGCTGTCAAACGAAAACGGCACCTAAACTCGGAAGCCAAATTCAAAATCAAGGATCAACACAAACCAAAGCAAAAAAGGCTAACAACATTGAGGACCGAGATTCCCAAGGGCCGTCGACCAGTGCTTTAAAGACAGAAAAATAGTTGCGAGAAAGATTATACTTTCTAATAAAACTTAGATTCCCTGTGAAAGAGGAACTTAAATTATGTTGTTGTAAGCGGAATTACCGCTTACCCGTTGTGCAACTATACAGGGTTTCTTTATAGCTCTCGACGCATAAGTAATCTATTGCAGCATGCATTTTTGTATCTTTTTTTATGAGCGCTGAGTGACCTATGTATTGACTGAAACATAAAAGGACCGTGTGCTAACTATAAAAGGTAAAATCAGTTGGAAGCTTCGCTTGTTTAAAAAGCATATTATCTGGGTGTTGCTCAATTCGATGAAAACTTTTCTCTCGCGCAAAGTCTTTTCTTCTTGCAGCAGCTTTAGCCGTTGACTATAATCTAACAGATGCTCACCGGTCAAGTGGTTGCCAGTTTTACAGGATATCTGGCACTAAAAAGCATGCAATTTTCATCGAATTGAGTGACACACACAAAGCATGCTTTTCAAACAAGCCAAGCTTGGAGTTGATTTTATAACTTTAATAGCTAGCACACGGCCCTTTTATGTTTCAGTCAATAAACACTTCACTCAGCGCTCATGAAACCAGAGATACAACAATGCATACTGCAATACACAATTTATGTGACGAGAGCTATAAAGAAACCCTGCATAATTACACAACGGTTAAGCGACGAGTCCACTTATAACAACACAGTTTTCCTCGTTCACAGGGAATCTAAGTTTCAGTGAAAAGTATAAACTTTCTCTCGATTTTCGGGCGGCCAAAAAGCGATAATTGCATCATACGTGCGTAAAAGCCTACGGAAACGCTTGCAACGTAGGCTTAGAGGTAAAGGATTAAAAAATTTGGCTCGTTATATTCAAATGGATAATGGAGAGCTTGAGAACCAATCAAGATTGGTAGAAAGTGGGCAAGTTTTGTGTAAGCCTACTGTTCCTGTTGTTCCTACCGTGTAAGAGTGATGCTCATTAGTTTGGAGACAATATAAATTATGACGTCACTATCTATTCTTACCTAGATACTTGTACACTATTAATTATTTACCCAGTAGGCTTTACGTAGGCACTTACCTACGCCGTAACAAGGCCTAAATCAATGGGACCCTACAACTAGTGACACTCATTAGTATGGAGGCAATCCAAATTATGACCTCATCACCTATCCTTACCTAGGCACTTATACACTATCATTGGTTTACCTAAGCTTTACCTAGGCTCTTACCTAGGCTGCTAAGCATTTACTTAGGCAGTAAGGTAAGTTAAAGTCGCACACGAGCCAAGGAGGCCCACACGGCCGAAGCTTATCCCTGTTTCTGTAGCATGAAGCTGCTACACCCCCCTGGATGGAACGCTAGTCCATCGCAGGGTTACCCCCAGCAATATGCCACCGGTACCCTTTTTGTACACCTGGGTGGAGAGAGAAAATATGTGGTAAAGTTTTTTGTCTAAGGAAACAACACCATGGCAGGGACTGGGCGACCTTCAGATCTGAAGTCCAACGCGCTAACCTCTACACCACCGCGCCCCATTGCCCAGGCAGTATCAAGGCCAAAATCAGTGGGGCCGTACTACTATTGACGAATTTCAATAGGCATAATGCCATAAGCTGAGCAATCGCCTACCCTAATTGAATAAAGGGATTAGCTTCTAGGGAGACTGCTTCGAACAACTTTATAAGGTAAATTGCTACCATAAAGAATTTCAAAATTGACGTTGCGAACGTTCGCCCTTCGCCAGAACGAAGGGCAAACGCTCGAAACGTAAGCCATTTGTAGTATTTCAGCTCCAAGTTACTAATAAAGCTTGCAAATTCCAAACCATAAGCAATCAGCGAAATGCAACTCTTGAAAAATTCCTAAACTTCCTAGACAACTCGAAAAAGTAACTATATATTTTTGCCCTAATAACAGTTCTGAATATTAAAGCAGTCATATATTTAACACCTCCAAATCTTTTGAGTGACTTTCAGTAAGAATCCAACATTAACACCAGAAGTTGAAAAATCGATTTCTTTCATTTTTTGCTCAAATGTGGCTCGTTTCCGCCAGTAGTCGTAGATGGTACATCTACTGACGATTCACAGTTCAATTGACTCTGATGATGACTTCCGCTTAGGTTGTCGAAACGTCAGTCGAGATCATCACAAACAGTCTTTCCCGGGACTACCCTCACCCGGACGATCATAATTTACCGACCTATAATATTAGTCTCTTCAGCACATCTTCCAAGTCACCAAATTTTGACAACTGGTGCTTCAGGTCAAGTTGAACTTTGCCGTATCCCGAAATACACAGAAATTTCCTTGTTAAGCCATGCAATCTCTCTCTTCTATGTCGTCGCTTGATTACTTAATGACCTCCAACTATCTTCGGGAAAAAAATTCAACGATAATGGCGAGTTGTCGTTAAACTGACGTTGCCGTTAGCAACCTTGACATTACATGACATCAGTAATCTATGTGAAGTCATATATCCAAATTTGGTCAAAAATTGAGTCACGGTAACTGGCAACACAAAATGGAATATTTTCATTCAAAGGAAAGAGACAATTTATTCTTGTTTTTTTTTGTTCGTTTGTTCTCGGCTGGAGAGGGTGGTGAGCAACCTCGTTCCCAGGGCTTTTCCCTTAGAAAATGGGAGGGGGGCACCCCATCCATTTCCACCCCTCCCATTTTCTAAGGGAAAAGCCCTGAGAACGAGGTTGGGGGGGGGTGGGTTCATTTTTCAGGCTACCTAGCCTTATAACCAAACAAGGCAACAACAGCAACAACCCTGAACCACCATTTCATCTTAGCCAACCGCGAAACTTAGCTGAGTCATCGCAAAAATGCTAACCTGCGATCAGGCTCTGTTTTCGTTTCGCTGGGTGAAATATTCAGACATAGAGCCTGACACAACTCTCCTACGAAACGTCTACCGCCGACTTTTTTAATTGATTGACCTTCAACAAAACAGCCAATCAAAATTTCTTCTGCTTGCGCGATCTTCGGTATGCAAATTTCCCATAACGGGATTTCGCAAAAAGTCCCGCAAATGTCGGCAAAAATAAGAGAATCACAAGCTACGATTTATCTTCTAGGCACGAGCGCTCAAATTTACACGATTGCTAACTCGAAGGTACTCGTTCCGGTATTGTACATGGTTGTCCTGTCTGAGCCGAAACTGAATGAAAATTCAGAACACGACGAGCTCGAGGTGGTTATGTACCAAAATATGCTGCATGTTTGAATCCTTTCACATTTCAGGTGGTATCCAGGAACATTCTCTACGCATTCACCGATTTTCTGCGTAAAAAACCTTGGGAAAAAGAGAAGTACCTTCAATTTCATTCTTTAAAATAAAGATATAAGCTTAAGTCTTAAACAAAACTGTGTATAAACAAACGAGTATTTTGTAATTTAATTTAGTTTCAGAAGTAATAAATATTTGAGATTAGCAGCGCATTTTAAAACGAAGAACATTTATCATAAAACTACTCAGATATTTTGATATCAATGTCAAAGATCAATAAAACGACATTAGTAACACTGAATGAATAAACTGAAAATCTTTATTACTTAGGTAAAAACGAACACAGCATCTTGCTGATTGCGGCTATCGCTAAACAGTTTACCAAAGTTTAATTATCGGTTGACTTGTTGATCATTCTTGGCGAAAGATACTAGTCCCTCTGCTGTTCGTTTTGTTTCGTAAAACACGGATACAACCACTACTCTGTTTATATTTTCAATACTAGCTGAAAGCCCTCAAATGAAAATTTCGAGACACGATGCGATAACACGGGATACTTCACTGTTGCTGTACTTCTCTGCTAGTAGTATAACCGGAATTAAATGAATGCCGGCAAATTGTGTCACATGAGACAACGAAACATCCAAAACCTTCACTTTGCTCAGGTTTTGGATGTTTCGTTGTCTCATGTGACACAATTTGCCAGTATTCATTTAATTCCGGTTATACTACTTCGGTTAATTGTGTATTGATGGCCCCGTCGACAAATACCGGCAAACAACCACCTCTTTTAAACCACCCAGCGCACAAAGCGAAGCAAGCAGGATGGGGGGAGGCAGTACCAACGCGGATGTGTCACGGAAAATCACGTCAGCAATAGAATATAAATATTTTCCAATTGAAGAAATATCTGCACAGGTATATACCGAGATGGCAAGCGTTACCCAAGCCACTGAAGAATTTTTACAAAAACTTCTTGCGGAAATGTCGCCGGAAGATGTGCAGTATTTGATACAATTGCTAGCCGAAAACGCCCCTGCAGCGGGTCCTCTCCACGAGGTTGTACAAAACATAATCGATGAGCGCATTCCCCTGGAAGAGCGCCTACCCAAACCTCTGCTTCCGCGAAAGTACCCCCCAAACGTTCCCCCTCGTCAAAGAAGAGGAATAAAAAGGCAGACAATACTGAAAGAGTTTGATCCTATTCAACCGATAAAGAATCGAGAAAAGAGTTATGAGGGCGTGCTTGCAAATTTGTTTAAAAGAGGTGAGGAAGAGGAAGGTGAAGAAAAAGAAGGCCGTCGTTACATCTTCTGGAGAAAAAGACAAGGACTTGAAAATAACCTTACAGAACAGTTCATGGGAAAGATAAGGGAGAAGGTCAGAACAGCAGCCTACTTGCGCCACAACTATTCTTATTGGTTGGAAAACATCGAAGACGGGACTATTCTCCTGTTTTATAAAAACCAAGGAGGCTCACCTTGGATAAACAGGTATGTTGAAGCGGAAAATTGGTTGAGAGAAAAGGAGGAGGCACGCCTGAACATTGATAACATAGAAAGACCAAACACAAAATGGGTGTTTAGGTGTTATTCTGATGTTGATGTAAAGGTCGTGCTCGACCGTTAGCCACTGTTGGGCACAGGCCCCTTGCCAGACTGGCTGCGTACCTTTGCGCGTGGGCGCGCGGGACCAATGGCAGCACTTGACACCTACCAGGACAACTTGTGTCTCTGGCGTTGCATTGCGGTACACCGCGGTGCAAGACCAGATCGAAGCACAACAGCAGCACGAGAGCTTGCTAAGAGTTTCTTCAAACTCAGAGCTGCTCCAAACGACAGGCCGAAAACATCGCTCGATGAACTTGATCAGGTTGAAAGACACCTGAAACAGGGAGCAGCTTTCTCGGATTGGCTCAGTATCCGTGTCTATGAGCCTGTGCGCGTGGAGGGTGAAGTGGTATGGCACCTTAGACGAAACCCACCAGCCAAGTTGAAGAACATTTTGACAATCGGAATTTACGAGGGGCACGCGTTCGTCATCAAGGATATTTCGAAGCTTGCAAGAACGTATGCATGTGTTCATTGCCGTGCAAGATTCACTCAAGCTTGCAACCTTCAACGGCATACCGAAAGGTGCGCCCAAGGGAAGACGGTGATTGATTGCCCGGCCGAAAGAGTCGAAGCACCGCAGACAGCTTTCGAGAAGGCCTTCTATCCAAAACATACAGTTTCTCCAGATTCTCTTCGCTGGCTCGAACAAGAAGCGGCACGGCGGAAAATTCACATTCACCACGCGGCATGCGGGCACGGCGGCGAGCGATGGGTTGAGCGCGCTTCTGTCGACGGGTACAACCATGAAACGAGGACTGTATTTCAATACCACGGCTGTCACTGGCACGGATGCCGAAAATGTTTCCCGAGTGATCGTGATATCATTACTCACAATGACCAAACACGAGAAGACCGGTTCAAAGCAACTGTAAAACGCACAAAAGCGCTCCGAGCTGCTGGCTACCACGTAATCGAGGCATGAGCGTGTGAAGTAGGGGAAATAGATGTGGAGTTGCCACGGCCAAATGCAAAGCTACCCACACGCGATCTTGTATGACTTCGAAGCATACGGAGACAAGAATCAGCGGAAGGAGCCAACAGACATGCTCACGATCGAGAACGCACACGTACCAATCTCGGTGAGCATTGGGGACACCCTCGAACGCGAGCCCACACACATTTGTGAAAAAAATCCAGTGGAGCTGATCCGCAAGTTCATGGAAGAACTGGAGCGGCGCGGGAAAAACATTCGGTCCAAAGTACGAGCTGGGTGCATGCCCGACGACGTGAAGATGCTTCCAAAAGCGCAGCGCCTCAAAATCGAAGAATGGTGCGATCAGGTGCCGGTTCTCGGGTTCAATTCCGGGCGATACGATCTGAACCTGATCTGAGAGCATTTCGCGGAGCGCCTAGCTGACACAACCGGTAAAGTCAGAGTGGCGAAAAATGGAAACAAGATCATGTTTATTCTGACGAACAGCTTTCGCTTTCTCGACATCATGAACTACTTAGGTCCGGGGACCAGCTATGAGAAATTGGTGAAAGCCTATGAATGCGACACTGTCAAATCGTGGTTTCCGTACGAGTGGTTTGACACTCCTGAAAAACTTGATTTTCGCGGTCTCCCGAAATATGAGGAGTGGTATTCGAAGCTGAAGGGCGACTACGTTCTCACGCGGGAGGAACGGGAGGGGTGTCAGCGTCTGTTCAAAGAAAAGGGCATGTGTACCTTCGCAGACTGGCTGCGTTACTACAATAATCTCGATGTGGCTCCCGGCCTCGAGGCTCTGGAAAAGATGCGTGCTTTCTCCACTGATAAGGGAATTGAGATTCTGAAAGACGCTGTCAGCATCCCAGGTGTGAGTTTACATTACTTGCTCCGCGGATGTGTTGAGAGGGACGCGGAGCTTTACAGCCCGGGCAAAGAAGCGTATGAGATGCTGAAAGAAGCTGTTGTCGGAGGCCCAAGCCTCGTTTTCACAAGATACCACGAAGTTGGAGTCACGAAGATAAGGTCTCATCGAGTAGCGGAACCCCGTCTTTGCAAAAATATCCTGCGTTACGACGCCAATGCTTTGTACTTGTCAACCATGCTCAGAGACATGCCTTGCGGAAAGGGAAGGGTCGTGCATTATAACTACCAAGCCGCCGCTCCCATACTAACACAAAGGCTCAAAGAAGAAAAATGGTTCGGATTTGCCGAAGTCGATATAGAGATCCCTGAGCCCTTGCGCCCAAAGTTCGAGGAGATGTGCCCATTCTTCTCGACAAAGAGGTACCAATTGAAGCTGTGCCGCAGCATATGCTTGATTACCTGAAGCGCACGGGGCGAAAGCGCGGAGACGGGAGAAAACTCACGGGAGCATTGTCCGCAAAGAAGATATTGTTATACGCTCCTCTACTTAGATGGTATCTTGAGCATGGAGCAGTGATCACAAATGTTTATCGGACGATTGACTACCAACCAACTAAGATATTCACTTGGTTCGTGGAGCAGGTGGCGGAGGCGTGCCAGACTGGAGACGTGGAAAGAAGCAAGGCGCTGCTGGCCGAGGTGTTCAAGCTGTTAGGAAATAGCGGGTACGGGAAGCTCATCGAAGCCTTGGAGCGGCAAACAAACATCATTTACACCAAAGACGAGAAGGTAGTCGACAGAACCTTGCGAAGCGCATATTTCAGTGATCTTGACGAGATCGGGCAGGCGTATGAGCTGGAAAGCCGAAAGCCTCGGATCACAATCAGAATACCATTTCAGGTAGGAATAGCTGTATATCAACTGGCAAAGCTTCGAATGCTTGAATTCTATTATGAATTTCTGACAGGTATTTTGACAGAAGAGATTTCGAATTCATTCAGATGGACACAGACAGCAATTACATGGCAATCAGAGCAGAAAAGTTGGAAGACATCGTCAAACCAGAGCTGCAAACAGAATTTGAGGCAAAAAAGCAAGAGTGGTTAGCTTGGGACAAGTGGAGCAGTCGGACCCCTGGGCTCTTTAAACTCGAGTGTGAAGGCAGCAGAATGATTGCACTCTGCTCAAAATGTTATTTCGTCGATGAACCTGAGGGCGAAAAAAATAAGTTCAGCACGAAAGGGATGTCAGAGAAACAGAACGAGATCACGTGGCAGCGTTTCAGGTCAGCTTTGGACGGCAGCAAGGACATGGCAACGAACATTGGTTTTCGCATGAACAACGGGAGGATGGTTACGTACGAACAGCAGAAGCTGGGGCTGAGCGCTTACTACGACAAACGCTGGGTATTGGAAGACGGCATTCACACAGAACCGATCGAGTTTCATGGTTAGATTGCCGGTGGTAGCTGTGTATCTGGAGGGACAACCAAAAGCTCTTCGCGGACAAACCCGCGTTTTGGTCCTTCAAACAAATAATAGAGAACCGGTGCATCTGGTTTTATCATAATCTTTTCAATCTCGTAAACTTTCAGAGACCAGATTGGGTCGGTAGCTCTTCGCCGGCCACCTTCAAGTTCACCGGGTTGATAGAGATAGCGAACACTTAAACCAGAGGGGAGCTTCTTTTTGTTTACACCAACGGGTCTCAAATAAGGGGTCGAGGGTTTGGATGGAACAGTTTTCTCTTTGATGGCCTCAACGGGTTTCTGACCGGTCAGTCGAGTGACTTCTTTATTCAAAGCTGAATAACAGCGGGCAGTCGGGACACCCATTCAGTCGATCTTTTGTCTTCTGGGAGGCGCATTTCAACCCCATATTAGTGTCCAAACAGTCGTTCAGCCAGGGTGCGGTTGAATCTTTCAACGATAGCTTGATCACGGTGAATATCCACACGGCCGCGTCTAACCTCGACATTATGTTTCGAAAGCAGTTGATTCACAGCGCCCATAAACTCACGACCAGGATCGACCTGAAGCAGTTTCGGCCACTTCAAAGGACCACGACTATAAATCCGTTCCAGAGCAGCTGCGACTTCTTTGGCCTCTTTTGTGGTCAACGGTTCGGCCTGTTTGTATCAAGAGGCCACATCTACCACTGTGAGGGCATATTTAAAAATTTTACGGGAGCGTGGTGGGCGATCGTGTGGGAGATACAGAAGATCGGCTTGGTGAACTTTGTTTGGAACAGGAACATCAAATTTCGGTCTTGGAATGTACCGTGGGGCTGGTAAATAAACCACATCTTCCGAGCCAGCTGGTAAATAAACCACATCTTCCGAGCCACATCTTCCGAGACTTTCGCTGCCTGGGCTAATTTCTTAATCGCTGCAAACCCCTTCCAATACCCTTGCGGGCTGTAATAAATTTTTGACAACCTATTGAAAATGCGCGCGCTCATTGTATACCATACAATAAAAAAATGGACGACCCATTTGGTTGTTTGCAAGGTGTGAAAATCTCGTCAAAAATGATGCAAGAAATATTGCAAAAAAGAAATGAATTACACTTATGCCCATTATCAAATAGGGTTAATCGTTGTCCTTCATGCAAGGAGCAACTAGTTTATGTGGTGAATGAGTTCTGTCGTGAATGTCCAAAATGTGGTAGAGTGTTTGAATGTAATGATGATGAACAGTTCCAAGAAGAAAATCGGGGAAGAAGTTCCACTGCGCCTCCTACGACTAATGTTCATTTAAAAATGTTTTTCGGAAATGGAACATTGACAAAATGTTTTCTTCCAGCGAGGTCGCTTTTCTGGGTAAGGTTATTGCTCAATTTCAGGAGATAACCGGCAAGTCAGTGAACTACCCCTGTTTTCTGCACAATTATTTTGAAATGGTACCTTCTGAATGCTGGCCCCACAAAAAAAGAAATTATAGAATCTATTTCTCATCACCTTCCTAAAACCTTTGCAAGCAGGCGGCGCGCAAAACAGGAGTTTGAAAAGTGGTGGAACACTACTTCAAGCCCAACCCCAACTTTTGTTTCAAATTAATTGTGTTCCTCGCAGCCGCATGACCCCACTGCCTTTGTTTCAACGGAACTGCGTCAAGAGCCTTCACCATTTTTTGTCCGCTTTGTGTTTGCAATTTTTTTCATTTTCACCGTATTTTTTGGTTCGGTTCGAACAAACACCATAGTCCACGTCATGTTGCATTGCGATTGCGTCTGTTGCCCCTGTTGGTGGTTGATATATTTCCCGAATCTGACCCGTTTCTGGATCGTAGTTCACCTGCTGTTCAAGGGGATTATATGGCCCGGTATAATTATGCCCTGGTAATGTCCAACCCCGTTTTGGTTTGGGAAGTTTTCCTATCACTGAATGGATGTCAAACCCAGCCCCATCTAAATCCGATCTGTCCGTTTTGTGGCGTCTGTTTGGCCGAACTTTGGTTGAAATTTGATCGATCATTTCACTGCCAACTTTTTGAAAAACTGGGAGGACTCTGTCTAGCGTATAATTTATTGCTTTCTTTTGCAGGTTGGGGTTTCGCAAAGCTTCAGACGCATAATAACGTCCAGCCTCAAACCCTTTTTTCGCAAGAAATGGGATCCCTTTTTCAATGGCTAGATCACCCACCGTCATGGCAATGTTGCCAAGCACACTACCACCCTCTGCGCGGGAGGGCTCACCTAGTTTCCCGGCATAAAACGTGTTTTTGTTATTCCGCGAGTAGCGCGTTTTACCTTTAAGAGTTTTCGATTGTTCTTTGTGATTACAACCTTTTCACTTCCTTTCACATTGGGGGTGTGCCGCTTTTCTTTCACATAGTACACTTCCATTGTATATATCTTATGAAAAGTAATTCTTTACGATGTGTTCGTTTTGAAGGACATCATCGGTGAACATTTTCAAAATATCGACGAAACTGGTGCCTTTGTTTCTTTGGCTTAAAAAGAGAAGGCAGTAGTAACCACATCTCACACTTTGTTCCCATTGAATTTGGTTATCATTTCTGAAAAAATGTTTGATTCCGTGCATTGACATTTCTTTTTGCCATTCCAAAGGTGGCGGAAGCCCAAATGAATCAAAATACTCGTACGTGCCATTTTTGGCATGCCAACAACACACCCAATGAGTTCCCAAACTTCCAAAATCATCCAAGTTGATAATGCATGGGGAATGGAACAGGGGTTTTGTTTCGTCTCTGCTAAAAATACCTTTGATGGGGATGCGCAAATAATCGCACCATTTTCTGAGGTCTATGTTGGATAGAGGTGTATCTTTAAACTTTATTTTGTTTTTCAAATAATCATCCCAAGTTCCAAAGAAAGGTGCGGGTCGCATTTGCATTCCTCCTCCTTTTGGAGGTGGGGGTAGGGGTGATCGTTGTGGTCGTGGGTGTGGTGGTTGAGTTTGCAGGCCTTTTCCGAGTATTTTTTTGACTAAACTGATAGCCAAAGGTACTCCGATAGACGATAACATGCCAAGGAAGCCGCCGTACTGTGCGGCGCCTCCTATTGCAAAACCTTTTCCAACAAGATATTGTTCCGCCGCCTGTTTCTGAGTAGGAGTCATTTGCTGGACAAGTTTATAAAGCTCAATTTCCTTCGGCCCCAAACCCTTTTCGAATATCTTTTTCAGCGCCGAAACTCAAACCTGCACTTGCTAATGCCCCAAGGGCTGGCTTTATCAAAGGTCGTGCCAAACCTAGCACAGCAGAAAACAAATTTCCACCACGCTGCGCAGTAGTTTGAATCTGGGTCTGGCTTAACTTTAGCTCAACCCCTTTCCCTGCCGCTGCGGTTTTCTTTTGGCCTGGTTTAACTCTCAGAGTAACAGCTGTCTTCGAAAGATAAGCTTTTTGAAGTTTCTTTTTCTGACCATCAGTCAGTGCGATTTTATATGGATGATAAGTTGTGCTCATCGTGCGTGTATATTATATTCAGAATTTTTTTTATTTGTCTAGACGGCGACAAGCTCATTGCCAATTTGCTTCAGCACAAATTCTTCTTCATTCAAAACCACGGCGAAGATTGTGTAATCTTGAGCGTCAGCGGCTTCGTTCGTTCGTTCGTTCGTTTGGGGTCGCCTGTCACACTTTCTTTGGTATTTCGTAGATCAAAGTAGATAATTGGGTATAACTTCTGAAAGTTGGCGAGCTGCAGCTGAACGCCGGTGTTGTAGTCGTTCTTTCTGTATCTGAAATTGATTGTATCATTCAAAATTCTTATTTTAAAGTCATGGTCGTAATCAAGCTCAGGGTAAAAGCTTGTGCCGTACTGAAGGCGGCAAGTGGCCGAGTTATCACCATCGATATCAAATGTGTCAAAGAGGTAAGGGTTTTGCGTGTAAGCATTTTGTTTCCGAGTTTGTTGAAGGAATACAAAGACATGCTTGGGGTTTTTTACCCCAGGTGTAATCAACCACGTACCATTCGCATCCCTTCGGGAGCTGCTCAGATGCAAAACTTCTTTCAAGTATTTCCATTGGGTTGGCTGCAAGAAATTTTCATTGGCAAGGGTCTGCCCTTTACCAGTTAACTGTAATTGTGGGACCCACAACTCCAATTTACGGACAACAATCCTTCGAGCTGTTCCATCGTTTTGGAAAATCATTTCTCTGTCGTCTTGCAGAACAATTTCAAACTCAAGTTGCATCGGTGGCAGCAGCCTGTCGGAAAGGCCTTCGAAGAAGGAGTATCGGTTCAAAGGGATAATGGTCTGAACTGTCTCGCCTTCATGTGATAGAAGCGCCCTTGCCCGCATTCCAACGTTCGTCGCATTGCCATCAGTCACTGTGGTGGCGTCAGAGTCAAGATACCAAAATTGGTTTTTAGCCACGCTTCTCGAAAAATCGTCCGAAAAGTCAAGCAGGTTTTTGATGAAAATAACCTTGTGGATATCGTTCGCCTCGTACAGAGTTTTTCCCGCTGATTTAAGGTTCAAACTTCTGATCAATGAGAAAGAACCGTTGATCGGAGCCGATTGGGTGTCAGCGCCAATGTCGGCTCCCTTTGCTACAGCTTCAAACTTAAAATCGACGAGGAAATAAGCGTTGTACCAGTCATAAAAATTGTCCCGGTCTCTTACGGTAAATTTGTGGCCCGACTTGTTTCGAGTTTGGTTATTCCCAGGGAAGGTGAGCGGGGTGTCCAAATTCACTTGGACGTATGTAGTCTTCTCGAGGTATGGTTGAGTTCTGAACATGTGAACAATCGTTTATATTAAGAGAAAAAATTTCTGCGATTAAATTTCGTTTGCCAAAATTCGATTTAATTTCACAAGGGCGCCATCTGATTTTTTTGGCACTCGGTTTTGCAAAATGTTTGCAAGTTTCTTTTTTGCATCCTGCGACACCGGGTTTTGCTTTCGCTCTTGCAGTAGTTTTCGTATTTGTTTTGAACCTTTTTCTACAGCAAGTTCACCAACTTTCTGCCCCGCTTTTTCAGCGATTGTTTTTGTGGCTTTTTCGGCGGCTGTCTTTGCCACGTTCTCTACAGTTCCCTTAAATACTTTGCCGATGGCCATAAGGGTGTCACGGATCACACCCGACCCCTTGTGTTTATATCGATACCTTCCGGCGTTTTCGTCAAAAAATCTTGCCCACTCGCTCGGGTGATTCATGGTTGTATATTTATGCCAACAAAATCCTTACTCTTTTTCAATCATTATGCTAACCTCAACGTCTATCCCGTTGAGATCCAGGAGATTGTTTCTTCCGTCTGTCACCCAAATCCTTATTGCATTAATCTCGCTTTTATTCACAGGATGCCACTCAAGCCGATACGGCTCTTTTTGAAATGGATAGCTAACCTGAAGCCCTGTTGTTGAGAAACTGTATAGCACATCGCTTGGAACATCGTTTGCTCGCCGTGTGATCAGATCGCAGTGCAGAAACACCCAATCAACGCTTCTTGTGATATTCGGGACGATTGTTCCGACATAATTTTTTTCTCCTGTCAAGATCTTTTTCTCATAACCAAGCAATTCAGCGAAAGCTCCTTGAGAAAGGTCAAGCTCATAATTTTCATGCATCAAAATGACAACCCCGAAAATTGTCATATCGAAATACAGAGTGAAAATGAAATCACTGTCTTTGCCTTTCGAGTCTACTTTACCGGTTTGGGTCTGAAGAAAACTGTTGATGTCTTTGTAATCATACATTCCGTTCGGAAAAATCAAGGTCTGCCACTCTTCAGTTTTCTTTCTCCAGCGAATTTTGTTGTTACCATAAGAGGTATCGATGTTGCACCATGAGTAGCTCATTGTGATAAGCTTGTTTAGCGCGGCTTTATAGTTTCCTGAACCCAAGTGGATCTGAGGTTGAAAGTTTATTGTGAAATCCTGTGAAACATTCCGTTCTCCGCCCCTTTGTAGTTTTGCGAGGCTCGAGTCAAGCAGACGATTTAACGACATTATTGATCTATATAATTATGTAAATTTTTTCTTTTGCTTTTCGTCGATTGCGCCGAGTCCAACTAGTGAATCAAGCAGAGAAAATACCTGATTTGTTAGTTTTATTGAACTGTTTCCTGCTTTGATCGATCCAATGCTCAAGTAAAGTTGATCAATCAATTTTTCAACACTATCAAGACCGCTTCCTTCGGTTTCCCAATCCTGTTCAGGGAAGTCCTCTTCATTGTCTGAAGGCTCAACAAAAGGTCTTCGGCTCATGATTTTTTTTTCAAAGGAGGTTGGAGGGAGAGATTCTTTTCTTTCGCGTTGGGGTGTAGGTTTTAGGCTCTCCTTCCCCTGCTCCAGTTGTTTCGATAGAGGTTGGGTTGCCCTTCTTTTTTCATTGATCCCATCTCTTATTTTTTTGAGTTCCTCCACGGAATAACCATGTAATGGAGATTTTTTACTTTTTACTTTGTAATTGGGGTCAGCTCCGTATTTCGTGATCAGCTGATTGACCGTTTGCAACAGGGTTGATTCATGGTGATATTCAGGCTCAACCGGTCCCGGCTTCGCCCACTCTTTTCGTTTAGATGTCTCTTCCATCAACGGTGGGGGTGGTAGTGGAAATCATCACCATCATCATCATCATCATCATATGGGGGTGGTAATGTTGGTTCTGGTGATGGTGATGGTGATGGTGATGGTGGTGGTGATGGGGCTGGAGTTGGGGCATCCGGTCTGAATTCATCACCAAACGGGTTGGTTCTGTCAAATTCATCCATTGCATAATCTGGACTTTCCTCCGCCTCTTCCGCAGTGGTGCTGCTCTTTTCATCAAGCCTTTTTGTAATAGGTTTAAAAAGCTCTTCTCCTGAAAGCTGACCAAACTCTTTGTTAATTTTGTTTTTTCTGAATTAATTGGTGAATGTCTTGTGTTTGTTGATCGACCGCCGTTTTTTCCTTTGCCATTTGTTTCCACTTTGGTAATGACATTTTCAGTGTGATTATATAGAGATAAAAAAAATGAAGATTCCAAATTACGACCCCGCTTTTTCCAAAAGTAGCTACAAGCAAGGCCACCCTTGCATGCCATCCGATGTTTTCCGGATGCTGATTTGTGGACCCAGTAATTCTGGCAAAACAAACATATTACTGCATATTACTGAGTTGTTAGAGTTTGATAAAATTTACCTCTTTTCAAAAAACCTGCACCAGAACAAATACCAGGCTCTTTTGCAGGACTTTGCTGAACGAATCAACCCCAAGGTTGGTTACGAGGTCATCGAGGCTCCCACAGCATCATTAATTATTTTATCAACGGGCGGCACAGAAACTGTATCGTCACTTACCTCACTCAAACCTTCTACAAGGTGCCGAAAAACATCCGGGATAACTGCAGCCATTTTTGTATTTTCAGATTTCTTCCACGAGAAAACAAGCGGATTGCGGACGAGATAGGTGTTGATCATACCACGTTAGATCGCGCCACCGATAAAAAATATTCTTTCTTTTACTATGACAAGCCCCAAAAAATAATAAAGAAAAACTTTGACGAAGATATATAATGGGGTACATTAACAGCCAAATAGGTGAAACAAGCCAAACAACAAGTGAAACGGTGGGTCCTCCTGAGCCGAGGGGTGATATAGGCCCCGCGGGACCACAAGGTCCGATTGGTCCCTGAGGGGAGAAGGGTCCTCGAGGGGAGGCCGGTCCACAGGGACCGCAGGGTCCAAAAGGCGACAAAGGTGATCCTGGGCCAGAGGGTAGTGCCAGCGGTTCTGCTGATATTGACATGCAAAATAAGTACGATATTTTGCGATTAAAAAGCAATCCTTATCCTATCCACGGTGATCTGTCAAAGGTAATAAACTATCAGGACACGAGAAATATCTTTCTTTCAAAAAAGGAAGGTGGGAAAATGGAAGTAAGCATTGATATGAATAATAATACACTCTACAACGTAAAAGACCCAGAACAGGTAGATCAAGCCACAAACAAAAAGTATGTCGATAATCAGCTTGTAAAAAAACTGGATAAAGCAGCTGATGTTGATATGAAAAATAATTCGATTATCAATCTTGATCTTCCATCAAACCCAAGAGACGCCGCGTGTGTCGAGTTTGTTAACTACAAAATTGATGAGATGACACAAAAAAAGTTTCTCAAATTTGATGGCACGAACAGTATGACTGGAGACTTAAAGTTAAATAATCATACAATTGTCAACTTACACACCGATGGCAAAGATCCGAAATCCGCAGTTAATGTTGATTTTATGCAAAGTAAAATAACATCTATGTCAGATCTTGTCAGTCAAACAATTCATGAATCCCATATCACTAGCTCGACAAATAAAAAGGACGTCTTCAGATACTTGATGGAAGACACTGATGAATCTTCGAGTGAAAACAACATCGATGTTTTGGGCATCAACGATTTTCCCGAGTCTCTACATCAAGTAAATAAAAAAAGCTTACTTTCTCAAACTCCTGTTTGAAAAAGACTCACCGAACCAGTACCGGTCACGCCTCGGTTTTAACCTCCATCCACTTCCGGTCGGTTACTACACGATGGTTGTGAAATGGTTTCCACCAGAAATGAATGAGGTGAGTGTAACACCACAAGCCACGACAATTTCAATTTCTAATCATTCAACCAAAACATTCGAGAAGTACACCAAAACAGTTATCCACTTTCACAGATGGGGTAGCTCACCCCCGCAATACATATTCCTCAACCTGCACGGCACGGTCGTTAAAGAAACAATTTCAAACGTTGATTCAAGTGTCTATGACACTGCCTTTGTTATTGAAGATGGACAAATGAAAATGGAAACAGATTTGTCTTTAAACGGGCATCGTTTGCGTGGTTCCGTTCATTACATAAATGGAATTTTAAATACGAGAAATGGAAACACATTTTTATTAAATGGTTGTGACAAAATAATCATTCCAAATCATAGCCACATATTGACTATAAAAGTGCTCTATTTCAAGCTCAAAAGTCAATATGCGCCTATTTCTTTAAAAGTAAAACACAGTTTCCATTTAACTCAATCAATCACTAACACTTCAACCATAGCAACTCAATTACAGACAATAAGTATTAATTTAGTACTGTCGTTTGGTCATATGGCTGTGGAACTGGCTTCAGTTGTAAAAGATGAAGAACTCTTACTGTTGATTGAATATAGAGTGCCATAAACATTTTTTTCATTTATTATATATCACAATGCGGGACATTTTCGAATTCAACCACATTAATAAAACCCTTTTAGAAAGCGAAGTTAGAATTCTGAAAGATCTATATGCTTATTATCATAAGAAACATTACGGTTATCAAAAGCTTTACAAGAGTTATCGAAGGAAAAACTTTGTTTGTAACCTTTCGGCTGGCAAATTAATTATCAGCGCTGCAGTTGCCGGTGGAATTACATTGAACCCTGTTGTCATGGCAACTTTAACTGGTGTTGGTCTTATTTTAAAAGCAGTCGCTAGCCTAAAGAAATACGATAAAAAGACAGAACAAGCAAATTTTGCCCGGATCGAATACCAAAAAGTCCTTGATGAGATTCGCTTCTACCTCAGAGGTGAAACTTTTGACAAACAAGTTTTCCTTGATAAATTGAAAATAATAGATAATTTCATTATTGACCATTGCATGGAGGTTCCACCGTCTATTTGTAAAAAATATGAAGAAACATTCGCTCAGTTGTAAAATCTTCGAAAAATAATATACGCAGAAAAAAAAATGATTGCAGTCTTGCAAGCCATTTGTTATCAACTAGTTGAGCTTCTCACACCCCCTGAAATTAAACAAATAAGATTTATTACTCGTGAGTGTGCTTCAAAAATATTGTTACCAACTCGTGACAAAGATGGTTCCCCCTCTTCAGGACTAGATGTGGTCTCATAAAACGATTTCTTCCTCATAAACCTGAAAATGAAACCCTTTTTCTAAACCCTTTTTCTTATAAAAAAAACGAAGAATGCGTGATAGTCACGCGTGACCTTATGTGACAAGAGGCATGACATTGCATGACAGCGAACGTGACAGTCACGCGTGACATTGCGTGACAGGTCACAAGAAATGATAAAACCCTTGTCGTGGGGTGCTCGGTGGCTGTTCTTGCCTAGCCTCGGCTAGGACTTTCCCCTACCCGAAGTGAGGATTTCACCGCTGACAAGGCGGTTTTCAATTCCACATTTTACCTCTGGGAGCGAGGTTTGAAATCCCGAGGGATTTCTGAGCACCCCCCTGTTACCAGTAGGGCCGAGGCAGGCTCACCCGTAGGGTACTCTCCCACTGGAAGGAGTTCCCCTATACCTCGTAATTCACCGCCTGCACAAGCCCTCAAACATGGTTCAGATAGTGGCCAACTATCACACCACTAAGGCTTCACCAGTGAGTAAACTAATATATATTTATCACTTTCATTATATATTACACACACCTTTCTTCTTCTATTTCTTATGGTACCCTTTTTCTGTCCTTCACCTAAATGTCGCAATAATTGGATGTTTACGCATGCACTTTTGGGCAGCGGGATGATGTCAGCATAATTAGAGACTTAAATTATAGCCAACAGCTTCTGAGGCCAAAAATGCTTGTGCTTTTCCACGCGATTTGCTTTATTTTCATGGAACTTTCTACACCCGTTTGGCAGAAAGAGGTTAGACAGATAACATATCAAGTCTTTGAAGCCATGCAAGAAGCAGACAATACTTAAACGGGTTCGATTGAGTCCCTTGTTCAAGGAATAACACATCTTACGATCGATCGAATGTTGGGATCAAATCTTGTTATTTCTCGTTTTTTACTCTTCACATTACTTCGACATCTTCTGTGGTCGCAAAAAATCTTACAGCGCGTTAACTGAGCGTATTTTTGGGGGGGCTAAATTCTGTCTGGTTCGTTTTTTCAGCCCAAACACTAAATTGCAAGTCACCCGCCATGTTTTTTACTGCTCGTTAAAGGCCTGGGAACGAGAAATATAGACTTCCTGTCTCTTTCTGAGAAAAATGTCACGCAACGGTTCCGCTTCACAGAATTTCACCTCGAGCAGAAAAGTACACAGACGCTGTGTACAAAATTAAAAATGTTTCACACCGGAGAGGTAAATTTGGGAATTCAGCTATTTTAACTTTAGAAACAAAGAATGGAGATGACTTTCGTGTGTGGGCCCCTAAACGCCTTCCTGAAGACCTGCTAGAAGACAATTCTTCTCAATTTGTCTTCAAAAGAGGTCTCAAAAGATCCGAGTCTTCTGGCAATGAATATTTTGATTTCGATCTAATGTAATCATGTCTGTGTATATTGATTGCTGGACCACGAAGTCACGCGCCTGTTTACACAACTTGGGAAACATGTGGTCAAGACTGTCTTCTTCCACTCCCCATATATCAGTGCAGTGTTTGAATAGGGTTATATCACAGAGCAGGACAGAGATGGTTAGTTCATGAAAGATTCCTTCTTGTTTATAACAAGGGTAACAACACCCTCCCCGACAACAGTGCATATAGGCTATACACACCAGAATATGCACAAGCCGCTGCCTTTCAGGACAGAAAGATTGTATTGAAAGCTCATCGTGAACCAGGTCCCAACCCAAAGCCTCTCGCTCTCTCAGTTTAATGGTGAGGAAATGTTTGTAAATTATCTCACGTAACTCAAGCGGTAGGCTTTGTATGGCTTCGGTAACCTGACAGTTGCTTGCATTGTTGTTGAATCTTGCGGCAGCCATCGATCTCAAATTGGATTTATATACCAAAAATACACAAATCTCTAATCGGATTGTGCGCCGGCTCGGTTAATATTTGTTCGTGTCCGGTTATGCTTCGCTTTGTTAACTGATTTTTCTTCGATTTGTACGCTGAGTGGTTTAAAAGAGGTGGTTGTTTGCCGGTATTTGTCGACGGGGCCATCAATACACAATTAACCGAAGTAGTATAACCGGAATTAAATGAATACTGGCAAATCGTGTCACATGAGACAACGAAACATCCAAAACCTGAGCAAAGTGAAGGTTTTGGATGTTTCGTTGTCTCATGTGACACAATTTGCCGGTATTCATTTAATTCCGGTTATACTTCTCTGCTCCAACGGAGAGACAGCTTGCTCAAACTGAACGTTATTCTCAGGAGAGAAAGAAATGATAACAATTCTCCTAGAAAGACGAGAATATCTTAGAGCGACACATTTACCTCGGCAGACTTGTTCGTTGGCGATGGCGGTCGGATCGAAATTGTGAGCGAGTCTCGAAGACAATTTACTTCCGTTGACAGCTCTATTATTAAAGGGTCAATCGGATTGCGAGATTTACGCGGCAAAATTTGGCCGCCGGCACAGGGTCCTGTGAGAGATTGTATCAGGCCCAATTTTAGCGAGCGACCAAGGTAAGAGAATATGAGCGCAATGCTAACATTCGGCCTGATGGCAGGGCTATGATGTGGGCTAAACACAAGCTAGGTTCGTTCACGGAGTATATTAGTCTTTTCTTTCACCTTGGAGCTGACATCAAGACAGAAAATGACGTTTCTCTTAATCTTTGGGACCTTTTTATCATGTCTACCTTTAAAGAATACCTTAAGAAGCTAAATCGGAAGATCAGTTCCTTTAACCTATCAAAAAAATCCTTTGCTTTTATAGATTACACAAGTTTAGGATGCTATGGAGACTCACAAAGCCGTGCAATTCCAACACTTGAAGGAAAAGACCCAATACTGGATGGTGATTACACAAGCCGCAAAAACGCGACAGCTAAGTGCGCAATCGCGGCTCGAAGAAAAGGTTTCCACATGTTTGCACTTCAACATGGTGGATGGTGTGCGTCCAGTGCTACAGCTGAAAAGACTTTCGACAAATATGGCAAGAGCGGTGACTGCCAAAACGACGGTGAAGGTGGTCCTTTGGCAAACCATGTGTACGTTATTAAAGGTTAGGAAAATTATATGCTATTTTATTTGTTATTATCATTTTTTTATGAAACCTGTTCAGGATAAACTGCTGTACTCAAACCAGTGATATCAGATTGTTTCAGTGAAAACGCTCATGTTAAAACATTTGACGCACAACGTTGGAAAGCTAAAGCGTGTCGTTTTGGAAAACGGAGGCTTTCACAAGGGTCATCTTTGGAGACCCAAGGGGCAGATAGTCGGGGTGAAAGGCAGATAAAACGGGCGAAATCGGTGCGAGCTGAAGCCTGGTGCGAGCGAAAGTTTACAAGACGGGCGGGAACAGCCCCTGGGAGGATACCTTTAACGGACTAGTTCAAGAGCCCATCTGCGTTTTTGCTTCTGATTGAGCACAAATTTTGAGGCATTGTATTTTTTGTGCCCAATTAGAGATCAGCTTGTTTCCCCGTTCCTTCGTGACGTCTTACACAGAGTGTAATGGAATTTAATTTAATAATTTTTGTATTTAACAATTTATGCATTTTTGTGAATTTTGTTGTGAATAAATTGTGAACTGTGAAATTGTGAAAAGTGTAACTTTGCTTAGACTTGTACCCAGATCTCATGCACTCGTGCGTGCTGGAATAAACTTTCTGTCTCGCTCGTTCGATAAGCCTGCCATCGAAGAAAGTCTCAGTAAAATGGGACCCACAAAGCCGAGAAATCAAGAAATTTGGCAAGGGTTCTCAAGGAAAAAGAAAACAACGAGTATGAAAATCAGATCAAGGTACTGAACTCTTAAAAGCATGCAGTTAGGACTTACGTACGATCCACAACTTGTCTTTGCGTTTGCTCCATACTGCAAGCTTCTAAATGTTCACACCCAAGGTGTGAACTTTTCACAATACCTCAAGCTGATTTTCGTGCTTGTTTTCTTTTTCCTTGATTACTCTTACCAAATTTCTCGATTTCTCGACTTTTTGAGTTCGCATATTACTAAAACTTTCTTCGATGGTAGGTCTATCGAACGAGCGACACAAAAAGTTGATTTCAGCACGCACGAGTGCATGAGATCTGGGTACAATATTTGGCAAAGATACACTCTGTATAAGACGTCACGAAAGGAATGGGGAAATAAGCTGATCGCTGGTTGGGCACAAAAAATACAATGCCTTAAAATTTGTGCTCAATCAGAAGCAAGAACGTAAATGGGCTCTTGAACTAGTCCGTTAAAGGTATCCTCCCAGAGGCTGTTCCCGCCCGTCTTGTAAACTTTTGCTCGCACCTATTTCGCCCGTTTTATCTGTCCCCAGCCCCGCCTATCTGCCCCTGGGTCTCCGAGGATGTCACAAGGTTTGCATTGAATAGTATGGTGTGAAGTCCATTTTTATATGCAACAAATCGTTTTCGGCTTACCCCCAATTTCGT
Source organism: Siderastrea radians (assembly GCA_964017195.1). Taxonomy (NCBI): domain Eukaryota; kingdom Metazoa; phylum Cnidaria; class Anthozoa; order Scleractinia; family Rhizangiidae; genus Siderastrea; species Siderastrea radians. Next base: position 37,907,866 of record OZ024889.1, on the reverse strand, counting down.
GTTGTTTTTTTCATTTCAAGCAATCTTTTATTGTTTTCTTTTTTAATGAACTTATTGGAACCATAGAGCAAACTTAAAGGAAAACAAAGAAAATCCAAAACAACGACCTTTTTTTTAAATTTAAGTTGTCAGTGTTGCACATGTACATACGAAAGAGAAAGCTAAGGTAACACGAATGCTTCAAAATGACTAAGGAATCTTATATCAGCTGTACATCCGAAGGGTCACATACGACATGCTTATGTCTTGTGTAGTTAACTCAATTGTTACAGGCGTATTTTTTTGGTTACTAAAATTTAAAGACAAAAGAAAACGAAATATCTATTATAATATAACTATTCTGATTTGTTTAACAATCTGTTGTCTCAAAAGATTATAAAAGTGTGGGATGCTATAGGGACACGGAAAACCAGTGCGTCCAGTGCTACAGCTGAAAAGACTTTCGACAAATATGGCAAGAGCGGCAACTGCCAAGAGGACGGTGAAGGTGGTCCTTTGGCAAACAATGTTTACATTGAGGGTTAGGAAAATTGTATTTTCCTTTCTTTACAAAAGCTGTTCAGGATAAACGTCTGTTATTTTAATTAAGCCCGAGAACAAAGAGGTACCAGAGTACTCATATAAAATTGTTTCATTTTCGAAGGCAAACGCTTTTAAAAGTTTTGCTTTGGACAATTTAGTGTGAACAGTCTTTCAAAGATGATTTCTACGTGCAACATCTCGTTTTAGGTTTTTGCTCCAGTTTTTTGCAGAGATCTGTAGATTGTAGATAATATTTAGTGTATGAAATTGTGGAAGAGTCAGTGTTCTTTTTAGGTTAAGGTAGTGTTCTGTTCTTCGTTTTAGTTGATTTGAGTTTAAAGGTAAATGTAAATATTAATTTCCGAGGAAATGGTAGGGTTCAGTTTGGTGGAGTCAACTAATAAGAGAAGACCAGAGAGGAGACTCTGTGAAAAAAGATATGAAATTTGAAATTACCATGGTGATCTCGGTCTCGTTATCTCGAAGAATTTTCCGTTTCCCTTATTTCATTTACTCACTTCTCTTACGGAATAGTAGTTTATTGTTTTTTTTTTCTTCTAAAATCTACATTCAATAAGCTTTTCAATGATTCAAGTTTGCCATGGCTTTCTTTAGAGTAGCGGATGTACGAATGTTTCCCGAAGGTTTAAAGAAACCTTAAATTTCTTTCCAACTGTATTGCATTTCAGCATCATGCCCAAGGGGGTGGCTTCAGGGCATCAACAGATCTTGCTACAGATTCTCGAACAACAAACTAGGGTGGGATTCAGCAAAATCCGTCTGTGAATCACTGGGATCAAAGCTTGCAGTGTTGAATACTCTAGATAAACAACAAGCACTTGCGCCTTATACAGCAGAGAGGACATGGATTGGCTTCCACAGGGATCCCACGGACACGGCACACTGGTTGTGGGTTGATGGGTCGAGCGCTAATTACACTAACTGGGCTAAAGAAGAACCTAACAACGCTGGAGAATTGTGTAGAGAATTGTGTAGGGAGAATTGTGTAGAAATGTATCCACCTTCTTTAGTTCCTGCAGGAAAATGGAACGATATTTCATGCAATACATCTCTTGCGTACGTTTGCGAAATTACTGGTGAGTCTAGTATGTATGAGTCAGTTACATCAGTACACATGCCTCCAGGCATTAGCAGAGCATTCTTCTACATTGCTCACCGTTCCGGGGATAGGCATTAGCTTAACGAACTACACCGATAGCTATATATATAAAGGTACACATATTTAGTAGGCAAGAAGCTTTTTGACTTTGAAATGCGAGGGAAAAATAAAATCACCAGAGCCTTGCCTTTCCAAGTTTTTAAAATTTTTCTAGTGTATTGGCCATAATTTGTTTTGTTACTGTGTTGTAATCATCCTAATTGTTGCTTTATTTTCTTTGTTTTTCGCTTTCTTTCTTTTTTCTGACAATGGACCTCATCTAAAAGTACCCAAGTGCGAAAATCTTTCTTTGGGAAGGGGTGTGCTTGTTTCTCCTTTCAACTGTGGCTTATCCAGTCAAGATTATGGATCAATTTGTGACTTTTCCTGTGCCCACGGATACCAACTCAGTGGTCCTACTTCTGTTCGATGCAGAATTGGGGGAGCCTGGAGTGGAAAAGTGAGCACAGTCAGCTGTAACGGTTTGTATTCAATGCTTGTTTGTTGGTTTATTTGTCAATCAAATTTTGTCTTGCAGTTTTTTTCGTTCATTGTTTCTCGACTCCGTTCATGTCGTCAATATAGAGTCGTTTGAAAAGCTTGGTTTCCATATCATAGCGACGACTGCTGAGTCATATGATGAACGCTAGTCTTGAGAATTTAAAGGAGAATTAGCATGAGCTGTGCATGCTCCCCCTAACCGTCAAACTTGAAAAAAATTAGGCTAACATTTTTCAAGTTGAATCGTGACAACAAAATGGCGTCCCAAAGCGGGGGATTCGGCCGTGGCGGTGATGGCGGTCGGAGAGACAATTCCGGCCGAAAAAAGATGGCTTTAGCCGATCGCAAAGATTGGAAGGAGTGGTTCAAGTGCCATAAAGAATTTATTTATCGAACACCATTTTTCATTTTTGGATAGAGGCGAAATATTCGGCTGAGTGCGGTTCCTGTAGCGACAGTGAGTCGGCGGCACATCTGTTGTCGTCGGATCATCGTCGACAGTGAGTCGTGATTTCTTCTTTGTTTTTTGTCCTCTTGACTTGTTCATGTTCCAGTTGTAACATAAATGTTGAGGTCCATTTGTTTTCTTGCTCTTGCAGTTTTTTTCAACGTGTTTCTGGCGCTGGGACCAAGCGATCGCGAGCACAACTCCTACAAATATACAACAAACAAATTACAACACAGGAACGGTTGTGTCAGTGCGCTTCGTTACTGGCAGTAAATTGGATTGAATGATAACCCTGTGGTCTTAGTTTTTCATATTCTGCCACTGAAAATCTCGATCAGTAATTACAAGTAAACACAAACTCGCACGTGGCATCGATAAACACAACAATCTGTGAATTATATGGCTACAACACTCCCATTGATATTCAAGGAGAATTTTTTTTCTGATAACCAAACAAAACCTCTATTACCCTCACATCGTTATTTTCTTTTTGTCTTTGTGCTTCTTAAGTCTCCATAGAAGCATTCGGCTGTGGGAGACGAAAGCCTTCGTTTTGTCCTTGCTTCACTCGCGTTCGCCTTGCAAGAGGCCTTGTTTCCGCCGCATTGGCGGGTCCAGGATTTTCTTGTCCAGCGTACAAACACACATTCATATGCAGACCAGTTGAGCTTCATTCATTCTGAATGCAAGTAGAATAATATTAAGAGAACATACCATGCTGCTGCATGGTTTACTTCTTATTCCACATCTACACTCGCTTCGGCACTCGACTCCACGTCCCTTCGGCTACTACTGATTTTCTTTCCTTTTTGTACTGCAAGCACTTTTGCACGAACACGATACAACCTGGAAAACGAGAAAAAACCCAAATCCTAAGCGTCACACTTTGCAGAATATTGGATACATGCAAAAATATCCAAATTTAGTATAAATCTAATAGCGTTCTATCATAAATGCTGCAATCTGATTGGCTATCCTACTCGCTATCTATTCCGTGATAGATAATGAGTAGCGAAAAGGTGAGTGAGAGGCGCAGTCTTATACTTCAAAATAACAATGCAGTTAACTAAAACTTTTCACTTTCGTGGTATATTAATCGAGATTTATACTAAAAAAATTAGATTATTCGCTCTAGATTTCTATGCATGATAGTTGATTCGGTCTTCGGCCTCATCAACTATCACGCGATAGAAATCTCAAGCTCATAATCTAATTGTTAAATATTCACTTACCGATGCATCCATTATGGCGACGAAAGTGCTTCCGTGGCCTAATCCGTGATCAAATCCATGACGAAAGGTGACCAACTCGCACATGCGCAGCTCATGATACTTCCGCTTTAAGAGCCAGTCCACGAGAGGTTCAAAGATTTTTGGAAATGGTCAGAAACAACCCTATCTCAAACTTTGCCTGCTGAAAGCTAGTCATGAGCAAGTCATGAAATCGACATTATTTTGTCTTCTATTACTAATGTGGTCACGTGACGGGAAATTTAAATTTGACCCCCCTGGGAGCAATTTTGGCTCAAACATTTTTGCAAAATTTGCCGAACTTTGCATGTCTCTTGTCAAAACAAAAGTTCGCGAATCATAAAGCAAGTGATGTTTCTTTACTAAACTGTTCTTCATCTTCATAAAAATACTAATATTTCTTTCAGACTCTTCTTATCAGCTGAGCAATAATTTTCAACAGAGAGGGTGGTTAGGCAGATTTGAAAAAGTGAATTCCTTTGAAATTTGGTAAAATTGGCACTTTTTCAAATCTGCCAAACAACCCTCTCTGTTGAAAATTATTGCTCAGCTGATACGAAGAGTGAAAAAAAATATTAGTATTTTTATGAAGAAGAAGGACAGTTTAGTAAAGAGACATCATTTGATTTATGATTGACTAACGTTTGTTTTGACAAGAGACATGCAAATTTGGTAAATTTTGCAAAAATGTTTGAGCCAAAACTGCTCCCAGGGGGTCACATTTAAATTGCCTGTCGATTTGATGACTTGCTCATGTCTAGCCTTCAGCAGGCAAAGTTTGAGATAGGGTTGTCTACGTTCTTTACAGATATTACTGAAACTTTCTGCAGATAATTACGCGTCAAAAACGCTTTCTTTTAATTAGCAATTTAATTTCAACCCGAGGAACGCAACTTGAAAACAATAATACACACTTCTATGCGTTATACCGAGATGAAGCATTGATCAAAACTAAAGAGTTTTAGAAATGAATGGAGCGTGTCGAAATTAACAGAAAGGCCATAAAATCTCACTCGTAAACTTGGCTTTTTTTTTTTTTTGCTAATCAAGTCATGATCTTTCCATTTCTGGAATTCTTAAAGTGCCAGCTGATAATATAGATATGGTATGCAAATCTGGTCATTTTACAGGATGCAAACGTTCAATTACCAACGCTTACATTGATGACTAAATAATTGACACCTGCCGGCTGTGGTTAATTAAACAATAACTTAAAGCAAATTATCATTAAAAAGGGGCATCTGTGGAGGACATACTCTCTAGATCTTCTCTTGCTAGAATGTAATGAGACTCTCGGCATGGAAAACGGTGCGATCCCTGACGGACAAATTAGCGCCTCTTCACAGTGGGATGCGAATCATGCGGCCATACAGGGCAGATTACACTCTCGAGCAACTTCAAGCAAAGCAGGATCGTGGTCAGCTCGTACAAATGATGTCAATCAATGGCTGCAGATTGATCTGGGTAATCACCACACTACAGTAACCCAGGTAGCCACACAAGGAAGAAATGGTGAAAGTCAATGGGTAAAGAGGTACAGGCTGCAGTACTCTGTCGATGGTGTGAGCTTTCAATACTACAACGAACAAGGACAAGGTGAAAGCAAGGTAAGATAGTTGTTCTACGGGATTATCTCCTTCATGACTTCGAATTCGAGTGAACAAAAAATATTAGTATTTAGGGTTAAAAATTGGCATTGTCTTTAGAATGAAGCACTGGTTTTATTATTATTTACGTGTTTTTAGAGTAAGCACTGATTTTGTATTCAAGTCTAAGTAGTAACGTACGATTAGCCATTACATGTTAAGGCCATTAGCCATTACGCAGTTATATATTATATACCTTTTGATTGTACTTCAAAATAAAACTCGAGGTTTTAACTCGAATTCGAAGTCACAACTTACGCTGTTGAAGGTATAACGCTGTCTAAAGTGTTATGCTTTTATTTTGAATTCTTATAACCAAAAATGGGAAACACAGTCCTTGAAATCTGACTGTCTTAAGAGCTCTCAGTAATATCTCCTGTACCCTTCTAAATATTTCCTCTCTTGGGAAGAGGGGATGCAGATGAGATGTTCTAACTAATTAGTTAACATAGGAATGCAACGAGTGATCCGAACAGTGAGCCAACCTGCATCTCGAGTGACATGACACAAGACAAGAACGAACATTCTGCTAGCCTCGGATTCACGTTAAGCAATTTTCAGAAAATGTGATGCGATCTTTTATGGTTAATTATAATTATCTTTTTGATTTAGGAGTTTGCTGGAAACACAGACGAAGAAACTATTGTTTATCACGAACTTAACCCGTCAATCAGAGAACGTTACATCCGTTTTCAGCCAACAGCTTGGCATAACCAGATATCAATGAGAGTGGAACTCTATGGCTGCAAAGGTACCTCAGGTTTCGTTAAAAAAGGGATTTGTTACAATTTCAGCAGTGACGTTTGAGGCAACTTAACCCTTTAACGCCCGGATTCTTGCGAAAAGAAAACGTGCTTGCCGTTATAGTCTAAAATTTGCTATTTCTGCAAAAAATATACAATTTTTTCATCTAATTGGAGGAAATTTGCGGAGATTTTTTAATTTTAGCGCATGCTCAGAACTCAAAATTTGGTCTTTTTGCGCACCTAAATCGATCCTTATTTTTCGCTTCTTCTTTTCCCTTTCTTTCTTTTTCATTTATTGGCCTGTTAGCCTCTTTATCGCCTTTGTCTCCTCTGGAATGGTGTCTGGCTTACTTTTCAGAAAAGTGGAAAATTTTGTCACATTTGCCATCGATTTGGCAAGAAAACGTTGAGGGTTCTTATGTGTATAGCTCAGTCAGATTTGATCGGAATTTTCAAAATGAGTTGTGTATCCATAAGAGAGGATAATCCTGTCTTAGTACCCAAGGATCTATTCTTTTCTTCATCCGTTGCCTTTTAAATCGATTGCTTAAAGAAAAAGCTGATTACTTTAGAAATGTTTCAGTCCACATTAATATATCACCTCAGGGGTCGTGGGGTCGCATACGACCCCATTGAGTCCATTGGGCGGAAATGGGTTAAGTGCGATTTCAAATCATCCCGGTAATCTACCAGCGATCTTCAATGATATTGTTCTTTCTTTTTTTTGCTCCCCAGTACCACCCCCTCTGGCTCGTTAGACTGGTTCGTCTGCGCAATTGTTCTTAGATGAACGTTCGTCTGCGCAAATTTTGCGCAAATTGCGCAAAATCGCAGCGAAAGTGGCCAGTGAGATAGTTTAGACAGGCGATGAAATTGACGTTCAACTTAAAATCACCAAAACATTGCTGCTGAAACCGTTTCAAACATGGTCTGGGTAAATGTACTCCAAAATGTATTCTTTGTTTATTAATGAGAAGGTTGTAGTCGCAATGAATATATCTTTTCAACACTTCACTGAAACCGTGTACAGACCAGAAGAGTAAGACCAGTGAGTTGATGTCGTAACGTAACAGGACGGAACTACTGAATGCCCTGATCCCTGGTCACTTAACGTTGTTTGTATTTTTATTAAGTGCTCCGACTTTTTATATTGTCACTCATTGCCCTTAATTCAAGTGTTCAGGTGATTATCGCTGTAGCCACAAAACAAAACCAAAAAACTTTTAGCGTTCAAGACTCTTACCACGAATTCCTTACGTTTCTTTTCCAGCGAATAAAATGATCGGCCACTGGCTCTTAGATGATTCTGATCCAGTTGTAAGGTCGGTAAAGAATGATCTTAAAATCTTATTCTAGCTTATTTTCATTACTGTTATTGCTTTAAGGAATTGTCTTTGATTGAGGTTTGTCCATTAACCCTCGGACATACAAGCAAAGTCACACTCCCACCGTAGTACAAGAGGGGGATCAATCCCCCCTTGGGTTTTAGTTATGTTACAATATTTTGAAAAGATTTCACCTTTAGTAGAAAGCCTGTGATGTGCTCTACAAGATGAGGTACATATTATGGGTTGCCACGCTGCTGGGGGGCCTGTGACGTCATTCAAGATAGCCGCCATATTGGCCGCCATATTGGATTTTACCAAAAATTAGAAATCGTTAAAAAACGTTACAAATTGGAAAGGTTTGATGCTGGACATGTATAATATCACATAATTAAACATTTTGCTGCTTTTTGTTCACATTTTTTGCATTTTTTACCTAAAAAGGGTAAAAAACAGGAATTTGTCTTAAAAATGGCTTGAACACTTGCTACTATGACGTCATATCTCGTAACCATACCAACCGATTCTCACCAAACCTATGTCAAAATGTGTCTTAGGGATAGGTGCACAGCTACTGAAAACGGCAGGTCTAGATGATAATTCGTCTTCAACAATTAAAGGAAAACCTTATGGGGGGTGGCATCCCCCCCCCTTTGTACGCCCGAGGGTTAAATTTTGGATGTTCTTTGAAAGATGGAAGAGCAAAAGATAAACCAGCGTAAGAGTAATCTTGATGATTTTAGGCTCACAAGCAAAATTTAAACAAAAGCTTGAGAGACGACGAAGCAGATCGAAGCTGACAAAAACTGGGCAGTCGTAACAATGTTTTGAGTCTTCAAAGGCAATAAAATGACGGTCTACCTGACGAATCAGGTGACCACCAGAGACTTACTGCCTACGACTGTACCTGTGATAAGCGATTTACTTGAATCTAATGATGAATTCCGTTCTGCTTGTGGAAACGTCAGTCAATGTCACCAACAACAGTTTGTCAAGGCCTACTCTTACCTGGGTGATCACGCTAAACATAGTAAAAATCCATGTGCTCAAATCCAACAAATGGACCATTCACACTTTCAATACAAAACGTTTTGAGGTACAAAAGGACGGGGTGGGGTGAGAGGCTTAATAAAAGGGATAGCTTATTATACATTTGAGTTCAAATGAATGACATCTCATAGAGACGAACCTAATTTCGATCGCAGCACCCCACTCCTCTTAGTGCACGCTTCTTCTACAGTCTTCATCCTTTAATCGATTTTAAAGTGGCGAATGACTGCAATGGAAAGTTTTGTTTTGGAAACATCATGATTTTACCTGAATTTCTAAGTACAGTTTTGTGATAATTATCTTGCAAGAGCTATCAGATTGATTTTCAGGTACGAAGTGGGAATCTTCAAATGCTTATCAGGTGCCTTTATAACATACATATTCGGCATAAATAGTAGTTGTTGTTGTTTTGTTTTTGCAGTTATTTTGGTCCTGTGAACTTCACCAAAGGCTGGTGCTCTGGCAGCAAGGCTGCGAATTTCAGTCAACTCGGTTCGTACGCTACTGTGCCCAACATAAACATCACGAACTGTGACTTCACAGTTGCATTTTGGATAAAATCCAGTGGTTTTGAGGGGCCTGTAATAGCAATTTGGTCAATAAGTGGAAAATTATTTTACGTATCACTTAGAAGATCCATTATAGTTCTATCGTTGTTTGACACGTTTGAAGAAGCAAGTTTTAATAACAGTGATTGGAACCATATCGCTGTCACGTGTGAGCAGTTTAAAATCAAGTTGTTTGTTAACGGCACAGAAAGAGCACTAAGGGAACAGTGGCACCAAAACTTCTTTCTGTCTTCAAACAGTTACGAGCCCTACTATATCATTGGAAATAATCCAGATTGCTTAAACTTCCATTGGTAGTCCAGTCATTTGTCGGATCAGTCATGGATCTCCACGTGGTTCGAGGTGTTTTGTCTGGGAATCAGATTGCCAATCTGTTCAAAGGTATAACATATTTTTTCATAATCGAAGGTCTTGTTGTGAAACCTTGCAAGTTTTAAAGGCGCCTGAATTTATGTTGAAAGCAGCACTTTCGTGCACAATCTTTTGTTCAACGTTCACTCTCTATGACAGAATAACTTAATAATAACATTTCTACTGGTTATTTGCCTATACACAATTCAAAACTTAAATGGGCCGATTATTTAAACCCAGTTTAGACACCGTTTATGAAATTCGTCGTCTAACCCACGTTTAAACCATGAGTACCGGTTATTTATACGCTGTTTTTCCATAACCGTGTTTAGAGCGCGTCTAAACACCGACTAAGGAACAATCGGAAGCTAGACCTGCTCACAGGTTAAAACGCTGTTTAGCAGTAATTTCGTGCTCAGCCATTTTGAAATGGACGGACGTCTGCGCTACAGACAGTTAAGAGAGTACACGAATCGACGTAATATACATGTACGACAAATTCGGCGCTTTAGGGACGGATTTAACCCTTTAGAGGAATACGAAGGCGAAGATTTTCGATTAAGTTTTCGTTTCGGAAAGCACTCGATCATTGGCCTCGTAAAAATTTTGGATAGAGATCTTCAACATCTGACAAGAAGAGGTCTGCCGCTGACACCAATGTAGCAAATTCTATTTGCTTTGAGATTTTATGCAACTGGAACTTCCGAGCAGGTTGTTGGCAATTTATTTGGTGTTTCTGTATTTGCTGCATGCACAGTCATTCACCCCAAGGTTTCAATGGCAATTGCGAAACAAAAAGGACATTTCCTGTCATTCCCTGATAACTTGACTGACACCAAGAAAAAGATTTATGAAGTTCCACACTTTCCAGATGTGATCGGGGCCGTCGATTGTACCCACGTTAGGATCATATCTCCAAACAAATAAAATACTGTGGCATTTATTAACAAAAGCAGTTTTACTCCATCAACGTCCAAGCAGTTTGTGATTGCGATGCCTTTATTACTAACACCGTGGCACGCTGGCCTGGATCGACTCACGACTCACGCATTTTTGAGAACAGCATGATCGCAGACAGATCAAAGGAAGGGATTATTGATGGCATTCTGGTGGGTGACAGCGGATACGCTTGCAGACCATATTCAATGACACTAGTCCTCAAGCCAAAGAATGCAAGAGAAGTGCGCTACAACACTGCACATAGGCGTACTAGGTGTGTTATTGAGAGGTGCTGTGGCTCTCTGGAGCGACGATTTCTATGTCTGCACTTAGGACTGCGTACCCCCCTGGCGAATACTCTCGTCATTATCGTAACCACGGCAGTATTGCACAATTTCGCCCTTATGTATCAAGAACAAGACTTTGATGAAGACATCGAAGATGAAGACACAAGTGGAAATGCCAAACGCCAGCTAATTATTTCACGATACTTTGCTTAATAAAAATAATCAATTCATCAATTAATTAAATTGCCTGTAGGGTTCCTTATTAACAGAATAGAAAACAAACGGCAACAGTCACTACAATTAATCGATCTTCATGTTGTTTTGTAATTTATCAGTGTTACATATCGTGACATATGGATAAGCTGAAACTACAAGATGGTGTAAGTTTGTTCTTCGTCAGTGCCATATGCAGGTGGCAAACCAATTCCAATGTTAGTGAATTGGTGCGCCAGTTTCCATTCATTTAGCTCGGGAATTTCATTTTTAAGATGTGCTCTTCCTTTTCCACGGACAAGAGTGGGTCCTCCTCGGGTGTAGAATCTGGTCTTTTGCGTTTGCACCTGTCAATGTAATGTTAATCCACGGTACCAAGAAAGATGGCGACTGGTACATTTACCCATAGTTCTTAGCAAACAAGAACCCTAAAAACGCTCATAAAAACGCAGAGAAAAGTTCCAAAAACTTCAAACTTAGCATACGGAATATTGCTAGCACAGGGACAAATTTGTGCAAAAAATGTGGCTTTTTATGAGCTTATTGGCTGTGTTAGGTTCGCATGGTATTGTGGTAAAATGTACAGCTGCCATCTTTTTCCGTACGGTGGATTGACGATCAGTAAGTGTGAATAGTATAATGAATTATCATGCAATAAACAAATCATAATTTTTGAGTTGAAAAATTACTTTACTTCTGACTATCCTCCTTTTTCGTGACTTTTGCTCCCTTCCAGGTAATAACTTCAACATCGTCAAGTCCACTTGGCCCCACTTCGCATGTGATAGTGCCCTTCTCGTCTTTTTCCCGTCTTAAATTAGGTTCTTCTTCTGCGTCATCATCAAACTCCTGCTCTAGCGGATTAATCTAAGCTGGTATGATGTCCGCAACTAGTTTAAACACTTGACTTGGGGAGGCAGGAGCTTTTCCTCCACCAGTTTTCTTTGATCCTCGACGTTGCAAATCGTCTTCTTTCTTAGATTGCATTTTCAACCGCCTCCAGCATCCTTGGATCTGATTCATGGATTTTGGATTTTGGATTTTGGGAGTTGAATTTTTTCAGAATTTCTTCCCAAGCCTTTGTCTTCTTCGTCACTGTTTTAATGTTGTATCCTTTACTATCCACTTCTGGAAATTCTCTTCCCAATTCCGCCAACAAATTTTTTTCTTCTTCACTAAAATTGGTTGTTCTACCGGATTTAGAAGTCATATTGAGTCAAAACTGTGCCTCGAATATCAAAATGTGCATACAAATAACTCAACAGACAATGCATACCCTCTTGAGACATTGTTTAGCCATTGACTGGAAAGAACACGGTTCAGTCGCGTTTTAATAATATATTTTAAATATCGTCTAACTGTTGTCTATCGAGACAACGTATAACCCGCGTATTAGCCGTAAACAAGGGCTAACTTAGACTTCGTTTAAATAACCGGCCCTATAGTTGTTTGTGCACGGTCAATGCCAAAAAAATAAAAAGAACATAAAAGAAGGGAAGCAGAGCTTAATGAGCAGTTTCTTCTATTAACTGTGGCTCCTTATTTTCTAGTTCAAATGACAGCGAAGATAATCAACGCTAGGAGTTTTTAGTCATAGGTTTATGTCATGAGAACGGAAAAAAGGAAGACAAGACCTTTGACAATTCTCTTTTATGCACCAAATGCCCTGTTGTGCAGCAAAAGGTTGAAACTAATATGAATCACATACCTGTTTGTGAAAAAAACATTCAGTTCCACGGTTTTTATTTAACTTACTTACTTTGGCTTGTGTGGGGGCTTTTATTTTGACTTATTTATGATCTGAGGGTCACTTAAAAACGCATCATCGTCGTCGTCGTCGTCTTCATCATCATCATCATCATCATATATCATTATCGTCATCGTCATCGTCATCGTCATTCGTCACCGTCATCATCATCATCATCATCATGATCACCGTCATCAAAACATCCGTTATCATTATCATCATCCTAGAGTTCAGTACCACGGATTTTATTTAACTTCCTTACATTGGCGCGTGTAGAGGCTTTTATTTTGACTTTTAAATTGGTATTGCAGTGGAGATGGGTTTGAGTACTGTAGTACGGCATTCTTTGCATTTTTTAAGTTGTTTGACCTCTACAAATTGAACTTTCTTCTCCAAGTTTCACACTTTCAATAACCACAGAGAAAACCGTAAAAAGAGTGTCTCCTTTATCACTACTACCAGGACAAATCGTTGAATTTTGGGTATAGTATTATGCAAACGGTTAAAGTTCAGTTTACTCTTTAATGAATGGGAACTTAGCAAATAATTTTTGTGATGCGTAGTATCTAAAATGAAACGCGTTATTTTTATTTTAATTAAAGGCAAGCCGTTGATACCTCCTGTAATCAACAACAAACAAAAGGAAATCACTGGCTGCAGTGTGAACCTTACATGGAGTCTCCCGACAGGCAATGCGTGCCCCATCACATACGCGATACGCTACAGAGAAATTAAAACATTTATGTATGACAGCGAACCTGGCTGGCTTCTGAAACCTCAAGTTACAAACACCTTGCATGTCATTACACTTGACTGCGACAAGGAATATGAGATTGCGGTATCTGCTAGTCTTCATAACGGCCCTGCGAGTGATTGGTCAACATCTTGGCGGGTAAAAACAAACTCAGGTGTGACAGTACTTTATGTTTGTTTTATGCTCTAAATAGAACTAAAAATGCGTGACTCGGAGGTCCTACTTAAGCTTGAGTCAAGGTGGATTACTCATACCCGGCCCTCTCTAAATATCGTTTTGCACTCGTTTCGCGTTTCATTCATTCTCCTCGAGAGCTGTAGTTACTGAATTGCCGGGTTACACACCCCGTGCAAAATATTAATAAGCTAGTGTTTATGCCTTTATTTCTAGATATTCAAGGAATTCTGGTGAAGATGAAACCGAAAATGTAATGTTCACATGTTTTTTAGCTATGGAAACGGCAATGCCAAGTGTCGTTTTGAAAGTCAACCACCCTTTTCTTTGATATTACATATTCCTGAACATAGATGAGCCCCCCTCCCCTCCTCCCTTATAGATATGTAGCATGGTCTGTGGCTACTTTGTAATCATTAAATGTAGCGTTTACCTTTCATATCGGCAGGGTGCTGAGAATAAAGTGTGTTTTGTTTCAGTTAAAAAGGACAATTTAAGATCTACTGAAGTAACGTTAACCACAACGGCTGGTATAACTGCAAAAACTGGTATAATTGCTGGAATTGCTGTTGCTCTCGTTGCTGCTATTGTTGTGGGGATCATTTACCTCAGGAGGCGAAAAACGAGAAAACGCGGAACTTTTATGCGAAAAAGGTATGAGTGAACATTCCTTCCCATCGAATGGAAATCTCAGCAGTGCCCCATTGAACTTAAGCTAAAGCTAAACAATCGTTGAATAGTACCAATCACAATATAACTTATCCCGCTACTCAGTTCCCTTCACTTCTAAAAACCGTTTATTCGGTGGTTAAATAGGCTACGTCACGGAAATTTCCACGGGAAATTTTCCAAGTGGATCGTTGAGGCAACGGAAATCAAACCAAACGAGGACAGCTTGGAATCTTCAGGATTTTAATGACACAAAATCTGAAGCTATGAAATACAATCACAAAGTAAATAACTTTAAATCGCCTATGATGAAACTCCTAGAGAACATCCAATCAATCCGACACAGCTCAATGTTATTCAAAACTTACGTTTGTCCAAGCTTGTCCACAACAACCAGAAAAATGAGCGTAAATATACAGAAAATTAAACGTTAAAAAACCATACATTAACCCTTTCCCGCCCGTCTTTTTTACTCAAAAAACGCATTTTTTGCCGTTAAAGTGGATTTTTAAGTGCGTGTGTTGCCAAATGCCACTAAACTTTGCTACAAAAGCGTTTTCTTAAACTTTAGCTAGATTTTGAGTCAGCTTCTGTTGTAAATTGTACAATATTTTGCTTTCACGCATGCGCATAAGCCAAAATTTGGACCCACTTTTTTCTCGCTTCTCTTTGCTTTCCTTTTTCTTTCCCTTTCTTTTCTCTTTATCTTCTACCCTTTATCCCCTTTCTATCCACTGGAAAAGTTTTGGCCTCGGCCCTTCTAAAACCCTGGAAATCGAACATTGATCAACTAGGTGACTTGGCCTATTTTACCACCATCTTTGCACCCAAAATTGGACACGTTTTTTCTGGTATAGCTCTGCCAGAATTTGGTCGATATTCAAAATGGACACACGTATGGATGGATCTATCCTTGCTGTGTTAGCTGCTTATCAAAACAATCTGGTGACGTCAAAAATGATGACGTCACAAGTGGTTCAATGTCTCCAGGTCGACAACGTCCCATAAATAAGACTCTCGGCGGGAAAGAGCTAAACATCCAAAATCGTTGTCGAGTCCAGTTTGAAACATGATACTCCTATTTGTCCTTCGGCCACGAGGCCAAATGAACTTTGATCGGCTCGTCCCAGTCCTTGTTTGCCTTGTGTGAACCACCAAGAGTATCAAGAGAAAGAAATCGAATGATTTTCTCAAAGGGAGAACAAACGTACAGTCCATTAGACTGATTTCAACTTGGAAGCCATTTGTATCCTAGCCATCCGTAGTCAAACAGTTAGGGCCGATTATTTAAACGAAGTTTAGACCGCGGCTAAGAAAGTCGTGGTCTAAATCGAGATTTAGCTCGCGATTCCAATTATTTAAACAACGTTTATCATAAGCCGCGTCTAGACGAAGTTTAACCGTGGGCTAACAAACAATAGCAAGTTAGACCTGCTCCTGAGTAGGTTTAGACGTCGTTTAACCGTTTATTTTCACTGATTCTAGCCCTTTGCAGTTAACTTGTTTCTTAATTTGTATTTTTATGCACTTCCTGAACCTCTGAACTGAATTTAAGAGATATGTGATTCCATTTTTTCATTTCCTTTAAAAACGTAAGTAAAATTTCTTGAAAATATTTCCGCACAGCTCTATACTACATTATGTATGCAGTCCTTTTATTAAAAGAAAACAACAGCAAGACAATAGAGTTCCTCTGGGAGTAGCACGCATGCATGATGTCAGAACAATAGGTACACTTGTTAGACGTCGTCTAAACGTGGTCTTCGTGAACTCTGGCTCATCGGCGTTCAAATAATGAGATTTAGACTCCGGTTAGCCGTGGATTATGGAGTCGTCGTCTAAACCTCGATTTAGCCTTAAACAACGTCTAACTTAAGCTTCGTTTATATAATCGGCCCTTAATTTCTAGAGTCAGAAAACTAGAAGAGTAAATTTCAGACGAAACTGAACCAGTATTTTGGGTTTTCTCTGACTGCAAAATTTCTTCTAGCTTTTTAAAGTTATCCTACAATAGGTGACAGCGCTGACTGGTTGGTACAGAGTACATGATAAAACGAATTCTGAAAAACAAAACTAAATAAATAAATAAAATGTATTGTTTTCGGTGTACTCAACCAGTAACCTCACCTCTCGCAGCAGGTGTCTGTGAAGAATAAATAAGCTAACCAAAGGATACAGGCATGTTCAATTGGTGATCTGCGCATTTTTGCATTATAAATTGCATAAAATAGTTTACTTAGACTAGTTTGCTAACTAGACTCATTTAAATTCCAACACTGTTGTTAAGATCCAAGTCAGACATTGTACCCTTACTGATACGGGAAGTCCCGCCTGAGCGGGTAACCATCATGGAGGAACTGGGACGAGGTGCGTTTGGTAAAGTTCATAAAGGAGTTCTGAAGGAATTGCCAAAAGCTGAAGTATTTTTCAAGCCCAGAGAGGAAAGAGTGGACATAAATGAAGGACGGATGGTTGCCATAAAAGTTCTTCTTGGTGAGCAAACAAGTGGTGGTGACTTATTAGAAGAGAGCATATTCTCTGTGTGCTGTCCTAAACTTTGAAACCTTCTTCCTGAGCAAATTCAGCGCAGTCCAAGCAGTAGTCATTTAATTCTAATCCTACCTTTGTTAATAGTATTTTTTATTAATTGCAGTTTTAAATTGGTACCCTTTATGTACACTGTAATTAATTATTGGCCATTGCCTAATATTCTAATTGCATTTTTCTTTCTCTGCATCATCAGCATCATTATTATTACGAAGAGCCCTTTTCCTTCCTTTAAGCAAGGTCGATGCCTTCTAACAAGATGAAAAAGTTGTCTCTTAGGGTCGTGTAAGAGGGACGTCTTGCCATCATCGTCACATGTGTTCAAGAAATTATACGTCCTATTGAAACCACGCATGCCAACGTAATGCGTTCATCATCATTCAATACTGTTACATCATTATAGTTGCCAGAAAACGATTTAAAAATTTAATATAGCGCACGCAGCGCTTAAAAGAGTTTCTTCCAGGTATTCCCGACACGAGACATAAAAAATGTTCGTTAATGTGATGTCTGTAAAACGGGGATGAATTCGAAAATTCACCGTTCAGTGTTAATTCCAATTACATCGGTCTTTACTGTTAGAATCATCCTGGAGCCTTTTAAGTGTAACTAGCTTATTTACTTTATACTCCCTCCTCAAGAAAGCTTCTAAATTTTCTCGATTTTTGAATTCATCTTTAGCTTTGTGGTTTGTGTGTGTGTATTTATTTATTTATTTATTTATTTATTTATTTATTTATTTATCCATTTATTCATTCAGAAAGAGCCGGCGAAGAAGGAAGACATCAGTTTCTTCAGGAAATTGAGCTCATGAAAGAAATCGGTTTTCACAGAAATGTACTGAGCATGTTCGGTTACTGGGTCAAGTCAGAGCCCATCATGTTAATCTTGGAGTTTGTCCCTTACGGGGATCTCCTTCAGTGGCTTAGAAACAAAAGACATCAGGTGAGAATCCACTTATATTCCGAGGTGAAGAAAAATAACTTACCATGATGATTGGATTAAGTGCCACGGGCACTTATTTACCTTTGGTAGCTCAAGGGAGGGCGCTTATTGGAGAAAGGACGCTTATTGGGGACGGGGCCGTGTGCTTATTTCTTTTCTTGACAGCAACACTAAAGTGCAGTTAAATAAACAATAACAGAAACTTTAGTTAACAAAGATTGGAATGAGTAACATAACTGCAACGGTTCGCATAGTCAAAATAGCGTTCGCTTGTCTATTCGAGGATCGGGTACTTCAGTAACATCAGACGCTGCAGCACCAATACAAACTGATCTACTGTCTTTCGCTGACAAACGGATGCCAGTAAGACTTTCAGATCACTAAGAAGACCATATAATTCACTAGTCTAAGTCTTAGAGAATTCTATGTCAATAGCTTCAATGTTACTTTCGCATTAGGGCCCCCTATTGAATGGGGGCGCCTACTGAAATAGGGACGCCTATTAACCAGACGACGCTTGGGAGAGCGCTTATTAGACTGAATGGGGCACTTATAGGAGGGAGGGCGGTGCAAAACGGTCTGGCAAAATCAAGTTTTCCTTCACTTAGCAAGCCACCAGCTACATGATGGACAATTGTAATCAAAAATAGTGTCTTTTTCAATCTTTCAGCTTAATTTTAAAAACACTGTCGACTATGAAATGACACCTTGTTCGACTGAGCACGACAGTACTGATCATGAAAGCTCCAAAATATGTTCTGAGATTACGAACAAGGAAGATAACCCAGAGGAAAATGCGGAAGAAGGAGACAAGGAAGACGAAAATATGGAAGATAACAAAGAAGGAAAAGCTGAAACCAAAGACGACGATAGCAAAACCTCAGGCATTCTGACTTTCATTGCTGAATCTCTGCCACAAAGCCCAAAACTGGAAGACGACAGTAAAGGTTTAAAGAGGACGAACATCAACAACAGTTTGAAAAACATCATTTCTTCTCAGGAAGACATTTCGTGCCAAACAAATCCACCGACTGATACAAGAGAAAATAAAAGGGAGAAGCAAACAGTTATGTCGCCCTTGGACGTTCCTCCGATCCAGTTTGGTCGTGTTCCGAGAAGAGAAGAAGTTGCTACTCCACCAGAGCCTAACGAAAAGGCAACAGAGGCTCTGAAAAAGGCACTGATTCCACCCAACGAGGAAAGAACGGAAATCACGATCACCATCCAGTCTGAGGATGAACAACCAGGCGATGATGATGACGACATTGCTACTGTTGCTAAAGATGTCCTTTGTTTTGCATGGCAGATAGCTGAGGGAATGGTAAGTGCAGAAGACTAAAGAGTGAAGTGAGAGTCGCAAAATACTGAGCTTACGCAGCGGTTTTCTCAGAAAAGAAAACTCGCTCCACCTTGTCTCTCCCCAATCAGACGTATAAATGGATATCAACGGACCCTTGATGTAACTTGAGACACAAAGAAATCCTTTAGCTTTGTGTCTTATGTCACAAAAATATCATATTAATATTATTCCCCTACCACTTTTCCGAGATAGATAGCCTCCTGGCCCACTTCGAATCCCCTCACAAAAAGCCTTTTTGAATCAGGAGATACCGTAAGAGTGAGGAATTTTTATAGTTATTTTGTTTTGCTCACGTAAGCTCTTCATAAATTCCTTATGGATTCCTCTTTTTTGAAAACCTCTTATTCTACACTGACGCTTGCGTCATGCGCTTAGTTATTCAGTCCTATCACTGTTACGACAGGATTACTTGGCCAACAAAGGATTTATTCATCGTGACCTGGCAGCCCGTAATATTCTTCTTGGTGAAGACAGAGCAGTGAAGATTTCTGATTTCGGTTTTCTACGCCACACGAATGATGGTGATATATACGAGGTGAAGCACACAAAGAAACTACCAATTAAATGGACGGCACCTGAGGCTCTACAGAGTGGCATATATACTTCCAAGAGTGATGTGTAAGTATGTAAGAAATGTTACATAATTCATGAAAATGTATATTTTATTTATTTATCTTTTTTTTCAAACGAAACAAAACAATTCTACTTTCTAACTATGTGGTGAGCGATCGTGGCTGTCCGCGTCTAAGCTTTTCTCCCATTGTGATTGGCTTAAACTGATCACGTGATGCAGAGCAAAAACTGCATGCTTGTCCGTTGGACCAAAGGCTATATGTTTTAATCATTATTTGTTCATTAATACTTTTGAGTCAACAGTTGTAAGGCAAGTTTAATAACTCTGTAGCCGAATGTTTTCCCGTTAAATTCTTAACAAAGTAAGTACACTTTCTACGTAAACTAGTCCGCTGACAGAAATACTCCATTCTTATGAACTCTTAGACTGTACGATTGTTTTTTTTTTTTAACATAACGCTGCAAATGGCTACTAGCAGAAGAGGAAAATTTAAATTTTATAATAGAAGTCGATACTTCTTTTCTCTGTTTTAGATGGTCTTTCGGAGTGCTTCTTTGGGAGTTAGCTACCATAGGTAAGAACGTACTGTATTGGTCATATTGCTACCGCTTCCAAAGTACTATAATCTCCATGGAAATGAGGAATACCAAGGGCATCATAGCTAATATTTCTTGTTTTAGATTTCCACTTTGGTAACATTTTCCTCTCCACGTTTTTCAAAAAGGCCCTCAAATTGTTGGCTCTGGTTGATTGGTACTTACCTTTTAAATTAGGCCTTACAAACAGAATTGGATAATCGAAGAAAATGATTGTTTCTTGCAAGTTTAGCAATTTCTTCTTGAACTTACATTAAGGAGGAATCCCATATCCTGGAATAAGCAACAGACGGATGTGCAATGTTCTTAAGACAGGATATCGCATGGGGAAGCCCAACACGTGCAGTGGTGAGATGTAAGTAACTTACTGCTAAATCGTTTTAACTGAACTGACTAAGCAAAATTGAAAACATAATGCCCTAACAATAGGACTCTAGAGGGCCAGGATTTTGGAGCGTTGAAGGTGCTTTAACAGAGCACAGACGCTTGTGAACCAAGTATGGCGTCAAACGGGAAGAATTGGGGAGGGGAGGTCACAGGGGAGGTGCTTACAAAAAGCTGGAAATCTTTTGTGTTGTTGTCTGGTGGCTTGTCAATCAATAGCAAACCTAACTTGGTAGCTCGGAGTCAAAATGCGTCAAAAGAGAAATATTCAACTGTTGGTGTTCAACGTATTTGCCTAAGTTTCGTATTATTTGCCCAAGAACTTACAGCTTCGAAAATCCCATCACAGTTTTTGCTGTTTCACTTTCGATCGTTTTCCTTTTCCTTTCCTTGATGTCTACATCTTATTTATTACTGATGTTCTACCGTTAAAATAATTATGTATTCTAACATTTGAGCCAGGGAAATACACCCTGTTTCGTTTAAATATTGACAAAGTTAAGTAGTGTATTTGCTCTCAAAAGGTACGAGTTAATGCTGGACTGTTGGAAGGACGATCCAGATGACAGACCTACATTCGCACAGCTGACATCAACTTTGGAGCAAATGATGACAGCGGACACTCCTTACTACGATTTTAGTAAAGTAGATGAAAGCGAACCATTCTACAGTGACGTAGCCGCTAGCACCAGCAAAACCGTAGAACTGGAGGCAAATGTGTAATTGCCTCAGTACTTCGAGAGATAGCGATTTTGAATTAACAAATCAAATGTAACAAAACAGTAGTCCTCAGCTATCTCGAATTACCACCTCTCATTTTGAACTGGCGTCATTATGATGTTGACTGAATGAAAATAAGACACAATGTTGCACAATTATGACAATCGTTTCTCTTGATTTCGGTTCTGTAGTGGCCACTGAAGTACACTGAAGTACGTAATAAAAACAACTTAGATACAGGGCCGTAGGCAGTATGAGGCGAACCGAGGCACTTGCCTCAGTCATTTTTTTCGTTTTCTCAGTCAGTTTTTTCGTTTAACACCCTAAATACCTAGGAAGAGAATTTAACCATGGACATTGCTGCAATATTGTACACAGAGACCTAGAGTGCCGTAAGAGTTGGAGATAGCGGGGTCTTCTGCAGTTTTAACTTGCTGGTCCAAATTTAGCGCCTTTTAATTCAAGTGAAAAGTAAAAGCAACTTTACTGATTTATACACAGGGAGTTCCTTCAGGCTTAAAATACAAAAACTTAAGAGCCAGTCCACGAGAGGTTCAAAGATTTTTGGAAATAGTTGGAAACAGCCCTATCTCAATAGTCATGAGCAAGTAATCAAATCGACAATATTTTGGCTTCTAACATTAATGTGGTCACGTGACAGGCAATTTAAATTTGACCCTCCTGGAACCAATTGTGGCACAAAAAATTTTCTTAAATTTACCAACTTTGCATGTCTCTTGACAAAACAAACGTTAGCTAATCACAAATCAAATTGTTTCTTTACTTAACTAACCTTTATCTTCATACAAATACTAATATTTCTGTCAGATTCTTCTTATCAACTGAGCAATAATTTTCAACAGAGAGGGTGGTTTGGCAGATTTGAAAAAATGCTAATTTTACCAAATTTCAAAGGAATTTTTTCTATGTAGTAGACAAAGTCTATGCTTGATATGCACTTCCTGAAACAGCCAAAGGATTGTACTTAAACATTATTGAAAAATCTTTGCGGGCAATTCACTTTTAAAATATAGGTTATGTAAAATTGACATTTTCCCAAACTAGACATATCTGCTGAGGGCCAAATGGGTGACGTTAAATCAGCTTTTAACACTTAAATTTGCCATATTTTAGAGCTAATATTTGGTTGCAAAAAACTCTCAATTATAGCGTGGTTTTGTAAATCTGTTTCAGGCATAAAAGTAACTTAGATTTTACAATTTTCTTTGTTAATCAGTACAAGAAGACTTGGAAAAACCACACATGTTATTTGAAGTTTCGTATCTAGTTCTAGTTTGATATGCGAACCGATCAAATTTTGGGAAAATTGCGTCTCACCGGAAGTGGATTTTGAGCCCAACTCGGGCAAAACGGTTTTTCTCGAATTTTCACGAAAGGAAGCCGTATTTGGAAAAACTAAATACAGCCTGTTTAGTTTCTCACTAGGGACTATCTATAAGCAAAATATGAGCGAAATCGATTTTTCCACTTGTGCCAGCAAAAGTCGATATTTGTGGGAAGTTGCTCTTAATGCTTATCAGCTGCAGAATAAAATGAAACAATTTCCATGTGTTGTCCACTGAAGAGAGACGCCCACCTCTTCTCCGCACCCTGAACGGGAATTGAACCGCGTCGTCACATTGCTGGTGTGATGCCTTACCTACTGAGCTGTTGCGAACAGGTCATTTGCGAGTTAACGTAACCCGCGATTTATGCTTTTTTCAGTTAGGATACCGTATGTCTATTCTAAAACCACCTGTATACCTGATACTTCGGAGGAAAATTTGAGCAGGGTTGTGCTGCCGGTCTTCCAAATCCTGACCCTACTGAAATTATTAATCCTGGCCTTGGTTAACTGTCTGGGTATCAAAAGCGGCAGATCACGCTATATCATACCAAATGGTACTACTTTGGTTAATTCTCCATTTTTTTCAATACATCAGATAAATATGTTTATGCCCTCTACAGCTACACCCTAGCCATACCCAACTTCAGTCCTAAAGGCAGGACCCAAAATCCGGACAAATTTTCAGGTAAAAATAGCTAAAAAAAAACCTTACCCTTTTCGGTGGCACATACCTGTTTTCGCGTCAACCCAAGCAACGGACTCCCATACAAACAGCTTTGTTAACCGCGTGTCAGTTCCTCCCACGGCCTTTAATGTTTGACCATTTCCCTCCACATTAAGCTATACGGGCAAACTCCTTTACATAGGTTTGCTACTGATTCAACATCGCAGTTGCAAGGAATCAGCAGTTTGCTTTCGTCAGTAGTTACTTCAAGTACCCCGGGTACAGTTCACGCAGATCATCTTTTTTTATGTTTCTAAATCTAATGTAAAGGCCTCCCATATCAGAGCTACTAGTGTTAAGCCCTTGCCTTAACGTCCACCTTCTTTGTCATCCCATTTGTTGTGGGGGGAATGAAACAAGATTTCGTTTTTTGAAACAGAGAACAGTTCCAGCAATTGAAAGAAAAAAGCTCAACTGAATTGAAAATTGTCCTGTTACATTTGGACTAAAATTTACATGACGTAGTCTCTGTGAGACGAAATCAAACTCACCCAGAGATAATGTAACGTAAACCATTTATCTGTAGTTGAGTTTCGAACAATTTCAGTGTTTGGTAGCAAACAGGCTTCTTTAAACAGGTTCGTAGATTGCAGGTGATGCTATTTATCCTAACGCTGAGGTATGTACTCAGATTTGTAGAAGTTTCATGCGCGATACGTTAAGGAGTTTCTGACGGGCGGAAGAATCGGGAGCAATTAATACTCGCTTTTGAGCTCCATTTTAGATTATCCAAATTAGTTTGTTTGCCTTTTTCAGTCCACTTTTTCAATTCTAATTTATTCGAAATTTCAACTTGCGGCCTTAACAATTTGAGATCGATTAAACTGACGAAATCAGTTCCAACAGGTTGTTTATTGATTACGTAAAGCAATTATCATTGTTATTATGTCTGATTACTGGTATCCTCCGACAGCATTCAGCAAAACCCCTTCACTCCCTAAACAAGGTATCCTGGAGACCAAAACACAGCTCAATTCTTGAGGTTTTATAGAATATAAGCTACATCTGGTAACCAACCCGCCAACTACAACAACAGAAATCGGTTCAGACAATGACAGCGACAAATTGCAATGTCGGGATAACAGTTGTTTAACCGTAAAACGTTAAGCCTCCATCATGTGTAAGGTGTAGGCTGGTATAGCAAAGTGTTGTTCCTCGTGGTTGCCATTTTCCCTACGTAAAATAGTAAATCTGCCGTCGAGAAGTTATCCATGCACGGAAGTCGTTTCTCTATGCCACGCACAGTAACACACCCTGTCGACGTCAATTCTCTCATTTCAGTCTGTTTTTAGGGCCTATAACTTCATTTTAGATTCTAAATGATTGAAAGCAACACCGCGAAGTCAAATGAATCCATTCACATAGCTTGAATTCATTCACATAGCTTAGTTCGGAGTCCGAATCGGAGTCGCTCGCGCTCGACGAGAGCATTGTTTTCGTTTCTTGTTTTTGTCGTGTTGGCTTATTTGTCTTCTTCAGTCTTCACCAAATGCTTGAGAAGAGGAAAGATCAGGTCGAAAATATAGGGTATTTCACGTTTCAGAAGGCTGATCAGCTTTTTCATACTTCTTTGTACAAACGTTTTCATAAACAGTTCGTCACAACATCTCGCAACTACATTTACCGCATGAGATATTTATTTTATGAAAAATTGAGCATTTCAAATTTTTTTTACGGTCAGAAATACATCTTTTATTTCAATGGTATCTCGTGCTCACATATCAACTTAGGCTAATTGCGCGTTCCAGCAATGTTCAGTTTTCCTGTCTGATACAGTTGCACGCACTGCAGTCAGTTTATAGTACTGCTGATGGGACCATTGTATTATCCTCTTTTTAATGTCTGCTTATGGATGCAAGTACGCACGAATTTGACGACTTTGGCATTGCCATAACGATATTTTTTTTATGTTAGGTTTACTTTTCCGTAACGTCAGTGTTGATGATGTTCTCTTATTTCCAGGTAACTCGAGACAATTACAGGCACATACGAAGGAATTGCAATTCAAAATTAAAGCTAACCGTTTTTTAATACTTACAAAGCGATACTTTTATTACTTACAATATGATGCTTACACTACTTGCAATACGTTATTTACACTACCCACAATACAATGCTTTACACTAATTACACTACAAAAAAAGCTTACAGGATACGTTACACGGAATTGAAATTGAATTGAACTGAAAGCTTACATCCTCCTGTCACAACGTTTTTATTTGCCTTCATATAAATTTTCAGCTGAAAAACTAAATTAATAAAGATAGGCTGGCCTAACTGCGGACCTTCCAAGGAATAAACTGGTGTTCGTTTCAAAAACAAAAAGTCCTAAGAGTTTTTGAGCCCACGTTATTCTGTGCCTCTTTGTGAACGAGTTCTATTTCAAAAATGTTTCTCAAAAAGCCCGAAAGTGCTCCGAAATTACCTCCAAGATTTTGGGGGTTTTTTCTGTGAATCTGAGCTCAAAAGATCAGTATTAATGTTTTCGGGCTTCAAACTGTACACATATAATACTTTTCTCATTCACAACCCGCCTTGCTTGGTTTTGCAATGTTTCCGTATCCTGTCAAGGCTTGTCAAATCTCCGCGGACTACTGGCTGTTTGCTTGAATGAACTGGAAAAGTAGCTCATCTGCAACAGTAAAATATATCTTACTCCAAAGTAAATAGGTTATCATTCTGGGTTTTCATTGTGTTCGCATGTTAGAAAATAACAAGAACAGAATAACAAGTCAGAAATCAATAGCACTGAACTCATCTTATCGAAATCCGAAATTTACGTTAAAGTTTTGATTTGTTCTTGGTCATTCGGCCAGATTGCTCAGTCAATGAAATTATCAAAATCGGCTATTTGTCTGCTTTAGTGTTTGGTCCGGTTTTGATTCCATCAGTCGCTGCACTTTATAACAACTATTAACAGTTTTCCAGGCTAAGGGATAAGTTTTCTTTTGAGATTTTATAGACCATTATCGGAGTTACTGATCAGCTGCCGTTTTTGTTGCTTCACAATTTCTTAACCTTTTCTTGCCTCTGAACAACAGATGGCAAAAATGGAAAGAGTTTTCAACTAATGTAAGCCTTACATACATTTCAGTATCTTGTAAAGAAAGGAAAACACACCTAATAGCCATGATTACTTAATTTTACTACAAAATATGGGAAAAAACAATATTGAAATTGCTTGTGAGTGTCGGACTGTTAGTTTTGCTTTAGGTGAGATATCGTTCAAGTCTCAAACAGGCAGTTTGCCTCAATTTTGACTGCATTTGTGGATGGTGAAGATGACGTTCTTCTCAACTTCTTTGCCCCTAAAATACAGTACATTTTAATTGAGCAGTTGTTCGCTGAAAGACCCAAAACAAAAAAGAAAACAAAGAGGAAAACGCGATGCAGGCCACTGAAGAAAACAGTGAATGAGTTTGTTTATTTTTGTTAAAAAACACTTCAGCACAGCTTTTTATAAAGCATTACGCTCAATTTCGAGTAATGTCTGTGGGCCCATTTTCAGGAAAATTTTAGACCACTCTAAACTACTCAGAAACACTCACAACGGAAGAACAATGCATATTCATGATCACAAGTGACAAAAATGGCGGGCACTCGATAAATATATTTGAAATTGGGCCAGGTAAAAAAATGAGGCCCACCGAGAATCAACGCCTACATACCTTTTATACATCTGTCGTCGTTGCTTCTTTCATCTAAAGCTCTTGATCCTCACAAATAACCTTCCAACACGTTATGACAGAAAGCACACCGAGTGAAAATGAACAACGTGCTCAAAACCGGAAATGGCTGTAGTAAGCGCATACGCAGACGTTTTACCGCGGTGTTTGATAAAAGTCCTTCGTGCGCGGGCAAATTGTTTGACATAGGGGCTTATAAATGCGAGACGATAAGTTGCACTCGGTGCTTTGTTATCATGGTTGTTATCCCTTCCTTATCGGCAACTTATGGGCTTGTCGTGAATTTTGCATTGTCTTTCCTTCATTGGAAAGATCTAAACAATAAAAGAAGCTCAGTTGCCAGTGGAAAATCATACTGTTGGTAATCAGTCGGTAAACACGAAGGAAAGATCTGCCGCTTATTAACAAAACGAAAAGAAAATATTACTGTCAGCTGGTGAAGCAAAGATCTGAATAATAAGAAGTTTGGACTCTGCTAAAACCTAATTTTCACTTTGCGCAAGTGCAGTTAGAACTGTCATTGCGACACTCCATAACAAACTTAGGCCACAAAAAAAATGTATGCAAATTAGGCTAAGGGTAGATTGAATCTACCCATGGCTTATTATTAACTGTAACCAAAGACCACATTTCCCAAGATTGGATCGCCTGCGGTGTCGCTTTTAATGTTTGCGGTAACGCTTTTTCTGACTTATTGACTTACAAAACGCATGCAGAGTGAAGGACAAATCCACTAAGATCTGACATATTTTGACATCAGATATTAAAAACAGAATTGCGCTGAGCAAAGCGCGTGGTCCGCTCCACGCGGCAGACGTCCCTAGAAAGAAAATAAAGAAAAAAATTGGCTGAGCGGGAAAATGAAACTCCTATTTCAAAAAACGGCCTAGAAAAAATATTGCTCAGTACAAACGGTATAAACTATAGTATAAAGTGTATAATGCCCAGCCAAAGCAGAAAACAGTATGTTAGTGCAGCGTGATGATCAAGATTAATATTCCACTCGACAGATAACAACAGTTCAGTACAGAACTGACTACCCAAGTGAGACAAACTACTCGACAGATAACAACAGTTCAATACAGAACTGACTACCCAAGTAAAGCAGTCTGCTCGACAGATAACAACAGTTCAATAATAAGCTGACTACCCAAGTAGAGCAGAATAGGTTAACGCGCGTACTATAACAACTGAATGTAAGTTAGTACAAAATGTTAGCAGCAAGCTTAGGCTAAAATCCTCAGGGGCACCCAACGGTTCGTTTCGGGGAAAACCTGTTCGGAAGGCCTAAAGTCGCCTGAGATATTCGGATTTAATTGGAGTGAAAGCTAAAGATTTCTTTGGCGAAACATCACCTCGGACTTTCGTATCAAGAGGACTTATTAGTTCCTATTGTTTTCGGAGGGACAAATATGTCGTTTGGAGTTCAAAATAAACTCAGCTAACATTTTCGGTGAGCCATGAGCAGCTCGGAAATTCGGTGCATAGGATTCTGTTTCCTAAAATTTTCTGCGGCCTTAATTTTCAGCTAAAATCTCCGAACAGATCAATCTGTATTAGCTTACACAAATATGCCTTTAAAAAGCTACGAAACTATCTAAGAAAGCAGAAAATGATATTAAAAGTATTTTGCTAAAATTTTCTCGTTGGGTGCCCCTGAATCCTGTTCTACAGATAACAACAGCTCAGTATAGAACTGACTACCCAAGTGAGACAAACTACTCGACAGATAACAACAGTCCAATACAGAACTGACTACCCAAGTAAAGCAGTTTGCTCGACAGATAACAACAGTTCAATAAAAACCTGAGTACCCAAGCACTAGAGCAGAATCGGTTAGCGCGCGCGAAGCCGGTTAATATCTCGCGTGCTAGACAGATAAAAACAACTCACTAAAAAACTGACTGGCCATGACCAATGAAACAAATCAATTCAGTGCGAGCAAATATGATGGCTTAGAATAGCATACACAGTCAAACTCATAACTTCAACTTCAACTTACCAGTGTTCTTTTCCTTGCGTTGATCATTTGGGGATTACACGCGAGTCCCGCGACCTCGCATTTCCCGCCAATTCGCTTCAGTGATCAGAAGACAAAAATACCAGCTCTCCAAAAGTCTGATGAATTTTCTTATGGGTTCGATGTGCCTCTTGATATGCCAAGGACAGAAACTGTGGCAAAGCTCACCAAGAAAACATCGAAAAAATATACACCGGATATCCATAATTCCAGAAAGAAATTATAAACGATTTCGAGAAGGCGCCGCACTTCATCTATTCCTCATATTTTCGCGCGTAAAAATCAAAGTAAATGGCCTGATCAGTGACTGATGTCCATCTTTCTTTTCTTCCATAGAATGGTACTTACCAAACTCAATTTGCGGGGCTTTGTAAAGAGCATCGAGAACCGGAATCGATAAACAACTTACAATTCACGCTTGCAAATTCGCTTGTAGTAATTCATTGGCAACCTCGCGACAAAATCAGTGCGGGTTCTTCGTCAGAGTCTTGGCTACAAAATCCAACGAGATTTTACCAATCACTATGAGGTTTCAAAAAGGTGTACAAACCGTTTCAGCAAAGGAATTACGATCAGTAAAATTGGACAAACACATTACGCGCCGGATGGCGGTAACTTATGATTGAGAACGCAAAAGCAGAAACTGTGTGACTCAAATAACCCTGTCTTGTCTCTGCTTCATGTTAAGGGCGGACCATTTTATTTTTGAGGGGGTGGCTGGGCAAATGCGAAAGCATTTCCTGCACAGCTTTTGCAGAAGAAAAATGAGGTGTGAAAAGCCAAGATGGCCGACAGACGCGTTGTACGAGCTGCGTAAATCTTCGCTCCGGGGAAGCCCAGATAGGCTGCGACATTTGAAAAAAAAGCGTCGTCGAAAACTGAAATAACAAGAGCTTAATATGGAAAATACCGTGTGCGTTATTCTAACTTTTTGATGTCGAAACGGCAGGTTCGCTCGCCGAGTTGTCTAGAAAACCCGTTTCCGAAGAGAAATAGACTAAAGAGCCAAGAAAAATCAGAAATGAGTTCGGGCAAGGATTCCGAAGACCAAGTATCCTTGAGGATCATCATGGACAAACTAACCTCCATAGAATCAAGAATGGAAGACAATTTCTCACAAATGCACTCTCAAATGTCCGAACTAAGGTGCGAGTTCAAAGTACAAATTGATGGTGTCAAAGTCAATATCAAGGAGATCGAAAAATCCCTCGAGCACGCGTGGGCAGAGATCGAAGACGTCCAGCAGGAGGCGAAAACGAATAAAGATTCAAAAAGATCTCACCAGGACATGCTAGACAAGCATACATCGACCATCCAAGAACTCCAAGCGGAGATAGAGCAAATTCGTGCTGACAATAATCAAATGCGACCATCACTCAAAGAGACCCAAGAAAAACTTATCGCTTTAGAGAACTACACCAGAAGAGAAAATCTGAGAATCATGAACATTCCAGAAGCAAGAGAGGAAAATTGTTGGGACATAGTTTATGATATAATAGAGAATGAGCTCAAGTTAAGCACCGAAAATATCAAGTTTCATGCAGTACACCGTGTCGGTAAAACAGCGTCCCAAACTGATCAAGACAACTCTACGCCACCGCGCCCACGACCGATAATCGCTAGATTTGTTAGCCGAGAACACACAGAACAAGTTCTATCAGTCAAAAATCGGCTAAAAAGATCCGAAAGGTATGAAAACGCCTACATCACCAAAGATTATGCTCGGGCAATACAAGAGGAAAGAAGATCTTTAATTAAAGCTATGTTTGTTGCAAAGGAAAAGGGACGAGAAGCTAAAGTCATCAACCGAAGCCTGTTTATTGACAACCAAATGTATGACATTAACTCTATTCCGGCCGAATTTAAACCAGTAGTTGATTGAAATCCGTGCCAACCAAGGTATGTTTTGTTTTTCCCTTTTCCATCGCCGAACGACGAAAGATTCCATACAGCCAAACGAAGTCGCTGGGTATTCCCTGGACTTCCAACCTCCTCGAAGATAATGTACGTAAATGCATTTGTGTTTATGTGTAGGTGTTTTAGGTTTGCATATTTTATGTTATTTAGCGATGTTTTTTGTACCAACTTATTTTCTGAATGTTTCTGTCTACCCACAATGTATTCCTCGGATCACTCAGCTCAGAGTAATAACAATGTATTTACGCCTTCCAAGTTGCACAGGATAATTGCTCTGTACTGACGTTAAACGTTAGAGGGCTTAGGAATCAGATAAAAAGAAGGAGTATCTTTAGTTATCTTAAAGACCAAAACTGTCAGTTTTATTTTCTGCAGGAAATTTATTCCGAGCCAAACGATGAAAAAATTTGGAAAAGCGAGTGGGGTGGTGGCATTTTTTTTTTCACACGGTTCTACTCATAGCAAAGGGGTCTGTATTCTCATAAACCCTTCACTCAGCTTAGCGTCACCAATCGAAAAGTCCAGCAAAGATCAAGAGGGAAGGATTGTTTCAATCAATCTAACCCTTGAAAAAGTTAATTTTTCGCTGTGCAATGTCTATGCTCCGAACGATTCACAACAACAACAAGTGTTTTTGCATAACCTGAATGAATATTTAATGTATAACACGGATGTAGAGAATCTCATTATAGGTGGGGACTGGAATGTCACACTACAATCACTAAACAAAAGAGGCGGCATCCCATGGAAAGCATCTACCTATAGGGACAGCCTAATTTCAATGATGGAAGAATTGGAACTAATCGATGTCTTTAGGAAAAAATACCCGCGCAAACCGTGTTTTTCCTATGAATCAAAAGCGTTGAAAGTAAGTTCAAGAATAGACTTTTTCCTAGTCGCACAACCCTTGACCAATTGGGTTTTGAACATTGAAACCAAGGCTTCTAATGCGCCGGATCACAAAGCAATAAAACTCACTTTAAAACCTCTAGGAGTGAAGCGAGGACCCGGACTATGGAAGTTCAATAATTCGCTTGTTGAAGATGAAGAATACGTAAAACTGATAAAAGAAAATTATCCTATTATAGGTGAAAAATACCGAGAACTGGAAGATAAAAGATTATGCTGGGAGCTCATTAAAATGGAAATAAGAGGCCTTACCATTGCTTACTCGAAGAACAAGGCTAAAAAGCAACGCAAAAGCGAATCAGACCTTCAAATCCGTCTAGAAGAGCTAGACAAACAGATTGCTGATAGCACCGATTCAGCGCTTACGAACAATGCACTAACCGAAAAGGAAATCTTAAAACAAAAACTTCAACTCTTCTATGAGAGAAAAGCGAACGGTTTAATATTGCGCTCAAAAGCAAGATGGACCGAAAAAGGTGAAAAACCAACCAAGTATTTCTTCAATTTGGAAAAGAGAAATTACATCAGAAAAAAGATATCAGAATTAGAACTTTCGGACGGGAAACCTTCATGTAAGGAGGATGAAATATTGAAGGAAATCGAACATTTTTATGAAAAACTGTACACATCCAAAGGGAATATTGATGACAATCGGTTCGAAAATTTCGTTCGAAACTTAGAATTACCTAAGCTACGAGATTTAGACAAAGAGGAGCTAGAGGGTGAAATTACCAGGATGAATGCAAAGAAGTTCTGAAGTCGTTTTCTAGCGGAAAATCGCCAGGAGAAGATGGTTTTACCTGGGAATTTTGCAATTGTTTCTTTGATTTATTGGGCGAAGACTTAATCAATTGCTACAATGCAGCATATAAAACGGGCGAAATGTCAATCTCCCAGCGTAGAGGTACCATCACTCTTATACCAAAAGAAGACTCGAATTTACTTAATCTCGCAAATTGGAGGCCGATTACTCTATTAAATTTGGACTATAAAATCGCGTCAAAAGCCATCGCTAAAAGAATAGAAAAAGTACTGACACTTCTCATTAATCCAGATCAAACTGGATTTATAAAAGGAAGATACATCGGTCAAAATGTTAGACTGCTTAACGACATCTTAGAGCAAACAGAAACCCAGAACATCCCTGGGATACTCCTCCAATTAGATTTCCGTAAGGCATTCGACACCATTGAATGGGAATTCATCCAGAAGACGCTCGCTCTTTTTAACTTCGGTGAGAGTATCCAACGATGGATCTCTACTTTTTACACTAATCCGGAGAGCTCTGTTTTAAACAACGGATTTTGCACCAATTCCTTTAAACTGTCAAGAGGAGTGAGGCAAGGTTGTCCCCTGTCTCCTTGTTTATTTATTTTGTCGGTGGAAATATTAGCATGCAAAATAAGACAAGACAAAGAAATAGAGGGGATTCGAATCTTCAAAAAAGAAATCAAAATAAGCCAGTTCGCCGACGACACCTCACTATTATGCAGTTCCTGTAAATCGGTTCAAAGAGCGATTGAAGTACTAAATGACCTCGGTGACGTTTCCGGTCTGAGACTGAACCCAACTAAAACTAAAGCTTTGTGGCTGGGGCCATGGAGAGACATCCAAGATGAGCCTTTTGAATTCCAGTGGCCAAAAGATCCAATTAGAGCGTTAGGAATATTTATATCTTACCATCAAAAACAAAACGAGAGAAAGAATTTTAAAGCGAAAATCGACAAGTTAAGCACTATTCTCGATCTTTGGCACTCCAGGAGTCTCACTTTATTCGGCAGAAGTCTTATATCTAAAAGTCTTGGAATTTCACAACTGGTGTATTCCATTTCGACTCTTGACACACCCCCTGAATGTATCAAAGATATTAACTCTCTTATCTTTAGGTTTATTTGGAAAAAAAAGCAAGATAAAATAAAACGTAAAGTAATGGCCCTTGACTATAAGAATGGAGGTCTGCGTGCACCCAGTATTGAGGTTATGGTCAAATCACTTAAACTAGCATGGATCTCAAGACTGTTAAAAAATGAGCAATCATGCGACGAATCCTGGAAGGTGATCCCTAACCACTTCTTGAACAAATATGGCGGTCTTAACTTTTTGTTAAGATGCAATTACAATGAAAAATTTCTGAAAGGTACCACGTTACCTCTATTTTATAGGTCTATTTTGCAGTATTTTTTGGAACTTAAAACAGCCCACAAATGTGTAAACAGGCAAGAACTAGTATTATTCAACAACAAAGACATTTTAATTGAAAACCAAACCATATTTCACAAAGACTGGTTCCAAAAAGAAATTTTTCTAATACAAGATCTTTTAAAAGATGATGGCAAATTTTTTACTTATCCGGAATTTGTCCGAAGATACGAGCTTAAATGCAATTTTTTAACTTATATGCAAGTTGTCTCGGCAATCCCAAAACATTTAGTCAAAAAGGCAAGGGAAAAACATTTAGACAAGAGCACCTTTCTAGCCGTAGATGCTTTCCAACTCTCGCCCAATACTGTAATAGACCTACTCAAAATGAAAAACAAGGATTACTACTGGCTCCTAATTAACAAAGACAATCAAGAGATAAAAGCTGAAGTGAAATGGTCTCGAGACTTGCATTCGGAAGAATTTAGACTAGATGATCTTTTCAGCCGTGTTAAAAATGTTTGCAAAGAAAATAAAATGAGAGAATTTTATTTCAAACTTATTCATAGAATAGTGGTGACCAAAAAAGAGCTTTTTTTCTTCGGTATAGAAGACGACATGTTTTGTTTATTTTGTCAAGAACCTGACTCAATAAGTCACACTTTCTTAAATTGCCGCTGGTCAATTCAGTTCTATTCGGAGGTTATCAAGTGGTTTAACAAAGAAAATGACACCACCTTCTCGCCAAGCCCCGTAGAAATACCGTTCGGGAAAAAATCAAGCAATTGCTCTCAAGGCTCGTTTAAATTGTTAAGGAAATTTAATTATACACTCCTGTTTGCCAAATACTATCTATATACACAAAAACTACTCAAAAAAGAAATAAACACGAAAGAGTATATTAGGAAACTCACTTTTAAATATCAAATTGAAAAGCTATTTTGAGCAGTTATCAACGCTGTTCTCCAGCCCTCCCCACTACTCTTACTGTTAGTCATAAGAAGAATACTGTGTGGTAAATACTCCCTTTTTGTCTTTCTTTAATTTTTATGTATGTATTCTTATTTTAGCGACGTATGTAATGTATTAAGTAATTCTACTGTAAATAATGTCACTGTATTGTATATTATTATTCAAAAATAAAAAAATAAAAAAATTAAATAAAAAAAGAAGAAATAAATATCGTGCATAGCAGCACAAAGCAGATAAATATATTGCAAGCTAGTGAATTGGAAATAAAATTCAAACGAAGGCTCCAATGGTGATTAGTGACGAAAAGCTATTTCTGCAGAAACAAATTGCTCACCCCCCACCAGTAAATTCTCCGGTCGATAAATGGTCGAGTTATTCTTTAAGTAGTGCTCTCATTGAACTGGAATTTATTTGTGCAATCGAAAAATGACAATCAAAGATAAAAAGAATAATATCTAATAGAAAGCTGCTTGAAGGAACAGAAGAACAGTCAAAGAGTTTTTAATTTCAGCATCGCTAAATGTCACCTTATTGCCTGAGCCTAAAAGCCTATAAAAACTGCTTAATTGGTCTTGTCTTGTTTTTTTTTTGTCATTAAATATATACCTTGCTTGGATTTTGAATTAGCAAGTTTCTGACAAGGATCAGTCGATTTCTGCTAAAACACTGAAAAGAGAAGGTAAGAAGATATTTGCCTTTTTAACATTTTTGTTCTTGACTAACACGTAGTTATTCCACCTTGTCGTGTACTTTAGATGTAAATATTGTCCACGCTGTAGAACAAGCCTTTTCCAATGGGTGGACAAATCGGACCGAACAATTGCAACACGTAAATCGGCAACAGGCAATAGTCTTTGGGTTAATTGGTTCTAGTTTTGTTAGGTTGAGCGGTCTTGTACGTATTGCTTCAGATTTGTTCTTTCGAAAAACAACTCAGTTTAGGTAGTTGTTTTCGTCGTTAACTTAACCGCGAAAACAAGCTGTTGTCTGGTGACTCGTAAACCAGTTGCGCTCGTAAGTTCGCACAATTGTTGCTGAATGAAACGTAGAGCTGTAGGATGACTGGGTGAGTACTCTGTCGGTATGTGTCGTTCGCATAATTCTGTCAATTTTCTTAGTGAACTGTAAGCGGTCTGCAAAAGGGTCTGTCAGTTATCATAATATGAAAGAAGTCGATTTTCGTTTTTGTGTGCAGCAGTGAAGGTGTCCTCCACGTAAGGCAATCACAGTCACAACGTTTGTTCAGTTGTAGGTTGTAAGGGCTCGTTTCTCAATGGTCTGTATTACTGACGAATTCTGCTACAACTCTGGAAACTGGAAATCTCATGTTGCTTCATGCTGCTGTTTCATTGAAATGCTTGGTTAAACAGATCAATGAATGGTTTTATTACTTTCGATTTGAAGGTCCAGTAGGTTAACATTTGGATATGTTTGCCTTTTTTTGTCTCACTGGCATTAGGTAACTTAAGTCCTAAACATTTATTTAAATAATGTTCACTAGCTCAATATAGGTCTGCATAAAGATAACGGGAAGTCGAGTTCAAAATCCAGTGACAACTTTTATACACTTTAGGGCAATTTGCACCACATGATACCCAGCTACTCGGTTGTTCACCCATATTTGATATCCCAATTTCCAATTTTCCCTAAAAACACTCCTTTTGAACACTAAGGCGGTTTAGGTCTTGGTCTTGCTTTTTTCATGATCTAAGGCGTTAAATGATCAAGCTAGAGAAACGTTGGCGCATATTTTTCCTTTAAAAAGAAAAACACGTTTTATCTTTATCAGTCTTTATTCTCTCATCAATTCTTGGCTTCTTGTGAATTTTTCTTATCTTTTCCTTAATAGAAAAGCTCTACCAAAGCTCCAAGAAACTTTTATAAAACAAAAAAGATAAGCTTAGCTCTAGAAAGTCTTATTATTGGTTGTCAGTCAGTGAACACGAAGCAAATATCTACCGCATATTAACAAACTGAGAAGAAAATCTCACCATCTGCTGGTCATGCATATAGACATGAATAATAAGAAAGTTTAAACTTTGCTAAAAGCTAATGGCAACTAATTTTCACTTTCGGAAAGAACAAATAAAAATTCCTCCTATTTATTAATGGCTTAGCATTTATTCTTTCTTTTTTTAAAAAGTGGCCTCATATATCAGCGCTTCATTTTGTGCAACTGAAAAATGACAAGCATAGACAAAAATAATGTCTAATAGAACGCTACTTGAAGGAAGAGAAGAACAGTCACAATCTTCTTATTTCAGTTTTGCTAAATGCCAGCTTATTGCCTATGCCTACGCGCTTGATGTGTAAACACTGTTGAATTGGACTTTTTGCTTTTCTTGTTATTAATGATCCTAATATTGCTTGCTTGCATCTTTTAATTACTGCAAGATTCTGACCAGGTGCAATCGATCTATGCTTTAACACTAAAAAGAAAAGGGAAGAAGATACATTTCTACCCGTATTTGTATCGGCTTGTCGTGTACTTAAAGTGTGAAAAGTGGCCACACTATACAAACAAGCCTTTACCAATGAGCCGACAAATAGCAGCATGAAAGTCGGCGTGAAGGCCACGAGATCCATACGATGACCCCGTTACCTTTGATATAGAAAATTAACGCTGTCGTAAAGACTGTCGGGTTAGCTTTCGTTTTGCTAGTTTTTACGGTCTTGTGTGTGATACGTCAGAACTGTTCCTTCAGAAAAACTTTTGTTTAGGCACTTGATTTCTGCTCAACTGACGAAAACAAGCGGCTGTCTGGTGAATAGCAAACCAGTTGTGCTCGTTTTCTTGAGGTTGGTCACCACAGTCTTTGCTGTATGAGACGCAGAGCTTCAGGATGATTGACCGAGTTATCTTTCAGTGTTAGTCTGTCGTATTTTCCTAGATCCCTTTGTAAAACTGTCCCTTATCATGTTCCGAAAGGCGTTGAAGTTATCCTTGTCTACAGCAATAAACGTGTCGTCCACCTAATGTAACCACAGTCACAGCGCTTGCTTCGTAGGTTTTCAGGGCTTTTTCCTTTATGTTCTGCACAATAGTTTCTGCTGGCTGAACAGCCTAAACTGGAAAGCTCATGTTGCTTCATGCTGCTGTTTCAGTTAATTCCTAGAATAAACAGATCAATGAATAGGTTCTTTACTTCTCGATTAAAAGGTCTTGTAAATGAGCGTTTGGTTAATGTAAACTGATAAATCTGCCCTTACTTGTCTCACTGAAATCAGGTTACTAAAAGCGGAAGCATTTAAAATTGTCAAAATTCAGAAGACAGTCTGCACACAAAGAAAGGGAAGTCGTTGTCAAAATGCAGCGACCATGATCTTTCATGTCGGCAGTCTTGCAACAATTTTCATGACAGGTGCCCCAGCTACTTGGTTATTCACCCACATTTCGTATCCCAGGTTTAACGTTTTTCTATAAAAACGGCCCTCTTTAAGACTACGGCGTTAAGTGGTTGCATGAGAGCCGAACGTTGCCGCATATTTTTCCTTTTAAAAGAATTCGTTATTTTCTTTGTGCTACGACTGTACAGACAAGGAATAATAATACATCTACGAATACATTAAAATTAAGAATGATTTACAGCATAGAAATAGATGTAGGGTTAACTTTTTGCTAACAGAGTTTGAGAAAACCTTCTTAATGTTTTGAAAAATAAATTTTTATTTCCTTTGACTTAATGTTTGATATGTAATATGAAAGGTGATTTAAGTTAACCTCTGTGTTTTGTTAGCATCAACATTATTATTCCTTGCTTATCAGTTATTTATGGGCTAGTTATATCTTTATCTTAAGTATTTTTTTCTTTAATAGAAAAGCCGTAGCAAAGTTCCAGGAACTCTTTTTAAACGAACATATAAAGCTCCGTACGTTTAATTTTAGACAGTTCTCTTGTTGGTAACCACTCCGCAGTGAGCACGGTCGATGCAAAAAAATGTCTCTTATTAACAAACTAAGAAGAAAACCTCGCTATCAGCGGGTCCTACATAGATCTGAATAATAAGAAGTTTAAACTCTGCTAAGCGCTAATGACAAGTAATGTTCTTTATCGGAAAGAACAAATAAAAATGTCATTGCAACACCTGTCTACCTAACTTCTCGGGTCGATGAATGGTGCGGTTATTCTTTAAACAGAATTCTCATAGATTTAGGGCTTCATTTGAGCAATCGAAATATAAAAATAATAATGTCTAATGGAACGATACTTGAAGCAAGAACAGTCACAAAGTTTTTATTTTTAACCTTGCTAAATGTCAGCTTATTGCCTGTGCCTGAACGCTTCATGTATAGATGTTGTGGTTCAGTTTTATCCTTGGTTCAATTTTTATTTTCCTTTGTTTTCTACTCATTATCATACATTACCATACACAAAAACAAAGGAAATAAAATTGGACCATGAATAAAATTGAACCACAACATAGACATCTCTGAATTGGACTCACTTTTTATTCTTGTCTTGTTTTTCATTATGCTAATATTCCCGGCGTAACTAATCGATCAAAATCGATCATCGGAAAGCTGATCGATAAATCGATATAAATCGATCAGATCGGTCGATTACTAGTGATTAATATCGGTAATCGATAAAAATCGATAGTCAAAACTTTTCCACTACAAACAGTATCAATTTTTATCGATTTTTAACGAGAAGAGTGTGGGCCCCAATAGCACTATAAAGTCAGTTCGAATTACAGAGTTGTAATCGATTGTCAGCATGTCTCGATCGGTAGTGCACGGCCGTGTAGAGACAACGAAAATTAAAATTCATTGTGTTATGAAAGGATACCATGAATGTTTGTTTGATGTAGAGGTCGGAGAGCATTTTGAGCGAGAAAAATCGGATCAAGAGGACAAGCATTGAAAGTTTGCAATAGCAGAGGGCAGCTAGGCCACATTCAAGGAGAGCTCGTTCCATTTCTATAACAATATGGCCTTTTTTGTGTTTTTATTATTTATCTAAATCAACTATACCGCATTTGGCTTTCCATGTTATCCTCTATAGTCTTCGCTCAAATCAATAAAGCCACTATTTTTGGTGGCATTTACATAATAACTGGACACACCACGTTTGTACCTATACATCAAAATGTCAGCATTTACCGTGAACTGGTCCATGCTAGAAGGATGAAACTTCTGCAATATTACAAATAGTTGGTCGTGTTGTGGTTTTATTTTTTATGTAGTTAAACATGCGTTAATACCAGGCTTGGATACTTGTTCTATGTTCTTGTTTCACTCACATTGCTGAAATAAGTTAATAGATCACAATGTCCTCGAGTAACATCTTGTTGACAACAGAAAAAAGCAGATAATTACGATAAACACGATTGGAGATGAAAACCAATGAAATCGATATTAATTAATAGAAATCGATAGTCACAACCGAAAATGGTATCGATTTTAATCGATTTCCGATAAAAATCGATTGATTAGAATCGATTAATATCGATTTTATTGGGCAATCGATTTATCGATTAGTTACGCACGTTAATATTCTTCGCTTGCATTTCGCATCGGGCTGGAAATTTGCAGCGTGTAAATTAGCCTTAGGGCTGTAAGATTCATGCAATGATCTTGCCTTTGAGATAGGACATTAACGCTGTCGTAAAAGGTGTCTGGTTGGCTTTATTTTCTTTCCTAGATTTAGCAGCCTTGTATGTTACTTCAGAGTTGTTCTTTCTGAAAACAGCTGTTTAACTGCTTGTTGTTGTCGGGTAACTTAACCAACGAAAACGTGCGGTTGTCTCGGGAGTCGCAAACT
This sequence comes from Siderastrea radians, assembly GCA_964017195.1. NCBI lineage: Eukaryota > Metazoa > Cnidaria > Anthozoa > Scleractinia > Rhizangiidae > Siderastrea > Siderastrea radians. The sequence continues at coordinate 37,866,910 of OZ024889.1, read as the reverse complement.
AGTTGCACTCGTCTGCGGTCAAGAATCGTACAACTGCACGGTCGCTGCTTTCTGAGATTTAGAGTTTCAGCATGACCGGGCGAGAGCCCTGTCAATGTGTCTGTAGCAGTTTCGTCGATCTCGTTAGTAAACTGTTGGTAAAGAACTTGTCCGTTCAAATGTCGTGAAAGGCGTTGATCTCGGTGTCTATGTGCAATACGAAGAAAACATCACCCTCTGCTAGTCATGCCTGGATCTGAATGCCGTAAAAAATTATAAAGTTCACACTTTGGTAAACGCTGATCGCAACTTTTCTACTTTCTTAAAGAGAAAAATAAAAATGTCATTGGATACTTGTTAAGTTACTGGGACAATCAACATTCTTCAATAGTCGTGTCATATCGCTGGGCCTCACAAGCACCTCATGAATTACAGATAAGGCGGAAGACCTCTTAGTCACGAAAAAAAAAAGTATAAACAGGGACGAAACGCACTGCCCCCTAAAGGGACTTCAATTTTCTTTTGAGAAAACACCAAATGGAAATGCAACTTATTCCAAAATGGTGGAAAATACATAATTGTTTTGTCTCCATGTTAATTGGCCCTTGTTGCCTCGTTTTAAGCCAAATATTCCTTTGAATTCTACAGATGTGGTCTAGGCAATAAGGGCCAATTAAAAATGAGACAAAGGAGTAATGTATTTTCCACCATTTTGGAATAAGGTGTATGATGAGCCTCCTGCAGGAGTTTCCCTATGACGTGACTCACGTGGCTGTTAGAACACTAACTAGCGCAATCAAATTCACAGCTTTACTATGTGATAAAAAGAGGGAGTTAAGTGAAATGAAAATGGTTTATGAATAAGCACAAACGTTAGGAGAACATAGAGACTGTTTCTACTTATGTTGTCCACACTAAAAATAAAAGCAACATTAGCATATAAACATGAGCATAAGAAAAACGACTAATTTGTTTTCGTGCTTGTGCTTATGCTTATACAGCATTAGTTCCTAATGAGTAGAAGAAGCATTCTTTTCGTCTTCCTCCTGCTTCTGTTTGTGTTTGTCCTTATCTCTCTGGTTTAAAAAAAACCGGCAAAAAATGCAAAAATAACTGACGTTGTCTCTTTTCTTTTTGGCCAAAGAGATATATTGTTAAACAGAGTCCAAATATAGAATCTAAGCAGAATAAATGCTTCACCCTGAAGAGTACACAGCCGATCTTCGGGTCCCTGGATTCAGCGGCAAAATGAGTGCTCGTGCGCTAACTCCTTTGCGCTGTTTTCGCGGGCGGGCACTCATTTTTTATTGCACTCGCTTTTATTCTGACAGAGCTCAGAGAAAGCATTAGTAATTACAACCAAGAACAAGAAAGCTTTGGCTTTTTGGCCCTTCAGAAAGTTAGTTTTCTTTATGGTGTGATTTAATAACACCAAAAAGGCCTTCCCTTTGCTGTAACAAAGGAAGTCAAATTATGTGTGTTTCAATTTAAAGTAATACAGAATCACTGGGTAAAATGCCAAATTTAAGTAAAGTTTAAGCAATATTAAACAGGCATTAAATCTAAAGATAAATTTAGTGTAGGTTTAGGCGAGGTAAACATAACTTAAACAAAACCTTTGATTTAAGTATTGTGTAAGATTTTCCAAATTGCATATTAAATTTGTCTCACGATTTAAGCTATGTTTAATAAATTGTTAATGAATATTAAATAATTCGAGAGATTTACGTTTAGTTTAAGATGACTTAAACACGAGATTAAATCTGTTAGGATATTCAAGCCAATTTAGGTTTACCTTAAATAACATTAAATCTGATTAAAGATTTAAGGCGACTTTAAGCCGCATTAAACACCTTTAACAACATTAAATCAAAGTAAAGATTTAGGATAGTGCTAAGTCTAGGTAAATTAACATAGCATATTCAAAACTTTTAGCAGATTTATCTCAATCATAAGCTGCCCGTAAACAATACTTTTTTTAAAAAAGTATATATAACAGTAGAATTATTGTATGGCCAGGGGTGTTAATACAGTCAAACTTCTGTAACGGCAGACAACCTCGAGAAGCAATCATAGTGTCCTAAATTGAAGCTGGCTGCCTACAGAAATTAACCTTGTAAGCTCCAATTTGTGTAAGCTCCAATGTCTCCTTTCTATGAGAATATAAGCTCCAATGTCTCCTTTCTATGAGAAAACGGGGTAGGAACGGGCCAGGTCGGACCTAGCCAAAGGCTCCATCATCTGCCGCCGGCCTAAACGTTCAAAAGTCTGACAATCAAATATAGGAAGACGTTTGCTAACGAAAAGCTGAATCTAGAGAAAGAATAAATATTTCATATACAAGGCAACTGAGTAATGCACGCATCATGAACACTTTTAAATACTTTGACATGACTTCTGTCATAAACAGATTTGACGTGACAGATTTGATTTGACGTGCCACTATGACAACCATTACGGAAAGCCAACATCGAGAGCTTGACTTCATTTCATGAAGAGCTAGAAATAAAAAGAAATAAATATATGAAGCATTTGAGGTAAATTTGTCAATTATTTACAGTCTATATTTATCATTGTCCAGTGTAGCGGTATATGTTATGTGCGCAATAAAAATGAATTGAAAGCGAGACTAATAATAATCTTTTTTTTAATTCTTTCAACTTGTCACAGTTTAGAGCCAGCTGCCACGTTGTTCAAACACATTCAATAACTTGTTGAGTTTGATCGCGATCTACATGTCAAACTTGCTAAGCCAGCCAATCGTATCTGAATAAGATGTGGTACGCTTGTCTAACGTCTTTTGTAGACAAACTTTTAATATAAAATTCGAAACATTCTGTTGGGTATTTGTCATGTCCAGCAAATTTGCATCCGGCTTTGTCACCACCACCTCCTACGTATCATAAAAAGAAAGGATTTGACGATGAAATCACCTTTAAAAGGGAACGAATTTTTGTTCAGCGAGACAACTGTTTTTTTATTTGATTAGAAAGCTACTGATATTTGACTGATTGCCATAGAGGAATTTTGATGACATCACAATTTGTTGGGGAAGGTAACATGAGCATTGTAATAACTTTTATCTATATCTTTCGTTAGCAAGCAGATTACGAGAATAACTAGAAAATTGTACATAGCCATAGAATGCATGCTAGCCAGGTGATTTATCAGGTCTAAACACATTGTAAATAGTTACTATCAGAATTTTACAATAGTAATGATCTTGAAAGTTTTACTGTTAACCTGATAACATCGTAGTCACTGAAATTACGATCACCTTGTAGACTGAAAAGACAGAGACAGCTGTCATCATTGTTTTTCATTGTTGTCCTCCTTTGTCATAGCAACATGGTTTCTCGCAGAAGACGAAAACTAGCCAACCTTTCCAGCCATCGTACCCGCTGTCTTAATACGTTTGCATAAACTTGATGTTTACTTGCATAAGTAACATATAAGACACGACAGAGAAGAGACAGGAATATTGTGATCAATGATTCTAGCTTTTTATTTTTCTTGACAATGTGGACATTTACATTTTTGACAGTTAAAGCACTAAGAAAGTTTCCACCACATTGGTGCCGCTCTAAGGTGCGACCAAACGCAAAAAAAGTACAAAAAGCTGCTAAGCACAAGCACATATTGCTTTAGTTTTAACTTAGATTAAGATTTAATTTAAAAGTTTTAATCAGGCAAAAGTAGTAATACAAAGGTTTATAACAATTTTTGAGAAGAGGAAACAGCTCGAAATGAATAGCGCATTTTCAGTAATACGTGAGTTTAAAATCTTTTCAAAAATATAGATCTAACTAACATTTACATGAAGGTTATTTTATGAATTTAAGAAAAATCAAACGAATAACTTCGTATAATCGACAGTTTAGAATTACTAGTAAGAATAATGAGCAAACCAGCGCTACTCCTTTTTATTATTTTCATCACAGCTTTTTACAGCAAAAACTAAACATCTCTACCACAAAAGTTATGATGTCTTCATCTTTGGATGTTGTCCGCTCAGTGAAGCTGGGAATTCTTGTGCCCACAAACCTAGTTGGTAATATCCTGGTTGTTATGGTGGTCATGCGCTCTAAAAAGTCCTTGAAGACACCAATGAATTACCTGCTTGTGAACCTGGCCTTTGCTGACATCATGGTGGCTGTTTTTATGGTCACTGATCAGCTGTTCTTCCATGTGGTACTTCATCCCGAGGGTGTTGCTGGGGATTACTTGTGCAAGCTTGTCACTGGAAAGATCCTCACCTGGGTGGGGTCTGTGGCATCAGTTTGCACACTTCTCTCTATTGCTTTCGAAAGGTAACTTCCAATTATTTAAATGGCAATGTGTATAATTTGTAAGCTGCGCTGCGCCACTCAATTTAGGCATTCTACAAACGTGATAACTCAATTGCAATTTTTCACATCTGCAAATGAGAAAAACTATCTGTGAAAAGGGTTATTCACACTTTAGACTGTGAGCAGTCGTCCTATTTTCCTCAGACTCCCTATGGGCGAGCGTAAATCTATTAATTGTGCAATTCAACGGTAATGGTAATGGTAATCAACGGCAAATCAACGATTGGGGAGATGGAGGAATTAACGCCAGCGCTACTCGCGGCCGGGGGCTTCCCGCTCGCCTCTTCAAACTTCTCGCACTAGGAGAAGAAAGGGATTGCTCGTAGTCTATTCACATTTAGCATTTGCTTGACAATTGTTTGGTGGCGTCTTCTGGAGAAACTGTTTCTCTAAAGTGGGGCTGCCTGTACGTCAAAAGCCCAGGGGCACGACGGCTATGCGACTTTGGAGTAATATTCCATATTTAGTCATCTCTGATGGTATTAAAATAAACTCTTGCAGGTTCTACGCGATAGTGTTGCCTTATCAAACTAGAGGAAGGATGACAAAGAAGAAGACTGCTGTAATGGTGGTGTTCTGTTGGCTGTTTGCATTACTTTTTAATGCTCCTTTATTTGTTGTTCGTAAGTTAAATCCCGACTTAGCAGAGACTGGGTACTTCTGTAGAAGTTACTGGCCAAGCAAGCAACTTGCGATGGCCTATAATTTTTTCTGGGTTATTTTAATCGGTGTTGTTCCAGTTGGTTTAATGACCATCTTTTATGGTCGGATCGTATATAATTTATGGTTTAACCAAAACCATGTCACAGACGAGGCTCAGAAAGCGCGCTTAAATGCACGCAAGCGCGTGACAAAAACGCTTGTCACTTTAAGCGTTATTTACGTAGTTTGCTGGTTTCCTAACCTGTTTATAAACTTGATTACTTATTACATCGAAAGCTCTTTCCTTAGTTCCATTGGTTATCTCGTTTCTGAGCTGCTGGTGCTTCTAAATTCCAGTATTAATCCGTTTGTGTACGCTTTACAGAGCAAGCAGTTCCGAGAGGCTGTTAAAAGTATTATTTGTTGCCACAAGGGTGGGAGGATAATGCCACTTGTAGCTGCTACCCGGATTGAAACCACGGTAGTTCAGGCCACATGACAACTGACACATTTGCGGGTCTTGAAAATAAGACATTTTAAGGCAGTACATGCTTTATTTGTTAGCAGACATAACCGAAAGACGGATGAGTTAGTGATTGTCTGAGTGGGTGATAAAGGCACCTTGTAGTTTGTGCCACCAAATTTAAACGGAAATATTCACTCAAAGTAAAGCCACCCCCGGGTCAAAAGGATTTGCAATATAATTTTTTCAGCCAGCCGGTAATTCGTATGCACAGTGCTTAAAAGTTTGGTTGACTTTTAACGAGTTTAAACGCAAGTAAATATAGTGTTAAATCTTGTCTTGAAAATCATTTCTGGAGTCCTGCCCAATGTTGAATCAAACAAAAAGCGGTAAAAGTAAACCAGTTTCTCGTGTGTACTTCTATCTTATCGTAATACCAAATTTAAAACATAAAAAGCCTTTAGTAAATATAGACTTCCGTTCAGCTCCTTTCTAAGCTTGTAACCAAGTTCTACATAACCAAGTGAACTAGTAGTTGTCAGGGAATTCTAACACTGGGAAATTGAGCATATATGAGATAAGATCGTTTGGCTATCCTTCCCAATGTCTCCAAAAGAAATGTAGTACTGTAAATGAAAAGTCATCAAACCAACCTTCTTGACAGCTGTCAATTGAAATAACGGGGGAATTGCTAAGCTATGCATGATCACTGACAATATGTTGGAACTTAGCCTCCTGTGCAGCATAACTTATTTGGCCTCGTCACACAAGAACGAACAAAAACAAGTAGTTAGAACACAAAGCAGACAGTGGCGAGGAAGATCAGATAGACGAGCTCAAAGAACGAATGCTCAGAAGGGTAGATGGAACATTTTCTGTTCAACAAGAACTTGAAAACAAGCGTTGTGTGAAGCAATATTGGATTTGGGAATGATTATTCTAGCCACCATGACAGAGATTGTAGTTTGAAATGTGACATCCGAAACTGGAAGATCATTTTGTTTGGTTCTCTTCATACAAACAGGGCCAGATTGAAATAGAAATGTTTCTTTAATTTGTGCTGAGAACAAATGCCGTCGTTACTGAGTCAATCTTATCGTTTTTATTTAAGGCTTAGGTTGTTTATTTTTTAAATACATTTATTCTTCTTCTATACGTTATGCAGTGTCAACTTTCCCCAAACATATTCTGGTCTTAATTCTTGACCGCCATGCCAATCTGCAGTAATGCGCAAGCCTAAAGAGGAAGTTTATACTGTATAATGAGGAAATAAGTTTCAGCTTCCGAATCTGCCTAAAAGCGTAATAACACATCGTTATATGAACTTGACGATTATCACACATCGTTCTTAACCTCCCTTTTTTATTGGCTAGGAACCCATTTAAAGGGACTTTTCGAAATCGGCGTGGGTGTGGGCAACGGTGTAAGCCGGCTATTGGAGGGACTTGCGATTAATTTTTTTTATGTTTCTGTCATTATTTAATATTTATACTGCGCCACGAGGGACCCCCGTAAGTCCCATAAAAACATATATGCAATAGATATGTATGTATTATATAGTATGTACGTACTATATATTAGTCATCATGTACTGCTTATATTACGAGCAGCAAATGACTTTGAAGTCAAACTTCTAATTAACCTGAATCTTGCAACAGTGTGTCGGTAATTCATTGTTCTTGTAGCACCAGACTAACGGAATATAATTAAATCTTATCCGACATATGATTGCCGTTTAGAAGAATTATCGTCATTTTGTTCCAGGTTGATCTTGTTAGTTAATGCCAAGAATTGATCCTCCCTTGTTCAAAAGCATTTGCGTTGTTAATAACTGCAAAAAACATAATCGAGGCAAGTCTCTAAGCTATAATGAATGTCGACATCAGTCAAGTTTTAACTGAGTGTAACTCAGGCTCAGCTTCCTGGTTGTTCTCTTTCTTATTTGCTTATTTTCTTTGTGGTAAAATTTCTTAATATCACCGATATGGGCGTCTTATCTGATTTGATTATGAGAAGAAGAAAGGGTAAGTGCATCAACCGGAAAGACGGAAAAAAAACTCCCAAGTAAGTGCATGACCCCAACCAGTAGGGGCCAGTTGTGTTTGTGGGTGTGTGTGTGTGTGTGTGTGGCGGGAGGGGGGGAGGGGGATTGTCTGTTCATCTGTTCTTTACAGACAAAAGGGTAGTTATCGATAACCATTTAGTAGTTTTCGAACATATATTATAGTACGACGCTGAATTTTGGCGTGCTCCCATTGGTCTGTCCTCAGCGGGCGCCTATCAGCGCATAGTGCCCGTTTCTGGCAATTTTCGCTCAAGATTTAGCGTTGAAAAATAAAAACAAAAGAGTCTTTCTGTCTCAGGCCTCATGGGCAATAGGTTCCCTCGGAAATTTGATGTTCAAACGAACTACCTTCTCGGGCTGATATTTGTTGAGAACATCAGATTTCCTCGGGCAACCTATCACACGATATTGCCTTCGAGAGAAGAACTCTATTGTTTAATTAGTCGCCGACGATGGAATTCTTAATGTGTGTTACATGTACATGCTACTAACGTGTTTCGTGCTTCGTGATTTTTATTTGGTTTCTTTGTTCTTTATTGCATTGTAGATTACAACGAAAAGTAAAACTCACGGAGGAATGTACTGCGCATACTTTGAATACATTAGCATTTACTTTGCCAACTGTAAATATGTAACGCAAGCTTTTCCGTCGGTTCATACGTCCTCTTTCACGTTAAACATAAAAGTGTTCCAGTGAATCAATGTTAATAGGACTCAATAACAAAATTGTTCCCATTGTCAAGCACGCGTCTTTAATGTTTTAAAAAAATCTATCGGGTCGTTCTTAAGATTTTCGCGAAAGCGCTCAAATTCAAAAATTACCACAAAACTATGAATGATCTTAGAAAAACAATTCGTTCTCGAGATCGCGAACACCAGTATCAATCAAACTTCCTAGGCCTAAAATAGTAAGTAAAAGACACAGTTTAACAGTATTTTCTAGCCATTTCATCAAAGCATTGCAATTGATTATTTTTCGGTGCATTTACTATTACCATGCAAAAACTAAGGTTTAAAATGTTTTTGCGATTTACTTCAAAACAAACATACAGAATTTTTTTGTTCTTGTATATTTTGTTTGCCATACACCACAGTTGAAGACGTTGGTATTTGCTTTTTAAAGTGAAATCTGGATCGCGAAAAATTTCAATTTTACTGTTTTCAAGGATTTTTGTTTATCGTTGTAATGGAAATATCGATTTTCACAAAATGTAAACTGCGCTAAAATTCAATCCAAAACCAACAAGTACTGAAAATTTCACGTTAATCTGACAAGGAGAAGACTGTCTAAGAGCCGATTCTAAAAGTTAGGCATGGTCCCAAAAAACTGTATCGAAACACCTTAAAGTAAAAACAGGCGAACAGAAGTGAACACGGCGTCAATTAAAAATGTATGGCGAGCGGTCTGAAACCTTTCTTCGTGTCAGTACAGATTACACCTGCTGTGTTTCAGCTTAGTAGCAGGGTTATTGTTCCAAAGGTTAGCATTTTTTCTCTGATCATCGGATCTCAGCTAAAAATTGAGCGAACGCTCCCTGGTACCAACAAAAACCACAAAACGGGATAACCAGGGATTCGAAAACGTGGCCTTTTCATGGTCTTCAATTAAAGAAGCATGAATGCAGTGGAAATATAATTACGTGTCTACTGGTGGCTAAAAAAACATTTGCAAGATTTTCTCGTTTATTTAAATTTCTAAACAACCCGTAACAGGAGTTTCTGCATGCATAATTAATCACCTTGCTTTATATTTTTACCTGTTCTTATTTACAGGATGGAAATGGCACAAAATTCTGGGAACAAGACAATTTTACGCTGTCAACGTTTTGTTCGATTAAAAATAAAAACTGTTAAGTTCACAAGTCTAATGCTCCAGTTTGAATTTAAAACTGACGGAAAGGAGCGAAGGACGTTCTGGTGTTGAATTTCACGATGTTGGTGTTTTTACGGGGCGGGGGTTAAAATTTTCCCAGTATTTTTTCGGGTAGTGAGAGTCTGGCAGGTATTTTGAGGGGTGGCATTTTTGTTGCATCGTTCTGGTCTTCGGGTGTTTTTCGGGGCTGACCCATGGGCACTTTTTGGGTACAAAATAATACCACTTCACTCTTACCTTCCCATTGTTTTTAGATGTGAGTACCCCACCCCCCCCCCCCCCCGCCCCAACTCCGGTTCTAATGCCCGCCTAATTCACAGCGTGAATTCCATACAAGCCGGAAAAACGATGATGAGATCGATTCATCTGCAGCTAGAGAAAATGTATTCTTCTTTCCGTAAGTCCCGTAATAACCAGTGGGAAATTCGCAATTTGTTCATAGATCACTGCAATATTAGCATTTCAATTTATGGTATGCTCAAGTTCGAAACATTTGGGAACCACAAAACTAGTATACTTTTTTAAATCTAAAAGCAATTCCACAAAAAAATATCGAATACTGCCAGGAGATTTGAAAAAGTGTTTCTATTGACATTCATTTCAATTTGCGAGCATTTCCGACCGCTGGATACTAAGTGTTTTCAGAACATTGCCGGGCATCTAGACACGGCGTTCAATTTTGGTTTGACAGTTACAGAGCATGTAAATCAACCAGCAGTTAATTAAAGCACATTGCACTTGGTATAATATAGAGTTCGTATCGGTTTGCCCTTCATTAAAAAAAACACACTCGCCAGATTCACAAAGACAAATTAATTGTTGTTTTAATTGCTAATTGTTGTTTTAAGCATGAGCTATAGGAAACATGGAGTTCGAATCGAAAGTTGTTTCAAGGAAACAGCGCTGAAAGATGTCGAAGCTTCAATAAAATTATCACGTTACCGTTAGTTCTGTTGTTCTGTGTCTTTGATTTCTACATCATCTTCTGCAAATATCCCTGTTTCTCCCCGATTCTCTGCTGAGTTCGCTGGTAGATGCTTAAACCACCCGCCATTTTGAAATTCCCTCAGTCCCAGTTCTACCCAGCTAACTGGAAATAAACCTCTCCTGTGAAGCCACTGGGTAGGAAGCACTTGGGCCGTTGCTAGGAGATTTATGTCATTAGCCAATCGTAGGGCCGAAAAGACAATTGCTATTGTTTTTTAAATTCGTCTTTAGCTGGTAAGAGCAAAAATAACTTTCCCGTCCCCTGCTAGCAAACATATGTGAGAAAAAGTCGACTCTCCCCACAAGGCAAGAGTCGGAAACGGAAATAAAATTTTCTTGTCGGGTCTTTTCTGGGAAACTTTTAGGGAACAGTATTATATTGCATTTGCCGAAATTCGGAGCAGCTGTTGTCTCCCCGAAGAAGCTAGCAATGACAAAAACAACATACAACATACATGTATTTGTTTGGCCGAAAACAAAAAGCATTAATTTTACCATAGAACACAAGTTGAAGGTTACATTCCGGGGACGAAAACAGAAGAAGCATTATTTTATAGCCGAGCGCCGAAAGCGAATTTTTTGTTTCGTCTCGTTCTCCGCGCTTGGCTAAATAAACGCTTGTAAGGTCTTGTAATGCAGGCTATCCGAACAGACAGTTTCACTGAAACCATCTGTTCTTGCAACTGCTGATATTAGGTAGGTGAATTGTCTTAGCTGGGGCAATTGTTTTTCCTCCCTCGTAGTTAACCCGTCGTTTCTTCGCTACAATCGTTCCCGGGAAAGCGGCTCTCAAAAGACTTCCAAAATTGTTTTTGTTTATGTCTCTGGCAATGTTCCTCGACCTTAACATGAAAATAAAGTGTTTGTAGGCTTCGTCCACACTAATTCCATGATTTCCCGGCTGATCGGAACAGTTTTCCTTCTCGACAACGCAAAATAATTCTCGCAATATAAAATGGACGTTGAGGTTTTGATCAGCGAGTACACAGGCTCGATTCGTTTCGAAAACGGGAAATAAACCCGAAAGTAAATATCTCCTTCAAACTGTAAGCGTAAACTAAAGTTAATAATCAAATACGAAAGAACTGGCCACTGATGCGATCTGGTTTTCAACTAAAAATGAATTTAAGTTTCGCAATTTGATTCTACTTTTTGAATCTCCGAGAAAACCCCTGAGAGAAGAACCAAGATAGAACCTAATTTGAATTGCAAATTTTAATCCGTTGCACGACGACCTTCCATATATGGAAGTCCGTCGTGCAATGTTCTTACGAGCTCGTGACGATAGCCTGGCAAAGATAGCCTACCCACTCGCTTTAGGGGTTTTTGGTAAGCTGAGTAGAACTGGGACTGAGTGAATTTCAAAATGGCGGGCGGTTTAAGCATCTACCACCGAACTCAGCCGCTGAGAGAATCGGGGAGAAATAGGGATATTTGCAGAAGATGATGTAGAAATCAAAGACACAGAACAACAGAACTAACGGTAAGGTGATAATTTTATTGGAGTCTCGACATCTTTCAGCGCTGTTTCCTTAAAACAACTTTCGATTCGAACTCCATGTTTCCTATAGCTCATGTTTTAAGTGCTAAACACATTGTGTTTGCCTTTTTCGTGCTCAACACGGGATCTAAAAGGAAGCCCCAACCAGATATAATCAACCTTTTCCGCTAAGTAATTCAAAAAGGGGTAATTCTAACTTTTAGTCGCATTTATAATTAAAAGTCTGACGTGGATCGCATTTTAATTCTGAGGATTACAATTAATGCATAATTAATGCACAAATTATAGTTCGTGGTCTTCGCCTGTTTTATATCAAGGAAGTATTCCTGTCTTTTCGAAGAAAATCAACGAAAGTTCAATAAGCGATTCACCAAATTAAAAGCCGAAGAAACTGTCAGTTAATTGAATTAACTTTACAGATCGATTAAAACAGTTGAGAACATCCTCGTCGCCTTTCAGGTAGGTAACTAATTCTTTATTCGTCGTTTTATAATTTATGTTGCTTTCAAGTTGAGCAATAGTTTAAAATATGGGGGGTTCGAAATAGAACAGCTTTTAAAGGATTATAGTTCGGGTTTCTCAGTGTGTACCAAAGCCTGTCATTTGACTTCATTGGCTAATAAATGCATCTGACTTATCCAATCTGGTCTGCACTAAATATCTTCAGAGTTTTTCCTGCTTGTTGTCTTTCTTGCACAAAAATATGAATAGATGCCTGAATTAATACAAAGGAAATGGGTAAAATTCGTGCAGTAGACAGGTGGAATTGCTCCTTTTTTACTTTCATTTCCAGATGAATAGTTAAGGTTTTTCAACGAAATTTTGCTGTTCGTTCGAAAACGGTTTTATATTCAGTGACGGTTTTTGATAATTTTTAATCGTTTCTTTGTCGGAGTACTGAGAGCTAAAATCATTCGCGGGGAATGAGATCCGTGTAATTAATGCGACAAAAGTAAAATGCGTGTCCCAAGCATTAAATGAACGCGTTTTTCGATCTTCACGTGGAGTGTACATACGCTCTCTATTCACTTAAGTATCGCTCTCAACGGCTTTTTTAAATGTAACTGAAAGGAACTAATCCGTGAATCTAACGGTTTCGTTTTTCTTACTTGCATTCAGCGGACACTTACGATAGAAAGCTAAGGCTATTAGCTACTGTTTTGTGATGAATTAATTTATACCCTAATGAGTGCAAATTATTTGAAAGCGTGCTATTTCCAGCACAATTTTTCCCATAGGATAATGCCCGTCTTTATTGGTGATAATGTTTACTCACTCAAGACAAAACAAAGAATGTTTTCTGATGTTTCCATTGGAAGAGGGCTTTTTTTGTTGCAGTAAATTAGATGCAGTCTTTAATTTACAGAAAAGAAAAACAATGACCCAGCAGTATTATTCAGCATGAATTCATGTTAGTATTCACTCAGCGATTATGTCAGCATCAAAAGGTATTGCACTGAAAAGTTATATGGAAAAAAATAGATTGTCGGAAAGAATAAGTTGGCGTAGAATAGGATGTCGAAAAAGATCTATTGTGTGAGAAAAGGAGTAAGCGACGAACATACCTAAAAGAAGGAACGATAGAAGACGTTGGTAAGAGGCTAATTGCTTTTTCGAGTTATTTCTGAGGCTAAAAATGCTTAGGGAAGTGTTCAAAACGGATTTCACTATTACAGTTGTTAGGTTGACGTTCTAGTTTCAGAATCATACTGAATTCCACTGAATTCATACTGAATTTCAATATTAAGATAGGGTAAAACGCCAGCCGTCGTTCGCATGAAACAAAAGCCCAGTTATTGTTTTTTAATTCCTCTTGTATCCATGCATGAATTTCAGTTTTCCGTTTTCCTTATATTATGGTGACACAAATTATATAATTGTATACCTATTTTTTGCTGGTTTAATTTTGTTATATGTCAATAATCCAGACTGTCCCACGAGCTGTTAGTAGCAAGACTGACCTAAAAATAAAGTGAAATTTGTTATTGAGATTTACAAAAATTCTTCTCGCAGTAATTGTAAGTCACTGTTTGGTTGGAAGCTGGCTGAAGAATTAAAAATGAGATTGTCAAAAATGTCATAATAACATGCTGGAAAAACCTAAATTACGTACTGTCGGAGACATAATTTATTTCACTAGGTCGTGGTGTAAATATGTTTCAATAACATAGACTGCATGGTAGTGGATTGAATAGTGGCCTTCAAAAGCAGGAAATAAATAGTTATGTAAATGAGAAACATCCCTCTTCGCAGCGGACGTGAAAAGAAGTTCCACCCGCGCGAAAGAAGTTTTTCTTTAGGAGTACAAAATTCAACAAACACCTTCTCGAAATTTTATTGGGTCTCACAATTGATTCCTTTTTTAATCCCACCCCTCCCCAACAAAAAATAAATAAATAAAATAAAACAAAGAAAAATCCTTCATTGTTGTTGGATAACGCGAACATGTCAGACACGGAAGACTTTATTCGGACAAATATGCTATCACGGAGGGTTTGAGTGCGAGGCTTTCAAGATTGAAAAGTTATAATATATGGATCGTAGTATTTAAGAGCAAATGTCCCCAAGGTTTGAGCAAAATTGGAAATGGCCAAAATAAACTTCCCTTCATTTTTCTGTGTGAAGTTACTCCTTCGGGTGGAAGCTGTCATGATGGTATTTTTTTCATTTCTCGTGATAAACCAAACTTGGTATCAGGGGGGGCGGAGTTCATGCCCAAAAATGCATTTTTTTGGATGTTTTAATCCCCGAAATGGACTTTTTGTTAGCTAATTTTATCAAAGCAGAAGAGACTGGTTGAAATTCTATTCACACCCTAGCAATCTATCATCCTTCCACTTACAAAAATGTTATTAGATTTTTTCCTTGTTCCCGGGGGGACCCCTGGCCCTCCATTCTTTGTATTAAAGGGGGGAACTCTACTTTTGAAAAACTGAAAATGAGACACCTTGGACTAAAACAAAATCTAACTGGTATTCATATTTTGATTGAATTCGAAGTTGTAAATAAATATTTCATCCTTTCTTAATCTTTTGATGCTTAAAAGTCCGCGGGCACTCCAGTGGTTTTGCAGGGCACGTGTTTTAAAACAGCACCTTAGGCAAAATGACAATTTTCTACTATTTTAAGTGACCACTTGTCAGAATTTAAGGAATGCTACAGCAGTTATATACCATCACGCTGTTTCGTCATCATCTATAGACTGCTATAATTTCCCTTTTGTAGGATAATGTTACGCGAATTGAGAAATATTACTTTTTCAACATCACAATCTCGTTGGGGACTGTTAATTTATGCAAAAACAGTACTCAGTTAACCGGGTTGAGAAAACTATAAAAATAAACTGGACAGTCGACTAAACTAAAAAGATAAGCTTTATAAGAAACAATTGTTGTCTGACATACCATTTTGTAAAGCAATCAGTTCAAGAGCGGCCTTAGCGCCAACCCCAAGTTGCGCCGAATTCAGACATCCTTCAAGGTTCCATTTCGGTCAGGACGATTATTATCGCCAGATCAAGAGTTCAGTTCTCATCCTTGCAGCAGCTGCAAATAGTTTCATTTACAAGGATCTTCTATCCAGTTTGCTGCAACCGCCAACAGATCAACCAAAACACTGCAAAGAGCTCCCAGAGAAGCAAACATCACTCGATACTCCACCAATCCTGCTCTCGCCGCCATGTTGGATTTCGTGATATGAAATGACATGAGTACTTCGGGTCTTTCCGGTATCCATTTTTGTCCCGCTGCTCAGAAATACTGTTTAAAGTCAACAGGCTTGTTCTGTAGAATTTTAAGCAAGTTCAAAGTATTGAACTATCACATTATTTGATAACATTTTTCTTACTCGTACAAGAGAATTGAAAGACTGAATGTTTACTTTTGTTTGGTGTACCACTGACAGGAATCTTATTGCTTATCGCACCAGCTGGAGGCGTGCTTCACCTAAGTCTTAAGTTAGACGCAATCGCTCCCGACTCTCTTCATTCTTCACTAAATGGAGACAGTGTTTTTTGCAAGTTAGACATTCTGCTAAAATAGGAGGCCGCTTGCAATTGCTGGGGCCCCGTTAAAAAATCAGATAGTCGAAACACGCGCTCATTCTCATCATTTTGTAGCGTTCCTCGTCGCCTTTGCAACATTTTCTCGGTTTGCTTTCGCCTCTGTCTTCTCCCCCTCTTCGTAAATTCTATTTAGAAAGTCTTTCTGCTTTTTGTTAGAGGATGTTCTGTTGCCCTGGTTGGGCTTCATTGGGGTTTTTTGACGATGGGTTTGCTTTAAGACCGGTTCCTGCAGCCTGCGTCCGTAGCCCTGTTTCTCTTTATCATACGGTGATTTCCCAGCAGGTCGTATCTTGTGATCTCCGGTTTCAATAAGTTCAGTGCCGTTGCCTCAGTGAGGAAGATCGGAAGTACGTTTTCACACATCCATCCACTGGGCACGAGAACAATGAGGCGACCTCGGTGGGATTCCTCTTCTGAAGTTGTACCTATAATTGTGGTTACTGTCCTCTCCATGTTATTATTCATTCTCACCCTCAGGATCGGCTTCTTCGTCATTTTTGTTTTTGTTTTGAGAAGGGCACAAAATCTCCACTTGCGGGAGAGCTTCCTCGATGATGGCGGAGTTCTCTGCGGTCTTCTTACCTTATTCTAACCTGATCAAAGCACAATTTCAAATCATAAGCTAGAGTAAGCATGCTTCGCTAGTAGTCCGCTAACCAGGCTTGCTTGTATACGTACAATAGCCAACATAAATAGATAACTCCATTCCATATAAAAAGGAGATTAGGATAGGAGTTTTGTATGACTAGGTAAAGTTCCTGCACATGTAGTATCATCCCTTATGACTAGTTTTATTTTCAAAGTGGCAGAAGAACTTTATGTTGCATACAAGCAGTGTTATTAAAAACATTTCGATCTTAACATTTTGGGGGAAATCGGAGATATGTATACAATTTTGCATTCCTTGACACAGTCCCTACGGGGTCCTAGTTACGGTGGGGACAGGGGTACTCAATAAAGTTTTATACGAGAAGGCTCCGCCCGGAGGTTCAAACACTTACCCTTTAATAGACTCATTTTTACCAAAATGGTACCCCGTTCATACCTAGAGCAAAATTGGACCCCTTTCTTATACCTCAAGGATAAGTCAAAACTATATGATTTCCTATAACTGCTACGTTTTTTCGGGCTTTCAGAATGCGTGTATATTAGGGTCATTCATTTTTTCGCAAAACTGAAAAATGAAAAGTGTCGGCTCAATTTCATTTTTTTAACCTCTTTAGAAAATGAAAAACGAATTTTGTGTCATTCATTTTTTAATTTTCATTTTTTCTGAAGCTCGAAAAATTCAAAAAATGAATTTAGTGTTTGGTTAATTTCATTTCTTAACCTCTTCAAAAAATGAAAACAAATTCCATGTGGTTCATTTTTCAAATTCCATTTTTTCCTGGAAAATTGAAAAATGAAGAACGAATTGAGTTTTTGCTTAATTTTTCATTTTTTTTGTGAAAAAATGGAAAATGAAAATAGACAGAAATTCATTTTTCATTTTTCTAAAAAATAATGTGGCAGTCTATATGTGCTTTCAGAGTCACCTAATTCACGCATTTCGCGCGCACTTTTTCGCTAAGTTGACGAGCAAAATGGCTGAACTGCCTTCCGGTCTGGGAAATTCAGACGAATTTATCACATTATCAAGAGGACATAATAATAATAATAATAATAATAATAATAATAACAACAATAATAATAATATTATAATGATCAAAAGTGCAGTACAAATACGTAAAGAAATAACTATTTCATTTCACACATGGTGAGGCCAGAGTGGATCGAAAGCTGAAGAAAACTTAAGTAAACAAGGGGCAACAGTCAGTTATGTTTGGGGTAAGTTAACTGATGCGAAATCAACGCTTCTATTCATGAACCATGCAGCAGTCAATTGAATGCCATTTCGGGGAAGCTTATCGTAGGTCTTATTGCAAAAGCTGAGAAGACATCGGCTAAAGGGTGGAGCGGCTAAACATGAAACGTAATCTCGTCGGCTTCGCTTACAAGATATCTGGGTACGAGACTGACATGAAACGAAAAAGTTATTTTTTGGTTTTCACGGCGTACCTTATTATAGGAATTCAATATACCAAAGCATTTTAACAACGCGAACAAAATCTACGCGTTACATGCAAAATTAACATAAATTTTCGAGAAGTCTACATTCATCGTGGCGTACATGTTTACGTGCACATATTTAACACGAAACTGATGCTTTATTTGATGCTTCCCTATTCCCTTCTACTGTCGGACATATTCCAAAAGATCTCAGCTGATATATCTGGTATGCACTGCAGAGAGGAGCTGACATAAGAGGTGAGGTCAAGTCTATTAGATACAAGCCATCTCCGCTTCAAGGCGGTCTGGAAATACCTGGTATTGAGGTGACTGCGAAATGGAAAAAAAAGGCGATGGGCATTTTGCACAAGAAAGTAGAAGCCGAGCTATCGAGCCGAGCCGAGGCTGTTAACCTCGACCATCACAAAGGTACCATCTGAAAGCGAGGAGAGATCAAACCTTTCATTCATCCTTCGAAGGCCATACCGTATCTCCTCGAAACTCGTCAACCACGTGAAGGAAGCTTTTTCGAGCTGAAATGTGGCAAGGATAACTACAGTAAATTAACTACGCCATGAAAGCGTTCAAATGACTTTTTTCTCTCATGTTTAGCCGCTTCACCATTTAGCTTCTGTTTCAAGACCAAGCTTCACCAAAATGGCGTTCAATTGACTGCTGCATGTTTCATGAATAGAAGCGTTGATTTCGCATCAGTTAACTTACCCCAAACATAACTGACAGTTGCCCCCTTGTTTACTTAAGTTTGCTTCAGCTTTCGATCCACTCTGGCCTCACCATGTCCTCTTGATAATGTGGTTAACTCGTCTGAATTTCCCAGACCCGAAGAGAGTTCAGCTATTTCGCTCTTCAACTAAGCGAAAACGTGCGCGCGAAATGGGTGAATTACATAATTCTGAAAGCACGTTTAAGAGTGACACTTCATTTTTTTAGAAAAATAAAAAATGAATTTCTGTCTATTTTTCATTTTCCATTTTTTTCACAAAAAATTAAAAATTAAGAAAAAACTCAATTCATTTTTCATTTTTCAATTTTCCACAAAAAATGGAATTTGAAAAATGAACCACACTAAATTCATTTTTCATTTTTCGAGCTTCAGGAAAAAATGAAAATTAAAAAAGGAATTACACGAAATTCGTTTTTCATTTTCTAAAGACGTTAAAAAAATGACATTGAGCCGACACTTTTCATTTTTCATTTTTCAGTTTTGCGAAAAAATGAATGACCCTAACATACACGCATTTTTCAGTCGTTCTGATCAGTTGCTCAAGGGGTGCCAAAATTTGGCACCCTTTTAGCCACCATTTCTTCCACTTTGCAGCCAATTTTGTGAACCCTTCATATACTAAAATGGCAATCTTCCCTACCCTTCAGTATACTGCGAGCTTAAAAAGGCACCCCGTTCCGGCCGGGACTCCCCATGTAGCCCGCTATAGGGAATACCCCTCCCCCCCTCCCCCACCCTAGTTCAAAGTTAAAGAGCCGAAGATAAAATTCCGGTCAGCGGTACACCAGATAATCGTAAACATTCAAACTTTCAATTCTCATGTACGAGTAAGAAGAATGTTATCAAATAATGTGATAGTTAAATACTTTGAACTTTCTTAAAAATTGAAAGAACAAGCCAGTTGACTTTAAACAGTATTTCTGAGCAGCGGGACACAAATGGATACCGAAAAGACCCGAAGTACTCATGTCACGAAATCCAACATGGCGGCGAGAGCAGGATTGGTGGAGTATCGAGTGATGTTTGCTTCTCTGGGAGCTCTTTGCAGTGTTTTGGTTGATCTGTTGGCGGTTGCAGCAAACTGGATAGAATATCCTTGTAAATGAAACTATTTGCAGCTGCTGCAAGGATGAGAACTGAACTCTTGATCTGGCGATAATAATCGTCCTGACCGAAATGGAACCTTGAAGGATCTCTGAATTCGGCGCAACTTGGGGTTGGCGCTAAGGCCGCTCTTGAACTGATTGCTTTACAAAATGGTATGTCAGACAACAATTGTTTGTTATAAAGCTTATCCTTTTAGTTTAGTCGACTGTCCAGTTTATTTTTATAGTTTTGCCACTGTTTTCTCAACTGGTTAACTAAGTACTGTTTTTGCATAAATTAACAGTCCCCAACGAGATTGTGATGCTGAAAAAGTAATATTTTTCAATTCGCGTAACATCCTACAAAAGGGAAATAATAGCATTCTATAGATGGTGAAGAAACAGCATGATGGTATATAACTGCTGTAGCATTCCTTAAATTCTGACAAGTGGTCACTTAAAATAGTAGAAAATTGTCATTTTGCCTAAGGTGCTGTTTTAAAACACGTGCCCTGCAAAACCACTGGAGTGCCCGCGGGCTTTTAAGCATCAAAAGATTAAGAAAGGATGAAATATTTATTTACAACTTCGAATTCAATCAAAATATGAATACCAGTTAGATTTTTGTTTAGTCCAAGATGTCTCATTTTCAGTTTTTCAAAAGTAGAGTTCCCCCCTTACAAAGAATGGAGGGCCAGGGGTCCCCCCGTGAACAAGGAAAAAATCTAATAACATTTTTATAAAGTGGAAGGATGATAAATTGCTAGGATGTGAATAGAATTTCAACCAGTCTCTTGTGCTTTGATAAAATTAGCTAACAAAAAGTCCATTTTCAGGGATTAAAACATCCAAAAAATGCATTTTTGGGCATGAACTCCCCCCCACCCCGATACCAAGTTTGGTTTTGCACAAGAAATGAAAAATACCATTATGATTACTTCCACCCGAAGGAGTAACTTCACACAGAAAATGAAGGGAAGTTTATTTTGACCATTTCCAATTTTGCTCAGACCTTGGGGACATTTGCTCTTAAGATATTTGGGGAAAATTAAAGTGAGTTTAGCTCCCTTCCTTTTAGACCGTTTTGGTTTTTTGTTTACAATATTCTTCTAGTTAATTAAAATCAGTGGCGGTCCAGCATTTTGAATAAATAGACAATAATACATGGGCGCGCGGAGATATGGAATTTCTCTTCGAGTGTTCAACGCGATATCGCACGAGTGAGCGTAGCGAACGAGTGAGATATCGAATTGAACACGAGAAGAGAAATTCCGTATCTCCAAGCAACCATGTATTATTGTGTTTATTATATAAACACAAAAGCCCACAATATTACTGAAACAATTTTTATGTAAAGGCAACAGCAGTAAGCGTAAAGGCAAAAGATAAAAGCAATTCCGGTTCAACTCATTCAAACAAACAATTTTCAATTAGTGAATTACATCATTAACACAATAGGAAACTTTTCACTGTTATTTTATTTTCATTCTATTATTACTACTCTTTACTGCTTTATTTGTCCGTATTCATTAGTAGACAATCTAAAGTCACCGTACCTTCTTGCTTCAGATTAAACTTGTGACGTAAATAACTGGAATAGGAAAAATCGATTAACCCGAATGTGGTCATCCTGAAATTCGGCAAAGTCGGAACTCGCCGTTAGTTGTCGAAGCCTACACACAAACTGATCCACAGTCTCGTGTCAAAATTGACAAATTCGTTTAAACAACTGCCTCTCGAACAATTCAACCGTCAAACGTTGTCTTTCGATAACAGACTCGCTGTAGCGTAGGTTTCTAAGATAACGCTCCACAGAAGCGATAATTCCTCTGAGTGTTGTTGGCTCATATTTATCACTTTTCTCACAGACAATAGAAATCTGCTGAGGTAAGCGTCTAATTCTGGCGGCAGTATGTCTTGGAGTTGTCTTGTTTCGTTTTCATTTGGCAAAAACGACTTCATCAATGCTACGTCGCTGTGCATCTTTCTTTGAGTGTTTTGTTGGCTTCAGCTTCGACAAATCTGTCAACATCTTCGTCGGTGAGGGACACGAATCTTCCACTTGCCGAATTTTTGGTTGTTTTTTCTGGTGTACTGCTCGAGGCCATCGTAACCTGTTAGTAGCTATTTCTTTTTCTGAACAAGCCAAGCGAACAGCGATCGGGAACGATCGAGAACTACGAAATCATGGCAAGCCGTTGTCAAAAGTGGCGCGAAAGAAAGCGCGTGACGTCGCAAAAGCTGATTGGCCGTATTTTCACATGTAAAATTATCGTAATTTTACGTGTAACAAATACGATTTTTCTCAGTGCAGTCGGAGGAACAAGTACTTGTTTTGGTCAGTTTTCGTATCTATGCCCGAAGAAGCCCGAAGGGGTCCGAAGAAGCTCCGATTTATATTGTCCAATCAGAGAAAACTACGAACTCGCGCAGAAAAATGAAACGGAATGTTTTCAAGTTTTAAACATGGCGTCCCTAGCACGGAGGAATCTTTAGGCCATAAACTTACTTCCAGACATGCTTTGCCAGTATCAGCGAGAAGTTTGGCTGTTGGAAGTTCTGAAATTTATGCGTTACTGTTGAATAATGGTTAAAGATAGGTCTGTTGAAGCTTAATTGGTCACATATTTAGATTGTTCTTCATAAATCTCGCCGGGGCGCAACACTGAATTGCCAAATTATATTTTGTTTTTACGGCTTTCCAAGGCTGAAATATAGCGTTGTTCAAAGCGCGTTAAAAGATCCGATAGAAAAGAGGGTTACCTGATCTTAGGAAAGGTAGTTAAGCTCGGGTGAAACGTGGTTCACCCGTGGTTTTGACATGAGTCAAGACAGCTTTCCACGAAGGCGCGAGAAAAGAAATAGTTAAGCTTAAGCTTATATTAAAAGTGCTTCGAACTGTATTTACACCTCGCTGATTACTGTGGTGAAGCAAGTATTCTTCACGAAAGATAAGAGAGTATACTGCACTGGTTAAATATTTTCCCCGTCCTTATTCACATTCATGCAAAATCTGAAGAAAAAGTTGACTCACGGAGCGGAAAACAGCTGAGTGCATCAAAGTCTTCTTGCACTTGCCGGGAGGAGAACAAAGGAATTCTCTATTTTCAAAGCTTTAAAAGCCTTATTAAGTCTGTGTTATTCCCAATGACCACTATTCTGATCCAGGTTAATTTTCTACTAAAGAAAACTGCTGAAACAACGCGCTTTTTTATCTGAACCAAAAACAAGAGTTAAATTTGCTGTTTCCTCAGCGGTCCGCATGTTGTATTGATTCTTCTCGTCAATAATTCTCAACTGTTTGTTAGCATTACTGACTTCGTTTATGACCCACTGAGAAACGCCTTCCAAGACAAACGCATCTGTAATTCTTTATTATTCAAGCTCAGAAGGAATTAACATTGAAGAACCGACTGAGAAACCCAAAAATTCTGACTTGAAACTGAAGTATTATTATACGGTTCATAATTCTTGGTTTCAAGACAAACTGCTGCTCATTTGGTCAAGCATTTTGCCATAAATACAAAAATTAAAGCAAGATGAGACAGCGTTTTGATATCGCTGACATCATTATCAAGACTGAAATGGTGATAAAGTGTAAAATTGAAAAGAATAAGAATACAAATCTGAATCCATGAGCATATCAATCAGTCGGGTCTAAACAACGGATTACGCACGGATTTATTAATAGCACGACGGCGAAATCGTTCTCGTTGTCGTGTTTGCTGAGAGCTAGTCAGTTTCTCCATCCCTTCCATGCTCACGATATTTCAGAGACCACTCGTCCAGCCGACTTATAATATTGGCCCTTACCTGTACTCGGCGACCCGTCACAAACAATTCTTAAAATAGATGTCACCCAAATTTAATAGCGAGCGCGTAGTTTGTCCTGATAAATATTTTTTAACGGTCTGTGCTTTTTCTTCCAAGTTGAGAGTAGCCGCTTTTGAAAGCAACAGAATAAACTAGTCCTCACGTTAAATAGTTTTAGAAATGGAGCCCTTTTTGGTATTTCACTCGAGGTGATCGAGGCCCTGAGTAGCGCACTGGCCAAATGCCGAAAATCGCGGGCTCAGTCTTTTCTCGGAGAAAAGATTTCGCCATCAAATGGCACTTGTTCCCCCGACTGAGTGGTGGAAATCTCTATAAAACACTCCAGTTTATATAATAAAATCTATTTTTACCTTATAAAACACAACATCATTAATATTTTTTCATGTGTCATAGACTAATTACGAGATGCATTAGTGGTATATTTAAAAGATATATAGTTTTCCTGGAATAACACTAATAACACTGAAATTCACTATTGCATTAACTTTTAATTCAAGGAACCCACAAACAGGAAGTATTTGAGGGCCTCGGATAGAACAGCAAAATATATTGAGTGCGGATAAACATAGCGCAGTTCGATAAACCCAGTGACATCTTGTGAATACACAGTTATCTCTGGTAAAACAAACTGAGTTTAGACACTATCTGCGGCTTATGAATGTGTCCATTTTCCCTTTTGGTTATATTTATTTTCACCGGCTTGAATTCGGAGCTCGAAAGGCCTAGCTAACAAGCGAAAACAGCTGCCCACGGGTACAACGGAACGGTGGTTCATGCCTCAACCTTAAGAATGCTGACTTAATGCTAGCTAGCTAGCTAGCTAGCCAGTTTTAAAGACATTTCTATACAGAAGCTTACGCGAATAACATACTAACATTTATTCCACTTCACTGAGTGGTGACATCCATACAGCTTATAAAACGTTATTCAAAATAAACCGATGTAATTGATGCCCTTCATTAAGGTGGAGTCACTTGATTTTTATGGATCTCACAAATAATAATTTAAAAAAACTGTTCTCACGCAATTCTTTAGTTTTAATTCAACAATTATTTCAAAATTTCAAGGTTTCCTGTTTCACAAATTCCTGGTATAATATAAACCATTCAGTTGATTTATCTGCAAACTCTCTTGGTACTGTCTTGTTGAACACTTTCTTTTCCTTTATGTTTTCGTTACAAAGAGCTCCTAAATTTTCCGTATCAATTGTTTAAGCTTGATTAACTTGTTTTCTTGTTAGAAGGCTAAATGGGCTTCAGCTGATCTAAAATTTTAAGCCGCGTATTAACTTGTTTTACTGGTTTTGTGAGCATCATTTTATTGTTCCAAAAACACCATTAACCTCATCAAATCAGTAAATATTTGAAAATTTGTTTTCTCATTTGTTTCCATTTTTAGCCTCTTCAACTTCAGTATGTCATCGACAGCAGATATCACCTTTAAACTGGTGTTCTCTGTGATGATAACCGTAAACGTCTTTGGTAACACACTTGTCATCTTGGTGGTGGTGCGGAATCGGAGTATGCAGACTCCTATGAACTATCTGCTGGCTAATCTGGCCTTGGCTGATATGTTATTCGCGCTGTTCTTTATTCCACGAAGACTACTGATCACAGAATTCCAGCACCCTAGTGGTTGTGTAGGAGATCTCTTGTGTAAGACGTTCACTCATGCAAACTTATCTTGGGTGGCATCAGTCGCGGCGGTCATAACATTGGTATTTATTGCATGGGAGCGATACCAGGCCATTATTTACCCACACAACAAGCGCGGCCGTATGACGAAGGGAAGGCTCAGAAACGTAATTATAATTTCATGGGTTTCGTCTGTTCTTTTTCTTCTGCCAGAGACATATGCTTTATATTACAATGAAAAGAAACGAATGTGTGCTTGGAATTTTCCTGATTGGCTCGGTAAAACGGACTCTGTCTTGTGGCTTTTTGCCATTGGCCTGTTCCCGCTAGGTGCCATGGGAGTCATGTACGGCTGTGTGGTACGACGGTTGTGGTTTTCAGACGACCACACGACAAATATATCCCAGAGATCATTGCTTCAGTCAAGGAAACGCGTCACCAAGACCGTCTTGCTAATAACCATGGTCCTGGGAATTTCTTGGCTTCCTAATCTGATTTACTACTTTCTCGAGATGTTCTACCTAATCAACGATACAAGGACAATAGTCACCAATATTGGTTCTTCTGAAAAGTTGTTTCGTGTCGTTAGTTACGTATTCATATCAATAAACTCCACCGTTAATCCTGTTATTTACGCAACTCAAGACAGGAGGTTCCGACGTCACATGTGGAGACTGGTAACAAGCAGATGAAAAATCACAACTGAACTGTGAAAAATCACAACTGAACTGTGTGAAAAATCACAACTGAACTGTGAAAATCACAACTGAACTGTGAAAATCACAACTGAACTGTGAAAAGTCACAACTGGACTGTGAAAAATCACAACTGAACTGTGAGCCTTCTGGGCCATCGAATACTGTAAAATCTGCGAAAAATTGGAAAATTCGTCGAGTCAGCGAAAACCTGTAGAAGAAGGAGTTGAGAGGGCCCCGACGAGAACTGCGGTTTTTGCGAAAACTGTGAAAATTGCGAATATTGTAAAATCTGCGAAAAATTGGAAATTCGTCGAGTCAGAGAAATCCTGTAGAAGAAGGGGTAGAGAGGGCCCCGACGAATCTTTATTGTAAACATCGAACACATAACTATCTTTCCGGGCCTGAAAAGTTATCGACACTTACGAGAAACTGGTCCCTGGTCTGGGTAAATGGTGTTCAACAAATTACTCCAAAATTTATTCTTTCTTTATAAGTGGGCAGGTGGAAGTTGCAAAGGATATATCTCTTCGACACTTACTGAAATCATCCAGAAGCGTAAGACCTGTGAGTCTGTGTGAGTTGATGTTAAGGCCGCGGGTGAGAGACTAGATCATCAGTATTCATTTATTTAAAGCGTATGCACGAAGTGCGACGAATGATAGCGACATTGCACGAAATATTCATGAGTAAGCTCTGCAGTATAAAATCTTTAGTTTATGCATCAATGATTGCTCGTGCGCTTAATCGGGTGGCAGGAAATATTGTGCATTTTAAGTATTGTTAAATAAAAATTTTCATAATAACAATAATAATAAATGCGTTGAGTGCTCGCTTGTTGTATCTGTACCGTTCTTTTTAATCTTTATGTGTTAGTTGAACGTTAATGGCAACTTTTAAGAATTTTTCCAGCAAAACAAAACGAAAATAAAATACTGTTTCTATCTCTATCTCGAATATTTATCAACATCACCTATTTTGTGTCCAATATTTATCAACATCTGGGTCTTTCGTAAGTGGAACTCCGTGAAGTTTTTTCTGTGTATATATACACTGCTCCACAGACTGGAAAATAGTAAAAGAGTTCGATTTCGTCCTTCTTTTTGGTTGTAGTGTTTAATTCTACGTTTAAGCGGAAAAAATCCGCTTTGACAATTTCGATAGTAAAATTCTCTTTCTATTTTGTGTGTGGTATAAATATTAATTGTTCAGCACCAATGCTTTTTTCTTTCGTTTATTTTCGACGGAAAACACACGATTATTTTAGATTGCATGCAACCTATTGTTTGTTTCTGGAGTGTTAACAATAGCTTCTTAATTTTTATATCCATAATTTGCATAATAAAATATTCTTGTCTTAAACCCTCGTGTCTCTTCGATAAGCCTTCGGAAGCCCCAAAACCACCAATTTTGTGTCCAAGAATACAGCGCGGATATAAAATTTCCTGAACTGACACAGCAAACAGGTAAAATAGGTGTGTTGTAGGTTGTCACAACAGAAGCACTTTTTTAAAACAGGCTTTTTAACAGAAGTTTTAAGTCTTCAAATTTAAACAAGGACGATTTTACTAATTTAAAGGCCTATAACTTTCAGTGGAACTTGAAATCACAAAATCGGCTTCTGTTGTGACACAATAGAGGTTTTAACTGATCAATTAGTGGCAAAATCAAGAAGCTTTGCCTTCTCCACGAGGAGAAAACTTGGACACGGAGTCGCGTTTTACCAAATCTTAACTTTGGAAGCTCAAAGCATCGCAAAGAAACGCAATTTATCAAAGAAAAAATAATCTTGTTGCACTTCCAACATTCCTCAAGCCCTCTATTAAGTTTCAACGAAATCGTCTCCCAAACGATCAAGATCTAAAGTTTTTTTAACGTAAGACCTCCACCAAAATTTTGCCTTATAAATTTATTCATGAGCAGCTTGTCACCCGCGGCCTTAACAGGATGGAACTTCTGATACCCTGATCTCAAGTCACTTAGCCTTGTACGTATTTCTATAACGTGTTTCGACTACCTATAATGTCACACATCGCGCACATTTCAAGGGACGTCTGCTGTAACTACAAAACGAAAAACTTCCAGCGTCCTTGAGTCTTACCATAAATTACTAACCTTTCTTTTCCTGCGAATAAAATAACCGGTCACTGGCTCTTAGATGATTCTGATCCAGATGTAAGGTCGGTAAAGAATAATCTTTTTCTAGCTTATTTTTATTGCTGGTTTTGTTTTAAGGAATTGTCTTTGGCTAAGGTTTGTCCATTAAATTATGGATGCTCTTTGAAAGATGGAAGGCAGAAGATAACCCAGCGTAAGAGTAATCTTGACAAAATTTTAGGCTCACAAGCCAAAATTAAACAAACCCCAACACGTTGAGAGACGACGAAGCGGATTGAAGGTGACAAAAACTGACCAATCGTATCAATGTTTTGAGCCTTCAAAGGCAATAGAATGACTGTTTACCTGACGAATTAGGACACAACCAGAGACTTACTGCCTTCAAAGTATGATAAACGATTCACGTGACTCTGATGATGACTTCCTCTCATGTTGAAAAAACATAAATCAATGTCTACTCCAACCCTGGACGACCACGCTAAATATTCTAAGAATCAATGTGCTCAAATCCAGCAAAGGGACCATTTACGCTTTCAATACAAACCCTTTTTAGTGAAAAAATGGCGGGGCGTGGTGAGAGGCTTAATGAAAGGGATGGCTTATTATACACTTGAGTTCAAATGAATGACACCTCAAAGAGACGATCATAAGTTCGAGCGTAGCACCCCACTTCTCTTAGTGCACACTTTTTCTACAGTTTAAGTCCTTAAAACGATTTTAAAGTGGCCAATCACTGGAATGTAAAGTTTTATTTTGGAAACATCATGAGTTTCCCTGCATATTCTAAATACATTTTGTGATAATTATCTGCGAGAGCTATCGGATCGATATTTAGTCACGAAGTGGGAATCTTCATACGCCTTCGGCATAAATAGCTGTTGTTGTTGTTATTTTGTTCTCGCAGGTATTTTGGTCCTGTTAACTTTACCAAAGGCTGGTGCTCTGGCAGCAAGGCCACGAATTTTAGTCAACTTGGCTCCTACGCTAATGTGCCCAACATAAACATTACAAACTGTGACTTTACAGTTGCATTTTGGATAAAATCCAGCCGTTATGAGGGGCCTGGAATAGCAATCTGGTCAATTAGTGGAAAATTATTTTACGTGACACTAAAAAGATCCATTTTAGTTACATCGTTGTTTGACACGTTTGAAGAAGCAAGTTTTAGTAACATTGATTGGAATCATATCGCTGTCACGTGTGAGCAGTTTAAAATCAAGTTGTTTGTTAACGGCACAGAAAGAGCACTAAAGGAACAGTGGCACCAAAACTTCTTTCTGTCTTCAATCGCTTACGAGCCCTACTATGTCATAGGAAATAATACAGATTTGTTTAAACTTCCATTGGTTACCCAGCCGTTTGTCGGATCAGTCATGGATCTCTTTGTGGTTCGAGGTGTTTTGTCTGTGAAGCAGATTTCTGATTTGTTTAAAGGTATGACACATTTCTTCATAGTTAATCGAAAGACGGCTCTGGAATTTGCAGAGCTCAACAGCCAGTTTCTTTCATTAACTGCGATTTCATACTGTGTAGTTGGGATGGTAAGATATTTTTAGTGCAAGGCTTATGTGATGAGGACGGGAAAAAAAACGAGGCCTTTGACAATTCTCTTTCATGCGCCAAGTGCCTTGCTATACAGCAAAAGTTTAAACTAATATGAATCACATACTTGTTTATGATCTGCGGGTGACTTAAAAACGCATCATCATCGTCATCATCATCATCATCATCATAACCGTTATAATCATCAGAAAAATTCAGTACCAGGGTTTTTATTGAACTTTCTTACATTGGCTTGTGTAGAGGCTTTTATTTTGACTTATTTATGATCGTTGGGCGACTTAAAAACTCATCATCATCGTCGTCGTCATCATCATAGAGTTCATAATAAAGGATTGTATTTAACTTTCTTACACTGGCTTGTGTAGAGGCTTTTATTTGGACTTATAAATATAAATTGGTATTACAGTGAATATGAGTTTGAGTGTTGTTGTGCAGCATTTTGTGCAGAAGACTTTATATATAAGTTGTTTGACCACTACAAATTGAATTGTCCTATTCAACTTTCACACTTTCAATAACCACAGCGAAAATCGTAACTGGACCATTTTTATCTCCCTTCTCACTACTACGAGTACAAATCGTTGAATTTGGGGCAAAGCATTATGCAAAGGGGTAAAGTTCAGCTTACTCTTGATCAAATGGGAACTAAGCATATAATTTTTGTGATGCGTAGTATCTACGCAGAAACGCGTTATTTTTATTTCATTAATTAAAGGGAAGCCGATGATACTTCCTGTGATTAACAACAAACAAGAGGAAATCGCTGGGTGCAATGTGAACAACACTTGGAGTTTCCCAAGAGGCAGTGCGTGCCCCATCACATACACGATACGCTACTGAGAAATCAAAACATTTATGTATGACAGTGGACCTGGCTGGCTTCTGAAACCTCAAGTTACAAACACCTTGCATGTCATTACACTTGACTGCGACAAGGAATATGAGATTGCAGTATCTGCGAGTCTTCATAACGGCCCTGCGAGTGATTGGTCAACCTCTTGGCGAGTGAAAAACTCAGGTGTGATAGTATTTTATGTTTGGTTTGTACTCTAAATAGAACTAAAAATGCTTGACTCGGAGGTCCTCTCTAAGCTTAGGTTAAGGCGGATTACTCATTCATGGCCCTCCACAAACATCATTTTACACTCATTTCGCGTCTTCTTCATTCTTGTAGAGAGCTGTAGTTACTGAATTGGTTATACACCCCGTGATTAATGATTAATAGGCAAGTGTTTATGCTTTATTTCTATATATTCAAGAAATTCTGATAAAGATGTAAACACTACCCGCCCAGACTAGCTACTGCTATTTGCGGGATAGTGTAGTCCTTTTTATTTTACTTATAAAATTGAATAATAAACTTTGAAACTTTGAAACTTTGAAACTTTGACAATGTAACGTTTACATGCTTGTATGCTATGGAAACGGTAATGTCAATTGTCGATTTCAAGGTCAACCACCTTTTTCTTTGATATTACATAGTCCTGAACCTAGATTTGCCCCCTTCCCTTCCCCCCCCCCCCCCCCCATCATAGATATGTAGTATAACTTATGGCTACTTTCTGTAATCGAATCATTAAATGTAGCGTTTACCTTAAATATCGGCAGGGTGCTGAGAATAAAGTGTGTTTTCTTTCAGTTAAAAAGGACAATTTAACTGGTTTAATTGCTGGAATTGCTGTCGCTCTCGTTGCTGCGATTGGTGTGGCGGTCACTTACCACAGGAGGCGAAAAACGAGAAAACGCGGAACTTTTATGCGAAAAAGGTATGATTGAACATTTTCATCCATCGAATGAAACTCTCGGCTTTGAGTGCTGCATTGAACCTAACCTGAAACTAAACAATTGTTGAATGGTACCAATCACAATATAATTTATCCCGCTACTCAGTTCCCTTCACTTATAAAAAGCGTTTCGTCGGTCGCTAAACGGGCTACGTCACGGAGATTCTCACGGGAAATTTTGCTAGAACAAAAGGAGATTTTTTTTAACTTGGAATAATCCATTTCCATCCTAGTCATCCGTAGCCAAACTCAGTCAGTAGAGAACTAGTAGAGTAATTTCAAACGAAACTGAGCCAGTACTTTTGGGTTTTTTCTGATTGCAATATTTCTTTTTAAAGTTGTCCTAAAAATAAGTGACAGCGCCTCTTTTTAATTACCTGTAAATCAAAACATTGTTACCTCCTGAATGGTTGATACAGAGTACATGGTAATACGAAATTTGAAAAACTAAAATAAATAAATAAATAAAATTTAATGTTTTGGGTGTACTCAACCAGCAACGTCACCTCTCGCAGCAGGTGTCTGTGACACATAAATAAGCTAACCAAAGGATACAGACATTCAATTGGTGATCTGCGCATTTCTGCATTATAAATTGCATAAAATAGTTTACTTAGACTAGTTTGCTAACTAGACTAATTTAAATTTCAACACTGTTGTTAAGATCCAAGTCAGACATTGTTCCCCTACTGCTACGGGAAGTCCCGCCTGAGCGGGTAACTATCGTGGAGGAGCTGGGTCGAGGATCGTTTGGTAAAGTTCATAAAGGAGTTCTGAAGGAATTGCCAAAAGCTGAAGTATTTTTCAAGCCCAAAGAGGAAAGAGTGGACATAAATGAAGGACGGGTGGTTGCCATAAAAGTTCTTCTTGGTGAGTAAATAAGTGGTGTTGACTTACGAAGAAAGAGCACATTGCTCTCCTAAACTTTCAAACCTTCTTCCGGAGCATATTAGTCGCAATCCGAGCGGTAGTCATTTTATTCTAATCTTACCTTTGTAAATAACTTTTTTATTCGCAGTTTTAAATTGATAACCCTTTATTTACACTGTAAATAATTGCATTCAGTTCTTAAATTTGTTTAAAATTATTGGCCATTGCCTAATATAGTAATTGCGTTTTTCTTCCTCTTTTCATTGGGTCCAAATAATTGCCTCAGAACTAGGGCAAGCATCATCATCATCATCATCATCATTATCATCATCATCATCATCATCATTATCATCATCATCATCATCATTATTGTTAAGCAAGGTTGATGCCTTTAAACAAGATTGAAAAATAGGATTGTGTCTAAGTGTCGTGTAAGAAGGACGTCTTTCCATCTAGAGAGCATTACCATCACATTTGTTTAAGAAATTGTGCGTCATAGTAAAATCGTGCAAAACGTGTTTCTCATCATTCACTACTGTTGCATCATTATAGTTGCGAGAGAACGATTTAAAAAACTAATATAGCGCACGCAGTGCTTCAGCGAGTTTCTCCCAAGTATTCCCGAAACGAGACATAAAAAATGTTCTCTAATGTGATGTCCGTAAAATGGGGATGAATTCGAAAATTCACCGTTTAGTGTTAATTCCAACTACATCAGTCCATGCTGTTAAAATCATCCTGCAGCCTTTTTAGTGTAAAGAGTTTATTTACTTCATACTCCTTCCTCAAGGTAGCTTCTTAAGTTTCTCAATATTTGAATTCATCTTTAGCTTTGTGGTTTGTGTCTATTTATTTATTTATTTATTCATTCATTCATTCATTCATTCATTTAGAAAGAGCTGGGGAAGAAGGAAGACAGCAGTTTCTTCAGGAAATTGAGGTCATGAAGGAAATCGGTTTTCACAGAAATGTTCTGAGCGTGTTTGGTTACTGGGTCAAGTCAGAACCCATCATGTTAATCTTGGAGTTTGTCCCTCACGGGGATCTCCTTCAGTGGCTTAGAAACAAAAGACATCAGGTGAGAATCCACTTGTATTCCGATGTTGAGAAAAATAACTTACCGTGATGATTGGATTTAACTTTGGTAGCTCAAGGGAGGGCGCTTATTGAAGATCAAAGAGGACGGTTATTGGGGACGGGGTCGGGTACTTATTTCTTTCTTTTTTAACAGAAACAATGAAGTGCATTTAAATAAACAATACACAGAATCTGTAACAAAAATTGCAACGGTAACATAATAACTGGAAAGATTCGAATGGTTCGCATGGTCAGAATAGCGTTCGCTTGTCTATTCGAAGGCTCAGGATCGAGTACTTCAGTAACATCAGGCGCTGCAGCACCAATACAAACTGATCCATGGCGCTTTAATCCACTGTCTTTCGTTGACAAACGGATGCCAATAATTAGATCACTAAGAAGGCCATATAATTCACTTGTCTAAGTGTGGATTCATTTGCAGCATACGCGTATACTTGTCGCATTCTTAACGCGTACCCTGTTGCGAACAAACATGTCGATGGCCCCCAGAAAACTACCCGAGCGAAACGCCTATTGTTTTCAGCTTGAAAACAATTACGTTCAACGTCAGGGCGAAAAGTAAGGAAAGCTCTAAAAATTCTACTTCTTGGGTGGTTTACTTCGCTTTCAATGCTGTGGAGCGTGATGCCCTATGATAAGTTAGTTCAGCAGTTGTGGTGGAAGTAGCAATCAGAATGTAGCTGGCACAGGTAGAGGGGAAGATAGAATAATGGTACAAATGTACTTTTTTGCTATTTTGCCAAGAGAAAATATTCAACTGATAGGTTCAATTGATACTTCTGATTCACCTATGGTGCCAGCAAACGTATTAAGGTTATCTGCAACACGGTGATAATTAAAATGCGGGAGGGGTGGGAAATTTGACAGACTGTTTATTTGCATCGCATTCGGGATACGCGTATGGGGTATGCGATTACTCAATGGCGTATCGATTTATCGCATTCAATGAAGACATATTTGCATTTTAGCCGCACGGGAAAATGCAATCCTTTCGCAAGTATTTGAGCAGGCATGTTCCTCCTTTGGGAAAATTAATCAGAATTGACAGCGCCAAAATAGCCAATGAGGTACGAGCGCACGCTGGAACGTGCCATTGATTTATCGCCTACCCCATACGCGTAACCTAAATGTGATGCAAACAAACAAGTTGTTGCATTTTTTGCTATACGCGTATGCTGCAAATGAATCCACCCTAAGTCTTAGAGAATTCTATGTCAATAGCTTCAATGTTGCTTTCGCAATAGGGGTGAACTATTGAAAGGGGGCGCTTACCGAAACAGGGACGCTTATTAACCAGCAGGCGACGCTTGGGGAGCGCTTATGAGACTGAAGGGGGCACCTATAGGAGGAAGGGCGGTGCAAAACGGTCGGGCAAAATCAAGTTTTCCTTCACTTAGCAAGCCACTAGCTTCTCGATAGCCAATTTTAATCAAAATTGTGTCTCTTTTCAATCTTGCAGCTAAATTTTAAAAACACTGTCGACGTTGATATGACACCTTGTTCAACTGAGTACGGCAGTACTGATCATAAAAGCTCCAAAATATGTTCTGAGATTACGAATAAGGAAGATACCCCAGAAGAAAATGCGGAAGGAGGAGACAAGGAAGAAGGAAATATGGAAGATAACAAACAAGGAAAAGCAGAAACCAAAAACGACGATAGAAGAACCTCAGGCATTCTAACTTTCATTGCTGAATCTCTACCACAAAGCCCAAAACCGGCAGTGAAGTTTTAAAGAAGACGAACATCAACAACAGTTTGAAAAGCATCATTTCTTCTCAGGAAGACATTTCGTGCGAAACAAATCCACCGACTGATACAAGAGAAAATAAAAGGGAGAAGCAAACAGTTATGTCGCCCTTGGACGTTCCTCCGATCCAATTTGGTCATGTTCCGAGAAGAGACGAAGTTCATACTCCACCAGAGCTTAGCGAAAAGACAACAGACGCTCTGAAAAAGGCATTGATTCCACCTAAGGAGGAAAGAACGGAAATCGCGATCACCATCCAGTCTGAGGACGAACAACCTGCATGGTGATGAGGATGACGACACTGCTATTGTTGCTAAAGATATCCTTTGTTTTGCATGGCAGATAGCTGAGGGAATGGTAGGTGCAGAAGACTAAAGAGTGAAGTGAGAATCGCAAAATACTGAGCTTACCCAGCGGTTTTCTCAGAAAAGAAAACTCGCTCCACCTTGTCTCTCTCCAAACCAGACGTATAAATGGGTGCCAGCGGACCATTGATGCAACTTGAGGCACAAAGAAATCCTTTAACATTGTGTCCTTTGTCACAAAAATAGCATATTAATATTATCCTCCTACCACTTTTCCGAGATAGATAAGCTCCTGGCCCACTCTGAATCCCCTCACAAAAACCTCGTTGAATTACAAAAGTGAGGAATTTTTATAGTTAGTTTGTTTTGCTCACATGAGCTCTCCATAAATTCCTTCTGGGTTCCTTTTTTTTTTTTGAAAACCTTTTTTTCTAGACTGACATCGTGTAATGCGCCTAGTTGTTAAGTCCTATTATTGTTACGACAGGATTACTTGGCCAACAAAGGATTTATTCACCGTGACCTGGCAGCCCGTAATATTCTTCTTGGTGAAGACAGAGCAGTGAAGATTTCTGATTTCGGTTTTCTACGCCACACGAGTGATGGTGATATATACGAGGTGAAGCACACAAAGAAACTGCCAATTAAATGGACGGCACCTGAGGCTCTACAGAGTGGCATATATACTTCCAAGAGTGATGTGTAAGTATGTAAGAAATATGAATATATGAAATTCATATATTTGAACTGCGGAATGAAGAAATAAATGTAAAGAGGATCCTCGCAGTATATTAACGCAACCTATGCAGTTGCGAAAAGAAAGCCGGAAAAAAATCAGGCTTGCCGGGATTCGAACCCTGACCTCTGCGATACCGGTGCAGCGCTCTAACCAATTGAGCTAACAAGCCAACTGGGAGCTGGTCATTAAATTGGTTCGTAATATACCCGGGAAAGATGAAGATGAAATTATGAATATATGAAATTCATATATTTGAACTGCGGAATGAAGAAATAAATGTAAAGAGGATCCTTGCAGTTATTAACGCAACTTATGCAGTTGCGAAAAGAAAGCCTGAAAAAATAAGGCTTGCCGGGATTCGAACCCTGACCTCTGCGATACCGGTGCAGCGCTCTAACCAATTGAGCACCTTTCCCGGGTATATTACGAACCCATTTAATGACCAGCTCCCAGTTGGCTTGTTAACTGTTAGATGGTCTTTCGGAGTGCTTCTTTGGGAATTAGCTACCATAGGTAGAAACATACTGTGTTGGTCATATTGCTACCGCTTCCAAAGTAGTATAATCTCCATGGAAATTAAGAATACCGAGGGCATTATAGGTAATATTTCTTGTTTTAGATTTCCACTTTGGTACCCTTTTCCTCTGTTGGCTCTGGTTGATTGGTATTTGCCTCTTAAATTAGGCCTTACAAACAGAATTGGATAAACGAAGAAAATAATAAAGTTTAGCAATTTCTCTTTGATCTTACATTTAAGGAGGAATCCCATATCCTGGAATAAGCAACAGACGGATGTGCAATGTTCTTAAAACAGGATATCGCATGGGGAAGCCCAACACGTGCAGTGATGAGATGTAAGTAACTTACTGCTAAATCGTTTAATTAAAACTAAATTGACAAAGCAAAATTGAAAACATGATGTCCTAACAATAGGACTCTAGAGGGCCGAGATTTTGGAGAGTTGAGGGTGCTTTAAGAGAGCACAGACGCTTTAGAACCAAGGATGACGTCAACCAGACGGAAAAAATGGGGAGGGGGAGGGCAGGTGCTTACAAAAAGCTGAAGATCTTTTGTGTCGGTATCTGGTGGCCTGTCAATATGGACGTAACTTAGTAATTCGGCGCCAAAATGCGTCAACTGCTGGTTTCCGTCGCCTGAGCCTAAGTTCCCTATTACTTGCCCAAGAAGTTACAGCTTCGAAAATCCCATCACAGTTTTTCCTGCTGCACTTTCGGTTGTTCTCGTTTTCCTTTCCTCGGTGTCTACATCTTATTTACTACTGATGTCTCAGGGGTTCGTTTGGGGCCGGAGGTCGGACGTAACGTCCGGTCGTTTGCCATGTAAGGTCCGGTACTTTCACACGAAATAATTATTTTCTTAATCGCGATGTAAATAAATCTGTTTGATTTTGTATTTCCTTATCAAAGATGGAGTTGAGCCTTGTTTTTCTCAGGGAACGCAGGAAATGGCGTTTCAGAGAGTCCAATTAAAAAAATTTCCAAGGGGCATGTCCCCGGACCCCCCTAGCAGTTCGTGTCTTAGGCACTCATACTCGCACCTACAGCGTTCTCGTACGCTTGTTTCACCCTTATGTCCACCCTATTGACATTTGAACTAGGAAAATACACCCCGTTTTGTTTAAATATTGCAAAAGTTAAGTAGTGTACTTGCTCTCAAAAGGTACCAGTTAATGCTGGACTGTTGGAAGGACGATCCAGATGACAGACCTACATTTGCACAGCTGGCATCAACTTTGGAGCAAATGATGATGACAGCGGACACTCCTTATTACGATTTTAGTCAAGTAGATGAAAGCGAACCATTCTACAGTGACGTAGCCGCTAGCACCAGCAAAACCGTAGAACTGGAAACAAATTTGTAATTGGTTCAGCACTTGGAGAGATAGCGACAAATCAATTAAAACAAAACAGTAGTCACCAGCTATCTCGAATTACCGCCTCTCATTTTGAACTGGCGTCATTATGATGCTAACGGAATGAAAATAAGACATAATGTTGCACAATTATGACAATCGTTTCTCTTGATTGTAGGTAATAAAAACAACTTACATAGCAATATTGTACACAGAGATCTAGAGTGCCTTGTGAGTTTGAGATAGCGGGGTCTTTTGTAGTTTTAACTCAGCACCTTTTAATTAAGTCAAAAGCAAAAGCAACTTTCCTGATTTATACACAGCGAGATCCTTCAGGCTAAAAATACAAACTT
This sequence comes from Siderastrea radians, assembly GCA_964017195.1. NCBI lineage: Eukaryota > Metazoa > Cnidaria > Anthozoa > Scleractinia > Rhizangiidae > Siderastrea > Siderastrea radians. The sequence goes on along the minus strand of OZ024889.1, from coordinate 37,828,493 downwards.
AAATAACTATGCAATTGGCCTACTTAAATACGACAAACTTTGTGCAGAATAATAATAATAACAATAACAATAATAATAATAAAGTACGTAACATCAATAAAATAAAATAAATATAAAAATACATAATAAATTGTAATAAAATATAAATAAATTACATTAACATTAGTTATTTTTATAAGTAATAAGAATACGTGTAAATAATCTCAGTTAAGAGACAGTATAAGGTAAGTCGCTCTAGAAACTGGGGCAATATATCAAAGATTTAAGACCTGCAAGGTTGTTTTATGTTTGGAGATAAGTGGTTCCACAGCACTGCACCACTGTGGTCACAGTTGGTCAGCCTGATTTTAGGACACTAAGTCGTTACAAGTAATGAACTTCGACGAAGGGAGAAACACAAAGAACCAATCAGAACTAGAAGCAAGCACATGTAGGCGGCGCCAAGCGAGCAAGTCCCGAGTGGGTTACTGCTCAAATCGTTGAGAAAGCGGAACGAATCTCCTTAATCAACCACAGAGCGTTTCAAAGCAAATTTCAAGCAAACGCGATTTCTTCAAACTCTACACTCAGTTGACTCACCGCCTCTTAAGTATCTGCTCGTTACGTGCTTCAGAACAGGAAAAGCTTACCACCTGTCGAGACTAACCCAACTTGGACAGGTCAGGAAGTTTCAGGTTATTTTGGCACTGGTTTTGGCCAGTAGCAGGATTTGAAAGACTCGGCTCTCATCACAACGCGGAAAGCGCTGGAAGGCCATTTAGTTACTCACGCGATTCCAGTGCTTAAAAATCTCGACACAGGGAAATACTACGACCACTGCTAGGTAGGACCCAAGGCGGAGTCCCTAGGATCCTTTACAATTTACAGAGCGAAGACGTGGAATGCGTCACTACCTGACAGTTTCCGAAATTCCAAACTGGGTCTAAGGGAGCATTTCAGTCAAGCTCTCAATTTTGCAAATGCTGCTCCTTCGTACATTTTGTAAGTTAGTTTGATCTGTATCTTGTAGGGTGACTTTGTAAGTAGAGTGTAGTGATTGCTGTTGCAATGAAGGGCTGTCTTTAAGCCAGCTTCGATTTCGCTGAATTAGGTACTTTTCTAAAATATTGTCTATCAATATAACACATTAATAAATAAACAAACATGCCGAACAAACAAACAAATATCCTGCTAGCAGATGTTTTTTTCATCTTGCCGCTTCTCTTTCGTAGTCTTTTACGGCTGGAAAGACTTGTGTTTTTTTCCAATCCATTTCTGTCTATCACCTACTTTTGCTATTAGAAGCGTGAAATGTCTTTGGTACCTTTAGTCAAACGTAAATCGGAGAACAGTTTCATCCCTCTGCATTGTCTGATTATTGCTTGACTGGCGACTGACTGACTACCACCTGGTTGACCGATCGACTGATTGACAGACTGATCGATCAATTTTTATAGCTTCCGCTTCAGCTGACCAATAATACAAGAACCTTGGGAGGAATATTCTCGAGTAAGAAAGTGTGTAACTTTTACAAGTTCTTGTATTGTAATTGACCAATTAAGTAACGAAGCCATCAGAGTCAGTTTTTATGAAATGTCAGAAAGTTTCTTAACATCACGGTCAATTTAACACTTTGTTTCCACAAAGCACGCGGCATTTTAACCGGTAGAAAACTATTGTTCAACTACCTTTCAGCTAGAAGTTAACATGCCAGTAGTAAATAACTGGAAAATTGGTAAATTACTAAATTACTGTACAACAATATCCGAACGAAATGGGTTCTGTATGATATAGCAAGAGGTCCTAGATACCCGCAGTAAAATTACTGTTCTGTAATTTGTTCGACGGGATAGCGAGAAGTTCATTGACGAAAAAAACTGGAGAATTAATATTCCATAATGATGACAAAGTCCTGCCCATATTAGAGCTGTGATTGTTATGTAAGCCCTGCCTAGTACCGAGGCGCTTCTTTTTCCACGCCTTTGTACGATCTCGGGTCAAAAACCTCGGAGGCGCCTGGGTACGAGGCAGATGTAAGCATAAATCTGAGAATCAATTCAAATTTATTTCAACAAGTCAGGCTTAAGGACGGTGCCTCCTAATACAGATGTATTTTTGCAAAAGTTATGACTATGGGGAAAAGGCAGATCTTAGCAGGGGTTATTGGAATCCAAAAAGAATAATGCGGGTAACCACGCATTTTTCAGAGATATGGCAATTTCTTTCCAAATTTAAGAGCTCCTCACCAGAAAAATCGAGAATTCGACGACAGAAGCAAAATTTCATATTTATTTTGTTTTACCAAAAATACCCCTTTGGTGAACTATTTTCAAAAATCGTATTTAAAAGTTCCTCCGCTTTTTGTTTTTTTCAAAAATTAGAAAAGTTCGAAACACAGCTAGAAGCTCGCTTGCGCCCCCCGGAAACAAGGGAAGCAAGCTCGTAAGCAACAATGGAAATCGTTCCCGCTTTACCATTTGGCTCATAAGTATATCATTCTATCCTCTATCAAAAAATATAAAAATCAGGTAGAAATTTGTATTTTTAGTCTGGTTGTTGACCTGTTGACAGTCCGGGCAACAACCAGAACTGGATATATAGATTCCTGTAATTTGATTGGTTCAGATGCTGAACCAAAACATTGGCTTGACCGCGTAAGGACTAAGTTCTAGATAAATTTCTTCTAAGAAGAAAAACCGAATGCTTGTAGGATTACCGTGAAAATCAACCTTAGCACGGATAAATCTAGACGATTTTATTCGTACAAGGATTCGATTCACAGATATCAAGATGCTGAGGGACCAGGAATCTTTTTGTACAAGCGGTACGCAGGCGACCAGTGCAGTTACAGTTGATCCACGTCACGCGTGAACGGAAACCTCAACACGTGATCCGAGTCTTCAAATAAACAAGCTACTTTCAGTGACGTAACGGAGATCGCAAGGGAAATATTGAAGATCTCATTGAAATTTCCGAAAATGGCTTCTATCTTTGTAGAAGCAAGGGGTTGTGACGGGACAAATCTTTGTTTTATCGAGAGACCGCTTTATTTTCTGGGTTCGCTTCTCGTCAGTGGTTCAAAAACGTTTTAGACGACTAGAAGGAGGTGAAATTATGTCAATTATTTTGCTGGCGCGTGTTTCCTGTTTCAACCGAACGAGAACAAACCTTGGAGCTGAACGCTCGTGTAAGAACGGTAGCTCCAAAGGAAGTGGACGAAAACCAAGATACATCTGCCGTGTCAAGCAATTACTGATGACAGTTTTTCCTAGTTGCGAGGTTGATTAAAGACAAAGCCGACGCTTCGTCCACAGTTAACCAAAGCGTAATGTGAGTTGTTTGTATGGAGCTGAAATTCGATCCAAAATGTAAATGGTCAGTTTTCCGTGCAAAATACCTAAAAAGCGAAATAGAGTTTGAAGACCATTACCTGTTGTGTGTTTGCTGTGTTTTTGCCACTTTTTCGAGCTTCTGGAGGCCGTTTGGGGCGATTTTCTGTTTAAAGGTCGATGCGACATCTGTCATAGTAAAGCCAGTACGTGACAAGACGTCGCTTCGACCGTTAAACAGAATATCGCCCCAAACGGCCTCCAGCAGTTCGGAAAAGCGGTAAAGACACAGCAAACACACAACAGGTAAGGTTTTTCAAACTCTATTTTGATTTTTAGGTATTTTCCACGGAAAACTGCCGATTATTTTCAATCGAATTTCAGCTCCATACAAACTCTCATATTACGCTTTGGTGACCTGTGCTTCGTCTATTGCACAACCTACCGCTCAACAATCTTCCGCGATTTTCCCATCCATATATCCTTCGTTTCGCTAGTTTGAACAATTCAATAGATTCAACATGCAACGTCGTCTGAAAGTTTAGAAGGATAACTTCGTCCCCCTTGACTGAACGCCTTACATGTACTGAACGTTTCATGATGTCGAATGATACAATAAACAGCGCCAGGAGTTGCACGAGCTGCTGTGGAGATCGCTTTCAGTCCCTCTCCAGTCAAATAACGATCAATTATTCGTCTTCTCGTTTCCTTGTGGAGAGGCCTACATGGCCTGTTCTTCCGACCTAAGGCATTAACATAACCAGGTCTGAACATTTCGAAAAATCTGTGACAGATTCGAAATCTCCTTTCGATTTTCGAAATCCCCCAATTCTAGAGTTTCCGTTCACGCGTGACGTGGATCAACTGTAAACGTTTGGACTTGCGTGAATATTTCAGGAGACCGAAGCAATGAGCCGAGAAGAAAACACCACTCATGTCCAATACACCCAAACTGAGTCGAATCGTCTTAAAGCAAAGACGATTCGAGTCAGCTCGAGGATCAAAGACTTCCGACTCACCGGAAGTCCGTTTAGCGGAACTCGACTTACCGGAAGTCAGGTCGCGAATAAATGCGCAGGGAGGTGAAAAATTTTGACAAATCGACTCGAATCGACTCGATTCGAGTCGATTCGTATTCCTAAAAGTCGATTCGACTCGACGGAAATCAGGTCGTAAAGTCCTTCAAATATGTGCGCGTGACAAATAAGACATAACAAGGAACGCATAACATGGACCTTTCTCGTTCTTAAAGCGTCACTGATGCGACACTAAACAGGAACATTGTAATGAACCTTCTTCCTCGCTTGTGTTGTCGATCTGAAGGATTTGCACACGGAACGACAAGAAGATAACATGAACCTTCCTCGTTCTTAAAGCGTGATGCAACACTAAACAGGAAAATTGCAATGAACCTTCTCCCTCGCTTGTGTTGTCGATCTGAAGGATTTGCACACTGAACGACAAGAAGATAACATGAACCTTCCTCGTTCTTAAAGCGAGTCGATTCGACCACTTTTCCTACCCTCCCTGTTGGTCTTCTTGTGTGATTTTTTTTCTAATTGTCTCGCAAATCGACTATCCAGTTAGTCGAAACGACTACACAATGGACGATTCGAGTCGAATCGAATCGAAGTCGATTCGACCACTTTTTCTACCCTCCCTGTTCGCCTTCTTGTGTGATTTTTTTCCAAGTGTCTCGCAAATCGACTTTCCAGTTAGTCGAATCGACTACACAACGGACGATTTGAGTCGAATCGACTCGAATCGAGTTGATTCGACCACTTATCCTACCCTCCCTGTTCGCCTTCTTGTGTGATTTTTTCTAAGTGTCTTGCAAATCGACTATCCAGTTAGTCGAATCGACTACACAACGGACGATTTGAGTCGAATCGACTCGAATCGAGTTGATTTGACCACTTATCCTACCCTCCCTGTTCACCTTTTTGTGTGATTTTTTCTAAGTGTCTTGTAAATCGACTATCCAGTTAGTCGAATCGACTACACAACGGACGAATCGAGTCGAATGGACTCGAATCGAGTCGATTCTACTACTTTTTCTACCCTCCCTGTTCGCCTTCTTGTGTGATTTTTCTAAGTGTCTCGCAAATCGACTTTCCAGTTAGTCGAATCGACTCGAATCGAGTCGATTCGACCACTTTTTAAGCCCGCCCTGTTCGCCTTCTTGTGTCATTTTTTCTAAGTGTCTCGCAAATCGACTTTCCAGTTAGTCGAATCGACTACACAACGGACGATTCGAGTCGAATCGACTCGAATCGAGTCGATTTGACCACTTTTCCTACCCTCCTTGTTCGCCTTTTAGTGTGATTTTTTTCTAAGTGTCTTGCAAATCGACTATCCAGTTAGTCGAATCGACTACACAACGGACGACTCGAGTCGAATGGACTCGAATCGAGTCGATTCGACCACTTTTTCTACCCTCCCTGTTCGCCTTCTTGTGTGATTTTTCCAAGTGTCTCGCAAATCGACTTTCCAGTTAGTCGAATCGACTACACAACGGACGATTTGAGTCAAATCGACTCAAATCGAGTCGATTCGACCACTTTTTCAGCCCGCCCTGTTCGCCATCATGTGTTATTTTTTCTAAGTGTCTCGCAAATCGACTTTCCAGTTAGTCGAATCGACTACACAACGGACGATTCGAGTCGAATCGAGACGAGTCGTCACTAACTTAGACGAATCGAGTCAGTTTGGGTGTATTGGACAACCCTCGAAAACACCGATAGAATGCATGTTTTGCAGTGAACACGGCTTGAGTACCGATACACAGGCAGTCGGTGAGCTTTTAAAAGTCGAGTACTAGTCTATATGTTTGTTGTGAGCGAAGATATTTCCGCCTGGAGTGGTCCATTCTATTCTGCACCGGACGCATTACCCTACTCGCTTGAATATATATATTTACATTTTTATTTATTATTAGTATTATATTATTTGCAACATACAATGGTCTCTGTACTTCCATTTCATTTTTGAAAGCTAAAGGATTCAGTTTCTCAGGGTTGTTTCAAAATCTCAATTTCTGCCATGTGAAATGCCTTTGCCAAATTTTGTTCATGTTGACACGGTATCTAAACACCAGCTGGCCATTACTGCCAATTACATTGGGGTCTGCAATGAACGAACGACTGCGTACGTACCAGTTACCATGTGTCCAAGATATTTCTTCACACAGGTTCAGCTGTTTGAACTCTGATAAATTAATCACCCTGATTAATGTCTAGCAAGAGAATACTTCAGGAGTCTTGTTCGATCAAGGTTGAACAAATAATTTGGTTTTCACAGGAGACAAGAAAAGGAGTTTATTTTCATTTGTCCCTTTGCTTACTACTTACATCTTGTAATGTGGAAATGGCTGTCAATATAGGTGGAATCCAGATAAACTAAAATTTTTGATAGGCACATGAAGCCTCCAGAGTGTTGACAGTGCATGCTCGATTAGATGGTATGCGAATATTCCATAAAAAATATGAGAGCATTTTTATACCAGTAAATTCCATATTTTCTCAAATAAGCATCCCCAGACCAGTATTTATTTAATAGATGCCTGTGTCCAACTGACATTAATTTGAAGGAAACCTTTATTTGAGGTGTACTTTTAATTTAGGCATATTTGACAGCCCCATCCCTTTTCCTCATATGTACTAAATACACAAACAAGAGCAAACTGGAAAACATTATTTAGCTGTAGCAATGTCAAATGGACAGCAAACATAATTCGGGAGAAATGTATTCTTATTGGGAAAATTCCATGTGCAGAAGTTTTCCTCCAGGCTAGCATGCACTCTAAGGGTGGTGAATGGTCCTCTGGAAAACAAGGGTCTCAGCAATTTTGACTTTGTCTTGAAAATTTTGCACCACCAAAGGATTGCTCTTGGAAATTTTTTTGAATGTGCTGTCACTTATTGTAAATCCTTGAATAAGCACTAATGGGGCACTTTTTTCAATATTTGTAGGATGAGGTGGGGAGTGCTTATTCAGAGGAGGCATTTATTTGAGGGAAGGCCCTTTTTAATTTTTCACAAATCGTGACCAGTTGGACAGTAATTTGTGTAATTGGCTTGTGACCAATCTTATCTACATAACATAGTGACGTACTACTTAGCATTAATTTCAAAAGTTGTTTGCATTTGCTGCAGTTTGCTTTACTTCGCTCAAGAGCAGTTAAACGTTCATTTAGAATTACCAATGACTAAAAAATGACGAGAGATAAACACGACAAACGCTACACTCAACCTTTGTTGTCTCATTAGTCATCTACAAAAAGCAGGCCAGGGGAGGGGTGTGCTTACTCAAAGGGAAGCGCTTATTTCAAATTTACGATAAGGCTGGAGGCACTTGTTGTTTTCGAAGGAACCTCAAACACCGGGACACCAAAAGAACTATTATTTTAAAATGGCCTCATCCAACTGGCATTATAAGTAATTAACAAAGCCAGCATATACTTATTTGGGGTCTAGCATTTAAATCCAGGAAATAAAAAAGGAATTTGATGCAAATTGAACTGCAATCGTTTCATATTCAATTTACCAGATCAATATTAATATAGTTTTCATAAGTCATTTTTGAAATTCAGACCATTTTCAGTTACCTTTACTGAAAGATGGTTAGGGAAAATATACTTTTACTACAAAACGCCATATGCCAACTTTTGTGGAAAAAATCTGCCTCAAACTGAAGTTTTGAAAAATATGGATGTGGTGAGTTGAAAGTTCATATTCAAAGTAAATTTGAGATTTTGTTGGGTGGATAGAAGGAAGCAGTTCCATTAATTCCTGTCATATTTTTCCTCAATTGACTGTGAACATTTTCACTATTTATAAGTTTCAATGAGCTCATTCAGTGTCCCAGTGTTTAACTGTTTCATCTAGGGCATAAATTCATAGTTTCCGAAACCATGAAAATATGAGTTATGGCTAATTTCCTTCAGCCATGTTTCACACTTTCCATCTTGCAGGTCATAACCTAAAGTAAAAGGAAGAATAGATTAAAACGTGCCAGTAAGAAATTTAATGCATTTGATATCATTTGGTCTAAATCGCATGCGAAACTTCAACGGAGGCCATTTTTTTCACACTTGTCTGTGTCCTCATTGTTCAAACGCATGGTTCCCAAAGTACTGTGGGAAAAGGGCACTTCACAGCCTAGAAAATAGCTGAGAAGTGACCCAGCATCGTGTCCCTTCGTGTGGGCGCCATCTTGGAAAGCTGGATGACGTCACCATATATCCAGTTCTGGTTGTGGCCCGGACTGGTTGAAGATACTACCCTTGAAGGGTTTGAAGTCAAAGTGAAAAGGGGCCTATACTGACCTAGCATATTATTATACTTTTCAGACCAAAAATATACATCAAATGTAAGCTCAATCATTCGTTTTTACTGTCTGAAAGTGTCGTTTTTGGCCCGCTAAAAGCGACGCGTCGAGTATAGAAGTGTGCAGGGTATTTTTAGCATTTCGGTAGAACGGCCGCTGTCACGCGAGCCACATCGATTCCACTAAAGCAGTCATAAAACAAGGTTTCACTGGCTCCTTGTTTTGAATACGTTAATAAATTTAAAAATAGACTTTTCTCTGGGAGCAAACTATGTTTCTGTGGCTTTAGAGGCAACCCTGTTGACTTTTCTACAATGCAAATTTGTTTACAAATGTAACAACATTATTTCATTGATCCAATCTGATAAACCAAAAATACCCTCACCTTTATAAGGCCCGGTTCAAACGTCGAACTTTACATTTGCCTAACCTAATGCAAATTAGCAAAAACAAAAGCTTTTACTCATTTGCATAAGGTTCGGCACATGTAAAGTTCGACGTTTGAACTAGGCCTAAGACTTCATCTTGTGTATCTTTTGGTTTAGGTTATCACTCCTTTTACCAGACTTATTGGCTGCATTAGTTATGATCATTTGTAGATTGGTAAATCAAAAGTTATAGAACCTTTTTCAAACCATGCCAAACTATGCACTTCGTATTCAAATTAGCATAACTGTGCGAGATGAAATGAGCTTATAGTGATAAGCACCATACTAAGAATAGCGTGACGCAGTGACTTAGTAGACTTAGAAAGCTGGAAGACCTAAATGGGCTTAAACATAAATATCCGTTTGCCTGTAAATAGCTGTTTTGAATGGACACAATGCTTCGGTTGCCGTTCTTTGCCATAGCGCAGATGTCGTACTGGTCGTACACGATAAGATGTTCCAGTTGAACTTGAGAGGATATCCTGTCTTGCTGTACTCAAATAGGTTTATTTTTTTATGAGGGGAGGGATTTTTGAGGGTCGGACCATTTATTTTAGAGGGGAAGGTTGGAAAAATAAGCATGAAAAGTTTCCGCAAGGATTTTGCAGAAGAAACGCTGCAAAAAAAAAAACAAAACAAAACAAAACAAAACAAAAACAAGTGAAAGCAAAGCTTAACGCAAGACACGACGCTTCCCATCTGAACCCAACAATCTTTTAATTTCACGTGCTACTGTCTCTGCATCCTGTTTCCTTGCTGTTGACTGGCCAATATTGAGGTATAAATAGTAGACTCTCTGTGTATTATTGAAGCAGCAGGTCTTCTTTGTTTCTTTATTTGATGATGATCATGATGACTTACTATATCTTTTCCCATCGCTGCCAGCCCTTGCACCGTTGTAGGAAGGTGTGGAAAGATACCTGTGCTGAAATCTCAAGAACCCTGTGAGTCCTTAGGCTTTGTTCATACCGATCGCTTTCCGAACTGTTTCGGTCCGAAAATCGGTCCGGATAGGTCTTCTGTTCACACGGAACCTGCTATCCGTACCGCCTATTCGGTCCAGTTAAGGTCCCATTCGGTTGGACCTTTAAAACAGCAGGTCCAATTTTGCAACCGTTCCGGTCCCACATTGGACTGTTACCGTGTGAACAAATAGACGGGTTCGTTTTGGTTCCAACAGCGTAATCTAGGCTTGGCTGCTAGTTAAATCTATCGTGCTTAGTGTTGTGTTTGTGATTATTAAAACCCATCAAGAAAAAGAGAACCAAGTACTGTCTGCAATAGCATAGCTGCCACATAACTTAGAGTAATTCTGGGTAAAAGCGTGAAAAGGTTAAAAGCCAAAAGAAGAACATTAAAGCTTTGTGTATTTTGTAATCCGCAGGGATGGAGCAATTCATTATCCGCCAGTTATTACAGGCCTTAATGGCTCCTTTCTCGCTGGAGATGGATTCAGCCTTCTTCGATCGTCTTTCTCGCATTGGTCTCCTGTGGATAACTTATATTATTGGTACAAACAGCTGATTTTCTCACGTTGATCCAGTAGTGGACGGCTGGTACTGGACCATTTCTGTACCGGTCCCTTGTGAACACATGCTCATAAAAAAATTGAATTAAATAATTGATTAATTAATTAATTAATTAATTAATTAATTAATTTAAAAAAAGGTCCCACGTGAACAGACCTGGTCTGGTCATGTCCTGGACTAGAACGGTTTGGAAACTGCTCTGCGTGAACATACCTCAGACGTTGTTCCTACGGTTGGGAGAGGGTTGGGCCTTAAGAGAAGAAACAAAGAAAGCTTACCGCCTCAATAATAAAAAAGTCTGCCTCGGAAAAAGTTCAATATTGGCCAGTCATCAGGAAGGAAAGTGGACGCAAATGCATTACCTGGGACGGAAATAAGCCGGATTGCCAGCTTCAGATAGGAAGTGTCTGACGGCCCAGCACTAACCACTTCGTTCTTTTAGGATCTAGCGGCAAACGATTTCCGTGCCTTTGAAAATTAAACCACTTTGAGTACAGCAAGATAAGATATCCTCTCAAGTTCAACTGGAACATCTCATCGTGTACGACCAGTAAGACATCTGCGCTATGGCAAAGAACGTTATGGCAAACGGAAACTTAGACTTTTTTAGTTTCACTGCTGACGCTTTGACTTTTAAACACCCCCTTTGGAACTTAGAAGGAAGGTACCCTACATCAGCCTACTAGACGAAATGGTTTCAAGTTGTTCATGTGGTGGGGTTTCTGTTAACTGAATGTGTCCCACGAGATAGCACTAACACGTCCATTTAAAACCGATCAAACTGACAATATAAAGAGATGCATCGTTAATTGTTTGCATTTTCTGCGGAGTTATTATGATTATGAGTTATTTCTTCTTTTTTTGTAACTAAAAGCTATGCTTGAATTTTCCTCCCCTAGTGTTTTTGCGGTCTTTCTTCCCGAAAGCTTTGCAGGAATATTTCGTTTTTTCCAACCACCCCCTCTAAAATAAATGGTTCGACCTTAAAATATTTGAAACTGCAAATTAAGGAAACGTCATTTCGCATATATACATTCAAAACGGCTATTTACAGGTCTTCCGGTGTTCTAAAGGCACGGACACACGATGCATCATTGCACGCAACATTGCGTCACGAAGTTGCACGCAATGTTGCGGATGATGGACACACGGTGAAACAGTTGCGCGTGATGTTGCAGAAGTAGGAGCTGATTCTACCTCTGCATCAGTTGCACGCAACGTTGCGTGCAACAATCTCACGGGTGGACACACGGTGCAACTTTCAAGTTGTGCGCAATGTTGCAGGCAAAACTCCGGACCTTCGCGGGTGTCCTCGGGGAAAAATTCGTATGCGCGCCGTTTTAAAGGAAAACACAGCAAACTATATATCGTTGGAAAGCTTAAGAAATGTAATTTCGAAAAAAATTATAAACTGCCGGTTTCTTCAATTCCGCAAAAGAAAATCGCAAACAACCATGAAAAGGACCATGGGCCATTCAATTGAATTAATAGGGTATCAAATTCAAGCGCACTGGCAAAATAACTGCAAAGTGTTAATCACAAAGGATCAGTCATCAAAAGTGTGTCAGCATTTTTCGATATTCTGACTGGTTATTTTTTAATTAATTTGTCAAGTTCGAGCAGCAAAGAAAGCGCGATGGGCATTGCATTGAATATCGTCACGGGTGAAATATTATAAATTTCAAAAATCCCCGACACAGTTTTGTTTCACAACATCTAAAGAATGTTCAGGCCAAATTTCATAGAAATCTGCCGAATTTTGGTACCCTATTAATTCATTTGTTTAATTGAATGACGCATGGTCATTTTGGCGGTCATTTTTGCAATTTTCTTTTGTGGAATTAAAAAACTGGCAATTCACATTTTTTTCCGAAATCTACATTTATTAATCTTTCCAACGATATATAGTTTGCCGTGCTTTCCTTTAAAATGGCGCGCATATGAATTTTTTCCCGGAGGACACGGGAGGACACCCGCGAAGTTCCGGAGTAACCTTAAGCACAGGGTCCAGAGGAGTTAAATTTGTACGCAAGAATTATTCTTCGTACATCTTACCTTATAAAATACATAACCGCATCATTTGATCAATAAATTTGCCCAAGTTTGTGAATTCAATTTCAACGGCTTTCTTCTCTTTCCATAGGCTGTATTTCTCGATCTCGATCTCGCTTAGTACGCCATATCGTCCGCCATATTGAAAATTGCTATTAACCGCAGACCATTCTTCCGCGGTCGCCTAAATACGTTGCCCGAAGGGCAACGGCTTTTTTTCCGAAAGCGAAGTTTTCGGAAGTTTTTTAGTGTAAGTCGATCTCAGTGATCCTAAGAGCCCACAGTAATATGATCTGCGGTAAAAATATAGGTAACGCGAGTAACGCAAATTCGCAGCAAATTATGTCGGTTATCTTTCGCAAAGAAAACTTAACGTTCTGCTCGAACGTCGCTCCTCTGGACCCTGTGCCTGAAGTCTTTCGAAGTCACTGCGTCACGCTATCCTCAGTATGGTGCCTATCAGTATAAGCTCAGATTTCATCTCCCACATTTATGCTAATTAGGCGGCGCGACGTGCCTAGGCACGTCCGGCCGACTCATAAAATGCAACGCGCATTCCTGGTTTGGCGTAAGTCAGTTCACTGAGTCTCCGCGCGGCCTCTAAACAATCAGGCTCGTTATAATGACGTCGATTTTACAAGATTGAAAGCTAATCTCTCAAATACCGGACATTTTGCTCGTGAAAGGGTCATTTAACTCTTATGAAAGTGGTTTTTAAACAACATCGTTTTGTTAAAGAGAGCGATGTAGGTTCATTGGTTTTCCGGAAAGCTGAGACTACTTAGCCTGCGAAATCGTCAATGACTCATGAAGACTATTGTTAGTAGTGGTTACACAGTCCTTCCAACTCGACGCGTTGCCAAAGCGATCATAAACTCCATTCTTGAGTCCCCCGATGACCCAAAGCAGAGAAACGAAGATAGTGTCGGCATTCGATCAATGGCCTTGTTGTTATCATGACGTAAATTAAAATGGACCTGCATCGTTGTTATAAAAATAGATTGCAATTAGCCTGCACTCGTGTCCTTAGGATCCGATTGGAGCCCTTGCCTGAAGGCTAAAACATTTGTCGTGAATGCCTAAGGGCCGTATACTTAACGATATCACGGTTTAAGAACGATTTGTTTCTCCAGATAAAGCCACAGGGTTTTCTCCTGGAGAAAGAGTCGTACAGAGGTCACTGGTTACAAACAAACAAAGTTCTCAACTTGCATACATACATTTAATTCCTTGCATACCGGAAGTGCAAATTGTCCAAAACAGGTCACCGGAAACCACGGACTAAGAAATTGCGCCGCCTGTAAATTCTTCAGAATTTCTTGTTTGAATACGGAGTGCATAGTTTGGCATGGTTTGAAAAAGGTTCTGTAACTTTTGTTTTATCAATCTACAAATGATCATAACTAATGCAGCCAATAAGTCTGGTAAAAGGAGTGATAACCTCAACCAAAAGATTCACAAGATGAAGTCTTATAAAGGTGAGAGTATTTTTGGTTTATCAGATTGGATCAATGAAATAATATTGTTACATTGTAAACAAATTTGCATTGTAGAAAAGTTAACAGGGTTGCCCCTAAAGCCACAGTATCATAGCTACCTCCCAGAGAAAGGTCTATTTTTTAATTTGTTAACGTATTCAAAAAAATGAGCCACTGAAACCTTGTTTTATGACTGCTTTAGTGGAACCGCTGTGGCTCGTCTGACAGCGGCCGTTCTACCGAAATGCTAAAAATACCCTGCACACTTTTTATTCTCGACACGTCACTTATAGCGGGCCAAAAACGACACTTTCAGACAGTAAAAACGAATGATTGAGCTTACATTTGATGTATATTTTTGGTCTGAAAAGTATATGCTAGGTCAGTTCATTTCACTTTGACTTCAAACCCTTCAAGGGTAGTATCTTCAACAGGTCAACAAGCAGACTAAGAATACAAATTTCTACCTGATTTTTATATTTTTAGATAGAGGATAGAATGATATACTTATGAGCCAAATGGTAAAGCGGGAACGGTAAATGGTAATAGCGCAGCCCACGCGCTAGCGCGCCCGCGGAGCACTATTGCTAAGCAAATTTATTTATTTATTATTTGCCATTACAGCAACCCCTCGTATTGAGGATTATCAGCCGGTGTGGTCAGCAAAAAATAATAATAAATAACAACAAAAGCAACAACAGAAACAAAAACAAAACTTAATAACTAGTTGGTGGGTGATTTCAGACACGTTGATTCGGAATTGAGCAGGATCAGCAGAGAGAGTAAAGACATCCAGAAGCAGGGAGTTCCACTGAAATATAGTTCTAGGATAAAAAGACAGTCTGTGAGAGGTAGTAGAGGTAACCTATCGATCCGAGAAATTTTGGTTGTGACGTCAGCGTACGTGCCCCGCTCGTACAGACTCTCGGGGAGGGGGTGGAGAATGCTATCTTTTCTTGGCGGGAAACCGCACGGTGCTTTTGGGCAACCGCTGTTTTTTTTGGCGGGAAATCGCATGACCACCGCTTTTTTTTTTCATTCTTTTTCTTGTCTTTTCCCTCTTCTTTTTTTGGTGATTACTTTAAAAAATAAATAAGTTCCAGCAATAAAAAGAAAAAAAGTGGGCTCCGCTTTTAGGCTTGGCTAAATCTATTTATTACTGTTACCGGTTGAATGTGGTTTTCCTTGGGGCGTTTTGACGTAACTGCGTACTTTGCGCCCGGGCTTTGAGCGCCTTTTTAATAACAGCGTTGACGGCCTTTGTGAAGGTGACAGCCAAAAGTCAGCTCGCTTTCTCAATTAGTTTGCTTAAACACAGGCTAATTGTAGCAGAAAGATTAAAAAACTTCAAAAAAATACTTACGTTGTTGACGAACGCGAAAACAGGCCTATTCGCGTTGAAAACGACAAGCGGCGAACAGCATGCGTGAATAACATCCCACGGACGAGATCTCGTGGTTGTTGCCCAGGGCACTCAGACTCCCGAGGCGATCACTTTTGTGCCAAAATATAGGGATCTATATGGAACTTGATAGCTTGTTCTAGCTAGGAAACTAAAAGTGACAATAAGTAACCAATTTAGTTTACATACCAGATCAAATATTGTCCTTGTGTTGCTTCCTGACCGTCTGAAAGCCTTTCAACGGCATTTTAGCCAACTTTTAGGTTTCCGAAACCGTCAACAATCGATTAGCACACTTAGCAAGCGTCTTCCTATTACATCAAAACAGAATACCAAAATATCTCTTTCATCTCCTCTTAATAGAGAAAATTATTCCATTCCCAAAGGTGTTCCAACCGGCAGAATTCCATTTTCACGGCACGTTAGCGAAATCACATTGCGCCATATAAAACACATCGCAGTTCGCTATTTCTCTATTGAATACCACTGAGCGTGAAATTATTGATAAACGACATGTCTATCACTACTAAACAGCAGGAAACACCAGGCACTCTAGTTAACTGATACATCCGTGTCAGCGCCTAAAAATAACAAACGTATCTCTGACATAGCCCGGTGATAAAGCGAAGTTCCTCTCTTGGGAATACCGAAGATCTCGCGAACGTCAGCGAATCTACACGACAGCTCATGAAAATAACCACAGGAATGTGCTCAGAAATGCGATCATCTCCGCTACAGCATCTCGTACTTGCTATCACATTCACGAGATAAAAATGGCAGGAAACTCATGATCACGAAGCATTTTTTCCGTTCGCAGTTGCCATAAACGTGATGCTTATCTCCTGACCAAAAGAAGGCGCAAGCTATCGTACGTTTTCCGTGACCTGCGTTTACTTGCGATGCCTTGCGTTCACTCGAATCGAGCTCAATGTTGGAACGCAAGTGTACGCAGATTTTCACCGTTTGGCCACCCTACGCAAGTCGGTCCCAGTATTGTTTTCCTTAGTACGGAGCACGCGCAAAGCTGGACTGGAATGGCTTCTTGCAACTTGCTTTTACGTTGCGTCCACTTCTACGAGTCCGTTTGACGATATATCGCAAGTCTGCATGCTTATGCAAGTTAGCATTTCCAAACTAGCGTTGACTTGCGTCAACGTTTCGCCAGGGCCTAGAAGTTGTAGGGAACTAGCGATTAACGGTAGGCAGAAATTGCCAAAACAAGTGTTATAACCCCTTTTGAAGACGTTTTTCTTTCATGGTAGAACTGAACGAAGCTGTTGAGATATAGGTAGCAAAAAATGTGCAGAGGGGGAAATGAATGGGGATAAGGGGATCGGGGTAGCTGGGTATGAAGGTCCACTCCCAACAGCGACTGCAGTATTTTCTCGATGCGCATGGTCTTTTTTCTGCCCCTCCCCCCCCCCCCCCCGCCAAATCACCCCATTCTGAGCGCGTGAGACAGCCTAACACCTAAACAAGCAGTTCTTGTTCACAATGTTTGTTTTATTTTCAATTAATTACAAGTCAAATGTAACTATAACCACAATACTCAATATCACTCGATACGACTGATATTGATCTTGCTTTGCTGTCTTTATCGTGGGCCCTGTTCCTATTGGAACCTAGCAGTCCGTTTCGCTGCCCCAGCCATGCTTTGGCCATTTTACGAAATTAATTAACAGAAACAAAACCCCGTACCATCCAAGCTAAAACCGCAGGCTCAAGGTGTCCATCGGTTACCACTTCTGTCAGAAAGCAGAAGCGTTTTTGAGGATAACGGAAATACACAGGCGATAGTCTACAGTTATTGAAAATAGTACTTCCATGTTTTCAAACGCAATGTGAATGTACATGTAAACCGCATTTTCAATAATTTTGATACTTTTAAACTACTTTAGCCGACAGAAACCAAGAGCCAGTAGTGTAATAAATTGTTCTTAGCACAAACCATCGACTTTCTATTAACCACCGAATGTTTAAGAATAATGATTTATTTTTATGCGCTTCCAGAAATGTTTCCTGCACAGTCAATCAGTTAACAGGGGACTGCCACTGGTTATCCAGAGTTGACATTCTAAATATTTCCATTTCTTTTCTGTTGTCTTGGTTTGTGTTCTCTGTCACAGCCTTACATGTATTCCTTGACCAGGGCTTCGTACTCCATTATGATGCCATTACGCACTAACGAACACCATTCTAATTTGAAGATATTTTACTTTCTCTTCTTTTTGCTTGGTTTATTGCCTTCATTGCGATCGTTTTCCTGCAGTGCTGTGTCCTGGCAGTCCATTTTGTTCTCCAGTGTCTTGTTTGTAGATATGCTGCTGTCATGTTGTTTATTCATTGTGTCCTCTGCAAGCCCCATTCTTTCCACCAGCATTAATATCACGGATTCAATCTGTTATTAATAAATAAAATCAGTGATCATATCAGGCCACGCCAAGAACGCAATAAACCAACCAGAACTGAACAAAAAACTTGTACCAAACATTGAAAAGTGCACGAAAATGCGCAAACGAATTACCAAGTGAAAAACCGTTAATAACGGAAATACCTGCGGGAACCTAAAGCAAAAATTTTCAACCACTGTCGACTTCTGTCAAGCGTTGGAAAAAAGGCTTTATAATTTTATTCTTTGCTCAGTAGTAAGTAAATACAGCTTTTGACGCTTTATTCTGCAACGTAAATAGTCCATTGATTTTACTGTTAAAATAATGAGCTTACGTACCTTTGCAATTCTAGTTGCCAGGGCTTTTGCTGTTGGTATCTCAAGAATTTCATCAGATGATACCGGGCCATTCCGTGTCCCACTCACAGAGCCAATTTGGTAGCTAAGAAATAAATTGTCAGTTTTAATGGAACAGTATTGAGTCCGTTGAATGTCACATAACAAGCATGCAGGTTATATGAAAAAATTGCTTGTTACCTTCTTATGTGCTCAATGTCCAAGCAATACATACTTCTAAGGAGGGAAAAACAGTTACGTCATTACATTACAGAGTGAACATTTTTGTCTTCACAGGGTAAACCAAAGGTTGTTTACTGGATCAAAATATGCCGGAACAGAGTTTACATGTATTTTATAGACACTTAAAAACACGTATTTATAAAACACAAGGCTTGAAGTATTACAGTCATTCATTACAGCTGTGCCAGTGAAATGTCATTGTTCCCACTTTTTATACCCAAAGTAAAGACTATGTATTTTTCACTGGTTAAAGTTGTCACTCTGCTCAAATTGTGACCTTTGGTCTGTTAACTGAAGTTTCACAAAGAAATCTTGATATAGAAATCTTGCTATTTCACACACAAACTGTGATCTATGTAAGTCCATGAAAATTGCAGTTGACTTTACAAGCATCAGGCTATTTTAAATAATCTTACCTCAGATGATCAAATTCTTTTGGAGTAGTTCGGTATACTCGTCCAATAACTGAGTTGCATGATTTGCACTGCAGAGGCCTGAACGTGCTAACGAAGTGAATGTAAGAGTTAATACAGCAATGTAATTAAGTTTATTTAAATGACTGAGAAAAGGTGTAACATAACACGCCAACAACTGTTTAAACTTTTGGTGTTCTAGACAAGGCGCTTGTGATATTAGTGCACTTTAGGCTTTAATCCATAATTCAGGTTTATGCAAATTTTGCAACTGAATGCAAATGTGATTAATCTAAATGCAGCTAATTTATGTAAACCAATGCAAATAATTGCCAATGCAACAGTCAGTTTCAGGGGGCAAAAAGCTCTTTAGAAACACTAGTTTCATTGCACCTTGTTATCATGAAGCTCTACCTAGCCTCATTGTTTCTGTTGTTTGTTTATTGTTTTCTCAGCCAATTCTGTGAAGCGTTCCAAGTGCTTCATGGTGCTCCATCATTTTGATTGTGTACTTCATATTCAGTTTAATGACTGAGCAAATATGGTGTGACAAATACTGTTGCAAAATGGTTTTGAAAATATTTATTGCTCTTGAAAGGCAACAGGTCCCTCAGGTCACTCTATGCATCTTTGTTTAGCATGTGAAGTCATGCAAATTCATGCAAACTAAACCATGTCCAATAAAATTTACACCAAGTCACCATTCTGAGTACCCTGTCATTTTTTTAAAGCAAATTCGTCAGATTGCTGTAAATTTATGCAATCAAATTATATGAATTAATTTAATGTCCAGTAAATTTTACACTCATTTCAGCTGTACACCAATTATTTGTGGAGATTCATATGAAATTTGATAAATTGTTGAACTAAATTACTGCACCCACAGTATTTTGTTCATTTCTTAGATTAGTGGTGTAACAAGCATCAATGATTATAATTCAATAATTTATGGAAAACTCTTAGTGATGCAACAATCGATTACACTTCATGCGTAATTGATTGTCCTAAAAAGAAACTAAAAAAAATTAGTGGGAAAAATGTGAGATAATAAAATACATGTTTAACATCCTGGTGTGTCATGTCTGCTGTCTTCATTGGGGTGGAAAACAGCAAATTTTAATCCACTGAACTTGGCTTTATTGAAAAGTGTGGGATTATTTCGGATTTTGCCGAGCTGAGGAAGGCCCTGCAACCGATTATAAATCGACAATCGACCGGTTGGGGCAAACTGATCATTTCTGATGATCAATTATGAAATCATATTACCGACTCCCAAAACTAGCTTAGATTGCACAAGGTCCATGAATACTTCATTTAAGTGAGACCAGTTTCCATAAATTTAGCACGTTATGATTGCATGAATTACCTTAAAGAATGACTGGTCACTACTCTGAAAGTGGAATAAAGTGCCCACTTTTCAGAATTGTCAGCAAAACAGTTGTTCCTATCATAATTTTCGATACTTGACAAACAGATCAATACTTTATAGTGGATACCTGCCCATATCTGCTCCCTCAGTTGAAGTTTCCAAACACTCAAGTGGACTTACAAGCGATGTTACTGCTACATAATAAAAGTTTAAAACAAAAAACATTAGCTAGCTGTAACGAGTGATATTCTGTTAAAAAAGGTACACTATAAGCTTACATAGTGGAAAGAACCAGAATATTTGGGAGTTCGAGTGATCAAACGTTGGAAAATAGCATCCCAGTTGTAAACTTTAGAATACCCGTCCACTTATTCGCATGAGTGAGAATGGATCCCATGTTTTCATAGCTAGGCCTCATTGTACATTCAGAGATATGCAAGCTTAAAGAAGACCTTGAGGCCGGGTAAGCTTAAGATTAAGTTGCTCCGTTTGAAAAGTCGAGGGCTTACCATTTAAGCTGATGACTTCGAGCTCTTGGTCCGAGGATATAAAGTTAGATGAATCTCCAATTATATCATTACACCCTTTGCACTGGAAAACAAATGGAAAACTTTCCTTTTTCAATTGATTCAATGTCAAATTTGAGTCCTCCATGGCCACATGCGAATTTACCGCCATTTTTTACAGAACACATCACATGGTGGTAGTTACGTCATGTATGCGTATCATGGCTGAACAAGGTATTTTCTGGGGTTGCTTACACGACGAAGTTGCCTAAATAAGACCACGAGAAGAACGAAAAAGTGGCCTTAGCTAAGAAAGTGATCGCACCTTGATGAGGCAAAGCAACAAAACAGTATGAATGAAACTTGGAGAGACGGAGTGTTGCTCGCATTAAGCCATGCTTGTAGCCAAGATCCAGTTCTTGTTAAGGAGGCGGAGAGAAAGCTAAAGACTTGGGAGACTCAAGCTGGCTTCTACAGCCTTCTTATGGTAAGAAAGACTGCGCTGTACATTGTAACCCACTCAATTTGTATCACACTGGAGAGGTGCTATATCGGGTGCTTGCACATGCTTGGGTGAGTTGGGTGAAAGTGAGGTTTTTGAAATCCTCATCCACCTGATGTACTGCAACGCCTAACCACCTTATCGAGCTCACATTGATCAGCACCTCAGTGCCAAAATGGCCTTGCAGACAAACTTACTGATTATTATTTCGGATGTGGTGGTGATCATGTTGTGCTTTCAGCTGGGCTATTGAGCTGGAGATAAGATTTTCCTTAGGGAAAAAACGTTTCACATTCTCCCTCCACCAAGCAGTATAATTGGGTACTAAGCGAATCGTTAAGGAATCATAGGGAATCGTAAGAAAATGAGGGGGGGGGAGGGTGGGGGTGGGAGGGATAGGGTAGCCCTGTGAAGAACTAGCATTCCACCCGGGACAAGATTGTAATGTAGATATTGATTGAACATGAGTTGTTCTATCCTGGATAACTCATGGCATACATGTTCATATTTACTATCTAGGGGAAATTTTTGCCAAACTTGAAGTGAGATTTGTGTGATAAGTTACTTTAAACCTCCACTGTCTCAGACATGTAAAGGAAACAGAACATCATTCAAGATACTGGGAATTTGATATTGCCAATAGTAAATAACTGAGCAGCACAAACAGGGGAAACAACTTTCAGCTGGGGTACACTGTATATCATCTCATTTTTTACCCTCTAACCTATGTTCCCTTTAGCTCTGTTGCTCTGGACAATCATTGTCAGAATGGTATGGTTGGAACATGTAGTACCATGGACATCCGCTATCTAAAACACTCAAAGAAAACAAAAAATTGTTCAAGATAGGTGGAGTTAGAAACACAGTTATCTAATAGTGGAGCCCGCAAATATAACGTACCAGCAGAGCACGATTGCTAAGCAAATTTGGTAACCTATCAAGCCAAGAAATTTTGGTAGTGGTACAATAGTAACATGACCGTCTGTTCATCCGTCCATACGTCCGTCTGTACGTCCATCCATTCACACCACAGGGTCACCAATATGTGGTGGCACACACGTGAGGTAACCCTGTGCTGTATCCCGCGTGTTTGGCGCGAAATCACATGGTGACCCACATTTTAGCAAAGACAACAAAATTAAAAAACAATTTTATTAATGGAAAGAAAAAGTTCAGAAGAATACTCAGTTGTCTTTTTGCTGGAAGGTGAAAAGTTCAAGTTAAGAATTTGCTTCCCAAGAAAAACACTGGTCAGCATTTTCATGTTGATAGGCATCTTGTCATGGGAAAAGAAATAAGTAGTAAAATTAGCGACTTCAACTGGTGTCAGCGTTTGTGGCCTAGTGGAATCACACTAGCCTGCCAAGTCGGCAGAGTGGATTCTCAGCGGGGACATGAATTTTTTCTTGTCATTTCTGTCTCTTTTTTTTTTTAATTAAATGACTTGAATGAGGGTACTTTCACAAATAAATAAGTACCAGCAAAAAAAAGACTAAACTAAAAAAAGGTAGAGCTCAGCTTTTAGGCTTGGTTGAATGTTTTCAAGGAAAGCAAGTTTCAGTTTGAGATAGTTGGGGGTTTAACCCTTTAAGCCCCAGGAGTGACAAACGTCTAATTTCTCCTTACAATATCACTAGTTGATCAAATATACGGGCCATGAGAATAAAGTAAATGATCACCAGACATGAAAAGTGTGGATGT
This sequence comes from Siderastrea radians, assembly GCA_964017195.1. NCBI lineage: Eukaryota > Metazoa > Cnidaria > Anthozoa > Scleractinia > Rhizangiidae > Siderastrea > Siderastrea radians. The sequence continues at coordinate 37,805,509 of OZ024889.1, read as the reverse complement.
TTAATCAAATTCTCTCAACTACAATGCAGTAACATAAGAAATATATGGAGGACGGTGAGGAGAATATGCATGTGGATACTGGGACTTAAAGGGGTTTTTTTTAATAGGCATGTAGTTGGGTTTCTGGATAGCAGGATCTGCCATATTACTGACATTACTTCCCTCCCATGCTGATGCATCTTTCTTCACTTTGTTGACTTCAAATACAGTTTTGCTGTCTCTGCATAACATAAATGTTGTTGATATCTGAACATTGTTTCAAAACAGTATCAATTACAACTGCTGGAATGTAAAATGACTTTGTACACTATTTTCTTGTCCAACCTTCCCACCAACTTCTCACTGTGGATGTACTGTATGCCAATTCTTGCCAACTACGTACATCATCATTTTGGCAGTGAGAGTGGTAGTATTAACAGTGAAAGAACATGTCATTGCAGTTTCTTTTTAAAAATGAATCACTGGATGTAAACATTCGCTGGATGGCAATTCTCTACATCAAGAATGGTGTGGATCGCTATTGGAGAAAAACAGCTCCTAAGTAAGTTGACAATCATAAAAAATATGAAATAAACTGTCAGCATACCAGTAATTTGTGATTTTATGATTATGTAAAGGTATACCATAAATTCCCATAACAATCCCATGGCTTACTTTTGTCCAAAAGAGTTTTTTGGTGGGCTTATATTCAAGAGATTTTTTTTGTCATTGGGGGGAGGGGGGGGGCTGCTTATTATTGGAGGGAGTATTGCACTTCAAAAGGGATGCAAGGGATTTAAGGGATGCAATACAGCAAAAACAACAATAATACTGTATGATCAAACTTCAAAATTATCTCATTTCATATAGTCTGTTTTTGTCTGTTTTTGTATGGCTCCCTGTTGTGGTAAAATTAATAAGCCCACTGTTGCTGTGCATACAGCATTCAGATTTTCTTTACGTAGTTAGACTAATACGGTAAGTTTGTGAGGATATGATGCCGCAATCACTCCTGGGATGTAAACTGATATTGGCTTATATTTATGGGGCTGGGGGAGGGGGAATTTGACAGTATGTACATTGAGATGATACACTCAGTTATGCAGTCATGCTATGGTCAGAGTTGCCAGATAACGAAAAATTGTGGCAAAAGCAAAGTCTCACACCGACGTGATGGGTGGTCCACTGCCTTAGTCGACCCGACTTAGTTCAGTTGTATTGGTGCAGAAAGCTTTAATGAATTGTGAGTTGTTTATCCTGATGGGTGGCAACTCTGTATGGTGTCTTATGCAATAGCAATTACATAAATTTAATTGTATTCAATATTGATATCTGCTGCAGTCAATTATGTTTTTTTTTTCATTTCAGTGCTATTTCAGAAGAAGAGAAGAGTTTTATGAAGCAGAATCTAATTTTGTCATTTGACGAACCTGTTAATCAGGTAATACTGAAGAGCACGGTCAAAAACATCCAAATTGCTTCAGACTTGCCTTGGCACACATTTATTTATTGTAGAAAATATAGTTCCATAGTAATTCAAACGAGATGTGCGTCTGGCCTGGAGTTCGTTCTTCTTCGGTAGGAAATGGTTGTTTACTTCTCTTCAGCTTCTTGTAATAATATTGATGAGCCCTACCTCAGAAGCTGCTTTGGGCAAACTGCAAATTGTAAGTCCCAGGGTGTGAGCCATCCTCTTTCATCTTCTTTACATTATGGCAATCTTGGTTTCCTCCAGTTCCAATGGTGCTTTGAGTTTTTTTAATTTGAGATATTATTTAGGCAAAATATTTTGAGGGTTTGCAAGAGTCTTCAGTTTACAACAGTTTGGAAAGCACAGGTTTAGTGAGCCTCCGTCGTCCGAGTTTCTGACCCGTATAGGAGAACGGATTTGACATTTGAGTTGGTTATCCTTAGCTTCATCTTTTCAACTTAAGGGGGTGGCTCTTGCTTTGTAAACCAGCCTGAGTTTTGCAAAAGCTTGCTGCGCTTTCCTGACACCTGCTATGTAGCCCGTATCAGAAAGGCTGTACTTCCACAGGAAGTGACATAGTCCATTCTTTTGATATCTTCGTTTCCAATGCTGATAGCTATAGGGGCGCCTTGTTTAACCTGGATCCTCATTGCTTCGGTCTTCTCATAGTTGATCTTAAGGTTACTCCGGACCTTCACGGGTGTCCTCGGGGAAAAAATTCGTATGCGCGCCATTTTATAGGAAAATATGGCAAGTTATATATCGTTGGAAAGCTTAATAAATATACATTTCGGAAAAAATATAAATTGCCAGTTTCTTCAATTCCGCAAAAGAAAATCGCAATCAACCGCGAAAATGACCATGTGTCATTCAATTGAATTAATAGGGTATCAAATCCAAGTGCATTGGCAAAATAACTGCACAGTGTTAATCCCAAAGGATCAATCATCAAAAGTGTGTCAGCATTTTTCCATATTCTGACTGGTTATTTTTTAATTAATCTGTCAAGTTCGAGAAGCAAAGAATGCGTGATGCGCATTGCATTGAAGATCGCCATGGGTGAAATATTATAAATTTCAAAAATCCCCGACACACTTTTGTTTCACAACATCTTAGGAACGTTTAGGCCAAATTTCACAGAAATCTGCCGAATTTTGGTACCCTATTAATTCACTTGTTTGCCGGAATGACGCATGGTCATTTTCGCGGTCATTTTTGCAATTTTCTTTTTTGGAATTAAAAAAACTGGCAATTCATATTTTTTTCTGAAATCTACATTTATTAAGCTTTCCAACGATATAAAGTTTGCCGTGCTTTCCTTTAAAATTGCGCGCATTTCCCGGAGGAGATGAGGACACCCGCGAAGGTCCGGAGTAACTTTAAGGCAGCATTCAAGAGTGCTCCCACCGTCTCTTGCACGTGCTGAAGTTTCTGATTTGTGAGACAAAGGTCATCGGCAAAGTCCAGATCTTGTAGTTTACGCATCAAGGTAGACACTGGAGACCAGTTTTACCATCTTCCTAGGCCTGTCTGGGTACCCAGCCAGGACCACTAACAAAAACAGGGGCGACTGCAGGTACTAGTCTCACTCCAGTTCTTACGGGTAATAGTTTGGTGAGGGATCCATCATCGACAACCTGACATTCAAAACCACTGTGGGAGCATTTTTTGGATCATCTTACCAATATTTTCTGGATCATGTTGACAATATTTTTCTGACTCTCCATAATGTTCCAATATACTCCATGTCACTTCCTCGTCAGCAGAATCAAATGCCTTTTCATGGTCAATGAAAACCAAGGAGAGACCTATGCTGCAATCAAGAGTCTGTTCAATAATGATTGTCAGTGTGGCCATTTAGTCTGAACAGGAGTGCTCATGCCGAAAGCCACCTTGCTCATCCCTCTTAAGAGAGTGGAGCAAATTCCGGTTTAATCGTGCTAAGAGCCTTGTTTGCAGTTATTAGCTCTGGGATTCCCCTCCAGTTCTTGCGATGGGTGGTATCATCTTTCTTTGCCGACTCACGAAGATTCCTTTCTTCCATTCGTGTAGAACTTCTTTTCCTCTTTCCAAATCTCATTGAAAAGGTTGTGCAGGGCATGCGTTGACACTTCTTCATCTGTATGGAAGGCGTCTGGTGCGATATTATCTGGTATTATGCACAGCATCCCGCATTTTTTCTCACCTTACTAATTCCTGCTTTCAGATATCGTCATTCTTCGAATATCGTCCAAGTAATCCTCTCCTTCCTTTCACTCTCAACTTTCCCCAGGAGTTCCTCACTTGTTGTGACATTTTCTTATTATCTTTCCAGTTGTGGTTCATGTCCCTCTCTGCCTTTTCAAGGTTAGGCACCAGAAGGGTCAACCCAGTTCTGCAATGTCAGTCTATTTTTCAGCCATCTTCAGAGTCCCAGCAAAAAGTGCCTCCGTGGATTTCTTCATCTTTTCACAGCAGCCAGCTGAAGTTGTGCTACGACTAGATGATGGAAGTAGCCCACATCTGCTCCTCTCTTTGCTCTGACTCCTGAAGTCTGCTTTTCCATCCACAATTGATTGTGACGTGATCAGTGTGGTTCTTCATTCTTGCATCAGGCGATCTCCATGTGAATTTGAGACACTTCTTGTGGGGAAAGATAGTGCTCCCGATGAACAGCTTGTTCCTGGTGCAAAATCGGAGATCTCTCCATTGTCGTTTATGGTGCCAGGTCCATGTTGTTCAATGACTCTCTCCGTGTTGGTATTATCACATCTAATCTTGCCATTATAATCAATCTTAACCACTACATCTCTACTGCAATTGGTCTCTCTATCCCGTTCGCATGTTAACCACAGTAAAAATGCGAACTGGATAGGTCCTACTCATCATTGAGGATTTCCGGAGTACAGGATAGCCTTTCCATTTGGTCTCAGAAATGACCCAAAGATGTTCCACTTCATTTTGCTGATTCCAAGAATGCTAAGCTTGTATCTCTCAATCTGCTTTACAATCTGGGCACACCTTCCTTGTTTGAAGATGGTGCAAACATTCCTTGTTGCAAAACTTAACTAAGGCGATGGGGTTTGTTCCATTCCTTTCTGCCCTGGGGTATTCAGTGGAATAGCTGTGGTTTAAGTCTCCATAACCAGCAAGATGTGGCGCATACGTGCCTCCTCATTTGTACCTTCATTAGAACCTCTTTACATGTAGCTGCCATAGGCGTTGCCCAGGATTCACAGTGACTGTACGGGGTTGCTTTTCTCGATCCTCTTTCAATAATTTAAGAAAATTAATGTAGTTAAACAACAGAGTAGAGAAAAGGAGCCATGGCCAGGAATTACAAATAACAACGTGAAAAACTAGGTTGACACACCCCATTCCTTATGATTGTACTGTTTCAAATTTAAAACAATAGGAAGATATTGTTTTCTAGTTTGTGTTACTTATCTTTGTTTAAATTTTATAGGTGGCAACGCAGGTTGCTGTGCTGATTTCTAAAATTGCCCGAACAGAACTCAAAGACTGGCCAGAGCTTTTGCCTACTCTGCTTAAGGTTTGTATTCATGACTCGATAAAACACACTCAATAGCAAAAACATCTACATGCCAGTAAAAATGAACCCTTCGGTCGTTTACTGTGTTAAATGATGCTCTAAAAATCATGAACCGGAATTGAGTTGTTCCAGGCGTGTTGGATGAGATCAAGAGATAATAAGGGGACAGAGAGGGATACTGCCAGTCCAGGCTTTGGGATATGTCAAGTTCGGTAAAGTTATTTTTAGACGGCCATTTGGAACGGAAGTCCGTTTACAGAACGTCTGCATAAAGGCAACCGCCATCTGTTGTTTGAAGAACCATTCAAAATTTTGCTTGTAATGGCGGACCAAGTGATGATTACGTTTTGTCGATGAAAACGACTTCGAAAAACAAGGGAAATTGTATTTATGCGGACTTTTCGGGAAACAGACTTCCGTTCAAAAGCCAATCTATAAATAACCTTTGTGGAATTGACATATCCCAGCCAACGCCCTCAGAGTCCCTCTCTGTCCCCTTATTTTCTCTTGATGAGATCTGGTGGTTGGAAGTTGTACAGAAATTGTAACCAGTCCTTAAAAATTCATTGATTTGTCCTTGAATTTTGTTTGACTAGGGAAAAAGTTCTATGATTTTTAATTTTCTGAGAGGCGTTTCCTTTCCGTGCCATTACCTGGTTCAATGTATTTCTGCAGGAGATCCAGAGTGAAGATCCCTTACATCAACAACGCACGTTGCTGGTGTTTAACCATGTGATTAAGATGCTGGCATCTAAGAGGTTACTGTGTGATCGGCAGCTGTTTAGGCAGGTACTTAAAACACTGTTCTCTTTTGCTTCTTTCTGCATGTACAGCAGTGAACGATGAAACTTTCTATTTGGCCATTTCAATACTAGTAACACTAGAGATGTTTAAACCGTGTCAAGTTTGGGACAAGTACAGGTACTTGCGGGTGCATGGTGCTTGGGTTCTGGTTATCGGCACCTCGTTGTTTATCTGTGTAAAGATAGGCACTAGATCCAGATGAGTTTTTAGCGCAAAAACTTCCTATAATTTGTTATAACCATGAAACATTTCTTTTTCAGATAACTTCTGATATATTTGGCTTTATTCTACAACTATGGCAAAACACCACTTCAACCCTTATGGAATTATATCAAATGAAGGTACAGACTGCGTTTTGCGGTCAAACTGGATCTTGTTTTGCGTGCCGCTATGCAACTTTGTTTCTTAATGTTGGTGTTTTTGATTTGCTTCGGCGTGTACAAATACATCATGTCAGTTGTATTTATTTCTTTGGTCGATTCTTCTTTGCATTGAAAATATTGTCAGAATTTTGCCATAGGAAAGTGATAGGGAATAGCAGTAATAGCTGTTGCAGTAAAGGAATTTTGTAAGCTGCGAAATTGTGCTTGTTGTCTTCTTGCATTAACATGCAATATTATTTATACCAGAACGATTCAATCTTTTGTTTGCTTTAATCAACACAGCGCTCTTTTTTCTGTCATTTGCTTCTCTCATTTTAGTATTTCCTTTCATCTTCATAACTGTTTAGAAACATGGTCGAAATGTTGTGTTTGGCGAATGTTAAACCACGATCGAGCTATATATTTGCATTTGATTTACAATGTTGCATTGAAACGACTTGCTATGACCCGCTGCTTTCATTGTCTTTTGGGCCACTAAATCAGTCATATTCCAAGCAAAATTGTCAATTTGTGTTGCAAAATGACGCGCAAAAGATTGAAGAACATCTAGTTTGACAGTGAAGTTGACATTTTTGTAATCTATATTCAGCTAAAATAATCTAAATTCTGTTTAAATTATCTATTATATGAATGACAAATGCAAGGATTGTTTGTCCTTATACGACATAAAATTGTATAGTTACACATTTTATGCCACAGGACCTAGCAACTTTGGTGGAAATTTGTTTTTTACCTTAAGGCAACTACTGGGCAGCAAATTTTAGCGATTTTCGCGACTGTTTGGCAAACGGCAAAAATAGTTGTCGCAGTGGTGTCTGCTACTTTGCAGATTGTACGTTCGATTTTGTGTCGTATAAGGAGAAACAATCCTTTGCATTGTGATTTGCACTTTTATTACACTTTTTTTCATCTCGTCAGTAAAACGTAGGATAGACAATATGTTACTTGGTAAAATCTTTCCAAAATCACGACAGTAACAAACCCGCAGTACACGCCATTTCCAAAGTCGCAATAAATAGTCGCCTTAGGGGAGGTATTTTCTTTTATATTCTTTAAGGGTCACAAATAATTCTTTTGTGTACATAAAGTACAATCTAGATAATTGACGACTGGTCAAATCTACCTCTTGCTAACCTGACCCAAAAGCGCCCACGGTGTCACTCGCTTATGGCCCAAGTTCAACTTAACAATACCTTTAATTTCACGCGGTTTGAAGTAATAATAAAGAATCAGAAATGCTCCTTATTGCCTTTACCATAACCAGAACTAACTTCCGTCTGACCTCAGTGATGTCAAACACAAAACAATGTTATTTCCTTTTTTTATTTCAAAGGACATGAGAGTTTTGGCTTCTTTGGAGCTCAGCACATTAATATTGAAAGGTATGTTTATTGCAATTACTTATTGTTAATTTACATTTTCTTAAAGGTTTGGTGAACTATACGTCAATGGCCTTTTTGAAACTGAAAACAAAACTTACTTAATTCTCATCGCCGTAGCTGTAACAGAGAGACCTGTGCTCTGGGCTCTGCTTCAGTGAGTCTCCAGAATAGCTCTCTCGTGCTTGTTCGTATCTGAAGGCTGTGAACAGCTCTAGGGCCTCACCTGTTTTGCGGGGGACTGAATCCGCACTGCTCCTGAAAGACCTCGAACTTTTATTGCATGTGTGTGATCTTCTGGCTCTGCAAGACCAGCACAGATCACCAGCAATGTCTACGTGTTGTATTCGTAGGTCTTCCAGCTTCTGCAGCCAGGTCAACTGGATCCCAGTGTTATTGTTGAGTTCCTCTTTCCGCTGAGTATCCTCGTTATGTTCTGTTCTTACATCTCTTTGCTCCGCTGCCTTTTCCGCGTCTCGTGCCATGTCGTCAATTGTCTTTCCCTCATCTGTCCTACAACTTATCTTCACTTCTTGGTTCTTTATCGTGTACACAGTCAACTTCTCGTTTTTCATCTCAACGGCCTTCACCTTTGCTTTCAACTCATGTTTGTGTACAAGTTTCAACGTGTCTCCGCTTATCCACCCCTTTCTTTCCCTTTTGACCTTGCCAAGGACTTGTGCATATGTGAATGTGTATATCTCCTTGAGATGGTTCATCTCCTGCTCCAGATTAGGCGCCGTCTGACCTTCACCATCCAATCCATTGTGCAGACCATCATACCGGCCAGTGCAGTGGTGAAATCGTCCTTCACGCTTTTGTCTTTGTGCATATATGATCATTGATCTTGGGTTCTTCAGGGGCAACAACTTGAACTGGATCTCGGCCACAACTAGGTAGTATTATGGTCCTGCATCTCCATTTTGTTTCACCACTGTGATTGTGAATTAGTCGTTTACATTTTTGTCTTTCATTATCTACGTGGAATACCTGCTTCTCAATGATCTCGGCTACTTCAAGGGATACAACTTCATCTGTAATCATGGCCAATGTTTCCGGGGACACCTTAGCAAATCGCACCCCAAAATACCCAACTGTAACTCTATCATTCGGGCACTTCAGCTAACTAAAGCACATTCAAAGAGGGCTGCTAAATCGAATCATTATCTCTCATTCATTAACACTGATGAATATATCGTTATGTTAAATAAATGTTTGACATTAATTTGATATGTCCACCAAATCGTTTAGATGCTGGACGTCATATCCTCTGAAAGTTTAGTTTATTTTATGAGATGCTGCATAGTTTGAAAACCAATTATTTCATCAGCTCCTTAACCAAGAGAAACCACCTTTATTAGCATTGTTACCCCTTCGAGATATGAAACAAGACGTTCTGCAGTAAAAGGGATAGACTGCGAGTAGTCTCTAATTTTGGCGATGGCGATTATGGGGCGGGCGAAATACACACACGCGCGAAATTTAGCGCACGCGCGTGTGTGTATTTCGCCCGCCCTACAAGCGATCGCCAAAATTAGAGACTACTCGCAGTCTATAAAAGGGATGACCTTCTTCACTTCTCACTTTGGAGTTCAGACCGGTTTTTGAGTCATGGCTCATTGTTGACTCAACTGTCATGTAAATGTTGTGTGCTTTACATTCTTACCTCTCCAACTGAAAATAAGGTACAGAATTGTAAAAGAAATGTCTCTCAAAAACTCAACCAATTTCCGTAGTAAGGGTTGTAGAAGAGGTGTATGTTGTTCGTCAGCTGTCACAGTTGTCAATGAGTAATCGAATAATATTTTTAAGATAAAATGCCAGGCAAAAGCGTTTTTAATACCAACATGTAGATTATCTCAGCTGTACTGTAACAGTTGTAAAGCTGAAAATACAATGTAATTTTGCACATTAATATGAGGTGGAACTTTAACTCTTTTTGTAGTATGCCATTTTAGTTCTAAAACAAAAAGTGCTGACTAGTTTTTCCACTCTTGCAATTCAGCCTGATATTAAAAATCTGTCATTTGTTTTTAATTTGATAGTTTTGAGGAAGTTGGTGGTCCATGGCTTTAAGGAGTTTGAACCCTCTTCTCAACCAATGGTATGGTATTGTACAGCTTTTTGGTTTAAACTAGGACATGATCAGCTACATGATATTGTGTTTCTCAATGTGTTTCCAACTTTTTAACAAGAGTTTACACAGGGTGAACATAACAGACTTTGAACACAATTCCCGGCTCGAGTAAAGCAATTTTTTCTCTCGCGCTGCTTACCAATTTTTAAAAACATCAACGGCCTACTTGTCTTTGTACTTGGTACTTTTAGGCTCAGACCGGGCGGGCAAAGAAAATTCTGCTTCACCAGTTTTGGGCAGTCGAAACCGTGATGGTTTTTCTGAAGCTAGTTATTCCATGAAAGTTGCAAGGACGCATGCAAATTGCAGTTACTTTTAATTAGCAAGCTTAAGTTGTGGAAAACACAGAGACATTTTTCATGGCAAACTAGCAACTATGTGATAATTAAACAAACGACAACAAAATCTGAATGTCTAACATAAAAATATCTTTTGTTTATTATTATGCACGACTGAGAAGTCATTTCAAAAACTCGTGCTTCGTGCTTCACCAGGGTATCCAAATACCTAGAAACAATAAAAGCCCTCGGCCTGCGGCCTCGGACTTTCATCTGTTTCTCGGTGTTTGGATACCCTGATGAAGCACTCTCACTCGTTTTTGAAATATTACTTCTAGAGCTTGCATTTGGGACAACCATTATTTCTTTATTTATTATTGTTTTTTAATTTCGCAACCTTGTCACCAGAATCTTCTCAGTTTTCAAAGTGGTGAAGCCATCTCCACGAAAGTGGCTGGCTGTATACTAAGGAAGGTCTCCTATGCCTGTTGTCTTTAAGTTACTTTCAAAGTCTAAGTGGGTGGCCATCTTCACTATAGTTGCCGGTCGTTATAACTTGCTGCCGGCTACTAATAAAAACGTTGGCACATCTCCCAAATTGTAGGAGCTTTAAAATAATTCAACATGCCGAAAGGCTTGTTAATGGTCGAACTGGGAAATGTTTAGGACAAATGATCCCTTGTTCTTGCTGCAACTTTGAATACAGAATACAGGATCAGGTTGCAATTTACTCAGATTTAGTCACAGATATTATTGGCTAAATATGATGCTAACCATATTTTCTGAAACACATCAGCTAAAACTGTCACTGAGACTTGGACAGCAACGATGTAACGTTGTAATCAAATATGTGCATTAAATTCTACTAATTAATGTTAAATTAATTTATAACCAGTTTGTTATTTTCCACAGAATCTCCTTCGAGCAATACTTGAGAAAATAAAAATTATTTTGCAATATAGTAAGTGAGATTTGATAATAATGCACGGCGAAATGCAAAATTAAAAATGTCACGTTGTAAGTTTGAGATGAGTATGGCAAATGTGCGCTTGTTGCTTTAGAAACGGACCGAACCTAACCAAACCCAACCAAAGAACCCTGATCAGAATATCAGTGTTATCACAGCTGCATTGCTATATGAAGGTTATGTGCCTGGTGCGTCGAGAATCCTTTAATTACCCCACACTGGATGAGGTAAAATTTAACAAGTTAACGAGAAAGAGCACTGTTAACATCTCAGCAGTATAGTATTCTGCTGCATTCTCAGACGTTAAGTGCTGGGCATGACATTGAGCCCATGGATTTACTTTGACTCTTTGCGTTCTTCAAATTTTCTTCAATGCCCAACCCCCCCCCCCCCCCCCACCTTTCACTACTGTCTTAGTGTGATATGTGCCTGTCGGTCTTGCATCGGAACTCATGGCTGGTTTGCAGTGATTGCGGGCTATGGTTGCAGTACTCTGTCTACGGTGTGACTGGATACCGTACATTTATCAAGTTGCCATGCCAGCTCCATGGCTATTGTGATTGTGGCTTCACAATCCTCCAACTGGTAGAAACTGTTCAAACATTCATACTTTCAGAAATAAATACAAATGTGAACCAATAGCATATAACACTATTGATGTGATTATTTGTTAGCGCAGGAAAAGCTGAGTCAGGAAATCATAATTTACAAGAAAAATTGGAGAAGTATTTGATATTGATGACAAAAGTGGTAAGTGGGTTGCTAGTGGTTGATTGTAAGGTCATGTGATGTACTCTCTACCAGGATGTTATTTTTCCACTGTTTTGATTACGAAGAAGGCCCTGGGGACGTGGTTGAGAATTTTACAGAAGTTTGCCTATAGGTAGCACCCTTCCTCTGAACAATACATATAGATACGCTGGTCCAACAACGTTGCTACTGAACGAAGAAAATCATGAGCAATAAAAGCGTACAGTATTGGTAAATAAATTTATTAATCAGAGTAACAGGCAGTTCAACAGGCAATTAAAATGTAGCGTTAAAAAAAAATTGCCCCCTCCCCCCTCCCTTTTTGTAAATCGTGATACAAACCAACTGGATAACGTAAAATGACCGGTATCAAAGTTAAGAATACTGAATAAAGCTTCATTGCTATGATGATTGTGAATTTTACAAGTGAGACAAAAAAATGACGTCCAATCTGTATGGGCAACCAATGTTAATACTCGTATAGATCTCTCGCTGGTATTTTATGTACTACTTACAAAAAAATACTTTCAGTCCCAAAATTGGACTTTTTGTTAACAGGAACATTGATTGTTATTTCAAATGAATGCCAATTTTTGTTTCAGTTGATTGACACCCAAGAACACCTTGCACTATCATTTTCACCTCTCATACAACAGTCTTTAGAGCTGTGCTACACGTATTTATTTACCAGTCATGGACAAGGTAATTAATGAAAGTTCTATATTAAAAGCTTACATTCAGAGTCAATCAATGTGTTTATTAAGGTAACGGTACATAAGCCTTTTTAACCATGTTACAAGTAAGACCGATCAAGTGCATAATGTTTCAAGAAATCAATAAGAGCTACAGCGTATACAGGCAAATTACATTAAAGAGAATTTTGTTTTCTTAAATTGGGGACTACATTGCACGATTTCTGAAGCTCGTTAAGGATTTTTTAAACCTCTATTTGTCAAATCTGCAACAGTTAAATTGCTGCCTCGTAATTCTCAAGAATGCTTCTGGCAAATGCATCGTATTATTTCTCAAGAAAGACTCGAGTTTCGGTTCTATCAGTGAATCTCATCAGTTGCTAGTATAGCAAACTCTCATGAAATGATTTGAAATTTTTCCGTTGAAACACGTGTTGGTCACCGCTTTTGTACTTGCGGGGAGGATCGAATGTTCTGCTTTCTCATTGGCTCATGTAATTTGACGGCTAGGAAGGCTTTTGCCGCTGTTTTGAGCACGTAAAGTGTCCTCGGGGGCAACAAACAGTCTCACTAAGGCCGTACGAAGGTAGTCTTTCGTGTATCTCAGCATGTGCTGACAGCCCTGAGTTGGGTTTTGAAATCAATTCAATTCCTACCTGACATCATTTGCCAGTAATCAATACGATTCAAGGACAGAATCTTAATGCAGCGTGACGAATTTACGTTATCGTTTATAGACGTGGATTGTTTGTGTCTTTATCATGTGCTTTATGTAGAAGGACAGTTTTGTATTTTTCTTGCAGAAGATATTTTTCAAAAGTTTGCACTGCAGTGCTGTAAACTCACCAAAGTGATTGTCAAGTGCGAAATGTACAGACCCCCAAGAGAAATAAAAGGTAACTGTGTAAAGACTGATAAAGACTGCGTACGAATTATTAATTACTAGATTTTTAATTATGTTGGTTAAGCCCAGAGAGACATATTGTTGATCGTTTTTTTTTTTCAGACACTACTAGTCAAGAGATTCTTAAGGCACACCAGGTTTGCTGTAAACATTTGTACCCGATATATTTAATTGTGTTAAAGTAGACGTATCATAGTAAGAGTTCTGGGCTCTTTTCTTTATTTAACTGTGCATTTTAAAACCATAAAGTATTAAGTCATTAAGCAAAGACAAAGGAAATCACGCACTATCGTTTATTTTGATATCAGGTGAAACGCTCCTTTTGTGTAAACCCTTACTGCACCTGTCAATAACATGCAAATTCTGAACTTCGAAGTGCAAGCAACGATTGCATTTTTTCACTGCTATGAATCATAATTACGTTCTTCACTTGACAACCAATGGAACGTGAAGAGGAGAAACCAACAAAGTGAATGGAAATCCATTAATCATAGCTCATAAACGTGTCCTTTAAACCTGTTGAACAACCTTACTTGCTTTTCGTTTTACCTCCAGGAGAATGGGTGGTAGCAAAAATGCAACCGTTGATTGAACTAGTTTTCTTTGTGAACATACATCAAACACCTTGAATTTCGTCCAGTAACACTTCGCGTTGTATCGTCGTATCAACTCTCTTTTTCAGTGTTTTTTTGTGATCAAAAATGGCGATGTCCAATGTTAAAGGCAATCTTGTGACTTGTGCCGTAGGTTAAGATGGCCTTTTTTACGCCCGCAGTATTATCGGAAATTATTAGACAACTTGTGTTGCGCTATTTCCCCTTGACATCTGAGGTAAGTGTATTTTATCTGTATACCATTTGCAAACGAAATAGTTTACTTGTAAATTAAAGTTCTGCAAATCCAGCTCTGTGTTGCTCTTGGCATGCCATATTTACTCAACCTAATACCCTGGGAATGTATCAAAAATTGAAGTCTTTCTAGGAAGTAAACTGAACGAAACCAGACTAAAAAGCAAATCAGGCACCCAAACATTTTCCATGTATAAACCCGGAGGGAACAAGCCTTCCCTGCCCCCTGTAGAACCCCTTGGGCATTTATTTCTTTGTTGAATTCCCAGTACAGGATGTTAACTTTATCCAGCTGCTAAATGTATGCGTGCGTAAGGGGGGGGGGGTGAAGGGGGTACTTTTATTTAGTAAATATCACACAAACCATAACATTGATCGAAGCTGGAGCGTATTTCTATTTTCTGTTCATTCCCCTTTCTCCCAAATTTCTATTATAAGCATTAAAATTCAATTGACAGCATAGGATTGCATTGTCACATCCCATTTCAAGAAGGGAGCCTGTTGTTGCAATCATTTACTCATTTAGTGTAAACGATTGTAACAACAGGCAAGGCTTGATGAGTAATGTCCAATCCTTGGTAGAAGTCCTATTTAACCAGAATATTTACACTATGATAGTCAATGCAAAACCGCATGAAGTCACATTGCTTCTTTCTTCCCCAAGATGATTGCATTTCGTGCTTACCAAGTGCATAACAGCAGTGTGTAATCACTTTCTTTAGCAAGCATTTAAGGCAGTTTTGGACAGTTAAGATAGAAACAGAAATGGGTGGTGATGCACTTTATTGATTGTTCTTTTTTTCCCTTCAATTAACACTATAGGATTTAGAATGCTGGGAATCAGATCCTGAAAATTTTGGTATGTTTCCTCCTTGAGTTTAGTTATAATAACGTTTAAAATGACGTCCTTCTTCTACGTGCACATGCCCTTTCTAGATATGTGGTAACTGAAGCTATTTTAATTTGTCTGGGATCGATCGTGGTATCCAATCACTTTATTATTTGATTTCAACATTATATCAGATAATATTTCTTTCCGTTACATGGTTTTAGGCAAGCAGCTTAGTTTTTCCATAATCAGCGTTATAATCACGATGCCAACCACATTTTGTGAACCGTGTGTTAATGTAGCAAATTCAGGTTCATTTTTTATACTGGCCCACTAGGTTTATAATTAAGTTAATCTCTAAATTAGTACAAATTAGTACAAATATCTTGAAACCGATAAGGATGCAAATGAAAGGATGAGAGACTGTTTGATAAACTTATGTACTCTTCCTTGATGGAAGTAGCCCTCTTGAAAGCATGATTCTCCCCCTCCTTGCCGTTTTGTTCCTTGGTGTGACTCGCAATTGTTAATCGCTTTTGCTTGTGTCAATATGTATAAGCAACATAATCGGTATTGCGCACATCGCAGGTAAACTAATAAACAACTTAGAAGGAAAAGGGTTGATGCGGGTGTCAGCATGTGTAGCCAATATAATCTTTATTGCACAGGTCATTTCAAAATGGTAGGCAACCTTTTGCCTGTTTATCAGTGAGAGCTTCTATTATTTCACTTTTGTTCATGGCTGAATATCTAATAGAAAGTAAACATCTGTGCAAATATATCGAATGAACCTTTTTCTTCTTGACAGTAAACGAGGAAGCTGGGGAAACATGGAGGTATAATTTGAGGGTAAGTAGCCACCTGCTAGGTGTTTATGTATACAGAAGATTTTCGTGGAGTGTCAAAGTTCTTCAGTGTTCGATTTGCTTTGGTTTTCACATTGGAAGCCCACATCTTATATATCTGTACAAGTATATATGTATATGTTAGTATATTTTTTGCCTGTTTTGTGTATGAACTACGGCTCCTTGTGAGGACTGAGACATTGCAAACCCTGTTTTGTTCAAGCTTATTTCAAACACGATTATTATTGAAAGTATGGTAGACTTACAGCAACCTCCCTCTATTATACTATTTTCAACCATTACCTTTCGGACAGTGACTTGCGAGTTGTGTCAAATTTGTCCTCCATTTTCTCTCCCCTAAATATCAGCAAGCAAGAAAAAGAATATTATCCAGTTTCCATACATCAAACGAGTGTTCAGGAATTGGAAACGATGACAGCCTTGCTCTAATGTTTCAATATTCGAGCACGTAGCAACTCTACAGTTGTCACGGATGGAGCAGAACGGCAGTATTGCGGGTGGTCTTCTTGGGTTGCTTTATCGTAGCTACATAATTTCTTTGACTTTAGTAGCATTTTACCCACAGGCTTGTACAGAAGTTTTATTTCTGAGCCTCCTGAGCGAGTTCCGCAGCACAGTCACCCCAGTGGTTACTGAAATGATTAAATTAGTTCAAGGTAAGTAATCACTAAATAAGGACTTTAAAGGGGTACTGAAAGTCCTATATTTGTCTTTTGACACATTCTGAAGCGTTTTGGTGTCGCCAGGATGTCAATAGGTCAACCCAAAGAACACATAACAGGTGTTAACCTATTCTTAGTGATTAGGAAATTGTGCCAGTGAAGAAAACAGTGGACGTCCTGTTGCCAACTGAAACGCCTGGGACTTGTTGCGTAGCTAAGATCCCTTATAGTTTGCCCGTGCGACTTAAAAATTACGACAACACTGAATATTATCGGCTTCCTTTCTGTATTGGCGATAAATTGTGGTGATATGTGAGTTGTGCTTGTTTCTATGGAGGTGAAGGGAAGTGCATTTTTAACGCCTGTACTGTTTTTTTGTTGTTGTTGTTTTTAGGATCTCCGCCATCAGATGATTTGTCTGTCCTGCTGCAAAAGGATGCAGGTACCTACAATTGCCAGACCACCTTTACGGCGTTCTTGAATGTCTTTATAATGAAGTACCGAATAAACTATGAAACTGAGAAATGATCTGTCTGTTTTTTTGTTTCCTCAGTTTATAATGCCTGTGGACTTGCGTCATATGACCTCTTCGATGAAGTAGACTTTGATCAATGGTTTACCAATCAGTTGGTAAATGAACTAAACAACCCTTCCTCTAGGTATGTGACTTAAACTTGCAAAACGGCCTTTCTTTTTCACCGTCACAAACAAAAGAAATAATACGTGTCGTGAAAATTCTTGAAAGTAATAGAATTTTATTATTTCATTCTTCAGGTCTTGAAACTAACGTTGAAAATGAATTAGGCAATTGTTTTTTGCAATAAAGTAAAAGTGCAAGCAGTGAAAATTTGGTGGGGTAAGAAGGAAATCTGGGAAATCATCGGAAATGACTGGTTAACTTTAGGTCATGGAAAGCCTTAGAATGTCAAACAGCGCATGGTAGTCGATGATACTTGATGATAGTCGATGATAGGTGAAAAACACGCTCTTGCTTGACCAAAAATTATCACGCGCTATCATTGACTACCATGAACAATCATTCGCTTTGAGCCTGGAGAATTCTCAAATTCTCCGTGATAGTCGAAACACGACTATGATAGTTTGACCACACACATGATAATTTTCCGCTCTCGTCTCTCCTTCTAATCCACTCTCTTGGTCGTCCCCTTTTCCTCTGGTGCTTTCCAGATTCATTTTCCGTGAGTTCCTCCAAAAATTCAAACGGCTAAAAAAAACAGGAGCCTTGGAAAAGCCTCTTGTGTCAAGAAGATTTGTACCACAAGTTAACATGCATGTACGAACTGCTGAGCTCTCCACATATCCTCTCTTTCTTTTTTACTCTCCCTTTCCATGTTTCAGTTATTAAAAAAAGTCAACTGTTTTCTTGTCAAGGTACAAGGTGCTTCGACGGCGAATCATCTGGATGACGGGGCAGTGGATAAATGTCAAGGTTTCTCGTCAAACAAGGCCATTAGTTTATCAAGTTGTTCTCAAACTGATGAATGTTCAAGAAGATTTAGTGGTATGCAATTGAATTTACACTTAGCAAAGTACAAATAAATGCTCAATTAATGTCCTATGTATTTCATTGAAATAGTAAAACCAGTTTACATATTGTTTTGCGATGTAGGGTTGATGGTCCTTCAGATCTAAAATAAAACCATGAATGTTTGTCTCTTCAGGTTCGTTTGACTGCAGCAAACACCCTCAAGACTGATATCCTTTTTCAATGTTTTAAAACCTGCTCCACATTTCATTTTAATCGTGTCAATGTGTCAATGTAACTCTTGTTTATCAAGCAAGAGCTTGTTTCCTTGTTGTATTAGCATTTCTTGAATTTTCGTTTTTCCCTTGACATTAATCAGCTATAGATGATGTAGATTTTAATCTGGATGATTTTCTTCAGGTATGTGTATCATGTTATTACTCAAACGTGTTTCACTAGGCATTCGAAAAGGCAGCTTTTGGGCGGAAAAAATGTAGTGGTGAAAATAAAATAAAGTTTACCTGTCTCGGTACGCATCGGCGTATATTTGCCAAGTTACGTTATGAGCCGAATCTAGTGCAAGTGAGCAAAGGTTATTGCTGTGGCTAATTTACTTTCTTCTTAAGTACATCTTTTATTTTTCCTTTGCTTTCTACAATTGCTAGTTTTTGGATGAAAGCTTTGGTTCTCTTTTTCATCTTCTCAAGTGCACTCAAGATTGTGACACAAAGGTAACTCTATCTGCTTAACCTTACAGCCCCAGTAGCGACAAGCATCTATTTTCTCCTTACAGCATCACAGCTACTTGATCAAACATACTGATCATGAGAATAAAGGAAATGATCACCAAAGATGAAACGTCTTGATGTTTCAACAAATTCTCCCAACTAGTACCATAAGAAATGTATGGGAAACGGGGAGGAGAATATGCATGCTGATATTGGGACTCAAAGGGTTAAAATGTGATACAGTTTAAGTAGCAGTTACAAGCCTTATAGAAAAGTTCTTTTTGCCAGTCTAGTGGCCAGTGATCGGACCAGTGTTTTTCATAACGTGGAATGAGATACTAGTCCGTCAAACTTTTGCCGCCAGTATTTATTGTATGTTTTCCAACAGTGCGCTCATACCATACATTTTAGTTCTATACCTGGCTCAACCGCTGAACAGACAATACGGAGCGTACTGTCTTGTTGTGGAAAGACTCAAAATGAAGACAGAGAGTAAAACTCAAGCCGTCATTTTTTGGTATAAATTGCAGTCACTAGAAGTAGTTAGTTCAGCGTTTATTCTAGAGCGCGGCTTTGCCGGATTTCCACAATTCGAAGAAAAAAAGCCGCATAAAATTTACTTTGGCGCGTCAAATGGGGCGCACAAAATTGTGCCCAAGAATAAGTACTAATTTTCTGAAATAAAGTTTTCGGTAGCACCACTGACGGTAAGATTGATATGACCGCCGCTCTGCACTTCGAAATTTATAGGCTCTCACTGTCTCAATCGCCTTTCTCTTCTTCGTTTGTTTCTGCGTCCGTATTCTGCACTTTCTTGAGGTTCTTTTGAGTTATTCTTTTTTTCTTCCATGCATATATAACGATAATAATAAAAGACTATTTGCAAGCAACGAGAGCCATTATTTCAGGAGACAAACATCCGGGATTCTGCAGTTACTTGGGTCCAGGCCTTCTCAGTCGCTCCTTTCTTGGACCCCTTTTTTTGAAGAAGGGCCCCCTAAAATTACAGAAGGGGGCCCACTGGGCCCACATTGGCCAATTTCTAGAATAAACCCTCTTTAACTCCGTCAGTGTAAATTTCTTGTTTTCTTTGATTCCAAACATGGAATACTGAGAAAAGATAATTAATGGAAGCTGCTACTATTACATTTCTATGTTAAGTTATCATACTTTATTCAAAGTCAGTGTACTGTAAAGATATTTTCAGTTTTGTCTTACGCGTTCTTAGCGCTTATTTAGCGCCTTTTGAGTACTTACAGCATTGCGACCCCGGTGTAGAATTCAGACTTAAACCTGACTTAAACCTAATGTTGTTGTACCTTTTAAGTGTACAAAAATTGAAATTAATTTTTAAACGTTTCCTACAGCATAGTATTTTATTTTAATGTTCTCAACAATCTTAAGACCTACCTACCCTCACATTTCATGGGATTTTAGAAAAGACACGTTTCTGTTTCAGATGCACGTGCTTAATGTGTTGTCTTTACTTATTCAACGCATTGGGGACAAGGTACGTATTAGAGCACATTTATACCTTGTTTTCTTCTTAAATTTGGTCAGTTTGGTCGGTTTTACCTCGGTGTAAGAACCTTTGAAACTCACTGATGACGTAAAACAAACGAAAGACATCTTTTTTTAAAACAAACATACAGCAAAAAAATAGCTCACAAAACAAAGGAAATATTGTCATGTTCTTGAGGGAGTGCTTTACATGATATTCCTTAAACTTATTAATAATTCACAAAGAGAAAACAAAGGAAATCACTGCCTTATTAGTGGTTTGGATACTGGATCTTAATTAGCATAAAATTTGGCGCACTTTTGCTTTGAATCTCCCCAAGAATTATGAATGGTTTGAGGAGCCATATCAAAAACTCGAAAGAGTGTTTCACCAGGTATCCAAACACCTCGAAGACGGTTAACAACTCCGCTGCGCCTCGTTATTTAACTTACTTCTCGGTGTTTGGATATCCTGATGAAACACCCTTTCTCGTGTTTGATGTATTACATCAAACATGTAGACCTACTTCGTCAGGACATATCATCGCCAACTAGTGGCTGAAGTTGACGGAATGAAATGTGGTGGAGTTGTGTGGCATTTCTTGATGAATTTCAAAGTGTGGGATTCCTTGGTGATTGAACCTGTCGCTTGTCTCAAATCAGAAAACAGAGAGATAAATTGACAAAATTAATGCTTATTAACACCGGGTATCCAAACCTCTGGTATACAGATGCTTACTCTTTTCTTTTGTGATGAAACAGTTACTAGCTGATGAGTGAATTAGTTGGAGAGATAACTTTAAACACCTGATAATTTTGGCCGAAAACAGTTCACATGGCGACATGTTTACAACTCTCCTTAATATTTGATTAAACACGTTACGGCATCACCATTTCAGATTGTTGCGTTCAAAACTCGTGACATTTCTCCTTAATCCTGGACTGTTCTTCCTTTTTTCGTCAAGGTGCAACCGTTTGCTGCGTCACTGTCCTTATATCTGCCTGAGCTGTGGCAGGAGTCTGGGGACCACAACATGCTTCGCTGTGCAATCGTGTCCACTATGACACATCTAGTTGAGGTTTGCATTTCATGTTACTGTGTGATGTAGTATTTGTTGAATATCGTTTTAGGCCGTTTCAGGTCAGCTTTTATAGTACAACGCTAAATTTTGGCGTGCTCCCATTGGTTGAAATCGACCATGTGACGCGATAGTGTTTCTCCTCGGCGGGCGTCTATCAGCGCAAAGTGCCTTTTTTTAGCAATTTCGCGCAAAATTGAGCGTTGTACAATAAAAACAATAGAGTCCTTCTGTCTCAGGTCCTATGTGTGGTACTTTCCCTCGGAAATTTGATGTTCAAACTTCACATAAGCCTAATATTTGTTGTGAACATCAAATTTCCTCAGGCAAACTATCACACGATAGTGCCTTCGACAAAAATGTGTGTATTACGTCATAAAATTTTGTAAACTTATTTTATAAAAGATAGTTGCAGGTTGTTTTCTTTCAAAACCTGATGCAAGCACGCGAGAGAGTTGCTGGAAGAGAAAATTCAGAAGTGCATAATTTTATGTAAATTCTTGCATGCAGCTGTAGATCACATAAACGTTCTCCTTCTTGTGTTTGCATCAGAAAGCTGGTTAAGTGCAAAAAGGAAAATCTTTATGTGAATTCTTTCATTCTAGTAGTGATTAAGTCAGACAACTGTAAACGTCCAGAGTAGATGACAATGCCTACTTCGTTATTTACAAGCGTGGGATTCCATACCTTAAGGTGGCTCCAAGTAGTTTTTTAAGGCTCACCCTTCCGTTTTAGAATGTGCTTATACACAATCTTTCTTTAGCTCAATGAATCTGAATTTCATAGCAGGTCTCAGGCATGGTTAAGAGTTTGGATGATGCTCTTTTTATGCTAATCAGCGTTTCGATGGCAACGGTAAACAAATATGGCGAAAAGCAATTTTTCGTAAATATCTTTCGACTTTGGGGCTACCCGCAACGAGGAAATAAATTTGCTATAATCTATACAGTGTAGCACACCAAATAGGGAAATCTCAAACAAATAAATAATAAATCGCTCGAACATTTTTTAAGATGTGTTTTTTCATGTTTCACACGGAAAGTTTCCTCAGACTTACATCATTACTCCCTGCAAATAGGTCTAACTAACTCTTCGGCAATGAAGACATCAAGCAAAACTGCATTTGAATGAAAAGCTCGATCTCTTCTTTGCCGAAGAGCTAGTCAGAAATATTTGCAGGGAGTAATAATGTCAGTCTAAGGAAACTTTCTGTGGTAAAGTAATGATAATTTGTGAGACCTATGGAATGTTTTGACCGCTTATATTTCAAACATAAAAAAAACACATCTTAAAAATGTGCGAGCGATTGATTCAAAATCAAACAGTTTAATTTGTTTGAGATTTCCCTATTTGGTGTGCTACACTGTCTCGATCATAGGGCATTTATTTCCTTGTCGTGGGTAGCCCCAAACTCGAAAGATATTTACGAAAAACTGTTTTTCGCCATATTTGTTTACCGTTGCTATGGAAACTCTGATTAGCATAAAAAGAGCATCATCCAAAACTTTCATCCAAGCCTAACATCTGGTATGAAATTCAGATTCATTGAGCTAAAGTAAGATTATGTATAAGCGCTTTCAAAAACGGAAGTGTGACCCTAAAGAAACTACTTGGACCCACCTCAAAGCAGTTTACTGTTAACGATTTGTAACCGAAAGTCTGCATTAGACGTTGTTATTTTGAAATGTCTTTTTTTTTCTTTTCTTTTTTTTTGTAGGGACTGGTGGTGTTAAGTCGCAACATGTACTCATTCCTCCTACCTCTGATTCATGTCAGCACGAATATAACTCAGGTATCCACCTCCTTAAGAAATTCTTGTTCTCTACATAACCAAACGCAACCTAACATGTCCCAATGGATATAGTGAAGTGTTCCCAAGAAACTATATTCTATATTGGAGACACTAGAACTAGCTTGCAATAGAGGCGTATACGGAGGAATATTTTCAAATGCAAATATAAATATTTATTATTATTATTATTATTATTATTATTATTATTATTATTATTATTATTATTATTATTATTTTCGGCCACATACCTTTATTGCAAGGTAGTTTCAGGTAGTCATTTAATATCGTCTGGAAACAAGGTAGTGTATTGATTTCTGTAAAGCTACTTGTAAATCAATCGACGCTTTTTTCGTTCTTGCCTAATAACCGAACTTTGCACTCTGTCATCTTGCATTAAACTCTTTGGCGTTTTTCTTCCCAAGTGTTTTTTTATCCCCTGTTACGTTTGTGACTTTCTGTTTTCTTATTTATTCAGCCCTCACATGTTTATTTGATGGAAGATGGACTGGACCTCTGGTAAGATCCTCTTTAATCCTTAAACTACATCTGTGTAGTAATGAAAGGCTAGTCCAAATACCCTTTAAAATGTTCTAGAATCCTTGTAAGAGAAAAAAAAAAGAAAAAGAAAACAAACAAGCATGGTGATTCTTAAGTGTTCCAAAGACCAAAGCAGTTTACCCATTTTATGGGGACCTTTCAAATATTCTGGACTAGCCAGTGTTTTGCAGTAAATATTTAAAGGTATTAGTATTGGTACCTCATCTTATTAATGTAATAAAAGACAGTGGCGTAAAAAGATAGAAAGTGTGAATAGCAACTGACACATCTTGGCTTGTTTCAAACAGTACATGTGCTAAGTTGTTCACAGTATCAGCACGCTTTTTAATTTAAGGTTTCCTCCTTGTCTATACGCTAAGAAATCTACACTTTGCCACAGTGAAAGGTTAAAGTTTTATGTAAATTAATGGGTGAATTCTAGCAACTAATGCCTCAATTTAGATTGTAGTTTGACAAACTGTGTTTCTTTGTTCTAAGGCAAAATGTTTTGGTGAATGCATCCTGTATGACTCCTGAGTTGTTGCACTTGTTTGTCAACATGCCGGCATTGTTAGGTAAGTATGAGACTCACATTTTCTGTCTCCTTAGTGACTCAAGAAATAAGCTATCGTTGAAACGTGAGCCAGAGGCGATTATTTTTTCCGGTTATCCCAAACGTTTTTGAGTGTCACTATGAACTAGTAGAAACACGAACAAATTGTTCCAAATTTCCTTTGGAAAATTCACCTTTTCTGCAGAGTTAGACAAACGAGACTTTCAATTAGCGCGTGCATTAAGTGAAGTTTATTATTCTAAGTGTGTAGAAATTGCTTTAAATGATTGTCTTTGAGATGTGTACATACAAACCTTGGCACGACCTCACCATCCTCTCTGTTGGTCATCCACACAGAAGTTCTATGTCCTTTATTTGCAGAGTTAGGCTCGGAGAACCTCAGAACTTGCTTTGCCATCATTGAATCGTACGTTCTGTTAGATGAGAAGGAATTTTTACAGGTACATACCTGCTGAAAGGGTTTTGTTTGTTTCCGTAGTGTTAGGCGTCAGGTCTCATATTTCCTGAAATCTCTGCCTGTGATGTGTGATTTTCTTGTCCCATTTCACAAGTGTTTGTTTGTTTGTTTGTTTTTCAATAAGAATTCAATGATGTAATTTTGAGTTTCGTGTCGTTTTCTATCTTTTTGTATTAATGTAATTTGCTCTTTTTATTCTTAGTCTGTTTTAAGGTTTTTTTTTCAAGTCGATTTCAAATGAACGAGAGGTTTGTGAACAAGTCCCCAAGTATTCTTCTCTCTCAAGGTCTAACCCCATTTCAGTCGAAAAGGGCAAGATCTAAAACCCTATTTCAGGAATAGAAATGCAGGAACAGAATTTCAGGAAGAGAAATGCCAAACAAGGCCCACAGACATATTAGAGGTTTCCCATCTCCTTCCTTCACCAAATGACAACGCCTTCACGAAGCAATATGGGGGCCTTTCACAATGAGTTGTAATGAAATTTTGTTTTTACTGGGTTCTTTTGTTTATTTCCTTTCCTTTTCTGTAGAATTTTAGTGCACCTGTGGTGAATGCTTGTTTAACAATGCTTGGAAACATAAAGCCAGAAGGTGGAATCATCCTTTCTCGGGTAGGGAACAGTTTAAGATAAGCTGTTTATTTGTGCGTTGCCTTTAAAGTCCTCGCCTGTTCTTTATTGAAATCAATTGAAGTGAACGCAACGGAAAGCTTCTAAGTAACATTGCACCTTGCTCAGTTGGACAGCGATTGGTCTAGTCTTTCCAGTTCGATCTGCTTCAAATCCTTCTAGTTTTAGGCCTTGTGCCAATTTCTTAGGTGTTTCTTACTAGTACGTTGAGTACATTCTAATAAGTGGAACGCATTAAATCTGTCTTAAAATTGACGTTCCATTGTCCAACCTTGCAGCAGTAGGACTACCATACAGTTTTGATATCAACCAATGAAAAAAACACGTGGACGTTAAGAAATAAAAAAGGCTGTTAAATTATTGCGAGTTGTTGGGGCATTTCATTTCATTTACGTTTATGCTTGTTCTTATTTCGTCCTCTTAGGTTGTTGAGACTATAGTGAAAGTCTCTCCACACCGAGGTACCGAGCTGTTTGCCCAAGTTTTGCTGAAAATATTTCATATGATTCTTGAAGTGGAGGTAAAAATTCTTGTTTTTGCTGGTCTGTTTGTGTGCGTGACATACGGAGACTGAGCAACGAGAATTAGACATCTCGGATGTTTCGTTTGGTGACTGGACGTCCTATATTCTTATTATTAGCACAATTTTGAGCCTGAGAAAACAGCCGACGATTCGCGAGGTCCCCACTTGAGCCCTCGCAAAACGACGTCTGAGTGACGGACACAGAAATTCTATACTGATGACGTGCACTACCCAGATCTTGGTAGCACTTCTGATTGGATGTGCCGCGAGGGAATTTTCTTTCAACCAATCAGAAGCACTACCAAGATCTGGATAGTGCACGTCACCAGTATGGAATTTCTGCACTCGTTAATCAGACGTCGTTTCGCAAGGTCTCAAGTGGCGACCTCGCGAAACGTCGGCTGTTTTCTCAGGCTAGACAATTTTGCTTCCGCTATGACGTCTGTGACTTGACTTGATGATGGAAAATGCTTTCATTTGTAAAGGCAGGACTTCCAGTAGCCTTCCTGCACGTCTAAGACGTAATACCTACAGTATGCCTCTCTCTCCGAGTTTAATCAATGAAGTCAGGCGAAAGTTAGGACATGTAGTAACCTTCAGTGGGCTGAAATCACATTCATAACGAGTAATTACACTGGTGTTAGTGTACATGGAACCCAAACGTTTTAGACTTGGGCTTAGGTCACGTGTGTTGTAAAGGCTCTATTAGGATAAATTACGCACAATCGACATAGCGTTGAAAATGACGAGGAACGACAAGATTGCCTAAAAGGCCGTTGAATTACCTGTGACACACGTATCAGATGACACAACCATCAGATACAGCAAACCAGCTTCCGCATCGAGTAGCTTGTTAAATTACAATAGCACTGTTGTTCTAGGCGAAAAGTGGCATAGCTCTCTTTGGCCTTAAAACGTTACAGAAGGCAGGTTGTCTTGCTTCTTCTTTGTGGCAGGCATTAGTAATTATGTAATTGAAATATGTCTGTATTGTTTAGGAATACACTCCTCTTCTGGTCATTTACTTGTGCATTATTGGAGAAGTAATTTTGCACAATTATCCTGCTTTCATCCACATTGTTGAAAATGTGGCACAGCAGCTTAACAAACAGGTAAGAAAGACACAGAAAAAACTTTTAAAATATGTGAACAGAAAAAGAATGCACGACCTGCGTACAAGTTGTACCACCCAATACAACGGAGGAAAAGCCTTTCTCAACTTGAAATCTACTATTCTACAGTTTCCCTTTGGAGAACGAACAGGCTAATCCAGGATAAGTGTGGACTTTTAATCCAGTTAAATAACTAGTCAGTCAAGATTCAGTTCTTCCAAACGTTGAGCGAATTTAACTTAACTTTTAGCATGAAATTACCTTTGAAACACTTTCCACAAGAAAAATGGAATACTCACTTCACTTCGTACTCGAAAACTTCTGTTGTGCAGAAATCCAAATTAACTCCCGCAAAGAAAGAGGTTTATTTTAGTCCGATCGAGCGATCGAATC
Organism: Siderastrea radians; assembly: GCA_964017195.1. Taxonomy (NCBI): domain Eukaryota; kingdom Metazoa; phylum Cnidaria; class Anthozoa; order Scleractinia; family Rhizangiidae; genus Siderastrea; species Siderastrea radians. The sequence goes on along the minus strand of OZ024889.1, from coordinate 37,778,216 downwards.
GGTCGATCGAGCGATGAATAATTAATCAATCAATCAATCAATCACTCAATCAATCAATCAATCAATCAGTGTTTATTTAGTAAGTTTCTTCATTAGTTTATTTAGCCCTTTGATAGTATTCACTGAGTTATTTCTCTGTTCCACAATAAATAGCAAGCCACTTACATATATTATAAACATATAGGTAATCTAAATAATTGCTCGTATTCTTGATAGCTTACGAAAGGTAACAATTATCATAAATATTTTCTTGAACTTTACGGTACAATGATTTTGTAGCGAATTATTCTTACCAGCGACGGAGTAGCCAGTGATTTTATAACTTAATTATTGGACATCCACGTGGTACATTCACTGAGTTGAGTATCTGTTTCCGTATTTTTTAGGTCACTGAAGTGTTAGGTCAGCTATTAGACATTTGGTTAGACAAAGTGAGTATCGAATGCTTGTTTGTGAAATATTGTATACAGGTGTGACACGTGTCGATGTAAACTCGTTGTCTTCTTTTCAAATGTAGGATGTGTTCGGTTGTGTACAATTTTTTTGGAATAGAACACTTGTCACATTAGGTGTTATCTCTGGCTTCTGTTCAGATGGATTGCATGACGCGGCTTGAACGAAGGAAGCTGACAGTACTGGCATTGGTCACGCTGTTACCACTGAACGTGAAGTATGATTACAACTGTTATGGTATTATTGAACTAAAAAAAAATATTGTGTACAACTTATCAGAATACAAAATTCAGTGGTAGAGAATGAAGGTCCGAGAGTCGTCCGCCATTCATGACCTGCCTGAAGGGTTACTCGTTTTAAATTATTTATAGGCGATCATTACTCTTCCGGTTTTTGGAGAATAAATTTCTCTTGCACGTTACTTGGATGTTTTGTGGAGGATTCGTTGAAGAGTGAGAACATTTCTCAGCTAGAGGGGAAGAGGAAGACCCTGGGAACGAGGTTATACGATCTAAAGATTAACTTAGATGGACTGCTTGATGGATCGATTGAGCTGGAACATGTACACAATTGTATGTCCAACTATGAACTCACCTACCGAGGCACTGGGGACCTATAGATCAGACTAAGAGTGCGAGAGACTGAATTCAAGGTCAACTTTCTGAACTTATTCCGCATGCTTTGGTTTCTGTTATATCACACCAGTCTCTTTCATACTTCCTTCCTTCTCAACTGGTCGAAAACAGGGAGATGCGAGTTCTCCGGGAATGTGGCATGTGACTGACGTGAGCTGAAATTCAGTCGTACCCAGACTCCTTTTCGTTTCTGGGCTTTCTACTCTTTTAAAGCACGTACAGAAGTTTAACTTCACCAGCAACGAGAATTAAGGGATGAGCTTAATTAGTTAAGATGCCCATTGATTTTCGGTTTATGCGATACATCTCTTGTGTTTAATTTTAAAAGCTATAAACATCGTCAAATGTAAACAAACAGGATTACGTTTTTGTATGTTATTGACAAACGCAAAATGCAGCAGACAGTTCAACCTGCTTAAAGGTTTCTGCGTAACTCCATGTTTTGTGTCCCCTTTTCTCTATAGTAAGTGTGTTATGGACAAATTTGCGATCATTTTGGATGCTGCTGTTGATGTCCTCCACGAGATCGACAGAGTTGAAGATGGTGGCACACACACAGAGTAAGAAAAGCAAAAACTAGGGTGGAACGGGTGGAACGCAACAGAACGCTTTTTATCTGAGTGTGGTAAAACCAAATCCAGTGTAACTACCCTAAATTCAATCAAAACCAAGCATAAATTACCCAACGAACAAATCAAAACGCGAAGCAAATACATACAAAAGGAGCCAAGTGCGGGAAACGGCGTGTGCCAAAAACACAAGTGGATTTGGGTTCACTTCTAACTGGTTGAGTAACAAAGGAAAGTAAAGCGAAACCAAAGCAAACGGAAATTAATTTCGACACTCACTGAAAATTCTCTAAACATGTTGTGTGTTTTGCCAACATTTTTGGCCTTGGCCCCGTACAAACTACGAAAGGTTTTGATCCGTCTTGCAGCAACTGTTAAAAATAAATTGTTCCCATTAAGTAATTCAGCGATAGTGTGTCGTTGATTGTGCACGGTTCCGGTACCTCTAGCATAAATTGCACCCCTGTTATGACAAGATCTTCCGCTGACTTTCCAAAAAGCTATAAAACAGCAATAAGATTGGCCAGCTTTTCACACCTTCTCACTACTGATTATGTCCATCTGTCCCATTTCCTCTCTTTTCCTCGACAGTTGTTTAGTGCTACTTGGTGGCAGTGGTGAGGATGAAGAGCACATTGAGCAGCACACTGAAGAACACAAAAGGAAACGGCAGGTAATTGAAAATACGGTTACGAATTGTCCCTTCCTGGCCTTGGGACTAATACTGGTTCATTCATTTTACTGGTTCATCATAATAAACCGGTGCTAACGTTGAAGACTTTCAAGACAAAAAATCGATTATCTTCACATCACAAAAGTCTGTTGATACAAATCTGTGCAAATAACAGTACCAAGAATTAGGTTAACAAGTGCTGAAAGAAAAAGATAATGTCACACTTAACCAGTCTTTAAGATTGCCTCTTCTGTAGGGCGTATTTTGTTTACACGCTGCGATTTGTCGGGCCGATTTGTCGGCCATGACAAATCGGGAAGCGAATCGGCGCGTGTGAATGGCGATCCGATGCGCGCGCGACTCCAATCCGACAAGTCGGCCGATTCAGAAAAATCTTTGACCGCTTCACAGATTTCCGCGTGTCGGGCCCGATTTTAAGAACGGAAACGCTATCTGCAAAAGAATTGGCGCAAAACAAATTATATCTGCGGTAATTTAGCTGAAAACAAACTAACTAGTTATCACCTACCATTTTGTTTTCCAAAACGTTCTATAAAAAAGTTTTGACTATAAAAAATGCACGTGCAGTGCTTGCACTGTACATAAACCCATTCGCTTCCCGATTTATCGAGGCCGACAAATCGCAGCGTGTAAATTAGCCTTTACTTGATCTCCTATTTCGCATGACTTATCGATTAAGAAACAGTTACGCACCACGGCTCACTTAGCGCTTTATTTCTATGGCAGTCCTATATGATTCTATCTTCATGCTCAAACCATATAGCCACATTTCATGATTAAACCTTTTTTTGTTGTCACTTGAGTTACGTAATAATATAATCATTATCGTGTTTGTAAGAATGGATCATGTGTTGGATCACTGAGGTGGGGCATACTGTATTTGGAGGACTGGACTGGAATGGACTGGACTAGTAAAACGAGGACTGGTAAAACGCGGACTGGTAAAACGCAACAAAATATTCCTCTTTATTGAAACGGTAATCTCTCATTTAAAGAACTTCTCAAGTGACTTGATAATCAAGTTATCATGATTCCTAACAGAAACATATACAATAATGCTAAGAGCCAGACCCGGCATGTCATCTCATCCTGTAAACACATTGCTACAAACAATGTTGCTGCATTTTAAATCAATAAAAATTAATTTTGTTTAAATTGACCCATCTTTTCTGATTTAAAGTAATCTTTTCGTCAGTAACAAAAAAATGAACCACCATCGTTACTTAGAGCCAGTACCATTAAATCCCACATTGTATTTATCCTATAAATGCGATGCTGTAAAGCAAAATTTGAAAATTGGGGTGTTTGCCATAAACAGCACCTCATCCTTCTAATACTTCTTGATTGAAATTCTGATTTACAACAACCTGATCTATGATCGAATGTAATTAGTTGTAATTAGTTGTAATTAGTTGAAATTTTCGAATTTCACGATCAAGAACAACAACCCCCAAACTACGGTGAAAGAATATATCTAAGGGGCGGATTACTTGAGGCGGGTGGCCGCTTAGGAGGGCTGGCTCGGTTTGCCGGGATCTCGGCACGTCTGTGAAACACTCTAAAGATCAACTTCGCGATTACAGGGAAAAAATTTCAGCCCGGCTAGCTGGGATCCCGGCAACGCGATCCCGGCTAGTCGGGATGAATATTTACCATGTAATCGCGATTGCCGGGCTAACACTTTCTCGTCACTAAATTTCGCTTCAGAGCAAAATGGCTCACCAGAAGATCGATATTTCTCTTTCTATATAACACATAAAGGTTTATCAGACCATAAAGCCACGTAAAACTGAAAATGATACGCCAAAATAATGGATTAGCGAAAATAAAAACACTTGATTCATGCTCTTCGATGTAGCCATCTTTTCAGACGACAGCTTCTAAATTTAGCCGCAGGCGGGCTGGCCCGCCTCATATAGTACGGGGCTGAACAGTCATCTCGGCAGACCGAGCGAGACCTTCTACCCAGCCAGTTCGGCTCATGTAATCGGCCCCTAAGACATTACTTTACATCAAGATTTCTAATGCCAGTTGTGGTTCCATAACCTGGAATAATTGGCGGTAATGGCAAGGAGATAAAGTAACAGTGTAAACAAATGTCTTATGTCACATGCTTAATTCATCCCTGCGCAAGAAAATTCGGAGAATCTAGCCTGTCAGTTCAATACAGTTGCCGTCTATTTAATATATTTCTATACCCCGGTACATCAATTTTTGAAGCTGGAGAGGAAAAGGGTTCAAATTGTTGCTGGAAAGGAAATTGTTCGTTTATCGGAATGTAAAAAGAGTATTTACAAACTCCTCGATGGACATGTTGCGTGACGGAAAGCAAGGATGAAAAACAGAAATATTGTAAGAATTATATGTTTGGCTGGCCACGTGAAGATTCGGTTCAACAAAATTAATTTTTATTGATTGAAATTCAGCAACATTTGTTTGTAGTGCTTTTAAAGGACGACATGACATGTCGGATCTTTGCTACTGGCTCTTAGTGTTATTGTTCTGTTAGGAATTATAACTTGATTATCAGGTCAATTGAGAAGTCTTTGAACGAGAGATTGTCGTAAGCGACCGCGACCAATTTTGTGAATTACCGACTGGTCTTTTTCTTTGTTTCTAAGTTCTCGTAAGTGACCGCTCAGTCAACACTTTAATAAAAGCACTCACTTCTTGATCAAATTAATACATAGCATAAGCGCTGATGGCTCGTTGACTTGTATACAGCTATTTCAATTAACGTTGTCGGACAATCTTCGCGACAAGACTGCAAGGTGACATGGGTAATTTATTAATAAATTTACCAAACTTAGGCTATTGCTCACCCCTACAGAAAATAGATCACATAGACAAGTGTTTATGGTACTTTTACTCATCCTATGGCAGAGACTGCCGTAAAATTACTGCCGAATCACACAAGATGTGCAGCTATCCGCACTAACTTTGGGGCTTGTCGCGTAAGCTCGAGGTTTAAAAATCCACCGACCTTAATTGAAATAGCTGTATACGCGATCCTCTTCTGAAAAAGGCGTCAAAAATAATTTAATATTTTTGCTACACTGCTATGAGTGATCATAGTAAGAGACCACCCTCTATTGTTTTACCACGTGGTCGCTTACGAGAAGACCAGCTTTTCTGAGACTGTATTTTCTTGCGTTTTAACAGTCTGCGTTTTTACTAGTCCGGGTTTTACGAGTCTGCGTTTTACTAGTCCACGTTTTACCAGTCTGCGTTTTACTAGTCCGCGTTTTACTAATCCAGTCCAGTAAATACAATACAGTATGCCCTGAGGTGGGAGAAATAAGAACTCTCTCTCATTATCCACCATGCCTTAGCAGTGCTGACTATTCCAAAGTAGGGAGAAACAGCTGTCCACTGCAACGCTTCGTGGTAGCTCAGTCTCGAGATGAGCAAATGCACATACCTGAATGTTAGTCCATTCTTACAAATATTGAAATTTTAGCGCTTGGGGTAAATTTGCATTTATTGTGGGTGTTTGATATTTTCCAGCTGTGTTTGTCAGACCCTGTCCATTGCTGTCCTTTATGGAAGTTTGTCCGGGACAAGTTAAACGAGTGTCACTCTATTTACGGACAGGAAACTTTTCAGCATCTCATGGAGTGCATGGACTCAGCTGTAGCTACTCAACTTGGCGCTTTTGTAAACCACTAATGTGTCACTTAATCCCTCGAGCTAACTAATGGAGAGGCTGGACAATCACGCCGTCCAGTGGGTAAACTACTGAAGGAGTGAGTCACGGACTTGGCTGAACCTGCAGAACCCAATTAGGCTGCACCTAAGCAATATGTTTTCTTGTCGTAGCAACAAGCTGCCGTAAAATCTTTTAAAAAGCTCATGCCATTTCCGAATATTGTCGCTCATTACGAATCGTCAACCCTTTACGAGGAGTCAAAAAAGCCACTTCAGTATCTTAGTTGGTGGGCTGATGTCTGGTTTCCAGTTGGAAACAATACCAATTACGATTTTACTGGCCATTTTTATCGCAGACGCTATCGATATCAATAGGCTATGATGCTGTCGAGATTTAAAGAAGGCAAGAAGACTTGAGAGACTAAAACGAGCTAAAAGGAGATCCTTATTTATACAAACATTCGGATAGAGATCGCAATTCACTAACAGGAACAGATATAGCATCGGCATGCATCATAACGCTACTAAAGTCTGTGGACGCTTCGAAAGATATCAACACTTTCCAATCAAACATAGGCTACAACTGGCACCTAGGCCAGATTCGGGAAGTTCTCGTTAAAACATCTGTGATGATAATATTTTTACAAACTCGTTAGTCTGCAGCCTATCTAAAGGATAATGTTTCTTATCTCCTGAAAAGCGTGCATAGGCTAACAAATCCCTTTTACGCTTTAAATTCGGCCTCAAGTTAGAGTCGCAATTTGTGCTGTGAAGGCAGGTTGGAAAGAATCGTTACCTTCGCCTCACGGAGATCAACTGTCCAATTAACAAATAGATTCCATGTTGCCCTGCGTGTCTATTCAGTAATATATCACAGATGACGTCAAAATGTGGTAAGGACGAGCCGTTAGCCGAGTGAGTCACTGATTTTCTTACCACATTTTAACGTCTTCTGTGTTCTATTACTGAACAGACGAACGGCAACATGGAACTTATTTGTTTTATATAATGGCCATGACGCCAATCATGGCGTCATCTATGCCTCTGTCTTCTACTAGGTCATAGCTAAGAACCAATAAAAATGCGCGTAGAATTCAGCATATTATATAATCACAATTGAAGGATGTCTGCCAGGAGCAAACGCAATTTCACCTGTGGTCTTCAGGTGATTTCCTGGAAGAAATTCTGGTTGGATAATTGATCCCTTAAAGTGCTACTATGATCAAATTTTCACCCCTTGCAATTTTAGGCGTTTCATAGAGTATTTAACAAAAGATTCAAAATAGCGTTTTCCGTTTTCAAATATCTATTTTAGTTCTGGAGATATTTGAGCTTAAAAAAATCGTAAATTATGCAAATTAGGGCACTGATGACGTCATTTACTCAATCCAATTTTATGTCAAGTACAAAAATTGAGATATCTCGGTCATTTTTCTGCAGAGTCCAATAAAACTTTGCAGACTAATAGTTCTACAGATGACACACTTACAGTTATAATACAATTATGTTACCATGGCAACTAACTCTTTTCCAGTCCCCATCAATTTGTTTTAAATATTTTAGAATTTTTCAGTTCGGAAAAATGAAACCTGGGCAAGACGTCTGCCTAATCCATTCATGTGCTTGCCAGATCACGCATGTAAAGCATCATTGGCAAATATCAAAAAATAATGCCAGAATTGGCCAGAAAAGCCTTTAATATCGGTGGGATCTGGAACCTAGTATGTTGCCATGGTAACCAAATTGCTAAGTCCATATTGTGAAACACAACTAGCAGAGTGCTGGTGCAAAGAATCAGTGACTTCCGATACAAATTGGCTGAGATATCACTTTCTTCATATTTGATCTGAATTTGGTTGAGTCTATGACGTCATCACTTTGCTAATTTGCACATTTTATAAACGTAAATATCTCTGCAAAGAAAAGAGATATTGGAAAACAGTAAACGGCATTTTTCTTCTCATAAAGAGTTCTTGTTGATACTTTAAAACGGCTACGAAAGGAAAGATGCGGATTTCATCATAGTAGCACTTTAAGAGTATCCCAATAATCCACACTACTGCGTCGCGCTGTAAAGGAAGGAGAAAGAAAAGTATAGGAGGAATAAAGTCTACTAACCCGTGAACAGGCCCTCTGTTGGAGGACGGAATGAAAAGAAAGGCCGGTTCCCATTGATTCACCTTGCTTACGGACTTTTCTTTTCTTGTATCTGCTGGGTCCTCTCAAAGTCAATGGTAGTCAATAGTGCAGAATGAATGGTATTGAGCTGTTGAAATAAATCAGTTTTCGGAAAGCGATAAACGGACATAACAAAAACCTTGGTTATCTTCGAGTTACTGATTGACAGAACGAGTGAACACCTAATATAACCACACTTCCGCCTTTAAGGGGCTCTGTCACGAGGATTTTCGCGCTTTGGGGTGAAAAATCTGCAGAAATTCAAAAACCACCTTTTCTCGTACACGGAATTCTCCTAGAACATAAAGAGAAAGAAATCAAGTGATTTTCTCAGAGAAAGAACAAGTTCTAATGAGTTTCTGGCTATTTTCTCCAAGAAACAAGAGAGAAACTATAAAACATTAACCTAGTTTTTTCATGTTGCAATCTTCTTTCATCCTAGCCAGCCGCAGCCAAACACAATTAATTAGTAGCTAAGGGTAACTTAAAATAAAACTGAACCATTCTTTTGAAGTTTCCTTTGATTGCAATATGTCTTTTAGCTTTTTAAAGTAATTTGAAAAAATAGGCGACATGGCCCCTAAATTATAGAAATATTTCTCCGAGTATGTTTACTTATTTTATTACTTTTTATTTTTACAGTCGAATAATATATAGATCTGGCCAAGGCTAAAGTGGGAGCTCCACATTCTTTTTTTCCGCTAGTACTTATTAATCTCTGAAAATACTCTCGTTGAAGTCGTTCTACGCAACTCCTCAAGACAAGATTCCATAGCGAGAATAAATCGTCAACTCCACTTCCAAAAATGCTATTTCCAGTTAACCTTATATTTGTCTGACCTTATCGAAAGACGAAATTTCGCGTCACGTTTTTTCTTTTTCGTTTGACTAGATTGTTAAGTGGCGTTTATGTCAAAATCGGCTACTTGTCTGCTTCAGTGTTTGGTCGACCCGGATTTCAATCCATCAGTTGCTTCAGTTTCTATAACAGACATTATTTTTTCCTCAGTGCGCGAGCGGGCGGTAGCCTGCGAATCCTGCAATCTGATTGGTTCCGGGAGCGGGCAGAATTTTCCTATCTCTGACCACGGTCATGGTAACCGCACGAAAACCATGAATGAAAATTCAAACACAGCAAAACTCGGAAAGTTTTTGTTGATTTTTGGCTACAAGATGCGAATTTTCGTCAACTCACAGTTCTCGCATGTGTTGTAAGTGGAAAGTCTAACAAGGAGGGGAATTAAAGGCCTTGTAATTCCTTAAAAAGGCAAGTACTCGTCGTTTTGAGTGTTTGATCGTAGCTTCATAGCATGTGTCACCACAGGTAACCAAAGCGTAATATGAGAGTTTGTATGGAGCTGAAATTCGATCGAAAATAATCGGCGGTTTTCCGCCGAAAATACATTAAAATCGAAATAAAGTGTGAAAAACCTTACCTGCTGTGTGTTTGCTGTGTTTTTATCGCTTTTCCGAGCTTCCGGAGGCCGTTTTGGGCGATTTTCTGCTTAACGGTCGATGCGACGACATGTCACGTACTAAAGACAGCTAAAGGTAGGAAAACGGGAATTCAAAATAGCCAACCGACACTCGAGGTCCCGATCAAAATACCCGCTAAAAATCGATTCAATCTAAAGTCAGCGCTTTAAAACCACAACACATTTCAAAAAGGATAAATCTCCTACCTTTCTATGTGATTCAATCGTCAATTAGTTTATCTCTCGAAGTACAGCCCTGCATTAAAAACGAACTAACTTTTCGACATCGCCGCCATCAAAGGCTTGTAAGGAAAAGAGGGTCAAAACTAACGGTCAAGCCTGGGACAAAGCGCCAAATTTCGCTCCACCGGGGGACGACATGAGTGACTTCTATGTCGCCAAATGCCAAACTTACCCCCTCTCCGGTAAATCAAGTGTTGTACCGCTCAAATTTCGGCGGGAAATCGTGCGCGGGTCGCATTCAGGTATAAAACTTGACTTACCAGAGAGAGGGTGAGTTTGGCATTTGGCGACATAGAAGTCACGCAAGTCGTCCCCCGGTGGAGCGAAATTTGGCGCTTTGTCCCAGGCTTGACCGTTAGTTTTGACCCTCTTTTCCTTACAAGCCTGTGATGGTAGACTGCGAGCAGTCTCTTTTGCTCTAAAATCCGTGCTGGATGAACGGCAATGTCACGAGGGCGATATTCGAGCGGCGAGCGGTGAGGCCGCGAGCCGCGAGTAGCGTGGGCGGGAGAGTGAGCGAAGAGCGCTCTTCGCTCACTCTCCCGCCCACGCTACTCGCGGCTCGCGGCTCGTGGCTCGCGCCTCGAATATCGCACTCGCTTTCTCGCCGCTCCTCCGGCAGGGAGTTTAGAGCAAAAGAGAGACTGCTCGCAGTCTACTGTGATGGCGGCGATTTCGAAAAGTTAGTTCGTTTTTAATGCAGGGCTGTACTTCGAGAGATAAACTAATTGACGATTGAATCACATAGAAAGGTAGGAGATTTATCCTTTTTGAAATGTGTTGTGGTTTTAAAGCGCTGACTTTAGATTGAATCGATTTTTAGCGGGCATTTTGATCGGGACCTTGAGTGTCGGTTGGCAATTTTGAATTCCCGTTTTCCTACCTTTAGCTGTCTTTAGTACGTGACATGCCGTCGCATCGACCGTTAAGCAGAAAATCGCCCAAAACGGCCTCCGGAAGCTCGGAAAAACAATAAAAACACAGCAAACACACAACAGGTAAGGTTTTTTAAACTTTATGTAAGAGCCTAAATTTCAACGATGGGAGCGCAAAGTTTGTCTCCGCCTGTGAAGCCCGGGGGGATACCCTATGGGTTCTGGGGGGGTGTGCCACACAGAACAGTGACATAGCTTACAACAGGGAGTACCTTGCCTTGACCGTGAAGCGTCTGGATTCGATCTTGATCAACTAGGGACAACTATATTTTGCTTCGAATCACCTGTCGAATGCGCTGTTTTGGTAAACTGAGGTTTGGCGGGTTTTTTTTTTTTTTTGCTAGTGTACTTGCCCGAGTGATACAAATTTCTGAGAAAAGCAGGCACGACAACGAACTCAACTTGGTTCGTGAATTCCCATGCATATGTGATTTGTGTTCGTTTCCCTTTTTTATTTCCAAGCCGAAGTATTGGTTTTTTGAAGGAGCCCATTTTGATTTCCTCGAATGCGAGAAAAATGTTTACTGAGATTGGGAAGCAAGCAGGTTTTGAAAGTGCGAGCTGAATTTTAACACTTTCGTACTGTTCGAAGGCAAAACGAACGAAAGTTATTCGGCTATAAGTTGACACGTAAAACAAACACGTGAGCTAAAAATAACTTTTTCTACTGTGGGAAATTTAGGAATGTAAACAATTGTTATGCAATTAGGCACGCTTTGCTTCGCGATTCGCAAAGCAGAACGACGAAACTTGTTATAGCGGATTTGACTTGCGATAAGAAAACATACCCCTTAAATTGTTAGCATTGTTAAAGCCAAACTCCATCCTATAGGCAGATAAATACCGTAATAAAATTTTACCGTAAGTAGTAGAAGGAATAACTGCCATCCTCAGAGACCCAGGGGCAGATAGTCGGGGCGAGAGGCAACCTCGTTCCCAGACTTAAAGTCCTGGGAACGAGGTCGGGCGAGAGGCAGATGAAACGGGCGAAATAGTTGCGAGCTGAAGCCTGGTTCGATCGAAAGTTTACAAGACGGGCGGGAACAGCCACTGGGAGGATGCCTTTAACGGAATAGCTCAAGAGCCCATTTGCGTTCTTGCTTCTGATTGAGCTCAAATTTTGTGGCATTGTATTTTTTGTGCCCAATCAGCAATCAGCTTATTTCACCGCTCCTTCCTTGACGTCTTATACAGAGTGTAGCTTTGCTAAATCTTGTACCTAGTTGTCACTCGTGCGTACTGAAATCAATTGCTTGTCTCGCTCGTTCGATAGGCCTACCATCGAAGAAAGTTTTTAATTTTAATATGCGAACCCACAAAGCCGAGAAATCGAGAAATTTGGGAGGGTTTTTAAAGGATTTGAAAACAACAAGTACGATAATTAGATTGAGGTATTGTGAAAAGTACACACCTTCGATGTGAACTTTTAGAAGCGTGCAGTTTGGAGCAAACGCAAAGACATGTTGTGGATCGCACGTAAATCCTAACCGCATCCTTAGCTTCTAAAAGTTGACACCTAACGTATGATTTTTTCACAATACCTCAATCTGATTTTCGTACTTGTTGTTTTCTTTTTCCTTGATTAACTTTCGCTCGCACCAGGCTTCAGCTCGTACCTATAAAAAAAATATATTGCTTTACACTAAGACTATAAACTTAATATCGACGACAGAGCGACTCTTCAGTTGTTGGATAATGAAATAGGAATCTGTCAAAACAAACCAATGTGCAGTGCCGAGGAGCAACAGCCTATTTTGGAAAAAAACACAGACAGACTGAAATGATGCCTAAGTAATTTTCGGAACGAAATAGCGTACGGAACTTACCAAAAAACTGACGTAGATTCTATCCTTTGTAATTTTTTTTCTGAAATTTCTTGCGTCGTTCAGTCTCACTCACTTTTCATTCGCATTATTCTAATGCTTTCTTCATTTATCTTTCCTAACAAAATTAAAATTTACAATAAGAAAACGAAAGCCAAAGAAATGGATCGGTCAATAATATAAAAAGATGGATAAAGAAAAAATCAGCCTTGCACTCTTGCGTAAATGCGGGCGAAAATTTTACATATGGATGGACGTGAAAAAAACGGGGAAGGTAGTAACATTAAAGACGAATTACATTCATGATGTTTTCTCTAAATGTAAATTTTAGAATAGCTTTAGAGAATTCTTAAAATAGATTTTACCAGATTCAAATATAATTATACATTGATCGTACAACCTTTATTGGCATGTCGACTGCTTTTAGTTCACGTATTGTCTTAGAAGTTATTTAAACTGTTCTTTTTAGCTTTAATTCAAAGAAAGTTTTGTTCAGTTATATGTAATAACAGTGAATTTGTTGTAATGTTGCTATCATCTTATAAAATTAATAAAGTGCCTGTGCTGGAGTAAATTTTACTCTAATGGAAGAATAACTACAACTCTCTACTTTGATGTAGCAGAGTTAACTAAAAATGACGTCCGCGTTGGAGTTATTACAACTCCAAAATTGGAATTAAATTTAACAGCTAAAATTACCCCGAAAAGGGATTATTTTGAACGAAAACTTTTTATTCCATTTCTGGAGTTATAGTAGCTCCCGTATGGAGTTCAAATAACTCCTATTTGAGAGTTAAATTGACTCCCCCCATTGGAGGTATTGTTACCCCATACTGGGCTTAAATATTGGAGTTCAAATAACACTCAAAAAGGTATTGTTTTCAACCTGAAATTTTTTTCACTCCATTTCGGAGTTAAACCGAACTCCATGAAATATAGTTAACGATATAAATACAATGCTCAACTGAAGTACCTAAAACACAGCCCAGTTAGCTGAAGAGGTCAAAAAGACTACACATCACTTTCAAGCCGTTTTGGAGCCAAGAACAAGCAAAAATGAACACAAGAGTGGTCAAGGTAATATTTTCAACGTAGTTTTCCAAAGATACCTGGTTCTTATCTCCAACGCCTTACTGAGGTTTGCTTCTTACGATCAGAAAAATCGTATTGACAAATTTCGCTAAAATCGGTTAAATCTATGCGCACCCTATAAGTTGGTTTAAAGTACTAGTGGCTGTATTCTCCCGAAATCTCATACAATTTTTAGCTTGTAAACGTTCAGTGAGACTTCTTCCCGCTCCACATGGGATTATGTACGTTCACGTTACAGCCAGTCAACAGAACATCAAAACTCTACTGTCAACTACAAATGGTACAGAATTTATCGGGAAGTATTTAATTTAAATTAAGAAAATCTTTGAAATTAAACGTCTTGTAATATAAAGTCAAAAGACATTTGAAACATCGCGGACACAGTCAAAAATCGATGTCGCTCATTCTTTGTCTAAAGCAACCTTAAGATATGTAACAAAGTGAAATGGGCTAGTTTCTTGAAAGATTGTGTTAAATGGGAAGAAACGGTTAAAAACCGACTCGACCTACAAAAGTAAAATTTCACTTTGCGCGAACTCGAAATTATGTACTTTTTAGGTGAGTCCAACGTTTAGATGGAACACGCATTACTTACAACAAATAGTTTTTTTGTCGTAATTTTTAATCACTCTTTTGAATTGTTTTTCATCCTTTCGAATTCACAGCCTGGTAAATTAAGTCTATTCATTCTGCTACTACTTGCTATTCCACTCTCGCACGGTACGTCCTACAAGGGAATCAGACCCAAGAGTACTGGAGGCGACTCCCTTTTTAGGTTCATTACCGAAAACCCACGAAACAGCGATGGTGCTGAAGACAACTCAACCTTAACAGAAGTGGGCGTGCAGATAAAGCGAAATTGCACCTATACTTGCAAGGATGTATGCCAACGACTCATGACCCAAGCTCTTCAGTACATCACAGATCCGGACAATAAGAAAAAGACTTGCAAGATAATACCTAAATGTAGGTGCACTCCTTTAGGGTGTGCCAAATGTAAATATCGCAAAAATTGAAACTTAACGGCATTTGGGAATGTGATGCAAGCTTCATGGACAGGAGTAAATGAACAATGAAACATTAAAGCTGCTATGATAAGAGATCATGCGAGAATAAACAGTAAGCAACTTGCATGTAAGTGAATGCTTTGATCTTACCTTTTGTTGAACAATAAGAAATTAACTCTATTCGCCACGTAAAGAAAAGAGAAAGGGTCTGGGACGGAGTCGAAAATACTTTGGAAATCGATAAATAATTTCGTACATGTGAGACTATCGGTATGTCAGAATTATAAGTCTAGGAAAGTTTGAGAAAGTACGGATAAAAATCACTTAACTGCAAGTCACTTTTTTTTCAAATTTCGAGAAAACTCCATGCAAACTTGCCTACATGGGAAGTTTGGCCATCTAACTATACAAACTCTGTAAATTGTCCGCTTTTTGAAAAGCTATCTATTCTTGAATTGACTTGGTTCCCTATCCCTGGGTGGGAAATAGGGCCGGAAATAAGATCCTTCCATCTTTCCCTGTCCTTGCCACAGCTCTTCTCGCTTTTTTGACACCAATGCTCCTCCATGTCATCTTAGGCCTCCCTCTACTTCTTTTTTTATCTGATGCCCAGGTACGTACCATGCGTGGGTCTTTGGTCTGGGTTCATCACAGGTAGCCCAAACTGAATATAAGAGTTTGTATGGAAAATCGAACTGAGAATTCCCATCGATAAATAAATAAGCTTTAAAAAGTTAAGCTGCTTAATAAAGTAGATAAAATGTTACCTGGTGTTGTATTTTACCTTTCTGCCAAGGTTTAGCGCCTTTGTTGAGGTTTTTGTCCTCTAACAGTGTATAAGAGAAAGACAGAATAGCTGAGAGAAGCACGATCGGCGATCGAACCTGCCTCGAACACGGCTCAATATTCGCGTGAAAAAAGGCATGTAGATATCTTTTTTCTTCCCGAACTCACAAATTCAAGAAAATAGCGTAAACATGTAAAGTCGATCGATTAAACAATTCTCACAATGCTTAACCGTTGAAGTTAAAGAAGCACTTGAAAATCTAAACGAAAGTCTCCGGTTTCCTTCCACACGTTCCAGAACTCCTTCGCTTTGAAATTAAGTTTATGTCCTCGAACAAGGATTTCTTGCCTTCAAGCTCTTTCTACTATATGCGGCATCGCGTTTACAGCAATCTCTTCAGGTCTTTTTCTTTTCATGATGAGCTGTTAAAGTCGTCATTCCAAGAATGTATTGAGAATTGAGCGTACGAGTAACCAGTGGCCATTTTGTTGACTTCAGATCAGAAAAGATGGCATTCTCCACCCCCAAGTGAAGTGATGCCCACTCCGAGAGAATGCGTTTGCTGTCGAGAGCAGCCAGAGTCGGAAAACAAAGATAGAAGGTACACTTGCATGCTTAAAAATCCTTCTGCCGGTATTTCCACCCAGGAGTTGGTTTCAAAGCAGTCAGCATGATAATGCTCTTTAAAAACGTAGACATTTTCCACTTTTTCGGGAAAGGCAAATCGCTTCTCATGGTGAAGCTGGTCGAGCCACTGCTTTGCTAGGTCTAGATTTCACTTCTTTCCTTATCTTTTCCTTGACTTCTTTCCTTATCTGGGACTGTGTAAGCAAACACGACGGCGACGGCTGATGAGAACGTCACAAAACATAAGGTTTAATTAGCAAAACAATGACTCTACACGTGCGATACAGATTTTGGTACATTTCTTTGTCATCCTCTGCAAAACAACAACGTGAAATGGCCAAATTCAAAGTTTTATGTAAAACGTTTACACACGAGAGTGAATTTTCTTTTTTCTACCTAAACTGTAACGCCGTCCTTACAGAGTCAGCTCCCGGATTGTTCGACTACATTAGATAGATTGAATGAGTTGAAACTATCGCGAACAAGTTTGAAATATTTGGAAGTCATTTTTTAAAGTGACGTTTTACTTGGCGTTGCCGTCGTGGTTGTTTAAGGACGTTCGCGCTAATTGTTTCTGCGCATCCCTACTACGCACGCAATTTACGACGCGATGTCATGCCGGGTCATACATTGAACGTGTGCGCTGTTGAAGAGATGTAGAGTTCTACAGCGCTTGAGGTCATTTTAATATCTATGCACGGGTTTAACTCTCTTAAATGTTCGGTGACCCCAGATTTTCTTTTTGATAGATCACTTTCTTTGTTGATCTTCTACGTTTTATGAAAAATTGAAGGAAATCTGTGTTGTGGAAGTTTGATTTTTTTCAACTTTTCTGCCCTCACATCATCAAATTCCGCTATTATTTTAGCTGCACGGTGTTCGCAAAAGCCCATCTTAAAGGTTGACTTAAACTGAAAAGATAGCACCAGTTCAAATTATTTACTTGACAGGCCTACTTAAAGAAAATTTGACTAAGAAAGTGGGTCTACAGCCAATCACTTTTAATATTTTTCGACTAACAGCCCCTGAGGCCATGTCGAGTTACGAGGACCGATTTGGGGTAGTTTTCCACGTGCTCTATTTCGGAAACGAATTCGGTGACCCCCCAAGTTTTTTGCATTTCTAACAAAGGTAACTCATTATCTGACCGTCGCAAAAGTAGGATAAAAATCTGTGTTGTAGAAGTTCTTCGTGCGAACGTCCTTAAACAACGGCACCGCGAAAAAGAAATGAGAGCAGCCGAAAAGCTATGCAATTGAAATTGGCCAGCTGCGTTTGAACTTCGCGCCAATTTCAATTTGGACGAATTGACGTCACGTTTACGCGGCCAGGTTACTAAGCGCAATCCAAAATGGCGGCGCCCAATGACGAACTTTTTGCTTCTTTGGAGAGGAATATCATTGGGATCGGATGCACTATAGAAGTTCAAACAACAGTCAGTAACTCAACTCAGTATGGTCTTTTTATTGGTGAGTGCAAAAAATATACACTTTCTGGAGTGACCTTCTCCTTTAAGGCCGTGAGTAGTATGGTAGAGACAGGATTATCCGTATTTTTGCATCTTTTTTAGGTGGATTCTCATTTATTTGCGGTGGATGACATGACAGTGGATGATATATAAAATGTTGTTCTTTCTCCTCTGTTACTTCTCAACACGTCAGAAAAGATGGTATTCTCCACTCCCCGCCGTGTTGCCTTGGGGCTCCCCTTCCC
This sequence comes from Siderastrea radians, assembly GCA_964017195.1. Classification (NCBI taxonomy): domain Eukaryota; kingdom Metazoa; phylum Cnidaria; class Anthozoa; order Scleractinia; family Rhizangiidae; genus Siderastrea; species Siderastrea radians. The sequence continues at coordinate 37,760,337 of OZ024889.1, read as the reverse complement.
CTCTCCAAGAGTCTGTACGGGTGGGCGGGCGGACGTACGCTGATGTCACAACCAAAATTTCCCGCATGGAAAGGTTATTAGATTTGCTTACCATTTACTCTGCCCCTGCGGCCTTGGGCCGCAAAGGAGCTCCGCTAGCAACAACTTCGCTGCTTGCCCAAACTTACTCTATCTCAATAAATTTCTACTAAAAATACTTAAGGCCGTGAGTAGTATGGTAGAGACAGGATTATCCGTATTTTGGTATCTTTTTTAGGTGGATTTTCATTTATTTGCGAAGGAACACATGACAGTTGATGACGTCATAGGCTATTTTCGGTATCTCGTGAATAAAATGTTGTTCTTTCTCCTCTGTTACTTCTCAACACGTTTGTTTCTTGCATTGTTGTCTTTAAACAGAAAAAAAACATGACACACTCCTTCGAGGACTCGAACTCTCATCCTCCAACTTTTCAGGCACCTACCCATCCCACTGCGCCATGTAAGAGAGAACAGCATGCTTTAATGTACTTTAGTTACCAGTCTCTTTTCACGTGACGTCGCGTTGATCGAGATAAACATGGATGGTTTTGAAAAAGTTTGGACGAAAAGCTCGTTCAGTTTCCTTTATTTAACCTCTTTTGTTGACGTCTGGAAATTAACCCGGGAACTTAAGAAACCTACATAAATAAAAAAATTCGCATTCGCTTGTTTCAAACACCGATTTATGGCGAGGAAATTCCGTATTTTGATAGTTTTTCTGCAAACAAAGACGCGTACAAACATTCGTGTTCAACACTTCACGGCCTCTTAGAATTTATCTTTTATTCAGGGCAAGAAATTTTCAGTTTTGCGTTCGTTTTGCCCGATAAACGACTGAATCGTGATTTAAAAAATAATTGCGATTTTGACACGGCAATACTACATTACGTTGACAGCGATGGAAGGAAATATATTCTCCGTATTGGGCTCCGTTGCTTCGCGAACCAGCCCAAAACGGCATATATTTTCTTCCAACTCGCCGAGATACACAATAGACCTGGACAAAATGCTCCGTGATTTATTCAAATTTGATTCAATAAATAGCATCACTCTACGATTGGTCATATTTATTTGAAATTTGTTTCCTTTTATGGCAATGTTTTCCTCACACTCGACGAGTGCTTAAAAAATGCACGATATTTTAGCGTTTTTTAACGGTGACGTCTCACATAAACGGTTTATGTGAGAGCCTAAATTTCAATGATGGGCGCGCCAAGTTTGTCTCCGCCTGTGAAGCCCGGGGGTACCCTATGGGTTCTGGGGTGGGGGTGTACCACACAGGAGAGTGACATGGCTTATAACAGGGAGTACCTTGCCCGGACCGTGGAGTGTCTGGATTCGATCTTGATCAACTAGGGCCAACTTTATTTTGCTTCGAATCACCTGTCGAATACGCTGTTTTGGTGAACTGAGGTTTGGCGGTTTTTCTTTTTTTTGCTAGTGTGCTTGCCTGAGTGATACAAATTTCCACAAAAAGCAGGCAAGACAACGAATCACGATTCGCAAAGCAATAAGACGAAACTTATTATAGCGGATTTGACCTGCGACAAGAAAACATACCCCTTAAATTGTTAGCATTGTTAAAGCCAAACTCCATCCTATAGGCAGATAGATACTGTAATAAAGTTTTACCTTAAGTAGTAGAAGGAATAACTGCCATCCTCGGAAACCCAGGGAAAAAGGGAAAAGTCCTGGGAACGAGGTTTGGCGAGAGGCAGATAAAACGGGCGAAATAGGTGCGAGCTGAAGCCTGGTTCGAGCGAAAGTTTACAAGACGGGCGGGAACAGCCCCTGAGAGGATACCTTTAATGGACTAGTTCAAGAGCCCATTTGCATTCTTGCTTCTGATTGAGCTCAAATTTTGTGGTATTGTATTTTTTGTGCCCAATCAGCAATCAGCTTATTTCACCGCTCCTTCCTTGACGTCTTATACAGAGTGTAACTTTGCTAAATCTTGTACCTAGTTGTCACTCGTGAGCACTGAAATCAACTTTTTTTCTCGCTCATTCGATAGCCCTTCCATCGAAGAAAGTTTTTTAATGTGAATATGCGAACCCACAAAGCCGAGAAATCGAGAAATTTGGGAGGGATAATCAAGAAAAAAGAAAACAACAAGTACGAAAATGAGATTGAGGTATTGTGAAATGTTCACACCTTAGAGGTGAACTTTTAGAAGCGTGCAGTTTGGAGCAAACGCAAAGACATGTTGTGGATCGCACGTAAATCCTAACTGCATGCTTAGCTTCTAAAAGTTCACACCTAAGGTGTGAACTTTTCACAATACCTCAATCTTGATTAACTTGCGCTCGCACCAGGCTTCAGCTCGTACCTATTTCGCCCGTTTTATCTGCCTCCCGCCCCAACTATCTGCCCCTGGGTCTCCAAGGATGAATAACTGCTTGCGCTTGCAAAGTATTTTCCTGCAAGTTTGGGCAGGATCTTGGTGGCACGTGCAGCCACACACTCAATACGTTTTCCTCTTGAGAATACATCCGGATCAGAGAACACTGGGAACTAATGGCGATAATGAAGTCACGAGTTCCCCAGAAAGTTAGAAAATCTGAGAGTTGAGCCTCCGGATCGGAAGGCGGAAGGCAGGCCAAGTTTCTGCTCAGTTGGAACGAACACATAAGTTGTGCACATTTGCAACAAGGTGAAAAAAAGAAACATCACCGGTTCTGCACGTTTTTTCACAAGAATCTTAGTAACACCCACTTATTTGAGCTTACCCTTTGCCTCGTATACACACACTCAAGGTATTCTCGCTCTCGATTGAAAACAATCTATTTCGGGTCAGTATTTTGGTAATGTTGTCAGTGCTGTGCCTGTGGAAAGTACGATGGGTGCAAATTATCTGCATTCATCGAAGGTAAAATCAGCGTTCGCTACATCGACTTTGTCCCCATTACCAGAAGTTTAATGACTTTGATGTCTTTCAATTTCACCCGGCTATCCAGTCCACGGTTAGACTGCAGAACACCCCGCAGACCATTTGCATCTCACCGGATCCCGAGACACGCGGGATTTTCCCTAAGCCCCAATATCGACGAGACAGAACCTCAACGATATCCTGGTGCACTCAGCTGGTGATTCGCCCTCGCCTCTTGATTCCGGAACCTTTCCCTGTTGGCATCCTCGCTGCCGGACATGCAAGTGTATCACTTCTCATACCTTTGTTTAGGGCCCCATGAGCGCATACAACATCGGCGACCACTTTTCCTCTGAGTCTAAGAATGTTGTATATTGTATCACATGTCGCCGCTGGTGCAGCATTTACTTAGGGAAGACAGGGAGGCGGCTGCGAGAACGTTTCGGTGAGCACCTCCGAAGTACCCGCAACCCGCGAACTCATGGCCTTCCAGCAGCTGAACGTTTCAACTCGCCTAATCAGTCTCTAGATGACATCATGGACTGTGGCCTAAAGCAGTGTGCCGGGAATAACACCGACCGCAGACGGCAGGAGACATATGGGGCGCCAAGTTTAAAAATATTATTTACACAATGTTTTGGTATATTTTGTGTTATTTAGTATATTGCAAATAAAGTCGCCTGGTAATTTATAAATTACCAATTGTACGTCCTTTGTGTGACTTTGCGATTAATAAATCGGAAGCAACGTGGCTTTGCGATTTATAAATCTCAAGGTACATGACTGTGCGATTTATAAATCGCAGCAACATAACTTTGAGATTTATAAATCGCAAGCAACGTGACTTTACGATTTATAAATTGCATTTTACATTTTCTGTGCAAATGTGCGATTTATAAATCGCAAAGGTGTGCTTTGTAAATAGCAAATGTGTGATTTATAAATCGCAATTGTGCGAATTATAAATCACAAATGTGCGATATATAAATCGCAATTGCGTGATTTATAAATAGCAAACCGCAAACCATTATTTGCGGGCTCGGCCTTAGTCAGTGGTATCTCAAAACAAAAAAGCCGCGTAGATTTGGAAAAGTATAGGAAATACGGCGGATAGAGAAGTTCTGGCAAGGCAACCGTCCACAGCCGTTTCGGTGGCCATCAGCGAGGCCCTAGCCACCCAAGAACAGACTCAGCAGGTACCAGTAAGGACATTTTTTTTACTTTGCTTTCCTAATAGCACTCTACCAGGAACGAAAAAAAACTCTGTGCTCCCAAAACGTCCTCTACCTTTGTTTGGGATGCCAGCCAAGGGCCTCTGTAATGGCTCTGGATGCGGCAATGGACAGCCCTCTTGCCGGGGAATCGCTCTCCGCCATATTTTCGACGGTTGTCCAATACTCCGACAAATTTATGCATGGCATTGTATTGTATTCACTTCACATAACAATACTGTACAAAAGCATAACAATAAAGAATGAAGCAAAACAATAAGAAATTTAACAATGCTGTGCATAAATTTGTCGGAGTATTGGACAAGTATGATATTTTCTGAGCTTCCCGCCTGAACTTTTTTTGAAATACCACTGACTAAGGCCGAGCCCGCAAACACTGGTTTGCTTTCTGCGATTTATAAATCACACATTTGCGATTTATATATCGCACTTTTGAGATTTATAAATCACATATTTGCCATTTACAAAGCACACCTTTCCGATTTATAAATCGCACATTTGCACAGAAAATATGAAATGCAATTTATAAATCGCAAAGTTACGCTGCTTGAGATTTATAAATCGCAAAGTTATGTTACTGCGATTTATAAATCACAAAGTCACGTTGCTTCCGATATACAAATCACAAGTTCACGCAAAGGTCGTAGAATTGGTAATTTATAAATTACCAAGCGACTTTATTTGCAATATACTAAATAACACAAAATATAACAAAATATTGTCTAAATAATATTTTTACACTTGGCGCCCCATAGAGACAGAGCTAATCTTCAAACTTGGAACGCGCATACCGAGCGGACTAAACATCATGTTAAGTGGATGCGCCCGGGGAGGCGGCACGGCCTAGTGGTTGAGTTGAAGGTTGAAGTCTTCCCCTCTGACCACTTGGATTTGTTTCACGGTAGTGCCGTGTTCAAATACTCAGCCACGCTTGTGAATAGCCAAATGGTAGGCCTCCCACCAGTTGGGGTCTTTTAAACGTTTGTGTTCAATTTGTCATGTTACTTTCCTTTCGATTGCAGCGTTGTTTTTGTATGCAGACCAGTGGATCTCAAGCGGGAAGGATGAACAAATCGAAAAGAAGAGCAGACAGGAACAAATTATATGAAAAGTATAAACAGTTTTAAAATTAAATTAAAAATAGATTTAAACAGTTCAAACGAAGGAAGTGTAGTTAATTCTAGAGTCCTTCGGGCTGACGTCTCTTAGTTGATCCTTCCTCCCTTCACTGTCACACTCCAAAATTCTCTCCATCACGGTATAACGAACAATCATCTTCATCTCAACAATAGTAAAATGTATGGAAAAGAACTCGGACATAACGAACCCCGTACAGTGTATTAAGCCTCGTAAAGGAGGGGTCCAAATCACGTTAGCGAATCACGTTTCAGCCACTTCACATTTCACGCAAACAAATATCGCTTTTCACGGTTCACGAAAACATCCCGCGCACTCTTTACTGTGCAAGCAGGTGGTGTGCGTGCTACGACCGCAATGCACGCTGGTATTTGTTTCGGCGGCCATCGCCATCTCATGGCGGCCATCGCGTGAGGATCTCTTCTGAACGCCAAAATTACTTCTTTCCGTTCAAAATATCACAGCTTTTGTGATTTTTGCGATGGATATCCTAGTTTTGACATGTTGTCGATCTTAGGAATCAAAGATTTCCTCAGACTTCAGTGCGTGGAGTTTAAAATATCGGTTTTCTGTGTCGCGACGCCTCGACGGGACTTGCATGCATTTAAGCCCGAAGTAAGAATCGTGATGGTAAACATAAATATTTAGATAAGAAACCTATATTTAAACACGATGTAGGATGTAAGCTTAAATTTAATGATGTAATGTTCGCAAGAGGGCTTCCCTTTAGCTTCATTAACCACTACGAACAAGTATATCGTATGTTAAATTGAAACAAGGGAAACATATTTTTCACATGTTGATGTTATGGTACGTGTCCTGATTTATTTTGTATTACTTAGACTAAGCATTAAAGCTAGCAATCTTCGTAATTGCTTAGCTTTTGTTTCTAATTTCTAATTCTTGATTTCGCAAAGTATTCGAGGAATTATATCTTTCAAAAGTTATTTATTTTTTTTCTCTCATAATGACAGTATCTAGCAACATCGAAGAAAGTTCTGGTTTTACGACACTTCAAATGTTCAACAAAGATACTTCCTGCAACAAACTACGATTTCAGTTTACAGTTATTTAGTTAGATTTATAAAAAAATGCTGTGTTCTTGTAAATTAGTTTGATGTCATTGTTCGGGTTTGATTTTGATCCAAAAACATATCTCTAAGGCAAATTAAAAATATTTGTCTACTGGGGTGAAGTAAATCAGTGGTAGTCTAAACAGCAAATCTATCAGCTGAGTTTTATTTATTAGCACTTTTAATCTGGCTACATACCTTGCAATGTAGGCTTGATTACCAGCTGCCATTAGGGAAATAAGCTCCTCTGGATCTGGTTCGAAGGATGACTATGGGTGTTTTGTGTTATCGAGCAAGACACTTCTCACAAGTGACTCTCTCAGCTATACTAGGGCAACCTAATGTAATGCAAGGCGTAATCAGTGATGGACTAGCTTCCAGGGCTGCTAAGCTGCAATGGTGTAGGCCAAGTGCAGTCTTTTTTCACAATTTTAAATAATTGCTGGATGCTTAAAATTGTTGAAGGTATTTGTCTACCATGCTGTCAACCAATGTTTATGTCTGACCTAGCCGGTGTAATTTTGAACCAACCACAGTTATTTGCAAAACAGCTCGTACTTTAACTTTTGTGAAAATCGCACTGGAAGCCCTCCTCCTGCTACTGTTGTGTATATACAGACCGTGATAGTTTACTTCGCTTTATTACTGCTACTTCACTTATTACAGAACTGGTTTATAATCAAGTTATTTTTTGTTCCTTATTCAGAGATATTACACTGCAACAGCAGCTGAATATAAAATGCACAGGTCTGGAGGATAACTTTGGAGACAGAATTTTTTTTCTCCAAGGGAAGCTTCGTAATCAAGAATAAACCAACTAGATAAAGCAACACATCAAGTGACAACCTATTCAGATACATTTAAATATCTTTCCTTAAGGTTGCTGATAATTTGTATAAATAAAACATTGTGAAAGAAACACTACATGTATGTCATTTCATAACAATAATAATATTTCCATAGTGTCTTGATAATTTGAGGGCGGCATGGTTGACTAATGGTTAGTGCGCTGGACTCTGAAATTGAGCAGTCCGGGTTCAAACCATGGCCAGGGTAATTGGGGTAATTGTGTTGTGTTCTTAGACAAGACACTTTACTCTCATAGTGCCTCTCTCCACCCAGGTGTGTAAATGGGTACTGGCAAGTTTACTGCTGTGGGGTAACCCTGCGATAGACTAACATCCCATCCAGGGAGAGGGGCGGAGAGAATACTCCTAGTCTCTTCAAGCTATTGAAACTGGTATAAGCTCCCGCCTGATGGGACACTAGGCTGGAATACAGACTTGAAAAGTTGACATCAAATGAGTAGGAGGGAGGTCTTATTTTTACCAAGCTCGACAAATTAAATGAAATACTTTTGGTCAAACAGTTTGAAGCCTGTGTCAGAGACAAACTAAACACCAGGGTTTTGCTCTTCAGTGATGCAGGCTAACCACTTGCAAAATAATGAATAAAACCCACTTGAACCTCATTAAGTTTCGAACCATTTATTGAACTTCTCACCTTTCCACAACAGGCGATTTGCTGTGCATGAAGTCTCCACTAATGAGTTGTTGTGGAATCACTTTTTAGTTACAACAGATGCAATAAAACATTTCAAAGTGACCTTCAGTGCATGGGTAATCAAAATGATAGTATGAAGCTCTAATGATGCCAATTATGGACATCAGTAAACCCATTTATCATGCTAGAGCCTGGAACAGGCTATATAGGCCCACTCGGGTAGAAGCAATTCATGCAGCAGAAATAGCAGTTTGTTATCTTCCCAGTCCCCTAAATAAACTGGAAAAGAGTGAAGAGTTATTTTGGGTGTTCTAAAGGTACTATAATTCAACTGTGACATGAGAATCAGTACAGTACAAACAAATAATTCGCTGGCTTCTTCAGTAAACCAGTGCTCTTTTGACGTCCATCTTGATCATCTACGGGAACTTATTCTTCTAAATTGGATTCTCCTAGTCCCAAAGAACACATAATTAAATCATTTTGAAGGAAACTATATAACTCCCAAAAACAGTGGAAGATCGTGGAATGAAAGTGCTTAACTCGACGCATGAAACTTCAAAAGTACAGACGGTTAACACTCAAAAAAGGGACATTTTCGTTTAGTCGAAACGGCGTGGATCGACTGGTGCGTACTGGTGCATTATGTTTCCCATATTGGAAAATTTCTAAGCTTTTGATTTATTATAATTTTACGCCAAGCACCACTAGCTGAAAGCCGTGTTAGACAAAAACTTCCGACCTACTAGACGAAGAGAAAAATCGGCCATTTTACCTTGTTCGAGAAATGTCAAAATTTACCATGATAAGCTCTAAATGTAAGAACTTCGACGCCAAAACCTTACTTTACTATTCCCGAACTTTCCAAATCTAATATTGTAGCAGAAAAAAGGCCAGCGAAAGTTGTGCAAACGATGATCAAACTCACGCGAAAAACCGCTCGCATCACAACAAAATTCCGCCATGTTGAAAATTCATCAAAATAATGCATTGCGGTCTTAGTGCGCACACCACCTGCTGTGCAAGTGTCAGTTCGTGACCATTTTACATGAATAGTTCATGCAACTGAATTAATTTATCCAACATGGCAGTTCGTTTGCGTTGACAAAGCGCCTAAGGTTCGCGCAAAGATCGGTAAATGGCTGGCATTACCGAAATTTACACTGCAAAAGCCATGTTAGACGGTCATATGGTTTATGGCGGCAAGCAAGGTGAGTAGAGAACACAGGGTAACACGCCGTTAATTTCAAGAGAGAGAGATCCAACATGGCGTCTAACTGTACACTAACAAATGAAAGACGTAATGGTGGAAGAGATTTTGGACTTACTGCCAATGAAATACACTGAACCCGTCTAACGTGGAAGGAGAAATGACAGACCGAACTGTCCTTATAACAGAACGATGTTCGGAATAACCTGCAACTTCGCTGTGTGTGTTGTTTGTGTCTTGTACTAAGACCGTCTACATCAGCAAAATATGTAAGCTTAAGCTTAAATTGCTCGTGAAGTTCAGTGGAAATAAGGACATGTGTCTACAAACTGTGGAAATTTAAGCTCAGATGTAGTTCTCGAAGGTCAGTTACACGTCAAAAGTTGCTGACAATTCCTTGCATCTAAGCAATGATACTCTCTACGTATCTACGGCACCGCCTTGAAAATTATTTTCCATAGCACTAGAAGGTCATGCAATCAAAACTGGCCAAGCATATACTCATTTAAATGAATGTGTAGAACTGATGTCATAACCGTATTTACTATCAAAATTGATGACTATCAATTGTTTGAGATTTATACTGGTGGTAACCACATTCTATAAACTAAAGCACCAGATAAATGATCAACCATTTTCGTCCAACTTTGTGTTAGAAGAACATGTTTTACTGTTTAGCCGCATTTAAATGGCCTTCCATGTTTTATTTAGATCAAACATTTTCACCCAACATTTTGCCTTACAAACAAATGCTTGGTTATTTAGCTACCTCTGTCAACAAGGTTTGGTTTATAACATGTTAAATAATCGAATTATGAAGGTTATATAGCTCCAAGATCTGCTGTCTTTGAGTTCGTACTGGTCTCATGTAATCGACCATGCATTTCGTCCCGGTCTCATGTAAATGGCTGCAAAAATTTCATACTGGTACATACAAGCTCGTACCGGTCTGAGTTCGTCCCGGTCTCATGTAAATACCCCCTTAGTGGCTAGTTGGAAGGAAATACTGTACTGGGTGGAGTAACAAAGGTGAAAATTCAGAAATTCAAAATCCTGTATTTTTAAAACAGAAAATGCTGTGGGACTGGAAACTTGTCATCATCATCATCAATTTCCATGTTTCCCCAAGCGGGGAATTGGGCCGCAGAAACTTGTAGAAAGGTTTATTTCTAGGTCATCTTCAACCTGATGTAGATAAAAATCAGAAGACCTTGCAATTTTGATTTTAGGATTTGATGATGTCATGGTGAAAACCATCTGTAAGTTGGTGCAGGTTTCAAATTTTACAAAAATTATTTGACAATGGACAGGTTTTATGTATTCCCCTTACAAACAATCACACACAAACACTGTGTTTTGTACTGTTACTCTGCTTATTTCCACAAAGGCGTATTTTACTGTGAAAACGTTCACTGCAATTTTAGTGAGACTCTAAAGAGTGAGAAAGTAGTGCCTATTTTAACCCATACATTTTTTGGTTTTCTTTAAATGTTGCACAGATTTGGGGTGTCTGGAGTTCAGCAATCAAGAAACAGAATACAAATTAAGGAGAGGTAGGACGTGTTAGTCTCTTGGTATATTTTAGCAGATAAAAAAAACACGGACGTAACTGGATACAGGCTCCCAATGGTAACAGTTTAGGGATTGAAGGGATGGCAGAAAAGTATTTTGCATGAATGAAAGTAGCAGGCTGTTTCTCTGTAAATATTCCTGGAAATGTAGTATTACTGTAAGATGAAATCAGACAGATCATGTTCAACAGGAGTGACTGAGTGTAAAAATCTGTTATAAAAATGGTGGGATCAACAGTGGTAAGTTTATCCCTTTTACAAAAATTGGAATATATCTAGAGATACATTGTAGTAAAAGACATTATTATGTAATAAAAGAGACTTGTTATGACTGATTTAGTCTATGAAAATATAGAATAGCTCATTAAAGCACACGATTCAGTTACAGAAAAGTTTCTTGAAAACATTCACACAATGTTGAATGAGCCATCAGTAGGGCTTTACAGGGTGCAAGAACATATCAGACGATCTCTTCCTCAGCTTGTCGACAAAAAGGTAAGCATGTTAAATGCGGTTCTTCCCCAACTATTTATCTTGAAAACTGCCTTTACAGTTAGTGTTCATCATATCACAGACACTCATGCTATCAACCAATTTTTTTCAATCACAATGCAGTCTGTGTTTATCTAATGGATGGAAGACTGATGTAGTTATATGGGCAACTTAAGCAATTGCACGAAGAAAGCCTGAAAAAAATTCAGTTTTGAGTGGTATTCAAGCTCATGACCCTGGTTTATGCACTCTTGCCAACTACATTGGTAAGCTATCAAGCCAACCGGGAGCTGATCACTGTGTGTGTTTATAATACAGTGCTCGCCTACATTCATATGAGATGGTCTTCAATCTACTAAAATCTTTATTCCACTGTTTACATAATATAAAATTATGATTTTCCATATATATTATCTTTTAAGTCGTCATGATCATAATATCAAGAAAAAAGTTGTAAGATAAGTAAGATAAGGTGAAGTTTGGCACAGTCGTTTGACTGATATCCACTTCTCTGTAGGTGAAGCTGCAAAGGTATTAGGACACCTTGCTGAAGATATTGCTGGTGCCGCAATCAGAAAGCCCCAACTTTCTGTTACCATGGTCATGGCTTGTGCACAAGCTGTGTTCAATGATCAGCACTCTTCATCTCCCCCATTCCCTCCCCAGCTGTCCCCTTCTTTCAGTCCTTTAGTTGTATCACGCACCCCTGGTGTTCCTTCTCTCACTTCTGCTGTTAGCCCCCACGATTTTAGCTAGAAGGGTGACCCAGCTTCCTGTGGATGCCCATTTGTTGTTAAACATAAGTTCATTTGAAATTTACTTAATTCCATCTTATCAAATTTAAAAGAAAAATACCCCTTGGACACCCAATTTTCATTTTATGGCTGAAAGTGTGCCCACCCCTACTGCCCTTTCCGCTTTCCACTCTTTGTCTAATACAGTAGTGATAAAAAGACCTTTTACAGTCTAGATATTGTGCTGACCATTGAGATCTTCTTTTCTGTATTTTGCAGATTGAAATGCAAAGCCTTCACCAGAAGGTTCAAGGAATATCTTATGATGTGGAGTATTCATTAAAGTATGTTATAGGAAGATTGAACATTTTCCTTACTTGCCAGAGAAACCCAAACCCATATACGTGTAGTACCATGAACAACAAATGTCATTATTGCACAGTAAAGATGCTTTTAGTAGCTTTGACAACCCAGTTCACGGTTGTTTGCCAGTCCACCCATATCACATGAGGGGATTAGTTTTTAAAGAAACTGTGCTGCTGCATCAAAGGGGAAGTGATTTACACAAATCTTTGGATTCATCAAGTGAGTTGATAAGGTAAATTGGCCACCATAAAGAAATTGAAAGCTGACGTTTCGAGCAGTAACCCTTCCTCTGAGCAAATTAAGGAATATCTGTGGTTTGCACTTACTTTACATGGGCTCGAAACACCAGCTTTTAAAATCTGTACAGTGGCCAATTTACCTTGTCAACTCAGTTGATAAATCCAAAGTTTTGCATGTCATGTGAGGGTTTTCTTCCTTTCCCTGTTCAACACAGGAAGCTGTAAAAGCATTGAACAAAACTTACTTATTTCAGATTAACACTCTTAATCCCTGTGGTTTGACAAAGGGCCAAATTGAATGTGAAATATCAGTCTGGTTTTGAATGTTATTTCAACCTAGTTGGTACCAAATTGAAGCAGTACAGCTCTACATTTTCTATAGCAACTAATCCTTTCACAATTTATGTACACTTTTCTTCCCTTACATGTGGTAATGATAGTAATAAGATTACAACTATCAATCAGTTGAAAGAATTTTTTGCTTCGAATAAAATCAGCGTTACTCAGGTAATTCAGCATGTTGTATGTTCCTTACAGAACTGTTCAGTCCATGCAAAACATTCCACATTTCACCATCATACAGGTATGCATTTTTAATAAGTACAACATCCATGTAACCCTACAGCATTTGATACTCAGTTGCCCTCAGCAGCCTCTGTTACAATGTACGGGCACTTTTTGTGTGTGACCTTGATTAGTTTTTTAGTTAACAGCAAAGGCAATGATATTATGTCTTCTCTGCAAGAACTCTTTTGGTCATCATGGGTGATTTATGCTAATTCATGTAAAAATGGCAGCAACCCTCTCACAAACTGTACTTTCTTAAAACCCTTCATCCTTTGGATAATAAATTAAGCAATGAATTAAGCCAGTTTAAGGCAGTTTCTTATGGCCCTTTCTTTGTCCAGAATACTGTGGAATGGCCCTTAATTGGTCCGCACTATGCCATGATGCTCTAATTGACTTCAGAAGTTTGTGTTAAATGTAATGCTACTAAAAGGCTGAAGTCTTGAAGTAGACAGCTATACATGTACATCAATCAGTGGGTACATGTAACTAAGTACCCAATTATGTTCTTGAGCTGAGCACACTATTGATGGCTTATGCCACATTTTAGGAGGTGACTCATACGTGTACATGTAATGTTACATTACGAGTCCTTTACCATATTATTCTTTTACCCGACATGCATCCCAACTCTACTGTGCATTGTATTTAATACTACATGTATGCATTGCATTTTTCCAGGAGTGCCTTAAAAGTGCAATTGCCTCCAAGAAAAACCTGGACAGAAGAAAATTAGAAAGGTACAGTAATTTTTACGTTTCAAATTCTTACTGATAGTGGTAACTGTACGTTGTATTCATGAAAAAGTAATTTTTGGGTGTTGAATGGTCCTTAGCATAAAACTTTGAAGTTTACGAAATCATCCCAGAATAGAAGTTAAGTGGAAGGTGATTCTGTCAAATGACAAAATCAAATGAATGTGGTTCTTCAAGTCTCCAGTAGGAATAGAACGGATGACCTTTCAATGAACAGTTGTTAGTGCTCTCCCATGGAGATGTGGACCAGAAGTGACCCATGCAGCTAGCACGTAACTCTGATTTCTATAGCATGAAGCAACTGGGAATAATACTACATGTAGTTACAGTTTATTATTCCACTGCTGTGTCATTTTGCAAGAGAATGTGCAAATTATGCCAACATATTATGCTGTACAATCCCAGTTTGACTGGTTTTTACTGAAGGAGGACAAAGCAAAAACAAAATGCAGTGGAAATTATAATAAACCTCTTATTCGGTGTTTTGGTCAATAATACACGCAGACATTTCACCCACTGCTAGTGACTCGTAAAATATCCACGCATAAATTATTAGCTACCAAAACACCGAATAAGGTGTATGTACAGTCCAGGACAGTCCTTGAAAGGGTTACTCCCAGTGTTTTTTCACCAGTACTCACTTACACACCTTAATAAGGAAAGAGACAAACATGGAGTAAAAGTTGTTGTAGAAGGAAACAGTGCAGAGACCAGCCTCAAACCACCAATCATCTGATATTCTACTTGAAAGAGCAATTGAAAGTTCGATGCACTAACCACTATCCACCTTCACAGTTGTCAAGTGCGAGAAGCCAAGTCACGTCTGGTTTTTCAGAGCCTTGAAATTTAAATCAGTTCAAACATTTATGGTAGTGAAGTTTTTAATGAAAACTCTGCATAAAGTGTCCAGATAAACCAGATTTTGTGCCAAGAAAACCAGTGTATGACAGTCACTTCGTATTGAACACCTACTCAACATAAAAAGCTTAAGTTTTCAGAAATGGTGTTAAGTTCTGGGGTTAAAGTGAAACTTTCCACATTTCATGGTATTTTCCTCTGTAAAATTATAGCTTGAACTGCATGTGCATTATCTGTTTGACCACCATGGACTATACACCACTACGCCTTGATGGTGTCATACAATGACATGGATGTACAGCTAGGGTTCTACAAACCTGCATTATAGGCTCGTGTGATGACAACAACAGACACACGTGTGAAATGCTTAAATCTAGTGAATTGAATGAAAGGAATAAATGAATCAATAGATGGTTTACAATGCTCGTTACAGGAAAGACAAAGCAGTGGAAGAGTCATCCCCAGGGGACGCAGATGATGAACCTGAGGTGCTAGAATCTGTTGAGGTAAGTGTGGTACAGTTAAGTTGCAATTTATTGCTCTGTTCGACATAAAAACAAACAGTAGGACATCTTACCATGACTGTTACGGTTGACTCCCGCTGTTGATTGCTTGTTGTTAATTGGAACAGTCCATTTTAGTCTTTGCCTGGATTATTTTGTATATGACTGTAGGGACTAGTTCCACAAACATACATTGTAACAGCACCCAGGACAAGATGAATCCAAATCCAGTTGAATCCAGCGGAAAATTGTAGTCAAAGCAAGATTTTGTTCCTGTAACTACTTGTAGATTTTTGTTTACAAAATGGATGCATGCAGTTCAAATAAAGAACTTCATCTCAGGGTATTAGGGCAAACAAAATTCCCTCATTTCTGGCAACATTACTATTTTGCAAACTTATTATTAATATTGTCATGTAACCACGGAAACATTTTCCTATTACAGTATAAAAATCTGTATAATTTTAACAGCCTTGGATGCCTCTTGGAGTATCATAAGTCGTGAAGTTTCCTAGGCCAAATAAACTCAAGGCTGAGATAATAATTGCAAATTGTAAACAATAACTGGTTTGTTTTATTGCACAAATTGAGTGTTACTAGTACAAATGTTGATTAAAAATCCACCTAAAAGTAATCACTTAAATAAATCACCTACCATATCACCAGGCAATATCAAGTGCATGTGCAGGTAAATCTTTTGTCTGTTAAATTTGAATTTAGCAATAATCCAATGTGGGTGTGAATCACCCAGGATAGTGCACTTAATAATTCTAAGCTGGATAATCATTAAACCTCACACAATTTCATGTCAACTTGTGAAATATGATTTTGAAGTTTAAGCTTGCTATTGCCAAGTTTTTTCTTTTGTTTTCTAAACCACAGCCACCTTGCTATTCATCCTTTCGTCTTTTTTTTTTCAAGTAAACATGACTCAGTAAATCGTTTAATTTGAATTTAGGACAACTTTTTAAACGGTTATTCATTCAATAACTTGTCTTTGCAACACATCTTTTCGTGAGCACTGTTGTTTTTGGTCACTTGAACACTAACTAAACTGTAAGACAGGCAGTTTTGTGGAGCTTGGTCTTCTTTTGCTCTATGCTCATTACATACAGTATATGCACAAGCACCCCAAAACTGCCACAGTATCTGCAGGCTTTATGCTAACCAATCAAAGGTGCTTGTACTATCAGGGTTTCATCTGCCCAATCTGCATGCAAGCATGGATTAATCAGGAGGAATTATTACAACACTGGCAATCTGCACACGAAGAGCTGGCTCCTCAGGTCTGCATCTCCACTAACTCTTTTCAATTCTTAAGCTACAAACTAAGTTCCTTCTTATAACTCTCAATAGCCTGTGGTGGTAGGTCATTCAAATTCAGCAGGAACCTTTTGATACTTTTCTTATGTTACAGTGCTGCACATACTATTACCACATGATAACTTTGAATTATCATGATAACGTTTTCACATCTTAAAAGATGTTAAAAACAGTTTTATCTTTAATTTGACAGAAAATTTTCAAAAACTTCAAAGTGTTTTCAAGTTCCTGTCACTTTTCATTTCGAATGGCAAATGAAAATGCAAGAACTATGACAGGCAAACGTTGTCAATAAAAATTGCTGAACATTGGAGGGTATAAAACTGAACATCAACAGAAAGAATGGATTTGGGTGTGAATTGACTTTGTTCGAAACGACCTTGGGTACATAATGACCGGATACTCAAAGCGAAGAAGTGGGTTCACAGTTCTCTGGGAGTTCTTCCATTTGGTCAGCCATTTGAAATGGTGTGCGACATTCAGCACTGTAAATCTTCATTAATGATCTTAATCTTCAACGGTTTCCTTAGTGCTATTTGTAAAGCACACTGTTGTAATATAAGGACTTGCTCGGATGAAATCATGAATGGACTGATAACGGCCGATGGAGATACCTTTCCCGGTATATTGAATGTCTTAATTTTTATGTCATTAATTTCCCCTCAGCTTGGTCTTTGGAGTTTTGGGACCTGCTACTTGTTCCTTCGTCAACATGTTTCTTGTTCACTGATAAGCTTATGTTGGAACCGTGCTAAACTTTCCTGTTCTCAAGGTCAACCATTAAAAGAAGAAACATAAAATATGATTTAACGTTTTATTAAAGTGAATGAATAAATAATGCAATGGCCTGAAGAGCTCTGATAAAAACTTGAAATAAAATACCCAATGTAACAAAGTTTATGCTGCATACACTTAAGTGAGTATTTAAGCTATTGGTCAATTTAGTCTCAATTAAGACACATTTGATTTTGTGTTTTGCAGGAGGATTCTAACAAATAGTGAATTCCAGTATCCACAAGACTCTTCCTGTGTGCTGATTGTTGAAATTCCTGGAGAGAAAGATAGAAAATTACGTAGAATCCTCAACACTCATGCAGTTATATGTAGATGGATGCCTTTTGAAGGACATGATGAAATTATATTGCCAATATGTGGGGGATTCGGAAGGTGCCAGAGATTTAACGAAAACACAACTGTAGATGTTTCATGCAGCTCTCAGTTGCCAGCAACGCACATTGCCAATTAAAAGAAATCCGACAACTTTTCAGGGAGCATATTATATGAACTCGTAGAATAATATTCTTTGAAAGAAAATTAACCTGCTGGTACACATGAAAGTCTGTTTTTGCAGACAATTGATCAATTCCGGTAAATTACCAGCATCAGCCACAATATTAATTTAGCCGTACAAATGTCAAGAGCCTCCAGATTCTTGCTGATAGACGATTTGTTTCAGCATGTAGCTTCCCTAAAGGATTGTCTCATGTCTGGACCAAATTATGCCACTTCTTGTTCAAAATATCAACCACGCCTTCCAGATTTTCAACGGTTTCCATTTTGACAACGCTGACCAACGCTTTCTGTGCACTGTGGATATCAAATCGCGTTGTCATTCCAGAGAGCAGCAGCCTGGGAGCTTTGGCTTACTGCCTGGCCCTGTATTCGACCCAGTAACACGAACTTTAAAACGTCTTGCTGAACGTGCTGACCGTCACTGTCTTTACTTTCAGTGGCAACTTTTACTGGCAAATAAGAGGGGAGGGGGGAAGTCGCCTTGGGCAGCAAGGTGGGCGCTTGATGTAATTTAGGTTTTGAAGACAGCAATGGCCGTTTTCGTTTTGGAGACGGATAATCCGTCTGAGACGAACTTGGGCAAAGTTTCGGTAGCCAACTTACCTTATCAACTCAGTTCATACATGCAATTTTTGCTAATTTGAATCAGTTCCTTGTGTGAACAACAAAATATTTTGCTGGTCTGGTATACCGTAAACTGCCGCTTATAAGCCCTCCCGCTTATAAGTCACCCCCGGTTATAGGCCCATCTACCAGTAAACAAAAACATAGGCACGCATTGCGTGTTTGACCTATGTTGAAAAAATGACAAGTCTCATCCTAGCTTATTTGCGATTTTTAAGACATACTCTGAGGACAAAACAACACACGCGATCATTCTTGTCAATACTTCCCCCTCCACTATAGCACACTGAGCGCTGATGGAAAGTAACTGTTTCGAAAACAGCTTTTTCGTTTACTCAGCAATACCCTTAGAATGCAAGACAAAGTCCTGCTAAAAACCCAGTCGGACCAAAATTGGAGATAGAGCAGCCATAGGGCTAGTAGGCTACAGGCTAAAAAGTCAAACTGACACTTGAACAAAACAACTCCATAAAAATTTCAAATTAACAAATAAAAAAGCCAAAACCGTGCTTTGTTCTGTGATAAAGCACGCAAGGAAGTGACGAGAGCACGAAAGAAGTGTAGGGTGAACACGAGCCGCAGGCGAGAGCTTCTCCCCACTTCTTGAGTGCTCTCGTCACTTCCTTGAGTGCTTTATCACAGAACAAAGCACGGTTTTGGCTTTTTTATTTGTTTTATAATAAAGCTTTGCTCACATTTGTAAAGAAACTGGCTTTTAATTGCAAGAAATCAAGTTTTTTTCACAGCTTGCAAGCGCGCGCAAGAAAGGATTTCAGCTTGCCAGCGCGCGCAGAATGGCGTCACGGGCTACTCCGTGCATCTGTACTCTGATAAGGCACGCTGTTTCAACCAATCAGAGCGCGGGTTATATCGAAACTTTATTATGCATAGTACTAAATGATATAAATCTAGGTCAAGACAAGAGGTGAAAGAAACAAATGTATTAGATAATAATTTGAGAAGACGTCAGCCATTCGCACTCCCAGTTGCACAAACTTGTTTATGAAAATTGAAGACCGAAAGAGGACAAGGGTCGTTTTTCAAACAAATTTTCTTTACACATGTTCCTGTATACGATAATACCAAGGAAGAAATCATTTCTGTGTCGGCTTGAAAATCTGTGGATATGACTGATATAAATCATGGACGAAACATCGTAAACTAAAAGTTAACCGAATTATGGGAAGAGAAAACAGTTTTAAAAACCTACAGACACACTTCAATGAACAAACTAATTTATGCAAATTGCTATCTTAAACAAGTCACTATAAATTTCAAAAACCATATGTTCCCGTATATGATAAAACCAAGAAAGAAATCATTTCTACGTTGGCTGGAAAGTCTGTGGATATGACTGATATAAATCATGGACATAACATCGTAAGCTAAAACTAAACCGTATCATGGGAAGAGAAAACAGGTTGAAAAACCTACAGTCACGCTTGAATGAACAAACTAATTTATGCAAATTCGAATCTTAAATAAGAATAGCCAACTTGAAGTTTTACAAAGGGGATGATTTAAATGCACACACCTCTACTATGTTTAGTACCATCAGCTCTCTCTCTCCCCAAACAACTCTGCAACAATCAAAGTGCCACTGTACTTTAGCTTTGAAAATAAAGAGCAGAATATTGTGTGTGTTATATGCAATCCAGGTAGTTCTTTATTAAAACTGAACAGCATGCAAAACAGCAGCTTACCATGTAATAAATATAGTTTCACCAGCCTTTATAAGCTGAAATTTTCAAACTCTTTCAAAGGCTTAGCGGGTATGGAAGCCAAGAAAAAAAAAACAAACAAACCAACACAAAAAAAGATGGCAGTATCACATTTTTTTCTCATTTTTTTTTAATCTTATCAAAATATGGTCAACAATTCGAGTTATCAAGTAATAGGCCCGTTGCATAACTGTGCCACGTAACCTTGTCAATCATAAAAAAAAATGGTAATAGTACGAAATAGATATCAGAATGGAAAGAGCTTGATGAAATTAGTAAGATTTTCAATTTTGAGGTTACTGACGTTGAAGTGCGACATTTTACGGTTATTTTAATGTTCAAAAAATTGTCAAGACTCACAGGGAAGAAAGCTGCTGGGTGGCAATCTTATCCACCCAGCATACAAATCTTTTAGAATTCTCAAACTTTCAAATTGTCTTAAAATCTTGCACTTCAACGTTAGTGGCCTCAAAATTGGAAATCCTACTAATATCACGACACCCTTTCCATTTCAGCCATCTATTTCGAGCCACGACCATTTATTATGATTGACAAGGTCACGTGTCACGGTTATGCAAATAGCCTATTAGCCTGTGAACAGGCTCCATGGGGATAAGCCGCGAGCAGAGCGAGGCGAGACTCTTCTCTCGATGTCGCCCCCAACAATTTGGTGGTGATTGGTTACGCATGCTTTCTACGGAGGTCGAAGAGTTCAAAGAGCTCAAAGAGCCTAAGGCTGGTAATGGAGTATCGATCTGCAAATGTGCCGCCGTTATTTGGTCACAGAATAATGACAGGACGTACTTTGACATCAGTAAAATGCTTTATTATTTTTACAGTAACAAGTGTAGACTACGAGTAGTCTCTTTTCAGTCAGGAAAAGTCGAACAGGAACAACACGGAATCATTTTTGCTCGACTTAAAGGGACACTGTCACCAATATCTAGATAACTTTGAAAAGCAAAGGGACATATTCTAATCAGCGGAAATCCAAAAATACTGGTTGAATTTCGTTTTAAATTACTCTACCAGTTCTCTGAGGCTATAATTGAGTGTGTTTTGTCGGGGATCGCTAGGATGGATATGGTTACAACTTGAAAACATCAGGCTGATGTTTTCAAGTTTTTCCTTTGTTTCATGGAAATATCACCAGTAACTGACTATGGTTTGTTCTTCCTTTGAGAAAATCATTTGATTTCCTTTTCTTGACGTTCTAAGAACATTCTGTGTACGTGAAAAAAGAATTTAATTCAAATTTCAGCACATTTTTCACCCCAAAACGTAAAAATCCTCGTGACAGTGTCGCTTTAACATAAAGTAGAGACTTCTTATAGTCTATAACAACTGTGGCTATAAAAAATTGAATTACATCAGTGACTCAAGGCGATATATGTTTAACAAGCCCGTAAAATACTCTCGTCTGCGATGAATTATCCATCCATTCAATTAATTACGTAATTATTGACACTAACAAATTAACTATTAACAGGATATACTAATAAAGTGTTAAATTTGAAAGATGTTTTCACTCTGTCAAAGTAGAGCTCTTAAAGCACAGGGTCCAGAGGAGTTAAATTTGTACGCAAGAATTATCCTTCGATCATCTTATCTCATAAAATACATAACCACGTCATTTGATCAATAAATTTCCAATGCAACCTTTGTGAATCCAATTTGAACGGCTTTCTTCTCTTTCCATACGCTGTATTTCTCGATCTCGATCTCGCTTAAGTACGCCATATCGTCCGCCATATTGAAAATTGCTATTAACCGCGGACCATTTTTCTGCGGTCGCCTAACACGTTGCCCGAAGGGCAACAGCCTTTCTTTGGAAAGCGAAGCTTTCCGAACGAGGCACTATTTAGTGTGAGTCGATCTCAGTGATCCTAAGAGCCCACAGTAATTTGACCTGCGGTAAAAATGTAAGTAACGCAAGTTCGCAGCAAATTATGTCGGTTGTCTTTCGCGAAAAACTAAACGTTCTGCTCGAACTTCGCTCCTCTGGACCCTGTGTTACAGCGATCAAGTGTCGCCTTACATTGACTATTGCTTAGCCTCACTAAACTCTTTTTTTGTAATTAGTTAAAGTATATCGCCCACTCTCCTAAATAATTAAGACTGAAACCAAAACCAACTGGACTTGGTCGCACGCGTTTTTCCCCTTGCACGAACGATTTGCATTTATTTGCTTCCAGTTCTGATTGGTTGACGGTGTTAATTGTTAATATAGTCTGTTGTAATTGTGCAGACTAATTAGTTTGGTTTTAGTTTTAAGTCATCATAATACCATTTCCTACAATAACAGTGACAAACAGGATATTTTATGCCTAACTGAAAATGACGACCCAATCTGCTGGCACCTGCTTAATGCCAGGAAACTGAAAACTGAGTTATTTTAATGTGTATTTTTTTTTTTTTTTTACTAAAAGGTCGCTTGCATACGAATCCTAAGAATTCCTTAAGAATACCTTTCGGAATGAGTCCAATCTTAGTTATAGCTGGATAAATTGGCCGAAGAGGAAAACACAGAAAAACCAGCAACTAACACACAAGCAATTATAACATTAGCAGCCAGGAAAACGACGACAATGAAAACGTCGCTAAAAAAAAACAAATTCACATCACTTGAGCTACTTTGTCATTATTCCAATTTACGTTCCTTGTCTCTAATCTTAAAAATATGTCAGTGTTGGTGAGGAATATTGCTTTGGGTGAGCTCCGTTTGCTTTGTTAGAATAAATGACACATCCTTTTGGGATGAATTTGGCCACTGGTGTGGCCGTTTGTTTAAAACAATCATAAATTCCTTTAGATATCCAAACATACAAGGCATAATCCCAGCAAACTTTGAGGGAACACCCGGCATCCAGCTGGAAAATGAGAAAAAATGAGGGAGGGAGGGAGGGAGGGCGGGAAAATGATCTTCATATCTTCATAACTTGCTTGAGTAGGCGAGAATCTTAACTCCAGTGTCTCTCTCCAACCGCCAGAGACAGTTCGCTATTCTCAAATGCTTTATAAAGCCTGCACTGCAGTCCTTGGATGGCGGCATACCCGGATGCTGGTTACAGATTAACTGATTGCGTGACAGTCACATACAAAAATCAATTTATTCCTTCAATTTATTTCTTGGAAATAAATCCCCTTTTTTTCAGCTTCTACAATGTGGCGAAACTATTCAGGAACTAAATTGGTAGGGAGGGCGTTCAAGTCCACGTTCTTCATAAGACCTGAAATTAGGTCATTTTGCGTTCTCATGTGCAGAACACGGTAAATATATATATATATATATATATATATATATATATATATATATATATATATATATATATATATATATCAGTTGAAATGTGCAATCCGGGGAAAATGTGCAATTCGGGGAGACTGTGGAGCAATGGCGGCGTGAAGACGTTTCAAAAACCCGTCCGTTTAATTCTTGCTGCTCGTGTGGGTAAATGGCCGATTTTATTGATATACTACTCAGTAAAAGAAGAGCAAGACAGTCCTCTGATAACTCAACAGGATCAAACTCTTCGCCGGAAGCAAAGAAGCTAAGAGAATGTGACCATTCTCCCGAAGACGAAAACGGTGAAGAAGGTGACGAAATTCTATTCGCATTGAATATGGCCGGAGGTTTTCAAAAGACTCTGCAGGATATTCTTAAGAAGCTTGAGAACATCGAAAAGCTCGAAAAGCTTGACATCATCGAAGAAGCAGTAAATGATCTCCGGAAATCTTTTGACAAGCCGTGAAGGAAGAATACAAACCCTCGAAGACGCCTACAAAACCACCAAACAAGATGTCGAGGGACTAAAAGAAAGTTTAAATGCAAATAACGAAGACAAACAAAAGACATCCGAGAGACTAGAAAAGTTTGAGGAAAAGACAAATTCCGGACTTGCAGCCCTAGAAAAAGAGAATAACAAGCTCAGCGCCTTGGTCAAGGAGATCGAGAATAAGAATCTGTACTTGGAAGCATATTCTAGACGGGAAAATGTAAAGTTCGAGAACATCCCAGAGGAGGATCCGAAAGAAGACACGGAGATGGTGCTTCGCTCTTTTCTAGAAAGGGAACTAGGCTTCAGTGACGCTGCTAATATTGAAATACAGCGAGTTCATCGCCTAGGAAAAAAGAAAGAAGAGAAACCCCGACCCATCCTTGCCAGGTTTCTAAGATATAAGGACTGTGAAAAACTTTATTCGCTTGGTCACCGTTTGCGAGGAACCGACTTCAAAATATACCAGGATTTACCATTCGAAATTGTAGAGCGAAGGAGAACTCAGATGGAAACATTCAA
The DNA here is from genome assembly GCA_964017195.1 of Siderastrea radians. Classification (NCBI taxonomy): domain Eukaryota; kingdom Metazoa; phylum Cnidaria; class Anthozoa; order Scleractinia; family Rhizangiidae; genus Siderastrea; species Siderastrea radians. The sequence continues at coordinate 37,735,948 of OZ024889.1, read as the reverse complement.
GAAAGCTAAGCACAGCAATATTCCTGTGGCTTTCAGCAAAGCTGAAAAACTGATAAACTGTACATCAGAGGGAAACTCTGGCCCGTTGGCAAGCCTCTAGAACTGTGAATGTGTTTATTTACAGGCACTAAACCCAGATGAGTTTAAAATATCTTTTATGTAAACACTTCAATCGCCCAATCTAGTAGCTTTTTAGCCACCCGATGCGCCATTTATAGAGAAATTGAAATTATGTTTGGCGGGTGGGAAACAAAACGGCTTCTGGTAAACGATTATCTCTCTTTTTTTCTTTTTGTCGCTTTGCTTGGGTTTCATACCGTTAAACCAAGCAAGTAAGCCGTATACACCAATATGCTCTCCGGCAGAAAACTTTTTTATTCTTTTGTTGTACGTGGCGCTTTTGTTTCCTTTTTTTTCGCTCCTGTGTTTTTGTGTTTTTTTCTTTTGTGTCATTGTGTCAGTGTAATGTGCAGTGATTGCGGAGTTCTAGCGCCGAGGCAGGAAGGAATTATTCAAAGAAACAAACCAAATTATTACTCATGGCTCTGACAATAGCTTCGCTAAATGTCAGGGGACTAAGAGATAATATAAAACGTAGAGAGGTGTTTAATTGGCTTCGAGCAAAAAAATTCTCAATTTATATGCTACAAGAGGTTCATTCCACTGAAAACACTAATCACGTATGGTCGGCAGAATGGGGTTATCAAACTATCTTCAGCACCTGCAAGAGCAATAAAGCAGGGGTATGCGTACTTTTTAACAACAATTTAAATTTGCAAATTGAAAAGCTCTTTATTGACCCCTCAGGACGTTTTATCATCTGCGACATAAAAGCGAATGAGACATGTTTAACCTTGGCTAACATTTATGCTCCAAATGAAGATGACCAAGATTTCTTCCTTGATTTCTTTGAGCACCTCACAGACTTTGAATGCGATGATGCTATCATAGGAGGCGACTACAACCTCGTATTCGACACAGAAAAGGACAAGAAAGGCGGCCTCGCTAAAACGCATCAAAGCAGTGTTAAAATCATACAAGAATTTTCAGAGAAATTAAATCTGGTAGACGTCTGGAGGGTGCTGCATCCAGAAAGTAGTAGATACACATGGAGACAGCGCCATCCAAAAGTACGCTGTCGACTAGATTTTTTCTTAATTAGTCAAAGTGCCGTCAACATCACTTCTCTTGGAGACATTGTTCCCGGTTACAAAACTGACCACTCCATGATTACTTTAAGCTTATGACTGCATTCTAATCCACGTGGACTGGGCTTCTGGAAACTCAACACATCTTTCCTAACTGAAATTGATTATGTCAACCAAATTAAGAGAACAATTCAGGAGACTAGAGATGAATATAAAGATGACGATTCAGTTAACCCTTCACTTCTATGGGAAATGGTAAAGTTAAAAGTGCGCGAGAAATCACTCCACTACTCCAAGATTAAAAAGAAACAAACCAATCAACGCGAAAAAGAGCTAGAACAAACAATTGCCAAATTAGAGGATGATTTGGACAATAGATACGCAAACGACCCGCAATTATCTAACCTCGAAGAACAACTTAACAAAAAAAAGCTTGAACTTGAGAACATCATTGAGGTTCTGACAACTTGGGCAGAAGTTAATTTTGAAGATGAAATAACTTGTGAAAGTCAATTTCTTGATCAAAGCCTGTGGCATAATTCACTTATTAGAATTAACAACCGCCCCATTTTTTTATCGATAATGGTTCCAGAAAGGTGTTTTACAAGTGAAACATTTGAAAGATGGCTCAAACTACTTCCTATCCTGAACTGACCTACAAAATAAATACAGCCTAAATGCTTGTCCTTTAGGGTACTGCGGACTTTTGTCTGCACTTAAACGTCTCTGGAATACAGTTAAAAATAAATGTACTTTAAACAATGCTAAATATGAAAAGCTTTTTAGCACGATTGTTGAAATCCAACAGAGCAAGTCCAGCCGTATACACCAAACTCATATCGAAAAAAAGTATATCTCCTACCCAAAACCAACAGAAGTGGATAAAGGACTGCAATCTAAACAGTCATGAATGTATTAACTGGCGTGAGACATACCTACTAGCCTCCAAATGTACTAAGAGTACAAGACTCGTTGAATTTCAATTTAAGCTTTTACACAGACGATTGTCAACTAACGAATTTCTAAACAAAATTGGAATTAACGATAACCCAAAGTGCTCCTTTTGCGACCAAGAACCAGAGACACTTGTACACCTCTTCTGGTCTTGCCCTAAAGTGGCCTCTTTTTGGAACAGCTTAAACACACGGTTAACTCTATCCCAAATCCTTCCGGAAAATTACACAGTGAATATCTCTGTTGCATAAGGACTGATGCTGGACTCTTCCAAAAGTCATCAACAGCTAAATTTCTGTTATCTTATGGCTAGACATTTTATATGGATTTGTAAAAGAAAGGAAACTTCACCTCAAGTAGCAGGTTAACTTTTCTACAATACCTTAGTCGATGCTTGACATAGAGGTCAAAACGGCGCACTCTATTCCAAAAAAATGGGATCTCCTGAGCACCTTATTTTAGAAATCAATTATGTATGTAGCATATGTATATTTTATTAACCTCCCCTGACGCGAATTCCTTGGTTGCCTTGGCGTGGGAGCCTTCTAATAACTGAGACATTGGACTGAGATTTCCGTTTGTTGTGTCTGTGGCTAGCCTGCGAATACAGCCGCCTCTCATTCACGTCCCGCAACGAAGAGCCTATTTCGACTTGAAAATCCATTTCAATCTCCACAAATTTGTCCTATCAATAACATTTGCTCAATCTCATTTTTGTCTCACCTTGATGTTCTTAAAAAATCAGAGTCAGTTTTGGCTTCTTATATTTATTCTGATATTTTTTCTAGGGTATAAACCTGAGTGGTGGGCAGAAACAACGCGTGAGCTTAGCTCGTGCTGTGTATTTCAATGCTGATATCTACTTGTTAGATGATCCCCTTAGTGCTGTAGATGCACATGTGGGAAAACACATCTTCGACAACGTTGTGGGTCCCAGAGGAATGTTACGAAATAAGGTTTGATTAAATACCCATTAACTTGCTACTTTTATTTCGGGACAGTACATTTGAAACGTTTTGGCTTGTATACGCAAATTTTTGCGAAAGTTTATTGACTTTGCGGTCATAATCTGTCAACAGTGTAGTTTTCTTAGTGCGACCCTAACTTTTCCGGTTCGCAAAAACTTTGAAAATCGGCAAAAACATCAAAGACGCCGTAGTGCTTGGGTGGGGCAGGCAGATTTTGGAAAAATCGAGCTGAACAATAGGAATCACAGCGGCAACTGTCAACGCTTGTCAATAGAAGAAAAACAGAACATTTACGACACAATCAAATAAGCGTGCATCTCCTTCATTTTGCGCGCAGTACTTGTTTAAAATGCGTCTAAATGTAATATTTGTTACGTTTAGCTGTTCGCGAAAGACTTGCTGTGGTACCGTTGGATCGTAAAAGTCGAAAAATCAAAACATGATCACACAGGTCGAGAAGCTGACCACGAATAACATTCGTTTCTTTCATACAAGATGCTCAACAAGAAAAGCTGTTACAGATTTTTGGAAGAATAAAAACATTATTTGATAATCTCCAAACCTTCAATTCAACAGGACGCAGTTTGGGTTTTTACTTTCGTGCCCAACTGGTACATGGTATACTTTAGCCTGCTTGCAGGCGGTTACTGGGTGTTTTTATCGCGGAAAACCCGGTCCGTTCGCTAATCGGGCGCCATCTTGGATTTTTAAGACGCGCGGTCCCGGGGACGAGCGGGCGAGCGCAAAAATCGAGGGAGGGAGAAGGGGAGAGAAGAGAAAAACCGCCTGCTGGAAGACTAGGGCTTCCTCTGGACAAAATTTGAATCCCGTCCACCAGCAGACGGGGTTTCTGATTGGTCAGGAAACAATAGCTAGGCTATGATACTACAGAGCAGTCTCTTTAGAATTTGTCACACATTCTAGAATCATGGGGGACTTGAAAGAAGTAGTAAGCAAAGCGTTATCATTCTTGGATTCCAAGGGGAAAACGATCGTTTTAAAGGCCGAACAGGAAAAGGCTTTTTATAGCCTACTTGAAGGAAACGATGTTTTGGCAGTTTTGCCAACAGGTTTAGGAAAAACCATGATTTTTACGATGTTTTCTGTTGCTGCTCGAGAACGAACACTGCAGGCACCAGTTTCAGTATAGGTAATATCGCCGCTCAACAGCATAATCACCGACCAAATCGCTGATCTAGAAGGATTATGCAAAGCCGCAGAGCTTAAAGCAGACAACTTGAATGCAATACTGAAAGACCTGCCACGTTTTATCTACGCTTCGGCCGAGAAAGTCCTTGAAGAACGCTTCCTTCGTTTCATTATTTTAGTGTTTTTGTCCCAAGAGCTTTATTTCATTTCATCACCTTTGGTAACATATTGCATTTTAAAGTATTTCCTGCACGTTTTCCATCTCTGTACTGCTATTTTGCTGTCTTATATATTTGTTCGGAATGCATTATAAAATAATTTTTCCTTCTCACCTTCTTCCCACTTCCGCCGGTGTGTTCGCAAGGAGAATTGATTTCCGTGAATCTTTACAGTAAGCGGGGAACTCCGCATCCACAGCTTTTGTAATCGGACCCAGGAGTTCTGCCTTTATTTCTTCGTGCTTGAATATGGTGTTTGCCACCGTTTTCCAGTTTCTTTAGGAAATGTTTATAATAATTGATGCCGATTCCTTCCAGAAAGAACTTCTGCACTCAACATTGCCGTTCGGGTAAACAATAATAGTTTTGACCTGAGTGGTAGGCTTGTCCAGGAGGCCTTCGACATTCAGATGCGCGTCAACATTGGTCAAGTTCTCTTTCTCCTGACCAAAAGCCAACGATTTCTTGGCTCCGCTTGATCGTTTAGCAGCTTTAGAGGTGGGGCGTCTATCTGGTGAGATTGTAGTGGGAAGCTGCCTCTTGAATCTGCTGGGCGCGTCGCTACACTCCCCTTCATTCAGACCTCGTTCCGTTTCGGCGGTCTTCTTGTCGCTCGCCTCGGCGTTTGCCCTGTCGTCTTTTTCCACCGATTTCAGCCGCTTGTAGAAACGATACGTGTTCCTCAAATTCCTACCGCATGGCTTGCAAATTCTATCGGATAATTTATCTGATTTTGCCACATTGAAACCGAGCTCAGCGCATAACTGGCTCGAAGTTTTGTTCTCGAGACCTCGAGATTCTGGTTTGTCGCTGTACTCTTTCCTCTTCGAGATTGTAACTATATTTTCAGTAGAAATATACGCAACTCTTCCGTATCTAATAACTAGCTTGGTTCTGCAAAATGTACACTCTTCCTTCGGATTTTCGCGGCTTGCGCTAGCTGATTTTTTCGGTGTTTCGCGTAGCTCCATTCTCCATGACAAAAAAGTTCCACGTGAGTTTGACAACTTCAAACCACGCGGATTTGTTTTGGTCGAAGCGCTTGACAGTTTAAAAACGATGGAGCCTTTACTTGATTTTGATTGGTCCATAGCGAGTGCGTGACATGTCACCGTAAGCATCATGGTCAATGGGTTGAGACTCAACGTGGTACTAAGGTTCTCCTGGATCCGTGTGATATTATGAGTGAGTGGTCATCCTTCGTCACTGCAGTATTCATCTCCAAGACAGCAAAAGTCACCGTGTAGAATCCACAACATTCTCGGTGGCCAAATTATTACGATATGCGTAAGTTTTAGTCAGAACGAAACAGCTATCCATGGCTGAGTTACTCATTCAACGGGTAACTTCGTTTTGCTTTTGTGTAAGGTTCCCGACAAACTGCAGAGATGGTGTAGCGAGTATCCCATGCTGTGACTGAAAATTGACTCTCCTGTCCGGCAAACTGTTTCAACACTGCTGGCCTGCAAAAATTGTTTTAACGTGTTGAACTCTTCTAACATGGTCTGTAAATAACGTTAACAGTACAAGAGTTGAAATATGTTTGTTATCTCCCAGTTGAAAAACTGATTTATTATTATTTATTATTTAAATAGGACCCCGTTTAGAAAGATTTTGCGTTCAAAATGTACCCCGTTCTAGAAATAGGTCAATTTTTAATACCCCGTTCTAAAAATGGAGATAATTGCAATAGCCAGGTTTTTTAACGTCATTTCTTTCTTTTTTCGACTTATACATCCAAACACAACAATTCTTCTTCTACACAAATCAGCTACATTGAGTGAAATCTCCTTTAGATAATTAAGAAAAAAGGCTAAAACGTTTGGGGAAAAAGGTATCCACGTGTAATCCCCCTTTAAGGCTGTATTGCTAAGTAATCATGCAGCTTTGATTGACTATGTAATAAATAGATATATTTTAATCTGTTCACCAGAAGTAGGTTTCCTGTGTAGACACAATGCGGTATATTCTGACGAAATATTACTCCCCCGCTCGTCGCGTCGCGCGGAACCAAGCGCGCGTTATCGAACGCGTTATTACACGATAATTACCTTACAATACGCCTACTGCGCGCAGCAAGGGATGCAACAATTTGTTCGTTATGTATTTTTTTTAGTTTTAGTTAAGAAAACTCTCTATTAATAATTTCAAATGGCTGCTGACAATTTTAAACTTTTGTGCGTTTGAATATTATACCCCGTCAGGAGCCCATTATAATGGGCTCCTGGCCCCGTTCTAGGAAACATTTCTAAAATGGATACCCCGTTCTAGATCAGGAGTCCCAAAATCACGACCCCGTTGGGCGGCACATACCCGTATAGGTATTGTGGGGGAGTACCCCCCCGGGCATTTTCCATATTTAGCACTGGCTAATCGGAGGACGAAGCTAGAAGATCATGTGTTATGAAGAGCAAAATCAAGCTGGTCTCGCTACAGGGTGCTGGTAAACCGTTGAGTGGAAATAAAGTTTTGTGATTGCAAGTTGCTTCCAGTTTTATTGTAAGCTTTGCTGCAAGACTTGTTTTCCTTTGCGAATTTAGGTTCAACGATGTTAGTTAGTTTCGATCTGCAACAAACATTCACAAATCGCTCAAGAATTTTTTACAACCGATTTCATTCCACTGTGAAAGGAAAGGAGAGGTCATATTAAATTGCAAATGCTTTATTATCATTTTACGTTCATCTTGGACCACTTGTTCAACTTAACGTTACCACTTGTCTATAAACACATACAGATGTTTAGATGTTTAGGGTCTAGTCCAGTTGCAAGTTTATTTCAAGCTTTTCTACAAGAACTTATAGTTCCCATTATTAGTTTGTTACTTCCTTTAAAGTCTATGACATATTAAAGCCCTTCAGTTAGTTCTTTGACTCTGACGATGATGTAAATAATCGAAAACGTTAGGTATTTTTTTTTATTTTTGTAAGCATTTCACTGAAATGTTAACTAATAAATCATTTTGATTCAAACCTGGAGCATGAGTCTACTGGCTTAAACGTTTGACCTCTTCAGTGTAAAAAAAAAATCAAGACCACAAACACGCACCTTGCTGTTGTAAACGAACGCTTGTAAAAATATTCACGACTACAAACACGTAACTTGCAACTCTGTTGCTGGAATATGGACTTCTACCTTGATGCTGAGACCCGCGAGGGCAGACATAGCTCTCGCACATGGAAGTGCCTTGTATACAGACCATCAGGGACCTGTCATTTATAAGAGGGGGGGAGGGCTGGTGCAAATGGGGGGAAGGTCATTACATTTTATGCAACAAAAAAGGGGACGGTCACCAAAAATTTAAGCAGGGCCTTGGGGAGGACCATATCTTTTTTTGGTAAACATTGCTGTCCCTTGCATAGTAAGCATTTTTAACTTTAATAATGATCAACCTGAACAACCCAACAAGCCTGCATGTATGTCAACTGTTGCATTGAAAGTGCTTTTTATACATCAAACAAAGGAACATGCTTTTCTATGTAAAACAAGAGAAGCGGGAGGACCTTTTAAGTGAATGCTCACAGTATCTAAGCAAGACAGATTGTTTGAACCCCCCTAGAATGTGCTGTAGCATCCTGAAGACCACAGATGCAGGCCCTGGAGTGGGAATAACCAATACAGAGGTTCGCTTCAGGGACGCAGAAATTGCCCACATTCATTCATCTGATCGTGTTAACCGAATCCATCGTACCCCAGGGGACTCTGCTCAAAATGAAGCAGCGGGAACAAATGCAGCCATAGGTGATGCACTTTAGTAGATGGATCAGCATTGAGATGGGAATATTCCAAACCATTTGACGGCCTAACAATTGAGGAGATAGATGCACTATCAGCGAGTGAGTGAAGTAAAGGAAAAAGAGAGAGACTGCTTGGAAAATAATGCACGGCAAGTAGCCCAGAAGTTAGCAGCAATGGTGGATGATGAGCCAGGGCCTGCTGGAGACTTTGTTAAATGTTATGTTATGACTTTCAAAAAAGATCAATTTTTTTTCAATAAAAAGTATCTGATGCAATACACAGCAGCCACGACAGAGGCCAAGAGACGCCAGGTCCCGGGACCTGGAGTTACTTCAAGAAGATATATTCATTTATTGATACTCATTTCCAAATTGGAGAGATGTTTCTCGAATACCAGAAGGGGGTTTGTGAAATTTCCAGCGGCAAACTACGTGACTTTTGCAAGTGGAAAAGTGTTGTAGTCAGACTGAGCGCATTCAAAGGCCATTCCCTGATTATCAAAATCAAAGCCCTGGACTTCACTACATACCCATGCACATGACGCCAACAGACAACAGAACCACTGACGATTATTTGCCACGAGCCCAGTTAAGGAAAGCATATCATTCTGGTGAATGTTCTCTGGAAGATCTCGACAGCATTTCAAAATTCGCACAAGGTGTTTTTTGTATCAGAAGAATGTGAAAACATTTTTGGAGCACTTGAAATTGTTGGAGCTCAAGAAGGAAAAGAGAAAAAAGGAAAGACTGGAGAAATCGTCTGTTAAAGCTAAAATGACTTACCAAGACTATGATTGGGTTGGTATGTGCAATGATGGGACTCTAAGTAAGCAAACAGTGGCCGTGTTGGACAAATACCTACAAACCATCATTTGAAGTCCCATCCTTTGAAGAAAGATTAATTGATTGAAGTGCAAAGACATATACTGATGAATTATTTTAAAAAACACAACAACGCTCTTCAGTTTTTGGAACATGTTTCGATGTTTCAAACACCATCATCAGCATAGGCTGTTACGTATACAATAACGATCATTCTGTAAACCGTAGTATATATTCATTTGGCTGATGATGGTGTTTGAAACATCGAAACATGTTCCGAAAACTGAAGGACGTTGTTGTGTTTTTAAAAATAATTACAACACTTGTGCTATCAAGACCATTTGATACTGATAAATAATTTAACAAACTCGGCAACGCAACAGGAACAATTTGATAGTGGCAACGAGTTGGAAGAAGCCGCTCTTTCATCAGAGGATGAAGATCAAGATGAGGCGGTGGATTCTGTATTAGCAGAAATTGGCTCCTCAAGCTCTGAGGAAGAGGAGGAAAGTGACGAGAACGATTATGACAATTCCTCTCGCGTTCCTACCTGTACAAGATCAGGGAGGAGAGCAACACGCTTTCTGTTATGAACAGAACAAAGTAAATTGATCTCGTTTGATAATTCCTATCATGTCTTTTAGCGTGGGGAGGATCATAACTTTTTCGGATCACATGAGGGGGAGGGTTACAGTTTTTTCTGCAGAAAATTGGGGGAGGGCATACAAAAACTGCACCTGGTAAAAAAAAACTGCACCAGCCCTCCCCCCTCCCCCTAATAAATGGCAGGTCCCTCAGTTGTTGACATGTTTGTAGCCAGAGATGTAAGTTTCTGTGCGTGTTTCCATTTCGTGCGTTCCTGACGGTGTGAATTTAGCCCGATGGTTGAAACTTATGGAAATATGTGGACTCTTGAGTGCGTTTAAAAAAAAAAAGACTACTGCAATAACAACTCGCATGGAGATAGTTTATCAAGCGAAACGAAAGGGAGCCTGATTGCATAAGTGTTCTCAGGTGGGTTACGTGTTTTCACTTAACCCATGAAATCAATTATGGAGTAATACATTTTTACCAATTAAATCTTTTGCTCGAATTATTTTGAGCCTATTTTGTTCTAAAAGTCACTGACTTAATAACTCTTATCCACGGGCTGTACCTTGATGTGTGCTCACAATTAACAAGTTTTACTCACCTAATCAAGAATGAATTAATTTGTGATGTAAATTAGGACGAACAATATTGTACATAGCTTTTCTAGTTATATTTTATTTATGTTTTACATTTTTCCTCGCGAGGCGAGGAGGGCCGAAGGCCCTCCGAGCGTAGCGAGGTTTATAAATTTGTCGCGTGGGGATCGCGCGAGGATTGCTAAAGGGCGGTCAAATCTCGACCTGCCTATATATTTTTCGAACGTGTCCGCACAGTTGCCTAGCAACAAAGCCAAATAGCGACCGCTGACGCCGCTGACAGTTACCCACTCTCATGTTTCTTCCTTTCTTGCTTGCTGCGCTGTGAACATTTGCGTGGTGACATGTTTATTCATCGTCTGTGAATAAGTTACTGGACCAATTTCTGATGCAAATGAGGGACCAAGCAAAAACAGCAACCCCTGATTTAACAAGTGGCTGGAAATGCATTCCGGGGGAGATTTACAACTGAAACTCAGCGTGAACGCCGACTTGAAATTTAGCGCGTACAACGAAGGCGAAAGAGTCGGCGACAAACGGGTAGCAAACATCGTTTACCGGTAATAACCTAGGACAAACAGGAGACTGGAATATCACAGGCGAGAAATCTTAGAACGTAGACAACTTAGTTTAAATTTAGCTTAATAGCACAGCGCTACTACAAAACGAGATTCCCCAACAACGCGAGAATCGATACAAGGTCTTCGAAATTAGAACTCAGTCACACCGATTGAATAGTGAGAATGAACTCAGCGCCGGGGTACAAATTAAACTCTTCGAGAAAATGTGTGCTAAAACCGATCAGGACCGGCGACACCGACTATCAAGTGCTTCGACAAAATGATTTTGTGAGAGTTAACGAGAGGCGACAAAAATACACGATCATCATGAAATACTATTGCTAGAATAGCTTTCCAACGGGTGATGACTGAACAGATTCAATTATTTCCTCTCTCTACCATTATCTTTACTCTTGATGTACCAGTAATAATCAACAGATAATTATTTTTCCAAGTATGTTCAAAACCACAAATTACACAAGAGAAATTACTAGTAAATTATTTCACAAAGTAGGTTTCAATTCCCCAAACAGTGTATATTTGTGTATGAGCAGTAAAAGGAACTTGATTTTTAAGTTTAGGACGTTCCCGAGGAAATGTTTTTAAGAAATAATTCATATTGGATCAGTAAGAATTTATAAGAGTTTATGTTTTCCGTTTTGGATATTGACCCTGTTAATAGTTAAATAAATAATATTATTCAGATGGTTCAGAAAGGAAAATGTCTGTTCACAATTTGGATAGAAATGCACTCGCTCTGCTCCTAGCAGTTACCACTTAATGTGTAGTGGGGATAGGTACATACATGTAATCAGTATGTATTTGATGTGAAACGAAAATTACTGCTTAACATTAATTAAACAGTCAACCTTGCTCTGGCACTTGCTTAACACATTGACCCCTGAACCACCCGTAACCGCCCTTCTTTAACCACGTCCCTTGTACCACTTGTAACGTCATCAGTTTTAACGGTCCTGGACAACTTTGACAACTACCTTGTGCGGGGAGATGAGATCTTTCAAGCCATACTCAAATGAGCGCGATTCAGTCAAAAAGACCAGATAAAGACGCAAAAAACCGTGTAACTTTGAGCAGAAAATTCCAATGAAAATCTTGTCCCACTACCCACTGGTACTTCCTTCAAAAAAAAATTCACGATCCTCGAACGTTTTGCAAAATCTTTTCCCACCAAAAGGTAGCCTTGTAAATGCCCCAAAAAAGAAAAAAAAGGGGGGGAAAGAAAAGCAAAAGAAGCGGGTAGGGGAGAAAGCAAAAGGTAAAAGACTTTTGCTTTCTGCGCATGCCCGAACTTTGAAAGCTGTAATTTGGCATCAGGAACAAAAGCTAGTCCAGTGCTCGACTTGTAAACAACGCTTTGGACAGTTTGGATTCTTTTCGGCTAGACAGTGGCCTAAAAACGGCTTGACTCGCTTCGAAAGGCATTTTTTGGCAAAATGTCCAGGAGTCAATGGGTTAAACTCTTAAAATCTTCTCGATGTCACATTAAAGAACATCATGGAAAGGAGCCAGATAACATCGAGAAGAATTTTAAGATTTTAAGAAAGTGCCAGAGCAAGCTTGACGGTTTAATTTTTGAGATGCTTTTTATTAGAGTTAACATTAATTATTGATAATAATTTCATGCTACATAGAGTGACCAGCATCACAGCTCTGCTAGCAATGTACAAGCAAGCACCGAGTTCATGAGAATTGACATCCTGATCACCTTCAACATGATTTGTCTATGTGAAAGTTTACTTACTTCTGAAGGTTCCACATGCTATAATCTACATTCACCCTTTCCCTTAATTGGCCAATTAACTTGCTTTCCATACCAATTAACCCTTTAGCCCCAATGTAAACCTACAAATTCTCCTTACTGGTCTTCATACATTTCTTGTAGTACTAGTGCAGAGAAGTTCTTTCTTCTAACATTAACACTATTCATGTTTGGTGATCAATTCCTTAATTCTGATGACCAAAGTAAAGCATTATTATTACAGAGAGACGCTGATCACTGGGGCTTCAAGGGTTAATTTATTGTGACAGTTATCTAAAGTAATCCAATTTTTATAGTATGTTGGGGGGAATGAATAAACTTGCTACCACATCAATATGAATCGCTGTGCTTTGTTTGCCATTATTCTGGTTTAGACTCATTTTCATTTTTTGGCTGTAAACGAACAATTTTTTTAATGCGCTGCATCACTTTTCAGCAGAAGTAGACTCCTGCTATCTCAACCATTCAAGGGAAATAATGAATTGTTTTAGCTATTGACACTTGTCAATACCCAGTAAATAGAATAAAAACTGAACAACAGCATCTAAAGGAAACGGATGGGTTAATGTCGGAGGTAACATGCGTGCGGCTCCAAGTTGGAATTTGAACTGCATTTCTGATAAACCTACTCTCACCCAACCAAAATAAACAGAAACACCACTGCATATTGTCTTGGACAACAGCAATTTACCTTATGTCAGAATACAACAGTTAGCTCAAATTACACCCGGAAACTCATACCCAGTTCCTATGCATTAGATTTTAGGATGACAGGGGATTGGATGCAAGTTACATGGAAGCGACTGGGAACCAGAATGTCGATCTAAACTCCCATTTCGGGACCATTGTGGCCACCCATCCACACCGCCAGTTAAACCGAAATTCTATCCCTTTCCCACCCCTTGTGGTGCACCCTTCCCTGAGCTTCGCGAGGTTCTGCGAGTCACGTATTTTTAGTATACTGGCTCATGTGTCTCCATCAAATTCTATCTGTCTTCGTCACTAGAGTGTAACTGAGGCGTCATAGGAGGGGTTTGTCCTTTTATACCCGAACTTCCCTTTTAAATGTCAACAGCCATTTTGTACTAAGAGTCTTCACTCGTCACTGCGCAAGTTTGTACAAACTGCGTTCGTCGACCGCTGGTTAAGGGGAACGAGGACTGAGTACGAGACTGTGAGAGCGGTAGATAACCATACTCCTTTTTGTTCCTAGTGACGGGGGCATATGAATGCACACATGCACGTTCACCTCACATAAAGCCAAGGCTGGGATCAGGATGAGCAAACTGGCATGGGATGGCGGGACGGGACGGGACACATATTAATGCTAGCCTACTCTGAAGCAATTTTGAGTTTATTCTAAAATCTTGAACTACCAACGCCAGCAAAAGGCTGCGGGTGGCCCGGAGACGCTGGATCTTCGTTCCCCTACCAATCCCCTCCCCCTTCTTTTTTCGTTCTCGCCTCACTCTCTTCTCTTCATATTCCAAGCCACAGGTGGTGCCTTTTCTGGAGGCCAAATGAAGGCGGAACTGGAGCATCACTATGCATGGACCACGAAAGCTTATTTGAAAACCGAAGAACGAGCCGAGGATAAAAAAAACAGCTTTGGATCACGATTACTTTATTAAATCAAACAAAATGATTATCAGTCTTCTAAACGTCTACTAAATTCTATCCGAGCAAAACACAAATTCTGAAATCACATTTCTGTTTGTTTTTAAGCTACTTCTTTGCTCAGTTCACATCTGGTGCAGATTAATCTAGAATGGAAAAGAGAAGAATCTTAGATTACTGTCAAAAAGACTAGTACACCAAGGAAGAAGATAGAAGTGGTCGTCAATGTATGGAGGTGGTTAGTGCGCTGGACTTCAGATCTGAAGGTCGGTGGTTCGATGCCCAGTCCCTGCCATCGTGTTGTTTCCTTAGTCAAGAAACTTTACCTCACATTGTCTCTCTCCACCCAGGTGTAAACATGCGTACCGCCGACATACTGCTGAGGGTAACCCTGTATGGACTAGCATCCCATCCAGGGGGGAGTAGCAATACTTTCAGTTGCTTCATGCGACACAAACGGGTTTAAGCCCCGGCTGCGTGGGCCTGCTGTGGTTTGTGTGCGACTTTACCTTTACTATTACCTTTAACTTTACCTTACATGACCTCTACAAAAACGTGTCAAAGATTGATGAATTTTCTTGCAATTAATGATAAAAGTGTTTGAAAATCTTAAAAGTTTAACTTATGCACAAATAAAACAAAGTTCAGTAATCTGAAATAAAAATTTATGGACACATTCAAATACGGGAAAAATGAATCTTAGCACGTCAAAACTGTGTCTAGGAGTATACCAGCTGGTTAATTTGTCGTTTCTTACATCGATCTTCATTTAAGTTACCTACTTCAGTCTTAAAATACTGCTCTTGAAACCGAGTGGAATCTAAAAAAAAGGCTACTTTTCGGCAAACTGGCATTGAAACGTAAATGGAGGGGACGATGAGAGATTCAGAAAAGGATGTTTCTTAAAATCATAGAATCCCTACCTTTACTACACTGATGAAGTTCAGTTCTCCTCTCCTCTGGGAGCCTGAAAACGAAAGTAAAAGCATCGACACCTTATACCAAGGAGCATTGACTAAGGCCCTGATCAGGTTTGGTTCCCTCAAGAGAGGATAATCCTCCTTAGAATGGTGCTCAGGTAGCGGCAACCAAACGAGACTTTTTGACCGTTCCTATTCGACAAATTGGACATAGTGCCATAGCACACACCTACAGGGCTACCATACAGAGTATACACGGTCACGTACCTAGGCACTGGCATTAAAAACTGGACACGATTAGTTTGGGGTCGCCAAAGTTTACTTGTGGAATTTTCGGGGCTGGAATTCAAAAGGCAAAATAGACAATAGTATTGCAGTGTTCTTTTTGATGTAAGCTTAAGTCCAGTGGAGCCCCATCCTACGCCGACCTGCTTATATGAGTACTGCGTTATTACGTTATTTTTTCTCATGCTATATAGATGAAGGTGTTATCAAGTAATTAGTCACAAAATTCAAATGGCATTTTGTGGAGGAAAGAACATCAGAGGGCCGTATCTTGAGACCATCGATAACTTATATGGGGGCCCGAAGACTGTTTCATGTGCACAATATTCTTAAACAAAGACTCAATTTTTATTGATTTTAAAAGCTAAATTTTAAATCTTGATCATTTCATGGAACACATTGGCATCGGTTTGTACTAATAATTTCCTCTGATAGATAAAAAAAGCACTTCACAGGTTTGATAAAATAGCCATCGCTCCTGGAAGGTCATTGCGAGTTTCAAGTAACGTGCTTCCGAGCCGATAGAAGAGTGGCCGTTTACGAGAGGTGATGGCCTACGAAAGGATCCAACAATAGTGTTTTCACTACTGAGAAAATTTTTATTATTTTGGAAAAGTGGTCACTGACGGAAGTGGTCCCTTACGAGAGGTGGTCACACAGAGAGGTTTGGCTATATGGGATAATATATATATATTTTTTTGCCCCAAATGCACGAGATAGATTCACGATGTTCAGTGTTGCGTAGCATGATTTTTATATTTTTGTTCTCTCCTCACAATATATATTCTATGAAAAAAAGTCCAAAGAAGTGTTTTTACAGTACAACTTTATTATCATTTCATTGTTACAGTGCATCTGTCCCCTTTAACAAAATAAACAATTATAGTGATGAAAAAAAAATTTAGACGATTAATTACAATATGTTCACAACTGTCAGTGACATCTTCGGTTTTCTCTATGTAACTAGTTAGGCGTTTCTTATGTATTATTAGGCTGATATTGTCCCACAGCTTTTCAGTGTTAGAAGAACCGGTTAATACAGTACTTACGATAGCGTTCGGGATATCTCTTGTTAATAGAAGCAATTTTACTTCGGTATAATTTACATTTGATAAAAAAAAACTAATTAACCCTTGGCTTTACTTTTTCAATCATGATTTTTTTTCTTGGTTTTTTGCTTTTTTCTTCTTTTTTTTGTTTTTTAATTTTGTATTTTGTTTTTATCGTTTTTTATTTTTTTTGTTGTTGTGGACTACAACATTTTTGTTTTTCTGCTTTGTGTGGCTTCTTCTTCGTTTTGACATTTTTGTTTCCGTTTTCTTTTTCTTTTTTCGTTTGTTTGTGTCTTTTGTGTTTTATGTTTTTTCTTCTTTTTTTATAATGTTTTGTTTAGATCCATTCCGCTCCTTTTCCCTGCTCAGTCAATCATCTGGACGTCTCCTGGCTAAATGAAGGAAACAGAAGAAAAAAGTTACGAAATCATTACTAAAATAGCATTTGCAACATTTATACCTTTAAACTATTTGTTAAATTAAAGATTGTAATTAATGTTTTCGACCCACTGACATCCTGAAATCTTAGCACCTTTTGCATTGAGTCTTAAAAAAATTATCTTTTCTCGTTATCCCCTACCTTCAAACAACAACAACAACAAAAAACTACTACTTTGCTCCTCGTTTAGAAAAGAAAACTCTCTTTGGGAATACTAACATGTACAAATGGTTCAGTGTTTTCGTTTAATTTTAATCCCAGTCTTTTACTGGTTGTTTCACCGTTGTTACGAAAGTAATTAAAACTTAACAGCCCAAACCTTAAAACCCAAAGCTATCCTCATGACAAACTAAAGCTATCACTAAGCTGACTAGCCCTAAACTCCCTCATGTGCTTGCCGGTTCACTGCTAAAAGTAACGAGTGGCGGAAGTTTTTTGTTCGATAATTTCTGTCAAGCCCCAAACTTTGTCCACAGCTATGCGCGCTTACCTCATCCTCAGAAATGCTGCTCTTCTTGTCCTTCTTCCACTTCGTGTAAGCCCAGACTCCCGCACCAACAGCAACTCCAATAGCAACGCAAGCGATGATCAGCTTCTTCATCTTAAAATCGATTTCTTGTTAACTTCGTGCGCAAACCTCCGAGCAAAGAACACTGACTGCGAATCTTTTTCAGATACAGTGAACAGCAAAACAATGCCGTAATGGATAATTATAATGGATAATTAATAGGTTATTTATTACTTAAAAAGCTTCACGCGCGCGCGTGCAAGAGCCTCCCATGCGGACTCGTTCCAGTCTCTGCTAATTTGTTATTTAACGGCGATGAAAGGTGTGAGGAGAGATGACTCCATGATGAGGCTTGCAAGGGATGCTGAGAAGGACGAAAGAAAAGTAGGGTTGCACGCCGATTTTTGTTCCCTTGAAGGAAAGCGTTCTCAAATTCATCTCAACTTGAGAACATGGAGGAGAATTTTATGAGAACGCTTTCAGAACGTCGCTCTTAGAGCGACTGGGAACAACTCTGCCTCCCATGCCCACGCGGCCACATATCATTCTCACCGTCTGCGCGAACGAGTGAACACGATTTCCGGCATACATACACTTAACACTCATGCTAACACGAGACTGTCATTTATAGGCGCCCGTAAGTCATAAACGCCTTCGTTTTTTTTTCATACGCTTGTCATATCACGCATAGATGTTTTAGTTCACCAATTAATTTTTATTACGTCATCATGTTGCTGATAATTTGTTTGCGAGAAACGACAACGGTCAAAGTGATTTGCTTGGAAAGTTCGGTTTGACGTTTCTCAAAGTGACATGAATTAGAGTATCAAGTGAATACGATTTTAGACCACTACGCTCCCCGCCTAAAAAAATTCTCCTAAATTGAAGCAAAATATTATGACCATTGGTTTCAAAATCATAAAACGTACATTTCAGTTTGCTTTAAAACTCATCGAAGCACTTCTTTGCAATTAGAGTTCTTAAAAGAAAGTATCTGAGAACGTGCCAAAAATCAATGTGGTGGAAAATGACAACGGTAACCTTCGCCAATAATATTTAAGTAGTAGAAACAGAAACATGGAGATTTGTCGATTTGTTGTTTTCCAGAAAACAAAGTAGTCCCTTTTGAGCTCATTAACCATTTTTATTGTTTCACTATTACGCCGCGTTGATAACGCCATAAGGAAAGACAATTGTCAGTTTGAGCCCCCAACCCCCATTTTTCTCCCGCGTTCTCGAATCCCTTTCCCCTTCCCCCTAAGTTACGCCTGCTACACAGGCTACGTATCGTGTTTTTTGACGTGTGAGCCGTAACAAGGTGATTATCATTCAGGCTTTCCCTTTTTAAGTCTCTTTTAAATTCTCAATCCTTCGGTTAAGGATTGTGTGGAAAGTCAACACAAAAGAGAAGACGAAGCGAGATGCGAAATTGATGGAAGTATCTTGCGGAGTTTATTTACTCTTTTAGACGTAAAGACAAAGAAGATTATGAGCCCTCAAGCTTAAGAGGTCTTGTTTAAAATATTGAGGGGCATTTGAAGAAAAATAACTACCCGTGCCGGGTGAGCATCGTCAACGATAAACAGTTTGAATTGACAAGAAAATGTCTGCAGTCAAAGCATTTCTATAACTTACATCGTTTTGAGCTTTTGACTTGAATCTGTGCAACACAATTTGTCGTTAAACATGAATTCAAATCTCATCATTTATACGATAAACATAATAACCCATGGAAAGTACATGGGTACAGTATTTACGCACTCGTTGGTTTGCATCAAAAACCTCACTCGTTCGCTGCGCTCACCTCGTTCGATTTCCGATACTTGACCAACTTGTGCGTAAATACCGTACGCACACACTTTCCATGAAGTATTCTATATATATTCTATGAAAAGAAAGTCCAAAGAAATGTTTTTACAATACAACTTTATTTTCATTTCATTGTTACAGCGCATCTGTCCTATTTACTAGAATAAATAATAGTAATATAAAAAACAAATGATTGCAGAATATTCACAGTTGTGACATCTTTGGCTTTCTCTATGTATCTACTTGGGCGTTTCTTATGTATTATTAGGCTGATATTGTCCCTCAGCTTTTCAATGTCAGAAGAATTGGTTAATACGGTACTTTATGATAGAGTTCGGGATATATCTTGTTAATAGAAGCAATTTTATTTCGGTATAATTTACATTTGATAAAAAAAACTTATTAACCCTTGGCTTTACCTTTTCAATCATGATGTTTTCTTCGTTTTGTCTTTTTTTTTTTTTTTTTCATTTTGTATTTTGTATTTGTTTTTATCGTTTTTTATTTTTTATTTCGTTGTGGACTACAACATTTTTGTTTTTTCTGCTTTGTGTGGCTTTTTCTTCGTTTTGACATTTTTGTTTCCGTTTTCTTTTTCTCTTGTTCATTTGTTTGTGTCTTTTGTGTTTTATGTTTTTTCTTCTTTTTTATAATGTTTTCATTAGATCCATTCCGCTCCTTTTTCCCTGCTCAGTAAACCATCTGGACTCCCGGCTAAATGAAACAAACAGACGAAACAAGTTACGAAAACATAACTAAAATAGCATTTGCAACTATTAGGTTAGAAAGTTAACACACTTTATACTGTTTGCTTAGTGAAAGATTGAAATTAATGTTTTCGAGGCACTGACATCTTAGCACTTCTTGCATCGAGTCTTAAAAATGTTATCTTTTCTCGTTATCCCCTACCTCCCAACAACAACAAAAACCACCAGTGTTACTTTGCACCTCGTTTGGCAAAGAAAACTAAATGGCTCGGTGTTCTGTGGTCAATTTTAATCCCAGTCTTTACTGAATGTTGGGCCGTTGTTAATTTTGGTGGATTCAAAAATGAATTAAAACTTAACAGCCTAGACCTTAAAACTCAGAGCTATCCTCATGGTAAACTTAAGCTTAAACTAAAACTAACCATAAATTCCCTCATGTGCTTGCCGGTTCACTAAAAATAACGAGTGACGGAAGTTTTTCGTTCGATAATTTCTATCAAGCCCCAAACTTTGTCCACAGCTTTGTGCGCTTACCTCATCCTCAGAAATGCTACTCTTCTTGTCCTTCTTCCACTTCGTGTAAGCCCAGACTCCCGCACCAACAGCAACTCCAATAGCAACGCAAGCGATGATCAGCTTCTTCATCTTAAAATCAATTTCTTCTTAACTTTGTGCGCAAACCTCCGAGCAAAGAACACTGACTGCGAATCCTTCTCATGCAGATACAGTTAACAGCAAAACAATGCCTTAATGGATAATTAATAGGTTAATAGGCCATTTCCGAATTGTCTTGTGCCTCTTTTTCAAAGCGAGGCTTCGTGCAAAACTTTTCATATGATAATGAGTTTTATCTGCATGTGAATGAAAACTCATTTTCATATGAAAAGTTTTGCACGAAGCCTCGCTTTGAAAAAGAGGTACAAGACAATCCGGAAATGGCCTATTTGTTACTTAAAAAGCGTCACGCGCGCGCGTGCAAGAGCCTCCCGTGCGGACTCGTTTCAGTCCCTACTTTAAAAAAGAGGCGATGAAAGGCTTGGGAGAAATGACGTCATGATGAGGCTTGTAAGGGATGCTGAGAAGGAAGAAAGAAAAGTACTGTTGCACACCGACTTTTGATCCCTTGACGGAAAGCGCTCTCCTCAAATCATCTCAACTTGAGAACACTGAGGAGAATTTTACGAGAACGCTTTCAGAACGTCGCTCTTAGAGCGACTGTGAACAAGTCTGCCTCCCATGCCCACGCGGCCACACATCCTTCTCACCATCTGCACGAACGAGTGAACTCGATTTCCGGCATACATACAGATGAACCACATATAAACACGTGACTGTCAATTATAAACGGCCGTAAGTATGAAGTAAAAACTAAGTTAAGGTTATTTGAAAGGCCTTTCAAGATGAAGAAGGGTGGTGTTTTCAGTTTTGCAATATCCTCACTCATCGCAAAGTTATTCAAGTGTTTGTTTTATGCAAATTAGAAATTGATGATGTCATAAGTGGTTACAGCATTGAGACAAATCACAAAATGAAGAATATCTCGGGAAAGAATGGGTCGAGGAAACTGAAACGGCACCAATATTGTGCCTTAAGAAAGACACAAGCTGAGATGTATAGCGTTGTTGCCATGGCAATAATCTTGACCCAAGTCTCTTTCAGCTTTGAACTAAATATTACCATTTGTGACTCTATATCGAGTGAAAGAAGGACCTGTCCTAAACACACATTATGTCCATATGGTGCCTAGTTTCCTCATCAACAATTAAGGAGTGGACGATGTTTGTAAGGGCTAAAAGGGCAAATGTCATTCTTGCAAGAAAGAGGCCTGGAGCTAAGCCATTGTCATGGCAACATCGCCGTTTACATTAATGTGTGTCTTTTTTAAGGTACATTACTGGTGCTAAGTTTCAGTTACAATGCCTCTATATTTCACAGAGATATTCTTGGTTTTGTGATTTGTCTCCACACTGTAACCTCTGATGACGTCATCACTTCGTTTTTTTTTTAACTTGAATATCTCTAGAATGAGAGAAGACATTACAAAAAAGAAAACATCATTTTTCTTCATTTTAGAGGCTTTTGAATAAGCTCAACTTAGTTTTTACTTCATAGGCACTTAAGCGCCTTCGGCTTTTTGAATACGCTTGTCATATCACGTCTAGATGTTTTAGTTAACTAACTAATTTTCATTACGCCATTGTGTTGCTCATAATTTGTTTGCGAGAAAGAACAACGGTCAAGGTGATTTGCTTGGAAGCTTGGGTTTGACTTTTCTCAAAGTGACACGAAATGGAGTATCAAATGTGAATACGATGTTAGAACACAACGCCCAGAAACATAATAATCCTAAATTGAAGCAAAACATCATGAATATTTGTTCCAAAATCATAAAAGCTACATCTCAGTTTTCTTTAAAACTTATCGATGCACTCCTTTGTAATTAAAGTTCTTTAGAAAAATATCAGAGAATGTGCCAAAAATGCTCCACAAATGTGGTATACGTAGAAAATGACAATGGTAACCTTGGCCAATAATATTTAACCAATAGGGACATTACAAATTTGTCGAAGGACCCCTGAGCCAGTTTTCCAGAAATCAAAGTGGTCCCTTTTAAGCTCATTAACCATTTTTTTTTTATTGTTTCACTATCACGCCGCGTTAATAACTCCGTAAGGAAAGAAATTCACCAGTGCATAAGAAAGAGTGTGACTGTGGGAGTATTTTACGCTGTTGTCAAGGTTGGGCCTGTTATAGAAAAAGAAAATTGCCTATGATGAGCAAAGGCAGCCAGTCTCCCAAGAGTCAAAATGATCCCTTATTGTTTTGGTTTAGCTGTTGTCAAAGTTCGGCCTCATACAGAAACACAAAAAGTCACCTGTGAGTATTATTTACACAATAAGAATTTGTTAATGAGGAGAAGAAGCGGGATTTGCCAGTCAAACAGTGTGACTGTCAACACTTCGCTCAAGTGTCAAAGTTAGACCTCTTACAGAAACAAAAAAATAATTAATAGTCAATCGAAATTTGTTAATGAGCGCAGGTGAGGTAGTTTCCTGAAACAATCAAAATGGAAAATCTATCGTTTCAATGTTCCTGCGCAAATATCTCAATTTAAAAGGGGATTTGCCGGTCAGTCTTAACATGCGTTAGATAGAGTGCGACTTAAATATTTTTCGCAAGTATCAAGTGTTTCCCCTTTAATAGAAACGCAGAAAATTCCCTATGGATATTCAAAATAAATTTATGTGCAAAAGTGAGCAGTGGTATCTATTTAACTCGTTAACCAGTTTCTATTGTTTCCATAGTTACTCACTAAATTAAAGCTCGTTAATAACTGCGTAAAAACGAAAAAGGAGTGGTCGCCTTTTAAGAACGTTAATACAACAGAATTGTTCAATGAGCAAAAGCGAGGTCACTGGGGTCATAAATATTACTGCACCTCCGCGCAAAGCCAAAGCGCCACTTCCGTAGGTTGCTCTTATGGCGATATTAATACATTGTTCGGAGTTATGTTCATACAAGGGACACATCAGAAAAGTCAACGTGATTCGCATGGATATTAACCCAGTCTATGAGTATAATTCTCAGGTGTCGGCTCCTGCAGGAGTTGCACAAATACAAAACAACAGCAGTGAGATAAAATTCATGTTCTTTATTTCTTTCACACACGCGGTACAGCTTGTCGCCTGATTCACACCGTTTGCTATTAAGGTAACTCGAGATTATTATAACTGATTTAAGATCACGTAAAGCTATGTCCTCAGTTTACAATTAAACTAGGTGAAAAATTAAATCCTATAAGAAAAGTGATGGTTGTAAACGGTACAAAAATAACAAAGGTAAGAACTTACATCTTAGAAAACTGAAGGTTAGACGGATCTTGAAAAGCTTTATATGCTTTACGTTTTGTTGGGTATACAGAAATCAGGTCTTGGCATGAACGGAAATATGTGCTCTATAAGCTCTTTCTCTCTTTGTTGTAGTCTTTGCAGTTTGAAGCGCCAAACTGCGACCAAGTAATTTTTAATTTATTCTCATGCAACCTTAACACAAGCCAACCAGAAATGGAGGATAGCCAAACTAGTTCACAGGGTCCCTCGTCCTCCAGGAAGCCAACTCAAAGCCTTAATTGGTTTCCCAGAAGCAATTCATGAATTCTGGCTGGATAATGAAATCAATTGCACGCGGATCAATTTCAGCGTGTCCACATTTTCGTTCTTCGCGCTGTGAGTTGCCACGATTTTTATTCTATGTTCTAAGACTGGAGTATTCGAGGACATCTAGGTATTTTTATTTCACACCGTGACCCAACCCTTCAAATTCTGAATAATCCACGCTACCTTCACTCGTCGACAAGCTATCGATTAATTAATCACCTACTCAACAAAACACACGCATTACATGACAACCTGGAAAACGCTATTTCACTACTTCATACTTCATTACGCGAAGCAAAATTTCTTTTTCTACTGAAATGTATAAAAATAGAAATTTAGCAGTCTTTCCGTGATAATATATTCACGGATAATATATACGGCTGATATAGTAATAAATGAGCCTGAAAATATTACCAGCTAGCCTTTACGAACACGGAAACGAGGTTACCGAGAATCTGAACGAAAAGACTATCCTTGCCAACGTCATTGTATTGTCTCTTGCATTTAAGAATTCACCCGAAAAAGAAACAGCTGTAATACCTTGAAAGAAAATGGCTCGAAACTTAATTCAAACGATGCATACAAAACTTGCAGCATTTACAGAAGTTTGTATGGCTGGGTAGCAACTCTTTCCACACAGCCAGTGTGAAATAGCCCGTTTTGTAAAGTAATTATGTTATTCAATATTCAGCGAATTCTTCTTTTGCTCACATTTGCTACGGTAACTAAATGGAAGTGTCGCTATCAATTTATCTTATCTTTAAGTTCGCTAGAGTACACTTCCAATCATTTACGGTTATGAGATTCAAAGTCACTGACAAAATGAAGATCGTTCTATCTATCTCGTTTTCGTGCCGTTTCTGCTGAAACCGCACAATCGCAGGCTCAGTTGTTATAAGAGCTACCAATCTAAGTACCGCGTGGAGCATTGCAGCCCTGCTGTACATTATGAAGCTGAGTGTTCCTTATAATACCAGCGGGCTTTCCGTCAATTGTCAGGCCCTGCACACAGCCAGTCAGTCCTTTATGAGACATACCACTGTGAACTTGGAAACCAGATCCGTCTGAAAACACAGCGACAACAACATAAACATAAACATTCAAAAGAAAAGCTGTTACAACCTGTATCGTGATCTAGTAGCTTGGTAAACTCCATCCTTGCTTGAAGGTACGTTTTGAAAGGGTTTTAATTTCCGAATTTTTTCCGACAAGGTACACTTTTTCCTTATCCTACTTTATTGCTTAACCCTTGACTACTTTAGCTTGCGTGCAGACGCCTCCAATTTCCTTTGCATGAAGCAAAGGAAACAGGAAACTACTTTATCCTGCGTGTAACGTCTCCTATTTTCTTTCTCTGCAGGAACAATTAATAGGAGACTGCACGCAGCTACTGCGCAAGCTCAAGATTATCGCGTGCAACACTGAGAAGCGAAGGATCCTGGAACGCTAGTGAATTGAAATTTGAAAGTAGTACTCATACAAAACCTTGCACTCTTACTTTGCTCAGAACTTACCCAAGAAAAACAAACGAACTGTTCACTTGAGAAAAGTCTCAAAAAATAACAGACACAGGAACGCAATGCTTAATGGCTTTGTTGAAGTGTCAAAAGTCAAACGCCAACATCAGAAGGGAAAAAAAAAGAGATACAACAAGCGCTGTTGTGTTACCTGGTACACCACCAATGTGGAAGGTTCCACGCCGGAGATAGAAGCCGGCAGGTACAGATCCTCGCACAGGAGCGTGTTTATCTACTTGAAACTCAACACCACTGTTGTTCCTTTTGACAACGACTTTGTGGAATTTATTATCGCAGAGATGGAAAGAAGCGTTATACTGTCCGTCTACCGGGATAGCCGGATCAGTCCAGCGGATAACGGAAGAGTCACCCCCTTCAACGTTGAAAATGAGAATAATCTAAAACAACAAAGCAACAGGTTAGTGGAGAGATTGTAAGGGGATCAAGCTATTTTTAAGTCTTAACAAGATCTCCCAAGAATGATCACCAACAGGAAAGAATTTCCTAACCGTTGTTGACAGATGCCCGTTATACAAATGGAGCCGTTATGGGGTTAAGTCAAAATTCATCTAGGGTATTACTCCCCCCCCCCCCCCCAAACCGTATTGTATACTTCTCCACAGCAAAGTTACCCTCGAAATTTATTAACCGCTGTCTATTTATGCACCCGAGTAAAAGTGAAAATGAGGAGAAACATTTTCACGTCTAGACCGGAAACAACACTACAATTCACAAAGCAATCAAGCCTCCAACCACCGACTTGTAGATTTTCCGACCGAAAATCCGATTAAAAATCCGATTCGTTAACTTCTGCACCAAAGGCCCTCCACAGGCATTTAATTCGGGGAATTCCACGAATTCATCCAGAGATTGAAAACTTAGAACCACCTTGATGAGCATAAAAAGAAGCATTTCAACACTCCCGGTTTAACTTCAGGCGGACATTATTAACATAAATGGGGAGACCAATCTACATAGCACAATAAAATCCTTCCACCACACGCTTTAAGGAAGACAGCGATCCAAGATACAGCCCAACATTGTTTTCTTACCTGTCCATACAGCTGCTCCAACGTAACGGATCCAGGCCCCGAACTGTTGGTAATGGACAACAGGAGCCCGGAACGAGTGGTGGTACGGAATGTAATTTCTATGTCTGTTTTGTGGGGCAACGTGTAGTTTGAGTCTGCGATAGAGGAAGAAGAAACGTAGTCAGTTTTACAGCTAAATGTGGTTTATTTCTGTTCTACTGTTTAAACTTTGCTTTTTTTGGCATGCGAGCGAGCCAATGGGGAAAAATAGACAAATCAAGTAAGCCATTGAGGTTTGAATTTTGTGTTTTTACCATAATTGATGTCACCATCGCCGCCGAAGCCAGCCTGTGACTGTATCTCGCTGTAACATTGTTTGTAGGTGTATTTAGATCTATCCTCTTGCCTGTCAGTCCTAAAAAATAAAGCGACACGATACGTGTTAACTCAAAGGACATTGCAAGCAGGGTTTTAGCCAAATAATGAAATTAAAAATTAAAAATTCATAAAAAGATGGACTCCCTAGGTATGCCTTCCAAACCCCCGTCTGGCTAAAATCATTAAGCCTGCGTACAGACGCACGTTGCAAAGAGAAGGCTAGTTATTTACAATCCGCGCGTTGTACCGTGGCCAATTAAACAAAGCTTTTGATTGGATAGTTATTTATAGTCCACGCGTTCTACCGTAGCCAACAAAACAAGGCTTTTGATTGGCTTTTGACAGCTTTTTGATGGATTCCGGTTTACCTACCAATGAAATTCAAGAACTATGACAGCAGGAGTCGCGAGCGGGAACATAAAACTTGGGCACTCCGCAAAAAGTCATCAGAATCTAACTGGCAACGGAACCGCACTCTGAGGATCTCGGCGGAATTCGAAACAATATTGTTTTTCCTTCATTGATCTCTACCAAAACTTAACTTTGGCACCTTGAACGGGTTGCTTTGAAGCACTTGCGATTAGCAACCATTGTGAGCAAGAAAACTTTGGTCCAGAGATGCAATTTGTGACCTCAAGTTTTGAACTTTAATGAGAGAGCAAAATGTTTAAATGCATAACAAAATTTCTAAGTTGTTATTCAAGGTAAACGTTATACTTTCTTACCGAGGATTGAACGTCTTGATTTGGGACATGGCGTTTTGTATGGAGAGAGGACCAAGGCATCCAATGAAGCCAAGTCCATTGGTCTGTTAAGACAAACACAGTAAAGTAAACAATTTATTACAATTTAAGAGACTGGGATTGCTCTTCCAGTGGCTTAAATTTAACCAAGACTAGTCATCACACAGAAAACAAGGGGCACATTTTTGAGCGTGGGTCCAACGGTAGCCTCCAACGCAGTCGTTCCTGAGGTAGTTGTATTACCCTTCCCACTAAAGGACTCTCGCTTGCACGATCAAGTTAATCCTTTTCCCCTCCCCAAATACACACACAAGAAAAGAAGAAAAGCAGAGAATTTGGGAAAAAAAATTCGAACAGTGTCAAACTTATGAATGTTACAATTTTCACTTATTTATTTCTCTTCTCAGGCATTCAAAGTCAGGCGACGTTTGGTTGAAAACAAAACAGCATTTATGTAGGACGTTGCTGAGTTTTACAAACCCACTAGACAATTAATTAAAAAATACAGTGTATCTCATTTCGTATGCAGTGTTACCTCTAGTGGAGACATATTAATGCCCTCGGGTACCCCTCCATAGTAGAAGGGACTATTGATGACCAGAGAGGGTTTCTCTTCCCCTACACGGTTATTACTGTAGTCTTTATTAGACACCAACATGGCACCAAACTGATTGATCCTCAACAGCCGAACCTGGTCGAAAGAAAAACATCTTTACATTAACTAGATTGATCTGAACGGCTTTAAGTTTAAACCACATAAGCTTAAAGGCGTGGCTATATCTTAGCAGATTTCAGACCGATTTTCATTGTGATTTGATTTGACTTCACTTGACTGTAACTGGTAGCATAATATAAAACCTGACTCGTAAAAATACCAGTCATATATCATGCAGTTTTTCAGTAAATAGTTTATTAAACGACAATTTCCTCCCAAAAATGCTCTTAAGACCCTAGTGAATGGTTTCAACATTTGCTTCAACGTTCGCTCATCTTTGACAGGTCTTTCAATACTGTCAAGACGTGTAGCGATATATAAAAAACGGCACCCTTTTAACATGGTATGCAGTTAAGCAATTGCAAGTCTGATTCAAAAGGACTCAACATTGGTTCAACAAATACTGAACGAAGGTTTAAGCAAATGGTGAAAACGTTTTATCGGGCCTTTAAATGTAACAGTGGTTTCTGAACCATGTAATTATGAGGAATAAGACGGGTCTTACTGAATACACCATATTATATAGACAAGAGTGTTTTACTGGAAAATTGACCACTCATAAAGCTCATACGAAACTACGCTCGGGACTCGAGTGGCGCATTTTCCATATCCTCACTAGTGAGGATATCGATGACGTCGTTTCCCGCTTTGAAACTGTTGTTTGTGCGAAAAAACTCCTGTCTATATAATAAAAAGAAAATTACACGGCGGCTTGAAGATATGACTTTTATTTTCTCGTGGTAAAAAACAATATTTTACTCACTCGCTACGCTCGTTGGTAAAATTTTGCTTTTACCACTCGAAAATGAAAGTCATATCTTCGCGCCGCCGTGTAATATCCTCTATATATTTGCTTCTCACAGAATGCTATATCGTTTAATATCCGCGTACCGTATACTCGATTCCGCCATCAGAGTAGTTGCTGAATTTGCTTGCCACCCTCACAGTTCCAAGGCCTGCATTTTGTTTAAAGACAAGGCGTCCATCGACGAGTTCCAAGCTGATAAAATGAGTGGGATTGTCCAGGTCATTAGCTGCATACAGTAGAACTCCATTTGGTACAAGAGAACGGAACCGTACTGAAATCACAAACCTGACAAGAAATACGCTGTTAGCACTCTGAAACGAAGTGAATAAAAGAAAATAACTTAAATTAGCTTTGGTTTTTCTTCAATACGCTCTGTGAAGATCCAGAAAGACGTGAAGGCCCGTTTTCACATGTGATTTTTGATGCGATTTTTGTCGCACTCTCAAATGCAACTTTTTTCGCAAGTGTAAACTAGCGGCGATTTCGCTGACGTGTTTTCAGATACTTGCTAAAGACGTCTCGGCTAATGCTCAAGCCTTCCTTAAAGGAGCTACGTCATGGATAACGCATCTTGAAAAAACTGGCAAGTTTTTTCAAGTTTGTCATTCGTAATCCGTCTTAATCTTCCTCAGTCGCAACCATCATTGTTTAGTTTTGGTTTATTATTACTTCTTTGGTGTTTTTCTATCTTGGGAAACTATTATTTTGAGGTTTCCTTCAACGAGAAAATAATTTTGTCAGATCAGAAAAAATGAATGAAAGCACCGTGACATAGTTCCTTTAAACTGATGAAAAAGCTTTTTTTTAACAGTCGCACTTCTTTATTTTATCATCCAAGAACTACCTAGTACGGCATAACAACCTTTTATTGAATTGGTCACATCGTCCCGAGACTCAATTTGAACCATAACCATTTCACAATATGTTTTACTTGTCTTACTGTGACTATCGATTCCAAGCAACATTAAACGGCTGCACGTGAGTTGAAGTCCAGTTTGTTAAGGGATGGTTTTGAATTACGCTCTAACGGTCACCAACAAACAGGGACACATGAAACTAGAGGAAATAACTTCGAAAAAAATTAACTTCAATTTCACTTTTTTGTTTGTTTCGCTTTATCGTACATTGTGGCCTCTCAACTCGGTATTTTTGTTTTGAGCCAAAAGAGCATAATTTGAAATTCGCCCACTGAAGAAATGTTTAGTAGTCTTTAAATCAGAATGCTCACCGGTCTCTTGTTAAGTTCAATACTTTAGCACTTGAATTGAAGGCGATATACTCGGAGCCTCCGAATCGAACTTCGTCTCCTCTAGATCCATTCCGCAGGAGTGGGTACGGGGCACCACAAGTAGGAGGTGGAAGCGTGGGGGGAGGGGTGGTGGGCTCGGCGGTCGGTACAACAATTCGTTCAGGAGGCACCCCGGCTAACGACACATACTGGCTTCGTCCTGAGAAGATGTTTATAACTCTGAGGAAAGACGTAAAATCATTAATTTTGTATTACAAAACTCGAGTAAGAGAACAGAGAACTAAGTATAAATAACAAAAAAAAAATTAATTAATCAGTAAACTGCACTTAGTCTGTCACGAACAAGAAAATTAAACCCGCAATGTTTTTCCTGAATAGCTTTGTTAGTAACAGCAATGAATAGTCCCTGTCATTCGTCAAAGGTCTAAATTAACTTATACAGCTTCTTGTTACTTTTCTTATTGCTTACTTTGTGAGGCGGGAAAGCTTGAAGGCAATGAACGACAGAGCACAAAAACCACTACAAAGGCGATAACAGAGGTCTCCACAATTGATGTTCGGGTAGCCAGTATTTGAGGCACACTATTCTTACCTCTGTAGTATGCACGTAACCAGACCCTGGAAAATCTAACGAGGCTTAATAGTATTCAGGCAAAGTTTAACGTAGCAAATGCAAGTCAGCGGCTCCACAGATACGGGGGGGGGGGGGGGGTTCTAGGGGTGCTCACGAAAGCACGCATTCTGTTAGCTGTTCTGTTTTTTTACTTGAACTGTGAAACAAACTTACTCTCTGTTCAGTTTAAGGTCCTTCATGTCGCCTTCAAACGGGTTCATAACCGGGAAAGGTCTAGGTATGAATGTACCACTATCCACACCTCCGATCCATAGACTGCCGTTCAGGCGCACTGTACCCAAGGTTAACCCATCAGGAATCGATAAAGCGCGGCCATCAAGAACTACACTGCTCCTGTCAAAATACAAACAGAACTGTAAACAAAGATACTGCGCAACGTAGACCTTTAAAAACCTCTCCCCTTCTGGGATCCAAACTTAAGTAATGTGATCGGCTTCTTTTGAGATTGAGAGTCATTCAAAAGAAACCGTTAATGGGTTCTGGTGCCCTTTATAACGAAAGTGCCCTGCAGTCGGAAACAAATCTACCATTCTGGGACTCTGGGAAGCGCTAAAGAACTAAATAAAAATAAAGGGTTCCGATTTTACCTAAAAACCCCTGACGGCTACTTGTTAAAGTTAATTCAGTCTGACACAGCCACGGTAAACTCTACTAACCCGACTACCCCAGGCTCAATCTTGACAGTATGGTAGGCGCCATCGTTCAGTGTCTCTCCTTTGCTCATAACAGGAATGAATGTCGATGTGAGATTTGAAGTGTAGATCATATAAAGGTTGCCGTGAAACAGTGCCAAATAATAGAAGAACGGATCCTAAGATGGAAACCACAGTAACGTTAGACTCTTATAATTTTCAACAACACATTTTAGACTCATTGCGTTCCACGAAGGAGAGCGCAATCCTAATCTTGTGTTGGGTGTCCTGTGTCATACAGGCGGAAAAAATCAAGTTTTTCTCTGTTTCGACACCGACAAGATCGAAGCGCAACCCACTACCCATCCTGCTTTGTATCGTGATCTCCATAGTTTTTACATTTCAGCTCGCGTGTAGGATCTGAGGAGAATAGGATGACTGCTTACAGTCTTACATAATGAGTTGCACTCTTAAAGCTACGGTGGGACTGTCAAAAAGGGTCGCACTCGAACATCCTCAACTAATCTTTGATTACTACAAGTTTTCGCATTTGTTTTGTTGTTTTATTAACAGACACAGACTTTAAAAAGGGAGTTGGCCGTCCACGCGTGTACGCGTTTATTCGTTTTCGCCGACCACGAGCCGGCGATTTAAAACATTCGTTTAAAGTGACATGTTACCATGTCGTTACCTTCTCCTTCTACAATGCCTCCGTTTTCGATCGTTTCCGTGAGGACGGAAGGCCAAACAGCCAAAAAATAGCCGTGTTGTCCTTTACTCTCACCGCAGATAAACGATAGCGATACCTCTCGCTTTATTAATATCTCCACTTTGTCAGAGTTTTTAAATTCACCCCTTTCCGGTTTTTTGATGGTTTTTAATTGTGGAAGTGTGGAAGGAGGGGCTGACTGTATGTCTCCGTTGTCAAACTAAAACTACTGGAAACGTACACGCGACTTTAGAAAAGGATTTTCACAAAAGGAAAAAGTTTTTAATGTTACCTCTCCGCTATACACTAGAATACCACTGGGGGACAGTGTCTTGAACGAGAAAGACAGCGACTTCATTTCTGGTTGACCAGTTTCCACGGCAGCGTAACTCTCACCCAAGAATCGAATACCTTGTTCAACCTAAAACAATACAGAAGCAAAAATGGATCAGACAGGGCGATTTTGAGTTTCTGTTGTATTGCCTATCAGTTACATGTAGTTTTACTAACATAGGCAACATAATCCAAACAGTCAAAGGGGGCATGTTGGCTTTCTCCTGAACTATAAAGAACACAACCGAACCAGTCTTTCCTTGATCTACGCGCATTACATGTGTTTGGCACCGGTGGCATTTTTTACCGCTCATTTCGCATCAGTTGCATGGTTTCCGGTGCTTATCATTGGCTGCATACTCTCCCGCGCTTGAAACTGGTTTAGTGCATGTTTTCCCGCGCTTGAAGCCATTTCCACCACGCT
This sequence comes from Siderastrea radians, assembly GCA_964017195.1. Classification (NCBI taxonomy): domain Eukaryota; kingdom Metazoa; phylum Cnidaria; class Anthozoa; order Scleractinia; family Rhizangiidae; genus Siderastrea; species Siderastrea radians. The sequence continues at coordinate 37,702,760 of OZ024889.1, read as the reverse complement.
TTTGGCTTGAGTGATCAGACAATTTTCTAGTGGCCTGTTTCTTAAATACACAACTCAATCTCTTACCCTGGGAAGCACTTCAGAGAACTGCACACCCTTGAATGACTCGGTGTAGTTCGCACTGCTGAGTGGTCGCTCCATAAGCGCTCCAGAACTGCTGATGTTAATCCGCCTTAGAGCTCCCGCAAATGAAGAGCTTACAGGAGCATTAATGGGGCTGCAAGAAACCAAGACATAGTTTAAGTTTAAGTTTAATGATACTTTATACCAACTGTACAATAATATAACACATGAGATAAATAAATAAATAAATAAATAAATAAATAAATAAATATAAGTACAGTAGGTAAAGGAAAGCGATAAATTCCCATATAAAAACTGCTCTCCCAACTAAACGTTAACTACTAATATTTACAAGATTTTGAGAAAAATATAAAATTATAATAACGTGTAATAAAAGAAGAAAAAATGTGACAAAACCAAAATCACATAATGCAGGGCTGACAAAACCATATTCGAGGTGGAGTTTTATTGGTTTTCGAAATGGAATGGAACTCTTTAGTGTTTAAATTATTTTTCCGGATATTACCTCCGACCATATTTGGGATTTCCTCAGCAAATTTTAATTGGTCATTGTTCGATTACGAGCTATTATTTGCGGTTCTGCGTAAACGGTCGATATGTACTGGGTTAACAATTAATCTAAGAGCTAGGCCAGGTAACTCTGAACAGATAGGAACTAAGAGGCTAAGTAGCAGTAAATCTAAGCCTCGTACATGTACAACCAAGCTAACCTGTTTGGGTTCTTGCCACCAAAGAGCAGCGCTTGTCCAACTGGGAGATAAACAGGTGTGGGTGTGGATATTGAATTGTAATCAACTGCTCCACTGTCTGACGGACCAACAGGTCTGACCGTCAGACTGGCATTTCTCAGACCGCGCACCACATGCACCCTGTACCAGCGTCCATTGCTGTACGAGCTGAGGTTACTTTTCACTGTGTAGGTGGCATTGGCTGTCTTGAAGTAGAACGCTACTCTGCTCTCATTCAAGTACACTCCATACACGTAATTCTGAAAAGGGAAAAGAAATCTCAGAATCAATGCAATGCCTTTGGCAGGTAATTTACTAATGACTGCGAGAAGCTAAAAAACACATCTATGTTACAGGAAACCCAACAGTAATGCTTTGATTTTGAAGTCTACAATCGATAGATCAAGGATAGATCAAACTACGGACCAACTTGAAAGCGAACACATTACACTAAACTCGACCATTATCTTTTGAATTGTAGAACATTACTCCAAACATTTCACGAATGCGTTTGGTAGTAACAATAGCTCAAGGCCCAGTAATACGGGCAACATATTCGTGCAACTTGTCGCGCAACAATGTTACGTGACAATGTTGGTGAAGTTGAGATTGCGCGTATTACCACCTTCTCGTGCAACCCATTTTCATGTTGCAGACGTCGCTGTTACTTTCTGCGACACGAAAATTGGTTGCGAGCGGAGGTAGTAATCCGCACAACAAACCATCTCAACTTGCAATGCAACACTGTTACGCGACAAGTTGCACGAAAATGTTGCCCCAGTGGCATTTGCTTTTGAAACTGTCACAGTTCACAGTGTCACTGCTTTTTAAGTTGTGGGAGAAAACTGTACAGGTTCGATTACTTATATGACGCTAAATATTATTTCCATTTTTAAATGTCAATTGATAACACTTGAATGGCCCAACGATACCACTAACACAACTAGAAAGTTTACTGACCTGGCCGTTCAAAACACTAGTGATAAAAGCCGTTTTGAGGAATGTTCTGAATTCAAACTCCATTTCAGACTCGCCAGTTATGTTAAAGTCTCCCATCTTCTGCTTCACATGACCCTCTGGTATTCCAAAGAAGCTGGTACCGGGCAGAACGTCCATCTGTACAGGAGGCCTGGAAATAAAAAGAGGTCTCATAAGGTTTGGTAACACGTTTTCTTACAACTACTGCTGCAGGCAAAGCGCTTTCACCGTGCTCATTCACGGCACAAATTGCTTCATGCAAATTAGCTTGCATTGCAGGCGCTGCGTGGGGAGGGAATGGGCGAGGGTCTTACGGACTTTGCATTCGTGATTCTCCCTTTCCCTTCCCTTCTGGAGTCTGCCACGCAAGCTACATAAAAATTAAACTTGTGACTCACTCACTCACTCACTCGATCGCAGATTATTTTACCTTCTAGAGCAGAAAGATCTGTTCCCCTGCACCTTGACCGGATCCCACAGGTTTAGAGGCTCTTGATTCAGCACAACATTATCAATGCAGCCGTCGAAATACCGGTCAGTTTTGTTTACCTAGAACAGCAAAACTTGATTTAAACTTTGTGATCAGCAAGGAGAAATCTTGTTTGTTAGTATTATCAGCAACAAACAATACTAACACTAATATGCGAATAATCGCTGTTTTCCGAGGAAGTCCATAGAGAACTCTCAGGACTTGTGAAGTTAGGACTTGCTAAATAGTTAATTTTTTGAGGCCACTGGCAGGATTTATACTACGATTTTCAGTTGAGTAAGGCACGAGAGAAATTTGGTCACAAAGTTTTAACGTTCAAGTTACCTTGTTTTCAAGGGCATCTTGTTCCGTTTCCAAGGGAGACTGCATGAATCGATCACATCTGATAATTTATCGCGCGCTTTATCGCTGAATGACAAAGTCTCTCTTGGAAACGGAGCAAGTTGCCCTTGACAACATGGTGACTTGAACGTTAAAACTATATGACCAAACCTCTCTCGTACCTTACTCAACTGAAAATCGTAATAGTTGTACCTATCATATATTATTAACAGTAATCACAATGCAAACGTTTCATCACATTAGCTCCATACCGACCACACAAATCTGCAAGAAATTTGATGGAGTTTTCAACGCAGAAGCAATTAAATTCAAGCTCAAAACTGGCCCAGATAGAGAGTGATTTTAAGCCCACTCTCAGAGTTTAGCGCTTAGTAAATTGGGTTCAGTGACTGACGGACCAGATATTTGTTAAGCCACAATTACTGCACAGAAAAGTACAAAAACAGCTATCGGCAATTGTCACTCACCATAGCACCATCCGGAAGGCCTCCTATGTAAAGGCGATCATGTGGCGCAAACTCGGTGAACAGAAGATCTGCTATTACGTCTGTGGCACCTTCATATGTGCGGCTAAAGTTTGCACTGTGATCTGTAACTGTCAACCTTCCCTCCTTCTCATATCTGCAGATGAATTAATCACAGAATCAATCAATCAACAAATCAATTAGGGCCACTAGTTCTTCAGTTGATATACTGTCAAGTGTTGCTCTCGTTCAATAAAGTTAATAATTACTATTATTAATCAAGCAGTCAATCAACCTGTCAGTCAAGCAGTCGGTCAGTCAACCACTCAGTCAAGCAATAAATCAGTCAATTAATTTCAATTATTTCACCAGTCAATTTATCAATCACTTGTCTTGGTCAATCTTGAGTGACTCGCTCAGTCAAACAATCAATCAGCCACTAACAGCAACACCATATTTAAGAGAACAATAAAGGACAAGCTCAAGATTGGGGAAAAAATCAAAGAAGCCTTAGGACAGAGAAGCCAAAAACCCAACTTCACTTAAATATAACAAACATGACGATAATGTTTTTATGTAAAACGGTACTCAACAAATGACACGAAAATAATAAGAAGAGATGATTAACGATATCAACAAATATTGTTAGACTGGTAACTGACCGTGTCGCGTATGCGGTGTACCAGTGCCCTGGCCGCACCCTCACTGCCCAGTTGATGATATCAATAGGCCTTGTACCAAGATTGTACTGGAACTTGACGAATGATCCACTCTCTAAAGTGAGAGCCACGCTTTGAGCCTGCATTGAAAACCACGACATTTAAAGTGATGATGATGATGATGATGATGATGATGATGATGATGATGATGATGATGATGATGATGATGATGATGATGATGATGATGATGATGATGATGATGATGATGATGATGATGATGATGATGATGATGACGATTTTTAAAGCACATTGCAAGGTGTCTTTTCCTAGTTGTTGTCACTTGGTTTCACGGGTGGGGTTTACACAGGCACTTGGCAACCTATTCTAAATTTGTCACGTTACAAGAGTGCCAAGAACAATGGCGCTTAACAAAGCAGCGTCTCTGCTAAAATCTTTGGGATCAATCAATTAGCAAACAGGATTACAACATCAAAATATACATGTTCTTATCACTATCTTAATTAATCGGACAGTTGTAAAGACAATGAGCTTACATTGCTGCTGGATCCATCAGACAAGTAAAATAGCGAGCCCCGGACACGTGTAGCCTTGAAGTCCACCGATATCTCAGTGTAGATTGTCTTGTTTATCAAGCGAGACGTCGGACGATACTGTACAGCGGTGCTGCCTTGAACTTTCAGAGCAAGACGAATCTGGGACGCAAAAGAAATTTTCACATGATAAGCGGGTGCAATGCGAACTGGAGTGCTTTCTTTTTGTATATAATCAGTACTTAGTGTTGTTTAGGTCGGAAATCAAATGGAAAGGTTCAACTGCAGTCCAGTTCTATCGAAATACGGGAATGACCACAAATTTTGGTACCACTTGTCAAAGCCAAAATACGACAGCTTGACGAAGGAACTCACTGATCCAAATCGCTTCAAACTTAATTCTAGTGTAAACAAAAAGAGCGTCTTACTGGGTAAAGTGATTCTCTACGCTTGACTTTCTCCAAAGCTTGTAAGGAGATAGACTAGAAATGTTTGAAATTCGATGGCACTTCGGCTGCCACTTGTTATGTTGTCATGCACTTAAAATGTCCCAAACATTCATAGTTTGTGAGATTTTCTACCTTGGCAACATATTCTCTGGCTCTCGTCAGCTTTTCCTCGAGTGCAGACATATTCTGTCTTAGCTGAGCTTGTAAATTTGCCGTTATGTTCTTGAGTTCATCTGCTCCCTGCACCGAGCGTTCCACGCCTTCCAATGATTTACTTGCATTTCGAACTGAAAGAAAGAGATTCGGAAGAATTTCTTTGTCTTCAAACGATAAAAATACTCAAAACGAAGAACAGTTCATGATGTGGAGGATAGAAATGAAATACAGAAAGGGCCACTTGAAACAGGGATGGTATTATTTTTCCGAGTTCAAGTCTTTCTGACATCTTGGCACTGGGGCAGAGACACCATCTATAAACCTCACTAAAGTTTGCAAAACGGAAAAACTCAAAAGAAATTATATACTGACGACAAATTAGATGGTGAAGATTAAATTAAATTGGTATAATAAAACGAACACCCTTCTTCGAACTGTCAATTCAGTTGCTAGACTTACCACAAGTTGACGTTTTAAAGGGACACTGTCACCACTTTTAAGGATAACTTTGAAAAGCTAACAGACGCATTCTAATCAGGGGAAACCCAATAATACTGGTTGAGTTTGGTTTAAAACTATGCTTCCAGTTTTCTGAGACTATATTACGTGTGTTTGGCAGCGGATCACTAAGATGGAAACGGATTGCAACTTGAAAACATCAGGCTGATGTTTTCAAGTTTTACCTTCGTTTTTTGAAAAAATCGCCAGAAACTGACTATGGTTTGTTCTTCCTTTTGAGAAAATCATTTGATTTCTTCTCCTGATGTCCTAGGAGTATTCTGTGTACAAGAAAATGCATTTAATTTAAATTTCAGCACATTTTTCATGCCAAAACATACAAATCCCCGTGACAGTGTCCCTTTAAGCCAAGACACATAAGCGACAAAGTCACGAAATACATTGTGACTTCGAAGCCAGGACTGGGACTACGCCAAATGTGAAATTTGAGCAAGTCTACTGATTTACCAGGATAGAACAAATTGAGCTTACAATTATGTTAGAAATGCTCGCTTTAAAACGCTCAGCCAAGAACTTCAACGCACAAGCTTATCATTGGTAAAGTGCTCAGGTTTAAAACCATTATCAATTTGCACGGGCTTACCATTTTCAAGTGACTGGGACGTGAGCATAGCGGCCCTCTCAGCTGACTGATTGATAGAATGCATCCGCTGCTCAAGCCTGTTCACCTGAGCCAACAGAGCTGGCACTCCACCATTAACTATATTGGAACGATACACTGCCTCTTTGGAGAGATCGCTTGCAGTCTTAGCATTGGACACCACAGAATGCGAACTGCTTCCCAACTCAGCTGCTTCCACCAGAGAGTCTCGCTTGGACTGTAAGGTGCTGTAAAGTGTATCCACTGAAGCTCCAGTTGTCACAGCCTTCACGTACGTCTGGTTTGACGAGGTAACCTTGGCACGAAGTTCTAAACAAAGTGTATGGATGTAGGTTATAGCTTTTATTCGTAGACAAGTACAACAACCAACTTTGTGCTACACTTTAGTTAAATGAATACAGCTATTTCAATTAACATTGTCAGATCAAAGTTTAAGCCTACGCGACAAGACCGCAGTGTAATATGGGATTTTAATGCCTAAGTTCACCAAAATCAGTAGTACCCTGCTTGCCGTACAACAGCAAAGTATATGGAAGAGTTTTTAAAGCATAAAAATTAAATAAAAAACCTGAAAGAATTACTTTCAGATACAGTTTTCGTTTAAAACATAATTTTTAATCCCCCTCATCTTTTTGTTTACCGGCTTAAAACGGATACAAATTTAAAATATGTGGGTACACGTAAAGCACGTGCATGGTATGTAAATTATAAGTACGAAAAACAGAATCACGAAAAATATGAAACATGAATTTTTGCACTTCACGACAAGAACTAACAACTGAAAATGGAAAGCCAAATCAGGATTGCCGCTGACAATAATCGGATGGTGCCAATTTATTACTTGTACTAAGAAATTCAAAGTTCCCGACCAACTTCTGACAACCGTTAAACTAAGTCTGATTTGCAACTACCCACACTACCCTTCGGTCTTGTCGCGTAAGCTTGAGTTGATCCGACAACCTTAATTGAAATAGCTGTGTACAGACTAACTACACATCGTGAATCAGGAGGAGTAATGATGCTGATATTGTTACAAATGCTATGTCTCTGCCCTGTCTCTTCAGTCTTGGAAAGTTGTTCCGACCTAGTTCCAGTCTGAAGAGATTTCAAGAACTTATACTGGACTGAACCACAAACATGGCCCAACTAGCTCCCTTCTGTTCTCTCTCTAAGTAATGATGTGTCCTATACCGTGAAAACATCTTGTAACGAATTCGCCAATGACATTGATTGAGAGGGGTAAGAAAAAGGAAGACCTCCATATTTAACACTCATATTTTTGTTTTATATCCCAAGGCTTGTCCAAGACTGTAGCTTCCTTCTTTTTGTAAGCTTTCTTTTCCTTTACTAACAAGCATCATTTTACTTAGTACCTGGCAGGTTGGTATCTCTGGCCAACGTTTTGTTGAGAAGTTCTTCACTCTTGTCTTTGGAAGCAGCAACTTTCGTTTGAAGATCAGAGCTAACCAGAGTCAGATTCTCAAGCTGTAACAAAAGGAGGTCCAGTTCAGGTAGCACCGAAAGGGAGATATGAGTTTTTGCAACAAACAAGAGAAAAACGTGTACACATTTGTAGTTCCACCCATCGGTAGCAAATGCCGATACCAAAGCAGTGAAATTGAACTTGTCTCAGGCTTGGTACCGCATATTGCGACATTGACCTTTCTCTAGTCCATTGCTGTCGGTCAGATGTAATCAACAATTGTTAATAAAAGCCCAAGTTTTTCACATTTATCCTGTGCAATGACAGCTTTTACTTAGCGCGTTGTAAAAAGTGCTAACTTGCTATTTATGTAAACAACGAAGATCAAATAAACTCACTCGGTTCATGATTTCTTGTAAAGACTGGTTGACCTGCTGGGAGGTTTCAAGCGATTGATTTCCCAGCCGCACAACTTCTTCAAATGTTTTGATTGCATCAACTGCTCGTGCTCCGTGAGATAAGGTCGTGTTAAACACACTGAAAACAAAACAGTGCACAAATCACTACTGTAATATCACCTCTGACAGAAAACTAACAGAAGAAGCTAAATAAACAAGTGGTAGCTTTGTGATGTGAGTCGGTTTGTTGTCTTCTTGTTTGCATGGTTTGCAGTGTCCAACAGAGTGACCACGTCAATAAAGATCACTGAACAGTTCCTATCTGTGGTACTCTTTAAACCTCTTATACAAGATGGTTCCTACTACACCGAACAGAACAAATGGTTTGGCCAACAACATTGATTAAGCAGGGTGAAAAAGGAGGCTCTGTTTATTCAGCTTTAAAATGAAAAAACTTCTAAAGTGTGACCGTTCAAATGAAAGTTACCGATCATCAATTTCCAGTGCAGCACTCCCCTGTTTCCTTTCCAAGTGGTTCTAACATTTGAGTCCTTCAATGTAGCCACGGACAATCAAAATGAAACGGTCATAAAAATCCAGGCTCACCTTTGCCTTTGTCTGGCTTCAGACGTAAGATTAGCAGCATGCTTAGTGGCATTTTCCACCACACTCTGGTTTGCAGCAGATAATTCAGGCATCACAGCTGTAACAGCGTTGTCCAGGGTGTTCATGTCTCCTCTTAAACTGCCCAGACGGTTATTGGCATCCTGGGAACAGCAACAGCAGCAAAGACATATCATTGAATGCTAAAGACTAATCAACAACTTGCTGCTTTGGTTGTTTGATGCTACAATTTTTTAAAATCAACTTTCGTCGAAAGCCACGCGGAAATTTGACTTTGCCAAATTTTGTATTTCAAATGTACTTGGAAAAAAAACAGAAAAGGAAAACAGAACAAACAAAAACAGATTCCGATGTCACGCGCCAATCAGAATGAAATAGAACAATTTTCTGTAACCTAAACCAACGAAAAACTGACATTAACGTGATTGCCGTTACAATAGTGCTTTTAGCTTTTGAAAAAATTTGTCGAGCTCCAAAGCAGAAAGACGGTGCTTTTGAACACATGAAAAAAATGGATTCCGTTCACTGTTTCCACACACTTACGATGACACGACACGAAAACTTGGCTTAAAATAATTCCCTTTCGAAAACAGAACAGACATCACAATTCGTACCTGGTAGTTGTTTTGACCATCAGCAACATATTGAGTACTGCTATTCAGTATTCCATTGATTGCTTGAAGCAACTGAGAGGCTTGATCAGTAGAACCTCTTGCTTCACTTATTAGGTTCTGTGGAGCACAATTAAGGGATTCAGTTAAGTCTACCGAAGTTTATAACATTACAGATACTATTTAAACAACAGCGTTCTTCTGTTGAAGGCACTAACGTGTGTTAGGTTGCCGAGGGCGTATATGAGGTTTGAACATCAAATTTCCGAGGGAACCTATGACACATAGGGCCTGAGACAGAAGGACTCTATTGTTTTTATTGTACAAAGCTAAATTTTGAGCGAAAACTGCCAAAAACAGGCACTATGCGCTGATACACGCCCGCTGGGGAGAGACACTATCCCGTCACGTGATCGATTTCGAGTAATGGGGGCACGTCAAAATTTAGCTTTGTACCCTAACGTTAGATATTTTACCCTTGCTCGGCAAATATTACGTTATCAAGCAAATTTGTTGGCTTGTTAAGATTGTTCATTAAATGTCAATCAAAAGAAAGTAATAAGATATTTTACTAAGGGAATAATTTCTACCCTAACTCTTAATACCAGACTTGCCAAATTCTCTAAAAATAGTTATCGCCAAAAAGTAACAACAACAATTGATATAAACAGTAACGTTCAATGATTTTCCTTCTTGAAGAAAAGTCTGCGCTAGAGGGAATCGGTTAGAGAAGAATCAATGACTGGCGTGCGGTAAATAAATAAATCACTGATGTGCAGTAGGGAACAACTCTACCTTTTAGTCTTACCGAAAGACACATGCATTGTAAATTACGTTCCACATCTAGAAGATAGGTATTATTTAACCTAACTAGAAGTACAGAGTGCCCACGTAAAATGAGGTGAAGAGACCAAATAACCAGATTTGAAGGAACATCATCAATATTGGAACAGTAAATAACTAGTTATAGAATTTGGGGATAGATCTACATGATACATTTTTCATGAGTTTAGACGAACAGGACATTTTTGTAATATGAAGGGAGTGATATATGGGTATTAACGGGTTAAAGTTATTTCCTCAAATCCTAAATCCTCAAAGCCTGAGTAGAATGATTGTCCTTCACAGAATATCTCCTGGCACATCTGTCTGGGTGTAGAGAACTGATCAAATGGCCAGATCACTGAAGAGAACAGAAGGGCCTAGACTTGCATAACGTCCCAGTTAAATGAGATTAAATGAAATTCAACCAAGTTAACCAAAAACGACCACATGATCTTTAAGCGTTGGTGGTCAGTGGTTGTTAAGTTGCTGTCAGGTTCGTATGCGTACCTTTACTGCAAATGGCGTGCGGTGAACCGCTCGTATCGTCGAGGTATTTATTTGGCTTCTGTAGGTGTCTTCTACCCATCCCTCCCTCTCTTTCTTTGCCTAATTTTACTACATCTCCACTGACTGAGTCAGTGTGACGGGTGTCAGGGCGTGTGGGGCTTATGGCTGGGTTGGGGGATTTGCCAGCAACGGAGTAGTATAAACTAAATTCAATTTTGAGACGACATTACGGCTTTATAATGACGGCTAGTTGGGAGAAAATATATTCCGTATTGGGCGGAGTCGCGAAGCGAAGAAGCCCAATACGGAATATATTTTCTCCCAACGCCGTCAAAGCCGTAATGTCGTCTCAAAATCTAATTTCGTTTTTTATCGCGATCCATGTCTCTTTTTCGCGAAAAAACAAAAAGCCAGGGCATTAATTTCTGTTGATCAAAAGAGAAGTTCTTGCTCACGAAAACAATTTTGGTTTTGCAGCAAAATGCTTGGATTCGCCGCTTTTTCAACCAAAAATTGCTTACTGAAACAAAAGAAACTCTTTCAAAGCATGAACATATTTTTTTTCAAACGACAGGGATCGACAAAATAATAGAATAACGTGAAAATCAACTTTTTTCTAGGCTGAAAGTAGACCACACATGATAACGCAAGACAGCGCGCGCATCGCGAAATAAAAACCGAAAAAACAAACTGTTTCTCAAGAAAAATGCACAGTTTTAAAGTTTTAGCACTTACATTTGGCAATCTGTCAACGTAAGCTGCTTGTAGGGATGAACCACATTGTAATAAAGGTTTTTCCAACTATATTACTGAGCAAAAACTAAACTTTTGTGGGCGGTTTTGTAAAGAAAAATTTTGAAGTTTGACCTTGGCCGCGTTGTCATGACAGTTTTTGAACCAATCACAAGCCAGCATTTTGAGACGACATTATCACAAAATAACGTCGCCTCAAACGCAATCGAAAGAGGCCACTGGATCGCGATAATCCATCTGGAGGCCGGCTGACCACAGTGGAGTCCCCTGGATATCCTGGGCACCCAACAGCCATTATGTTATGCGAGGCACTTGGTTAATTTGAGTTATCCCTGAAAAAAAAAATACTGAGCATAGTACAACATATATACCTTTGTTTGATTTATGAGAACAATAGCTTCATTAGTGAGGCTAGTAATTGTCTCAATCCTGGGTCCCATTTGATTGAACTCTGCCATTGAAACAAGAAGACTTCCTTCTGCTTCCATCAACGTCTTATTGAGGTTTGTTGACATATTTCTGTGAGCTGTAACGTTGTATTTCGCTGACGTAGCTAAAGCAGACACCGAATGTACATTGCCTAACTCCTCATCAACTTGCCGCATTTCGCTCTCATATGACTTGTGCAAGATACCATTAATACCACCTAGCACACTATCAGCATGGGTCTTTAGACTTGTCAACTGAGTCAGTATCTCTGCAACTGTGGCGTTTAATGCTGAAATAGAACAACAATAACATCGGATGATCAATCACATTTCACAAACGCAACACAATCTAAACTGAGAGAGAACAAGTGACATTTTTGTTCATACATCTTAAGCGTGCATTTTGCATTTTAGCGTGTTAGAAGTATGAATATTATACATTTTACAGTCATCCTAAATGGGAACGTTTGAAATCTTTTCAACATCACCTTTGTGGATAAACCGTAAATTTACACTGTTTCAAAAAAAAAAGTGAAATAGCGGAGAGTATTTAGGGATAGAAGGAGTTTCATGTGCAGACATCGCTCAGCTCACCTGTGACATTGCCCTTTGCAGCTTGTGTGTTGGCATTCAGCTCCCGAATGCGGCTCAACTCTCGAGATACAAGGACTTGCAAATCTGCGCTTTCCTGCGTTGTTTTTGACAACTGAAGAAACAAAACCATAATAAATACCCTTTCTACCACGTTCAAATACAAGCACCAACTTACATTTTGATTGTGCATCAAGGTTACTACTTTAAGCAAATCCCATCCCACAGCATTATTTCTGCTTCCAAACTTTTAGATGACCAGTTTGATTCGGAGAGAATCAGCTTAGTTTTTAGCAGCATGACTTTTCTGGTGCTTTAACTTACCTTCTAAAATGATCAAAGTAACACCCGCTTAGCAAGAACAAGTTTTCTAAATTTAGTGCCACTGAAATATGGACGGCACCATGCGATTCTTCTTCTCAATAGATTTCATTGGAATGGCCGTACGCTAATTTTATCAACAAGCTTAGAGTTTAGAATGACATAACACGACTCAATCTTTTATTCTAGGTGTCATATTGTACTTATTCTTTACAGTTTTCAGAATCTCACCAAGGCTTGCATTTCACTAATTGTCTTGTTTAGTTCACTGTCCTTTAGCTGAGTGATGTTGTTAAGAAGTCCTTTTACAACCTCATCAAATTCTGCTGATGATTGCTAAAACAAAAGAAGACAATAAAGTTGAACTATCAAACCTTAAGCATCATGGAAATTTTAAGCTCTTTGCTGTGACGACTTAGAGAAAACATAATCGTTTTCAATTAGTAATAAATACCAGATTTTATGTTGACTTCACTTAAGTGCACTTTCTTCCCTCGCATATTTTCATGGTGTTGTGGTTTGTTCATTTTATTTCATTTGCATTTGCACATGATTACCCAAAGGAAATTTTTTAGCTTTCATATGGCTTTCATTTTCTTTATTTTTTTACGTTGGACATTTGAACCTTCAGGGCTTGAGACTAACTTTTCAGCTTAGTAGCCTAGTGGCTAGTGAGAGGTTTGGTTTCACTAGCCAAAATAAATTTTCACTAGCCAGACTGTTTTTTTTGCATAATCTCGTACTGTGTTCAATATGTGTAATTTTTAGCCGAGTTAAGTACTGTAAACATGCCTTTCTGTAATCTCAAGAGTGAAGAACTGGAATGTTGACCATTCTTTCCAACGCATACAAATACAAAGTATTCGTGCATTCAGGGTAAATTAGCAGGCACGATGTTATTCACGCCTCTCTTTTCCGTTTCGGTTATCATGACCAATATCGAGAAAAGTTACCTTATATGAGCATGTCACCGTACGGAGAAACGTTGGGAAGACACATATCTTATTAGATGTTTCGATGTGAAGTATCGGCGTATATTTTTACGAGTTGTGCTGTATTTTGAGGGCTCGTCAAAATACAAACAGATAGTAAAAATATACGGCAATACTTCACACCGAAACATCTAATAAGAGATTTATTATCCAACTTAACCTTTTTCACCTTTTTCAGTAACTTGAAAGAAAACCAGAAGTGTAAAAGGATGAGCGCGCGCACGGTACTGTGCAATAACCAACTGTACAATATCGCGGGATATTTGTACTCGTTTCGCGCGCTTTCTGTACAATAGCTATAACAGTTGGATAATAAAAGACTAACATTGTACGAACAATGTAATTAAGGTACGGAGAAAGACAAGACTGATACAGCACTCAGTTCACGTATGGAAAAATGTCTGCAAGAGAAGACTAGTGAATTATGAGTGTATTTTAGTGCGGAGAAACGTTGAGCAGACGAAGCTAATAAGTTTCGAACTTACTAAGGTACGGAGAAACGTTGAGAAGCCATATCGAACACGTTGGTTGCAAATGTACTACAGTAGGGAGAAACACTACCAACGTACCAAGGTACAGAGACAGGTTGAGGAGACACTGAGGCTAATAAAATATGCAACTACTAACTTACGGAGAAACGTTATTAGACAAAATTAATTCCATAACAACGTGTAACGTACGGAAGAACGCCGAATGGACAAAAGTGTTCGGTGGGACAATAGATTACGGAAGACAACTAATAATGCACTAACGTACAGATAAACGTTGAGAAGACAAGACTAATACCGGTATGAACATACTAACGTACAGAGAAACGCTAAGAAGTGAAGACTTATCGTACGAATCAGTGCACTAAGGCACACTGAAAACCTTGGGAAGAAAAGACCAGTATCGTGCGAACGTGCAAACGGCGTTCGGAGAAGCGTTGAAAACGCAAGATGTGAGGACGAGACTAATATCATACGAACGACGTTACGTGGAGAGAAACGCTGCATGGGAAGAGAAACTATCATTGTACAAACGTAGTAATGAATGGAAAAAAGTCGACAAGAGAAGACGTACTAACGTACGAAACTAGACTTATTTCATATGAATGAACCAACGGACCTTTCAAGGGAACGTACGGTGAAATGTTCTGAAGACGGCTAATTTCGTTGGAGCGTACCAATGACAGAGAAACGTTGTTAACTGAGACAAGAATTAGTAAGGAGAAACGTTGAGAGGACAAAACAAGTATCATACGAACATTACTTATGATATCCTTTTACGGAAGAAGTTTTAGTTTCTGTTCACTCAATTTGCTTTTGGGATCGGATCATCAGAAGTATGCAGCTGAGTATAGTCAGTTCGGTTTCCATCTGGTACCTTGGTGCTTTGAAATTTTTACTAGCCAAAATGGCTAGTGAAAGCGCAAAACCTACTAGCCAAAACGGAATTTTTACTAGTCTGTGACTAGTTGGCTACCGTTAGTCTTGAGCCCTGACTTTTCTCAACTTTGCTGTTTTAGAAAGAACCACACTGAGTACTGTGAAAATGTTACGCCCGCGAAATTGGAGGGCCAATTTTGCAAGGTATTCATGATAATACTAACCATGCAGAGGTGAAGCCATTAGCCATGGTACTTAAGTTTTAGTCTTACAACAGTCATCAGGGGCCCGATCCATTTCTTATCGATTGGTAGTAACTATTTAGTATAAGCTTGCTGATGTGTTCCATACGATATTAGATATTTTAAAATCTGGCTTACAAAATCAATAAAACTGAGCCTCTACTGAAGAACACTGTACACACAAAGTAGTTTTAGGGCCAGGTACGTTATCGGGAGTTTCCAAAAATGAGTCCAAGAAAACTGTCGTAGTCTGGAAAAACCTGCCGGTTTTCAGTTATTGGCACACTGACTGGAGAAACCTACCTGAGCTGCTGTGATAAGCCTCTCTACTTCAGTCAACTCAGGCCATAACTGCTTCAGGTTAGAAACTGTATCCGCGCCATCTCTTGCTTTTTTCAAGATCGCTAGAGTTGTGTTAAGATCTCCCTGTAAACCAAGTCTGGTGCAAAGTGGGCATGCTACAAAAACAAGAATATATTGTTACGCTCTCGTGTAACTCACACACGCTGACTGTGCTCGATCTCATGCAGAGTGTTTCAGCCTCCACTTTGAGACAATAACTTGTATTCAAGTTGGCGCTTTTCTCTTCATCAGACCTTGCATTTGTAGTGGTACATCCAGCAGTAAGCCTCATGAGATACATGTTCCTAAGGAGCTATGCGAGGAATATCTACCAACTCCATATAACAAGCATTTGACTCACAACATTCTTTTTGCTGAAATTAAGGGGTCAAAAACACTTGGAAAACATCACAAGTTACATCTTTAGATCTCTGACTGTGGTCTGTGATTAGTTAACCTGGATATAAGTCTTGGTTGATGTCAAAGACATTGTACATATAATTATATTGCTTTCATTGAATTCACACAGTCACATCAAGCTTGTAGTCACAAAAATCTCTATGCATGGTGACTATGGTAGCATACGTAAACCTGGATGTATCAACCTTCCCAACACACTAATGTCACACATGTATAGTACGTAACGGGACCAAGGTGTGTTAGGCTGTCTACACTATACCGAATAGCACTCATGCTGGCATAAAAACTACATCAGATAGTTCACACATAAAACACTGATTTCAGCATAATTTTTGCGCCGTAGCGATACTGCGTTGCTTCGATCTTGGACGTGATTCGTCATGTATCGGGCAGTGAGAACTGGGAATCGATCCAAAGCGGAAGCCAATGACCAGAAGTGTGGCTTGGAACCTACTGAAAAGATGGCAGCCGTATGTTCCAGTTTCAGTCCATCTCTGTTTACAGCGAGCCAGAGAATTTTTTGCGCGGCACAATAAGTTATCCGGCCATAGCCTTGCTTCACGAGTTGATCACATGCTCCGCCTCTCAAACTAGGCTTGTAATGAATCACACTATCCTTACAAATAAAGAAGTGAGTGCATCACCCTCCCTAACAAACTATTCTCTCACACGTAACGTGTACTTACAGTCACAGCCGTTTCCTGAGAAGTTGGTGTGTTGTACCATGCAGCGGTCACATGTTCTACTTGTCACGCCACGCTTGCAGTCACACTGACCGGATGTGCGATCACATCGTGAGAAATTGTAGGCACCAGTTTCATTGCATCTACAGGCTGAGCATTCAAATACAAAATGGCGTTAAATAGAAGTACATGCTTGGTAGTGATGCGTTTGTTTATTATGTAATTTTAATATACAACAGCGAAACTCCACTGCCGGGTGACATTACTATGGGCAAACCATCTTGGTTAAAGTACCGTTCTTACTACTTCAAGAACTTCCCTTATTTTAAACGATGCTTTGATTTAGCAATTTGAAAACACTGGTATTTAGCAAGGAGCTTGATTCGCGATTGTGTGAAGTGTGGGCGAAGAAAAACCAACAGATTTTGGCGTCAAAAAGTAACCAAAAATGAACACGACAAAACGAGTTGTCGCCTTTAAAGTTTACGCAGTTGCTGTGCAGAAATGTCTCACCATATTATCACGTCTTACCTTGACACGTAGCATTAGGAAGCCCAAAGAATCCCCACTCGCACAGGTCACACTTTTCACCCAGGGTGTGGTTTTTACACTCGCAGATTCCTGACTCATTACACTGAAGTGAACTTGATCCAAATCTGTTGCATTCACAAGGAGTACAACCACTTGAGGTGAAGTTATAACTGTAAGGCTACAAGACAGATGAGAAACAAGGCACACGAAGGTTAAGTTTTGCTTCCCGTGAACTGACGCGCTATTTGCAATTTACAAATGCACACCCAACAAACTTGAATGATAATTTTGTAACTTGCAATACGGAGGAAGATCTCAAAATCAAACCGTGAAGGGCGAAACAAAACCGTTCAAGTTGAGGAAAGTTAATGTTATTGGGGTAACATTACTTGTAACAACGCAAATGATGGTAAAGGATGGAGCCGTGCTCACAAGCACGCTCATCCCTGTTAGTGGAGCAGTTCGAGTTAGTGGGGGTAAAGTGATGGATGAAACAGGGCAAGCGTTATATACACCTGATTGATAAAACGTTGTCGGGTGCGGAGTATTAACCATGAACGATGCGACAGGATGGAACTCTGCATGGATCGAAAGCACTGACAAGCTTGCTACTCAGTTCCATATAATGATATTCAAGTTATTTTTATTTCTAAGAAGGTTGTGGATTAGATTTGGGTATATTGTGTCAATATTATCTCCACGGTGCCTGAGAATGGAAGCAAGTTCTCCCGCTTCCAGAAAACTATTGGTTCGTATCGTTCATAGTATAAGCTTTTCACACGACAACGTTTTTTCCGTTAGGTGTATATTTAGTACGAGTTACAGTTAGAGAGACGTTAGGAGTCATCGGGGATTCGTATTAACGAGGTTCTCCTATAAAACATCCCAATCAGCACTACTGCGTCATTGGTTTTCATTCAATAATCTCTTCCTCCGATTCATATATCAATTATTAGTATAAATCTACTAGCGTTCTATCATAAATGCTGCAATCTGATTGGCTACCCTACTCGCTATCTATTCCATGATAGACAGTGAATAGCGAAAGGTGAACAGCAGGCGCAGTCTTATACTTCAAAATAACAATGCAATGTAGTAAAACTTTTCACTTTAGTGGAATATTAATCAAGATTTATACTAAAACAATTAGATTATTCGCTCTCGATTTCTATGCGCGAAAGTTGATTCGGCCTTCGGCCTCATCAACTATCACGCGATAGAAATCTCGAGCTCATAATCTAATTGTTAATTATGCTTCATGTAGTCGTTATTTTTTCGTCCCACGATTTATTTCTCACCTCACACTTGGAACAGTTCATTCCTGTCACGTGAGGCTTGCACTCACACTGTCCAGTCACATGATTACACACATTGTGGTATGCACCAATCCCATCACAAGCACAAGCTGTGAAACAATTAATTCAGTAGACGATAAATACATAACAGTAAACTACATCGTATCGGAATTGCAATACCTCTTAAAGCTGACCAGATGTTTTAGCAAATTGTCAAAATTATTCTTGGCTTAAAGTCAGGTTTGTTTCCTAACTCACTTAACTTCCCGTTCTCGCTTTTGATTCATCATAACTACCTAGCTGGTATAACACCGTTCCACGACCCAGTTAGCCTAATTCCCCAACTCACTTTCCTTTTAGCGGCTGCCACGCAGAGTACGACAACTTTCCAGGCCTGCAAAATGAATTCTAAAATTCCAAGATTTTCCAGCTTTTCCAAGACCTGTACAAGCCCTGCGAAACTCCACACTGACTCAAGAAATCTCAGTTTACATCCACGCGACACGTTACCTTGGCACTGCTGCTGTGTAGCATTGCCCCATGTTCCATTCTCACAACGTTCACAGTTAAACCCAGTGGTATTATGCTGACAGTTCAGACATTCTCCAGTTGTTGTGTTGCACACATCAGAGTTATTGTTACACTGACATCTTGAGCAATTTCCTCCTGGTACTAGAGGCTCGCCAAAGAACCCAAGCATACAACTAGAAAACAACAGAAGTTTATGTTAACTGGTACAATAAATTGTCGAAGGTATAAAGAGCCAGTCAATCTTTCTAAGCGTGCTAATTAAAGTGACAAGGAGCTAGACAAAGAGGAATGAAGAATTGCACTGGACAGACCAGTCAACAAGTACTGGTAGTCATCACAAGCTACAAGTAGATACAGTATATACAGTATGATGCAGCTACAACGAATGTCCACGACCTGTGCATACCAGTACCAATTACTCTACAAAACAAGCCAAATCCTGAATCGGCCTGTGGTGTGTTTTTATAACAGCATTCAGATAAACTACTGCAGTGTCCTTACCTTCCACAAGTATCACCTTCATATCCCTCAGAACAGTTGAGACACATTGGGCGACCATCAACTCCACCCACACAGAGAGAACTGAAACGTTACAAAAGGAATTAGTCAAAACATTTCTTGGTTACAAATTGATCAATTCCAGCAGCCTCGTTCCCAGGGTCTCATCTCCACGGGACGGTAACAGATGAAATCGTGAGCTACCGAGCCATCGATACTTGTAAGGTGTTATTTGAAAGTTGGCTTGTCTCGTCATTTGTTGGTAAATAAATGCATGTACTTTGTTTTCCAATAACTTTTGAGTAGTGAGCTCTGTACATATTCTCCTGCATGCCTATATACACGTTTTAAGATTCATTAGTGCAGTCGAAGTTCTCCTTACGACTACTCTCGTAAGCGACCAGCTCTAGTTACAACCAGCATTGAAAAAGTCTGTTTGAATAGGCTTCTTTCGATATATTAAAATTCAGCTTGGTAGCGAGGCCTAGAGGACACAAACAAAAGAAATGAATAAACATGCTTGTAAAACTTCTTTTATTTGTGTCCTCTAGGCCTCGCTACCAAGCTGAATTTTAATATATCGAAAGAAGCCTATTGCCACTTAAACTCTGTAATTGAAAGCTCTCGTAGCCGACCGCTCCCGTAAGCGACCGCGACCACTTTTGTGAATTACCGACTGGTCTTTTCCTTTGTTTTAAAGTTCTCGTAAGCGACCACTCAGTCAAAACTTTTTTGAAACATTCACTTCTTGATCATATTAGTACATAGCATAAGCGCTGATGGTTTGTTGACTTATACATACGCAAACCTTTTCTGTGATAGGCAATAATAAACTATTTACTATTATTACTACAATACTATTGGTAACCAACAACTTATACCAAGCTTGCTGCTAAAAACGCTCGTAAGCGACCACCCTCTATTGTTTTATCACGTGGTCGCTACCAAAAGCCCATTCTTATAAGCGACCAGCTCTAGTTGCGACCACTTTTCTGAATTCCCGAGGTGGTTGCTTACAAGAGCTTCGACTGTACTTCGAAAAGCATTCAGGACTCACGTTGTTGTCCTTGGACTCTCACATGGACATTTCTTGCAGTCGCCAGGAGTTCCATCAGTAGCATTACCATAGAAACCATCCAAACAGATCTCACAATGAAAGCCTGTAGTGTTGTGAGCACAGTTCTGTTGACAAAATGGACCACGTTCAGTGATTTAATTACCTTTAAAGTGTAACAGAAAAAAAAAACTATTAGAAAACATGTGGTTTATCAAAGGCGAGCCCTAACAGCCCTTGCATTTTCAGTATTTTACGATACAGTAAGAAATGGCATGCATTTTATAAAATTGCGTTAGCTGTATATTTGCGTCACTACTTGTCAAAAGGTGATCCCCAACTAAATGTCCAGGATGAAAGGTTTCTGTTGAATGAACCTTTTATATAATTGCATTTTGTTGAGGTCTGAGCTTGTTTTCACTACTAACTCTTGATTCGACAAAATAGACCCAGTGTAAATTCTAGCGATTTTTTTCTCTCTTTATATGAGCTAGATTTCAAATGCGTGAGTTGAAACAACCTGCTGAACCTAATGACAGACCTTTCATAACCAAATAAATTCATTATCATGCGAGTAATTTACTCCAGAATTTTTTCTTGTTTTATCCAGAAAATAAAACTTTAGAAAGCCTCAAGAAGTACAAGGCCCAAAATGTATGCCTTATTTTTCAGTTGCCGACATTTGGATAAGCCTTCTTTTTGAGAAAAATGCTATACTTTGTCCTGGAACAATTTGTTTGCTGCTTTGAACCCTTCAAATGTCCAGTCCATTCGAATTGAGTCTTCTGGACCTCTCCTATTTGTTTTCACCTTTTCTAAATGCGTACTTTGATCCGTATAATGTCCAAAACCCTCTTGAAAATTGTCGCGTACAACAACCTGTCGGGCTACCATTTTTCAAAGCATTTAATTTTGATCGACTGCTAAAATCTTTCTAGGGTCCCCTAAAACCTCCAAATGTAAGCGTGGTAGAGGCATTGCAATAACCTAGCCATGTCCCCAAGAAAACCAATATCAAAACATAAGTCCTCTTCCGTCCCCACACCCATAGAATGTCATTACGCAATCAATTATCGTAACCTTGAACAACCTACTAGGACCAAAGTTTTGCAGAACTAAAAGACAGCTCCCTCTACCTAGGGCTGTCTTAACAATGGAGCAAAAGTTATGTGTGCATTTATATACAAGTGCAATCAATAGGGTAAGAGTTTAGAATGGTGTTTTGTCTGTGATTCTGTTACTCACGAGGGCTGGTTGGAGAAATAGGTGACAACTACATATTACATGTGCATGTATTTTAAAAGCTGTAATTTGAACTCAACACTGTTTCGGGGATAAAAATATGCATATGGTGGCAACGAAATGATTGACCTTTCCTATGAGACACTTCCCTAACTTAGACCTTTGTTTTTCTTCTACTGCGCCTGAAGTCACTTCTGTTCACCAGTAAGAACACACACAAAATGTTTTGGTAAGTCTAGAGTGTTGTGTGTTCTGTATATTTCCTGTACGCTATTCAGGGGTACGTTTCGCGAAAGTCCCGGTAACTTTTCGGGCGTGACTATGCATTATTTATGTTAATCTTCAGCTACTACTCCTGACAGTTTATTCTAATCATTTTTGAACTTGAAAATGGCGTCATGACAACACCGAAACGTCGTTCGATTTTACCAGTAACCTTTGCTTACAAGGAGCTATATTCTAAAATTAAAATCTACAGAATGGTGTTGTAGCTCTTAGCCCGCAACCCAGCTCGACTTGTTTCGTCAACTTACAATTTTACTGCTTAGCTTTAAAAACAAACAAAATTTGAATCTTTATGGTAAACCTTGCACTCATAAAATAGTTTTCCGGGCCCGAAAAGTTATCGGGACTTTCGAGAAACGGGTCCTAGGTCAGAATATGACAAGGCATATCCATCACTCACCAAGCATTGTCCAGTTGCAGGGTCGCAGTCCTCGGAATGTCCATTACAGTTACATTTCTCACATTTTCCAAGGAATGAGTCACTTGAAACATTCACTCTGTGATATCCCCTGGCACAACGCTAATAAAAGTGAGAACAAATATACCATACCTTATTAAATTTGACAATTGAAGATATTGCGGCAAGAAAATCTTGCTTTTTCTGCACACAAAAAAATGATGTTCTTAGCAAAATATCACCTAGTTTAGGCTTATTAATTTCAAGATGTCCAACTAGCCATCCAAAACCCAAACTATTCAAATATTGTATTTTTTGCCTGAGACATCCCTTACGACATCTTTTTATGGATCCCTTTCAATTCCACCTCGGCAAACTTAAGAAATAAGTAACTTGTGACAAAGACAAAGAAAAAGGAATAACCTAGACATAGTTTCGATTCTTTGTTGGTCCTCCTGATTGAGCAATATCTAAATCCGCACAAAATGATTTGGGTTTTTATACTGTAATCGTGTTGAGTTTCCACCCTTCCTGAGGAGTACCTCCAGGCATACATATGGACCCATTTTCGGAGATATTAAAAATGGACCTTATAATCTTTTATTTATTAGTTTAATGTAGAAAGGAGCATTCCCGAGAGAAAATTAAAAGAGTTTGTGAAACTAAATACATGTTATCTACGAGTTAACTGTAAGATTATCCTCAGCACAAGAAATTTTGGAAGAAACACACCTCACACGACAGGCCAGAGTATCCTACTCCACAACTGCATTGCTCAACATCATCAGCTCTTCCAGCACCAGATGATATCTCATCTACTTCAGCAATTTTGACATCTCCAAAACTGGTAACAAAATGTAAACTAAACTCAGTTTGCTGTTATTGAAACATTTTGTTTTGCTGACGAAGTCAAAACCTCTAAAGCGGCTAGAATTTAAAGCTGCTTGAACAGATCTTTCTTAGAACTCAATTCAAATATTCTTGAATGAAAATGTTCTTGTTTTTGTGAGAATCTAGGTTCAATTTCCAGGACTTTGTTTCATCATCATGATGGGCTGATGACCCCCTTCACAGCTGGACATTATGACCAGTAAGAATTAAGAATGAAAATGGAGTCCCAGCACAACCTCATTCGACTTGATTACCAATTCTCTGGACAATCAAGACAAGACTATCAACTTCATTTGACTGTGGGTACAGTAAATAGGATACCATAAGCGCTCTATATTTGCAAAACTAAACCAGTGTTTTTCACTTAGTGTTGACACAACACAAATTTTCTCTTTAAGAAAACCAAATGTGAATTCAATTACAAACAGTTAAATAGGTGAACTAAATTAAGCAGTTCATATCTGTGTTACCTGTAAGTTTAACGTTTTTTTTTTCCCTTATATTTATCAGCAAGCAATTATATTCCTAGAAATCAGATAAAGCAAAAGCTGCAAGTCATTTCACCTTGTAAGATAAGAGCCCTGGCCTTCGGAATAAAATGATGCAGTAACGAGAAGAGCTTGAAGTCTTGCCAACACAAGAAGAAATTCATCCCTGGACACTGCTGATAAGCTACTACTGTGAATCCAAGAACTCTGCACAACAAAGACAAGTGGCAAAAAAGGGACAGGTTGACAATTACGTGCAAAATCATAGCTATTAGGGATAAATAGCTACAGTAATTAACAACGGCATGCATTTTAGACAACAATGACAATGATGTTAAAAAAATCTAAGCTTTTTCAAAGCCTTTTTGTAACACAACTAATTTTCAAATTAACTGGTGGATCACCATCTTTTGAATGATTTTGCCGTTAACATTGTCATTCCTTATCATTACTAGTGACAACGATAGGACTAAATGATTGACTTCAAGAACACACACCTCTTTCATCAACACTGTTCTCGTAGCTAACTGGTCAGCTGGCACAGATGTAAAGGCATGCTCGATAGAAATGTTCCTTACTCCCTGTGATAATAAAAGAAAACAAAACTTGTTAGTGTGTTTAAAAATATTTACAGTAAACATCATTCCTAATTGCCATCACTCTAACATAAATCAACAAAACAAATTGTTGTTGTAGTTTAGTAGGTTTTTTATGGCAAGTTTATTGTCTATTGTCTGCCTCTAGAGGTCTGTTCATTTATTTGTTTTTTGTTGCTTATTCCCTGTTTACCTTCAAGATAATTTTTGGTCGTGAAGTGTGCAGAGTTCCATTCATTAATTCTTTGAAATAAAGTTTCAAACTCAAGTTTCCACCGTAAGCTTCAACCTAGGAAACAAACAAATATTACATAATTATGGTCAATATTAACTAGCATGAAATACAAAAATATGAGCAAAGGAATTTATAAATGGTTGCTCATTTTTTTCAATTAAAACAGATATGACATTGCTATTAGTAATGATATAAAGTGCATGTATGAGTGCCAAGAAGTGAGCAATACTGCCCATATAATTTCCATAAACGACTTAACAAATTGACGTCAGTTTTTTATGCGTCTGTCCTCTTATTGATGATAAATTTCGTCATCACATTGTCAAAGTGTTGTAGATCCACGAGCCGCATTTGATGACGAGCTTTTATTAGTGAGAAAACCAAATGAAAACAAAATGAAAAACGGTTAAACACTCATCTACAGTATTTAGGGTTAAGCAATGATCGATAGTGATTAGGCCTAAGAACTCATCTATACTTCTGTTTAGGGTTAAGCACTGATTCTACGACGGTTAGCTTTGTTATTGTTGAGTTTAGTTATTTCTAAACTTTGTACAATTAATTGAATTCGTCATTTTTGCGAGTGAGTTAAATTCGTCATTTTTGCGCGTGCATTCAGACAATTTTTTCTCCTATATATAGCGCAGGGGCGGGGGAGAACACTTGACTGCGCCTGGGACTTTTTTTGTGGTCGGATGATCCACCGAAAATTGACGTCACATCCGGTCCTAAAACAGCCTTCTTCTCCCGCGAGCGGGAAAATCAAAATTGACGGCGACAGTTTCGTTCATTTGGTGAGTAAAATGGCCATATTTTTTCATCGGCGATAAATTTTCCTATTATTTTTTCGTGACAATGAAATGAAATATGTACTCTTTCCTTCCATTTGATTAGTTAAGTGAATATTCTAAATAAAGGTTTATAAACTGCGTTGTTTTCGAGCGTTCTTTTGTATGAAAAATGCCGGCTTTGTCTCTCTCGAATTTCACAGGATTCCGAAAATCAGTCAAAATGATGACTTCAAGGTGAGTAATTCTTCATTTAAATAGCCTATGTTGTAGAAAAAGACTCCTTTTAACAGAACATCGCAAAGACGACGTTTCTAACGAGTGGGAACCCCATTAACACTCTTAGTTTTTTAGAGAGACTGTTCACCACACAGAATGTGAAATAATACTGTATGTGGTGCTTTGTTGCTGTTGACCGCCTAGACTTCCCTTTATCTGTTTTCTTTTCTTTTTTCTATATTATTAAATTCTCAACAGGTAATTGATCTACATCACAACTGACTGACTACAAACGATAATGTTTTATTCTTATTGTTCTATTAAGTATTATTATACATTTTGATTAAGCTTACTTAATTTTGCACACTACTAGTAATCGAGTAATAGCTTAGTAATTTCATAATTAAACTGCTACATAAAAGCTGTCTTTAATTAAAGCCAGATGCTGCCTGGAGTCAATATGTCAGCTTATTCATCGCACAGTCCTTATTTACAATCATGCACTGGTACTGTGGTTGTGGACAGGAGATCTATTAATCAAGGATTGAACCAGTAACCTTATACAAGGTCAAGTTCAAGCAATGAAGGTCATGAAAATTTTTCACCAACAGATTTGCCTGACAGATAATCAAGACTAGCAATTAAGTGTAGCCCCAACCTACTGTATACATAACTTTCCTGGGAATTACAAATACACGTAATTAATAACAAAGAACTTATCTTGTCAGTAACATGTTGCTGTCAGTGGCTAGCAACTAAACTCTTCAGTCCAACCTGGTTTCTGTATTGTAATGTCATTATGGCCACCTACACGTTATGGATGACGACCAACATCTCTCCCTATACTTTGGATACTGGTTACATGTATAATGTGTAGTTCTAAAAATTATCTTTACCACCCCCCCCCCCACAGAAGGTTTTTCTGTTTTGCACCCCCCCCCCCCCACCAAAGAGATTTCAGCTTAGCTTCATACTTTGCTTCTAAAATTTTGGCTTTTAAGACCCCTTTCCCCCTAGGCATTTCCAATGACCTTCCATGGGGTGGGTATGGATTTTTTTCTGGAACTACACAATGGCTGTTAACACAACTAGACAAGTACTGTTGCTGGTTAACAAATGTTTGAGAACACATCTCTTGAGTATAACACAGGAAAGACTGACAAATTTTCAACATCACTGTACACCCGTGGTTATTATTATGGACGACTATTGACAGTATCTCATCATATCGTACAAGTTGTTATGGTAGCACAACACTTTTTCTGTTGCTGAGTAACAAATTTTATGGACAGCAACTGATATACAGGTATTTATGTCCTACATGTAACTACTACTATAATGATGGCTAACAATGTTAACAAACACAGTTCAAAAGAATTACATAGATCAGGGCTCAGAAACCAACATCTCTTCCTCTCTTGTACGCTACAGGTCATGTCTCCTTACATGACAGACCCAGCCACTTTATGAAAAGGAAAGCAATAAATCTTTGTGTCCTGCATGCTTATCAAAGTGAAAAATCCTGTCTGCAACCAAAGTACTCATCTCAGCGACAAACCTTTGCAGGCTCAGGAATCTCACAAGAATAGTCCCAAACCATGTGTTGAAAGCAACTTTAGGGGTTCTTCACAGCTAGTAGATCAAAACAATGAAACAGTTAAAAAACAAATATTGCTCTTTTTCTATTCATTACAAGAACTGCTAGATATTACATTATATCCACATTATTATTAATTATTAAGCAAATACATGTGAATGTATGTGATAGTACATGACAATCTACATAATATTAACATAGTTACATACCTGGGCTTACTTAATTTCTATTTTTGTTGTGTATTTTTATTCATGAATTATGTAACTGTATGCAGATAAGCTAAAGATTTGATACTAATTACATGAATGCAATAGATTTTATTTTTTACTCCCGGAGTCAGTTATGGAGATGTGTAATGTAGTGCTAACTTTTGAGTCTGTGGATGAAATCCTATGGTGTGACCATTCAAATGAAATCTCTTTGGCAGTACTTTCGCAGGGTGCCGTTTGTTTTGGGGGATTTGAAAAAAAAAATGAAATTTAGCATTTTCTTGAATTTTTATTTTGGCCACTACTACGGGTGAAAGGGTTAAGTAAATGTATATGATAATATATGACAAACATATACCTGACATTAAAATAGTTACATAATAAATTATGTAACTATTGGGCTAAGTTTTGGCTACTCAATTTTATTTTTGTTATACATTTTTATTCACAAATCTGAATGTGTATGTACCTATATGTAAATAAGCTAAGATTTGATACTAATAACATGAATGCAATAGATTTTACTAAGGGTTGGCATTGTTTTAAACTTGGTAGAAGTCACTGTGTTGTAACAAAATCAAATAACTACAGCAGGCAAAGTGCAGACAATGTGTAGCCTCAGGTGCAAAAAGTCATGAAAAATAATAATTTTTTTAAAGAGCAAAAATGGATAGAAGGTCTTAAAGGCAGATCTCGCACAAGTTGTTAATTAAATAATAAATATCAAATTAATTACATTAATTAAAATAATTTAATTATTAAAGAATTCTAGAGTATTCATCACTTACATGTACATCACTGTGAATTATACACATTAAAAGAAACGAAACACTGAGCAATTTTTCTTCCAACTTGAGTTACAACAAATTGGGACACCAATGAAAGACAAAATTAATGTCCTTGTGTAACCAGACCTTTAGGACAAAGAATATGAAATTCATGACAGCTAGGATGCACATATACTGCTTTATACTTGAGTGACCAGCTACATGACCATGTGGATCACATGTGGATGACAAATACCACTGTCTATCCTTGCAGTTGAAAGCACATGTACAAAATTTATGTAGTAACCAATGACAAAAAATTGTACATTACCATTGAAAAGTTGACAGTTGACAGTTTGTTGTGAGTCTCAATTCGTGACTTGCTACTCAGTACTCGATTCCTGCAGGAATTGAGTATCAAAAATTAGTTATCGAAAATCAAGAGTAATACAACACTTTTCCAATTCGCATGAATCCAGAATCGAGTTAATCCATTTGAGTTAAAGTGCTACTATGATCAAAAAATCACTTTTATTTTTTCTTCGGATTTCGAAACTATGTTTGTTAAATGCTCCCCAAGCGAAATTATAAGCGTTAATTTTGAGAAGAAGACCGTTAATTTAAACTGCAATTTTCCGGTTTAATGGTCCGCCATTATTACATCAGAAAGGATACAATGACGTCATACACTCAAGAGCTGTAAAATGTAGTTTGTGAACGCGGCTTACAAATTATGCAAAACACGAGTTTGAGAGTGTGAAAGCTCAAAACTCCGGTGCTTCATACTAAATAAGGCACTTTCACACACACTGCATTCTACATCTCGTGAGTGTATGACGTCACTGTATCCTTTCTGGTGTAATAATGGCGGACCATTAAACCGGAAAATTGCAGTTTAAATTAACGGTCTTCTTCTCAAAATTAAGGCTTATAATTTCGCTTGGGGAGTGTTTAATAAACATAGTTTCGAAATCCGAAGAAAAAATAAAAGTGATTTTTTGATCATAGTAGCACTTTAATTATGTACAGAACTGAAACCATTTTGAAATAGTAGAATATTCTGTTCAAAGTTCTGTTTCTAATGAGGGGAAAGATTTTGGTTTTATTTGTCTTGTTTGTTTTGTTGCTTTCTTGAGAAATGAGGCACATACTCGAAACTGAACAAAGGCTGTTCCAGTTTGGTGATTTGTGCAGAAATTGAGTATTGTCAATCAAAAATCAATTATCAAGTCTCGATTCTTGATACTTAATTCATGTGAGGATTAACTATCGAGTGTCAACTTACTTTTGAATGGTGCTGTATAATTTGTAGAAAAGTGACCAACAATACATGTTGATGCCTTTAATGTATTTTATTACAAAAACATTAACATTACAAGCAATGTAACACTGGAATTAAAATTTCAAACAAGCCTGATCAATAAAGGATTATCTCCTTTTCTTGTAGAAATATAAAGGGGACATATTAAAAGGGCAAGATAGCTAGATAATCCCACAATTATCCCGGCAGTTTGTATTGGTTAATCCCAATCTTGAACATACAGTGGAATCCCGATTTTCTGAACCTCCTGGGGAAAAGGAAATTGGTTTGAATTATCGGGGGGGTTCGAAAAATAGGGGGTAAAATTACAGTGTTTGATTGGGGAAGGGAAGCCAGTTTTGATTCGAATTATCGGGAGTTTTCAGAAACCGAGAGTTAGAGAAATCAGGATTCTACTGTATGTTATTAAAACGCTGATTTCTTTGTCTCACCTTCCCTAATCCACCCCCCCCCCACCCCACCCCCTTACCTAGGAATCGCTCAAATTAATCATGAATTATGCAGTTCTCTTTATTCAGACTTCTTTTAAAACATCTAAACACAAAAAATATATTCCCATAGAAAAACAAATTTTCTCTACCATTATCATGAAACGGAAACTTCGAAAATCACAAGACTACTAACCTTGAGTACACAGTGGTCTGCCACATCAGGAGTGCTTTTAAACATGTCTGCGGTCGGTTTAGATACTGCTTCCAGCACTTTTCATCGAGTGTTAATTACCTTCCCAGTCTTAACACAACATACTGTGACTAACGACGTTTTCTTCATTGTATTATACTTGGGATAGGCTATTTTCCTTGACGATTCCTTTACATCAAGGGTCACGAGAGGCAAAAGTTTGAGCGGCTTCGTCAGAGACGACATCAGGAATCATGTGCAGTGTGGTTTCGATAGAGTAGCACTTCCAACACTTTACGTCGAGTGTTAATTACCTTCCCGATGTTAACAATCCAAACTGTTACTGCTGGCGTTTTCTTCATTATATTTCACGCATCATAGGCTATTTAAGTTGATGATTTCACTGAATCAGGAGTCACAAGAAGCAAAAGTTTGATCCGCACCTGTATTGAAAATTGCGAAATACTCGCCATGACATAACACGGAGCTGCCTGGAAAATGCCATCAAAACTGTACTAAACATTTCTGTTTTGCCAATATATCGGCTCAAATAGATGATCCAGTAACTTTGTAACATCTCTGGTATCCAAGATAAGCAATTGCGTGTCAGTGGTGGTCACAAGAAAGAAGAAACCATAAACTCCCGAACGTCCATCTTGCAACTCGCTGAGCGAGCTGCTCGACGATTTACCAACCGGATGTGACGTCATTTTTCGGTGGATCATCAGGTCACGAAAATTGGCGAAGTTTGCTTCCCCCCCCCCCTGATATAGCGCGAGTCCCCTAAAAGTAACGAAAGCTTTCATTGACAGCACAAATCCCGCTCACCGCCGATTTTCAGGTCTGAATCCTCAACAAACATCCTCATCTTTTCGCTCTAAGGTTGCTATGGTTTCTTCAGTTTTAACACATAAATTTTAAATGATTTCCTCATTGAAGATTAGTAGATTTGTGGTACAATTATCGCCTCGTCAAGAACGCAGCGCTGAAAAGTTTGACAAAACTTTTGCTGATTGCGTCAGCTTTACGCGTTTCACACGTCTGTACTCTTATTGACAATAAAAACTAGCCAATCAGCGCGCGAGAATTCGCTCAGTTATTGTACAATTGCTTTTTGCTTGTTTAGAATTCTACCGTGTTGCTTTTCTAAGTTGATTCTGTGTAATTCAGGGCTCGAGACTAACGGTAGCCAACTAGTCACAGACTAGTAGAAATCCCGTTTTGGCTAGTAAGTCGTGCGCTTTCACTAGCCATTTTGGCTAGTAGAAATTTCAAAGCACTAAAGCACAGGATGGAAACGAAACTAAATATTGCTTCTGATGATCGGATCCCAAAAGCAAATTGAGTGAGCAGAAACTTAAACTTATTCCGTAGAAGGATATAATGTTTGTATGATACTTGTTTTGTCCTCTCAACGTTTTTCCCTACTAATTCTTGTCTCAGATGGCAACGTTTTCTCTATCATTTCTACGTTCGAACGAAATTAGCCGTCTTCAGAACGTTTCACCATACGTTTCCTTGAAAGGTCCATTAGTGCGTCTATATGATATTTGCCTACACGTTAGTAGGTTCACACAATTCTTTAGTCTTCTGTTATCGACTTTTTGCCATTAATTGCTACGTTCGTAAAATAGTTTCTCTTTCCAGCGCTTCTCACTACGTAACGTCTTCAGAACGTTTCTCCCTACGTAAGTAGGTTCGTCGATTTATTAGTCTAGCCTTCTCAACGTTTCTTTGTACGTTAGCACGTTCGCACGACATTGTTCTGCTCTTCCTAAGGTTTTCAGCGTTAGTACATTCGTTAGATAAGTCGACACTGCTTAGCGTTTCTCTGTACCACCTGTACGTTAGTATCTTCATACGGTATTAGTCTCGTCTTCTCAACGTTTATCCGTACGTTAGTGCGATTTTAGTTGTCTCATTTACGTTTCTCCGTAATTTATTGTCCCACTGTAATAGTTCAGTTTGTCCATTCGGCGTTCTTTCGTACGTCACACACGTTCTTACGGAATTAGTTTTGTTCAATATCGTTTCTCCGTAAGTTAGTAGTTGCGTATTTTATTAGTCTCTGTATCTTGGTACGTTGGCAGCTTTTCTCCCTACTGTAGTGCATTCGCAACCAACGTGTTTGATTTGACTTCTCAACGTTTCTCCGTACCTTAGTAAGTTCGAACCTTGTTAGTTTTTTTCTGCTCATTTACTAGTCTTCTCTTGTAGACGTTTTTCCGTACGTGAGTTGAGTGCTGTATCAGTCTTGTCTTTTTGACGTTTCTCCGTACCTTACAACGTTTGTACAATGTCAGTCTTGTCTTCCCAACGTTTCTCCGTACGATGTACATGCTTATATAAGGTTAACTGTTCGAGTTTATTTGTCATGATTTGACCGAAATGGAAAAGAGAGGCGTCAACTACATCACGCCAGGGAATTTGCCCTGAAGGCACATAGTACTTTATATTCCGCTGGTGAGGATCTTTAACCGTTGGAAAGAACAGTCAACATTCAAGTTCTTCACTCTTGAGATTACAGAGAGGCATGTTTACAGTATTTAATATGGCTAAAAATTACACGTATTGAACACAATACAAGATTATGCAAAAAAAGTCTGGCTAGTGAAAATTTATTTTGGCTAGTGAAATCTAGCCACTAGGCTACTAAGCTGAAAAGTTAGTCTCGAGCCCTGTGTATACTAAAAAGATTCTAGCTCTGTTGATTCTGATGGCCATGGGAGCCCTTACCAAGCTGTGATCAGTGAAGTTGGACTTTGCTTTCCAGAAAAGAGTTTCACTGGTTGAGATATTTGCTGCAATCAACCTCACAGGTGTACTGTCATCCTACAGAAACAAAATGTTCAGTAGTTTAATAAGAGATAAGCCAGCTGAAATTTCCCGGGGCTGTTGCATCCTTGAATTATAGTTTATGAATTAGTTCAAAGATGACATGCCTGGGTCCTTGCCCATCAGGCAAGTGAGCACGAAAAGCTACTTGCCCAGCAGGAAATTCTACTTGTCCCAGACGACTGGATGGGACTTTCTTCGAGCCCTGCTTTATAGCGACATCACAAGTACCTACTGTAAGTTCTCCTTACAGTATCACTACTTGATCACACACAAAGGTCATGAGAAACAAGGAACTGATCACCATGGACAAGATGTCTTGATGTGCAAGCAAATTCTCCCATTTAGTACTATATGAAGTGTGAGAGGAACATGTATGTTGATATAATTGGGGCTTAAAGGGTAAATCAATGTAGCACTGAACCACTGACCCTCCAATCTTCCAATTGAAAGTCCAAGATGCTTAAACCAACACAACACCACAATGCCACACAGGCAGGGCATTGTATGAAGAGGAAATTAATCAATATATAAAAAAAAGGAAAAAACCGCGAACTTACCATCACGGTGATTTCAGAGAGTTCAGCTGAGCTATGGCTTTCAACTGCTGATCCTAAATACCAAACATCAAGGCCAACTTCTCTCTGAGAAAAAGAAAAATAATGGCATGTTCACAATTTATTTGGAGGATCAAAATAAATAAATTTTTAATGGTGTATGTACGGAAGCAAGGATAAATTAAAGCCTCTTAAAGGAGTATCTAGTGAATAACACTGATGTTGTACCTGGTTTCTGTAGTGCATTGTACTGTTACAGTTTGCAGTGATTCCCATACACACACAATTTGTACATCCTTCAGGGTTACTGCTTGTCAGATAGAAAAATCCACTTTTACACTCGTCACATAGCAAGCCAGCAGAGTTGTTCTGATAGAAATATAAAAGATTGATATTAGTAATGACAGGTACAAGAAGGGCAAAGCAATTCGATTGATATTATTTAGTAATGACAGGTACAAGGAGGGCAAAGCAATTCGGTAAAAAGAATATAGCCAGCTATTGTAGTTGCCTCAATGCTGGGGCTGGCTGTTATCAGTGGAAGACCTTTCACATCCCAGGCACCAACAGCCTATACAGTCTGCCAGCTATTGCACAAAAACCTGTTTCTTACCTTACAAGGGCACTGGCCAGAGGATTTTTCGCACACTTCACTCAAGCTTCCATCACCATCGCAAGAACACAGAGAACAGCCCTGACTAGAGAAATTCTTGTACCCATCCATACACTCCCTGCACTTTACTCCCTGCACGCCAGGTTGACAGCTGTCAAAAGGGATCAAGAAAACATTAAAGAAAGAATATTGAAGTTGGCATTAAGCCATTAACATTAAATTGTTACTAAAACTGGCTTCCAGATGCAACTCCACAGAGGCTAAAACTCCAACCAGAGAGGGAAAGCCAAGCTAAACACCTGGCCAAACTTGTCCTTAGCATCTTTCTTGATATTTAAAATGGCAGTGAGAGATGACCCTATCAAGCAGCAGGCCAAAATAATAAAATTATTAAATGTTCTTAAAAATCTCCTACACTACAATGCAATGGAGATTTTTAATAATGAATTGATTAAAAATTGAGGAAAGCTTGTTGCTGGTTGATTTTAAGATCACATAATATTTGACCTACAAAGACAACCCAAGACATGTTTGCTACAAAAGACATGTGTAGGTTACTGTACCTGCAAATGCCTGTAGTAAGATTACACTGCAAATCTCTTGATCCAATTGCGCTGCAGTTACAGGCCTGTAAAGAAACAAGTTACCATTTTGTTGGATTCTTTTTAATAATTAACTTTAATTGAAATGTTTTACGAAAAATGGCTGTGTGGCTATACCTCATACCTTGGTAATGATCTCCACCAAACAATTTCCAAGTATAAACAGGAAAAATTTTAGAGTGGAACTAATTCAAAATTATGAACTAGTAAAAGCATCTTACATTTAAAAAAAAAACATTTTTTTGCCACAAAATTCCCCCAAAACATCTCTAGTTGCTAACAATTTTTTAGCCAGAGAAAACTTTTTTTCTGTTTTATATATTCCGCATACCTGGTAACAGTTACCAAATTACATGTTCAACTACTGTTTTAACACTCTATACCAAAATGGCAAATTTTCTTCCCACGAAAAAAATATGCAAAATCAGTTCAAGATTTTTAAGCCAAAATTTTCAGTCTTCAATGGGGCAGAAAGTGACTCATAAAACAACAATGTTTTGGAAGAGTTTTGCTTGAATGTATTACTCTTTTCAATACAGGTATTATAGATGTGAAATTAATTACCTGACAGCCAACAGTCTCATTCCATGCCCAGAATGTATGATTGCACTGGTCACATGTGCGACCAACGGTGTTCGGAGGACACACACACTGCCCAGTTACTGCATCACATACTTTGTTATCTCCTTCACAACCACAGGCTAAAGATAGCAACAGACACTTAATCTTCTTTTAACCTTTGTACAGTGTACAGTGTATCTCAAGGTATAATAATCTACTGAACATTATAATTACCATTAACACAACACACATATATATGGACGTTGCAGTGTTTGTGTAAGTAACAGGTCATCAGCACTTCAAATCTTACAGTCAAGCTATGATTCAAAACGTGTGTTGCAAGGGAGCAATGGGCTTCAGCTGAAGATTGCAAAGGTTGCAACTGCCAGGAGTAATTTACTATACAACAGTATGCAAACGGTCTCTGTTAAAGATTATGATGAGTATTCGATAAATGGATTCTTCATGAACTTCATCACGGTCACAATAATTACCTGTACATCCTTGTGAAGAGAAGTTGTAGAATCCAGCAATACATTTGTCACACGTCCTTCCCGTTACTCCGGGTTTACAGTGGCACTGACCACCATACTTCTGACAAGTGCTATTAACTGAACCAGTGGAATCACATCCACATGCTGCAATTAATGATACATGACATCAGCTAGATTTCTTATTGCCATTAATTATCTGTTTCAATTAGCACTACATCACCGTTTGAAAACAAGACAGGGACATATAGCAGGTCTTCAGCTGTGTTTTTATGTTAACCGCTTGTGAACACTTATTCAGGTCTTATGTTTACTTACAGGGGTTGGGTGCAATCATAAATGAACTGTTATGGTTGTTATGTCCACTGTACAATGTACAGTGGACATAACAGCCTTAGTTGACGTGTAATGCACATTTGAACATGTACGTCTTGTAACAATAATTATGTGTGCTTAACAAAAATTAAGTGTGCACAGTGCAAGTAGCAATGAATAACATGATTAAGTACAACTGAATACATATAGAAATAAAGCAGCTGAACAGCAAGAAATGGACAGAGAGAAAAGAAGGAAACTTTAATAATTATTTAACAATTAAAACTTACGCAAAGCTCCTCCGAGATAGTTGACAGTGAGAGAGAAAACTTGAGCAAGGCAAAACTCTTCCCGGTCAGTTCCAATTCCCATGTCATTGTCTATTACAGAACAGTTGGCCAGGAAATCTTCCCCTGTAGAATTTCTGAGTAGGACTGGATGAGAAAATTCCTGTGGTAATGCCACCACTTTAACAGGTGCAAAGTGTGTTATAGATGCTCCATAAGTGACATTGACCATTACCGAACCCTCAAGAGACATTTCTCCAATTATTGTTGACAAGTTGAAGTAACAACCTTGGGGACAGCTATTGAGGGAAAGCTCAGCAGTTTTCAATTGTGTTCTGAAAATGATATTGATCTCAACTGTGACACTGGATGCACTTCTGTAAAATAGAATGAGAGTGAACCAGCCACTTGCATTTACTCCTTGGACAATGTTCAGTGTTGTTGTCCAGGTCTTGTTTCCCTAGAGGAACAGAAAAGGTGCAAGCCATGTTAATTTACATTGTATAATTAAACGAAGGAGTCACTGGAGCCAAAATGGATTAAGCAGCTATGATTACTAACTCAATGCTATTCTCTAGAATTTCCGGGTCCCTCAGGTGAGGTACACAGGCACTGAAAGTACAGATGAAGAGTATGTTCATGTAGGGATTTTCCCACTGGTATTGCATGGTGGGCCATTTTCTGTCCACTGGGAGGAGTGCATGATGACCCAAAAGAACATCTACATAGGAGGCTACATGACTACCTCTTGCCCTGCTCCCACTGTGCCAGATTCCCCTTGTGACAAATTGAGAGTTCCATGCACATAACCCAGTACAACTGTTTCAATTTACATGCTACAACTTCACCATATAACTCTACATATTTTCCTCTCACGTGTATGCACATGTCACACAACTTGACAAATCAAGTTCTGTGTTTGATCTAATAGCACAGTTTTGCATTGGACATAGCATCAGTTACACTGGAGATGATCTTAAATTAAAACTACCGTAACTAAGGAAGTTGATAAAGAAATACCTGCTGAGAAGTGACAACATCTGATGTAGCACTACTAATAAAGTGAAGAGTTGGAAAATAGAATCCACTTTTAGGGCTGAAAGGATCAAAAGGAAAACATCAGTAGATTAAAAGTTAAGTACTATACAACAAATATTGAAATGTTTTGTTGCCACTGTATTATTATGTCACCATGTTTTAAAAAATCATGTCATCCTGTTTCTGACCTGTTACACTGTCGCTGTGTAATGTTTCCTCTGCAATCACATTGGCCAGATGTCTTGTTACATACAGGTCCATAAGCACCACCAACATCACAGTCACATTCTACAAACACAAATCAATAATTATCCAGTCATGCAAGTATCAAAATAATGCACTAGCTGAAAGGGGAAAATGATACAATGGAATATAATACACCATGTACATGTACATTCTGTGGGTACATATGTATTGTCATAAGTTGAGATTACAGATTGGGAGATTAATGAGTGCCAAGATAATCTGGGTTACATAAAGATGTGGACCTAAGTCGGAGGGGGGGGGGGATGGCTTCAGTTTGCTTTATAGCAACAGCTTAACAATTCCAATGTTCATCACACTGCATTTGCATGATTGATAGAACTCCACAATGACCTATATATTTTGTTCAGCCTACCAAAAATGGTCAAAATCCACATATACTAGTAGACAATGAAAAAACCAGTGGTAAAGAAAAAAATAGATGCATGATTCCAATATTTTGGACAGCAAGCCACCCTTCTTCAGAAAGTTACACTAAAATGTCCATAGCCTATTACACATTCCAGGCAAATCATACTGTCTTTCTTGTCTTAAGTGCTACACATTGGGACCTACATGATGGTTCCCCTATAATTACTTAAAAATTGCAACTTACTTCACCTCATTCAAACTGACAAGCCAACAGTTTCATGTATTATCAGTGATAGTGAAAAGGTCTATTAAATCAAATAAAATGTGTTGTTAGCAATCACCTGTGCAGCCATGAATGTTTTCTTCACGAAGGTCATAGTAGGTGTCTTTACAAGTGAAACAACGTGGTCCTTCGACATTCCTCTTACATGTACAATGGCCATCCACTCCAGGCTCACAGACATTAGATCCATTTACTGTACCAGGCTGGTGACAAGTGCATTCTACAAATCAGGCATACAGAAGAGTCAAACGTCATTCAACCAAGTGCATCTGATTAAAATGCTCAGGTCACTTGTAGTGGTTTAACCCTTTAAGCCCCAATAGTGACAAGCATCTAATTTCTCCTTTCAGTAGTAGTACAGGTCATGAGAATAAAGGAAATGATTACCAGTGATCAAATGTCTCGATTTTTAATCAAATTCGCCCAAGTAGTAGCATATGAATAGTAGGGAGAATATGGATGTTAATATTGGGGCTTAAAGGGATAATCTACAGCAATGGAACCAATATAGGTATTACTGCATTGTATATATAAGGGCTGACAACAAGTGCATTCTATGAATCAGGCAAACTAAACAGTCAGACACCATTTCAGCGAATGAACAAATTATGGGTTAGTTTCTAAAGAAACTGTGGGGCTGAATCTGTGAGGAAGTGAAACAAAAAAACTGGATTTATCAACTGAGTTGAAAGATAGATTGGCCACCACAAAGAAATTCAAAACCTTTCATTTTGAGCATTACAATTCTAGCCCTTGTCAGAGCATTCATCAAACTAGAATGGTGGAGATATGCTATTGGTGAAAACATCATGGTAACTTAAAAAACTCTTGAATTTCTTCATGGTGGCCAATTTTACCGTTGTTATTAACCATTCAAGTAAAGGTGTCTGACAAAACATGCTCAGATCAACTGCAGTGGTTTCCAAAACAGTAGAATTAACCCTCATGACCACTGATGTGCCGAAAAAATGTGGTCCTAGTTTAACTGTGTTGTTAGGTTAACAGGGTTTTTTAACAGGAAAATGATGCTTTTGGGGGGAGAAGGGAGGGCAAGTGGCTGTAACAGGATGACTGTACCTTGACAACCCTCAGGATTTTCTGCTGACAAATTGTGGTATCCAGGTTTACAGAGGTCACAGCGTCTTCCCATGGTGTTATTTTTACAGATGCAATCTCCTGGTTGCTGAAAGAAACATGCAATAATAACTGTGAGAATGCCAATTTATGAAGCCTTAGTAGTACAATAATCGGACCGTGGGCTTTTAAGGTGATCTATTGAAAACAGAAACAGTCAACTACTAATGACTCATTAAACTTACCATTCCTGGACGTGGTGGAACAACTGTCTCATCTCGTAGACAGTCCAAATATATAACTCCCGGGAGGGTAGCATTTTTAGTTCCTTCAATGCTACAGTTACAATCTAAGGGGAAAATGTTTTGATAACATCACTAGAAGAACTGAAAGTATATTACATGGACAGGCCAAATTATTTTTCACTCCCTACTCAACAAAATCAAATACAGCTGGACTTTGCTTTTGTCCGTCAATAAATTGGAAAATTGCAGTTTAAATAAACAGTCTTCTTCTCAAAAACTTTTGCAGCAATTACTGTAAACCAAAAGCAAATCATTAGTTTTTTTTCAATAATCACAAATTTTGTACACAACATGGAGTGGTAAGTCATACCTTTGCAAGCATCTCTGTCCCACTGAGATTTATTTCTTGGTCTATAGTAAAAAGGACTGCACTTTTCACAATTTATTCCTTCAGTGTTGTCCTAGGGGAATCAGGAGAATACATTAATGTTTAACTTAAATAAAGTTAGAGGTATCCTATTAACACTGCATATATTCCACAAATGCAAAGTTTGTCTTTTGTCCAAAAGGAGACTTGTGTTTTTACGTACAGTAATAACACCCCATAACACAACCACCAATGGACTATATAAAATTTGGTGGCATACAAATTATGATAGTGCAGCCAGATTTAGAAATGATTCTTTTTTTTTTTAAGAAAATGACTGCCTACGAGCTTTTGTTTGTACCCAAAAGTGGCTATACAAAAAGAATGGGTGCTCTATTCAACAGAGTTGTACCAGATAGGTTTTCACCACACTCTCTGAAATGTCATTCCCTGCATCCTGCATAATCCATTTCATATCATACTTACAGCTAGTGGCCTATTTGACCAAGTGATAGCTCACTTGAGTACAGTGTTGGGTTCTATAATGTATTCATCATATTACAAAACACAAGAACAATGCAAGATGTAGAATGAGAAACATTGAGTCAAAGTGTGAGAATTCTCCATTCTTCTTTTGGTTCTAATCAAGGATACAAAGTTGTCACCTGACAATTTTGACAGACTCCTCCACCAGAATAGTTTCCATGGATGTCTAAGCTTTTGTTCATCTGTGCAACTGTTTCATTATAGACACACACTGCACTGTGGTTGTGACAGTTACAACCTAGAAGAAAGTAAAACAATACTTAATAGCTTTTCTCAAAAACATTTTTAACCACATTTACCGTAATACTAAATGATCTTTTAGACGCCCACTCTCTTAATAAATGCCTTGTACCCATTAAACGTCCCTCTGAAAGAGTATTTTGAGATCAACCCAGACCTCTCTAATATACTGTATGGTCCATAGATGCCCATATATGGTCAGGAAGCCCTCAATATCTGTCATCCATACATGACCGATATCCAGCGACATACGTAGATGACCATATTTGGAAGTGCACTGCAGATCTTTTTTCACGGCTTGTAAGGGCGGCCATTTTGAAAAGCAAGACAGTTTTAGCAGTGTTCTTCGGAAATTTTAACACCCTGAAAGAAACTTTCCACGACTAAAATGCTCTCAAAAAGTCAACAAGTATTTGCTTCAGCTTACAAGGATATCCAGAGGTTGATTTGGAATTTTCATAGTGAGAACTCAACCGAGAAAATGCTATTGCGAGCGAAGCAGAAACTCACTTGCATGCTCATGGAAAGTTGTAAAGTTAAAAAAAATTTTAATTCAAAGAAGAGGACTTATTCTTGGTTAAGGTAGCAATAGTTTTTTTCA
Organism: Siderastrea radians; assembly: GCA_964017195.1. Lineage (NCBI taxonomy): Eukaryota > Metazoa > Cnidaria > Anthozoa > Scleractinia > Rhizangiidae > Siderastrea > Siderastrea radians. The sequence continues at coordinate 37,661,377 of OZ024889.1, read as the reverse complement.
CTTTGTCTTGTCATTTCCAAACATATCTGAGTTTGTAAATGAGCCTTTTTAAGTGAATGATAGTAGACTTCAATTTCTCGAAGTTTTGCTTTGGTGTTTATTATGTGTTGCTAGCTGTTAGCGTTTTTATCATAGACCTATGGTTTTTCTTTTTTGAAAATGGAAGTCGATGGGAATTTGTTGAATAATAAAACAATTATCCTGCTCAATCGTGCAAAATATCCCCTGATTTAGCCAGCTCAGCCTACGGCCTTGTCGGCTAAGTATCAGGCGATATTCCGTGCGATTTCACAGGATAATATTATTGGTAAATAAATGCCCCATCTAGTAAATGCCTGTCAAAAAGAGCAGGTTGAATCAGACAAGTCAATCCGATGAAATTATCCTGCTAATATTCAGTCTAATATTGAAGAAGACAGTGAAATTAAATGTAATAAATGATGAGTAGGTACTACGGATATCAAGCTGGACTATGTTGTTATATTAGGGTGTTTTCACTTTCATTGTATAGCAGCCTTTGAATAGAAGAGGAGTTGAACAGTTTGTTTTCATACTTGTTTGGGAAAAAAAATAAATGCCTCTCTCTATTAAACGTCCTGTACCTAATAAACACCCCTAGAAAATCCCAAAAATTTCATAAACATCCTGGCTGTTCATTAGATCATTTGCAGTGTGATACTTCTAGTTAATTTGCAGACACAAGGTTAGCATACAAGTTGAATTTCAATTTGCATCATTTTCATTTAACAGGTAACTTACTCCATGCCCATGAGACATGGTACAACTTTTGTTGATCAATAACTATTGAACATTCAACAAATGCCAAACAGCGTAATGCTGACAACAGATAGGCCATTCAACATCCAGCATCTTTTGTTGAGTGGAACATTAAGGTCGGCTCTAATATTCCATTCAACAATGCGCAAATGTTGAATGCAATGTGTCCAGATGCTCAATTCAAATCTTGAATCATATGGCAAATAAAAACATCAAGTAATTTATCTATCTTGGTGCCATCAAGTCACAACATTGTTCGACATCTGTTAAGCAATAAATGTTGAACAATGTTGGAGTACATGATAGTTTTTACTTGAAACACACAACCATTGGTAGACCAGGACACTCCTTACTGGAATTGGAAGCTACTGTAAACCAATTGCAAGATCAGCTAAAATTCTAAATTACACCACCTAGGTAGTCCACATTAAACTTCATAAAAAAAATAAATAACAAACAGCTTAAAACAATTTTTAAAAAAAGTTATCCTGAAACATACGTTCACACGCAGCATCTGGATCAGCAACAAGTGGACCCTTGTTTCCGGGTTTCCATGGATACTGATTGAAAGCAGGACAACAGGTACCACAGTCAATACCACAGGCTCCTTCCTGGCACCTACACTGGTTGTCACCCAGTGTGGCATTATAGAAACACTGCAAACCATTTCCCTGTCCATTGCATAGGCAATAAGCATCCACCTCAACTTCTCTCACAGCATAGTGGTGCTGCAAACAAAGTACACAACATCAGATAAGCATTATATTCCAAGCAAAAACTCCCGTTAACCAGAAATTGAAAAAAGGCCATCCTGAAGGCAAACTCTTGAATAACATTCCAAAAGCCTTGGTTGATTTTCTTATGACTTGCATTCAATACAAGTTTGGTGCTGGCTAATGATCCACTGGTTTGGTATATAATAAAACAATCATTCACCTCTGTATCAGTGAAGAGAGATAGATGTTTCTTCCAGCCGCTTCACAGCTCGGCAAATATCCACCACTATTCACCTCCACATGGAGGTGACATTGTTATCAACTTAAAATGAAATAATTATATATTTTTTTAATTTTATGCTACTAAATGTCAACTGTCTTCAAGTTCATAAAATGAATTTAATTAATGAAGTATCAGAAAACTTTCTGAGTGTTAAAGCTGCTACAGTTTTGAAGTTAAATTTAGGGCAATAATCTTGCCCTCTTTTTTAAATAACATACAGTGTACATCAGATAGTAAAATTAGCTCCGGATTGTTTACAAAATAGCATTTCATCAATACCCGTTTGTGATAGAATACATACCCATCTAACTGCAATAACATCAAAGATTCGTGTCAGTGACATGAAGTGCATGCGGACATTGGTCACATTCATCCAGTCCTGTAAAATTTACATGTAATACAGTCATGTTAGTTTCCAGCACTAGAAAAACAACAGATAACAAAATACAACAGAATGTAGGGTCAATAATGACACTCACCAGTAATTTATCAGATGGGCTATTGACATCTCCTCGTGGCCCAACCACAAACAAGGATACCTGAAAGATAATGTATCATAATAAATAAGATACCATGAAAAAGAACATTACATGTAACAATGAAGTTGAAGGAAATGAGACAAAATAAATATTTAATTAATTATAGGCAAATCCAAGGTGGGGAGGGGGGGGGGGGGAGAACTGACCTGGTGACTAATTACACAATGCATGAAGTGTCTTGTTAATGGTGTGTACATTTTTCACACCTTTTTATATAAAGGACTTCCTGCATGACTCTCTTGAGGACTAACACCTTTGGTACACTGTACTCATGAAATACACACCCTCTTTCATAAAAATTTATCTTACACAGTGCTTTCAATAAGCACCGACCGCCGACGAAAAGCGTCGGCTATTTCGCTCAGAACAGTCGGCTACTTTTTGCCCTAAATTAAAGTAATTAAAGGAAGATTATTTCAAGAACCTGGTTGATACAGTCGGTTACCCTACTCAAACCAGCTGCATACTTCAAATTTTATTGAAACCCCTGCTTACATCAAGGGATGCCAGGATCACATAGTTTACATACATGTAACACAAGAATTTACTACAATTATTTAATCCACAAAAAGTCCAAATTATGACGATTTCACATTTTCAGATAGAGTCATGATAATGATGATAATGACAATGATTATGAAAACTTCTTAATTCCACTGTCAATAAAAAGAAAAACTGTCAGTGACAGAACTTACTGTGTCATCTCTATCAACAGACTCTGTCGGATAAACCATACAAAGGACCTGATCTACTCTGACTGGATTGTTTTGAACTGGCCTATTGAACTTCTCTTGGCATTCATCAGCAGTTGACACGAAGAAGTGCCATGGCTGGTAACTCTGACCATAATCACTGGACTTGAAGAAGGATAGTTGACCAGGACGGTAATATTCACCAAATTTTATTACCAGCTTGTTCACATAGTAATACTAAGAAAAAAGAAGATACAAGGTTATCCCAACACACTATGGACAATGAAGTTAATCAAGCAGAGTCAGTGGTATAGGTTCACTCTGTCTCAAAGTCAAATTTTAAGACTAATATATAAAAATTATCTACTAAACAGTTTGTACACTAAACAAGTGAAAAGTTACTCCAAATTGCTAATCCTGAATCAATAGTTAACCATTTTTATTTGTTGTTTCACTGAGATAGTTATGTCAAATGAAAATGTTCAGTCCATTACAAGCAGCCACCCTAAGCATTCAATTGCCAACACATCCCCTGTTGGCCTGCCCACATTGCTCACAATATAGTTGCTCTTCATTATGATACCACCTAATTACTCAGTGAATGCCTGGAACAGGCCACAGAATGGTGGTTTGTTCCAGGTGATTTGAGCTCCCCTAGTAACCTTTTCAAATCAAAGCTTTTGGTACACTATCCAGAATAAGACAAAATACCAGTTACATATCAAATTCAACATCAAATTGCATGGGTTCAATATTTTTATTTATAATATAGACAAGAGTGTTTTAGTGGAAAATAGACCACTCATAGAGTTCATACAAGACTACATTCGGGACTCCTGAGTGTGGCGTATTTTCCATATCCTCACAACAGAGGAATTATCAATGATGTCATTTCCTACATTTAAACTGTTGTTTGTGCAAAAATACTCTTGTCTATAATACTCTTATGCAAAAATACTCGTCTCATGGTAAAAAACAATATTTTACTCACTTACTGCACTCCTTTGTAAAATATCGTTTTTACTACTCGAAAATAAAATTCATGTTCTGGCGCCACCCTGTAATATCCTCTAAATAAGAAATCATTATTCATATAACTTGAAAGTAAACAAATGATAACAAGTGAAAGGATAATGACATTATTTCAATGTCAAAAGATTAACCATTTAAGTTGAGCTACTATTACTTGCTCAGGGTCTGGAAGGGTATTATCGGGATCCGAGATTTGACCAAAATATGGTGCGGGATTCGGGAAAACGCAAAATATCTTGACGGGATTCGGGATTTGACTGCTACCCAGGAAGCGAGATTTGCCAAAATTTGTACACAGGATGCAGGATTTTTTGCCTGTCTGTCGGGAATTCGGGAAATCGTCACGACCCAAATAAAGGTTCTAGAGGCAAAAGCGAATCAACCAGGCAAGTGCAAAATATCAATCAAATTAAGGGCCAATCTACATCCTACATTTACGAGCTTTTGCAGAAATTAGTCTTTTTTAAATGCATTTTTTGGGAAAGAAAAAATGAGATTCGGGATAGGGATGAAAAAAGAGCGGGATGTGGGATTATCATGAAAAAGGAGCGGGAATGTGGGATCAGTACCCCCCTTTCAGATCCTGCTTCCTGTACAGTACACACAAGTATTTGGCATGTACATATTCAACTACTGTAGCAGGCCTAAGGGGTGACAACTTTTAGGCAGTAACTACTTTCAGCTGGCTGTTACCCCAGTTTGGCCAAGTAAAGTTGTGATTAATATATATGTCACAACGAAGTTCTTAATTATTCATAACCTTCTTATTGATTCTCACCAGCATCAAAAACAGAATCTAAACAGCTAAAGGTGAAATACTCCATGCCTGTATTTACATCAATAATGTATATCCAATGTAAATTTGCATGCTTTTTGTATTGTAATGTAACTTAATAAAATTATGTAACTTTTTTTTCCAACTTTTGTTTTCAATTTGTCTGTAAATAGTAAGTGACTTGTTACATTAAAAAAAAAGAAAAGAAATTCTCCATGCCCACTGTTGCTCTCTTGGGGGGGGGGGGGGGAGTGGCAGTGGGGCCAACTCCCAGGGGTGGGGAGCATTTCTCAGAATTCTTGGCGAGGGTGCACCGCCTGGTTCTCCAAACTCTGATCCCGTTTCAGAGCAAAATTATGTTATTTTCCAATACCCAATTTCAGATCTCTTCTCCAAAATCCATACCAGTTTTCAGAACTGCCCTGTAAAATTCATACCCATATCAGTCTCTCAGACCACAATGGTTTCAATCTGTACCCATTTTCAGACCAAAACAGCTCAAAAACCATACCTCTTGGGGAGGCACACACCTGTTTTATCACCTTATACAAGGGAGTATCCACCTGGGGTGAGCAACCCTCAACTGTCTGATTATCAGACTAGTACTTCGGTGGTCCATGCTAGACCCGTGTTTACATATGAGAATACAAAATGATTGTTTTTGTTGTTGCTTCATTGCAGTTTTTTTATTGTTTTTCTGTGGACCCTTACTTTTTGTAGGGCCTGTTGCTAGTTACTTTCATTCAATCTAGAAGGGGGGAGGGGTTGCAGTCATCACTTTTGGAAATTACTAGAAATGCCTCAAAATTAATGTTGCTTAATTCATGTAGGCATTACGCTTTGGGGCCATAAATTTCAGAATTCTAAGGCACGTTGTATTCACCACGTTTACGTACCAGTCAAATCAAAGCTGCAACCCCCCCCCCCCCCCCACCGGCAACCTCCCGGGCATTTAAACTTTTGAAGCTTGGCTTGTTCACATTCCCTCCCCTCAGGGCAAAAAAGCCGTTCAAATGCCCCACCAATTTGTACTGATATACCTCCCTTCAAAGGCACATTTCGTCTTCAATCAAATGCTGTTCACACTTTTCAAAGAGAGATATGCTGTGGTGACACCTTTGAACTTCTTTTGAAGACCCTTTTGAAAGAGTTACTCACTAACAAAGGCAAAATTCTATCTTGTAAATCTGTCAAACCTTGCAAAAACCAAAAAAACTCACTGGAATATTACGCCAGAACAAGAGATAAATCCGGTTCAAATTCCCCACCCTTCCAAGACAACATTCAAATTCTCTCCTTCCCGGGCACAATACACAGTCAAATTCCTGGGGTATGCCCAGGCGGAGGGGAGGGGGGATGTTGAAGAGACCCTGTTACGAGAAATTCCAACAAGCGACATGGCCCTGAAACAGCGACTTAAGACAGATGAAATGGCGACAAACGATACAAAGATGGATTGAAACTGCAACAGCAACAAATACAAGCGCAAATACAATATATAGTAAAATACCGACAGGGACATGGTTTCCTCCTCAATAAGAGGAACCAAGGGTTTTGAAATTCAGACTAGCGACATTCGTAGCCCCCCTAAAAGGGCCTTGTTGAAGCTTCAATTTGACCGGTATGTTATGATAATTATTAAAGGCTATGTCTAAGCACTAGAGTTGGACAGTGTCCATGTAATAACTAGTTATCCACATTCAGGCTGTCCATAAAGGAGGATTCAGCTGTAGAATTACGAGTGAGTCCAGGTAATTTAAATACAGTACTGTACTTGATGCAGGGTCAAACATCGTTGCATCAGCTTAATTACCCAGTCGTCTGAAAAGTGACAATTAAATCCTTGATTCCATAAGCTGAGAAAGGCCCAACAATAATGCCACACAAAAAATGCCAAGCGGCAGATTCTGAACTTAACGTAAGACTTATTAAGTTATTGATAGCTTGTTTTGATTAACTATACATTTGGACTTCGTTTAACAGGCTACTGCGTGCATTGAACAGTATAACTGAGAAAACACAGATCTGCAAATTGGTTTGCCATGACGAACGACAAGAAGCCAAAACAGCTCCAGCCATTGGTGACAGAGGAATTCGCTGTAACGGTGCCTAAACGCTTAAGAATAAATCATGGACCCGACTGCTAAAATTGTCATGATCAACGACGTTATTTTCAAACCACAATCGCCCATTCATGAAGGGAAAAGAAACGACACAAATTACTACGTTCAGAAAACAAATACCCCTTGTGATCTTTGAAATTCCGCGCGAACTGGTTTATACAGCCTAGCAGCTGCAAATATTTTACAATTGGAATTTTTCGCTGTGTTGTATCTTACCTTTTGAAACTCTCCTTGCAAGTCAATTGTGATGGATACTTTATCTACAGACGCTGGAGATTGCCACCAGGTTGCTAAACTTCCATCCACCATTTTCGAGGCGTTGTGCGAAAGGCTTGGACTTGAAGCATCGCAATGAGACAGTATCCGTAATCTCGGCGATTTGCTACGTTCCACAACGCTATAATACTCTTCCCTTGGAAATCCACAAGTTGCATTTGCTCTAACAGGTTTAAACAAAGCCACATTTGCGGCCTGGTTTAAAAAGATAAGATGGCCGGCAGCGAAAAACAAGTAAATCAAAACAGTTGCCCATATCGCCATCTTGAGGTTTGGCGTTTTGATCTATAGTAACGCTGGCTCGCTGCTAAGGAAGTGACATTTGATAGTTTACATAAATTATGCAAATCACTCATTTTGAACATAAACTAACGGTCTCGTCATCAAATTACAAAAGAATCACAAAATCGCTATTTGAGCTTTTGATTCCTTGAAGGGCAAAAATCGAAGAGATGAATTCAACAAAATCCAAAAGGGTACACACATGTATACACGTACCATAAAGGTGCGCTCTCTTTGCGATCCCTTTTTATCTTGGACGATTTGCAGTGGCCTCCTCCGCAGGCGTCTTCGTCTTTGTGGCTGGCTCCTTTACCTATTTTCGAGTCAAATTCGGAATTGGTTCTCCCGTGGTATCATTTTTTTCACCGAGCGGGGCCTAGGGAGAAGAGAAGGGAAGAAGAGGAGGCGCCCCTCCTCCGAATTCTCTTCCGGTTCCGGTCTAGTCGCCTCAGTCTTCTCTCTCCCGTTGCGATAACAGCGGAGTTCATTCACCGGATTCGTGCTTTCCCTCTTTTCCTCTTATAAGAGATGCCTGCGGAGGAGGTTAATTGAACCTGTCTCTTTCTTAGAAAAGTGACACGCAACGGTTCCACTTCACAGAATTTCACCTCGAGTAGAAAAGTACACGCTATTAAACGAATGTATATTCAATATATCTTGACATGGATGTCGGTACAGATCAACAAACGATCTCACAAGACTGCCCAACAGAGGATGTATTTATAAATCAACAAGAAATCTCACAAGACTGGCCAACAGAGGATGTATATATAGATCAACAAGAGATCTCAGAAGAATGGCCAACTAACGAAAGTTTTAAAAGAAGAGAAATTTCAAAATGGAGAGATATTTCAGATGATATATACAAAATTAAAAAAGTTTCACACCGGAAAGGTAAATTTGGGAATTCAGCTATTTTAACTTTAAAAACAAAAAATGGAGATGAATTTCTTGTGTGGGCCCCTAAACGCCTTGATGAAGATCTAGAAGATGATTCTTATCAATTTGTTTATAAAATAGGTCTCAAAACGTCTGCTGACGGTAATGAATATTTTGATTATGAATTAATGTAAGGAACAGAGACCACCAATATAGTTAAACAATAGCGTCTGTATTCCTGAAGGTTTGAAAAATTATAAGACCAAGATTTGTTTTTTCAGGATGAGTGATTTAAAAAGTCGCACTGTATTTTTCAAGCTTGCGTTGTCAAGGGGGTTTCCCTTCAGTGCTTGCACGAGAATATAAATTACGTCATTATCTGTGGGTTTCACCGAACCGCGAAGTCACGCTCCGTAAACACAACTTAGGGAATGTGATCCTCTCCCCATGTATCAGTGCAATACTTGACTAGGGTTATATCATAGATCGTGACAGAGATGGTTAGTTCATGTAAGATTTCTTCTTGTTTATAACAAGGGTAACAACACCCTCCCTGACAACAGTGCATATAGGCTATACACACCAGAATATGGACAAGCCGCTGCCTTTCAGGACAAAAATGTTGTATTGAAAGCTTATCGTGAACTAGGTCCCAACCCAAAGCCGCTCGCTCTCTCAGTTTAATGGTGAGGAAATGTTTGTAAATTATCTAACGTAGCTCAGGCGGTAGGCTTTGAATTGCTTCGATAACCTGATAGTTGTTGAATCCGGCAGCCATCGATCTCAAATTTGACTCACAAATATCTAATCGGATTATAATTTTTTGTGTGTGTTCGGTTATGCTTCGTTTTAATATTTTCTTCTTTTTTTAAATGTTGGGTGGTTTAAATTAGGAAAATAAGGTTGTGAAAGCTGTGGTGAAGCAAACACACCTGCCGCCTGTGCCACCAACACAAAAACCGGTTCCTGTGCTACCGATATAAAAACCGGAAACAGAACCCCATACAAAAAACGGTTACCTGTGCCACCGACACAAAAACCGGTTCCTGTTTCACTGTTTTAAAAAGCGGTTTCAGAACCCCATACAAAAACCGGTTACAGAACCCCCATTTTACATTACTACTCCTGCACTTGTTGTAGCTCTGTGTTCCAACAGGTCCAAATGCTCAGATAGAAATCGGATGCCATGTAAACGGAGTTGAATCGCTTTTCCAGTTGTTTGAATGTTGTTTTTACCATTCCGTCCGCAACCTCTAAACCGAGAACAACTGCATTTTGCGCTTTGCATTTAACAAACTATGATGGTGAATTCTAATGTTCCTCGCTACAGTAATCTTGCTTCTGAGCTGCATGGAAGTTACCTCTTCAAGTTCCAATTTTTTCTGTCTTCAGTTCGATGAAAGACGCACATGATAGCTCCGTTATGCGAACAGATTACAAACTTGTCCAGTTTCAACTCCAGCAGCTAATATGGTGAAATTGTACAGCTTCAATCCGCTTTGAACGATGATTACAACAATGTTTCAGGAAAAATCAAACTTGTACCATATTTCAGAGCCAATAATTAGAAGATTTTTTTCCAAAACTTGCGCTACTTTGTTCACTTTCGAGCAGTTTTCATTGATTCATTCAACTTTGCAATGAAACGCTGCAACACTTCGTAAGGTTTTGGCGCCTTTTTCATTCAGTCATGTGATTGATTCTTGTTCCGTTTAAATTTCTATTCTCATTTTGCCCGTTCTTTCTTGATTTTTTTTTAATAGTGGTTAAGTTTTTAACAAAACAATTATTCTACTCGGGCTTGCCGGATATCAAATGATTATAACCAACTCGGCGCTACAAGCCTCGTTGGTTGTCTATCATTCGATATCCAGCGCGCCCTCGTAGAATGATTGTTAATTGTACATTTTTTGCTCAGATCTGGCCGGTCTCAGTCGCGGTCCCTGCAACTTAACCCACGGATTCTCTTCGAATTGTGCTTGTCTCCTGATGTGTACCCTGCCACCAAACAAAAAATCAACGAGTCTAAAACCTAATCGGACTGTCCCCGGGACCAGTTATCGGTACTAGCTCCTTAAGGCCCGTTTACAAGACAGAAAAAAATGGAACGGGTCGGGAAAAAAGTAGAACGGCTGGGACAATTTATTTCGTGTAAACGATACGTACCCTACTTTTACCCCAGCCGTTCTGGGACCATAGGCGCTATACAGCTATAACGGCACGGATAAACATAGGCCCGCAATGCGTGCAGAACCGACGAAGTGTTTGTTCGTCTCGAAAAGAAAGCAAGCGAGGCGTGCGTGATTGCATGTTCGATAACATTCAAGCGTCTGTGACAGCAAGTTGCAGCAAAGGTGCGGTAACTCTGTACGTCCCATGAAAAGAACAAGTAGTCCTGAGGGCTGCATAACCGTACCATCTGGCTCCCTTGCTGGTGTGGCAGTTGTAAACAAAGTCTTCTCTTAGACTTATAGAATTACAGCAACCAACGCTGAAATTTGACCAACTGGAAAGGTAACCAATACCCTGCAAAGGAGGCCAACTGAATTATTCACCCTCTCCTCACCAAACCCAGCTCCGCAGACTACGCTTTTAACCTCGTTCTTCACTGAAGATCATTTTTCGCTGTCTTTTGGTCGGTGCTTCCTCAAAACCATGAACAAAAAAGCCGTCACAACTCTCAAAACAGACGCATTTCAATAAATGAGCGATAAATTTCCCAATAAAGCACCCACATCCTTACGATTGATCAGTATGGACACCGTAACAGCCCAAAAGAATTTAACGCTTTATGCACAGTTCCCTATAATCATGTGAATGCAAGTACGAATTAAATCATTGCTATGCTCTATAGTACAGGTTACAAGAAAGCGCATTGTAGGCATTTACCAGTTGTTTTGACCCACTCCACCCTCGATAAGCATTTTTACCTGGCTCAACGTGCTAACCGGCGTGACGAAAATTGTGACAGTTTTTTTGCCTTTTGCGTTACCGAATGACGTAATGTTTAAAAAATCTGATAACTCAGCTCAGCTGTCTTATCACTTTGAATATTTTGTTGAATAAAACTAAAATTTAAATGTCGATATAAATTTGTCCACAACTGAACGTACTTTTTCCGAGAGTTTTGAGCAATGTATTGATATGACAAACATAGCAGCAAGGTTGATCTGACTACATAGAAAGATTTGACTCTGCAAGACATCAACACCACACTAATAGAACTTTAACAGAGCAGGGTTGCAGCCGTACATAGCTGTTTCGCTCTTCTTAGAGCTCATCATTGCTCAGTATTTCTTTGGCTGATTAGGTCTGTTTTACTAGATCCTACGCACACGGGCAGCATTTTCGTTTGCGGCCCTTTACTGATATTGTTCTACCGATATGCTGACCGATATGCTTTACTTTATAGCATGGTTTTATCCATGTTTCTAAATAAAGTTGGTTTTAGTCCATCCTGTCTTTTCGATATCTTTGGCTCTGCGAGACATCAACACGACACTTGGACTCTCGACCTTTCAAAGACACTTGATGGCGTGATCTGGTGGGTGTGCGTCCTCGTTTAGGGGTATTTTTACGGCATTTTCGCCATCTTGCTATGCCGTACTGATGAGCTCTAAGAAGAGCGAAACAGCTGTCTACGGCTGCAACCCTGCTCTGTTAAAGTTCTATTAGTGTCGTGTTGATGTCTTGCAAAGTAAAATCTTTCTACGTAGTCAGATCAGCCTTGCTGCTATGTTTGTCATTTGAGTATTTCTTTGGCTGATTAGGTCTGTTCTACTAGATGCTACGTACACGTGCAGCATTTTCATTTGCGGTCCTTTACTGATATTGTTCTACTGTATGAATGTATTTATATACTGTTGTGAATATGGCACTATAAAAACATGATTATCGACAAAGGCAAACACATCGTCAGAATCTCAACGTGCTAACCGGCGTGACGAAAATTGTGACAGTTTTTTTGCCTTTTGCGTTACCGAATGACGTAATGTTTAAAAAATCTGATAACTCAGCTCAGCTGTCTTATCACTTTGAATATTTTGTTGAATAAAACTAAAATTTAAATGTCGATATAAATTTGTCCACAACTGAACGTACTTTTTCCGAGAGTTTTGAGCAATGTATTGATATGACAAACATAGCAGCAAGGTTGATCTGACTACATAGAAAGATTTGACTCTGCAAGACATCAACACCACACTAATAGAACTTTAACAGAGCAGGGTTGCAGCCGTACACAGCTGTTTCGCTCTTCTTAGAGCTCATCATTGCTCAGTATTTCTTTGGTTGATTAGGTCTGTTTTACTAGATCCTACGCACACGGGCAGCATTTTCGTTTGCGGCCCTTTACTGATATTGTTCTACCGATATGCTGACCGATATGCTTTACTTTATAGCATGGTTTTATCCATGTTTCTAAATAAAGTTGGTTTTAGTCCATCCTGTCTTTTCGATATCTTTGGCTCTGCGAGACATCAACACGACACTTGGACTCTCGACCTTTCAAAGACACTTGATGGCGTGATCTGGTGGGTGTGCGTCCTCGTTTAGGGGTATTTTTACGGCATTTTCGCCATCTTGCTATGCCGTACTGATGAGCTCTAAGAAGAGCGAAACAGCTGTCTACGGCTGCAACCCTGCTCTGTTAAAGTTCTATTAGTGTCGTGTTGATGTCTTGCAAAGTAAAATCTTTCTACGTAGTCAGATCAGCCTTGCTGCTATGTTTGTCATTTGAGTATTTCTTTGGCTGATTAGGTCTGTTCTACTAGATGCTACGTACACGTGCAGCATTTTCATTTGCGGTCCTTTACTGATATTGTTCTACTGTATGAATGTATTTATATACTGTTGTGAATATGGCACTATAAAAACATGATTATCGACAAAGGCAAACACATCGTCAGAATCTCAACGTGCTAACCGGCGTGACGAAAATTGTGACAGTTTTTTGCCTTTTGCGTTACCGAATGACATAATGTTTAAAAACTGATAACTCAGCTCATTTGTCTTATCGACTTGAATGTTTTGTTGAATAAAACTAAAAATTTAAATGTCGATATAAATTTGTCCACAACTGAACATGCTTTTACCAAGAGTTGTGACCGATGTATTTATGTACTGTTGTGAATATGGGGCTAGACTTTACAATACCCGGCCACTCTGAAGGCGCATTACTCGGGCATGGCGGCCTGCGTTCCCACGGTCGATCAAAGCACAGGTAGCCCAAGCTACAAAGGGAGCCGTCAACATGACATTGCGTAACAGCGTTATATTTATAAGAGTTTGTATGGGAATATGACGATCGTACAAAATAGTTCGAAATAGGGGAAAGAGATCTTATAAAATCGACTTACCTGCCCTCTTCTGTGTATAACTTGTGTTTCTATGGCATTCGAAGGCGTTTCAAAGCGTTTCCAGTGGGTTTTACGTTCTCTGTTTTCCTCTCTTTCCACTGGAAACGCTTTGAGACGCCTCCGAATGCCATAGAAACACAAGTTATACACAGAAGAGGGCAAGTAAGTCGATTTTATTAGATCTCTTTCCCCTATTTCGAACTATTTTGTACGATCGTCATATTCCCATACAAACTCTTATAAATATAACGCTGTTACGCAATGTCATGTTGACGGCTCCCTTTGTAACTTGGGCTACCTGTGATCAAAGAGGTTGAAAAAAGTGGCAACACGGTCCGCGGTGCCGCAGTGACTAGAATATCCGCTTGATAAGAATAACGCGGGCTCTGATAATGCATGGGCCCGTGGTCCCACAGTCGTTGCCACTTGTTGCCACTTTTTTCAACTGAGTTGAAAAAAGTGGCAACGCGGACCACGGTCCCGCAGTGCCTTCAATATCCACTTGATGAAAACAAGGCAGGCTCTCATTACGCAAGCTAAGGCGTTATGACAGCCAATATTCACGATTTCATCGCGTGAAAATCGTGCCACAAAAAAGAATGTCCATTACGAGGAATCTGTGAAAACAAATTTTTAAGAAATAGTCCAAATCGCAAATATTTAGAGCTTCAAAATGTTATCGTTTCAAGATGACGAAGTTAGTTAGGTGATGCAGACAAAAATATGTCTCGCAAAATTTTAGAGAAATTTTGACGGTCTACCAGTCACTATATTTGCGCGAGATTGTGTTGGAGTTTCGAGACTTACTTTTACAAGGATAAATAAAACCTCGGGCTGGCAGAATAAATTGCTAGTCTCGCCGTCTAGCTCTCAAAGTCTTGAATTTGCCATTCACGATCCCCTAACTTGACACGAAAATTTTAGTGGATGAGGGTTTTAGGGTTAGGGTTAGGGTAAGGGGTTAGGGTTTTAGGGTTAGGGTTAGGGTTTTTGAAAAATTCACATTCTCCACGTTAAAGTATGTCTTATGACGTAATTGTTAAATCCGGTTTGCTCTTCAGGAGTCAGCAAGTTGTCTCGAAGTATAAAATCGAACAAATCGGTTCAAAATCAAAAGTAAAGCAAAAAAATTACAACGACTAACTGGTGTATCCTTCTGTGCCACTTATACTATCCAAGAAGATCCAGCCTCGTGTAGTAATTCATTTCCCGCCTGCGGATAACCTTTCTTGACGTTGGCAGCTAGATACTTTCCAAGTATTAAACATAGCCACAACAACATACACAAGAATTTTCCTTTCATAACATTTACTGAGAACGATTCTTCCTTAGCATGTCTCAGCAACACTTTAGTCCCACCAGCAACAACAGTGCCACTGGACTTCACCTCCTGTTATTATCAGTCCTCCTTTTCTTACACATGCCAATTCAATCCCATCGGCCATAGCGAAATACACACCTTATGAGCCTTACACGACGTATTTTGACCGTCCACTACACCAATTAACCGTCTTCACGACTGCACTATTCGTCGATTAAAAATTGGTTCCAAAAACTCTGAAACAACTTCTTGAACTTGGGGGGAGACACTCGCTGGCTGCGGGAAGTACGGGAATCTATACAGTAGAAACCACTGAGACTCAGAGAGTAGACGGTACTTGGCTCCAACAGTAAATTTAATAACTGCGATACCTCCAAGATATCACCAGATTTTCACCAAGAATGCAACCGACACGGTTACGTACAGGACTGGATCATTGTTACCGGCGTCCCCACCGGGGGTGTAACCCATCGGGGTAACCGCACGGGTGTAACCTCGGCAAGTATAGCCCAGTCGGGCGTAACCGAAGAACTACTTACTAAGCACATGTATTTATGCCAACCTCTACATAGATGACATAATCCTTCGATGACTAATACTAAACTGCTATTGGTTATCAATGATCTAATTATTGTCCTAGGCCATTCCGTCATGGGCAAGACAGTTACCCTGTTAAAGATGAACTACTTACAACTTCAGGTAGTTCACACACTAAGGTGTTACACTACAATACAGATGAACGGGTGGTTAATGTGTTAAGTAGGCTCCTACAAACGTACCACTGTTGGCTATTCTTTGTTTTTAAACTATCGAAGAAACATCAGCAAATTCTCTTATCAGGGTATTTAAGTGTTGCATGCCAGATCGAGCCAAGCACTTGTTCGTTGCTGCTGCCAATTTGATCTTTCCACTGTGAAATGGCAGATTACGAATTTTAGAAGAATTAACATGAACTTAAATTTTCGTTTCCAACGTAATCTCTTTTCTAAGCTTGTCTTGGTTTCACGCTGCTTCAGAAAGATCCACTGGAATGATAATCTCCTTCTTGAAAGCAAATCCGACAGACAAAGTGATAATCTAATATCGTCCGTCGCCATTTTGCTTTACGAGTGTTACGAGTACGTGCGGCGTACACGAATGACAGTGGTCTACTAATTAACGCGGACTCAACCATGTCCGGTCTCTGAAATTCCGTCGTGTAAACAGTACTTGCCGTTCCACCTAGGTTTGAGGACCGGTGCCTCTTTTTGTTGTAGCCGTTCCATAATGTTTCTCGTAAAAACGGTCGAAAATTCATGGAACCGATATTTCTTTTTATCCGAGCCGCTTCTCTTTTTCTGTCATGTAAACGCGCCTTTTTGTGCCATGAATCCGAATTTTTGCAGAGCTCCCCCCTTTCCTGTATTAAAATGATCACTCTTCCAGTGAAAATTGTACGTACGTTTCTAAATATGTGAGATTTTACTTAGATAAATCGACCTCAGTGTGCGGTATACAACTTTGTTAACCCCCTCCCCTTCCCTCCCTTGGAAAACAGCGGCAGAAAATTGAAAAGGTGAGTAAATCCGAAAGTAACAAGGGTCGTTACGTTTTGAAAAGATTGCTCGGAGCATTAGCAAGAGTTTATTGCTAGATGACCTAGACCTAACCATCCTCACAAACCCAAGGGTAAATACAGTGATTATTATTATCATTATCATTATCCCGATTATTAAATATCATCATCATCATCATTATTATTATTATTATTATTATTATTATTATTATTATTATTAAGATATTATTCTTTGTACTTGTATTCACAGCAAATAAAAAGTAAGTAAAGCCTCGGTTTGTTGGATTCAACATCTTCTAACATCGCTGGATACAATTTAATATTTTGCTGCACAAAGTTTGATTGCACGTCATTTAACTTTCTTCGGAATCAATTAACATCATTCAACAGGGCGCCCAGTAGCGTCTAATTTGCCGAATTCAACAATTTTGGAAGGTACGTGTTGAATGGAAATGTTGAATTGGTTTGGCCTGGGACTAAGACTTCCGGCTTATGGATCGTCGCTTTCACTGAGCAGTGCCCATTCCACCTCCCTCCCATCCCTCACCGGACCAAACCAGCAGCGTCTCTACTGTTTTGTTTTGTGTCGCTTGTTTTGTCATGCTATGCTTTGTTTGCTTGTTTGTTTGTTTGTTTTCAACAAAAATGTCCCAGGGTGTTGACCAAGGAGCCGCTGAAATACCATAAGATGAAAAAGGAACGCAAATTTCTTGCCCCTGGGATCATCCACCTGTACCAATCAAAGTTAATAGTACAGTTTCGAGTTCAAAATGACTGCTGAAAACTGAACACGAAAGATGCATTTCTACAGGGTTGTTCTCAATCCGAAGTAAAACATGCACAAACACCAGCAGGGAAGTGGTGAATTCTACAATAAGCGAATACACAGGGCTGTGAATAGTTGAGCGTCTCACTTGTGTTTAAGATTATTGAACTTGAGATTGAGACTAACCCTATACAGCTCGGCGTGTTTAAATTTTGTTTATTTGTTTTTCTCTTGTTGCTGTTGTTCCACGTCTCGCTATTATTCCAGTTTTCAGTCGTTACTGTAATAGTTAGTTGGCCACAAATTCTTCGTTGTTTATCGAAATTATTGAAATGATTGTCATTATCATTATATATTGCTTTATTTTGATGGACTCGCACGGTAAAAGCGGGCCATGGATCTACTGATGTCAAAAGCCCCTGAGAGACAAATGCCAGAAGGCTTTACCATTGCTAAAGAATAGTCAAGAAGTAGTAATGTACGCTCGTATGGCACACTTGGCCTCGTTTTGATGTAAGGATGACGTCATGACCGGAACCGGAAGTCACGTGTTTTTGAATGGGATACCGCTGACCAGTGTGAAAAAAGGGATCGCGGGCTCAGGGAAGTCACGTGGTTTGGGAAACCGCTGACCAGTTGAAAAAAGGGATCGTGGGCTCAAGGGGAAGGAAAACCGCTGAGAAAACGCGGGCGCAAAGTCCAAAGTCCAATTTTTGGAACGGGGGTAATCCTTGGAGTGAAAACAACACAAAATTAATAAATACTTTTTATTGTTATACTTTTGTTTACAATAACTGAGAAAAATAGGAGGAGGGTTTTTTCCTGAGTGTACCTTTTTGAATTGGGGCTTCAACAGATTCCTTAATGTTCAATAGAGGGTCCCCACCATTGTTTTTGACATGGAGTTATTCTTCGCCATTGGTTGTTGTCACGGCACACTGTTCACATTCGATGATCTTGTTTGGGAACATTTCTCACTGGTATCCATAAGGGTAGGTTTGAAAGGTGACAGGATCTATGACTCTCTTGTCGTACACGAGCTGGTAACGTTTGTACTCGGGGAAGGTGTAGAGTTGATAAGTTTTCGGGTCTCGCACGATCTGGTACGTTTTGATGACCTGGGTCTGGCGGGGTTTGAGGAGGGGCTTCTGGATTTCGTCCAGGACATTCTGTCGCATGATGTGGTAGTTGAGTTGGGTTTTTCCCTCACTGTTGAGGCGGAACCCTCTGACCTTACATTCGATGTGGCCATCCTGGGTTTGGTATCCGTAGTTCTTGGGACCCCCTGAGACAAATTCTACGATGTAATCCTCCTTGTCCAATTCACTCGTAAAGTCCCCGAGGTAATTTCCCAAGGTAGGGTTACTTTGTCCTTCGTCTGTGTAGTAGATGACGGAGTCTGTGTCGTAGTATAACGCTCTTTCCCCCAGCTTCTCCAAGGCGGCATACAGTCGGAGTCGGGCCCAACAGGTAGTGAAACAGGCGACAAAGATGTTGAGGTTAGGTGACACGGGGATGTCTTCGTCTTGGTAGGTGTAATGGACCTCCACCATCTGTTCATTGACCACGGACACATGTTTTACTTCCACAGTACTTGTATTTAGGAAACGGTGGAACGCTTGAGGGTCGTCAAATGTTTGGACTTGGGTCTTGTTAAGACGTTGTCCAAACTTGCCCCACATGGAATTGAGCATCATCTTGGCTAGGGTACGTAACCCGGGGTTCTTTTGGATCTTGTCGTACTCCAGGCGGCTGCCTTCATGCTGGTAGTATAATTCTACGTACTCCTTCTTCTTTTCCTCAGTGGTACACCATGCGGGCCACCCACTGGCTTCTTGCTTGATTTTTAACCAGGTGTTGACGTAATCTTCGAAGAGTCCTTCACACGTTTCGTTGAAATGGCAAACCTCATAGATGTACTGGACTTGGTACCCGAGCTCGACGGCTTTGTTTAATTCTGGACTACACCATGTTCCAGTCAGGGTTCGCTGTTCGTCCGTGTGCACACATTCCGCGCATCTCTCTAATGGGCGTTTGGGCATCTCTTGTTCCACACAGGCAGCACAGAGAGGAAAAAGGAGTTTTTCCTCATGACGGTAGGGGAGAACAGGATGGTAGAGGTGCCGGGGAGGAAGGATTTGACATTTGATGAGTCCAAAGTAGGGGCTGATGTCGGTGGTTTGAGGGTTGGAGATAAACCAAGGGTGACCTTTGGGGTACACACAGGTCTTGTTCACCCAGGGGTACAAGGAGGTCACATCGATGTAATGTATTTGTTGACCGGGCGTCACGCGATGGTACAGTTTCACGGCATTGGTACGACCCCCGCAGAAAGCGTCGCGTGGATTCAAGGGTTCTGTGAATTGAAGGGTAGCCACAAACGTACGGATGCCGGGGGAGGTGTCTTTGAGACGGGACCAATCACATTCCCACATTTCTATGACATGGTATCCGAGCTCTCTTAACTGTTGGGTTCTTTGCTGGGTGGTCTCGTAGACATCTTGCATGGTTCGATCATAGTGGCGTAGATGACTTTCGTGACGAATGGGGTAACAGCGAGGACATCCGTGCCAGAAACACCCATGAAATTCGTAGACGGTGTTGGTAGCGAAATCGAAACCGTCGACATGGAAGTCGGTGCCGGGGATGCGATACTCGCCACCATTGCCCACATGTTGAACGAAATAACACCGATTGGGATGCGGGCGATTGAACAACTGTTGCTGCAGGACTTGCTCACGTCGTTGGTTATCGCACCAGGTTAACCACTCACGACCCGCTCGGGATTGGTTGATGCGATTGCGCCAACCACGGACGGGTTCACTGGCGATGCTGTTGGGGATCATCCGGTTCATGCGTAAATCGCGGTTGCAGGCCGAAGCAATGGTGATGTGGTCGAAGGGGTTGAAGCCCGTCAGCGTTTCAAACAATCGTTTGAAGGTCAGACACCCTTCTTTCAAGAGACGTACATCGGATTGGCAGTACTTAACCAGTTCTTTTTTGAAGTCAAAGACTTTGTCGCGTTGGTCTTGATGCCAGGTTTCCAAGGCTTGCTTGCCCTCAGGAGACATGGTTTCGGGCATGTAGTAATCGAGGGCCGGGAAGGGTCCTACGTAGTTTTGATGGTCTGGATGATTGAACTTGTGGGGGAAGTACCCTTTGCAGGCATCTGTCAATCCAAAGGTTTTGGGAAACGCGGACAGAGGCATCTGGAAAAAACTCATCGAATCGATGAAGCGGATACGGTCATGTTGGACTTGCAAGAGTTTACACCCGTTCCGGAGTTGTTGAACGATCCGGTTGTCGCCATAGTATTGATGAATGACAAAGTATCCGTCATAGCCCTGGAAATTATGGGCCAGGACATTGACTTGACGGGTATCGTGGAGGGTCAAGGTATCTAACCATTCTAGGAAATCGCGGACGCAATGGTGACCGGGGAAACACTTGGGTTGGTCATCGTCATCGGTTTCGGCCACGACGAGATTGGCGATGTGTTTTTCCTGGGGTTGCATGGCTTCAATATCAAAAAACACATGCAACGGGGGCTGGTCGTCGTCGTCCTCCGGGACGGTGTCTGGGGTTCCTCGTTTCCTCTTTCTTTTCTGGTTGGCTTGAGGTTTGGGGACTATTTGAATAAAACAACGATGCGTTTCGCCGTCCACGTACTCGTGGCAGGAGGGACAATCGATATACCTGCATTTATGCTTTTCATTCTGGTCTAATCCCACGTTCTGTTTACGACAGTCTTTACAGCGACGACGACGAAAGCAGACGGAGGACTCTAGGTTGGTCGCGGGTTTGCCAGCGTGGTCTTTGACGAGATGCATTTGGAAACACGTGTCTCCGAAAAAGTCCCGATGACATTGTTGGCAACGTTGGGTGGCTTTCTGGCCTCGAGGGTATGCATGAAGGAAGTCAGGGCACTCTTTTTGGCAACAGGCCCTGCAATGCCCTTTTTGTTTGGTGCAGCGATGACGTCCCTCATGGTCATAGGGTTTCCAACAATGGGCACAGACGTAACTGGTCCCGAAAAACCCTGGCAACTTGGTAATGACATCATAATGGCCTTTCTCGTGCAACAGGATGAGTTGTTTGTCTTGAAGGGGACCAAAGGTGGTGATGTGATAAGAACGGTCGGCATCCACCAACAGGATCTGGTAACCGGTCAGGGAGGGAGTGGTACTGAATTGGGTCAAGGCATCATAGCCACAAGGGCCGAAGGGTACGTTGGCCTCGTGATGAAGCAGCAACGCGAGTTCTTTTTGAATTTTCCGTCCTTGTCGAATGGTGTTGTATTTCGGGTGATTGTCCAAGCGAGCTTTGGCGGTGACGAGGGCTCTGGCACAACAGAGATCGTCGTCATTGCGGATGTGGATAATAGAACGTTTCTGGCCTATTAAATTTCGGAGAGGCTGATGGCCGGGTTTGCCACGACGGGGTCTGCCGGTGCCTTGAGGCGCATGATGGACTTGAGTAATGGAGACTTGAAAGGAATCGTCCATTTCAAATTGTTCATTGCTGTTGAGGGCTTGGGCTAAACGTTGGAACAAAGCCTCGACACGGTCCCCGCCTTCACGCCATTCTCCTGCACGTAATCCCCATCCCTGAAAATTGTTATGGAGTCTATTGGAGGCGATGGTAAAGTAGAGGCGATCTTGATCGTGGAGGGCAGGTGTGGTGGTGGTGGTCAACACTTGATTCACCGCGCGACGTAACCCCTCTTGGAGAGCTTGCGTGATGTTTTGACCTGGAATCAAGTTACCTCTTTGGCGTAACTGGGTCTTGAAATGACGTTCACGCACTCCCAGACGGTTGCTCAAACGATCGACATAGGGTTGGAGTTCAAACTCGAAGACACCCTCCGTATTGGCATCCAAACCTCCACCAGTTTGTTGAAGGAGATGGGTTTGAAAGGCACGTTGCCGTTCGAAGCGATCCAACGCCTCTTCACAAATCTCATCACTGTCCGGTATGTCTTCGGGGCATAACAAAGGTCCCACACAGGAATTTGCTGGCGTCTCTTCTTCTTCTGGCTCTGAATCGGGCATCTCTAGTCCAAGCAATGACATCATCTCATGGGGGTCGAGGCCACTAGGCCCAGCACGGGCATCATCCTCATCTTCTGGCGGCGGCGGCGAGGCCATGATCAGATGACTCAGCTGGCGGTCGGGGCTCTGTTTTTATAGAGAAAAAAAAGGGTCACGTGAAGAAGAGCAGGAACCAATCACAAGCAGACCCCCACGGGGTCTCTGGGAGGGGTGGGACGGGGTGGGGGGACCCCCCTCCCCCCTCCCTAGTTTGGACCCATGGGGCATCACGGGAACGAATAAGTCCCTATAAAAGAAAGCGAACCTCCGGCTGAGTCATCTCAAAATGGACTCTACCCATGAGAAGCTGTTGAAGGAGTTTGAGGCATTTCAAGTGGACCAAGTTTTAAAGGAGGTTAAGGAGTGGAGTCTAGACGACCGAGACATCCGGGAGTTGGGGGAAGCGCTGTTGGAGGAGAGAAGGAAACGGAGTCTAGTAGTCAAGGCAACCCAGGCAGCACGGCACACGTACGTGCAACAGCACTGGAACCCGGGCTGCTACCCGCAATTTACCACCGAGTGGTTCATCGAGGGCCTGGACTATTGCTGCCCCTATTGGAGGTACGAATTTAAACGGCCCTTGACACCTCCGCCAGCACCGCCACCATCACCCCATGTCCAGAGAAAGAGAAGGGCTCCGCCGCAGCAACCGACGACGTACGACCTCCCGACCAAACAACGACAGGGATGCACTTAATGACTCAGACGACGACGACAAGGACTATGACCCCTACGACTACGACTATGACCCCTACGACGATGACAGTCACGATAGTGACGACTATGACCCCTACGACGATGACAGTGACGATAGTGACGACGACGACGAACGGGCCCCCACGACGGATACCCCCAACGCCGACATCCTCAATGAACTCGCACAGTTCCGGGCGAAAGAAGCCCGACGACGGGCGCTGGACCGGGCTGCCAGCGCCAGGTACCGGGCCAGACATCCCGAGCGAATCGCCGCCCAGAAACGACGGTATCGGGCCAGGCATCCCGAGCGAGAAGCCGCCCGGAAACAACGCTATCGGGCCAGGCATCCCGAGCGAGTCACTGCCGGGAATCAACGCTATCGGGTCACCCATGCCAAGCGAGTCGACGCCCAGAAACAACGGTATCGGGAGAGGAACTGGGAGAGGTGCAAGGCGTACGCGAAACAGTACTATAAGGACCATGCAGAACGCCTCCGGGAGCAGAAAAAACAATATTACTACTCGGAAGCAGGGCAACGGTGGCAGAAACAATACCGGGCGAGAAAGACTGAGAGGGCGGCCCTCTTACGTCGACAAAGAGGGTCCATGTCCAAAAAGAGAACGGAGGAGAAACGCCATGCGTTGGGCCCCCTGACATTAACCGTAACCCTGGAAGATTTTATGCAGGACTTTTATGATACCCTCTCACCCCACCCTGAGGATTGTATGGACCAACCTGAGACCATAACGGATTATTCTGTAGACAACGAATCGTCCCTTTCTTCTTGTGACATGTGGGACGGGGGGAAGGGATTTTTGGACAATCTACTCGAGGACTTGCCGTCATCATCGGACGACTCTTTGTATGAGGTATTACGTGATTTGGGCCCATGGAGCCCCCAGGAGTCTGACTTTGAGCCTGACTTTGATTTGGAGGACTTTGTTTCGTAAAGAGACAGTGATTGACATTTGTTTATCAACGTGGATCATTTTTGTCTACATCACAATGGATTCTCCAGAATCCTGTTTAAGAATCCTGTTTGAGAATCCTGTTTGAGACAGTACAACGAACCAATGAGACATTTTTCATTGTTTATTTTTCAACATGGTATGGGGTTGTCATTAAAGTGTTTTACAATTTTAAACGTTTCTTGGCTTGCATGATTTTTTTGACCACCCGTTCCGTCTTGGTTTTCTTGCCGGGTAATTTATCAATGGCTTGGATCATCCTGGTATCGGCTTTCCATTTGTCTTGCAAATTCTTGGCACGGCTGTAATCAATGTCGTGTTGTTTCGCAATTTGGTCCAAGCGATTGATCCCGGGATCCCCTCGTTTCAGGCGTTTGGCTAAATGCGTGCCAGGGCCCATGTATTGATACCCAGGCCAATGAAATTCTTTGCCGGTTTTGGCAATCCATTTTTGGACATCCAAGGCCCCTCCGCGTTGACGGCGTTTCCGTTGGGTGCCCCTTCTCCTCCTCCTCTTGGTACGGGGGGCCATCGTTTAGTCCGTGTCGTAATCCAATCGACGTCGTAACTTTTTGCCTTGGTGCCAATCTTCCCACCCGGGTAAGGGTTTTAATGCTTGCACTTCACGGGAGATGCCTTTGCCTTTGCCTTTGCCTTTACGACTCTCGGCCAACTTTTTTTCCAAGGTCTTGCACTGTTCTCGAATGGCTTCTAAACGCGACCGGGTATCCCCTCGACTGGTGGAAGGGCTCCCTTTCTTGGGAATCTTACTGGTGGTGGCGGCTGCTCCTTTGCCTTTCTTGGTAGCAGGGGTAATGGGTGGTTTGGGCGTCGACGGGCTCCCTTTTATCATGCGCTTCAACCATTGTTCCACGGGGCCGGTCACCAAATCCCCGGCCTCTTCCTCTTCCTCGCCAGGAGGTGCACCCGGTGCACCCACTCCCACGCCTCCGGGAAATTGACGAATGCGTTTGGTTAACTTGGTTAATTCTTGACTCAACGGTTTGGTTTGAGCATTGACCACGGCCGGGGGCAATTGAGGGTTGGCTAACAAGACATGTTTTTGAGCGGCGAGCGTGGCGGCTTTGTTCAACAAGGCATTTTCGGTGAGTTCTCCTTTGTAATATTGAATGAGTTGCTCCAAGTCCTTGTGGGGAATCATGTATACTGCATCCATGGGGGTTGACTACACTCGGAGCAAAGTTCCCCGTCTTCTATCTGACGACAGCTCTCACAAAGACGGGACTTTAAGATGTGCCTGTACTCTCGATACAACAGGCGATATTTATGCTTCCAATAATGACACTCGTCTTTCCACTGGTCGGTGGTCCGATTGGCCTCTTGTAACAGTTTCATCCAGGTAGGGAGGGTTAACGAAGACATTGACATAACGCCTGATGGAGTCCATGAAATAACCCGCGTCCTTTTTGTTGAACCAACCACGCCCGACGTTTTTTCACGGAATGTCGACGACGTCCCAAATCGCGTAGCACCTTTTTATAGGGTTGAAGTTTGGCTAGGATGGGTGGGGTGATGGGAATCTTGTTTTTCAATAAGTTCAAGACCAGTTCACTCACAGCATTGATATGATCGGCATTGGCATGTTGTAACAACTCTTGACGTTTGGAACCATTGGCTTCTTGTAACATGGAGCGTAAAAACGGGAATTGACGTCGAAGACGTTGCATCGTTTATCGGTGACGGCGACGATACCGTTGGTTGGCTTTTTGGATCGTGCGTTTTATACGTTTATCCGTTTCCAAGGCCACGGCTTTCCCCAATCCCGCCAGGGCAGGGACCAACAAGTTCAAAAAACCACCTCGTTGACGACGTCGTCGTCGGCGTCTTCTCTTCAAGGATACCATGAGTGCGACAAGACACGTTGAAGGGCTTTGTTTTGTTTGATGAGGTCTTGCGTCTCTTTATAGCCTTGACGGGTATTGCGTTTGAAATCGGACCACCACCCGCCGCCTCGTTGTCGTCGGTAATGTTGTACATTATCGGTAATGCCTTTCAAGGCTTGACCACCTAATTTGCCTAAAGCAAGTCCAAACCCAGGCGCGGGCCCCGATAGAACCATACTCATGCCATGGGCAATTTTATCCACCAAACGGGGTTTGCGACGCATTAAAGCCCCTCCTCTTTGTTTCCTTTTTCTGCGTCGTCGTCGTCGTCGTCGGACGGCCATGGTTCTAAGAGTGTTGGGCTGGGAGGGAGCGGCTTTTTATCTATCCAATACCCTTTGGGTCTCAAGGGACGAGGACATCCGTCCACATAGCATTGGGCTTCCACGGGTTGGTAGACAAAATGACCATGGTACTCTTGCACACATCGTTTGGGTAACGGAGGAGTGAAATCCACAATCGTATCATCCAACGTTTGCATCTTGATTAAAAATCCTTCCAGGTCCTCCAAGGGGACCCCGCGCCCATAGGTTTTCAATTCGGTCAAGGCTTTGGCATAGGTGGTAAACGCAAATCGACTCATGGTCACTTTAAATCGGTATTGTTTAAAATCGGCCCATCCTTTGACCACGGTGCCCACGGCTGCCAAACACGCCACCAACGTGCTGTTGTCCAACAGGGGACCAGCAATCATACTGGCAGCCATCAGGAGTAACGCCAGGCCATTGTACAAGGCATGACAACACTTGAAATGATTCAACATTTTGCGATAACACCACCATTGTTGATGGTAAAAGGCATACAACGAATCCATCCGTTGTAACAATTCGGGTGGCAAGGGGATGCCAGGACGTCGGGATCCATTCAATAACGACACGACGGTTTTCATCCTCACGGCGACACCCTGGACGATGAGGTTTGTACGCTGGGGGCTCCTCCCTGTTTATAACTGGTCACAATACTATTGGTCATGGTCACATTAGCAATTTCCCGTCCTTGGGCCAATTGTTCTTGATCTTGTAACAGCATGCGTAAACGTCGTTGTAAATCGGCTTGACGCAAGGTACGTGGGGGCGGACTCCCACTCCAAGATCCTCGAAAGCTGGCTGGATTGGAGGCAGGTGTCAAAGGTGACGTGGGGGTATTTCGTCGTCGTCCTCGTATGCGTCTAGGACGTCGCCCCCGTCGTCCACCACCACCACCGCCACCACCACCACCACCGCCGCCACCGCCACCACCAGCACCACCAGCACCAGCACCACCACCACCAGCACCCTCAGCACCACCAGCACCACCAGCACCACCAGCACCACCACCACCACCAGCACCTCCACGTCCAGCACCACCACCACCACCACCACGTCCACCGCCACGTCCACCACGTCCACCGCCACGTCCACCCCCATTACCCCCAGCACCCGCGGCTGTTCGAGCACCCGCCGCCCGGGGTACGCTAGGAGGCGTCGCAGGCGTTCGAGCCCCGGACGACAAGCGAGCGCTCCCCTGACTAAGGGGGGTTCGCGCTCCGGACGACAAGCCGGCGCTCCCCCTACTAAGTGGAGTGTCCACGGAAGACGGCGGGGTAGTGTGTATGCTACGGAACGATTGACTTCCTGGGCTTCCTACCCCAGCGGGGGAAGAGGTTCTAAACGCAGGAGGGGAGGGCAGCTGTTCCACATACGCGATCATGTCCTCAACGGTCATTTGATCAAAGGCTTGGTCGATCAAGGTTGAGTCCCCCGTATCCAAAATTTCTTGGATGGTCCCTGGGGACACTACATTGCTAGTGGTCGCCCCGACCCCCGCAGGGGTCGTGGTATCGTAGGCTTGCGGAGGTTGACGGTCATCATCCGCCATGGTTGCTCTTTTCGAAAAGGCCGTTCAAGCGTCTCGTCCCTTTATAATCGCTTTTGATAGGTGCGCGTCCATCCTTCGTCTTTTAACAGGTGGCTCCATAACCGTTGTTGATCCGAGGAGGCCGGGTGTAAATCTAACATCAAATAGCCATACGGACGCGTGGTGGCTTGATGAAACGTCTCCAACGTGTCTTTCCAAGTGGTCGGAAACGATTGCAGCATGACATTGCGTACCCCTAATTGATCCCGGGGATTCTTGAATGCCACAATGTAATGCGCATTGCGGGAAATACTTTTGGCATAGCGCCCCACGGGAAACATGTCTTGGCACAAGTAGAGCACCGTCACCCCTTGATGATGTGAATGTTTGGTGAATAAATCCAACACGCGTTTATCGTGACTCCCTTCATCCATTAAATCATCCAAGACGAGGACCCCCTGTCCTTGAGGAAACCATTGCACCAAGGCTTGATGATCGGGAATCCCTTCGTGAAACATCACCCCACGATCTTGCATGCCTCGAAATCGATCTTGCCACGCCCCATAACAATAATGCACTTGCGTTGGGGGACTTTCAAACAACTCGGGGTTGTCTACCAAGTGTTTTTCCGTAAACACGGTTTTGCCACATCCCGAGGGTCCCACCACCAAGATAGAGGAGGGGGTATGAAAACGAAACGGTTTCCCCGTTTGCATGATGATAATACCCATTTTAGGAAAAAAAGGCACCTTTTTATTGGAATCGGTGGGACTCGAACCCACGCCCGATCCCCCTACACCTGTTTTTTCGAGGGATCCAAAGGCTCTACCGACTGAGCTACGACTCCGACACCGTTTTTCCAACAAATTTTTTATTTAATCATTCCGTTGATGATACGGATGACAACAGAGTTGATACCATCTGGCTTCTTGGCCTACAATCAATTGTTGAACGCGTTGACCGGCTTGATGGTCATTGCTTACATAATCATGATCCAAAAACTCATTTAAAAAGTCTTGTAAGGTCCGTCCACGGGCTTTGGCTTTCAAGTACAACAAGGCGTAATCCCCACAACTCTTGCTTGAGATGGCTTGGAGGGACTTGCCATTGGTCACCACATACTTCCAATGTTGGACAATCCAATCTTGGAACGGGGCGGCTTGCACGTACGTGTCCATGGGCAAAGCATAACTGTCGAGGACTTCACACACGTTTCCCTCGGTCCACACCCCTAACCAATGTTGTCCGGGTTGATCGTGCGGGTCGGTGTTCACAATGTACCCTTGGCGTTGGGTTTTGACAGGATGCTTGGGTAATCGATCACAGGCCACCGTTCCGTAAAAGTAACGTTTCAAGTGGGGGTCGTCGCGAGCTAAATAATCCAACTGCACATTATTCAAGGCCACGTGTTCCATCTTTAGTGTTGGTAAATGTTGTACAACACGGCTCCGTTCCTGTCAATCTCCAGCAAGTTCTCAAATTCTCCATAGACGACTACCGTTATATTGGTACCGGGGGCAGCTCCAAATTCCAAGACCAGTTGTAAATCTCCACTTTGCTTGGGGTTGAGGTTTTGACTGTCGGCACATCCATTGGCCACATTGTCAAACATGAACAAGGTACAATTTTTCGCTTGACCCCAATCTCCTAGTTCCACCATATTGCCTTTCTTCTTACACCAAGCACCACTGGCTTGCAGAAAACGGAAGTACCCCAAGTTATCTCGGGTGCCATTGTTGTGCACTAACTGCAGGGTTTCATAAGGGTATTCTTCTCCTTTGACAATCTGTCGAATGGACGTCAGTCCCCATTTCTGGAAACAGAAAGGATCTCGGGTGACATCTCCATTGAAGGCTCGGCTGTCCAACAACCCTACAATCAATCGGTCAGGTATTCTGTTTTGAAACAGGTTGGGGATATCAAAGCGGACCAGGTTGTTTTGCATGCTGAAAGTCCGGATTTCACTGCGGACGGTCGGGTAAGCCGCCACTTGGCCTTCATTGTGCCTTTTGGCAGACAAACTCTGGTAGATGGCATCATTCAGACGCAGTTGACAGAGATGAAACCGTAGTTTCACATCGCCTTCCATCAATCGACCAGCTTCACCCACCCCATTCAAAAACAGGCTAGGGCCATTGAAATGAAATTTCATCTTGATTTCGATGCCAGGCACTAACAGTTTGCCGGTATGAAACACTTCCAAGTGGGGGGTAAACACCAGACTGTGGGTGAGGCCTCCAGCATACTTTTCCACTTCAGCGACCATGGCAGCCAACGCCCCTTTGTGATTGGCACTGAGA
Source organism: Siderastrea radians (assembly GCA_964017195.1). Classification (NCBI taxonomy): domain Eukaryota; kingdom Metazoa; phylum Cnidaria; class Anthozoa; order Scleractinia; family Rhizangiidae; genus Siderastrea; species Siderastrea radians. Next base: position 37,631,210 of record OZ024889.1, on the reverse strand, counting down.
TCACGCCAATTTTGATGCGGTGTGGCACTGTTGGTATTGTTGGCGGTCCATTGGGGTGGGGAATCCACTTGATTGTACCATCCTTGGGGTCCTAACACGGTCTTGCCATCTTCTCGGTCATAATTCAGCAAGGTTTCCAGGTAAGCTTTGTAATGATAGGTGTCGGATTGAGGACTGATCAACGTGCCATTCAACTGCATGTCAATTTGTTTGATGATGGAATGGGCCAAATTGTTGACGGGCCATAATTTTTCATTGGCCACCAAGTTCCTGGCATCCTCCTTTTTCAAACTCAATTCCATGGTAAAGTAACTGCGTCCCAAATCCACAAAATCGTCTAATCCAGGAATGATGAATTCCATGGGATTGATGCCCGTGGTGGTGGGTTGGATGGTGACCATGCGATAGGCATTGATGCTAATGTCCGTGGGTGGCACCTTGAAAATCCGTAACGCCGGGTTGACGGTCCCTTCGGAACGTGGGTGAGCCGGGGCGGATTGTGTACTCAGGTCAGCCATGTTTAACGTTGTCGTCGTCGAGTGGTGGCACGTCGTCGTCGTGAGGGGTTTTTATACCGTCGTCGTCGTGCTAAGCGTTGTCTCAAATCAAACCCGGGCAGTCTCATCACCTCGGGACTCAACCAACCGCCACGTTGTCGCCGCATGAGTTTCCAAAACGGATACAGACCTCCCCATTGAGACAAGCCCCGATCACTACGAATGCGTCGAGGTCGTGAATGCACGGGGTCCATGTTCACACTCCCAAAATATCACGCGCCCGTTTGGTTTGCTTGGGAAACAAGGCACTGGCTACCCGTACGGCTTTTTTCACGTTCTTATGGCTCAAGACTTTCTTGGCTTGTTTGGTAATTTCTTTTTTAAGGGCGTCTTCGGCTTTGCGTTTGATCCCGCGTGTGAAACCCGTTGTCAAGCCTCTCTTGATATTACTAGGCAGTTTTAAAGGATTTCGCGTGCTTTTAAGGCCTTGGAACCCTCCACGCAAGAGATCCGTTACCAACCCTTGTCCACTTTGGCCCTGTTGATCATACCACTCGTCGGTCCGAAATCGTGTCAAACTTCCCCCACGCATCGTACTCTTCACGTGTTACCAAGGATCACGTTTGGTGGGTGTCACAGGACTCGTCTCTTTTTATACCGTCATTCATCGTCTTCTTTTTCGAAACGCGGCTTCCAACCCTTTCTTGGCCCCGTAACTCGCCGCACCCCCCGCGGCACCCAACGCCACGGCTTTCCCTCCCGCGATCAAGGCTGGAATCAGCGCAGCCAGGGGCAAGAGACCCCCTCGTTGCCTTCTTCTTCGTCTTCGACGTCTTCTCGTCTTCGGCATGTTTGCTTGTTTTCACAACTCTTGTTTTCTTTTTATACTCACATGAGGTTGCACGATTCCCCCGCATAGCTTTTTCGTTTCCCACTTTTGATCTCTGCCATGCGTTTCAAAAGCGCTTTTTTGGCATTCTTTTTCGCCAACTTTTCTATCCCTTTGGTGATGGACCAGGCAGTTTTAGGAATCCCGGCAATCACTGCGTTGATCCCTTCCCCCGCTTGGGGACGCTGTTTTCGCCGTCGTCGTCGTCGTCGTTTCGGAGGCATGATGATTGACTTGGAGTTCCTTCTCGTCTCTCTTTTTTATGCCTTTTTGAAGTGCAACGTGACAATGGTATGGCCGTCACCAAACTTGACCAAGTCGCCTCCCCTACCAATCGTTTCGGCCACTTGAACGTGAATGATTTCCACCACCTCGTTACGAAGAGCCATGTATTGAATGTGCAACGGTTCAAAGTAGATGGTGCCACGTCCTTGTCGCTTGTACTGGATTTCACGCAACAAATCGGTCACGCGATTGCCCACCACCGTGCTGCCTGCCACGTCCGAGTACACGTGCAACGATCGCGTGGGTTCCCCCACCACGGCCCGAAACGCCGTATTCAAGTTGGTGAAACGCCACCCACAACTCATGCTCAATTGTAAATAATCCGGTAAAATCGAACGCACCGTCCAAAAGACCGCGTTCCCCTGACCGTCGGTGACATCCTGCCAAGCGCTGTCCTTGGTCAAGTTGGGGACTTGATCCCCCAGGAATTCTTGCTGTAAGTTCGGGCCCAAAATCAACCCACTGTCAATTTTACGTAACCATCCCATCTTGAGCGCTAACTTGGTGTAAATGGTAAGGACAGGTGTTTTGTTGCCACAATGGCAGACATTCGTGTTGTCGATGAGCAGATCGTCGCCTTCCCACTTGAACTTGACGTAGGTGTGTTTGCCTTGATCGTTGGTAAACCGGCCTCCTTGAATCGCCGTTTCCTGGCGTCGTTGTTCCAAATGGGCAATCGTGGCTTTCATGAAACTCACGCCATCCACCACCCAATCCAAATCTTGGACGTCTTGGATGAGGGTTTGCGTCGTGCCTATGCGCGCAGCCATGGTGCCATCGGTTTTACCCGGGGCGGGATAAGTGATCTCCCACGACGTCGCTAGGATGTACCCATCTTTCTTCACCAACTCGTACAAATTGACGCGGGCATCCGGTAAGGAAATGGCACTCAACCCCACTTGCCATCCACCCCCCGTGAGTTGTAACGGTTTCGGTAAACAAATCTTGAAGGAATTGGCTTGGTTGTTGGGAAATTCCCGTCGGTTGGCATGACTCGGTAACGTCACGTAGAACGACATCTTTGTCTTCTTCACACCACCGCCTCCCTTTTAAAGTGCAGGGTGAGTAGGGTACGTCCTTCACCAAATTTCACCAGATCCCCATTGGTTTCGGCCATCTGGGTTTCCACGATTTCCACCACTTCGTTGCGTACTGGGACATATTGAATATGACGAGGTTCAAAGTGGGTGGTGTTTTGAGGCTGGTACTTGATTTCTCGTAAGAGATCGGTGATGCGACCTCCTACCATGCTGCTGGTCCCGACATTGCAATACACGTGCAAAGGACGCACCGAGGGAAATTCCAACGAGGGACGAAAGGCCTTGTTCAAATTCACAAACCGCCAAGGGCACGATAGACTCAACTTCACATAATCCCCCTCCACTTTCCAAAAGAGGGGTTTGTTGGCGGCATCGCGGACATCCGTCGGGGTGGGAATGGTGGAAATGCCTTGAAATTCTGGCAAGAGATTCGGGCCTAATCGATACTGGCCGGGGGACACTTGTTCAATCCATCCCATTCTCAGGGCCAAGGTTCTGCCCCATGACACGTGCGCCACTTGTCGTTTGTAATCCACGGGCTTGCTATTCAATAACAAATCCCCGTCGGAGGTCCATTCAAAGGTCGGGGCCAATTTGAGGCCATCGTTCTCTGTCCATTTGTTTTTGGGATGGGTTTGTTTGGCACGGCTTTGCTCGTAACGGTACACCAGTTGATGAAAAAAGTGCGATCCCGTCGACGAGGCCAATTCCTTTTTCATATCTCGTCCGTACACAGTGAGTTCGCGACGTTCATGGTACCAGACATCGTCTCCTTGATCGTCTGTGTCATACACCCGTTCGTGCCATCGTACATACAACAGAGGATGGGATTCGCCCACGCCTCCTTCTTCCGTGACCACGGGAATGGTGGGTAAGGATAAACTCACCATGCCCACCACCCATCCTCGACCCATAAATCGAATGGGTTTCGGCAACCGGTTTCTGAACTGATGGGCTTTGTTGCCAGGAAACTCCTTGGTACTCGCATGACTCATCAACGTCACGTAAAACGACGAATTGGGCACCCACGTCATTGTTTAGCGTCGTCGGCGTCGTTTGTGCGGTCGAAGGGACGTCACGTCACCACGAGCAATCCAACTATTGTACTTGTCGGGCCACCCTTTCCACTTGACCAACCAACGATCTTTTTGACGCTTAAGTACCTTTTCGATGCGAAATACATCGGACACCTGGACTTTTTGTAAATCCTCCTCGTAAAACGTGCCTTTGATGGGGGTCTCATCCCATTCGTGAATCTTATACGTGGGCACGGGGCCCGGGATCACACGATGCACCACAAACACTTCTTCGGTCCAACCGGGGAGATACCCTTTTTCAAAGGTACGATGAATCGTGTTGAGACGGACCCGATCTCCGACTTTGAATTGGGGTTTTTTCCGACCTTTCAATCGTTTGCTGTACAATCGTTTCCACACGGCTTCTTCGTTGTCCCATGTCACGTCTTCGGGGGGCATACCAATACTTCGATGACGGGTCGCATTATACCCTTGCACCAACTGGGGTAACACATTGTCAAAGCGTAAGGTGTTGGCCGTGGTCAAATAACGGTACAACTGTTCTTTCAAGGTTCGATTAAATCGTTCCACGACACTGGCTTTCGCATCCCCTTCGGTGGAAAAATGTTGAATGTCTTGCTCGTCGACCCATCGTTGAAAGGTCCGATTGTAAAATTCTTTCCCTCGATCCGTTTGCAATCGGTTGGGGTGTCGTCCTCCTTGTCTCACAATCTTCTCAAAGGCTTTCACGAGGGCCACGCCGGTTTTGGTTTTCAACGGTTGGACCCACGCGTACTTGGACAAGACATCCACGACGGTCAACAAGTAGCGTATACCCCGATTATGTTTGGCCAACCGTTGCACTTCCACTAAATCCGCCGCCCATTGATCGTCCAACCCTCCCACGATCACGGGTAAGGTGGCAAAACGACGACGTCGTGGTTTATGCAAGGTGTAGCCCACATCCCGTTCCAAGACCTGTTGGGCTTTTTTCAACGGGAGGCCCTGGGCTTTGGCAAACCGTTGCACCCCACCTAAACTCCCCGGGGCGCTAGGATCGTGGTAACGGCTTAACCATTCTTGCGAGACATTGCTTTTCTTCGTTGACGACGAGACAGGGCGTTTGGTTCTCTTCAACCATGAGGACGAGCCCCAGCGTTGAGTTTTCTTTCGAGGGGCCATACGTTCTGGCATTCATCCCATAAGGTCGGTATGGAAGGGATGGTGTGGGGATGCGCCTTTTGAATGATTCGATACCATCGCCACGCGTCCGGATGCGCTTTTAACCATACGACAAACACCACCCATCGATACAGGTTACGATCCACGTGGGTTTCTTCAAAGACGTGGAGAGGATGCGTGTCCTCGGGACATGGGGGAATCGGGATCTTGGACCCGGGTTGGTGATCATATAACACTTGGCACAGGGATTGATGACATTGCCATTGCCCCAAGGACAAGAGAGACTCCCCCGCATAACACACAACAGACTCCATGGACTAAATAAAAAATTTTATTCCTACTCCTTTTTAATACATTAAAAGAGACCTAGACGGCCACAAGTGACGGTCTCGAGATCTTTCTGCCAGTTGTCCACACTGTCACTGTACTTGGGGGGTGGTGGCGCTGGGGCCACCATCATTTCTTGACGGTTCTTGAGCTCTTGAATTTCTCGTAGCAATTGTTTCTCATAGTCTGTCAGGGGCCGATCCTCTTTCCTTCGAGGGGGCGGTGGGCCTGGGATGTCCACGCCCCGCTTGGGATACCCTTGAGCATCACGGCTGGGTATTTCAGCTTGTTGATCGGCTTTCTTGGGAGGGTTGTCATGAAACCAACTCCAGTACTTGGGACCCAACGGTTGATCGGCCCACCGGAAGAAGCCACACGTTTTCTTGGAACAATTCAGAAACAATCGATCGGGGTTCTGGGTGGAATGGCTCTGTTGTAGCGTGGCGGGTTCACGGCAAAAGCATTGCAAACAAGTCCACATGTCCAGCACTTCTGCATGAGGTTGACTATACACGGCCTTCATATACTCCAGAGCTTGATCTTGTCCACAAAACAGCAAACAGGGTTGGATGGGACATTTCACATACTTCCACCCCTTTTGAGATTCTCGTGCCTCCAAACGCACATCATGGCAAGGGCATACCATATAGTCCACCGAACTGGGAGGATCATACACAGGCGTCAATGTCGATTGCTCCACCATGTCATTCAATTCTTTCATCATATCTTCCACCGCCGCTCGGGTATCTTCCACCACCTCGCGCACCACCGGATCACAGTCCGCGGGCGTCATCGTTTGAATGGTGTTCTTCTTCTTCTTCTTCCCCTCTGGGGGATGGGTTGTCTTTCTCTTCCGATCCACAGACATCGTGCTCACGATTTTTTCACCCGCCCCTGCCTTTTTATACCCCTACCCCTACGCTCTCATTGGTCAGCTTTTCATGCCCCTATAAGGACGTCTCCTCTTCCCATTGGTCAGCTTGTTATAACCTTATAAGGACCTCTTGTCTTCCCATTGGTCAGCTTGCCCTATTTAAGAGGGTTCCTTGGTCCCTGAGTTATCATTCCAAGTAGATGGACTACTACCAAGATCTCAACCGAGACGACTTTGCTTCCACTGAAGACTATTTGGCTGAACGGGTCAAACGAGGTCTAGCCGCGGGATTCACGTTCCAACAGTGCCGACAGCACCACGTCATTGATTTCGGTTTGGCCTTAGGGTTGACTCCCGCGGAGATTCTAGCTATTGTAGGCCCAGACACCGGGTACGTATTTCCCAACGAATGCCCCCAGACATCGACATGATCGGAGATGTGGCCGCCTTGGAACTCCAGGTGGGTCATGGTCATGTGGTGTACACCGGGGGCGCCAAAGGTACGGATGAACTCGTGGAAGAACTGGGTAAACAGTTTGGGATGCAAGTCGAAGTGCTCGTCCCCCCGAACCATCCTCGAGCCACGTTCATCACCCCTTCTACGGTGGAAGTCCTGATGTTGGCCAACCCTCATCTTCACCAGGCAGCGGAGAAACTAGGGAAACGGATGCCCAGTCATTTTTACACCCTGCAATTGCTGCAACGCAATTATCAATTGGCCAAGAAAGCCCATACCGTCTATGCCTTTGGCATCTTGGAACAGGATAAGAAACGCGTGAAAGGGGGCACCGGTTGGACCGTGCAATTGGCCATGGATCAAGGCAAACCCGTCTATCTCTTTGACATTCCCAGTCAATCATGGTACCGTTCGGACCATTACTACCAAGTCAATGAGAATGCCGCCACCCTGGTCACAGGCAGTCAATTTGTTCCTTGGGGACCTAAAAAGCCTACCCTTCATCAAAGCAGTGCTGTGGTAGGATCCCGGGATGTGGACGAGAAAACCCGAGCCGAAATTCAAGCCTTATTCAACCGCACCTTCTGTCTCCCCGAGAACATTGATCAATTACGTATGGAACTGGAAGACTTTCATTTGTAATTTTTAGTTTTTACTTTTTCAATCTGTACATAGTCCCTTTTTTAGTTTTTTACTTTTCCAATTGTAGTTTTTCCAATTGTAAATAGGTGCGCCCGCGTGGCAAAGAACACAGACAACCCTTTGTAAAAAAAAACATCAACTCTTTTAATTAAAAAATAAAAAGATCATTTACAAATGTCCTCTGCGGCTTCTTGACTCACAATAAAAATAACAAACTCAACAAATGTCTCTGTCCCTATAATAGGGTTCGATTTGACGGTACTGTTGATAGTTCAGTGCCCCAGCGTCCTCCTCCTCCTCCTCCTCGCTGGACTCCTCCTCTCTCTTCTTCTCTACTTCCTTGAAAAAATACACTATGGTCTCCCACTCGGGCACTCTACGGATTGTTGGCAAATGCTCTGCTAAGTAGCGGTCCAGTTCCTGGAACTGCTCCCTCGTGATGGGCCAATAGAACTCATCCATCGTAAATAGGAGCCACTGACAAATCCAAGGGATGATCCGCTTGACCAAGGTCTTTTTCAACAGTTTGTACGTCACTGGGTGCAATTGGTGCCCATTCTCCATCTCTACGAAACACAGGATAAACATCCGGATAAACGCAGCCACGCGCTGTTTGTTCAGGGGGCGCCACGCTTCCTCCCTCCTGGCGTACATTGCCCTCGTGTGGCGTTCCACTGGCGTCAGCTCTTGACCCACTCTCCTCCGCAAATGGACAGGCTAGACAGCCCAACGGTTTTCTTGATTTCACCATTTTTCCGCTCACACCACAAACATAAGTCACCACAGCATCAACTCAAAGCTAGGAGTGATGTCCTGGGGCCTCCCTTGGCTTATATACCCCGATCCGCGCAATGCCTCATGGTCTATCTAAGGAGGGGGGAGGAGGGTCCCCCCACCCCGTCCCCTCCCAAAGCATCCTGGGGGCTCCTTCTCATTGGCCCCTTCCCTCCCACGTGACCCTTTTGTTTCTCTATAAAAAACCCCTCGTCCCCCTCCTTGTCGCATACACACTCATGGATGATCCAGTCCTTAGTCCAGAAGCCCAACAAGTGATTGATCGTCTACGCACCTTGCTGACTCAACTGGAAAAAGATTTGGAGGACATCCGCTGCAAAGCTTCGTATTTTGAACTGCTTCGTCTTCATAGTACCAAGCTTCTCAGTCGTCACGAATTGTGTTTGTTAACGTTGAAAAACTTCTACCGGTGGTAAATGAGCGACAACGCCGATAAGGTCAGTCCGAAAGCCGTGACAATCCTAGAACGTTTAGGACAAATCCGACGGCAAATCTTAGAGTTGGTCCAACCTTTACGGTACCAACTCCCTTATCAAGAAGTGTACCGACTCCAGCAGGAAAGCATCATCACCCCCACCGAATTTGAACTCTTGACGAATCCTCTCTTTGATCCTTTGGCCTGATGGCGCAACCCAACCCCTGTGTGATCTGTTTGACACCTGTCGCCAATTATACCACGTTGAGGTGCTGTGCTCTACCTTGTCATGTCGCCTGTGCCAACAAATGGCAACAGAACGGTCAGACCCCCCAATGCCCTAGCTGCCAGGTTCCTCTTGTCGTCCTTGAAGTCCTCCATGAAGAATGGAAAGAAGACCCGGAGTTTGTCCAGCATGTCAAGACCGATTGGAAAGACAATCCTGTGTGGTATGGTATTTGTTATGAACACGGCAACGCCCTGGAAGGATTCTGGGGAGAACTGCGCGATCCCTATGAGCCCCACCGCAAAACCCTCTACTTTCTGGGGCACACCAAAACCCAAGCCATTTCACGGATGAAAACCTGTATCAGTTTCTCGTAAAAAAGGACCTTGGACTCATTTTGTTTCTACTTGTTGTCAACAAAAATGAAGGACCAATAAAGAATGTTCCATGACACTTTATTGTGATCTTTATTTATGTTCGTTGACTTTTTCGGGAGAGTTGAAGGGTGACAATGGTTCGGCCTTGTTTAAACGGAGCCGGCTGTCCGTCGGCTGTTTGAATGTCCACGGCAATGGTGTCAAAGATGGTTTGGCCCAGAGGAAAATACATCCGTTGCCTGGTATCAAATTGATGCTCGGTATTGCCGGCATCCAAGGTACGTAAAAACCCTTTTTCTTGATTTCCCACAATGCTCGGTGCCACCAGATCCGTGTAAATCATCAATGGTTGTTGGCCTTGTTGTGGTTTCACCGTGGGGGTGGTAGGAAAAGGTTGTCGACTCAAATTCGGACCCAAGAAGAAGTAATAATCAAAGTCGGGGTGGGTAAAACTGACGGAGACGTGACCCAACGGGGAATATTTGGCGGGAGGACCAACCGTTGCTTCCCATTTATGGCGATCGTTGTAATCCACGATATGTTTCACCAGATAATTCTTTTCTTGGACAACGCGTTCCGTGGGCGTTCCATCTTTCACCAATCCCATCAAGCCCGCCAATTTCCATTCCATTTCAAATTGCATGTTGGCTGGTATGAGTACATACAACGAATCTAATTCAGGGGCCACGCCCGTATTGGTGATTTTCACATAGGGTTGAGCCAGGTTCAAAGCGGCTAGTTGTTGTCGTTTGGCTTGATCGTCCACATCCATTTTGGGTATATCCATCATGACTTCCATGTGTTGTTTTTCCATTTCGTACGCGATGGCAATCCAGGCTTCTTTCAAATTGTGATAATACCCTGGCGGTAAATAGATTTGTTTGGTGACTTTCAGGGGCGCCGTGTTATCCGCCCGTTTTGGCATGTATCTCACATCTGTTTTCATCCAATGTTTTTGACTATCTTCTTGCGTCCAATTCTGTTTGGTTTGATCTTCCAAGGATTGATTAAACCCCGGGTGGGACATATGCACCAACGCCACTTCCCAATCATCTTCCACCAAATAATAGGAACGAGGTAGTCGCGCCGTAAATTTTTGACCCGTGCCTTGCGCTTGATCACTCAGGAGGGTGATGTAGACACTCATGGTGACTACTCCCTCACTTTGGGTTTACCCCCTTTTATATTTGCCCCGCTGCCCCAGTTGGACTTGTGCCATATCAAAACCATATCAAACCCATATATGGCCCATATATGGGTCACCCCCGTTCCTAAAATTGGACTTTGGACTTTGCGCCCGCGTTTTCTCAGCGGTTTTCCTTCCCCTTGAGCCCACGATCCCTTTTTTCAACTGGTCAGCGGTTTCCCAAACCACGTGACTTCCCTGAGCCCGCGATCCCTTTTTTCACACTGGTCAGCGGTATCCCATTCAAAAACACGTGACTTCCGGTTCCGGTCATGACGTCATCCTTACATCAAAACGAGGCCAAGTGTGCCATACGAGCGTACATTACTACAAGAGAAGAATTATTAGTTTTGAAACTGCTAAACTGTTTGCTGATCATAATGCATTGTATAAAGACGGTTCTGAAAACTGAGAAATCTCTGCTTATCAGCTTATTTCCCGGTGCAATATTTTTTTACGGTACGAAGTGTCTTGCTGTGGTCACTTGACAAAGATTATTTTTTGGTGAACGACCCTAAGACAAGAGTGCCCATGTTGTACGTAAACATTAGAATAATTTGCCTTTTTGAAGTTAGCTTTTCATTCCGCTTTTTGCGTGCGAAAAGATTTCAGTCGTATCACTTTCAGGAAAGAGAGAAATTCATCCGTGGCAAGATGAAAATGTGTTTATTATATCTCATTAAATTACTAACAATGTTGCGAAATCTGGCGGTTCTCAGGAAATACCAAAGTGGAAGGTGAGACTTGATTTAATTTTTGTTTTCGTTTTTGTCGTAATATGAATCTCTGAGAGTCTTTTTCTGCTTGGAGTAAGCTTACAGCAAAGGTTTAGGGAGCGCGTAAAAGTGGTAATCATTTTCGTCTTAGGGTAGTTTCCCCCGCTTTCTCTATATGTACGGAATGTCTATTTCTGATTTTAGACACCCATGTCATTTCAGTTTTACGTTTCATAAAATCAGTAAAAGACAGAGTCGGCTCCACCGTCTCAATCGGTTGTCAGAATTCCTCTTTTCCTGCACGCGCGTTCGTAGATAGATAACCACTATTCTTGTTGTTTTTCACTTTACACAATCTACATCCTTGTATTTTTTAGACCCATCTCTGTTGTTTAGTTTGTTCTAATTAGGAGCTTTTTTTCTATTACCTTATTTATAAGAAAAGTAAAGAACCCAGAAAAAAAAAACACTTTACGATTTCATCCCCACCCCCAGATTAAACCCAAATCTTTGAAACGCGCATCTTTACATGGCAAAATAAAAAAGTACCACGCGAAAATACCACTCAATATCTTTCATTGGTCGCACTCAAGGATTTCATCCACGGACTGAAACTTTAGAATCGTCACAACATAAAAGTTTAAAAGTTCCACGTGACGAGACTCAAAGTTGGACTTTGGAAAGGAAAGTGTAAAGCGAAAGAAGTAACAAAATGGCGAAAGTTTCGCCGTCAGCATCACAGCATCGTCATTAAAACCGCGTTATACTGCAAAATAATACAGTGAAAAGGTACAGTCGCACACGAGCCGAGAAGGCCCACACGGCCGGAGCTTAACCCAGTCGGCTATAGTATGAAGCAACTGAGAGTATTGTTACTCCCCCCTGGATGGGATGCTTGTCCATCGCCGGGTTACCCAACAGTATGTCACCGGTTCCCACTTATACACCAATGGGTGGAGAGAGACAATGTGAGGCAAAGTTTCTTGTCTGACGGAAACAACATGATGATAGGGAGTGAGCCTCGAACCACTGACCTTCAGATCTGAAGTCCAACGCGCTAAACACTACACCACTGCACCCCCTCAAAATAAAAAAGCACCATGCGAAAATACCGCTAATATCTTTCATTAGTATACACCAAACCAGTGGATAGTGTTTTTCGAGCACTCTGATTGGCTACTCAAACACGGGATAGTATCTGCTATTCATCTCCCGGCATTGTTCTGGATTTCGCGCGAATTTTGCCTCATTTCTCAGAAAAAAGGAATTATTTCGTGTTAGCTATCCACTGGTTTGGTATATTCTAAAACAATTATTCACCTCCACTTCGGTGAATAAATGTTAATAGCCCTTTTCACAGTTACCTTTTCTCATTTGCAATACAATGTATTTGATCGTGGATGTGAGGCAATTTCGGGCAATTTTGCCGTTTCTGCCCGAAATTGCCTCACATTCACGTTCAAATGCATTGTAATGCAAATGAGAAAAGGTAACTGTGAAAAGGGCTATTGGTCACACTTAAGGATTTTATCCACAGACTCAAACGTTAGAATCGTTACAACATAAGAGGATTTCATCCACGCACTCAAACATTAGAATCGTTACAACATAAAAATTTAAAAGTTCAACGTGACGAGACTCAAGCTTGGAGCCTGAAAGGGAAAGGGTAAAGCAAAAGAAGTTACAAAATGGCGAACCGGTTTCGCCGTCAGCATCACAGCATCGTCAATTAAATTAATTTAATTAATTTTAATCTTGTCTTCCTATATTTTATTGTATACTCACTGAACCTTACATTGATTTACAACATTTAACAAAATAAACACTAACTGCTTTCGAGGAACTTCGAGTGTTTAAATCTTCAAGCGTAACCTGAAACTTAATTTAAATTGTTGTAATCCACAAAAGGTCTAGTGGGCACTTTTTCATACAGACAGTTTGTCTCTACAAAAAGATTACTACGAGGTAACCTGGCCTCGCTTTTTATCATACTCTCAAAAATGAACAGCCATATCTTATCCTCGAATGCAACTCTGAAGCTACACGCAACGACTGATTTTCATTTGATCTTTTCCGTTACACCTTATGAGTTGTGTCATGGACTGCAGACCATCTCGCGCAAAATCCACTATTTTTGGTAAAGAGGCCAATACCGTAGGCGCGAAATAGTGTTTCTATGTGGAAAGTCAAGCAACTACTGTGAAATACGAAATCCGAACAAATTGCGAGTGGAATCTGAAGACATCACGTAAACAATTATTGTTAAAATCTGAGGGGTGTAGCTGAGCTAGAGAGCCCATTCTTAATTTTTAGCCAATGACTTCACGTTAGTGACGTCATGGCTAATGCTGTAGCAGGGGGGAAGGGATAGAAGAGAGGCCTGGGACCGAGAAACGATGTTCTCACAACTTGTAAAACGGTCCAGTCAAAACGTGGACAGCGGTGTTCGTGTCGAGGGAAAGTAAGCGGTGAGCGGCTAATCTCTTATGGAACTTACCGTCAGTTTCGTACAAGAGAATAATATTCGATGGCAGCGACGTCCATGAAGACACTTCTGTTTTGGCAGTGTTTTGTTTGTTGCAGTGGCGAGTGGATCAGCTGCGAGCTGTATACGGCAGTCACGTTTCGCTTGTTTATACAGGTTTGCTACAAATTTCAAAGTTGAATGCCAGATAATTCAACGTAAATAAAATTCTCACCGAGAGAAAAAAAAAATACTGTCAGTGTTTCTTTTTGCATCTCATTCTGTAACGAATTGATAGCACGAGACGAGACAGTTATGGCTGTACTGGGTTTGCATGTTTTCCAGTCATAGGATTCCAGCGTTGTCTAAATAAATTGCAACGGGAAATGTGCCAAAAAAACATGTACATCGATGGAAATAAATTCAATCAAAACTACTATGACCTAGTGGAAACAATACCTACGCACAAGATACGACTTTTATTTTCAATAATCCAGACATGTGCTCACAAGATTATTTCACAGTTCAGTACTTTGAACCCGATCCCAATTTTTAACCCAACTTAAAAATTCTACAGGGGAGGTTCCATTTTTATCCAACCCCCCGCCCCCTTCCCTAAGGATGGCAGGTTTCTGCACAAGTGGGGTCGGATTTTTAAATCAAAGGAGCCGCCAAAAAATGAACCCTTCGGATTTTTTTCTTCAAAGGGTACCGCCAAAACTTTGAGGGGTCGGAATCCTGCCATCCTTGGGGGGGGGGGGGGGATAAAAAATGGAACGACCCCAGAGTCGATCAGCGCGGACTCGATTGATCAAAGCGCTACTGTTCTACTTTGCGACTGAAAAACTCCGCGAGTAAACTTATGTGTTCATAAGAAGCAAAAAGCACGAAAACACGATAAAAGTGTAGAATACGATCAATTCGTGAAATTCACGAATTGATCGTCCTTTCGGCGAAAGGACAAAACTGAATCCACCGCCTTTGGCCGCCATATAAATTGTTCCCTTCAGCGTCCGAGTTCCGTTCGGAATATGCAACATTTGCGCACGCACAGGAGGCATATCCGCTGACTAGAACCTCATAGATTGCTTTGCAAGTTGTGAGAACATCGTTTGGATTTCATTTAAGAGAATGTATGGGAAGTTGCTTTCCCCCCCCCCCCTCCCCCCGCTGTGCTGTAGCCTGAAAAAATGAACACCGATTTTGTCTTTCTCCTGTGAGGCCGGGGGTGTATTCTGTGATATGTTGGGAGGGGGTGTCCAACCGATACACTGAAACCCTTGCGTCAACAGCGGCACATACCCATACATCTTATACTACGGGAGTGCGACTTCCGGGCTTTGAAGCGGTCTGTATTCGCGAGTCTGGATATACTTCGAATGCGCTGTTTTGTATCCTTGATGTCTGGCAGGTTTTATTCGCGTTGTAGTCTTGCGTTAACTAAGCCGAAGTAGAAATTTCCACGGCAGCAAACACGAGACGAACTCGTCAATTTGAGATTTAGTATGAACAGAACGAACCAACTCGACTTATTTCGCGAATTGTTGTGTTCTGCTCCGAAGCAGCTTGGTAAACCGAAAAGGTGTGAACCAAAACTTGTAATGTGAAGTAACAAATTCCGGCCCATTTATACCCGCATGAAAACCTTCTCATCACCAGCTACTACCGTATGTATCGCCTGAAGATATTTCAAACCAGATATTTCACTCCCTAATTAAAATAAAAAAGGTGAAAGAAACAATATTTAAAGCCCAAGTTTGTAACGGTAGTGAAAAGACTGGAGTAAAACAGCATAAAATACTTCGGGTTACAGACCTGCCAACTTCCAAAACATGCAAATCTGGAGACTTTGAAACAAAGCCTAGAAAAACCTGGAGATTAGGACCTCAAACCTGGAGATTTCCAAAATATGTGTTAAATGAAAATAAAAATGGTAGAATTCTTGTTTCAATGTATTCTTTACCTTATTTGTGCTACCTATTGCATTCTTTCGCCGCATTTTTTTAAGAGTCAGTTTCGGTTTCGCTGTCGACGCGAGGCGCCAGTTTGAGTTAACAGTTCACAGCTCTGGCTTTCCCAGAGACCTATGCACACCTGAATGATGTTGGAATTGTACCAAGGTTTCCCTTAAACATTAGATGAGACAAAACTGGCCATTTTCAAGACGGGTTTTTCAATATTGCTTCATATTACCTGAATTGTTTGGCAATTTTAAGATTTGTGATTCACTGTGAGATTTGGACGCCAAATCGTGAGACCGTGAGTTGATACCCCAAACCGTGAGTCTCACGGTGAAACCGTGAGAGTTGGCAGGTCTGACCGGGTTATCTCTAGGTAAGAGCGAATTTAGAATTTGTAGTGTCATTTTTGCGTGCGTAAACATGACATTTATAGCTCAAAGCGTGTTGAACAAATTTGCATAGTTGACAGCTCAGCTTCGGAAGGCAACGCAACGCTCAAAACATCTCGAACCCAACGCAAGATTAACAGCAAAGCATTCTAATAGAGACCTATTCAATTTTGAAAGCTTGATGAATTTTATTCAGGTTCAAGGTTTTGTTTTTGTTTAGGTGGATGATTTTTTAACCCCAAACAGCATAGGTCTATAACCCCTCCTTCAGCAGCTAGTAACTTTCTGTGACCCCTCCTTGAAGTGGTTCAAAAAACTCATAACCCCTCCTTTAAACAAAAGCACAAGTTGTTAATAGGCCATTAGGGCTTGAATTGGTGCAAATTAAACACAGCAACTGTCAGGAACAAGCCATTGAAGCAAGGGCCTCTCTCAAACTTAGTAAACACCCTGAAGGTCAGGACAAAGTACAAATTAATTATATACTTTTCAGATGTGTAAGAAATCCCTCACTTCAAAAGCGAATGTTGTGGCAATGCTCTCAAACACAAACAGGAACATTTCAAATGTCAACTGATGCAAGCCAAAACTGACTGACAATCGAGTTAGGGTCCTTAGATCGCGTGGAGATTCGGGGACAGAATGAGACAGACAACTAATTCTGGATGTGGGGATGCACTTGTTGAGGGAGGGACCCTAGAAAGGGAGAAGTACAGAGGATTCCAGGGAATATCAAATAACGACATAAAGATGATGGACATGAAGGAGTTTGAAGTGTACGAAAGCAATCGAATGGAAAACAATGCTTGGGCTGTGGCCGAAGAGCTTCAAAGACGACTTGGCGATGCGCCAATACTTAGGGAGTACATTAAGGCGTTCCTGACCGAGAAAAGTAATGATGCCTTTTTTGTTAATCGGGACTATCTGACAAGGTATATGGAAGTTTCGGAGGCAAAATGAATAGACCTTTCAGGGAATGCTTATTTCAAGAAGATATGGGATTTCTACAATGCTCATTATAATATAGGTAAGCTGTTTATGGAATACCTTAAGAAAGACTGCATTAATAAGGATGGAAAACTAAGCGATTTCTGAAGGCACATGACTGCATGGGCCCAAGCCAACATGACTGCATGGGCCCAAGCCAACATGACTGCATGGGCCCAAGCCAGGAAAGAATACCTCAGCCAGTTCCAGATCCCAATAAGCCTTTTGAAACCCCAACGACTAGAAGATTTCCGAATGACTGGTAGTCCAGAGCTAACATTAAAAAAGAGTTTAAAGTAATGGAAATCTGCAGGCAGAGACTGACATTGACCGCTTTGTCATCAAATTTGCAGTTGATCCGAAATTAGTAAAGGAGTATGTGCAGCATCTAAATGATCTTAAAAAAAGATCACAGATGAGAGCTGCTCAGAGAGGAAGCAAACGTCAGCAACTTGGGCAGAAGACATTCGAGGAATATGACTGGCGACAATTAGTTCTGGGAGGAGAAATCAGCAAATTGAGAGTATTCGAACTGGACAAACACAGTCTTCTTACGGGAAAGAAAGCATTAAAGGACGATAAAGTAAAATGCATAATAAGTCATGTTCTTAGAAACGATTCTTCAGCGACCCACACAAACGCTGTCGCTTGTGCCAGTTCAAAGACAAACAAAGAGAATGCGTGGATGAATCAGACAAGGCTGACGACAACGACGATGATTATGAAAATGATGATGAGAGGTCGGATTCAGAAGAGGACCTGATCCTGAATGATTTGGATAAATCGGCAGAGTCGGGGGACAGTGAGATCGAAGAGAATAAAGATCAACCAGAACCATTTGATCAGGTTATTCTTAGGTCTGGAAGACTAGCCACCACAGAGCCGTTTCCTAATGCGAACTAGAACAGTAAAGCCATATTCCTTGGAATGAATAAAGTGTTCATTGATTTCTAGTAACCCCTCCTTTTTTCTATGTGGATATTCCATAACCCCTCCTCCAGTACTTCCCAAAAATCCATAACCCCTCCCTAAAATCATCCACCCCCTCCCCTGCTCTAAATAATGACCGCTCCCTTAAAAGAAAACAGGCGTATCAACTTGAAAATGTAGGCGGAAATTAAATGTTGAAAATTGTCATGAAAAACTAATTATGCTGATTCATCGCTCTGGCAAAAGACGTGCTACAATAAGACGGGAAGGCGTGGTTGAGGGAGTTAGGGTACGGGTGGGACCACACTGCAGTGGTGTAAGACCCAAAGGCTGTCCTCATAAATTTCACCATGTTGCAGAACAAAACGCCATTGGCTCTGCACGCATTGTCTGCCTATATTTCGATATACTAGCCTGTAAAACTCTGTCAAAATCGCGGGAAAATTTAGGACAAACGTATGGAAAATTGACAACTTAATTACTTACTTTTGGTATATATTTCAAAGTTTACTATTCAAAGTGTTCTCAGATTTCAAATTTCAAGGAAATTAATGAAATCGTATTTTCTTTCTTTTTGTTTTTTTCATACAAGCCCTGTTTTTCTTGCCATGTTCACCCCATGTCCAAAGTGATGGATTTCATCTCAAAATAGCAAGCTCCAGGCTCCAAGATATAGTCCGTCCCTGCCTCTTTTCTCGTGAGTTATGTTCTTGCGTTTGCTATTCCACTACATAAATACTACACTACAATAGAGATACTATATAATTTTGTTACACATTGTATCTGAACTTTTATAATATACACATCAAACACAAGGGCACCAAAAACTTAAACAAAGAGTGACCAACCTATAAAGGGCAAGAACACTTCTATGAGGACTTGGCTTTAATCCGCTGAATATATAAACAGTAGTTTAGAATTAACAGTCGTGAAGCGCTTACGAAACGTTCCTTTTCATTATTCAAATAACTGTTTCGTTTTCTTGCAGTTACAAACCAAACATTTGAATTTATTAGAGCTGCAATCGTGCCTTGCTTCAGTTACTGAGTAGTATATAAGTATTGAACACGACAAAACTTTGCGTCTCACAGACTAAAACACTCAATTTCCATTGAATTAACTCCCTGTGTGTTTAAAAACTAATTCATTGGCTCTTAAAAACCTATTCAATTATTATAAGCTTTCGTTTACGGACTTTAATATTGGAGATTAGGTCGCTTTCTACAAATGTACAGAGAAAACTGGAGATCGAAATACCTGAGAAGGCTGAAAAACTCACCAAGGGATAACACGGAGGCCGTGTGCTTCCTTGATTTCCTTAACGACAGACGGATTGATGTCTTTGTCGGTCAAAAATAAACTACGCAGAGTTATGTTTGTACTTAGCGCGTCAATAAGCTTAGCAGCAGTCCCAGCAGCACTAAGGTCATTGCTAGACAAATACAACCTCGTTAGAGTTGTGTTTACTTTAATCGCGGCAGCAAGAGCAGCAGCCCCACTGGCACCAAAGTTGCAGCGAGACAAATGTAACTCTGTCAGAGTTCTGTTTACTTTAAGCGTGTCAGCAAGCGCAACAGCTCCAGAAACCCCAATATTACTGCCAGTTAAGTCCAACTTTGTTAGAGTTTTATTTATTGTTAGCGCATTTGCTAACGCAGCAGCCCCGGGAGCACCAAGGTTATTGTTAGTCAAATCCAACTCTTTCAAACTTGTGTTTCTTTCGACCAAATCAGCAAGCACAGCAGCCCCAGTATCGCCAATTTTGTCATAAACACGAAGCTTTTGAAGCCTCAAACATGAGCCAAAGGTACGTGCCACTCTTACGTGTAAATCGCTTTGCTCCTGTTTACATTCTTTAATACACTCCAATGCAAGAACAAAATCCTGGCTATATTCCGCTTTGTTGACTTCAATCTTCAAACTCTTGATAAGAGCCACCGCTGTTTCTTCGCATTTCGTTGCTAGCATGCCGCACGTGAACAAAAGCACCTGTTTTAACTCAAGGAAATATCTGGTGTCAGCAACTAAGGTCTCAGGGCTAATTTCTCTACTGACAAGCTGGCAACAGAGAAAAAAGCCAGCAAAGAACTCTTGAAAGCTCTTGTGTAAGAAACCATAACACCGACATGGTCTTCGTTTGCTGCTTCCGGGTTGAACTGAAAGAAATCCGAATTCAGGTAAGTCGCCTGTGTGATCTCCGAGTTGCTTGTCTTCAAAGTACATATCGTCTATAAGAAGACCCTCCAAAGCTATCGAACCAAGATGTTTTAACTGAACTTTGTATACTTCAATGACATCCAGCTTGCTGTCTACTGGTAATTCTTTCTTTTTTCGGTACCTTATTAGGACACACTTCACCATTTCCAGGTAAAGTTGAGTTCTACTCTCTGGAAACTTGCCCTGAAAGTCTTCACAAAGAAGGCAGAGAAGTGCTGTGTTAAGTGGGTTTGACACCATTTCTTTAAGATTACTATCACCCTCCACCTTGCTCAAAAGCTTTTGGGCCAAATCTTCCACGGTTTTAAAGTACTTGCGGATAAACTTTTTAGCATCTTTCTTAGTAAATCCTTCGATCTCCAGCAGAGTGTCACAGAATTTCCTCATCGTTATTCCAGCCTCGTGCCGTGCTGTAACCACAAAGTGACATTTAGGAAGCATTCTACCCTGAATGATTTCTGAAAATTCTGTCATTTTACTGGTAGGCAACTCGTCTAATCCGTCAAGTATGAGTAAAACACTTGACTGGTTGCGGCGAATGAACTCAAAGAATTTATTTCTCTCTTCTTGTGGAAAATCTCGAGGCAGAAGCTGATCATCAATGGCCTCCCAAAGGTCAGCATCGACGTCGCGACATTTTAGCAACAGCACAACTTCGAAGTTTGGAAAATAATCTCCTGCGTCGCCTTGTTTTGTGGCCCAGTCGTAAGCAAGCTTATTGCAGTAGGTTGTCTTCCCCATACCAGGCTTTCCTTCAATTAACACTGTTCTCGGCTTTGAACATTCTTTGTGTGGTTGGAATATAGCTGACATTCCAACAATGTCACTTGTCGCTTTTCCTCTCGTTTTTTCCCTGCTGACCATTTTGAGCCTTGTGAAGATATCGTTAAGATGAAAGTGAAACTCTTCGCACCAAGGAAAGGGAGCCAGCCATCCTTCACGGATTGTGTACAGCTGACGAATGTGGCCAAGGTGGTCATGGTCAACTGGATTCCAGCCACCTGAATGAGAAGGCCAAAAACCTGTCACCACTACAGTTAACAATATGCACGCAATGCGTACAGAAAGGGATGATGGAATATTATGACCTTAAGAACCCTTCCGAGAAAAATTGGCACCCAATGCGTACAGAAAAAAAAATGATGTTTTCCAACTAATGGAATATCATGACCTTGAGAACTCTTCCTACAAAAATAAACTATTTAGTTCTCGGCCCACCCTTGAATGGACCCATAAATCGCGACGGACGGACAAGACTTACTGACTGCACAAACATGATGATTACATAATCATCGCTTCAAAAACCCGCATATCAGAACCAGCATTTTACCAAGTTATCCTAGAAAGGTTCTAACATATTTGGTTTCTACTGAGAAATTAGGCTATTTAGGTTCTTGAATAGGTTCTCATCTTTTCAGGGGCAAAAGCGTTTCTTCCTGGGCAGAAAACTTATTCAAAATGGTTGTGGCCCTTTATATCAGTTTCATAAACGTATAACTGCCTCGTACCAAGGCACTTCTGTTTCTACGCGGGATTTTGGCGAGGTGCAAGGGGTCATGGGAAAGCCGCCCCTTTGTGCCTTGCGATCTCGTGTCCAAAACCTCAGAAGCGCCTGGGTTCAAGGAAGATATTTTCAGTAAATTAATGATTAGTCGGTGGAAATATTAACCTGTTTCAATTTTTAGGCAACATTAACAGTTTCTTATATGCTGGGGGTACACGTAACAAAATCTAGCGTACAGATTCTTAATCCACTAGGTTCTTATATCCGAGTTTTTACTGTAGTTGTATGTGGCAGATTATTATTGTGAACTCTCCTTTCATTTAATTAGTAGCGTGAAACTTCCTCTCTTTGCACTTGCTCCAAAATTCTTACAATATAACAAAATATACATATGTAACCAAAATAGACCACGGAAGCCGGAATCGTGAAGCCGTTTAAGGCCGGCAAGCCGTGTCCTGGGTATTGTTGGAAGAAACAGCAATCAGGACTCACATTAACTTGTGAGAGCTTCAAGATTCCGGTTCACGGACGCCGCAAAAAATGGTTTACATAAAGCTCAGGGATGGTCAGGGTTCTTTTTTAGCGGCCCGGTCTCCTTTTAATTTATGGTAGGTATCCCTGACATAAAGTAGAACACCTTACTTATCTGTTTTGCTCTTACTTAGATAATTTATGCTATAGAGCCTGCGCAGTAAGCATTTCCGCAGGCTTTTCCGCACGTTTTAAGTATTTTCGCTTTTTGGCCGCGCGAAATTGGGGCGAGGGAAATATATCTACTTTCGCGCGGTTAAAAAGCAAAACTGCCTCAAACGTGCGGAAAATTCTGTGGAAACGCCAAACTTGCTCCAAGTATCTCGAATTTAAAGGAAGAAAACAATAATTACCGCGCAAAGATAAGGGATGAAACGTGCATTCCTGTCACCGATAATTTTCTTCACGTGGCCGCCATTTTGATTCGCGCGCGTAGACCAGGTGTGAGCGGCCATTTTGAGTCACGCTTGTGGACCACACGCACGCCTTTCATAATCAGAACGAGCGACTAATGGAGCAAGTCTACGGAAACGCTTGCTGGGTAGGCTATGTGATATAGAGGGTATTCACGGCAGCCATGTTTGGGAAATAAGCTCTGTTATTGTGCAAATAGTTTGAATTGTTGTTAGCCTCCAACACACCCGGGAACATAACACTTCATGGAAAAGTGCCACTGAGACGAAAATTCATAGGTTTATTTCCGCCAAATTCTGTTGCAGAATATCGCGTTTTGTTCATATTTCCCCAGAAAACTGAACAGCAAACCTTCCATCCTAATATTTTTTAGCTCCTAAGTCGCGTAAAATGTGTCCGCCATTACTGAAAACGTGTTCCTGGGTGATTGCGCAATTTAATAGCTTGTGACGTCAGAGGCTCACCTCAGTCGCGTTTCCTTGTGTTTTGACTGAAGATGTCTACCGTCGACTGCGAAACCTCCGAAGAGTATTTCTACGATTCGGAACAGTCATTAACTTCCGAAGCCTCTGAGGATTCGTTTCATTCGGCAAATGAAGAATTTTTCTCACCGTACGATGTAAGAACTGATGTGAGGTTTCAACTAATAATCTTGTAAACCGGTTTGTTGACAATATTATTTGAGTTATTTGGCGGGAGTTCAAAACATAAGCGAAATATGCTTAGACAATGATTGTAGTTCAGTCCCCAGTTGCTCAAAAAGTGGATAACTCTTTTTTAACGGATAAGTCGCTGTCCGGTGGATAAAATTTATCGCTTCATCTCGGTTGTTCAAAGCTTGGATAGTGCTCTCCAGCCAGCTGTTAAGCCGCTATACAGCGATCATAAAGTTGTCCATTCCAAGGTAGGTTGTGTAACTTTTATCCACTTTAAACCTGTGGCAAAATAGACATCATGGCTGTTCGAAGAATTGATCTTTTAAGCTGTGGAAATTTAGACAAAACACCTATGAAAACTTTAGACTTTGATGCTCGCGAATTCTCAACCTTCAAGTTGGGTCGATCGATGTTACTGTTGGTGTGGGAGAAAAACACAGAAGCGATACCTTGTCTGCCGTTGTTTATGTTCATTATATATCATAAAAAAAGCATTGAGATTTTTGGCCATTCTTGGCATAGTCTGGGAATCTTTCTTGAAAAACCGTTATTGTTGTAGTCAGCTGCCAGGCAGCTTATCTTGTCTATCATAGTACAGTGGTCACTCAACACATTGAAACACAAGTGCTTGGCGCTGCTAAATATTTTAAACAGTTTTTAGAGAATTCTTTTTCCGAGCCGAAAGAAGTGAAATAAATCAAAACCTTTTTTTTCAAGAACTGGAGGCCTTGTGTGACCGGAATCTAAATGTTTGTAGTCAAAATTAAAAGCGCACAAGGAAAATTTTCCGCTGCTCAACAACAACAACATGCGGACCGCCGAGGAAACGAAGCTTTCGCTTGCCTTATTCGCTGCGAAGAATAATAACTTGATATTTAATCATTTTTCTTAGTAGTTCATTTACTAAGATTGCTATGACAGGTAAAAGAAATAACATTGTTAAACCCTTAGGCAAATAGTGGCGTGTGATATTTGACCCATATTTTTTCCCAACTTCAATTTCCATGCACCGACGATCCGATCTATTAAAGCCTTTATCTCGAACAACAACAACAACATTTTATTTGCATTCCCAATTACAAATGCCATTGCACATAGAAAAGAGAAAGAAAAAATGTTGCAAAATCGATTAATTTACAATTTCTGTGTCTATTGATCCATTTCTTAATGCAAAAGCTTCGTAAATGAAGTAACCTAATTTTTAACAAGTGAAAGCGTCAATGCTATTTAAGAGAAATACAATTTTAAGAATCGAAATCGGAATATTTACTAATAATATCGTCCATTAAAGATTTTCTAATTGGATCATATCTATTGCAAGATAAGAGGAAGTGTACTTCGCTTTCAACTTCATTTGAGCTGCAGGATTGACAAATTCTCAGATGCTCAGGGATTCTAGGGGTGGAATGTCTTCCATTTTCAATTCTTATAGGTTGTAATAATACCTAACCTAAGTTTTGCTACTGCCCGAACAATAATGTCAATTGACTGTTCACCGACAGGGAATAAAGAGAGAAAAGTTTCTCCACATTCAGGATAGTATGTTATAAAATAAATGTCCACGCTTCTAAGCGATTACTGCTCTGAAATTAACACACGCGGAATTAAAAAAAGGAAAAGATATGCAGTACAAACTATATCAGCTTAATCACGGCGGTCAGGATTGCATTCGCCGAGGATCTTCGCGCTAGCAGACGGCAGAACTGAAAGGGTTTTCCTCGACGATAATAAATTTCAAAATACGTTAAAAGAAAATCAGTTTTGCACAATGGTGGATGCGTTGAAAAAGAAACAAACTATCACTTCAACTGCGTTATAAGATTAAGTAAATTACCTTTCGTCTTGTTCGCGCAGATAATGTTTTTTTCCGGTTCTTTTTTCCATATAGTTGGAATGGGCAATGGAATGATCAACCTCTGGGATCTTGCGACATGAACAGCCCTCTGGAAAAACTCGTCCGTGAAATGATCAAAATGCCTCTCGGGTTGAAATTCGCACTGTGTGTGAGTGCGAACATTGTCCTTTTTTCCATTGCGGGTCCGTTCGCAGGGCTTCAATGAAGCAAAATACCAGCTCGGTGGTTGGATTTATTGTTGTAGCATTGTACAACACAAGTGTTACCTGTCATTACCGCTGCAGCAAGGAAGATTTCAAAGTCGAGCAACAAACAGTTGGCAAGAAATCTTTCCTCGAGGACAATTTACTTTCCCGTGGCAAGTAACCATGTGAAGGCACCAGGTTTGAGGTGAGCCTCTGACGTCACTTCCGCTCATTCGCAAGCCAGCTTCCGGAACAAGGGCCAGTAATGGCGACCGCAAAATCTCAACAAAAACCGTCCGAAAAAAGCGACTTCTAGTCGTCGTAATAAGTTGAAATTTGGCATGGTAACTAAGAACCACAAACTATGTTCAAAAATGTAAAAATATGGAATACCAAAATTCTGGTCCCCGTGGCACTTTAAGCTTACTGTTAGTTAATTAACTTACCTAAAACTGGTTGTTGACCTTCATCCTTGTCTTCTTCTGCCACTGCTCTCAAAGTATCCAACTTTTCTCTCATGCTTTCCATTTCAGTTTTCATCTGCTCAAATTTTTCTCTGATGTTGTCTGCGGATGACATGTGTAGTGGATGTGTAAGTACTATACAATGGAGCCAGGTTTGTCTCAGATAAACCGTACGTTTAACCCCAGTTCACTTTTTGTACGGCTAAATTCAAGCATTAAATTAACTAAGTGATGTGACTGAGGTATAACTTGAATTGATTCTGGTGGGTAATATACCCTGACCGAGCAAGTTGTGATGGATGGCTTCTCCAGGGGACTGTTTTCTTGGAGATTAGATGCAATCATACAAAGGTGTGATCCAATAATTTCAAATATAAAGCTATGAATTAGCACCTTTTCTTTACTGCAACAAAACTTGGAGATTGTGTCCCATTTTGACCTTGTGGAAGTAAAAAACTTAATTGACACAATAAGTTTGGATGTTGGCTAGACTGTAAATTGATGGTTTAACCCTCGGACATACAAGCGAAGAGACACCTGCGCCACAGTACAAGGGGCGCGGGAGGGAGGGGGTGACTGGATCCCCCTTGTGTTATTGCTTTGTTACAATATTTCGAAAATATTTTTCCTTTAGTAGAAAGCATGTGATGTGCTCTACAAGGTGAGGTATATATTATGGGTTGCAAGGCTGCTGGGGGGATGTGATGTCATCCAAGATGGCCACCATCTTGGATTTTACCCAAATTTAGAGATTATAGAAAAAATCCCGGCGAAAATTGAAAATTTTTGATGCTAGGCATCTAAAATGTGACGTAATTTAACACTTTGCTGCTTTTTGTCAACATTGCATGCTTTTTACCGAAAAAGCATGCATATTTATTCAAAAATGGCTTGAGCACCTGAAACACCTGAGACACATTTTGACACAAACTTGTGACAAAATGTGTCTCAGGGATATGGCTACAGCTACTGAAAATGGCAGGTGCTTATAAAAACTCATCTTAGAAGATTCAAGAAAAACCTCAAGAGAAGGAGGCAGCGTCCACCCACCTTGTATGTCCAAGGGTTTAGAAAGTACAAGTAATAGCACTGGTTATTCCAACTAAAGGTGACTTTCATATTAATTCACCTAACATTCCTGTGGTCAAAGTCTCCAGTTTCTTGCTGATGTTTCCCAGTATTTCACTTTTCATCTCTTCAATTTTATCTCTGTCTTTCTCTGCATGACGGAAAAAATTGTTTTGTCACTATTTTCACATTTAACGTCAACATAATCCATCCTAAATAACACACTCTTAAAAAGGTGTTGGCTGTATTTGTGTTCTGAACACTTGCTAACAGAATCTATCAATCATATGGTTATTTACATGTAGTTTTGATGTTGTTGTAAAGTGGGTGGTTACAACCATCCTAACACTTTAACAACTACTACCGGTTAAGTTATTTTGTTTTGATATTACGAATTGGCATTATTTGTAAAAATACGAATTAGTCAATTAATTGAGGTATTAAATTCACTCCAAAAGGAAACAGATCCAGTGTACTTCCCACTGTTTCCACCAAAAACCTTGCTAGACAACACGTATACAGCCTAGCTGAATTTTCTTAGCAATAAAGGACCCTGCTCTGTCGAGTTTGGAATCATGAGGTTATGTTGTGAACAATGTGAGAAGCCGTGCAATGCAGCCCACGTAGTTTGTTTTGGCATCGACTCCGTTCCTGGTATGACGTCACAACGTGACTATGCCCAGGTCTCCCTTTGCGCGGTTTTTGACATCACCGGAAGTAAAATTTTACGTTTAACAAAAAAATGCGGGAAAGGAAAATTGAAATCAAAAAACAATTTTTGATATTCATATCAGGATGCCATTTAGATTCCTTCAGGCAAATAAAAAAAATCTGTCATATACACTTAAACATAACACTAAGGGTGCATTTCTTTGGGAAAATCCAAATCCGGATTCTTGTATCCAATAACGGATTTTGCGTTTCTTTACCTAAATCCGAAAATGGATTAATCAGGGATTAGTGATCTGAAGAATCCACACTCCGAGTGGATACATCTGATTAAATCTAAATCCGGATTTTTAGGATTCATGATCCGTGCGTTTCTTTGGGGGACGGATCCGAAAATAGTACACCTGTCAAGCGGTCTTCCATGCAAATTTACTGGTCTCGACATATTTTCTCTCCATCTTGCATGACAAAACGTTCGATCGTAAAAAGAAAAATTCAGGTGATTCTTCCGTTCCGTATATTTGAAAAGTTTTCTCCAAAAGTACAGACAGAAGCATTCACACGTCAGGATAACTTCATTTGTGTACCATTCCTGTAATTCGGGGACCAGATTTTGCTAATTGTGAACGTAAATAGCGAGTTCACTTGAACTACTGCAGATACTGTCCTTGTTTATAAATTCTTTGTATTCCATTCTAGTTGAATTCTAGGGCAGTACGAGAGAAATATCGTTCTGATATATATTGCGTGCCTCCAGCCTGTCTTGTCATGACAAAATAATCCTTTTTCGGATTTTGCGTTTCTTTGGTGTCGAAGAATCCATATGATCTGGGATCACAAATCCGTTTTCGGATTCTCCCAAAGAAACGCACCCTAAATCAATGCAATTGTGTTATGGTGTTAATAAAAATTAATGAGAGCTAGAAAGTGAGGAAATGCCCAAATGAATTTCCTCCAAGTCACTGACTATGAAAATTAGGAAGTCTGAGAATAAACACTGAGGAACAATTGTACAGCTACCTTGTAGCTAGCATGTAAAAGTAAAACTGACCTTCTTCCATGTTCTTCTCTGTTGTGGCCATCAAAATATCTTTAATCTCTTTCATCTGCTCCTGCGTGTCTCTGACTTTGCCTTCCAATCCACTTCTCATCTGCTCAAGTTTGTCTGTCATTAGTAAAACAAACGATGTTGAAACTATATCCAGTCTAACTGGATTAAACGAGCCAGGTGCCTATTAGGTTTGGTACTTGGCATCTGAGTTTTTGTAGCAAGAATTAAGTAGGGTGTCTGGAATTAAAACCCAAACAGATTGTAGTGATCCAGCAAATAGTCACTAATAGTGGCAAACAAGGATGACACCTAAGTTATAATTATTTACTTAACAGACTTACTTACATGAAATTTGACTTAGAGAGTAGGTAGACCTCTAGTAAATCATTTTGAATATTTCCCACTATTACAGCCACTGAGGCCATATCAAGTTATGTGGGCTGAAATTACAAAATCGGGGTATTTTTCCACGTGCTTTATCTCCGAAAGAATGTCGGTGACCCCACTTCCCCCCACTATTTTTTTTTTTTGTTTTCAAGGTGGGCTAATAAACTCAATGTCTGACTGTACAAACCTGAGTTGTTAGTAGAAGATTTCACACCGTCTTTTCTAAAACATACCTTCCAGCTCTCTAAGTTTGTCCTTGGTGCTGACTTCATCTTCCCTCCACTCTTTAAGAGTTTCTTGGTGAAACAATTGGAATTAGTCATTTCCAGGTAAATTCCTGTTATTAAGTTTTAATTATTCCATTCTAATTTGATAAGATTGCTGTGTAGTAAGGCTGACCGAAATAGAATATAGCTACTCAATGATACTATTGAATCAGGCAGATACTTGATTTCTGAAAGGCATTTTATATGTTATGCAATCGCTGTTTTTGTCCTGTCATTCAAGTAAATAGGTCACGATCTGGTCAACTCACTGCAACGCTTTTTAAGCAAAGAGGCTTAAAATAGGAATGTGGTACATGAAAAAACCTGTAAGGGACATTTTAATTACATTTAGTCTGTTCTCAATTTCAGTTATCAAATTTCTACCACACAGCAGAAGTTATCAGTAAATTAAATAGCTCTGCTTTTTTGCCTTGTAAGGAGATTACAGCGGTTTTCTCTAACATGCGACCTTCAAGGAATTTTTCCCAACAGCTAAATGTGTTTCTGGTGGAGGTCAAACATCTAGCTGTTTCTATGACAACTTTTTGGAATTCTCGTGCACTGATTAGCTCTTGTTGATTGTCATATGTAACGCAATACTGTCTGGGGCCATGGATAAACTGATTTTGTGTATCTGTTGTGCCCTCCGGTTCTTAAAAATTTTCTGACAGAACTATAGCAATTCTGGAGATATTCATTGAGGACACAATCGGTAATCTGTAAATTTTGACTTTTAATTGATTGAACTTCTCAGAAACCAACTGCAAAGCAAAAAGGAGAGATTATTTGTGATGGTCTGACAGTGAAAATTTTTGAACAGCGAGAATCAGACTTTTGCTGATCGACCGGGAACTCAGAGAAGTAATTCAGTGGATTTAAGCACTTTTTCGAATAAAATAAGGGTCAGTATTAATTATACTAATTTGCTTCCGAAGTTTACTTTCGTTAAAGCTAGTTTGCACTGCGCATTTTCAGGTGTTTTGAATGCATTTGTAAAGCCATGCTCGATTCAATTAATAAAACCTTTGCCAAGCGATTACTTTTCAAGTAATAATTCAGAGTCTGCCATATTTTGCTGTAGGTTAGAAATATACAGAATCGTCAAAGTGTGGTAAAAACTTCCCCCAAGATTTTTTCAATTTTTCACTCAGTGTTAAATTTACTGCCAAATTGTTTTTCATTCAGCACGTGTTCTCATAGTCCGTGCTGGTTTTTGGACATGAAATTCAAGGAGTATTCAAGGAGTATTCAAGCACCAAAAACTAAGTATTCAAGGAGTATTTCACCCAGCATGCAACAGCGCAGCTTTTGCAAAATCTGTCCCCAATTTTGAAATCTGTGCTCAATCCCTAAATTACTTTGATACAATCCTACATTATTTCCCATCCGAATAAAAATTCAAGGAGTTTTCATTATTTTCAAGCACTTTCAGCACAATTCTTCTTTTCAAGGGCTTTTCAAGGGCCCTTGAAATCTAGAATTAAATTCCAGGGCTTTTCAAGGACATCAAGGAGTAGCAAGAATCCTGGTTCTTGAATTGCCATAGAAACAGATGATTGACATCCACCAAAAACACAATTGGCCATTGGGAAAGATCCTTGAAGGGTGCGTATTAGAGAAAACCGCTGTAAAAGCCAAGCCAAGTACTGCAGCAATAAGATTTTTTGCCTTAATTATAATGTTTTGTCCAAAAATTCACCTGTCCAATGAATATGGAACTTAAGAATTTTTAAACTGAAATAAAATTGTTCCACTTGTGCTTGTTGGATATTAGGTAAGCATTGCCAGAGAACACTGCAGCAAATGTCTGGCAACAAAGGACAGTTGGTGAAAATTTATCCTAGGAAACATTGACAATTACTGTTGGGAAACAATAATTTTATATTAGTAAGAATTAAAATAATAGACAAAAGTGTAAATTGACAAGGGTGTTAACAGCTTGACCGTGTTTTGTAATATAGATTAAAGTGCACCCAACCCCAAACTTTGCACCTATTTTAAAAATGTTTCGCCGTTATTTGCAGTTTTTGACTTTTTTACGGGCTTCAAAACTTATGAAAAACTACAGCATCATTTGTCGCATGACCAAGTCAGAAGGGGCATGGGTCTATTCCTGATTTGACGTCACGAATTGCTTTGCATGGATGTTTACAAATACTTAAGGAGATGCAAATCAGTTTGTCATGTCAAATCAGGAATAGACCCATGCCCCTCACTAGCTCAGTTGTGTAACAGATGATGGCTAGATTTCATAACTTTTACAGCCTTTAAAAAGTCAAGACTGAGGGGGATTTCATAAAAAAAGACGCAATGCTTTTTGAACAGGAGCAAACTATTTTTGAACAGGTGCAAACTATTAATCTATATTACAAAACACAGTCAAGCTGTTAAGACCCTTGTCAATTTTCACTTTTGTCTATTATTTTAATTCTTACTAATATATATTGTTCCCCAATAGTAATTGTCAATGTTTCCTAGGATAATTTTTCACCAACTGTCCTTTGTTTAATTCTTACCGGGCTTGTTTCGTTCCTTTTTCCGTGGCTGGAATGGCTTCTTTCCACTTTCTTTAATGTCCTCCCACAACGTCTTTCCTTGTTGTTTTGCCATCTTCCATTATCACAGGTCACCCAAGATATGAACAATCAAGAAAAGTGTATTATTGAAAAAGAAAATAAATGATCATGATTTGTTAATTTTCCAGCTCTCTCTATTTGTGTGTGTTCACAAATTTATTAATTTAATATGTAGTTGTGGCTCAATAGTCAAAAACCAACTTAAACATGTCTTGTCCTAATAGTCAAAGTGGTAGTGTTAAAATCAAGTTATAAGGCAAACCTTGTATTCTCTCTTTCCTTTCATCAGTTTCAGCTCACAGGATAATGAAAAGCCAAACATAACTTCTTACTGGCCATGGCCATTTAATGGAGGTGTAAAACAATGTTAGATTAGTCACTCATCAGGATAGCATGATGGTGGCCATGGCCGCTTAATAGATTGAGGTGGTTGTTTAATAGTCAAGAGGTTTTTGTTTTCGTGATTAGCATAATACTGACAATAATGCCTGGACTTTGACAATAACTAGATGCTGAAAACAGGGTGGCTGCTTAATAGGAGGCCACTTAAATGAAGTAAGGGTAATTGGACTGTAGTTGTCAGAATGAAGTCAGTTAAAGGCAATCTTGTAACAAGTGTTTTAAGCTTGATTACCATCCTGAATAAAAACTGGAAAATCACCTGCTTGAGCAAGTGTAATTTTTTTTTCAATCTCACTTGTTACACCATCAGGCTAAATTTTTACTTTTAATCTAGTCACAGGGGGGAGGGGGGAGGGAGGTTGCATGCTTATATACAGTATTTTCTCAATTAAATGCCCACAGTGTTTATTTCAAACTTGGCATGGTGGACTTGGCATTTCTCTGAATCAGCAGGTTATTGGGGCCCGCCATTTTTTAAGAAAGGGTTATTATTCATTTTTCTTGGTCGCCGTGTATCCTGTCGTTAAATTTTAAGTTTATTATACAACAAATAAATGTCTGAGGGCTTATTTACAATTCCCTCTTTTATACCCGGTGTTTATTCAGGGCCCAGTGTTTAATTGAGAAAATACAGTGTGTGTACAAAAGATCAGATTAAGCTGCATTTGCCTTGCTTCCCAGGCTCCTGTTGGAGAAAAACACGTCATGCAATTTTAGACAAGCAAAGATATGGACATTTAAGGAGGTCTGTGATGCTCACCACACAGAAAAATTAACGAAAGTGGCAGATCAGTCATGCACTGTACACTCCATCCACACATATGGATTTAAAAGAGGCTCAGTTTGCGACTCCATGGATCATCCAGCTCTCAAAAAGTTGATTGACCTTCAAATCTGCAAATTAAAAAAGACCAGAATTTGTATTGGTTAAGTGAGTGGGTAGAGTTCTTGTTCTACATGTGTGCACTCAGGCACCAAACGTCCAGCATGACAAGTTACTTGCCCATGGTGGCATTTTAGATAGAGCTTTCTTTGGCCTACATGTAGTTCAGCCACTGTTAGCATATGAAGCAACAGTCTGGGTCACCCCTACATGAAAGCAAATGTCAGTAAAAATAGAAATGCTCCAGCATCATACTGCTCGCTTTGTGCTCAGGCACTATTATCAAATGTCTAGTGTTCTAGTGTTGGTGATATGCTCCATCAGCTGGGGTGCTCCAAAGCAGAAGAAAGTAAATGAGACTCTGCATGCTGTATGAAGTTATACTACAGTCTCGTGGCAACAGATGGTATGCCGCTATTAACTTCAGTGCAGTGAAATAGCAGGCATCAAAATGCACATGCACATCAGAAGTTCCCCATTCAAGAACCAATCATCACAAGTACTCTTTCTTCCCGAGCACTAAAAGGAAATGGAACATTTTGCCAGCCTGAAGACACTGTTAAACTGCCAAGCTTGGACTCTTGCTTTCGAAAGAGAGGTTTCTTTAAAAAGAAGTTTCTTTTAAAGGGGTTTTTTTTTAAAGCTTAAAGATTTAGCAAAATGATTGTTTGACAGTGTTAAAGTTTTAAACTTGAGAAAAAATGTGTAATATCTATAAATGGAAAGAGAAAGTTCAAAACAATACTCAGTTGTAGTTGAATTGGGTTCTGCTACGAACTCGGTTGGCACATTGCTTGTCGGAATGAGTTTGTAGCATTTGGCAGCGGTCCCAACACCAAATGTAGCAGTCAGCCAGTGCATTCCCATATATAAGTGGTTTTTGCAGCGGTACAAACATATTTTCCCAGGAAAAACACCCGCTTGTTTATCGATCAAGCTGCAATTGATAAACAGCACAACATTTGATCCGAGTGGTTATCATACTTTCCTCTGGAGCCAGCGGACCTACTGGGGTTTGATTCTCAGGGGGGAGGAAAGATTGTCTTTTTTTTTCTTTTTTTTTTACTACTTCAATAAGGGTATTATTTTTCAGAAATTAACAAGTATTCCAGCTTTTTGGCTTGGCTAATTTACTTATTTTGTGATCGTGGGCGAACAAAGGCAAAGACAGGCAATGTGCTCACTGGCCATCGTGATTACCCCAGGATCACTAATTAGTCACGGAAATTTGTACATGAAATGAGTTTATGGAGGAAGTGCTGTCACTTCAAAAATATAATCAAATGTAAATAAGCAGAATCTCTGAAAGTTTGTTTTTACTAATGGCCAGAATCATTCTTAAACCCGTACTCAGTACACGGTAGTGAAATTGGCTGTAACCTGCAACATTGGTGTTTCACCTCTGTTTTAAGCTGTCGGTGGTCTGTTTAGGGTGTAAGAGAAGTGCCAAAAAATATAACACGTGCTGAAAAGTTTTTCGCTGAGGTAGTGAATATTTGAAAATTTGACAAATGTTGTAATAAAAATTTATTTAAAAAAAATTAGAATTACACTAGAAGTGCAAATAATTCTTTGGGTAAGGAATTTTCACAAATTTAGCAAATTTTGGCAGAACTGGCTCTCTGGAAATAATAATAATAATAATAATAATAGTAATAATAATAATAATAATAATAATAATAATAACAAGGTACTACAAGGCTTGCATCACAATGAAGTGCAAGAAATTATAACACATTGCAAGCATAGGTATGATCCCACATCACCTTGGAAGAAAATGTTTGATCATTTAGCCGGGGCTTTACTGTATCCAGAGATGAAAGAACCACTCATTAGGTCAGTCTAGACAAGCTGTGCAGTCACATGAAGTGAAAAAAATATACGCTGGCATATTTGGCAGTGAATATTTCAAGAAAAATTTGGGAAAGAGCAATACATTATTGGAAACGGCTGGCAATTTGAACAGTCAAAGTCGCTGGGATAAACTGGCAATAAAATTATAAATTATCGGGAAGGGTATCTCTTGTTTTAGTCGATAGAATGGCCTGGGGAATACTCCCTTATATGGCTTACATGGGGATGTGCCAGTGGAGAGGGTACGGTTTTTGGCCCTTTTTGTATTAAACAGGGTATATAATTTTAGTGTCTGTCCTAAACAGGGACCTATAATGGAGGGTGTTGTTCCAACCTTGTTCCCAGGACTTTTTCTCTTTCTTAAATTAATTTCAACAAGAAAGCCCACTGGACATTTTAACTGGCCGTTCTGACCCTCCCCACCCCTAGGTTTCACAAATGTTAGTGCGATCCTGTATTTATACGAACTGGCGTGACAAAAAGTGTGATTGTGTGACACAATATTTTGACTATAGCATTACTGGATGATGTAATGTTTAAACTCTGATGACTCAGCTTATCTTTCTTATCGCTTTTATTTCTGCTGAAAAACGCAAATTCACTCAAACGTTTAATGTCGGTATAAATTTGCCTACAACTGAGGATGCTTACAAAGGGTCAACGAAATATTTACTGTTGTGCCTAGGCCATGAATACAAACAGTGAACATACCAGTAGAATCAAAATACAACGCTTGATAAACACGACCTCAAGCAGATCGTCAGAGTCTGGGGCACGTTAAGGCATATCTCATGACGTAATGTTTAAATCCAGTTTGCTAACCTGAGAATCCCCATGCAAAGTAAACAAGTTGACTCGGAACATGCCAGACTATATACTAGACTTACAAAATTACCTCAAACCCAACCAACACCACACGTAAACCACACACATTGCTTGATAATATTCAGTTATTTTCTAACGTAAAGCCTCGTAAAAGCTACCTTATTAATTGATCTCCTTATTAATGACCGATTCCTTCGTCTTTATGCAATTAAAATCAACTTCTCGCGTCAAATAAACACTCATCTCTCTCCCTTCTCACGGACTATGATGTATCAATGGTGCAATCCACTAATTGTATCATCATACTAATGCCAATCCCTTCTCTTCCTAAGCCACCATTCCTTACCGTGCTAATAAGCTGCAAACACAGCTGTCCTTTCTCTCCTCTGTGAAATTCAGGTTACACAATGAGAAAACTTACAATCCATTTCGGAAACCATCCCCCCATAAAACGTCAAGGGAAAGTGCCTCTCACGCAGCACAATATTACACCGCTACTATACAAAACACAACTTTCAAAGCAAATCACATTCACAGAAGCGTGATATGCTCCTCATATTCACAAATCCTTCCACTCCCACATTTCTACATCCCTCAAAATGTCAATCCCCATAACAAAACTCCTGCACTAAAAAAATTTCCACCATAATCACTAAATAGATCAGACAACACATTCAATCCTATTAGCTGCTTTACTCAGTTGCACACGCGTTATACAAGACAAATACTGAAACCCCATACTTAACAACCCTTCGCCGTTCATATCTTAAATACTGTAAATTAAAAGACAAGAACACACAAAGGTAACATTGAGCAGACTAACATGCCCATGCGTCTTATATAAGACAGTATCGTTCTTGAGTACCCGTACCACAAGCTTTACAGCACTTTGTTCGTACGTTGATCCAACTGACGCAAAAAAAAAACCGTGTCCATTTTATAAACCAGCAGTCGCCATATGGCGACGGCCGGTTAAAAAGGGAAAAAGTCCTGGGAACAAGGTTGCCCCCCCCCCCACAACTGGGATGTACGGTTCATAATTCATACCTTTGTAGACTGACGTCAAATGCAAAATGTTTCCTTTGAGTACTTCAACAGGTTGCAAACGGATTCACAGTCACCACAAAGGTACAAAGACTGCCGCCCTGAAAAGTTAATGCATTTCAATAGTCTATTGCAACAAACATGGCGGTGTCATGCCAAGTTTCGAATTTAGCTTTTGCTGCTTGTACTGTGTAAAACCTTTTTCAGGCCCGCTGGTTTTCTTAAGGCTCTACCGTTAAGAGGAAAGCTGTCGAATCCACTGAACAGATGTAGTTTTCCTGGCATAGTCAATCGAACCCAATCGAACTGTATTTCAATCGAACTCAATCAAACTTAATCGAACTCAATCGATGGATTGAGCTCGATTGAATTCGGCAATCGAACGAAATTAAACTCACACACAAAAAAACTGGACAATTGAACTCAATCGAACGTTCGATTTCCAAACTCTTGATTTTTGTAAAACTGGTGTTGAAAATCAATAACAAGGATTTGGAGGCTCGAGTTACTTCAGTGTAACACGTGTTTTTCGTAACCACACAATTCTCGGAGAAATGGCTTTAAATGCGTAGTACAAGCCTACCAAGAGTGCCACTTTGAGGTGAAGGAGGGAGAAGAGTTCAAAGTTTTAAACAAAATAGGCTAGAAAGGCCGTGCTTTTCGAGTTGTAAATGAACGCGGACAATTAGGTCACCTTCAACGTGAACTGGTTGTGCCCCTGTGGCCTGTAAATGCTTCGACTACTTGGTAACTTGGAAGACGTTTGTAGGGGGATTCAAGAAGAGATGCCACAGGATGCATCATCCAGCTGTTGTATGCCATTGCCTGTATCAAGGATAGTAGTTCATGAAAGTAATACTTCAAGTTGTCATTTTGCAACTGCAAGTTAACTTACAATGAAAACGGTCCAGTAGTTCCAGAATACGGTAAACGCGGGAAGAATGATAGCTTTGTTCTAATCTGTTCTTTTTACTGACGTGGACAGTTTATTTTTGTTATTAAATTATCATTAAAAAAGGGACGAGAAAAACGTGTTTTCGATGGGCTTGCCTTGTATGTAAGTTCACCAGAGCTTTTGTGCAGTAGCCAAGCGGGCAGTCAGACCACATAACATGACCTTTGTCCAAGCGAATTTATTCACCGAACACAATCGAACGCAATCCATTGGAGTGTGTTCGATTGAGTTCGGTGGCCGAACTCAATCAAAAACAATCCAATAAATTGAGTTCGATTTGTTCAATTAAATTCGATTGGTTCGGAAATCGAACCCAAACAAAGTTCGGTGTTCGATTTCGTTCGATTACCGGAATCAATCCAACTCAATCCACGGATTGAGTTCCATTGAATTCGATTGAGTTCGATGTCCGAAAGTTCGACTGATTATGCCGGGAGTTTTCGCGGAAGCTCACAGAAGCCTACTTATTATTCAGAATCGCTCATCCAGGAGGCAA
The DNA here is from genome assembly GCA_964017195.1 of Siderastrea radians. NCBI lineage: Eukaryota > Metazoa > Cnidaria > Anthozoa > Scleractinia > Rhizangiidae > Siderastrea > Siderastrea radians. The sequence goes on along the minus strand of OZ024889.1, from coordinate 37,593,253 downwards.
CTGAATGCAAAAATTTTGTTCAAAAGAACTGTAAATTATCAATCAGAAGAATTCACCTCCAAGCAAATCAAACTTTCTAAAAAGCAGGGAACAGGTAAACTTTGCCGCTAAACGCGGTTCAAGCGTACCATTACAAAAATATGCTTCGGTGGCATAATTAAGCTTATATCAGCTTGCTTACCTCGGCAGGAATTTTATTTTAGCTTTCTCTTTCTTCACATTATTCCATTTTCTCCAAATTTATTCTCAGTCACCAAGAAGGTGGAACTATGGTAGCTCACGATGGTTAATAGGCGATGTATTCCTGAAATAAACGATTAGCAATGAACGCTTTAGAGATAAACAGTTATCCGACTTACTTGAGAACCCCTCATCTGAGTGTGCGGTCACGCTTACGTTACCTGTAGCGACAGTGTGAATGTTTCTGACCAAATAAAGCGGAAATACAAAGTGGAAGATTCTTGAAAAGCGATTTCAAAGACTTCTCAGACCTAGCTCACGACCACCATTCTCGCACCCCGCACCTTGAAATGAAAGGGGCGTATCCAAACTCGTCCCCAGGGCCTTCTCCTCGTTCAAAATGGCGGTCGGAGAAACCCTGGAGTATTTTGTCACGTGACACATGAAGAAATGGCTTTTTCGGAGGTTGTTTCTAGCGTCTGGCGGCCCTGTTTGTTTTCTGCAATTGAAAACCGTTGCCCAAACGAAAGGAAGACATTTCATCGTGTTCACCTAACGAAATTATAACGAATTTTTGGAGCCACTTTGGCAGCCTTGGCCAAGGTTTCTCCGACCGCCAGTTTGAACGAGGAGAAGACCCTGGGGACGAGGTTGGGGCGTATCGGGATACATCACGAGATCAGATCAGAGATTCGGATTGCGCGCACATTGTTTGTTCCTTTCCAAACGGTCACGGACAACTTTTGAATTGTCCAGGACAACCTGTCTAAAAGTGCCCCCGCTGCTAACTATGAGACACGAGACACGAGCGTGGGAGAAAGAGAAAAATATTATACTTTTTTCTTTCTCCCCGTCTTGTGCTCCACGCTCGTGTGCTCCACGCTAGTGTCTCTCTCTTCGCCCTCGCGTCTCTCTCTTCGCGCTCGCGTCTCTCTTCGCGCGGCTCAGAAATATTAAATGTCTCGCTTGGCTCAATAACGCCTGTTATGCAGGCTAATTGTTCCATTGTTACGATGCGGTGAACCGAAAAAAATGTTTGAAAGCACTTCGCAATAGTATCCCTGTCTTCTACGAATTAAAGGAAGTAAAAGTGAAGTTAGCATTTCAGTGGTTGGCTTGTAGAGTGCAAACAACACTTTTCTGATCACTCCAGATTAACCCAGAAAAAAAAAACAGACGTGGCTATCACAAATTTGGCGAATTCACTCCTCAATTAAATATTGAAATAGGCTACTACATTTTTTTGAACTCGCTCCGAAACTCGCGTAACTCTCATTAGTATGCATTTTTTCCGAGCACAGAGCTTTCCTGATCGAATATTTATTTGCATCATGCGTGGTTTTGAATGTGAGATGGTAAATGTCAGATGGTAAATTATGGTGAAAATGAATAAAATAGCGCGAGCGTAAATGCCAATCAGCAGAGTGTTTTTGCAGAAAAGCGCAATGGTTAATCAGAAGAGCATTGTTATCTGGAATCAATCGTGCGCTATAATGCAGTGAACAAGCGTGTTGTCTTGCTCAAGGGCAAGACTACGGCTCCTTGGAAGATTTGCCCGTTTTGACAAAAAAAATCCTTATGACGAAAGTAGGTCTCACAAGTCCTTGCAATAATTCAGTCGAAACTTGTGGCACGTGCAATCTGAGAACCAAACATACTCAGTTGATTCGTTAAGTTGCTCGTCCAAGAAACATGGGTCGCACTTGCCTTTGCCAACTTTGTCATTTAACTGGGTTAAAATCTGACAGAAATGTACAAATTTGTCCCAAGTGCGATCTGGGCCTAAACGACACTTTTTGATGAGCTCCGCTAATTAATAATGGCCCTTGACGGATCCGCTGACATTTCTTTTTGAGAGTCTATGGAGGCACTGTTTTCTAGCGATGTGAAAAGAAATGAAATTCGTTGTAGAAGGTTATTCATGGTCACTGGACGATTGATTGGTATGTTCATGATATATGGGGGTACGGGTGGGGAAGGAAGATGGCTAATATTTTGTCCGTTGTTTACTTGGAGATTGGGCTAGGTAGGTTAATGCAATGTCTCTGACCTTTAGTTGGAAGAATTTGAAATTTAAAATGGTGGCAATGGCAATTTTCAAGAGGGTTTTGGACATTATACGGCTCAAAATAGGTCATTTAAAAGGTGAATGAATGAATTTCAAATGAACTGGACGTTGAAGGGCTCAAAGGAATGAATAAGTTGATCCAGGGCAGAATATAATAGCGATCGTCAGATCGGACTACGAATACGAGAATGAGTACGAGTACGACTTTTTCAATCGTAGTTCGCATGGTTTAGATTGGCATCTGTCTCACCAAAATCGTAAACAGAGCTTCCTTCTCTACTGGTCAGCAACAGGGAGAAGAACTAGGTCTGGGGACGTAACTAGCGGAGCTCCTTTACAGCCGAAGGCCGCAGAGCGGAGCACCATTATTAAGGAAATTTGATAACCTATCGATGCGAGAAATTTTGGTTGTGACGTCAGCGTACGTCCGCCCGCCCGTACAGACTGTGGGGGGGGGGAGGGGGAGGGGGAGGGGGAAGGGAGTCCCAAGGAAACCCGACGGAGGGTGGAGAATGCCATCTTTTCTCGGCGGGAAATCGCGGGGTGCTTTTGGGCAACCGGCGTTTTTCTTGGTGGGAAATCGCATAACCATCGTGGCTTTTGAAAAAGAGCTTTCTTTAAAAGCTTAAAGGAGAAGGTCACTCCAGAAACGGTGCATTTTTTGAAATCACCAATAAAAAGATAACACTAAGTTGAGTTACTGACCGTGGTTTTAGCTTCTAAAAAGCATCGGGATCCCACTGAAATTCCTCCCCAAAGAAGGGCAAAATCAACACTACGTGCCGCCATTTTGAATCGTACTTAGCAGCCTGGCCGCTTGTCCGTGACATCATATTATTCAACGAGACCAGCGGTTGAGTAACGTGGGCTCTGGAAAACGAGCCCACGTTACCCGACCGTGTGCAATTTACTCTTCCCAGAGCAGGCTTAAAAAGCCTCAGGAAGTCCAAGGCCCGAAATGTAGGCCTTATTTCTCAAACCTAAAAGGTACCTCCGCTCTAATGTCGCCCCGAGGCTTATACTTCCGCTTATGTCGAGAACTTTTCAAGACTCTGCCTCTGTAATTTTCAATTTCTTACCAGTGAACATTAGCCGTTGTACAGATTTTTGTTTTAAGGAATACTGTAAACTTTGCAAGGACCATTTGAAATCAAGATGCCTCATGTCATGACCTAAAACCTTTTTCTTAAAATTTCTTAAATTTGATGTGAGCCATTTCTATTTTAAATGGATATGCTGTGAATAAACTGTTATTATTATTATTATTATTATTATTATTATTATTATTATTGCTATATTATTATTATTATTATTATTATTATTATTATTGTGTATTCTGGATTGAGGATACTGTGAATATCAAGAAATACAGCTCATTGATGAACAGAGGTATGCTTGGTGCGGGTAAATGGTGTATAGCCTTTCATAATTATAATACTCATTGGGAGGATAAATTAGAAAGACGTCACTTATTCTCGCTCGGAGAGCAAACCTTTACCCCAGATGGCAAAGGAGAAAGGTATACTAAACAAAGAGGCGCAGTTAATTTCACAGAATTTTGATGATTTTCAGTCATAACTAAAGCTTTGGCTGCCTAGGGGCGGGGGGGATGGGATGGCTGGCCACAACCCTATTTGGAGTCGTTTAAGCTTGAAATTAAGAAAGGGAACTTCACACTCGCGGAAGTATTCAAGCTGATTGGGGGTGGTCATACTTTTGCTCGTTGTTAAGACTATTTTAAAATTTATGGCAATATATCCAAAATTTTGCGATTTCTGGTCATAATACCAGAAACTTTCAATAACAGACTTGAAAAGAAGCTTGAAAAAAGAAAGCTACAGAATGATGTGACGCCAACATTTATTATCCAGGTCACTTCTAAACAATATTATCGCAAATAAAATGAGTAAAAATATAAATTATTTAGATATACTAGTTACGCAACTCTTTCGAGCGGCGTTCCGTGAAATATCCTGCGGGACACTTGATTTTTCATTATACAGTCTACATACACTCGCCTGAAGGCTCGTGTGAATGCAAGGAAAATCAAGTCCCGGGTCGGGAATATCTACGGAATACAACAAGAAAGCATTTCATATCATTGTACCTGCCAAGGAAACATTGATACTTGGTAAAAGATAATATTTTTTTAATAACTTCAGAAATTTTCTAGAAATGCTCTCGAAATCATTGGAATGTTTCAAATAATAGTCAGAAATTTCCCTAAAACAAGCGAAGACTTCCAAAGATTTACGGGGAAGCTTCGAAGACGTTTCGAGCGGTCTTTTGTTTAAAGCCATATCTTGCTGTGCAACACGTGATTAACGCCAAGAAACAACTAGCCTTCATAACAGATAGAGGCTATGGCAATGGCTTTCAAGATTTCTGATTGGCTTGCCTTACAATTGTGCAGATTGACCCAGATTGCCTGCCCTTCTGGTGTATTGATAGTGAATTTTGTAATTACTTGTAAAATTTGAGCCAAAGTTAGACGGTAACCTATCATTGTAACAATTGTCGAGACATAAAAGGCTAATCCTGTTCAATAATTTTTGAAAACCTTGCAAAATCGTGGGAAAAAATGTACATTTTTAACACGGTCATAACGTAGCACTCAGAATAAGTTCGTTTGTCCAATTATTCCACACTCTTTGAACCGCCACCTCCTCCCCTGATCAATGTTTACATCAAAACATTTTTTTTTACCGTTCCCATCCCCCCGCTCCCGCGATCAATGGACGGCAACGAATATATTTCAGTTTGTAAACGAAGCTTGAAATCAACGTTTACATAGAAGAAGGTGGGGAGGAAGAGAGGAGTCCTTGCCTACAGCGTAACGAGGAGCCCATGACGATAGGCCGTGATAAACAAAACAAGGTAGAAACTTCCTCATCGCAATTAAAGCCGTGTTATTTTCCTTAATTATTTGCGTATCTTACTGAATCTATCTTGGTCATCTCTTTCTTTATTTCCAGGCATTTCTTCAGCAGAATGTCGCTCGTCTTGGACTTGGGTTTTCCAAACAGTTCAGGTGCACTCATTTCTCCTTGAGTAATACTTTCGAAAGCGTTCATTAGGTCGTAACAGATTATTTCACTGACTACCGAGTCTTTCTTGTAGTCGGGGTGCACCTCCACGAATCTGCGAATCCACTGCGCTGTGGTCAACAGTTCACCTATGGCGAAATCAAAAAAGGTTATCAAACGTGCATTGAGAAGATAATTGCTCTGACGAATTCCAATTAATTAACGCCAAAGACTTTTAAAATGCCCGGCCCCACACACAACCCTGAGATGTTCTTGTCTGTGTTTTCTCTTTGTTTGTTATTTTTCTTCAATAATTCACTGACCCTCAATAGTCTAGTCTATAAAGGCTAGTCTATAAAGTTATTAAACGCCATCGCATTTCCTCCCATGTTCAGCAATATCGTCGGCCGGCGACATGAATAGTGAGATCAGTATTTACTGTGTAACTGTATGTTTAGTTTTTCGCTTTTAAATTTTTGTGGGAGCAGCATTATTGAACCACTCTTCGTGATCTTAATGTCATTCTTTCATTACTGAATTCATTTATAAAATATTTATTTATTTATTCGCTACTCACCAGACGCTCTTCTTTGTATAAGGTTCAAATATTGTGAGATGGTGCAGCGCGTGTCAATATCCACGTCCACGTTACCAAGGTAACATTCAATCAGAGGTATAAGACCAGGAAATTCACCAACCTCGAAAAACAAAATCAAGATAGGATTTGGATTTACAGTGCGAATACACGAACCCAGGCCACCCAAACAAAATATTGCAATTGAGACAAATTTTGGTGGATATCGAAGGTTCTGAACACATCACTCATTTCGGAATATGAACTGATCAGAAAAAGAATTCGTAGCCATTTTATGTTTTTTCCTCGACTTCTGATTGGGTAATTTAAACACTCGCACTGTAAGGAGGGTTAAATAAAAAATATCAGTAGCAGAATGAACCAGTAAAGGGAATGCATTCGCCTTTGAAAGTGACGGAAAGGGTCAGATTTTTTTGCAGGGGTGGGGTTGATATTTTTTTGGTCAGGGGGTAGGGGTTAAAATTTCGGTCACGTTGTAAAGGGATGCAAAATACTGAAAGATATCTTTAGAGATTTACGATACAGTATAACTGGATATTTCTTGAAATGAATAAAAGCACGGTATTTCGTTAAATTTTGGCCTATAGGCATTTTTTGTATTCAGTTAAGTATCACTTTGTTTGCACCCCTTAGGCCTGTTTCAAATGTCGTTCTACTGCTGTGCCGAACTCAATTGATTGTAGCACAGCTGTAGCACGACTTGGTTTCAGACGTCAAATTTAATTCAGTGGAATAAAACAGCTGTTGCCGAAAACAAAATATAGAAACGAAAACCGGCTTAGCCAACTTTTAAAATGAATTGAGTTCGACAAGGCAGAAGCACGACGTTTGAAACGGGCCTTACCGCCATTTTTACATTGGGCTGGCACCTCTTCTCCCCACCTTAAGACGACAAATGTTGCAACTCACTTTGCCATTTATGATTGTGTCAATGCTCATCAGTTCATATTCATTTTCACAATCTGCGTCGCCATTTTGCTTGTATCCATTGGTCATTGCAGGAACTGGGAAAAGAAAATTAAAAAGGCAAGAACAAATGCGCCAGACTTAAGGACTAAACTTTCTTTGGCTGAAAGAAGATAAGCCGGAACTAAGCAAACTCCAAGCTAGGAACTCTTTATTCACCTCTCTTTGATTTCGAATTTGTAATGGGACACGCTGTCGATCCAACTGAGAACTGTAATACAAGTACTTGCGGTCTTTATTGCAATGACCGAACTTAGGTCACTACAACGCGTGAGTCTCTCTTTTATATGGCAGTACATATTGGGAACAATATGTCGACATTTTTGGAAACAACATAGTACCATAGCGATTTAGAATAGCCGTCTTACACTGTTCTGACCCGTCTATATTAACAATACATGTCACAGTTAAGATTCTACTATACTTAGTATTTTTTTATAAATTAAGCCAAATGCCACGCAAAGATTTTCAAGTGTAATAAATTTTTTCTTACATTTCTTCAAAGTCTTTCTGAAGAAAAACTTTCCCTGACGAGCAGCATCTCTTTGCTGGGCTGTAATCATATTCTCGTCCACCTAACAAAAAGTATTGAAAAAAGTGGGCAGCAAAGAAATGAATATCCCTTTCTAACCCAGAATAATCATAGATTTTTAATTTTGCCTTGCAGCCAAACAATGAGGATTCCTGTAAATTCTTATGTTTTAACTTCTTTCAAATGGCTACCTAAAGTTTGCTGGTAAAAACTCTTTTCAACAAAAGAAACGGAAACCTTAGTTACCTTTGGAGACTTGGAGAAATTGAGAAATTCAAGATGTCGGATCTAAGACGCTCTTAGTCCAGGAAATGAAAGAAGGGAGGCACAGTCCTTGCCCTCCCCCCCCCCCCCCAACCCCGATCCTCCACAACTTTGCCAGAAGACCCAAACAAGCCCGGATTGGATAGTGGCAAGTAAAAAGAGCAAAAAGTCAACTGTGCAACCACAACAGCAAAATGAGTTGTTAGGAAAAAGTGGTCTGAAGGTAATAGTTAAGTGTTTTAAGCTCTCGGCAAACACAGACAAATGTACACACAAACGAAAACAACACCCCTACATATAGTTAGCAAACGGCATAAAGCAACCCTTTCCTTTTATCTTTGCTATCGTTGAAAAGTACGAAAGTTCTCTATTCTTACCTTGGATAAGGGAATAAGAAGATTGAGTTCAAACGACAAAATGACTCTCGTGAGAAGCACAATGAACGTTACATAAGCGGCATTCTCGAAGTCTGTCAGTTGCACCTTGCACAAACAAAGCAGATAGAAATTCAATTAAAATTTGGTAATTCAACCCAGTAAAACATCCTCACTGCACACCTATTGCCCTGACACGGGAAGCTAATGCAGGTATCAATGTTTAGACGGAGAGTGGGGGGGGGGGGGTACGGGCAAAGGTGCGGCATTTGAATTTTTGGGCAATTTTTTGGTCAAATTCCCGATCCTTGGGACTGAAAGATAGTTCACATTTTTAAAATATCCACACCTGGGGATAACAAAACCGTGTAATGACATGTATTAAAAGCAATGAAGTAATTTGAAATGAACGTTTCTAACTCCTGTTTTCGAAGGTAGATTGAAGAAGATTGAAGTTGAAAATAAGTCAAGAGAAAAAAAACAATCCCCTAGAGCTGTAGATTGTTTACCAGTAGCGGAACAGGTGTTGAGAGGATATTGCATTCATTATTATTTGGGCGTCGATTATCTGTGCTGGTATTAAGTGATCTGAGCTGGAACCACCCCGAATTAATTAAACAGGAACGCTTTTAATGTACCTTTCCAGAAAGTTTACATTGCTTTTTCCTTACCAGTTAGTCAACGAAGTGAAATACTGCGAAATCGTAACGTGTAGTTGAATGAGCAAAGGTTACACGGACATAATAGTTACATGCCATTGTTACACACTTTCCGATCTTTGACTTCAATTTTCCAAGACGGCGTCTTCTGGAACACGAGTTTAGGAGACCCGGTACTCTGCAGGGTTAAATTCAAATGGACCCAGTCCTCTGCACGGTCAAATTCAAATGTCCGCAGCATGGGGCAAAATTTGTGGTCAAATTCCCCAGAGAGGGGACAGCAGAAGTGATCAAATGCCGCACTTTGCCCGTGCCCCCCCCCCCGCCCCTCTCCGTCCAAACATTGATACCTGTATAAGTTATGGAAGAGTACCCGCGGCTGCCAAGGCAACCGGCGCGCCGAATGTAGGATGCGGCGTCGACCGGCTCCGGGGGAGGTGGGAGGGACGAAACTTAAACTTCACTTTCACTGAACTCCGTTGAACTGGCCACGAGGTTAATGAAACTGTGATATTTAAAGCGAGGGTCGCAATGCATCATGCCACTAGAGCGCAAACACAACACGACGGAATTTAAAGAACTTTAACCTTTCCCGCGCGACGGGCTAATTATGTATGTAATATATCAAACACGAGAAAGAGCGTTTCATCAGGATATCCAAACCCCGAGAAGTGGGTTGAAAAAACGAGGCGCAGCCGAGTTTTTTTGACCGACTTCGAGGTGTTTGGATACCTGATGAAACACTCTTTCGAGTTTTTGATATGGCTTCTCAAACCATTCGTTATTCTTGGAGAAATTCAAAGCAAAAGTTCGCAAAACTTTTTGCTAATTAAGATCCGGTATCCAAACCACCGTCACGGTAGTGATTTCCTTTGTTTTCTGTTTATGAATTATTAATGAGTTTGAGAAGTAATGAGAATAGTTCTTTGAGAGATGACAATTTTCATCCTGTAAGTCGCATTTATGATAAAGGGCAATAGGAGTCTTGGAGTGATCAAGTTCTGTAGTGACGATTACCACCCTTTTTGCTGTGACACCAATTTAACACCTCTCACCTCGGTGGGCCTGAATTCCACTCTCCAACCGATGGAAGAGTTGGGTGGAGGCGGCTTGAACCGCATGGTCTGCCAGTTGGTGGTCTGGATATTCTGAAGACAGAAATGAAACAAATGTTAGTAAACACAGTGACAAGTACGAGCGTGGCGGTGTAATGGCTAGACAGTCTTACTTCCGATCGGACTCTGATCGAAGGTTCGGAGGGTCGGTGGTAAAGCCTGTTCTACGCATCATGTTGCTTCCTTGGACAAGAAACTTTAATCCTCATTCTATCTCTCTCTCCACTGGTGTATCAGTAGATACCAGTGAAAGTGAACCTAATAAAAAGGGATTAACTTTGTCACGGAGTAGCATTGCATCCAGGGGGGAGAAGTAACGCTCCTTGTCCCTTGTCCCAGAAATTGGACAAGAATTTAATCTTTTATTTTTTTTACAAAGAATCAGCTAATGAGTTCGACTGTAAGGCCTAGAAGGTGTCCATTTAACGAAAGGCTCATGGCCATGGAAAACCGATGATATTCCGTATTTGTGGTGCCACATTAGGAAAATCGTCGCTATCTCGTACGTAAAAACGTCGCTATCTCCACAGGGCATAATAAATAAATTTAAAATAATTAAATGCGTGTCAGCCAGAGGAACTACCTAAACTTGCAAGGGTGCCGATGACATTAGCAGAATGGAATATCTGCATTATCGTACATGGTCTACAGGAGGAAGACAATGGCGTCCCAGAATGCACTGGGCATTATATTATCCAGAACGCACTGTACCTCAAAGTGATCCGTGTGCTGTCCGTCGTCTTCATAAATGTGTTCTTGAAACAGAGTCAAAGGATCCCGGATGAAGAGGAAAGCATAATGGCGCGCCAGCTGTTCATCGATGCCTGGCGGCGGAAAACGAAGTTAAACACTAATGCCTTTGTTATGTTTTCGCAGAATTCTAGAAAATCGTTACAAAAAGGCGGGTAAAAATTTTATTGGATGAAATTTTCGCGATATTCGATGAGCAGCGTAAGGAAATTTAGATAAGCCTGTAGTTGTAAGTCTAGATATTTGAGTTTTGACAATTGCAATAAAGCATTGTATGATACATCACCAACCTACATCTGAACTTTAAAAGCAAGTGATAAAATGGACGTTCTTCTTTGTTTTCGCAGTTTGTGTTATCGAAGACCTTTAATGAAATATTTAATGATGTGCAGAAACTGAAGAAACAGATCAAAACTCTCCTTCCACAAAAACAAACAAAAGACAATAACACTAAGAAAAATGATTGAGACGATAATTGGCGGGTTTTTTCTGTCGATTATGTCCGAGAAGTATTCTACACGTTTAGTTTTACATGAACTAACCGGCATCTACAAGTTGCTGAAAAATCTCCTTGTCGTACACCAAGTCAATGTCACTGTACTTAATTCCCTCCGAAGATAAATATGTACTAATTGAGTCATATCGTGACTTGGGGATGACAAATCTGTTTTCCTTTAAAGGCTGCAATAAAGTAAAAATTAACGTCAATAGCTGAACGTAAGAAAACTGAAACTTAACTTTTATGCACTGAGCCGCATTGGCTTTGCATAGAAGAGAAGAAAAAGGGACTAAACGTTGTTCTCATTTAGAACGCTTTAGTACTGAGGTTAAATCTATTTCAGAAACTAAAGCTGGTACTAATTCTGGGCTATCCATCTCCTTGAAGAGCTCAGGAAATGACCATTTTAAAAGGTTTCAAGTTTCCAAAACGTGATTTTAAAACTGAGAAAACGATGAAATAACTGACTGGGAAATCGAGGTATAATTGGACATATTGGTGACAAGAGACCATTTTTAAATTCAGTGCAAAAAACGCCTAGTTATGGCTCATGTATTCCTGTCTTTTATTATCCAACTGTATTAGTTATTGTACAGAAAACCGCACGAAACGAGTACAAATATCCCACGATATTGTACAGTTGGTTATTGTACAGTACCGTGCGCGCGCTCATCCTATTACACTTGAAAGGTTTCTTTCAAGTTACTAAAAAAGGTTTTAAAAGGTTAAGTTGGATAATAAATCTCTTTTTAGACGTTTCTATGTATTTTGACTCGCCCTGCAGACTCGTCAAAATACGGCACATGCACCTCGTAAAAATATACGGCGATACTTCACACAGAAACCTCTAATAAGATATATGTATTGGCTAACTTGATCTGAATACTCAACACGAGTGACACGTGACTCACCTCTAAGCCTCTCTCCTCTGGGGTACGATCATCTACTCCGCCTGCGATCACACTCCAGCGGCAATCCAGATCAGACAAGTACCCACGAAGTATAGGAGTGCCAGCAGATAGTGCCATCTGAAAGAAAAGAATTGAGGCATCGTAGTTACATTGGAATGATGGGGCATAAGGAGTACAATCAACATAAGCCAAGTGCAAAACATAAGGAAACCACACATTCAGTGTGTAGGGTAATAAAGGTTCGCCAGCTTACACGCTTTATTCTGGACGGCTATTGAAGGGGGAGGCCGGTTGGATGCCATTTTTTTCCCTTTTTCTTAATTATCTCCTTGAGGTTTCATTTAATCTTAAAATACCATCATAGGTTTGTAGTGCGAAGGTCCCATAAATCTGTGGGAATTTTTTCGCCATTTTTTAAATGTAATTAAAGCCGTGAGAAAAAGAAAGGGGCTTAATGAATTTCAAGAAAATTGAAAATTATTAAGAATTAAAGGTGACTTAAAATAGACCCTATCATGTGGAGTGGTACTTGAACTGTTCCACATGAAGCGTACCTACCACAATAGGTGCGAGTACTGCCAGTTGATCGTAGAGATATCTTGCTTCACTGATGCTGCAGGCCTGGATAGTTGTCTGCCGGATTTCATAAGAATATGACCTTTTACTTAGTAGAATACAGCAGCTATATAACTCTAGCATATATGCACCGTGTTGGTTTTACACAGACTAAAACCGAAACTAATGCCGTAAAACCTCTTGTATATGTGAACACCATTGGAACAACATCTAGGTTGTGAGGGGAGGGGGTGAGTAATCCGCTCATAGGAAGTAAAAAAATGCAGTGTTTGCATGTGTCTGGAACCACGTTTTATAATTGTCTGCTTAAGAGTGGTGTCCGCGTCTGGGAAGTTTTAGCTGCAATGTAGTTTTTGCAGGTGGTTGGGACCTTGACTGTGTATCTTCTTAGGAGAGGTGTCACCTCACGGGAGGTCCGTGACAAAATTTCCTAAATTGTAATAGCTAGATTTCCACAATCAGTCCATACGTAAGGCATCCATTGGAGTTCACTTTCTTTATTGCTGCTGCTCATTCAAGTTTCAGTACAATATTCACTTGCGTTATCATTCTTTTAGAGGGCTATTAAACATGCTCTATGTACTCTAATTTCTGAAACATTATATTACTTGAAGACAACACATCCCAAAGCCGCATCCAGTTGCGTCCAAATAGATGTGGTCAGGTTGGGCTGCCTGTGCACCTTCTCCCTCGACGTCAGGAAACTTTTCAATGAACGGGGATGGAGTGTTCACATCTTTAAAGACTGTCAATGACAATAGGCTACTTGATTAATAAAAAAATCCCCAAAGGATAAATATTTAGTTTGTTTCGAGGAACAAGGTTGGTACAGAGAGAGCACTTCTCTACCATTTGGGTAAAAGGAGTTTGACTCCCATAATCGACATTACAATCTGAATTAAGGTTGTTGTTAGTTCAGTCCCTGCGCCTTCCACGAGGATTTTTCCTCATTCTCTGGTTTTTCTCTATGAACAAAAGCCGACATTTCTCAATTTCATACCGATCTTGATAAATATCAGAAATGACATGAAAACCACCATGGGTAATAAAGTGGTCCTCTCTTGTTATCATAACTTTTTAGATGTGTCCAGTAGCGGTCAGTGGAAGTGTTTAATGGAAATGTTCACCAACTTGAAGTTAGTATAACAACATGTATGTAATTCAAAATGAGAACTTATTCAATTGAAATAAAAGGGAATTTTGTGGGTGTGGCCGCGATAAAAAATGTCATAATGATTTTATCGATGTGCAGGTGGATATCTGCTATTTTCAAAGTGAAAATTTTATGGAAAAACTATACTTGGCCAGACACTGAGTAAATTAACTTACTTGGAACATTGATAGCAACTTTTGAGCCTCTCCTTTCCCTGATACTCTTGGTAAAAGTTCTAAAACAAAAATTCACAAAGAAGGAGTAAACTGACAAGAATATAAAAAAGCATGTTACAATAATTTATAACCACGTTTCTATGTTGACAATGCTCAAAGACTAACAGTGTTACATCTCAGTTACCGAGGACAAGAATTTTATATCGATTGGTAAACGATGCTCACCACCATACAGAACAAAGAAAGGTTATCCTTGGTCACTTAGGGACTGATACAAAGTTGAAATGAATAAATCTCTTCACAAGACTACCGGTCGTGACAACCAGAGGTATTCACACTGTGATCTAAAGGACTTTAATTATGAAATTTAGCATGACGTTCTAGCATGACGTTCTGGCCTAAACTTGGATACAAAAGTTTGTTTCCCTATGTAAAGCAAAGTTCTTAGAGCAATGTGTCTCGCCCAGAGTTTATCAAGCAAAAGACGAGAGCTCATGTCCTTCTGGCTCCACAGAAACGTTGCTAATTTTCAACACTCAGTTCATTGTTGGTGAGAGGACACTATGTTGCACGATTTGAAGCGTCATCCCTTTAAATAGCCAATAACGTGTATTGCAGCTATCCAGTCAGACGGCTTAAATGCCGGAGAAATATCAGACCTGCAGAGTGATATGCATCGTACCGGAATCGTGGATGTCCTTGGCAAATCGCCTCATCGGGAAAAAACAGCGACCCAGAAATGCCTCTACCTGGAGTGGCCTCAAAGCTTGGGTATGTAAAGTTGGGGCATCCCATTCTAAAAGGAAAACGACAAATCCTCCAATGTTATACGATGTGCCATGTGCTCCTTGCATCAAGTATTGCCATGGCGACATCTCTGAACTCACTGTCTATTGCAGCCACTGAAGAATGACCCTAGCACTCTTTTAGCTGCATTTGCCAAATTTTTTACATTCATCAAGCACAAGGCTTAGGGACAGAAAACTCTTGTTTAATTCGCTTTGGTAAATAAGGTAAATCTGCTTTCTCGGAACTGCTAATATTGTCTGAGTTTAAGAATCCCGAATAGATTACCCTTCATGTCAAAATGCCTGGTGGTTAGATTTTATGACTCGAGCATAAAATTTACTTTGTCCCAAAAGAGTACAGACTAACTGGTTCTAAAATTCAGACGACCCACATGAATAGTCCCCCTTTACTTACGTGTAAAGGGCTCGTACCTGGGAAATGCAACAATTGTTTGAACTGTTTCTCCAGGTTCTGTCAGGTATTTCTGGATTTCTTCACGTCTGTTGGTCAAGTAACAATACATTCCGCCCCGTCAGCAATTGATTAACAATTAGACTGTCAGCAGTCACTCTCTGGATAGTCGACAGGGCGCACGAAATAGCCGAGCGAAAAAGACGAAACTTGGAGCGAACGAGCGGAAGGGGTGTCTTCTCGTTTTGGTCTCCTTGTTCCAGTCTCGACACGCCGTTGATCGCTCGCGCTATCGGCTTTCGGGCGCCCTCTGGACTACCCAGAAAGGGAATGCTAGCAGTCTAATTAACAATTCTCCGCACGTATCCGTTTTCGTTCGTTTTCGTTTGAAAGCGTACATTTTTAAATACAATTAGGCCCCTCATTCATTTTTAAATAAATGAACAAAAACCTCTCCAATCAAATGGTTTCTAACCCTCAGTTCCAATTTGGGGATTCGTACTTTATGTTGGTTCTTTAAATCCTACTCAGACCGGGCTTTTTTTGGTCTCCTGGCCCCCTCCGCTACTTAACTCAGAATTCAAAATTCGGAAAAAAAAACTGCAGGTGAAAAAGTGTTTGCCATTGTAACGTCAAACTTGATGGACAGGTACTTGCTGTATCAAATTGTTCCGAAATGACTTGCTCCTTACTTCCTTATTTAAAACGTTATAAACGCCCAAAGTCAGCGGGAGCAGAATCTTCCCCCACCCCCGCCCCCCGACACCCAAGGTCTGAATAGGGTTAAATTTTTCTGTTCTTAAAGAAACAGAAGTTCCACGTGAACACTGATCATCTTATCAGGCTAGGTGTGCAGTGCTCCAGATGTACTTGATTTGTGGTGGCCAGGTAATGGAGAAATCTTGATCGCAAAGATGTGAGGTTATTATAAAACTTAATGAAGTTAAAACTACCTTATGTGTACCTGAGTTTCATGTTTGCTTCTATCATGTTAAAATGCCTCATGCAGCCACCAAGTGGCTGACCGGGTATTCCTGTAAAGTACGTAAAGTGTTATAATCAACAGACCTTTTTTTCCTTTAACAATATTACGAACAACAAAAAGAGGTCATCTCTTCAAGGCAATTAATAAATATAGTCTTAACATTAAAAAAATCGTATGCAAGAGTTCATGACTCGTGTGGTTTCCAATTACAGACAAATATTGTGAGCAAAAAAAAAAAGAACTAACCCAATATTTTTACATCTTTCCCATTGTACTAACTTACTACTAAGCTTAAAATTTAAAGTAAATGCATGCCGCGTAAAAACTGAAAACGGGTAAACAAGATAAGCAAATAACTGAATAAATAGACAAAATAAGAGTCAGCGCAATTAATAACAATGTATAAAAACACGTTAAACCTTGTATAGATGTTGTAAATTTCTAATGACTCGCTATAAATTGGTTAAACGGAATAACCACTTTCCCCCTTAAAAAAATGTTTACCCTCAACCATGTAGCTGGCATATTCAGGTCTCCATGCTGTCTTGATAGTGCTAGAAGAAAGAATACAATCATACTAGCTAAATCTACGTTATATTAAACTGACAACTTGTTTAATGTATGGATACTATTAAAGAAATCGAAATTCAGGTAATCAAATAAATAGTCAAACAGGTAAAAATGGAGAAAAAAGACTAGATGAATTTTAACAGTTCCTAAACTGTGGTTGATAAAAACTGAAAATTTTCCGAAATCCACCTTTTGCTATCACCTTACCAGTAGCAAGGGTTCAAGGCGACATTGTTCGTCGTAACTGAGGTGACAATGTATTTCTTAGATGCCCCATTTAAAAACCAAGTCGAGAAAGATTTCATATCGTATGGGACTGTCGACAAACACCGAGATAACCAAGTAAATGTTTTATCGAAAGTTCTGTTGCGTATTTCTATCCATAAACTAGCCAAATCTTCACTCTTTTCACTTAGTACGATCACTGTAACTTTGCAAAGATATTACTAAATGTTCTGAATGGCATTTTTTCCGTTCTATTCCTTTTTCATAATAGACATTTACTTACACATTTCCTTGCCAATTTTTTAACAGAGCAATGTACGAAAACATTCTTAAATCAACGCAATGAGGCAATTAACTGTAAAACTGAACGCTTCGTGTTTGTTCCATTTTTCAGGCAAAAATTTGCTGCTGTCACCTATTTTCATTTTTATTTCAAAAAGCTAACTGAAGACGTATTGGAATCAAATGGGGAATTAATTTTGTATGGAAGGCTAAGGTGAAAATTAATTGTAACTTGCATAAGAATGGTAGGCCCCCTTTTTTCAAGTCCTTCTCTTGTGCGTTGGAAAAATCGCTAAAAACTTTTTACGATCTTTAAAGCTGCGGTAAAACTACTTCAAACTTACTTGGGATTTTCCAGTTCCTCTTGCTGCAAGTTATGTAGCAACTCCTTTGCTCTTAAGTTAGTGTAGACCTTTTTGTTTTCATGGTCAAATTTTAACAATGTGTATTCCACCTACAAAAAATTCAATTGTTACAGGATCAGTATGAGAGATTACAGAAAGACTATCTTCAGGAAATTAGCTGAAATTCTCAAATGACTTGTTATCAGTCAACATTTTTTAGTTCTTACTGAGTTCAGTCTTACAACACACACCACAATCTAATCTTCATCTCAATCATAAAGGTTACTGCAGACGAAACATTCGCTGCGGAGACCTTTGTTGGGCAGCCTTACTTTGCTTCCGAAAAACAAAACATTTTTCTGATTTTTTGAGAAACATTTTGTTTCCGCACAGCAGATTTTTTACGGTTTGCGCTCCGAGTAGACAATGTTGAACCGTGTTTCAGGGTCGGGTGAGCCGCACTTGATATTTTGCACAATTGCGTGGCTGAGAACGCTCTCAGCTTTCAAACTTTCAATGAAGTACATAAGATAAGCTTAAAAAGAAGAACAAATGCTCAGCTAGAAACTAGAACGATGAAGAAAGTGAAGCCTTGATAGGAATGTATGAAGAAGAGTTTGTCTTTGGGACGCTGAATATAAGAAATTCTAAGCCTACAGTAGATAGACGAGAGGGGGCACAAGTGACATCGACAGGGAAGTGTTGGTTTCCGCGGCAAAGGATATTTTCCTCCGCTCGTTTGCAGCTCAAAAAAATCTAATGTTCCCACACAAAGCTTCTTCGTCTGCGAGGCCCGTAAGTTGCCAATCGAAGAGAAAGTTATAGACTTGCACTCTTACACGTAAGATTTATGCGCCCTGAAAATAGATTTTCGGTGAGACAACGAAAAGGTTTATGTGGTAAAAACTGGTAAAAGCAAAGATAGCTACGAGCATAATAAAAGTCAAAGAATGAAACAGATTTTTACAATCTTGACAATTACTGAGAAGGGTCATGGACAAGAAAAAAAAATACCCGAGAAAAAAAAAGATAACAAAACTGAAATAATTGCGCAAGAATATTATTTATAAGAAATGATAAGGACCCTCCAGTTAAAGATATCAACTTAAGGCCGCGGGTGATAAGCTGTCATGAATAAATTTATATGGCAAAATTTTGCTGAAGGTCTCACGTTAAAGAACTTTATATCTTGAACATTTGGGAGCTGATTCCTTTGAAACTTTACAGAGAGCTTGGGGAATGGTGGAAGTGCAACAAGGTTGTTTTTGGTTTGATAGATTGCGCTTCTTTGCGATGCTATAAGCTCCCAAAGTTAAGATTTGTAAAACGCGTCTCCGTGTCCAAGTTTTCTCCTAGTGGAGAAGACAAAACTTCTTGATTTTACCACTCATTGATCAGTTAAAACCTCTATTGTGTCACAACAGAAGCCGATTATAGGATTTCTAGTTCCATTGAAAGTTGTAAGCTTTTAAATGAGTAAAATCGTCCTTGTTTATATTTGAAGCTTTCAATATTTTGTTTAAAAGCCTGTTGGAAAAAATTTCTTCTGTTGTGACAATCTACAATATATCTAGTTTATGTGCTTGTTGTGTCAGTTCAGAAACTTCTATACCCGCACTGTATTCTTGGACACAAAATTGGTGGTTTTAGGGCTTTCGAACGTTTACCGAATAAACACGAATGTTTAAGGCAAGGTTATGCTAATGACTATGCTAACAATGGAAATTAAATTCTAGCAGCTATTGTTCACTGTCCAGAAAAGAACAATACGTTGCAATTTAGAGATCGCAAATATTTGGATTGAAGAATATAAGCCTTTCCGAAGTTCTATGTTAGCTATAAGGAGTATCATTTAAGGTTTTGTTTTGTTTTGTTGGAAAACTTCTAAAAAGTTTCTATTAACGTTTGAACGTAAAAAAAGCCGGACTTCGACAGCATTTTTTATTTAAAAATGCTTAAACGTCACAAGATAACCGTGGTGCGCGATTTAACGCACGCACGTGCAATTATTGATTCAGAAACTGAAAGTTTTACTGAAGAGCCTATTCATGAATATTTCGCGCAATGTCGCGTCCATTCGTCGCACTTCGTGCATACGCTTTAAATAAATTAATGCTGATCATTTAGTTTCTCAACCGCGGCCTTAAAACTTGCTCGTGGCGTCAAGTGAGGTGACTAAATTTCACGGGCGTGCTGATAGTTCTCTATTTTCGTCAAACCGACCTCTCTGGACTCCGCAGTGTCGCCTTTTGCTTGTGGACACTCTCACTCAGGCTCTCCCCGGCTGAGGGCAATTTTGTCGTCGAAACGCGGCTCGCAAAGATTCATGTGTACACTTCAAATGAAAACGCATACCAGGAAAGGCGAGTTTCGTATTTAAGATGGATTTTTGACGGCTTAAAATAGGATCTGGAACCCATGAGAAAGAACAGAGGTATGTGCATCACCCAAGAATTCACCTTTGAAGTTTTAGGGCGATTCGTTTATTGTGATGGAATTTATCGAGCCTCAAGTGAGGTGCAGTGTGAAACTGTTTCCTGCCTTTAGTTAATTCTAAATATTCAGCAAATATGAAAAATAAAAACCTCAATTTCTTGCCTAAAAAGCTTCAAACCAGCCCAGGAAGCCCTCAAATAATGACCAATGCAACAATGACATAAGGCAAATTATTTTTATTTCGACTTCTTTCTGATTTGTGGCAATTTGAGACGTTTTGTAGCGTTTCCATACAAACTCTTAAATGTTGCCGATGTCATTACTATGCATAGCGTGCCGATGTCATTATTATGCTTAGCGTGGAAAAAACAGTGTAATTTATGCGCAGTTCTCAATGTAAGCTTGGGCTGCCTGTGATGCATCAGTTCAGAGGTACACAAAGACCAAAATTACGTCGCGGAGTACAAAAAATAAAATCCTGAATAGTTCAAGCGTATTCTCTAGGTGAGAATTTTATTTACGTTGAATTATCTAACTCTAACATTCAACTTTGAAACGTTTGTCGCAAACCTCTTCTCCAAGTATAAACAAGCGAAACGTGACTGCCGTATACAGCTCGCAGCTGATCCACTCGCCACTGCAACAAACAAGACAGTGCCAAAACAGAAGTATCTTCATCGACGTCGCTGTCATCGAATATTCTCTTGTACGAAACTGACAGTAAGTTTCATAAGAGATTAACTGCTCACCGCTTACTTTCCCTCGACAAAATACACAAATTTTGAGAACTATTCCACAGAAGTTGATCTCTTATGTCGATCGGAAATACGTATTGTTACGAACACCGCTGTCCACGTTTTGACTGGACCGTTTTGCAAGTCGTGAGAACATCGTTTCTCCGTCCCAGGCCTCGCTTCTATCGCCCCCCCCCCCCCCCCACCTGGACCTAAATATAACACATGCTCTTTTTCTTTTCTTATCTGAAGCTGTAATCCTTCTCTTGTTTCCCTTATTTTTCTGTTCCACCTTTTTTCTGGCATTTGTTGGTTTAGATTTCGAACCAATCTCATATGTAACCCGGTACTTTCAGTTTCAGTTTGTTTATTTAGTGCTTAATTTAGCATAGCTAATCTTAGCACTGGCGGTTTAGCGGTATATTAATGAATACGTCATAATTTTACA
This sequence comes from Siderastrea radians, assembly GCA_964017195.1. Lineage (NCBI taxonomy): Eukaryota > Metazoa > Cnidaria > Anthozoa > Scleractinia > Rhizangiidae > Siderastrea > Siderastrea radians. The sequence goes on along the minus strand of OZ024889.1, from coordinate 37,572,185 downwards.
AGTAGAATGTTGACAAAAATACAAGATACTAAAGGTGTATAGACAGAGTATGTGTTCGTTACATGCATGTAATAAGAGGTGTAGCGTGCTCTTTAAAACTCGATACATGTTGTGCATTCACAACGCAGGCTGGCAATACCCTGTCCAGCTCTTCAGTAAAGTGATCAACATCCTTCTCAATGCCAGACTTAATTTTATGGCTTTTGTCACAGTTAAAATTGTGGTGGCAGCTTAGTCCAGTTCCAAGTTTACCAGTCTTTTCAGAAAAGAGGCTGTCGTCATGTTCCGCTATCTTATCTTTAATGGCTTGAAGTTTTAGCTTGATCTCAGTAGCTTCGGTTTTGCACCTCATGATATTATCATTATCATGTGGGTTTCGCTTGGAGTCGTCAGAGAGCAATCGAGCCACTGGGGGGGGGAGCGTCGTACGTTAGTTCAGGATGGGGGCAACAACTAACCTCAATCCTTTAGGAGGGGGTATTACCTAATTTTTTTGCTACTTTAAGCCCATTTTTCAGCCCCCATCCTGACAATTATTGCGCAGTCCCTAACAACATTAGAGGAAGGCAACGAGTCAGAAACCTTAGATATTGACTGAATTTTAAAAGTAGTATTTGAAAACTGAAATACAAAACAGAAAAGGAACAGTATGTACATTATTTGATTCAAAAGGTTACATTATTCTAGGAGGAAATTCAGCATGAACTAAGAAATAAACCAAGGTGCTAAATAATTAAGCAGAAACGCTGGCGTCCAAACCATCAACAACAAATTTTTTAGCTATCTCCATGTTACATGGCATTACCAATAAAAGGGCAAGTTCTAATAAAACAGAAAAGAAATGAAAAACTAACAAATAAACACAGGTAAAATCATTGTATCTTGGCGTTTATAACAAGAGAATTATCGTATTAAGTTATTGGGTTAGATGTTCCTGGGTTCAACGCATGATATTTTGTGTAAAAACAGTCCCAAATGCATTTGGAGGTTTTCACTGAGATAATTGCGGGATTTGGGTTAGCAAACGGTGGGTTGAGTTCTTTATCGGTTATGTGTTGGATGTCACTATTCGACTGAAGAAGACCAGCAGTATATTTTTGTTGTTTGTTTTGGTATACAGGGCATTAGAATAAAAGATGATATTCACTCCACAAGATTTTGGGTACATATGGAACAAAGACCAGTGATAAAAAAGAGACCCTAGCTAAGTGCAAACTTAACTTCAATAACACCAAATATGAATCGGCATTACAAACCTTTTGTGCTGTGAATTAGATTTTGGCTCTTTAACAATAAATCCAGACTACTTGAAATACGGATCTTACCTCGTCACCCCACTTCAAGAAGTCGTTTTCCCGATCTTTCAGTTTGTTGTAAATGTGGATAAACTGCAGTATACCGTGCTTGCGCACATGATCTGCGTACCGCTTTGTTTCCGACCAAGATAACGGAGTCCCAAATGAAAGAAAACCCATCTTTGGTACTCGAGTTAACAAATCTGAAAAAAAAAATGAAAAAAAGAACAACATTCACGTCCAGCTGTTTTTTGCGCTCCCAAAAAACAACAGCAACAACAATGCTACCCCGTAATTCTAATTCAGAAGTTGCACACGGCGAAATTTAAACACATCCACACATTCGAGTTCCTTAGCTATTTACTAACTGTTAAGACTCATCCTTACTTTGGTTTTTCCGAAAAAGCTTAATTTTATTGCTGGGAAACCCGAAATTAATGAAATTTACTCGGGAGCTGAAGATTGAGTTTACTGGTGATCAGAATTATCTAGTGATAGGCTTCTGTATTTGAGCTGAAAACAAACGCTTTAGTATAAAACCGCAGGATAAATTATCTTTTGCCAGATTTCATTAATGTCTTCCAAGAACCACAGAGGGTACGGGGATTCCAAAAACAGCAAATGAGGTGGCGCAGTCTCTCAAATACATATGGTGAAATGCCAGCAAATTTGTTTAAATTGATTGTTTCAATCCGTGATTTTTATAATTTTAAAGTTATGTAGAAAGACTGCTTTTAAATACACTGAACAGGAATATGTTTCCTTCGCCGCTTCGCCGCGATTTGGTGCAAAAAAGACCAAGCATGGGTGAGTTTAACGGCCCGATGACACCTGCAGGGGGATCTTTTGTTTTAAACATTTGTACTTCATTTACTGTTCTAGGCTTAGAGGTATTAAATATTTTGGGACAAAATTGAAGAGGTGCCGCAGTATTAAACATTTTGAGGTAATCTACCTCTTGTTTTCCATGGAAAATTAGAACCTTAGATTAGTAATTCAAGTTGCTGATGCATTCCAATTGTTGTGTTGAAATGGTCTGTTCAGGGGGATTAGCGCACAGACCAACAACAAAACTGAAGACTAATTTTCTTCTCCCAAGATTGTCTTTTCAATGTAAACTGATAACTTTACAGTACAGAGGCTAGCTTGGAATCACACAAGAACTATCGCTCCCATCCTTTTATTTTGACCAAGCGAGAACTGTCTACCTCATGTCAGTTACCCGTCACACTCAAATATATTCTTACGTGATGACTTGTGCACAAGATCTATTGCCAAAATACGCATGCTCATGAAGATGAATAGCATAAAAAGCTTTGATAAATTGTGTAGCTACAAAATCTACTTTGCGCTAAATTTTCAACATCGTTCTCGACGTATCTGGTCAAAATAAAGTAACAAGAGCGATATAAAAATTACAAAGAACAATTCTATCGATTTAAATTTAACACACTCTACTTAAATACAAGTGAAATCGCAAGTTGAATATTATTATATAACAGTAAACTACACGTAAACTAATTTTAGAACAAAGGCTTCTTCTTTGGATTTAAGGTCCGCCTTTTTCAATAAATTAAAAATGTACGTGATCACAACCTTGGAGAACAAAAATTAACATGCACAACAGAACTTGACAGAGCACCACTAACAATAGACTATTTGGCTTGTTTAACACTTGTGAATTAATGAGTCCCTGCGGTTTGTACTGTAAGGAATACACGCCAAAAACATAGAGGCGGATTTTGATGATGCTCGCAGCTATGATTAAAATCCCTTGGTTGCACTACAGGGGGGGGGGGGGAATATTGGACTTTACCCCCCATGCTGGGTGGACACAGGAAAACAATGAGAAAAATTGATTATTGTGGCAAACTTTGGGTGGCAGGAAAGGCAGAGCCTATCTCCCCTAGAGTAGCGGCGTCTCTAGGGGAACCCATGTTAGGGTGTAATATAGGATGGACCAGAAGAGGGGTGCCCTTCTGGGAGGACAATAGGTCAGATGGTACGATGGTACCATCCGAGAAGAGATCCGGACCTATTTCCCAGGGTGGCTATAGCACTTACTGTGGGAAAAGTGCAGCCTAGGGTGCACTTCCCTGCCACGATTGTGTGAGCCCACTGCTAGCCTGATCGAGAAGTGGGGGAAAACAATCACCCCACAGCAAGAAGAAGGAGAAAAAACAGACCTACATATGGCTGTGCAGTAGGTTCTGTATAAGGAATAAATACATTTTAATCAATTAATTATCTAAACAAGTAAGTAGATAAGAAATCAATAGAATGCTTAACTACTGTGAGTAATCAACCCTTTGAGCCCCAGCTGTGAAAAGGACTTGGTCCCTGTTTGAAAAGAGCTGGTAGATAGGCAGGACATGTGCCAATAAAAATGAAAGAGAAAGGAGGGATGAACATCATCTCCCACGAGTTTATCACAGTGGAAGGACTATTTGGCTTGTTTAACACTTGTGAATTAAAGTCTCCCTTTAAAAACAAACCGAGTAAAAAGCAATTACTACAAGGAATATTAAATGGTACGAATTCAGCAGGAAACACGAAGAGATTGCGCTTAAAAATGCTAATAGTAAGTCAGAAAAGTTATTTTCAGGAAAACAATCACGAATGTTTAACCTTAAGGTCAAAACCAAAACAAGCAAATTGATGTACTGTACAAAAACAATTGAACATTTCATCAAATAAGGATTAATTTCCTAGCAACGTGTAAGCAAACATCGCAAAACATTCGTTTCGCGCCAAAATCGTGCTAAGGAATAAATATCAAAAACACAATCAGTGGCTCTGTGACCAGCGACCCTTTTTGTATTTTCTCCGAACAAAAACTATTTTATAACAATCTATGCAAAACCAGAGCAAACGTTGACAATGAAGCCATAAAAAATTCTTAAATGAACTCAATATTCCAAAATTATCAGAAGAATTGAAGGAATCCTGTGAAGGTGGAATAACTATGGAAGAATGTAAAATCAGTTTGGAATCATTTCAGAATAATAAATCACCTGGTAATGACGGAATCCCACAGTAGAGTTTTATGAAAAATGCTGGAATTTAATTTGTAATCCCTTCTTTGACTGTGTAAATGCTTCGTTCGAAAAAGAGGAATTGTTTATCTCCCAAAATCAGGCTGTTATTACTTTGATAGAAAAGAAAGGAAAGGATCGCACACTTTTAGAAAATTGGAGACTCATTTCACCTGTCAATGTAGATGCCAAAATTACTTCAAAAGCAATCGCCAACAGAATTAAAAAAGTATTGCCTAACATAGTTCATCACAATCAAACTGGCTACATAAAGGATCGTTTCATCGGTGAAACAGTTCGATCAATTTTAGATGTTATGGACTTCACCAAGAAAAAGAACTTACCTGGTCTTTTGATTTTCATCGATTTTAAAAAGCTTTTGATGCTCTAGAATGGAATTTCCTTTCTCAGTGTTTAAGTTCCTTCAATTTTGGTCCTGACTTTATGCGATGGATAAGAACTTTTTACAAACACATTCGGAGTTGCGTGATCAATAATGGATTGTCTTCAGACTATTTCTATCTTACACGTGGTGTGAGACAAGGTGGTCCTCTGTCTCCCTACCCGTGTGTTTTTCTTTTAGCTGTGGAAACATTAGCAATTGCTGTTAGGGAAAACTTCAATATAAAAGGTATCACAATAGAAGGCGAAGAAACAAAAATTCTTCAATATGCAGACGATACGATCGCTGTTCTCTCAGACACAAATTCAGCTCATGTATTCTTTAAGCTTTTGGATGGATTTGGGAATCTGTCCGGTTTAAAAATTAATAGTTCAAAGACAGAAGGAATGTGGATAGGGTCTTTAAAAAATAATGAAGAGAAGCCATTTGGAATCAAATGGCCCTGTGGTGCAATTAAATTAAAGCCATCGGGGTCTTCTTTTCATATGATGACAATCAGTTATGTACAAAGAACTTTAATGAGAGACTTGACAGCATCAAAAGCAAATCAGCATTTGGTCTTCTAGGGGACTATCCCTCTACGGGAAAGTGACTGTAATTAAATCGTTTTCAATACCTAAGTTCGTCTTTATTTCGTCTTTGTTACCTACTCCAAACAAATTCATCAAGGATTTGAATCAATTAATCGTTAAATTTCTCTGGAACGGGAAAGATAAAATAAGGAGAATATCTGCCATCAATAATTACGAAGAAGGGGGGGGGGGGTTAAAATGAAAGTTGTACTTTAAATAATGTGCACTTGAATTTGTCTTTCAAAACCGTGAGCGGTGTTTTTGATACAACAAAGAAAAAATCCAAAGAATATTTTGCTCTTCTAATTAGTATAAAAGCACTCTCTCCGTGCAATGGGCAAAAGTTGAAATGTGAATTTGATTTGTCTGATGACGAATTGAAACAAGCCTTTTCTCTGCCCCACTCCATTGCTTTTGAACCTTACGTAAAGGCCTTTCAGTATAAAGGTCTAAATTCTATACTTTATACAAATTATAAATTACAGGTTACGCTGAAGGCAATACTCGCTCCTTTTGTAAACTTGAACCTGAAACACTGCACCAATTTCTTTTCTACTGCTCTTATGTTCGATTATTTTGGGATGAATTTGAGTCTTATTACTTAAGCAGAACGAATCAGTCAGTACGCCTAACTTTGAAAGACATCTGTATCGGAATAATAAGTTCAGAGGGTCCTTTACTGAACTATCTATTACTGATAGGAAAATTGTACTTATGGGATTGCCGAAAGAGCAACAAACTTCCAGATATAGCAGGATTTAAAGTCAAAGTTGACATCAAATACCAGATAGAAAAATATGTATGCACAAAAAACAATAAATTGGCTAAATTCGAGTGGAAATGGAAAAGATAACTTTGAAGTATAGATACATTTATTGTAATTAGGTGTTACAAGTTGCTGATGTAATTAGGTACTGCATTACTTAATTTAACAATTTGTCACTTTAAAGCCTACGGACTTGCAGGTGTATGTGTGTGTGTTTGTGTGTGTGTGTGTGTGTGTGTGTGTGTTTACGATGTTTATCTGCTGCACAAACTATTATGTACCTTCGCTGTGGTAGAAACTAAGTGCTTTACTTATTTTTTCTTTTATTTTCATTTACTTATTTATTTAATTATTTCTTTGCATCTGTGTATACGTAGCATAATTTGAATTGTAAATGTTTTGTAATAGCAAATAAACATCATTAAAAAAAAACACAACCAAAAACGAACTGTTGAAAACGTTGCGATCACTAAAAACCTACAATATATTGCTTAAAACTCACACAGTCATTATTCTAAAGACTCGAGCATCACACAACATAAATATTCTTGAAACCGCACTGCATACAATAACATCAGCTGGTGTAACACCTTGTTAGCAGTCAAAAACATGAATAAAATAAGAATCTTCTGGCTGATTCACTACGCAAAGTTTAGTCTTAAAAATTGCGTACAGTCAAAGCTCTCCTTGCGACCACTCTCGTAAGCGACCAGCTCAAATTCCGACCAGCATTGTGAAACCCCGTTTGACTTGTCACTTAAACTCTGTAATGAAAAGCTCTCGTAAGCGACCGCTCCCGTAAGCGACCGCGACCACTTTTGTGGATTACCAACGGGCTTTTTCCTTTGTTTTTAAGTTCTCATATGCGACCAATCGGTCAACATTTTAATAAAAGCACTCAGTTCTTGTTCAAATTTAGAGTAATTACATAACACAAGTGCTAATGGTTCTTTGACTTGTACCTACGCGGACCTCTTCTGCGATAGGGTTTGACACAAACTATTCTACATTATTACTACAAAACTATTGTCAACCATTAACATAGACCAAGCTTAACGCTAAAAGCTCTTTTAAGCGATCACTTTCTATTGTTTCATCATGTGGTCGCTTACGAGAGCCCATTCTCGTAACAGGGTCTGGAAGGGTATTCTCGGGATCCGGGATTGACCAAAATGCGGTGCGGGATTCGGGAAAACGAAAAATATCTTGACGGGATTCGGGATTTGACCGCTACCAAGGAAGCGGGATTCACCAAAATTTGGGTACGGGATGCGAGATTTTGTTGCCTGTCTGTCGGGAATTCGGGCAATCGTCACGACCCAAAAAAACCGTTATAGCGGCAAAAGCGAATCAACCAGGCAAGCGCAAACTATCAATCGAAAGGGCCAATCTACATCTTAAATTTATTAGCTTTTGCAGAAATGAGTCTTTTTAATGTATTTTTGGGAAACAAGTTACGAAATTCGTGATAGCGATGGAAAAAGTGCGGGATGCGGGATTCTCGTGAAAAAGGAGCGGGAATGCGGGAACAGGACCCCCCTTCCAGACCCTGTCGTAAACGACCAGCTCTAGTTGCGACCACTTTTCTGAATTCCCGAGGTGGTCGCTTACGAGAGCTTCGACTGTATTTTTATTGTTTAACATTTGACGTCGCATTTCCGACGTTTTGTTGACACTATTGCACCGTCAGCAAGCGATGGTCTCTGCGAGTTTAAGTCATAAATTAGTTCCTTTATAGATGATTTTGCCCTCGGCAATATTCAATATTTTGCGGCAAAATCAAAGAATGGAACAAAAAGTTTGGATTTATCATTTGAGTCGATAAGGTCAGAGTTAGCCGTTCGTCATAGTGAATCGATTCGCTTTGACGAAGGGCTAACACTCGAAAGGTTGGCTTTTGAACTCTTACGGTGGCAAATTTACCTTACCAACGCAGCACCATAGTTTCTTTAGACTCTAACCATTTTATCCATTCAAAGACAAATAACGTTTGATCATACGTTTTTGTGCCCTACGATGTGGGGTTTAACAAGGCCGCGTGTTAGAGATAGTAAGTTACCAGTGGTGAGGTAGCGCCCGCGAGTTGCAAGATCTTGGATTTTCAAGACCTCGCCAGTACAATTCAACACCTCGATGGCAAGCTGCTGAAAATGCATGATCTAAATTCTTAAGATCTTGCCGTCAAGAAGTTGAAAATTCAAGATTTTAAGAAATTTTCCCCAAAATTCCCCAAGCTGCTTCTACATTCCTCTGAAACAAAGTTGCTCACTCCAGTGAGCAACGTTTTTCTAGAGGAATGATTACGTCGTTCTACTAGAACAATGACCGTGGATCAAGAGAGTTATGAGAGAAACGCATTTCTTGGACAGTTGGTTTAAAGTGCACCTATCCCCAAAATGTTTTACCCCGTCAAATAAATTCTGTTATCATTTGGAGCATTTCATCACAAAAAGTTTTTGATTTGGTTTAATCCCTGATTTTCTGTGCGCTGTTGAAGTACGGAAATCGGGCGAAAACAGACACCATTTTGGTTCAGGGTCGAGCAGTCAGGGCATGGGACTAGTCAACTTGTGACGTCAAATCAAGAACTCGCACTCTTGCGCTATCTCTATCGGAGATACAATGTATATTTCCCTTGAACTCTCGAAGATGTACTGAAAACTGTCGACCGTTCGTATTGCTCCGAGACGTAGTACCCAAAGAAACGAATCACAAGACATATCACTACATAATACGGCATTTTTTGACGACGAGTAACCAGAGGCGAAGAGACGAAATGAGTGGATTTTGCAAAGCAATAGCGAGCAAAGCAGCAGCCTTCCAAGCACTCGATACTATGCTCGATGCATTTCAAGCAAAGATTTGTTGTCGCAGAAGAAGGTATCCAATCAAACGATAGCTTTTTGTGTATTTCCAATGATTCATGATCAACGGCCGATTAATCACAGAATACCCTGCCACATTAACTATTTTTTGTGGAGCCCTCTACGCGATACGCGGTGCGCAGAAAATTATTACCTTTGCGAATTATTCAAGTTGGCTACACGGTAAGCGCTAAATAATTACATGTAAGCGGTGCCCAAAACAGCCTAGGGTTTAAAATTAAACACCGTATTTAAAGAAAGTCCTCCTTTTGCAGAACCGAACGCGCTTTCTCCACAATAGCAAACCATTGCCATTATTCCTTATTCTAGTCTATGAACGTGCCTCGCTATAAGAATTTTATCTTGAGTCATTTTAAATCACTCGAGTGAGCATAACAAAACATTACTGTGCAGAGATCCCTTGTTCGTATCCTCCATCGAAGCAGATTGTAAGCAGTCTTTTTCTTCTTTTATTACCATTTTTGGTGCGAAAAAAGGCCGCAAAAAGATCGAAGTGCGAGCGATGAGGGGCGAAGCCTCTAGTCGCGATTTAGTAGCAAGGGCCGGTTGATTTACATAATTTGTACATTTCCGCTCGTGCGTAGGAACTAAGGAAACGGTTCGCAGGTTGAAGCGAGAAAACGACTGGTAAAGATAATCTCAGTTGAACCGATACTAACAAACTGTCGTGCTTATAATTCTTGTCAATGTCCTTTGGAAAATAGTTGCCTTTCTGATTCACTAGAGTTATAAATAGTTGTTATTGTTAATGCTGGTTACAGAAATGGACAAGACGTAAGTAATATCGCAGTTTCCACATTTACTTCTATGTAAAATAAAAAAATGAAGAAAGGAATGCTTTATTAAAATCTCCATTTCTTTAAGAAATTCCCTCAGCTTGAATATAAATCTCAAATGCGAGAAGCGGAGAGCAGGAAAACCAAGACCAAACGTGAAGACCGAACGTGTGAAATAAAATATGTAAACATTCACGGGCGAAGCTCGTCATTCCGGCTTCTTCGCGGCCCCCCAAGGCCAATCGTTGCTTTATTTGCTGTTCCAGTTCTTAGTTTGCCTTTATTTCCTTTTTGCATTGAGCGATTCAATCTTCGTTGGTTAGCGGTTTATTAGCAGATATGGCCAGGACGGCACTTTCTTCATCATTTGTCGGTGTACTGTCGACTTCATGTTCCGCATCTATCTCTTATTCAGGAACTAAAATTCATCTACAAATCAACAGAAACCGCGTAGCTCGTCTCAGTATCTGCTTTGGATTACAACATTGGAATTTAGGTCATACTATGACTTTGTTCGAATATGCTAGAAGGTCAGAAGGCTTCGATCAACAGATAAAGTCAGAGAAATACAGCTAAAAACTAAGCGGCGTGGAATTCTTGGTTCTTGATCTGACGTCACAAGTACGGCTCTCCCCACGTTCCTCTTACTCGGACTTGAACCAAATTTTTGTTGAGTTTAGCAGGGCACAGAAAATCGAGAATTTAAGCAAATCAAAAAATTTTTGCGAAGAAATGTACCAGATGATAACAGAATCTATTGAGCCGAAAAAAACATTTTAGGGGTTAGTCTCATGCATGGTTGTTTTGCCAGTCGCAGGCATTGCGAAGAAGACATCACATATGACAAAAGTAAGTTGCGTAAGAGTCGCAAATGTAAAGTTCTTTAATTTTCAGCATTTTGCCGGCAAGATCTTGAATTTTTAATATCTTGAAGTTTTCAAGATCTTACCGCAAGATGTTGAATTTTCACAATTTTACGTAGCATCCCTACATGAGACTTTAGGACTCTTGGGTTGAAAATATGCCTCTGTACATTAATTTATTTATGATGTTAACCAACACAACACGGCAAAGAAGTATTATAAATGCTGCCCTGTGTGGTATAGCGTTGCACTATGTCGCAAACGAACATTTCAACGTGTTTTATCTTGTTGTGACAGTTTTGTTCAATATCTTTGCAAAATATGGCTATGTAAAATTTACAATCTGAAACGCCGATTCGAAATGAGGATCAGTATTTGAAAAAATTTTGAATAAATAAGGTTTATTGAACTCTCTTACAGTTGAGACTGAATTGACAAGTCAGATTACATAAAATACACTGAGTTTCCTATTTACATATCATCTTAATGATAGATCGCAAACAATTTGAGTTCATTTTACGCGATTTTTCTGCCAAAGTTGCGAAATTTAAGTCTCCCGAAATTTGCCTTTCCAATTTTCGCTAAATTATGTTCCGGCTAAAATTAGAAACAACAAGGCGATATTTAGCAAAAGTGCGACGACAAACCGTGTCACCAGGCCCCCCCTCCCCCCCCCCCCCCCCCACAAGAAGAATGATACATAATGGTGATAACATCGAACAGGAAGAGAGTGATTTTAAGTTAGGTAATGGCTTCTTTTTCGATTGGTTTATTGCTAATACACTGTCAGGGTTGCATGCTTTTATTAAAAGACAAAAAATAGTGTAGAATGAATTGGCTCGACATCTCCATCTCCACATATATTTACAGAGAATTTGTCCATTCATAAGCAGGTTCTACTTAGTCATTAGTATTCTCTATAAAGGGTCTCAATGGGGTTAACTGTTAGCCGTAAAACGGTCAAAAATTTAGTCCTTAGGCGTAAAAATGGAAAACTTTTAACCTTTAGTCGTAAAAAAAGTTAACCGTAAAAATTTTTTTAGCTATGATTTGTCATTTTAAAAGTGTCAAGATCTCTTGTTAAAGACTGTTATGTGTCTTGTCTCGTGTTCAGTACGGCTACGACGGCTACATTCTGCCCTGGTACCGAAAACAAAAGCAATTGGGCCAGGCCCCTTTGGACTCGCGACCCAAGAGTCTTCTGCATTACTCTTTTTTTCGTCTCGCAGGGTTCGTACCCTTTTAACAATTTAAAATTCCAGGACTTTCCATGACCTTTTCCAGGATCTTTTAACGTTTTCCATGACCTAAATTTAGCCTTTTGTTTACAAAAAAAGGTGAAGTGGATCCAGTTTATGACTCATTAATTTTCTCTTTTTGCGATTTTCATTCACAGAAAAAGCAACTGCTAAATCTGTTTTGTACAAGACCCTTGTAAAACTTCATTTTCCATGACTTTCCATGACCAATGCTTAATTTCCATGACTTTCCAGGCCTGGAAAATCAAATTCTAAAATTCCATGACTTTCCAGGTTTTTCATGACCCGTACGAACCCTGTCTCGGAATGGTACTTTGACCTAAATGCGATTACAACAATAAAAATTAATGTTTAACTTTCTAAAACAATGGAAATTGATTTTTAAGATTTCTGTTAACTGTAATGGAAAGAAATTAACCGTTAGCCGTAAGAAAGCCAAAAATTTAACCGTAAACCGTAAAAGCCAGGACCCCATTGAGACCCTCTCTATATAGAGCATACTAATGAGGCTTTCAAACAAAGGAAAACAAAGCCTCATTAGTATGCTCTATGAGATAGAGCACACTGGTGACTATATAAAACCACTAATGAATGCAGAGTTTCTCTGTGAATACTAATTTTACCCCACAATTTCCCTGTGCCTCAAAGCCCCCGCCTTTTTACGTAATTTCAGACAGTTTATGGAATATAGAGCATCGGAATTCTGGACACTGATTGGCTGAGTGGGTGTGACCATGTTCTAAAGAGATATTGTTAATGAGTTTTTTGCATATTTCGATCGCTACACGAGAATCACAGTACCTCAATAGCAAAGTACAAAAGCGATATAAAAGCAGACGATTTAAGGAGAAAACTTGATCACAGCGTTGTGCGCTGAGACAAAGGAAGTATCATTACAAAACAATGGACTTGGATACACAATGTCTGGAACTCCGAGACTAAAATAAACAATGTGTTATTAATTAACTTATTGTTATTTTAATAGCGATTCCTTTTTCCTAAAGGTAAATTGTTAAATTGACCCTGGTATTCACCAAGTTAGATGCCCTACCACAGGCGGCCCACACAAAACGTTTGTGCTTCTAGACGTCGAATATTACGTACAGTCGACCACATCGCAAAACGCTGGAAATCACTATTCTCCTAAGCGACCAGCTCCAGTTAACTGTCACCTTAAACTCTGCAATTAAAAGTTCTCGTAATCGACCTCTCCCGTATTGAAGCGACCGCGACCACTTTTGTGAATTTCCGACCGGCCTTTGCCTTTGTTTTCACGTTCTCGTCAGCGACCACTCAATGAACACTTTTAAAAATAAGCGCATACACTTCTCGAATCTTCTTTGAGTCATACATGAAATAAGTACTAATAGATCGCCGTCCTGTACATTTGCGAGCCTCTTTTGTGGTAGGTAATAAACAATATTTAATATTGTTACTACAATACCATTATAGCAACTGTTGGAAATATTAGTATTTAGTACATGAGAGTGAATAATTATATGAAATACTCATATATTCACTCTGATTCATTTACCACCTACGGGATACGAATTCAGAAATGACCTGCTCCCCGTTGGTTTGATAGCTCAGTTGGTTAGAGCGCTTCACAGGTAACGCAGAGCCTATGAGTTCGAATCTCGTTCAAGCCTGAATTTTTTTTTTTTCATGTTGTTCTTTTATCAGCTGCGTCATCGTTTCATATTAGTATTACAATATTAATACAATACTAACTAATACAAATACTAATACATACCAGTAATATTATTACTAAATAACTAAATGATCTCTTAAGCGACCACCCTCCATTGTTTTATCACGTGATCACTTACGAGAACCCATTCTCGTAAGCGACCAGCTCTAGTTGCGACCACTTTTCTGAATTCTGACGTGGTTGTATACGAGAGCTTCGACTGTAGAAGTGACTAGATTTGGTGGCGGGAGGACGCGGGAAAATGTCATTTGCTAGCCAGGTTCCCAGTGCTATTTTGTCCGGGAAGATATAAAGACTATGAAAGGGATGATGGTGACTTTTCACACGTTCATCTGCATTGTAAAAGCAACGGAGTAGATATCAAATTAAAGCTCAAGCCGAGGAACTTGAAAAGTACGCACACGATGAATGTTTTCCAATCTAGACCCGTCGGAAGAGCGTGGACAGGAGAGAGACGGGTTCCTTCGGGGACAGCTCTTAGTGATTTCTCTTCGAACTACCGGATATCAAATAATTCAACCTTAATACAACCGTTTGTAAACCTATTTGAGAGCAAACTTACCACAGGGGACGACTATTCTACTTTTCCTAAAATTCAGTGGAATTTTGCGTTGTGAGCTAGTTGCTGGCAAGTAGACTACTCGGAACATGTAACATGTATTCTGTAACTTGTCTCCAAATTTTTCGTCAGCTTTGCGTTTTAATTAAGTTGCAAGAGAAATGTCCCACGTCACAGTTTGTTAATCAGGCAGAAATATTAACTCAAGTTAGTGTCTCCCTTCACTGCATCCAAAACTTAAAACGGCGAGAAAATGGCCAGCTTACCCGAAGATAGAGTCACCCTTGCTTAAGAACTTTCTTTTGGCGGGGGCGACTATTAACGTGGACAAACAACCTAAGGTCCAAAGCGTTCTCAACTTTCACAGACTAAGGCCAAGGCCAAACATCGAATTTTACATTCCCGAACCAAATGCAATAAACAACAGCTGTTGTTTTTGCTTATTTGCATTAGGTTCGGTACATGTCAACTTCGACGTTTGGTCTTGGCCTCAGTGTCAAAAAAGAGGGTTGACAGGCCTGCGCGACTCCCACGCGCGTGTTTGCAGCTCTCATGCGTACCTCAACTGTTATTGTATGTTTTGTTTAACGCTTTTCATCTCGGTCTTTTAACCAATTTTGTTTCTTGTATATTTATCAGATAGCGGGTTTAGCTCGGGATAGCTGGCTCGGTTTTCGGCCGAGATGACTGTTCGCTGTCGTGTGAAAAGAATAAAGATGGCTACATCAAAGAGAATGAATCGAGTGATTTTACTTTCGGTACTGATCCATCATGGTCCGGTAAACCTTACTGTGTTGTATTGAAAGAAAAATATTGACTTTTGTTTGAGAAATATTGACTTACTGGGGATCTATATTGCTCTGCAGCGTAATTTAATCACGAGGAAAGGTTGGCCTTGAAATGCAATTACGTGGAAAATTTTCAGCTCGGCCAGCCGGGCACCGTCATCAGCTTCACAAAAGTGGGATCTCGGCTAGCTGAGATTTCTTCATGTAATCGCAGGGTTGACTTTGGGTGTGTTTAACAGACGTGCCGGGATCTCAGCAAACCGAGCTAGCCCAAAGTAAGATGTTCTAGATTTATCTGAAGATCTTGATCTCAAGTTAATATCATCAGTCTGATATTTCCTTGAGTTCGTGTGGTTTTCGCCTGTTTCGTTGTTGAATTTGACCTCTAATTGTATTTGTAAGCGATTGTAGCTTTTACGCCATTTAGGTTGGCTCTTTAAGGTCTCAGGGGGGGGGATACTTCCGTCAATTTAGGATAGGTGTGTGCCTGCAAGGCTCTCAAACCCTGACCCTATTTAAGGGTAGAAAAAAGGAGAATTGATACCCTTTTAAAGCCCAAAACCAAGATATGGCCCCCTTTTTTACAGCAACACAAGCTGTAAAACGTCCTTTTGAAATCGCTTTGTTGAACTTTATAACGTGTATTAGGGCGTGTAGTACAGTTTTAACAAACCATATCTTTTTCGTCTTGCGCGTTGAGGTGGATACTGCAAGTTAGTGACTCTATCTAAGGAACATCTAAGGATCCCAATACCAAAAAATACCAAAAAGGATACCCTATTTAAGGACTGAGCACCTCAAAAACCCTACCCTATCGGGCGGCACATACCTATATAGCGTATATAAGGGAGTACCCCTCCCCCCCGGGCTTAAGGTACTTGCTTGGCATTGTAGTCTCTGTCCTTTGAATTTCTAACACTGAAGGATCTAAATTGTTACAGCATGTAACATTTTCTGCAATTTGTCCCACATGCTCTCGCCACTGTTGCGTTGTATGTTGTAAGAAAAATGTCCCATGAAACGCGTTTATAAAATCAGGCAGAAATACTTACTTAAGTAACAGTCTTCCTGTACCGCGTCCAAACCTTATACTTCAAAAGCAGCAGAAGACTGTCGTCCGTTAGACAGCAGAAAATGGCCAGCTTTCCCGAAGATAGAGTCACCAAACTTTCAGAACGTCCCGTTTTGGCTTAGGAGGTTTTCACTGTTAACGGCTTCACAAACAATCAAAAGCTTAACGTGTTCTCAATTTAACCGCAGTTCACAGACTTGCTACCAAGTGGAAAAAACCACCACCGCCAGCAACAACAATATCAAAATACGCGTCACGATTGAGCACAATTCCAAGTGTCATTGACAAGACATGAACAATATATACGAGTCAATCTTGACAACATTTATGAAGGCACTTACAGACGCTACAAACGTTAATTGGTCCCCAAGAACAGTTGTAATACAAAGCAGCAAGACAAGCGACTGAACAGAACTTTTTATGATGAAATATTGCGGCTAGTCTATTAAGAAATCATAGAAAAGGAAGAAAGAAGAAATTATACAAGACCTTAATGACGGATCTGAAATCGTAACCCCTGCCTTGTTAAGAGCACAAGTTTATTTAATCATATATGATAAGACTTCAGCTGATAAAGTGTGATACGTAGTAGGACTAATATCCAAAGAATGCTAATTTAGATGCTTGCTTTGATCCGCTCCCGATAATTAAATAGGGTGCGTTTTGGGGGGAAAATTCGAAAACGGATGCTTGAATCCAAAAACGGATTTTGCGGGATTTCTTTCCACTAAAATCCAAAAACGGATCACGAATCCAAAGAATCCACACTCCAAGTGGATTCTTCAGATGAAATCTAAATCTGGAGTTTTGAGATTCATGATCCGAGCGGTTTTTTTGCGGGGGGGAGAAGGATCCGAAAATAGTACATCTGTCAAGCGGTCTTCCATGCAAATTTACTTGTCTCGCCATATCTCCTCTCGCTCTTGCGTGACAAAGCATTCGATCGTCGAAAAGAAAATTCAGGTGATTATTCCGTTCCGCTTATTTGTAAAGTTTTCTCCAAAAGTACAGACAGAAGCATTAACACGTCAGGACAACTTCATCTGTGTGCCATTTTTGTAATTCAGGGACCTATTTTGACGATTTTGAACGCAAATAGCGAGTACACTTGAACTACTGCGGATAATGTGCTTATTTATAAATTATTTGTATTCCATTATAGTCGAATTCTAGGGCAGTACTTGAGAAATATCGTTCTGATATAAATATTGCGTGCCTCCAGCCTGTCTTGTCATAGCAAAATAATCCTTTTTCGGATTTTGCGTTTTCTTGGTGTCAAAGAATCCATATGATCTGGGATCACAAATCCGTTTTCGTATTCTTCCCCCCCCCCCAAAAAAAAAGCAAAGTGTATAAATATGATTGAGCAGATGAAGTAAGGTGGTTGTTGAACCGATGAGAGCATCACAAAACATAACAAGTAGCTGGCGGCTACTTATTTTCCCACGCGTTAATCATCAATTGTTAGCGTGGCAGAAATTTTTTAAGATCCAGTGGAAGGAAAAAAGTTGGCCTTAAGGGTGCGTTTCTCTGGGAAAAAACCAAATCCCGATTCTTGTATCCAAAAACGGATTTTGCCTAAATCAGAAAATGGATTAATCAGGGATTAGTGATCTGAAGAATCCACACTCCAAGTGGATACATCGGATCAAATCTAAATCCGGATTTTTAGGATTCATGATCGGTGTGTTTCTGTGGGGGAAGGATCCGAAAAAACTACATTTGGCAAGCGGTCTTCCTGTGAAAGTCCACCATATTCCCTCCAATTTGTTTTGTCACGTGGATGACATGGCGAGCGATCAAGGCGAGTTTTCAGTGCTATTTTACGGTACAATGTACCCACAATTTTGTAGGAAGTCGTGAATTTTTAGGAGAACTTCTCTGCTATATAAATTACAATAACCCTGGCCGACTGAAAGTGGTTTCAAACGCAAGTAGCTGCAATTAGTCGCTCTGTTCGAAGTCCGGTCCATGATGTTTACAAAAGTTTAATGGGCCTTTTCGACCTTGTCACGCAAAAACAAATCCATTTTCGGTTTTTTCGTTTCTTTGGTAGTAACAAATCCGTGTGATCTCGGATCAAAAATCCAATCTTGGATTCTACCAAAGAAACGCACCCTATTAGTGTCTCAAGCACCAGGTAAAAATATGTTCTTTCGCTGTAACGCACGAATCGTTTGTTTTTCCTGTCCGCTATTCTCGAAACGTATTATGAAGATTTTAGATCAATAACAATAATAATAATAATAATAATAATAATAATAATAATATTTAATATTTATATTGCGCATTTTCTATAAAAATAATCAAATGCACCTTACAGACATTACAGTAAATACAAAAATAAAAACCTATTTACAATGACTACAGTATGTTGCCCAGTTTTCGTACGGGCCCAGTTTTCGTACAAAAAGAACTTTATTTGATTATTTTCGTCGGTCGTTTAAATCTTCGTCAACCGAAGAATTCCAAAAATAAAAGGAACATTTCAGCTATAAATTGCCGGTTTTGCCGGGCTTTTTGACGAAGAAGCAGGTCAGTGCGGACAATTTCTTTCGAGGTGAGTAAAAGTTTAGCGGCTAATATTTGCACTTTTCACTGCACAGTAAAGGTATTGTAGATGAACAAATAGCCCGTTTTGTAGGTAATTTTGCACGGAACCTCATGATTTTTGGACAGATGATAGATAAAAGATGAAAGTGAATGGGAAAACTTTCAACACCAGCTCAAATTTAACTGCTCCTGAATTTTAGCGTTGAGAATGTTCGCATACATTTCGACCTACTGTGCCAGTTTTCGTACACTTAGCTGCCCCTTTCTCAAAACCTATTTTTAAATAAGGTAAAGAACTGAATTTTAAACTTTACTGTTCGAAAACTAATAAGTCGCAAGTGCAGCGAAGATTACACAGCAATCCTTGCAAAGTACAATACACTACGTGTCTTCGTTGTGGTATAACAGCGACGCTTTACATCCAGGTCACGCAAAGGTCACGAATATTTCATAAACTTAATCCCGCGCAAACAATCTAAATCGTCAAATAATTAACTAAGGTAGATGTCTATGCATAGAATGTTGACATACACCTTGAAATATCGTTAGCTTACCAGTTTTACCGATTTTTTTCACTCTGTTGCGATTCTAATAAACATTTACCAAAGTGGCTAAGAAAAGCAAGCGTAAGCGGAAACGGAAGTAAAGCGATTGCTATTTTAAAGACGTAAGCGGAAACGGAAGGAAAACGTCGAATCTTATACAGGCCTTTTCTTAACAGTTGTAATACGCAGAATAGTAACCTGTCAACTACCTTTACCAAGGCAGTAAATGACGTACGAGACAGTGGATTGAGCGTACGAAAAGCCGCCCAATTAAGTGACGGACCAAAAAATCAACACTGCAGGATCGATTAAACATCCACCCCCCGAATAACCATTTGCCATTTACATCAATTATTGGTCGCTAAGCCGATATTTATTCACCAATCGAACAGAAAACACGATAAGCACTCAGCAGGGTGGCTGACACATCGGTTTGCTTCGAGCGTTTTCGTGGAGAAATGTTTTGTCGATGTACGAAAACTGGGCCAGGTGTACGAAGACTGGGCAACTTAGGAGTTTTGGGAAAAATGGCATAATTTTGAACATACGTCGATCAAGCGGCCAATCGTTTTATATGTTGAAGGTAAGTAAATGGGCTATCTTTGAAAGAAATTTCAGAAATTTTCATCTCAAAGACGAAAAGATATAGCGATTACAAACTAAAGTGTACGAAAACTGGGCAACACACTGTATAGAATAAACTAGCGGATCCGTTCGGATAGTTCGCAGTTGTTTTAGATGTTACTACTATTTTGTCTCAGCTGTCTTTGTTGTTCAGTGTATATTAGTGTTATCAGGAGCAGGATTTGGTTGCATGATAGAGAGCCTCACCATTAAATGCGTAACAGGCAGCTCAAAATTAAAGAATAATGGGGAAACCACGAAAACGTAGCCCGGCATTTGAAAAGAAATATGCTATCATAACTCTGGCAAATCTTTTTTTTTTTTCGTGATAACAGAATGAATGTAGAAGAATACTTACATAATTAAAGAGAAACAGACGTTGGGCTAGTTTTTGCGTGTATATAAGTTGTTTGAGTTTATTTAAAAACTTGTGATTGACAAAATTTTACTTTCGTGTCAGAAATCATGCCAACATTACACCTATAAACATTCTACTAATTGAATTATGAAAATCAAATTTAAATAGCTTTCGTGTCAGGAAAACCTCACGAATATGATCGTTCTAAAAGGCTAAGCGAGAGAAAACACAAAACATTTTTGCAGCTTAAAGGGACACTGTCACCACTTTTAAGGATAACTTTGAAAAGCTAACAGACGCATTCTAATCAGGGGAAACCCAATAATACTGGTTGAGTTTGGTTTAAAACTATGCTTCCAGTTTTCTGAGACTATATTACGTGTGTTTGGCAGCGGATCACTAAGATGGAAACGGATTGCAACTTGAAAACATCAGGCTGATGTTTTCAAGTTTTACCTTCGTTTTTTGAAAAAATCGCCAGAAACTGACTATGGTTTGTTCTTCCTTTTGAGAAAATCATTTGATTTCTTCTCCTGATGTCCTAGGAGTATTCTGTGTACAAGAAAATGCATTTAATTTAAATTTCAGCACATTTTTCATGCCAAAACATACAAATTCCCGTGACAGTGTCCCTTTAATGACAAGGATTCCAAGAATCTTTCTGGTGATCATCAAAGAACAAGCATCATTTGGGAGGTTCAGAATAACGAGTAAATCGTCAGATCAATGTCATAACCACGAATACATTCAACTGTGGGAACTACGAAACTAAACTGCGGACATGCATGAAATACAGAAACCAAGAAAACTTTAATAACGGTCGATTCTGGAGAGCTCAATAACGGGAAAAAGTCAGGACTCTTCTGGCAATGATGCATGGAATATTTTTAAAATTTATTGAATACGCGCGTACGGGCAAAATCCTGACTGGCCGATAATTCCGAGCAATATACACTATATATCAGCTCAAAGTAAACCACATAAAACTCAAACTGAAAGCTGTCAATAAAGTCCTTGCACTCTGTAAGGTGTGGATGATTTTTTTGATAGTTTATAACTTAAACCCGTACCAAATGCAAACATACACAATCGCCTTTCGTGGGCTTCATTAATTGTGATCAATGATCTCCCCCAGACAACTTATGCATAAAGAAATGTTTGCACTTGTAGATCAGAAATATCAACACACAAAGACTTCTTTGTAATCTTTTCGACAGCAACTAAACTTAACAACTAATTTCTTTCCTCGTCCAGCTGTTCCTAACCCGCTGGTGAACGCCAACCTAAACTGAAGACCAGCGAGTCCTAACATGCTCCTGAGCAAACTTTTCCTTCCGACTCCTTCCTGCGTTGTCTTTGCAAATCAAAATCTACGATATTTTCGAGGATCCAAACACTCCAATTAATACTTCATCCATAGAGACTGCGCAAAACTTGGTCAGTAAGAGCCCCTCAAAACTTGTCTATTACACCTCGAAGGACTCTACTTTGAATGGCTTTGTGGGCTTGTTGCCAAAAAGTTAACACACTAACACGACTGTTTACGCCAGGACAGCCCCAATAGTTCTTAGTTGCTATAGCAACTGCGAACTAAAAACGAACACTACGCTAAAACTAATTACAATTGGCAATAATAAAAGTAATTTGCAGAAAAACTATATAAAAACCTAAATATAAACTAATTATACTAACAAAATGCCTTGCTGAATAAAAATGTCTTAATGTCTCAAGAGAAGTAAGAAATAAACTTGAAAACCCACTAGCAAGTAGAAGGAGAAAAACCCTTTGGACCAAAATGATCGTCATTATCCGCTTTAGCTAACAAAACCAAACCTGAAGGAACTTGATATGCGAGGACAACGAAGTATTTCTGTATTTCTTGCTGTAATCCAGAGGGAGGGGGTGGGGTGGGGGGACGGCTGATATCTTCGCCATCGAGAATTTTAAATCGATTCCGTATTATTTAATTTTCACTAGAGGATAACCGACTTTCAAATGGAAGCACCAGAATTTCGAGCTTTATTTCTTGTATTTCGTGATTTATGCTTGATCGTGAAAAGTCAGAAAATGATCCAATGATTAGTTTGAACAACGGTTCAATTGATTTGTGACTCGTTGCTTTGGAAAGAAGCCGAGGACAAGTGTAGTTTCCGAAAAAGTTTTAAAAAGCCACTTTCGTTAATGAGTTTTTAACGGATATTTCCGGAAATTTTGTGTTCAAACTTCATGTAAGCCCTCGAACTACGTTCTCGGGCTAACATTTGTTGTGAACATCAAATTTCCTTAGGCAACCTATCACACGATAGTGCCTTCGACAGAGGAACTCTATTGTTTAATTAGTATATACCAACCCCGGGGGGGGGGGTTACTCGGAAAAATTTTGATGGGAGTGTGCCGCTGGGTCTCTGAAACCCTTAACCTATACCAGACCACGTTCATGTCGTTTTTGCAACCCTATTCTAGACTAGATGCCAAAAATCCCTACCCTATCCCAGACTAGCTATTTTCGAGCTATCCATCAGAAATATATCCACACAGTGCTTTTAATGGAAAACCATCTCTCGATCAACAATATTGTCACGATTTCATTTATATTTTATATTTCCGAGTTTTTCAAACCCATTAATTAATTGGATTAAATTTTCACACCACCCATTAGTTTCCCAGTAATTGATACCCTATCCTAGACCAAGACTCCCTGATTTCTATACCCTATCCCAGACCAAACTGCTTGAAAACCATACCCTTCACAGCGGCACATACCTATATAGGTTATATATGGGAGTACCCCCCCCGGGATACCAACCTAGTGGATAGTGTTTTTCGCGCGCTCTGATTGGTTACTCAAACTTAACAATTAGTTAACAATTATTCACCAAGGTGGAAGTGAAGAGTTAACAATTATCCTGCGAAATCGCGCGGAATATCACCTGATACCTAGCCGACGAGGCCGTACGCCGAGTTGGCTAAATCAGGGGATATTCCGCAAGTTTATTATTAGATTAGGCAGGATAATTGTTTTATTATTCAACAAATTCTCATCGTCTACCATTTTCACAATAAGAAAAACTTTAGTTGTATGATAAAAACGCTTAAAGCTGGCAACAAATAATAAAAAAAAGCAAAATTTCAAGAAATCTTAGTTTACTACCGTTCACTTCAAGCAGACTAATTTCCAAACTCATGTTTGGTAATGACAAGTTTAAAGTAGAAAAAATATTGCTACCTTACCGAGAATAAGTCCTCTCCTTGTGAATTAAAATCTTTTTAAATTCACAACTTTCCGTGAGCAAGTGAGTTTGAAGTTTCTTCTTCGCCAGCAATAGCATTTTTTTTTGGTTGAGTTCTCACCTTATAAATTTTCAAATCAACCGCTGGATATCCTCGTAAGGTGACTTTCTCTGAGCATTAAAACTTGTCAAAAAATGTTTGCTATCCCAGCATTACATTAGTGTTCTTGCAACAGCTAAGGCAATTACACAAACTCGCTAATAAATAGCCGCGAGCCACCTTAAACAAATTCAAAACGACATCCACCCATCAATACAACCGGAAGTAGATTATGCGTCTGAGCACCAAGACGGATGGCTGCGTATCCTCGACTTAAAAGGTGTGGGTAGAAACAAGGGAGACGAAAACGGAGAGACAAGTCAGGAAGGTGTCAGTGATCATGTGTGAGTTCCACTACACGTGCGTGGCTTTCAAAGCAGTCATAAATGCTAAATCTGCCTTAAACTGGAGTACCAAGAGGGAAGTGCTAACCCAAGAAGTCCTAAGAGTTTTACTAAACTGTAGCATGTAATGGGAGAGAGTAGTGGAAAATGTTAATGAGATGGTCCTAAAGATGCAGTACTTCGACTACAGCAAGAAATTTAGATATGAGGTTGCCGACTCGGCCCTCAAGGTGCACAGAACGAGAAAGGAAGCCGATCAAGAAGGAGAACAGCCATTACATCGGCCCAAAGAGTGGAGGAAGGACACTGGTACAAGTGGGGCGGAAACGAGGCGGTCATCTTTGTAACAACGTCTACGTGGGAGAAACACAAGGAAAACACACGTGAAGGCACTCAGCAATAAGGAAGAGCGATCGGCCTTGTGGAAACATTGTAAGGAGAAACATAACGAAATAAAGAAATTACAAATGAATGTTACGGTTTTTACTCCAAAGATGCTATGCTAAGACAGATATCTGAGGGTGTTAAGAATAAACAAAGTAGCAGAAGCCTCACTAATGACCTTTAAGGGGCTATTTACATGAGAAAGGGTGCTCCTAGTTAGTAGCGTTTCCCTTCTCCTTTGTATTACGCAGTTCGTTTTACATGCGAGGGAGGGTGCCCCTAGGAGGTAGGGAAACCCTACATGGTAGGGACAAGTTTTGTTGACACAAGCCCATGTAAAACCAAAACGTAGGGCTATGTTTCGTTGTTCTTAGATTACCGCTGGCCACGCGTAAAAGGCGCGCGCCAAATCCGAGCATGGCTTCGAAGTCTTCAAGCTAAAGCTAAATGAGCCGCCTGTCAGCTCAGCGAATACAAAGGAAAAGGGGCCTCTGCTGGCAGAAAAGTGGAGATCATGTAAAAGCGTTACGACTAGCATGGATCACAAACGTAACCTCGATCTGGCGTGGAAGACTGGTTAGAGCAAAAGTCGTCTAGTCTTGGATAGTGGCCCATGCATGTACTTGAATTACGTCACTAAGAACACAATAGAACTACAACAATATAGACTTGGTACAGAATAACATCATAGTAGACTTAACATAATAGACTTTGTATATGGAGCACTGCCCTAGGTTTTCACTGCTTGATTGAAATTCAAGGGCTTTTATTAGAAAGCTCTCATAAGTGAGATCACTCCCAAGTAGTTAACACAAGCACGCAAATGGCAATGCGTGTTAAAACAGTGTTATAATCGATGACACCTTTCAACTCCGTCACATTTTTTTTTTTTGCCACACTGTTGTGTAACGCAACATTTTTCTTTTTTTAAAAAGAATGTTAAAACACGCCTATGGGCTTTGCAACCCCCGCTCGGCCCCACGGAATCCCCATCGAGTAAAAAAATAGCATGGCATAATAATTGAACCCCTTGACGAAAAGTTGGACTGCATGATGCCACATGCTGCATGATGCTTGACACGACGTCATGTTCAAAGTAATTGCTTAATCGGGGCCCTAGCCAGACTTTCAGAACAAGTGAGGCAAGTATTGCGAGCGCCAAAGGCGTGACCGTTTTCGGGGGTCTGGGGGATGCTGTACCCAGAAAGTGTTTTTAATGTACTGACTTACTCTGAAATGGTATTTTCAGCATTTTTCTGAGATTTTTCTTCAAAATCCAATCTCGTGCAAGTGTAAAAGAACAGGTTTTTTTACTGTTTCCAACAATTTTTGTTGCCATTACTAGGCTGTGTAATACTGGCACAAAGTATAGCCGTGGCGAACTGTAGAATCCTACTGTGATCTGAGAGACAACATCAGCTCACTGGTAAACAGCCCGGATGTTCTAGAGGAAGACATGGAAGAAAACTCAGTAAGAAACTTTGAAATGGCTCTCGAGCCAGCCAAACGGCTCTTTTAGGAGCCACCACAAAAATGAAAGTTTAGACCAGCACCGGCTTTGGAATCCTTTCTTTTAAATTCTGAATTGATGATTAATGTAGACCCTGTCTTATCGGTTAGTTGTTCTTCCAAGGCACTACACGGAGGCGAAATTACAATCCATTTTTAAAATATTCATTTTTAGGCAAAGCATGAAAGAAAACAGCTGATATAAAACAAGGTTATTATTAACTTAAAAGTCGTGACCTGCTATCTTTTATTGTTCCATATGACAATTTACATAAAAATAATGTTAACGCTCATATTATGAAATGAGTGGAATGACCTTCGCAGTGCGTAGCAATTTAAGCAATTGCTATTTAGCCCCCCAAAAAGTTTCAAAGCTACAACGGGATTCGAACCCATGACCACCGCGATACCGGTGCGTTGCTCTACCAACTGAGCTATGAGGCCTTGAGATGCTGGAAGCAGGTCAGTTTGGGGTTCTTATATCCCGCATGTGGAATGGGTGACGTAATGTCTTTCATATGTCTTTCATATATTCATTACGTAATGTAAATATTGTTATTATTATTCTTTAAAGGGACACTGTCACCACTTTTAAGGATAACTTTGAAAAGCTAACAGACGCATTCTAATCAGGGGAAACCCAATAATACTGGTTGAGTTTGGTTTAAAACTATGCTTCCAGTTTTCTGAGACTATATTACGTGTGTTTGGCAGCGGATCACTAAGATGGAAACGGATTGCAACTTGAAAACATCAGGCTGATGTTTTCAAGTTTTACCTTCGTTTTTTGAAAAAATCGCCAGAAACTGACTATGGTTTGTTCTTCCTTTTGAGAAAATCATTTGATTTCTTCTCCTGATGTCCTAGGAGTATTCTGTGTACAAGAAAATGCATTTAATTTAAATTTCAGCACATTTTTCATGCCAAAACATACAAATTCCCGTGACAGTGTCCCTTTAAGTCATTTTTCCGGTTGTGTGACAAACACAAAGATATGCAGAGTAGCTAACATTTAAATAAATACGTTATAACAAATAATACTGAGATTCCCTTTTCCGTTACTCTCTCTGGTCACTGGGGGAAACTGCAAAGGAGAAGCTGCGGACCTGCTGCAGGTGCAAGAAAACCAAGCCTCTTAGATTGCGTGACAGCATGACTCATGTCAGATTTGCATCTTGGGCCATTTTTGTAAATACACCATTGTCTTTCAGCAAGTTCGCCGGCGAATCAAACTCGATGACGGAGCCGTTGTCCAGGACCAAGACCCTAGCAAAACCAGTTAATTAGAAATCATTTGTTTAGCTACAAAGAATACTAAACCATATTTCCTGGCAATAAGTCGGCTATTTATCTTTCCCTCTTCCCTTAATCAACTGTCAAAGAAGCCTGCCTATTTGTCTCTTGTCTTCTGAAGGAATAGGGAGCAAAAAAAGCATCAGAGAGCTTGGGAACGAGCACAAACCGCCCTTTTAACGAGTAGACAACGCGGTATCTGCATGTGACTATCAGTTTTAATGGGGATAACCATAAAACTCTTCTTAAGGATACCTAAATGGATTGTGTATTATTACAACAATTTTTTTCTCAAATACAAATTAATCTGTGAAAAAAACCTTTCAACAATGAAAACAAAAACATGGTTTACCCCTCTTAAACCAGATAATACTACTCAATTGTACAACATGTAAACTTCAAGGCCGTCCAGCCTCCATTTTACAGAGGCGAGAAAATGGCTTGCAGTTAAGTGTTACCTTCTCAGGTTCCTCCACTTACCTATCATAATCCATTATAGTATTGAGCCTGTGAGCAATGGTGAACACTGTGCGGTCAGCGAACTCCCGCCGAATCGTCTGTTGAATGAGTTCATCAGTTTCCAGGTCCACTGCGGCCGTGGCTTCATCCAGAACAAGGATTTTACTTTTACGAAGCAGCGCACGCGCTAGACACACTAACTGCCGCTGACCAACACTGTGACAAGAGAGAAGACACAGAATGCTTACAAAATTTCGGAGTTACTGAGAATAGACAAAGATTTGCTCTTTTCTATGACTGGACTGTAGAATCTTCATATTCAAGCTGACGAAGGTCAACATTTGTGAGTATACTTGAAAACACCTTGATGTTTGCTAACGTAAAAGTTAAGTCGAACCTCCCGTAAGCGCACACCCTTGGGACCGAGCATAGGTGTCCGCATACGGGAGGTGTCCACATACAGGGGGTTGAAAGACTTAATGCATCATAGAGGTAGGGTGTGTCAGTCATGCCTTGTAAATCACGTGGGCACGTTCCAACTGAAACCAACTGAAAGTCCGTAAAGCGGCCAACAAACGTAGCAAACGTAATAATCCCTAAAAAACTTTTGAACTGCACGAGTGCATTTTTCAAGGAGACTCATTTTCATGTAACTGGCTGAAACAGAAATTAACAAAGATTTTATTGTGTATAGCTTTTGTAGATGAGATATTCGCACAGCCAAAATGCACTCCCTCTTTTTTCCACTTATATGCACAGCAATGCTTATGCATATTAAAAGCTGTTTATGTTGGATTCTATAGCATTTTTTAGGCGGCAAGCAAAAAATCGACAGAGGTGTGGTATAAATGGAGTGGAACTGTCGTTCGAGCTCGAATTTCAGGAGGTCCGTCCGCTTAAGGGAGGTATTTTTAGCTCCTGGAACTTCAACTAGCGGATCCGTTCAGACAGTTCGCAGTTGTTTTTTAGATGTTACTACTATTTTGTCTCTGCTGTCTTTGTTGTTCAGTGTATATCAGTGTTATCAGGAGCAGGATTTGGTTGCATGATAGAGGGCGTCACCATTAAATGGGTAACAGGCAGCAAAGTCTGGGAAATCTTTTTTTTTTCATAATAACAGAATGAATGTAGAAGAATACTGACATAATTAAAGAGAAATAGACGTTGGGTTAGTTTTTGCATGTATATAAGTTGTTTGAGTTTATTTAAAAACTTGTGATTGACGAAATTTTACTTTCGTGCCAGAAATCATGCCAACATTACACCTGTGTAAACATTCTACTAATTGAATTATGAAAATCAAATTTAAATAGCTTTCGTGTCAGGAAAACCTTACGAATATGATCGTTCTAAAAGGCTAAGCGAGAGAAAACACAAAACACTTTTGCAGCTAGCGCTTAATGGCAAGGATTTCAAGAATCTTTCTGGTGATCATCAAAGAACAAACATCATTTGGGAAGTTCAGAATAACGAGTAAATCGTCAGATCAATGTCATAACCACGAATACATTCAACTGTGGGAACTACGAAACTAAACTGCGGACATGCATGAAATACAGAAACCAAGAAAACTTCAATAACGGTCGATTCTGGAGAGCTCAATAACGGGAAAGAGTCAGGACTCTTCTGGCAATGATGCATGGAATATTTTTAAAATTTATTGAATACGCGCGTACGGGGAAAATCCTGACTGGCCGATAATTCCGAACAACATACACTATATATCAGCTCAAAGTAAACCACATAAAACTCAAACTGAAAGCTGTCAATAAAGTCCTTGCACTCTGTAAGGTGTGGATGATTTTTTTGATAGTTTATAACTTAAACCCGTACCAAATGCAAACGTACGCAATCGCCTTTCGTGGGCTTCATTAATTATGACCAATTATCTCCCCCAGACAACTTATGCCTAAAGAAATGTTTGCACTTGTGGATAAGAAACATCAACACACAAAGACTTCTTTGCAATCTTTTCGACAGCAACTAAACTTAACAACCAATTTCTTTCCTCGTCCAGCTGTCCCTAACCCGCTGGCGAACGCCAACCTAAACTGAAGACCAGCGAGTCCTAACATGATCCTGAGTAAACGTTTCCTTCCGACTCCTTCCTGCGTTGTCTTTGCAAATCAAAATCTACAATTATATCTTCGAGGATCCAAACGCTCGGATTAATTCTTCATCCATAGAGACTGCGCAAAACCTGGTTAAGAGCCCCTCAAAACTTGTCTATTACACCTCGAAGGATTCTACTTTGAATGGCTTTGTGGGCTTGTTGCCAAAAAGTTAACACACTAACACGACTGTTTACGCCAGGACAGGGCCAATAGTTCTCAGTTACTGAAAATGTGTCCACTTACGCCAGGTGTCCGCTTACAGGAGTTTACAAATGTAGAGTTTTAGGGGAGAAATCGCCGGGACCGCAGTTTCGTGTCCGCTTACGGGAGGTGTCTGCTTATGGGTGTGTTCGCAAGCGGAGGTTCGACTGTAATTCCTGAGGATGAGAGGTGTATATGCGACATCCAGCGTATCACAAACGTTTAAATGAAGTTAAGGTCTGTTTAAAACATTTGCTTCTACATTTGCTTAACACTAGTTGAATTAAATGAACAAATGTTGAAAACGTCTTTCAGCATTGTTCAAATTGCTGAAAGGCTGCTGAAACAAATGTAAGTTGGTTTACGTTCTGATTCAACATTGCTTCAACGTTTGTAAGACCTGTTTACACTCAAACGGACTCAGCATTTCCTTCGACAACTTTGATTCATAGAGTGAACGTTGGAGCAAATGTTAAAACAGTTCAATCAAACTTCTAGACACCCTACAATATGTCACCTTAAATTCTCTCCTCCCTCTGCCACAGCGTGCTGCAGACCGTCATCGAGCCCCGAAACAAAGTTCTTCAAATGACTCACTTCCAGTGCTTTCCAAAGCTCTTCATCAGTGTGTCTATCAAACGGGTCCAGGTTCAAACGGAGAGTTCCGGAGAACAACACTGGGTCCTGTTAAGATAATGACATGCTGTCTTTAAATTGTGATAAGTGACATGCAAACAGCTCAATAAAACACTCAAGGTGTTGTACGGATACAACATTAAGGAATAGAATAACAGGGGAATAGCAAGTGACTAACATCTCGTAAAGAAGTGAAACAACTCCTAAAAGAAGAGGCAAGTAAGATGTGCTTAAAGGAAGCAATTCATCGTCAAGTTAAATTTTTTTGAGGTGTTGTGCCCTTTGACTTCCAACCCCCGGGATTTGCCCCGACTTACAACTACCCCCCCCCCCTTTTTTTTCAAACATCCTGGATCTGCCCAAGAAAGCCTAAAAGTAACGTAGAGGGAGGAAAAACAAACGTTTGCTCGTTTGTTCCTTTGTATTTTTAACAAATGCACTTTTGGTGCTTGCAAGATTGAATTAACTCTGGCATACAGATACCACGCAGCTCTTAACAACCTCTTATTCCATTGGACATTGGTATCACGCAGCTATATTGTTTTCAGGGCTAGGGTTCATTGTTTTGCTGCTTGTTCTATTGATTTCTCAGCAAATCAGAAAAGACCTTGTAAGAGCTGCGTACCGCCCCCTGGCATACTGTTACCTGTGGAATTATAGTGAGTCGGGATCGCAGATCGTGGAGTCCAATATTAGCGATATTAACACCATCAATCACAATTCTCCCTCCAGCTCTCTCCAGAATACGGAACAAAGCTAAGGTCAGAGATGATTTTCCAGCTCCTGTGCGACCAACAATACCAACCTGTCAAATAACACAAACACTCAAGAACTAGTCAACACTGAAACGGGCAAAGTCATGGTTTTTGGGTCTTGCATAGAGATGAACTGGAAAGTGCCTTACTCACTACCTTTTGACAACCAAGAGGGCGATATCACTATTCAAGTGGAGTTTCAAAGGAAGAAAGAGCCACAGTCAGTTTTAACCGATTTAACCCTTTAAGCCCCAACAGTTTCTCCTCAGTCACATCAGTGTATTATAACACATACAGGTCATGAGAATTTAGCACCTAATCACCAAAGATGAATTGTCTCGAAGTTTAAACAAGTTCTCCCAACTAGTAATCAATAAAATCTATGGAGACTGATAAGGAGAATTTGCATAATGATGTCGGGGTTTAAAAGGTTAACAGAAGACACAAGGAAAGTACTGAAAAACGTCGACCTGACTCTTTTTTTCAGTTTGAAACTGTTGCCATCCCGGTGATCCTTGTTAAAACATTGCTGTGCGCTAGCATATCCATTCCTACTAACACTGGACCATTGTTGTCAGGTTCCATGATGCAAATGTGTTGTTCGGCTTTTTAAAGTGTTGATAAAACGAGATGAGAGTGTCCCTATGATTGTATTCAACAAAACTTCTCTAGTATAACAGGAGAAAACCTACTTCAGAGTGCAATCAGAGTGAAGAAAGGCCTAGAGAGGTCCCCATGACTGCTGTTACAACGGACATTTACCTTTTCTCCTGCACCGATAACACAATTGATCTGTTTCAGTACAAGTGGCAATCCCTCTCTGTATTTCAAATCAAAATCTTCTATGGCGATACTTCCCATATCAGGCCAGTTATCGGGAGGTCGACTGTCCGGTTTTATCCACTCAGCCTGTGGATTTGGGTCGCAAGAAGGCATCACTGTTTATGTTCTAAAAGCACTCTACTCATAAATTAGATAAATGCAGCAAATACAGAAGACAATGCATTATAAACTGAGACAAAAAGTAAGGCTACTTTACAACCTCAGTGGTCCATCAGGCCAAAGCTTAACCACATCGAGTTGTATTGCTACTCCCCCTTAGATGTCCAGTCTAAGGAATGTTTTGTTTTACAACATTAGCTTTAGAAGACACTTAGTCAACCATACTGAAAGTCAACGCAAAAACGTTTTAACCAAGCAGCTGTGTAACACAGAACATAGGCACGCAGGGCGTGCATGAGCTATTATTGGGTTAGAGATTGAGAGCAACTGATGTTTATTATGTCAGCTTTGCCTTTCAAGTAATATTTTTACACAATTGCCACAAAAATGCCCAGAATGAACGCTTTTTCGGCCAAACTAAGAGACTCTCAAAAATAAATCAATGATTCAACTCAATATTGAATACGCAGCATGATTCATTGGCTATAAGCTCTCGCTGCACAAAAGCAATTTCGATGAACGTAAAGCACGCAAATATTGATAATTACTTCCTCAAATGACGAAAATGGAATTCAAATGCAAAAAAAGATGTTCATTTATTAGAGCATATGATTTCTTACCTCAGAAGGTGTTTCTGAATATTCTTTAACTCTTTCAACAGCAACAAGATCAGTCTCCAAGTCACTTGTCATTCGCACGAACCAGTTGAGTGTATCCGTAACCTGAAGAAGTAACGCCAAGTTGCAAAACAATAAAGCACGTTAAGTTAGCTCCACAGGTAATTGACTCTTAAAGCTGGTTTTACTTGATAACCTTGTCTCAACGGCTCAAAAAGACAAATCTGATGAACCCAAATCAACTGATTCCACTAGAGAGATGGGTTACGTCTTGTCACTCTTTCATGTAGCTTTTTCGATAACTCCATATATCGAGACGGCAAGTTGTGTGGCAAGAGTTGCCAGGTAGCCATACAAACGACTAAAAATGCTAAACGTTTAAAGCCGGCTTCAACCTTTTTCTTTAAAAAGACGCGTGGTACAGTCAAACCAGGAAAAGCGTTTCCTCGAAGAGCAAAAGGTTACGTTGATCAAATGATACAATTATTCCTTTCAACAATCCACTGTCCATGTGAAAAGTTCAAAATTCTAAACGAAACTCGATCCTAGACTAGATTTTTGATTGGACTGAGTCGTGGGACGGACACGTTGAAATTCGATTACAAAACTTGTCTCCCAAAAGTACTCTACATTGTTTTATTTTTCTCCTGTTTTCTCGACGCAATCACCGTTTTGAGTGATATCAGAATTGCAAAAAGTTTGTTTTCTGTTATTTGTTTGGTTAACCTGCAAATGAGGAGAAAGGAAGGAAAAAACATAAGCAGATGACCTTTGGAAAGCGGGTCTGGAATCCTGTCAAATGCCCGCATGTCTATCCATGAGATCATGCATAAAGTCAATAGAAATTTGACGCAAACGGATTGAGTTTGCGTTTTGAATATTGATCTTTTGTTTGAAAAGTGCTTTTTTGAAATGAATAATGGCAGATACGCTTCTCCTGTTTTGAGTTTCAATTTTATGTATTCTCTCTAGCTATGATATCTGTCAGTTTATTGGCTGATTTTAAACTCCTTCCTCCCTCCCTCCCTCCCTCCCTCCCTCCTCCCTCCTCCCTCCCTTCCTTCCTTCCTTCCTCCCTCCCTTCCCTCCCTCCCTCCTCCCTCCTCCCTCCCTCAATTCCTTCCTTCCTTCTCTCCCTCCCTTCCTTCCTTCCTTCCTTCCTTCCTCCCTCCCTTCCCTCCCTCCCTCCCTCCCTTCCTTCCTTCCTTCCTTCCTTCCTTCCTTCCTTCCCTCCCTCCCTTCCTTCCTTTCTTCTTTCCTTCCTTCGTTCCTTCTTTCTTCTTTTCCTTCTGCAGATCTTTTATTCATTTAACACACTGAAAGCGTCGTTATAGTTACTATAGAGCAGAGGGTCAAAACAACGGCAAACTTATCCTTGCGGCAGAAAAAAAGACAGCCGCTAGATTGCAAAAACAAAAAACATATACCTATATATATATTTTGCGCCCAATACTTCAGTATAAAAAACAAAACTTCATCGGGGCTTTAACTGGTTTGCTGTCACGGTTTTGCTTTATCGTACCACTAAATTGTGTTATAGATATCACTTACCTCTAGTGAATGAGTCAGTGACACACCAACTAATCCACTCCTAATTTCATTTCTGCTTATAACAGCAAACAAACCAGCAGACAGTATCGAACTGCTAAATTGTGTTATAGATATCACTTACCTCTAGTGAATAAGTCAGTGACATGCCAACTAATCCACTCATAATTTTATCTCTGCTTAGAACAGCAAACAAACCAGCACACAGTATGAGACAGTTTCCAATAAACTCTAGGCGAATTGCAAGCCACCTGACAAAGAAAAGAGTTCCACATTGCAAATGTTTTTTACTTTTATAGTGTTTTGAAACAAGGGAAGATACCAAAATAAAAGTATTTCTGACAACGTTAAAAAACTATGAATATCTTTACATCGCTGTTGTTAGGCAATACTTTAACAAAAACTATTCCGACATTGGCTTGCGAAACCAATGCCAAGGAGTATTCCAATTCCACTCGCACCCACTCTCAAATGCACTTGACAATGAATAAAGAACAAACAACTGGCACTAGCAGCTGTGAAAAGAAACTCTTACCTGTTAGAGGAGATTGACAAATAGTAAGCCACTTGATTCTCATCGGTCCTGGAATAATTATCTCGGATGAAGCGCTGCTGTTGTGAAAATGCCCGGATGGTGGTGGCACCGGTTATTGTCTCCAAGAAATGGCTGTAGATTGGTGAACGACTGACTGACTCAATTCTTTTCAACTGCCGAGATGTGGCCACATAAACTCTCTGTGAAAATAATGGGAATACTTTACACAGGTTTATTATCTTGTAGTGATTATAGCAACTACGAGAATTTGAGGTGGAGTTGAGCACATTCCAGTGGCTATTTTCTTGAGCTCTCGTGTAAATTTTCTCCTGTAAATGTCCGACAGATCTTCGGTATCCCAAGAGAGGAACTTCGTAGTATCATCGGGCTATGTCGTAGATATTTCGTCCTTTAGGTTCTGGTGTATCAAATAACTAAGGGGTCTCCGTCGGTTCCTGTTGGTTGGAGTAATAACTTGCGGTGTTTATCAGTGATTTCACGCTCAGTAATATCAATTATGACGCGTCAACATTTAAGAGAAATGGCGCTAGATTACGAGGACATTTGAGCACTGCGACGTGCTGTTAGAATAAGTTGTTTCTACTGTGGTGTTGTAAGGTGGGCTATTTCGTAAGTTGATTTACTGACAGTTTAATATAAACCACTTTTAAGACTTGTGCAAGTTTAAATTTAAACCCGTTCGCGTGACCAATTTAAAGGAACTATGTCACGGTATTTACATCCATTTTGCTTATCTGACAAAATTATTTTCTTATTGAAGAGAATTTCAAAATAATCGTTTCCTAAGGTAGAAAAACACCAAAGAAGCAATAATAAACCAAAACTCAACAAGGATGGTTACGATTGAGGGAGATTAAGACGGATTACGAATGACAAACTTGAAAAAACTTGCCAGCTTTTTCAAGATTCGTTATCCGTGACGTAGCTCCTTTAAGTTCATGGTTGTGTGTATGCTCTAGGAGAAATGATTTCTCATATTCGTGTTTGTTGCCAGCCAGTCATGCTCAGAAGAGCGGTTTTATGATTTGGTGAGTTATGAATGACATGGAGATGCCCGGTTTTGATTGCATAATATTCTGTTATAGTACAACGCTAAATTTTGGCATACTCCCATTAGTCGAAATCGATCACTTGACGCTCGGGTAACCTATCACACGATAGCGCCTTCGACAGAACAACTCCATTGTTTAATTAGAATCTATATTTAACAATTAGATTATGAGCTCGAGATTTCTATCGCGTGATAGCTGATGAGGCCGAAGGCCGAATCAACTATCACGCATAGAAATCGAGAGCGAATAGTTTAATTGTTTTAGTATAAATCTCGATTAATATTCCACTAAAGTGAAAAGTTTTACATCATTGCACTGTTATTTTGAAGTATAAGACTGTGCCCGCCACTCACCTTTTCGCTACTCACTATCTATCACGGAATAGATAGCAAGTAGGGTAGCCAATCAGATTGCAGCATTTATGATAGAACGCTAGTAGATTTATACCAATAGAGTGTAGACTGTAGCTCATGTAATGGAGTATCTTGTTCCTATTCTTTGTTGGCAAATAAAAATGTAATCTTCACTGGGGGATACACACGTGCTAAGTAGGTAGGCTGTCAAAGTTACAGATGGGAGTGAAATACTTAAAGAAAGAAAGGGGGGCTTTCCTAGATCAAGCACTGTACTTCTTCTATAATAATCTCACCTGAATGTAAAAGTACAAAGCTCCCAGAAACGGTAACACTGCCAGAAACAACGGAGTGGCATAACTTATTGCTGTGATCAGGCCGATTATGTCAAACAAGCACCACAAAAAATCACACATAGCACGCTCTAAGGTCTCATCAACAACATACATATCCTTTGAAAACCGGTTCACAATTCTCCCAAGCGGTGTTGTATCGAAGAAACTCATTGGTGAACGCATGATGTTATTTAAGAGTCCATGATGCAACCTGCAAGGAGAAAGGAAAGGCAATCGATCCGCTACATACATTGCATCAGTCCGTTCACTTGACTACGGTTCCAACAAAATGCGACCCGCAAGAGGCATGGGTGAACAGACCGCCCGAGTGTGTGAGTGAATCTATTTTAAGTCTATAACAATACCCGTGTAAAGTAAAAGAACCGTGTGTCTGAAACAATGCTATATAAACTTTAAGAAGCAAGGAGAAATAGTTCATGGGTGAATGCATAATATTAGCTCAGAATCTCATTTCGTGAATCAAAGAAAGAAGGCTCGTTATGAACGAGTTTTGATGGAACCTGGAAGAAGCAAAGAGAAGAGGCTGATAAGTGAACGCATGTTACCCAAGTTGCTTTTTCACATGTATGTTCAGTTCTGCATGAACACAAAAGGGGAGAAAAAAATTAAACAAAGGAAATCACCTGCGTGAGGCCAGCATGGATCCAAAGGTGAGACTAATTGACATCAAGAACGTGAATATACCCTGGCCCAATGCGATTCCACCATAGATACCAATGTAAAAGTCTCTTTGCTTGTTTGTAGTGATATTTGCTGAGCTCCAGTAGGCTAGCCAAACTCCCGTACCGACTGTGCATGCTTCCATCAAGAACAAGAAGATAATTGTTGTGACAGTGAAACAAGCACCGACAGACTTCAGGTACGAGAGGAATACGGAGAATTTGACCTGAAATAGCGACATCGAAAAAAGCTAACAGATACATTGAAATCCAAGGGAACCCAAAAATTAATGGTTCAGTTCAGTTTAAAATAACTCTACTAGTTCTCTGAAACTATAAATATGGGTATTTGGGTGCACACGACTAGGATGGAAATGGATTGCAACTTGAAAAAATGAGCCAATTTTTTAAGTTCTTACTTTGTGTCTGAAAAAATGGGTAAAGACTGGTTATGGATTGTTCTCCCTTTGAGGAAATCACATGACATCATTCTTCTGCTTGATGTTCTAGGAATATTTGGTGTATGTGAAAAGGTACTGGTTTTAATTTCAGCCAAGTTTTCACCCAAAGACGTAAATATCCTCGCGATGTAGCCCCTTTAACACTTTAACACCCGTAAAAAGGGACCTGGCGTAACTTCGCTCGCTTTGCTTGCTCAACACTCCAGCACCCTAACAGGTCTTACAGTTATAGTTACTATATCTTAGGAAATTTGACACAGTTCATTAAGGCATCAGAAATTGTTATTTCTATATTTGGTTTTTACAAGATTTCAAAGAATATTAGTTGACAAGATTCTGCCAGTATCAAGTTCAAAGGATTTTTTATGACCGATTCGCATCCCAGTGGCATGAAATGAAGGAGACGACAAGTGACCTTACCCTTCCAGTCTCTGATCTCTCTTCATCAATCATCTTTCCCGTTTCGTCCTCAGACA
This sequence comes from Siderastrea radians, assembly GCA_964017195.1. NCBI lineage: Eukaryota > Metazoa > Cnidaria > Anthozoa > Scleractinia > Rhizangiidae > Siderastrea > Siderastrea radians. The sequence continues at coordinate 37,534,076 of OZ024889.1, read as the reverse complement.
GCTTCTCAACATCCTCGACTTCCTTTTCATCAGAAGTACTTGACCTAGTGGTGTGACTGTTAGAAAGCCTTGCAAGCTCTCCTGTAAGATAGCAATTGGGTTCTAAGGCGGTTTTCAGTAAGGGCCGGCAGCCGGCGAGTTTCGCCGGCTATTCCACACGAACTCGCCGCCTATTTGATTGAGAAATGACCTCATATTTTACGAGTAACATGAGAAACATTCACCACAAAACACGAGCCTTGGATTGACCAAGAATTATTCATGAAAAACAAAAGAATCTTGCCTGAATTCTGAGTAATTTAGCGGCGATTTGTGTTTCCTGTTCTGTTCAAATACCCTAATTCTTGCTCCAGAATGCAGGAAATGTATCCTAAGAGGCCCAAATTTTTAAAATTTTCTTGGGGAGCATACCCCCGGATACACTAGAATCTTGTGCCCACCTACTCCTAAAATTTTGCCTCCTACTCAGATTCCTATTGAAAACGCTGGCCGGTTCTAAGGCGGTTTTCAATTCAGTGTCGAAAGAAATTTACGTTTGCCTCTGTTTTGCTTGACTACGCCCTGTGATTGGTAAAAAAATGCGACACTTTTTCGACCAATCAGAAGTAATACCACAATCAATCGTCACTTGGTCGCACGCGTTTTTTTCCCGCCCTTGAAGCTACAGTTACGTACATTTGCTTTGTGTTCTATTTCGTTCAATGTGTGTCTTGCGTCTGTTGTGGTTGGTCAGCAATTACTTTAACTTACGTTTTACGACACGCAATTGAAAACCGCTCTACAATAACGCAATACATTTGTACGTTATTACATCGTACAAAGATTGCTAGTTATTTTTCTTCGCTACTAGCAACAGTCGAACCATCTAATGAAAGCTTACAAACAATCTAAAAGAGAAACCTACAGAATGTATAAGCCAAAAAACAGAGGTCAATAGCCCACATTCGATATGTTTGGCCGCACAGTTTGGGAACTGGATCGAGCACACCACCACGTCGAGGCTTTCGGGTAGACGTTTGGAGAAGCGGGAAAAAACAGAAACAAAAAAATGTTTCCCCGCTTTTCGGCCGACGTCTACCTGTCTCGACCTGGTGTACTCAATCCAGTTGCTAAACTGTGTGGCCAAACATATCGAACGTGGGCTATTATAAACAAAACCTCTCATGAAAGGTGCGCGCTCTTTGGTGCGGTCTCTATTTTTTTTTTGGCCAAAAATCATGGTTTCTTCGAACTTAATGGAACAAACATGATGACAACTTAACTTGCCTGTAGTTGTAAACATACTATTGGAGAGAGGTTGTAAAGCAAACCTGTCTATTGTTCTGACTTCACATGTTACCTGATGAGTTTGCTGAATGATTTTCCGATGCATAGGTTTGCAGGAATTCAGCAAAGGCTCCAGAGTTGGCCAGCAGCTCAGAGTAAGTTCCACACTGAAAGAGAATACAGGCCGGCAGTTAAAGGGTCAGTGTCACGGCGACTTTCCTTTTTCATTCTTCTGTTTGTTTGGTTTTCGTTTTTGTTTTGTTTTTTGTTTTTTTCATCCTAGCAATCCGTAGCCAAACGCACTTATTGACAGTTTCCGTGATTTAACAAAACTGAGTCATTAATTCCAAAGATAGATAAAAAGGGTCCTTTACAATGGGTACCTTAGAAAAAAATCTTTATTCCAAAGGTGTGTACGAAATACCTCTCAAGGCTACAACTGAAAATAAACTAAGATTCTTTTTTTAATTCAAAGTAATCCACCACATTCCCCTTGCTAACAGCACTTCTGACAGCGATCGATGCAACTTCTCCAGTAAAACTCTACTTCACGTACTATATGAATGCCTAATAGTACAGACGTTCTGGCGAAAGGTCATTGCTTGGTGGAATAGAAAACGATCAGAAAACGTCACTTTATCTGCTACAGACGTCAACTGCAGCTATAACCTAGGACAGTTTTTTATCGGGTTCAACAACTTTCTCGTTACTGCCAATAATTTGTCCTCGTTGTGAAGCGTTCGGCCTCTAGTTTAACCGCATGATTCACTGTGAATTACGAACGATCGCTTTTCAAAATAATACTTTGACGAAACCGAAAATCAAAATGGACAACACTGCATGCGTGAACTCCAAATAATGTCTTTATGGATTGAGGGCCACTCTATTTCTTTCCGTTTTTGATTTAGAATTTGTTTCCCCTTTCTAATAATTTATAACACAGCCGCTACTTCCAGTATGTTCTAAAATGTTTATGTTAGTGGGCATGTGTAATTATGTCAGTTATCAATAATTCAATAGATTTGAATGTAATAATTATAATAACAATAATAATTAAACAACGGTTTAAATGACTAACTCGAACCTGCAGTAATAGCGTTTAATTGTATACTAGAGACAGTCACCCATTTTTTGCGCTGACTGGAAGCTATAGATTAACGTTTGCTAAAACATTACGAAAGGCGTAGGACAAGTGCAAGATGCTGAACAAACCTCTGAAATTCTTCCTTCTTTGATCACGATAATTTGATCCACTTGAGGTAAAAAGTGAATGCCATGCGTTACAAGCAAACGAGTCTAAAAAAAACAATGGGCACAATGATCACTGGGTAATCAAGTATGTACAATGTACGTATTGCCCTTAAAAAGACTTTTGATCGTGATTTTAGAACCCCATAATCAAGTGATTTTTTAAGAGAAATATGCCACAATTTGAGTGGCGATTGTTCGCACGATTTCAAATCGACCGCGTGAACTAGTGTAAACTATAAATTTGCCACTCATCAGCATTTTGTTGTTTGGAAAGCAATCGCATTTGCACTTCCTCGAAATTGCCAACAGTTTACGAAGACGATTTTAAAACACTTTTCAAAATCCGCAAAGTTCCATAAAAATCATCAGCTCACTCGTCAAAAATTTTGTCGTTCAAAATACGCGTAACGAACTTGAAGCAAAAACCTCCAAGAAACTTTAAAAATCGAGAAATTACTATGTAACAAACCACTACTTCGAAAACACTATAAAACAACTACGAGGAGTCGATTGCAACTAACTGCACATGCCCAGAGGCTACTGTTTAGTTTCCAGACTCTCTGCGCATTTTTGACCTTCAATCAACTTCCCAAATCAACCAACGGAATGTGACCTTTTTGGACGCGCGAATGACTGCGGGCGGAAGACTTAAACGAGCTAATTTGCATAAATGAATATTTAAAAGGACTTATCACAGTGCGTAAGCTGCGTATACAAGCCAAAACGTTTCAAATGCACTGTCCCGAAATAAAAGTAGCAAGTTAATGGGTATTTAATCAAACCTTATTTCGTAACATTCCTCTGGGACCCACAACGTTGTCGAAGATGTGTTTTCCCACATGTGCATCTACAGCACTAAGGGGATCATCTAACAAGTAGATATCAGCATTGAAATACACAGCACGAGCTAAGCTCACGCGTTGTTTCTGCCCACCACTCAGGTTTATACCCTAGAAAAAATATCAGAATAAATATAAGAAGCCAAAACTGACTCTGATTTTTTAAGAACATCAAGGTGAGACAAAAATGAGATTGAGCAAATGTTATTGATAGGACAAATTTGTGGAGATTGAAATGGATTTTCAAGTCGAAATAGGCTGGCCATTTTAAATCTTCTCTTTGACGACGACTCATAATACACTTTTGTCATCCCATTTCCTGCCGCTAATTTTTGTCCCACCCCACAAACTGGCATCAAGCAAATCTTTGTCTTAAAACTGTTTTGGCAATTAATTCAAATGACTAATACATGTAATACACTAAACTTCAAAATAAATAACACCAAGAAATGTTAATGTTTCTTACTCTTTCTCCAATTTCTGTCGCGTCGCCGGCAGGAAGAATTTCAAGATCTTGTCTCAGAGCACATGTATCAATCACACGTTCATAGCGAGCGGAATCAAATGCTCTGCTGAATAGAATGTTTTCTCGTACAGTCGCGTTTTGAATCCAGGCCTGTTGAGATACATATGCTACAGAACCCTGCAAAATGAAGAGGACACAATCACTGCTAGAAAAAATAAACAAAATTATGGGGTTTATGAGATCACCAGGATTGTCAAGGTTGGGATAAGCGTTATTAGCTGAAGGGAAAGGATGATCATACACCGACATGGATTATTCTAGGTCTAACAAAAATCAAATCTAAATCTAACTGTTTTATTACTATTTTTACTATACATTTAAAAACGAACCATCTTGCCTTGACACATAATATGATAATAACCTCGTACCAAATCCATGATGGACCTCGGCCTTTACATTTTTTTTCTCTGCCCTGAGACTTCGTTCCAGAAAATGGCCCTTAAAGTCAGTTTCAGTAAAATAAACGGCCGTTTTGCAGGGTATGCTCAATGTCACGTTGGAGGTCCTGTGGTGCATGCATTGTCCGAAACTTCACAAGAATTCAGGACGTGCTCTAAACGGTTTGTTCATTAAATGGTAAGTTCCATTTCAGCTGTGTGAAGACCACTATTGTTTTACCAAGTACACCGTTGGTTTCTAATGCAAATCTCATGCCAAGTGAATTTTATGCAGTTATTTGAACAGTAGCCTGTTTGAGGTGTTTAGGTTGTGGGATGAAATGCATTTAGCAATATGTGTCAGTAATGCCCTATTTTTGTTTATTTTCGTTAAATCGATCTTTTGTTTAGCTTAGCAGTGACTAAACTGTGTTACGAAATTGTTCAGCGTTTACCTAGAAGGCTCCAGAAAGTTCTAAAGAACATTCCGGTGCATCTCGGAATGCTGGGTCCCACAAAAGTTAAGCAATTTCTTTGGAGCAGCTTGCAATACAGTTTTGTTAAGTTTCTGGAACATTTTACAGTAAGTATATAAGTTAGAAACTTTCAGACAATCCAAGCAGTTTTCAGAAAAAGTTTACGCAGTTAGCAACGAGTTTGTTGAAGTGGCTGTGTGCCAAACTGTTTGCTGAGGACGAAGTGGAGTCTGTAAGACATAATTTAAGGTATGCTGAGAGCTGTGAAGACTTCTGCAGTTTGGAAAAAAAAACGTCTGATTTTTGCTGTTCCCGACGATCCTGCATTGTCTACTACTTGCTCCTGAAAGACTGATTTCGTAACATAGTGGTTTTCTCTTAACGTTCAAAAACTACGTCTTTGCGTTGAATCTTTAACGCATTTATCTCTACATAATTTAAGGGTTCTACTGCAGTTCACAAAAAAGTGATTAACTTTGAGCACCAGAAATTCTGACCTCCACAAAAACACTTCCATGAAGTTTCTCCGTTTCTCCAAGAATGGCAGAAAGAAGTGTGGACTTTCCACAACCAACTTGGCCAACTACTGCAACCAATGACCCAGTAGGAATACTGAGTGAAATCCTAAAATAAAAAGCATCCTTTAAATATTGTCTCCTTACATTACATGGATGACTATCGACTGGAGCTGCAAACAAGATCACATGTCATAAAATAAATAAATCACTGTATTTAGGTGTCGACGGTATATAGCACAGAATGCTAAGTGGGGAAAACACCAAGATCGACTTGGAATTTGAAAATGTTGGTTTTTGAGGAAAGGGGAAAACCGGAATACCCGGAGAAAAAGCTCTCTGAGCAAAGAAGAGAACCAACAACAAACACAACCCACATATGACGCTGAATCCGGGAATCGAACACGGGCCACATTGGTGGGAGGTGAGTGCTCTCACCACTGCGCCATCCCTGCTCCCCCAAAGAACGAAATTATTCATGAAACACCAACAATTAAATAGAAAGATTGTCAGAGCTTTCAGAACTCATCCAAGTTCGGGGGATGAAGAGGAATAACGGAAATTTCTTAAAGTGTAATAATGGAATAATGGCCTTTTTACAGTGGAATAATGGAATAACGGCCTTGGTTTTTCAGGAATAATGGAATAACGATTTCTCTTAGAATAATCATCGCCGGTTACACTTCCATAGTAACAGTGTAATTTTCCCTTTAGAGCAGGAATAACGGAATAATGAACACTCCATTATTCCTCTTCATCCCCCGATACAAGTTTGTTAGGCAGTCCAAGCGCGTCAATGGTCCGATTAATTTGATGGTCAATGACTTACTCGTGTAACACAGGCGCATCTTTGCTACTCCAAGTGAATGAACCATCCTTTATTGTGACCGCAGACGAGGACACTGTGTGAAAGAGAACATAAGCCTTTACACCCCGATAATTCAGATGATTGAACAACGTCTGCCCAGCAGATAAGTGGCAAAAACAAGAAAAGCGTTTTGCTACAATTTAACTGATAATCCTCTTCATTGGTTTCAATTTTCTTTGCACTAGGGTGGAACTGTGTTGGTCTAGCGGTGAACATGTAAGAACTTTGATTGGATCAAAGACAGAAGGATCAAGCCTTATCTCTGGCACTCCATTCTTAGACAAGATTCTCAACTTTGATCAAAACCAGGTATCAAAATGGGTCCCAGTACCACCCAACTGTTCAGACGACCTAGCAAAATGCTGTCCTGGGGTAACCCTGCAATGGCCTAGAATCCCATCCAGGGACAGTAGCCGGAGCAACATGTAAGTACTGATAGCGGCAACGAGCCATTTGGACCATTCAGTCTATTGGCTTTGACACTAGGACTTTACCTTAGCTTACATGTCACTTTACGTGGAGATACTTTCCTTGATGAACCATCCCTATATTATCAGCGCTCCAGAGAAGGACAGAGCACAATGAAATTGGCTTTCTTTCAAATGGTCACGTGCAACGCCCAGGAAGAAAAACACACCGATTGTAAAGAAGCAGGAGGATGTCCAGAATGGTATAATGCCATGTCCCTACAATGTGTCAGAAATACTAAATGATACGCATTTTCATTCCAGATTGTCCTAAACAAATTTAATTGTTTCGTACCCTTAGGTTTATTAATGAACTTACACTTCGTCTGCTGAACTACATTGGGGTCCAGCTCCTCTCTGTCCAAAAACTCCTGGAGTCTTTTGAGAGACACTCTAGCCTTTGAAAAGACAAAGTAAAACACACTCACAAAGGGTTTGTCAAAGGCAGTCAGAGGTGTGGTGAAACAAACAGAAAAAGTTGTCTGCTGCAAACAAATTAGATGAGTTAGGTTAAGAAAAAGAATTAACTTTTTTGAGGCTTCCTTTCATGTTGCCCTCATTCTCAAACAAGCTTGTTTCAATACCTTACCAAAGAAACATCACACAGCCTAACAAATCATAAGTGTTTCATTTGAAATGTTCCCACTTAGACGTTTTCATTCTTCGGGAATGTGTTAAGTTTAGAGAATACAACATTACATTTTCACAAGAAAAAAATACAAATTTTGTACAGTAACAAAGCGGTTCTAACATTTGAGTCCACAATCGATTAACTCTTAAAGTGCGACCATTCAAATGAAAGCTGGTGAATAGTAATGTGCTAGTTTTCTGCGGAATATTAATTGTATCCTGTACAAAGTGGTTCTAAGTTTAAGGCTGTGGATGAGATTCGAATTCTCATGATTGATTAGAAGGCTGAAAGCTGTTGAGAAGTATTTTCCTATGGTGATGCCTGTTTATCAAAAGTTTACAATGTCAGGTGTGAAATCTTTCTCTAATTCTGAGCGGTAAAAGCAATATGTGCCTACCTGAATACAGGCCACAATAACATCTGGAAATATCACAAGGGGGAAACGCATGACATTGAAGAGTGATAAAGCAACAAACGCTTTGCTGGATGTAAGTTCGTTTCCAGTGAAAATAAAGATGGCAAATGTAGTGATAGCAACCTGAAAAACAACTTTGTGAACAAAGTGCATAGGACACAACGTTGGCTGAAAAGATTGAAAAAGTGCCAAAAAATTGCCAAGAAGAAGGAAAAGGAAGAGGGGGAGGAGGAGGAGGAGGAGGAGTAGGAAGAAGAAGAAAATGAGAAGGAGGACAAGCAGGAGAAGAAGAAGGCGGAGGAGGAGGAGGAGAACAACAACAATAATAATTAAAAGGGATCAACTTCGTATTAGCAAAATCCACAGTGAACATAAAAGGTGGGCAAGTGTGAAGTGTTGCAGCCTTCATGTAATCACTTACTAGTGTTGGTGCACAGCCAAATGTAAACATAAACCCTGAGGCCCAAAGGCCAGAATTTCTTAAGGACTTGAGCTCCTTATTTCGAATTCTTCTGATTTCTTTCATAAAGGATTCCTCCCAGGCATACAACTTGAGAACCTGCAATCCAAATATACAGTCTAACAAAGAGATTCCATGTTGTTGTGCATCTGTTCAGTAATAGATCACAGATGACATCAAAATGTGGTAAGAACAAAAAAGTGACACACAAGGCGAAAGCTAAGTGTGTCACTTATGTTCTTACCACATGTTGACGTCTTCTGTGATCTATCACTGAACAAACGCATGGCAACATGGAATCTATTTGTTTTACACAATCAAGAAACAAAATATACAAAATGCTAGTTAATTTCAAACTGATGCTTGTGCAATAACATTAACTGAGGTCCCTAACAGATCATCTGCTTTGACCTTTTTTAAAAAAGGTCTACTTCTTCCTGAATTTTCTGATTGAGTGAGTGAAAGAGTTCAGGGATGAACGAATTAGTGAACAAACAAACAAATGGAAGAATGACTGACAGAATGAAAGCACAATACTAAAACAAACAGAGACATCCATGGCTGCATAACTATACCTTTATTCCACTCAAAACTTCATTCATTACTTTGATTCTTTCATCTTTTTCAGCCATCTGCTTAATCTGATAAAGAAAAATATATAGCATGGCCAGACCAAACTGGATTTGCTTCACACATCCACCAAATAACACACTGAACGTTTGGAATCAAGTATGGATTGAATCATAATTTTTATCCTCTAACAATATCTTCAAAGGGGATCTTAAACCAACCATAAAGCAAACCCCAAATCCAAACACCTTGTGAAATAGACTATGACCAAAACACTTTTCACTTGTTATATTTCATTGAGGTAGAACCAAACGGAGCTTGGAGGTGATGTCTTAAATGTGGTGATGTCTCTGGTAGAAATCTTGCACAATGATAAGATTCTGTAAAATGATTAAAATCATCCAGTACGATCCCACCTAGGAAACAGTGCAAATAACAACTTGCAAGACAGGAAAAGGATCACAAAATACACCTGATACATCTTAAATGATACTGTAAACACCATGATAATTCAAAATCCACAACACCTTATAGGATCTTAAATGGGATTTTACATAAAGCCACCGAATAATTTAGCTTCCTATTATCAATTCTTATCAAGATCCTGTTGAAACTTTGACCTATGCCGCAGAACTAAAGCCACAAAATTGTAGGATACTTCATCTAAAGTAAGACCAAGCTTCTTAGGACCTGAATTAAGGCGGGAGTTGTGACATAGAAAATTACTGTAAAGTGCCGCTTGTAAGCCGCCCCGCTGGTTATAGGCCTATCTACCAGTGAACAAAATTTAAGCCCCCCTCTACTTTTCTGAGCTTCCGTTTTGTTGCATTCCGGTTACATTCATGTTGTTACAGTTTTGATTTTGTTCTTAAAATTGAAATGAATTCGATTTATTATGACGTTTCAAAGCTTAATTAAAAAGTAGTAGATTAAAAACTTATTTCAATCAGCACTACTGGGGCTCATTTTGAAACGTTTTCTTTTTTTAAAACTATGTGGATATAAGCTCCTCCATTTATAAGCCCACCCAAACCCCTTACAAAAATATATAAGCCCAGGGTTTATAAGCAGCAGTTTACAGTGTATAAGTTGATCTCTTTTTATGCCCTTCATGTACTTTATGTCTGCGACAAAATAAAATGTTGGTTGTTGCTGTTGTTGTTTAATATTCAACTACTAGGTTACCTGTAAAGCAGCCATTCTACCTCCTAAAAACATGTTAAGTGGTATGATGAGCAGCATAACCCCAAGCCCTGCTAAGGTAGACAATCCAAGGGTGTCATAGAGGAAGTACAATGCAGCACCAATTTGAAGTGGGCCCGACCACAAGGAGTTGATGTATGTCATAAGTTCCATTAGCTGAGTTGCATCCACAGACATCAGGTTTACCAGCTCTCCAGCTGTTGACTTTCCTTTCGACTTACTGTTCAGCATCAAGGCCTTTCAAAGAAATTGCAGCAAAAAGAAAACTATTATTATTATTATTGTTATTATTATTATTATTATTATTATTATTATTATTATTATTATTATTATTATTATTATTATTGTCTGCAAGTTGAAGGAAAATTGTCCTGGGCATGTAACAGTACCTTTAATTTGACTTAATTTCTATAGCTGCAGGTTTCTGATTGTTACCTTTTCATAGACTAAACCAATAACAGCTGTACGTATTCTCATGCCAATTGTCATCATGATATGAAAATACTGATGAAGAGCAAGGGACTGAATTACTGCTGTCACAAACATTGACCCAGAATAGGCATAACCTTTCCATTCCTTCCATTCACCAAACCAGTCACTCCTGTCTTCAGTGTATAAAACTAACAACCTAAGGTAACAAGAAAATCAAGTTAACTTCAAATTGGAAACTAAAAATCTGAACAGTCAACATAATTATCATCCCTCAGGCAAATTTCAATTTGTGGAGGGTTATTACCATGTCTTCATATTAATATTGGATCATTCCATATTATGTTTCAAATCATAATGTAATACCAAAAAGAGTATGTGTGCCAAATTTCGCGCTTTCTTCCAGCCTATATTAAAATGTTTTGCTTTAAATAAGACAACTGACTTTATGCCAACTGACTCTCTATTTAAGTGAAGCCTATCCATGTTGGTGGAGTGTAAGAAATAGTTCTGCTATGTGTGAAATACAATGTACAAAGTAGCTGATGCCTCTAAGGCCACAGATGTGAAACTCGTGCATTACCATAATACTTTCATTCATTTGATTACCTTAGAAGCTGAGGTTGAACAAATACAAGTGCATCATGTAATAGCTTGCAAACCACAGCCATTGCAAAGTTCATTCCAAACAATCCACTCCAAAGTGTTTTCAGTAAAGAAGGTTTCTTTTGCTTCTTTGTCTTTGCCTCCTTCTTCCTCTTCCGTATGGAAATGTTTTCAGTAACCTCATCTTCAGATCCACCTTCATCACCAAGTAACCTGTCAGTTTCCTTATAGTCATCATCTTCATCTTCTCCTTCAGCTTCTCGAGTTTCTTGAGGCGCATTCCTTGAAACAAAAAAGCCTTTCCTAAGAAAAGCATCAATAAAAACTCTCCAGCAAAATGAATTCAACTAGGATACCCTCACTTTCAGAGTAAGGTACACTAGTGTACATGAACATGTATCATTATTTTTAGCCCGACTTGAACTCTGGAAATTTCATTTTAAATCCTACAGTCTAGAACAATCCTTCCAAAGAATACTGAGTGAGGTGAGAGGGGATCAGGAAAGTATCAGTTCTGTGATTTTGTAGGTGTTTCCATGCAGTGAAATTAAGAAGTCTATGTATCATGATAATTCAGTGTGACTTACAATTCTCTGCATTTTCTTTGTTGTTCATTCCATTTTTTTCTCAGTCTTGGCACAATATAAGAGGCTTGGTTGCTTCTCCGTAATGCCCATAAATCTTTGTCTTCCAGTGGTCTTTTATAACCAGTGTAAATTATCCTAGAGAATAATAATTATTATAATAATTTATTGATAAATTTCAGTTGGAAATTGAGCAATGGCACAAGGCTATAATATGTACAACACCCTCAGGAACAGAACTTATTTCAACTTGTACTGAGAATCCTGTGGCTGCCTGGCACCAGTTCAATGCTGTGTTGATCCAAAATAAAAGGCTGAGAGAAAAGATATTCTAACTGACACTCCAGATAAATGTTTCGGTTGTAAACATGGCCACACGAGACTTAAATTTCTCAGTTTAAGGGGGCAACCACAGGACACTACCATACCTTCAATATATTTCTCAGTAAAAGTTAAAAGCTTACAATGTAAAATTAATGTAATTTATAAAAAAAATTCCATTTACAATGACCAGTTGCTAAGCAACTACTTCGCCAATTGTTCTGGTACTAAGATAATTAGACAAAGTGTCGTATTTTAAGATATTTTTCTTTTTCCAGTGTACATACATTGTACATCTGAGACACTTTATGCTACATGTACACAAATTCCAATAGCATGTATTTTGGGGCCATTTAGGGAACCAACCATAACGCTGATGTAAGGGCTGGGTTCTCCGCATAAGAAAATAAGCCCAATTTAAAACTTACCAATTGAACCACCAGAACGTTAGTGCAGAGAGGCAGTTAGCTTTATCCTGAGGATTTGGCTTCTGCAAGAAAACATCAAGAAAATGGATTAAAAACAGGAGCCCATCACATGGACTGTCCAACTCCCACCAGGGGGTACTCCCATATATGAGCGATATGGGTATGTGCCCCTGTAAATGGTATGGTTTCAACGAGTTTAGCCAGGGATAGGGTAAAGAAATCAGAGAGTTTTGGTCTAGAATGGGGTGTCATTTGTTGGGACCTATAGACTGACACCCGGGTAGTCTGAGACAGGGTAGGGATTATTGGTGTCTTGTCTAGAAAAGGGGTTGCGTAATGCAGCTGAACATGGTCTGGTACAGAATAAGAGTGTTGGAGTCTCAGCAGCACACCCCACCCCTAAAAATTTACAGAGTACTCTTGCTGGAAACTCCCATTATTCTGACTTTATATTCAGAATCTCATCAGTATCCTTGGAAAACCTTAGGCAATCATTGGTTATCCTTGGAAGCCAAGGGTGATCTTTGGTCATCTTCAGAAGCCTTTGGGGCATGTTTGGAAATCTTATTAACCCTATTCTGCCTTGGGGGGGGGGGACACATTGTGCCCGCGCTGACTTTAATGAATTATAACTTTTAAGCGGCTAGACGAATAATCACCAAATCTCGTGACTTTTCCTAAAATTTATCAAAGAAAGTTTTCCTGTGTCAATGACGTGTCTATGATTATTGACATTTCCATAGCAACCGTCTTCTCAGAAGTGTGTTTTGAATATTTCCTGACTTTTTCAGTCTTTTTTCAGGTTTTCCCCCTTCGTTTGTAAGAAGAAGGTAATTTTTTACTTTTGTGTGCTCATTTTGACTAAGTATGTTTCTTAGAACAAAATCGTATATTTTTTGGTGACGTCATTGTCAGCTGTATGACTGCAGGTTTGGGATTCAAGATAGCAGCCTCAAATTCAAAATGACGGCTTTGTGACGTTATTGTGACGTCAGGACACGTCACAAGCCCAATCTGTTAAGCTAATGACATGCTACAAACGTGCCAAGTTTCATCGCAATAGCATAAAGTGCCCCCCCCCCCCCAGGCTCAGAAACTCAAAAAAAGCCCAGGCAGAATAGGGTTAAGAAGAATTTACTATCCATGCATCAGGTGATCTAAAAATAACCCAACTCATCAAAGCACCAATTCACAGCACAGACACATCTGGTAGTTTATACATTGAAACACATTGCCTTAGTGGAACGACATCCAGTACAATTCCACACTCAGCAGAGCACTAAAACAGCGACATGCACATTCTTTGAGAAATCTCCACAAAATCTCTTTCAATTTAGGCTTTCATTAAATTAAAGAATGTTTTATTGTAAACTTACCCTTTGAACTTGTTTCTTCTCATAGTTCTCAGAAAATGAAGCCCAATTTTCATCATAAAAGTTCTCTGATTCTGCGGTATCATAAGAAGAGTATCCAGAACTGGTTGGATTTTCTGGACTATCACCTTCCATGAACGTACTAGTTGATAATGTGTAGTTTCAGCTACTGGCAATTCAAGTTAAATCAGCCTGTTAACAAGAGGATAAGATGATTAAGATGGGAGTCATCAAGAGCTGTGCCCCTACAGGAGAAAACAAAGTTAATTTTAATTAGTGTACCTCATTATCACCAATTTTCATGGGAGTCTACACGTAAATTTGCAACACTGCTAGACCCTACAAGTCACCTAACAAGCAGTACCCATAGGTGTACGGGCTGGGGGGCAGAGAGTGGCAGCCCCCCAAGTTTGGAAATTGTAGGAATTTTTCGGGCAAGACGCTCATGATTTGGGCAACAGCACATGGGAGAAAACCAAAAAAAAATACACCAATAAAGAGAAACGAAGCAACGACTGTCATTCCCAAACGTCAGGCTAAATGCACACATGCCAACTTTGAATGAAGGTGTGTGGTGTCTGCAATCAAGTGTCATCAACTTGTGATCTTATTGGTTAATGAAAGATGTTGAAAAACTTGTTGATTACATTCATTCATTCTTTCTTTCTTTCTTTCCAAGGTTTATCCCGAGTTGGAATCTATCAGATCTCTTGATACGTGTGTCATTATGTGATGACGAGAATACTGAAAATAACGCGATTTTTTATTGCCATTAGAAAACAGGAGTTCTTGTTGCCCAACTGCCCGAAATTGATAATCGGTTCAGTGCAAATGACCACGATGTTCTTTGTGCATTGGGTGACATCACCCTAGGTGATTTGCCCACCAGTGATAGCCTTGACCTGGTTGACAGGTACTATAACCTCATCAAGGAGCTACTCCGGGCAGACCAATGTCTGTTCAGTTAATTCAAGAAAGCATATGTGGAGAAATCAATAAAAACAGCGGCAGAAGTCATTGAATCATTGTGCGAAAACAGCCCCTATGAAATGATCCCAGAGTTCTTGAAGTTTGCGTCCATTCTGGCCATCATCCCCGCAACATCATGCTCGGCGGAGCGCTCGTACAGCGGACTCCAGCGCTTAAAGACTTATCTTCGGAGCACGATGGGACAGTATAGACTGAGTAGCCTCACTATATATCATCTGTATTGAGCGCTCCTATGGCAATAAAGTCATTGTGAACAGTATAGACAAGATAATTAACATTTTCAGACAACTCCAAGGAAGGAATAACTTTCTCTTTCAATAAGTTTCTGATTTTACTATACTGAGTAGACTGTAGATAGAGTTCATCATAGAGTACACAAGGTTTTAAAATGACTATTTTTGTAATTATAACTGTTTCATTAGACGTGAGAATTGTAAATGCTTTTGTTTCTCATGCAATTTGAGTGCATTTGTATCCCGATTTTAACACTGATGCATCCAGGAATTGTGCAATTTTTTCGAGCAAGAAGGTCACTGCCCCCCAAGGCCGAAGGTCCCCGTACACCTATGGCAGTACCTCTCAATCTGCACAAGGATAGCCGAGCAAAGAGAACATGTGAAGGATCACAAACATTGCCTGCCATGTGAAAACATGGCAAGCACGTGTAATGAGCCAGAAAAAAGCCAATGGGAATTTTGCACCACAAGAGAATCACATAATTCAACTGCAGCTGTGGTCTGTAGTCTCGAGCCCTCTTTCTGGCCCAGTACACTAGCAGCAAATCACATGCCTGCTCCTTTCCACCCTGCAGGTAATTTTTCTCTGTTATTCGACTATCCCTAAGCGGAAAAAGAGACTGCTCGCAGCCTATTTCAAGCATATTTGAGGCCGGAGGGGGGCCTGGAGAAGAAATTTGTCTAATTAAGCAGAAAGTTAGTAGATTAGCAGTGTATCGCTCATTTTAAAATTACAGTAATGCAAAAATAGGATTTTGATTTAAGTGAACAAACATTCAGAATAACTTGTAAATACCACATGCCGACTTTCACTTTAACCTCTATGTCAAATATCTCAGTTGCCCTCAAAAACAAGCACCAAAGTCTATGAGAATTAATCACCCTGGCAGAATGCATGTAGGTAACATTGTGAAGGTTGTGAAC
Organism: Siderastrea radians; assembly: GCA_964017195.1. Classification (NCBI taxonomy): domain Eukaryota; kingdom Metazoa; phylum Cnidaria; class Anthozoa; order Scleractinia; family Rhizangiidae; genus Siderastrea; species Siderastrea radians. The sequence continues at coordinate 37,518,321 of OZ024889.1, read as the reverse complement.
TTGCCATCTGATAGGGTGCGGAAAAAAATCAAAAATTATGTGGGAATTTTCAGGAATATTATGCGGAAAAATATGTTGATTACGCGGAAAATACGCTGGATTATGCGGAAATTTAAACAATTTATAACATTGATAATTGTGTCTTTCCACTGTTTTTTCTGTTATCTAAACTGCTTAGTGAGGTTCCTTCTTCTTCTTCATCTCTTTAAATTTATTCTTACTATAAGCTTAAACCGCAAGATGATTCTTTGAGACGACGAACGAGCAAAGACAACGTGTTCGAGTTTCCTTATGCAAGGAGTAGTCAAACGCAGTTTCTTACTAGTTTCTTATCAATTACTGTTATTCGCTGAAATGTCAATGCTTTTCGTCCAATAGAAATCAGTGTAACAACAAAAATAGTACCCAGGCTCATCGCCAAAAGACGCATGGAACGCCTGGAGGTTAAAAATTGCTCGTGAACGAAGCAGCGTGTTTTCGTCAGTGTTTAGGAGGAAAACTGTTTGTGAGAATGAAAAGCAGCGGCTTTATCACCAATATTAGGCAAATTTTTTCTTTTTTATGCGGAAAATGCGGAAGATGCGGACGTTAAAGAATTATGCGGATCCGCACCACCGCATCCTGTCAGATGGCCTGTTGTGAAGGACAAGGGGCCTTAATAAATTATCATGCTTCAAAGAGTGGAGGTTTATTAGAGGGAGAGAGCCCTTCCGTATTTAAGAGGGAGATTTGATAGATTTTCAGTATTATAGCAATCACTAAACTCTGTTAATCATGGACAATGAAGAATCAAAAATCCCCATATTAGGAAAGGCATGTGTTGTCAAAATCTTCACTGTAGCAGTGTTCTACTTATCAGATGGTAACCGGTAGAATTTACCGCTTGTAGCACCATTTGTTACTGGCTGAAATCACATACTTAGGCCTGGTTTAGAAATGCTAACAGATTTGGTAATAGCAATAGTCTTATCTTCTTGACATTACTCCATGCGTTTCTACGTTCCTAAGATGTTAGGTCAGATCTTTTTCACGTTTCTCAGTATGTTAGTACATTCCTAAGGTATAAGTCATCTCCACACTTTCTGTATGTTAATACATTTAACAGTGTTAGTCTTGTAGATAATTCCACTCCAGTGTAGAAAACGTTTTTCAACAGAGCTGCTTTAGCGGTCTGGAAAACTAACCTGTTTCCCTGAAAACTGGGGAGAAGACTGTTATTGAGGGAGTCATGTATGTCTATCCCTCACCCTCACAGCCCCACCAAAAGACTTAACATTGATAGATGACATGCAGTTTCTATCATTTACACCATCCAGGTAAAATGCTTTGTTTCTCGTCCCCTTCTATCTCATGAAAGTGGCTTGGATAGTTGGGCAAAGAAATAACTAAATAACAAAGTAAAATATCCTATATAAGTGTGCAAGTCTTGATTACATCTTTTGCAGCATGACTGAAATGTTGCAAGCCTCCTTCGTGCACTTTTAAATTTGGGTTTGAAGCATGTCAGAAGTATACACATTCTATTTAACTTGAAAATAACCAAGTAGAAAGGTGCAGGCATTGAATAACATATCTTAATTTTGGAGGGGAGGGGTTGGTAGGGTGACTAGGAAGCTAATCTTCTTGGATGAGTGTCCACAGCACAGCTCATGATCACCATATGTTGGCAAGTGCACACTGTCTCTAGCTTTATTTTTTATTTCTTTTCTTCGATTTTTTTAAATTTTTTATTTGCTTCTCTATTTTTTTGGTCTCTTTATTTTATTGACACTTTCTCCATGATGTAATCATAGACATGCAATGACGTTTTCTGGAAAAGCGTGCACACATGCACATTTTTCTTGCATGTCTAACTAGTCGTCAACGCAAGAAGAAAAGAAATGTATGTTGTCCTAATCACACAAAAAGCGACTTGTCAAGATTGGCCCGTGAATCTTTCTTTCTCGACTGATACAATTTTTACCATAACATAATTATTTTTGTAACAAGTCACTCTTTTTACTAGATTACAAACAATTTCAGAAGTTCCACATATATATGTACTACTAGTAGAATCCTGATTTGAGTTAGCAAGAAGTTTGAGATTCTAGGGTTGGAGTTGTCGACATTCTACTTTATTAGTTTGAGTAAGCACGACCACATGTCAACCAGCATGTCCCATCACACTCATGACATGTCAAAAGGTTTTGGCATTCATGAGCTGTGAAAACCCGTACTTGCTGAATTTGTTAAGTAATCAGTGATTTTGTTACAATTTTCCATTAGTAAGTCCCTGGGAATCACCCCATGAAAAATAACAATTCCCTGGCCCAAAACCAATGAGTCCCATCTATCAAGCTTTGTGAGCTTTGTATGAGGTGCACTTTATTCCATATTTGGTATGAACTCATTCCCAGGGTCTTCTCAACATCAAAATACATAACCACTCGATCACAAACAAACATGGCGGCATTTGGAATAGATCAAATATAATAATGCAAGTAAAGGCTTGTATTTTTCCCTCAGAAATTACTTCAAGATATATTTTAGAGCCAACTAATATTTTCTTTTCAAGTGCGTTGTTAGAGATTCTAAATTACACAAATGGGACATTTGATCGACCGTGGCACGTTCATTTGTCTGTCCCTGAAGGACACACCATACGTTAGTAAGATTTTTATGCATCAGAGATGCAGGAGGAAGGGGTAACAAAATCACTGAGCAATCACAGGATTTTGTATCTATATTATTATCAGAACCTATTTCACCCATTCACTCCCAACCTTTTCCAGAAAAACCACCATTCTTAGGCAATGATATTGTAATTTGGCTCCTGCCTGCTCAAATCCCAGTCCAAACATCTATAATTTGCTCTACAACATGGAAACTAAACTTCTCTCCCATTTTCAAGGTTGTTTGGCAAATTTGATTTCGGGCATGCGCACAATTCAAAATTTTCACACTGCACCAGGTCGTCTTTCCAGGTTTTAGCGCTCAGTCCCGTTGCTTTTAGTTTTTGGTTCTCCAATTCGATTTTCTGTGTGACTCTATTTCAAGTCATGTCAAGTGAGGGCTTCTGTTTACATACCGGTAGTTTTGGCACTTTTTGTTAGAAGTGTGCTGAATACATGATGTCAAAAACTGTGATGATGTCACAAACTGAACATGGTCCCTTACGGGCGGTTTTGGGCAGCATGGGAGTCAATGCAGCGCTTTCAATAAGCACCGATGGCCGACGAAAAGCGTCGGCTATTTCGCTCAGAAAAGTCGGCTACTTTTTGCCCTGAATTAGAGTAATTAAAGGAAGACTGTTTCAAACCCTTGTTCATACAGTCGGTTACTCTACTCAAACCAGCTGCCTACTTCAAATTTTATCGAAACCCCTGCAATGGGTTTAAGCCACAAAAGTTTACACTCATCCCAAGTCCGCATGCGGACGGATTTTTATCTGTTTTGTGTGGGCACTTAAATCATACAGTGCTTACGATATAATCAGAAACTCAAAAGGACTCCTTATGAGTTTCTGATATAATTCAATGAACCTTCAGACTTCAAGCGTTCTAACACAGCAAGCTTGGCACTACCCTGCGAGCAGAGGCCCTTCGATCTTCCTAGATAAGAAGATCGAAGGGCCTACTTGTACACTTGCACACCTGAAGCCGAGAGCTGGAGTCTTGAGTGACGACCTCACATGGGATAGCAAGCAGCCTCCCGCCCCCGGCGATTGTTCCGGTTTCGTGCGATAACGGGTAACGATGCGCTTCGGTGGCATACAGCACAAGTTCGAAACGCACACAAGAAAACCTGGCGCAGGCTTAAAGGCGAATAAACCTTACAAGACACGGACTCAAAATCTAGAACCAGTACACTACACGAGCAAAGGGCACAACTGCTTAAAGCACAGTAACTTGTATCTTATGTAATCGTACAAAAAATAATAAAAAATAACAGTACGTACCTTGCTTCAGACGAATAGCAAATTATAAAAGTTCAATGCCGGGTCCATGCGTAAATATTTTCCTGTTGCACCACTAACTGCAAGAGTCGGCAAAGGACCGGCTCAATCCGGAATCTCTCCGAAAATATCCGAGTTTTAACGAACAGCAGCCCCACGTGCACGAGAGTTGTAATTTCCGGAAAAGCAGCGGAAAAACGCAATAAGCATGCGCAAACTTTCAGCGGACGCGCCAAGTTTGAAAAATGGCGGCAATTCGATTTTTTTTTTTTCAAAAAATTGATCATCCTCGGAGACCCAGGGGCAGCTAGTCGGGACGACGGGATTTTCATGGGGGAAAGTTTACAACAAGAGCGGGAGAGCCCCTGGGCACTTACTCTTACCGAACGAGTTCCAGAAGCGTTTGAAATCCTGCCTTCTGATTGGCCAGAAAAATATTTTTCTGGCCAATCAGCGAAGAGGAACAGCCGGGCGACTCTCATGTCTTCTTACATGAGGTTTTTTTCCTCATCGAACGCCGTAGTAGCGTGAACATTTTTGAGGAGAGCTTCAGAAAAAATAAATAATAAATAAACGAAGTCGAGGAAATCGCAAGCTATAACGTGGCCGCAAGAAAACAAACACTCACCGGGATTTTTCACGGCGGACTTATCGAAGGTATCGTAAATTGTTAGAGCTAGCGACTTCCCCTTTCTCCAGTGTTGCATGAGGCTAATAGCTACTCGAGTAAACAATGTTACTAATCATTTGTCCTTGTTCGTTGAACTACGTCTGAAACTTTCCACGGGAATCTCCGATGAACGGGCCACGCAACTATGTCGCTCGAGCGTGGGAACCACAGTTAACCAAAGCGTAATATGAGTGTTTGTATGGAGCTGAAATTCGATCGAAAATAATCGGCGGTTTTCCGCTGAAAATGCATTAAAATGGAAATATAGTTTGAAAAACATTACCTGCTATGTGTTTGCTGCGTTTTTATTGCTTTTTAGAGCTTCTGGAGGCCGATCTGGGCGATTTTCTGCTTAACGGTCGATGCGACGTCATGTCACGTACTAGAGAGAACTAGTTCTCTCTAGTACGTGACATGACACGCTCAACATAGTTGCGTGGCCCGTGCATCAGAGATGGAAAGTTTCAGACGAAGATCAACGAAGAAGGAGAAATAATTGGGTGTCTGTAAAACCCGGAACACCCCGGAACACCCCGGAACACCCCCGGAACACCCCGGAACATCCCCGGATCACCCCCGGAACAGCCCGGAACAGCCCGGAACAGCCCGGAACAACCCTGGAACACCCCTGGAACACCCCTGGAACACCCCTGGAACATCCCATAATACCCCGGAACATCCCATTATGCCCCGGAATACCCTCAATACAGCCAGGAACACTCTTGAACACCAAAAATAGTGGTCAGCCGTCAGACCGCTCACGCATAGACTGAACCGAGGACCTCCCAAGATTAACGAAGATTTCCGAATTTTTCCGAAGACCTTTAATTTGCGGATCAACTGAAGACAAAATGACAAAAATAAAACAAAAAATAACATTGGTGTCCTTTAGATCGACAAAGATTTGATTTTGAATATTTCAATTCAATTATTGAAGTTGTTGTAACTCATGCGAGATTTGCATTATAACTCTCGACAAACCGATGTGACGTCTATAAGTGAAATTCTGGGGGTGGGCATCCCGAATAATAATTCAATTCACCATATAACACGTCACGGTCGCGATAACTTACTCTTGGGCATTGCGTGACAGATTTTGCGCGCAAAACAAAACAGATTTTGCAGGCTGCTAAACGTCTATAGGATTTATTTTGTTTCCGTAAAGGCTGTTCCTTTTCAATTTATGTAGCTAGTACTACCGCATTTTCTCAATAAGTGCCCCACTGGCTGTTACTGTACGAACTGGGCAAAGAAACACCGCCGCTCCTTCTAAAGACCAATTAGAAAAATGTTTGAATAGTTTTGAGAAGTAAGTTGTAACTCAAAGTTTATCGCAACGTATAAAGTTGGCTTATTGAGGGAGCACACGAACTTTGCAAAGTTCAAGGAAATGTGATATGTACTCTCATCGTTGACATTTTCCTTTTTCGCTTACTGAATTTTTCCTCTTAAAGTCTAACTAGATCTTGTGAAAGGAAATAAAATACTTGTTCCTTTTCTCGCTATAAGAGTGTAAACTCGTTGGAACCTTTTGCTCCCGGGTTACGTTGTGACATCCTACATTACAGACATTATAAGCCCTCGGATACCTCTACAAAATTATAGTGAGTACTTTTTTGCAGGCGCACATTTCTCCTACTCATTTATCTTCCGAGCTACGCTCTTTTGTTAACCGAAAATATATGCAGGCCTAACTGCAAAAACGTTGTCGTTCAAATATGACAAGAGAAAGCTGCAAGATGGGAATTTATTAGACATGGAAAAACGTTCTCGGATTTTAACATTCCTGAAGCACTCATGCACTACGGTATGATACTTCAAATTAATATGAACTGAGCTTTTTTAAATGAGGTGTATATATTCACTGTATATTAGCGTAACGAACCGGCGGCCAAACATTTCCATGCACCTGTGGAAATTAAAACGATGACGATCGTGTGACCTCGGAATAATGACCTTATAGCATTGCGTGACACTGTATCATTTGACTTTGTTATGTCCTTGAGGTCACACCTGTTTTTTGAACGTGATAATGCAAACCTCGCACGAGAAAAAACATTGCAGAATTAACAGTTCAACTGTCACATTTTCATATCACTGAGAACCGTAAGTTATTGATATGAAGGTCACGCGCATGATATATTTTCCCATTAATTAATGGTTTTTTCGCTGTTCTTAAAAGCTTCGAAAATATTCCAATCATTCTTGAAATGCTCGGAAATCTCAGGGTGATCCGCAAAAGTCTTATGAAGAATTGGGAATCTTCAGAGGTCTTCGGCTTAGTCAATTCGTGAGCAGTCTGACCGCTGACCACTATTTTTGGTGTTCCGGGGGTGTTCCTTGCTGTTTCGAGGGTGTTCCGGGGTATTATGGGATGTTCCAGGGCTGTTCCGGGGTTGTTCCGGGCTGTTCCGGGGTGTTCCGGGGGTGTTCCGGGGTGTTCCGGGGGTGTTCCGGGGTGTTCCAGGGTGTTCCGGGGTGTTCCGGGTTTTACAGACACGCGAAATAATTAGTTACATTGGAGAAAGGGGAAGTCGCTAGCTCTAAAAATTTGCGATACCTTCGATAAGTCCGCCGTGAAAAATTTCTTGTGAGTGTTTTTCTTGAGGCCACGTTATAGTTTGCGATTTCCTCGACTTCGTTTATTTATTATTTATTTATTTTTTCTGAAGCTCTCCTCAAAAATGTTCCCGTTGAACGGGCCACGCTACTACGGCGTTCGATGAGGAAAACAACATGACAAGACATGAGAGTCGCGGGGCTGTTCCTCTTCGCTGATATTTTTCTGGCCAATCAGAGGGCGGGATTTCAAACGCTTCTGGAATTCATTCGGTAAGAGTAAGTGCCCAGGGGCTCTCCCGCTCTTGTTGTAAACTTTCACCCATGAAAATCCCGTCGTCCCGACTAGCTGCCCCTGGGTCTCCGAAGATGAAAGTTGATATGCTACCGCGGTTACGTGTGGATCTCAAATTCCAACACTCTTGTTTCTCTGTTCATTTTTGTAGCTCTTTGACTTCCTATTTATCTCCTTCTTTGTAATAAGTCAAGAAAAGAAAACACATGCCTTTGTCACAGAGACTTTTGTTCCTGGGCCATCGTAGCTTGATCAAAAATAAAACACAAACAGCGGTAATAAACATTATAAACTTACGCATTTTTATTTAACAAATAAAAAAGCCAAAACCGTGCTTTGTTCTGTGATAAGGCACCAAGGAAGTGACGAGAGCACGAAAGAAGTTTAGGGTGAACGCTAGCCGCAGGCGAGTGCTTCTCCCCACTTCTTGAGTGTTCTCGTCACTTCCTTGAGTGCTTTATCACAGAACAAAGCACGGGTTTGGCTTTTTTATTTGTTTTATAATAAAGCTTTGCTCACATTTGTAAAGAAACTGGCTTTTAATTGCAAGAAATAAAGTTTTTTTCACAGCTTGCAGGCGCGCGCAAGAAAGGATTTCAGCTTGCCAGCGCGCGCAGAATGGCGTCACGGGCTACTCCGTGCATCTGTACTCTGATAAGGCACGCTGTTTCAACCAATCAGAGCGCGCGTTATATCGAAACTTTATTACAAATAAACTTGACGTTTCGGTTTCGTATGCTAGTCAACATACATTTTCAAAAGTGACCGTTACAACTTTGACAAACCTTTTTGCCCCCGCAGGGTTTTGGCCTCCGAGGAGGCATCATAGAACCCCCCGCGTGTATATATATAAGGGATTAAAAAATAGAAAATATATGAAGAAATATACAAGAAATGTATGGTAGTATGCGAGGCGATCCCGATTTGAAGAAACTAGGCGCGCACGGTGGTCTCGGTTAATTTTGCGGCAAATCGCAGTTTCTTGATCAGCAATTATACTCTAATCCAATGGAAACGATTATAAAACATTTTGTAACTAATCTTAATAAACACACCACACAGCATCAGGGGCGGGCATCTCGTTTATTGATGTTACGTGTCCATACAGCGAGCGATACAGCAACTGATTTATATCTAAGGAATCTCAGCTAAGTACATACAAATCCTTATAAATGAAAATAACATAAAGTTGACAGAGAGATGCCTTCGAATGGTTCTTGAATAAATTACAAACTCTTAAATAGCCCTATTAGTCCCCGAGGACTAATCACGCCTTACAGTCAGCTAAAATACTTGTATATTTAACACAATACAACTCTGCACATACTCTTGTGTAATCAGCAAACCGTTACAAAATATATAAGTTTTTCGAGGCTGACAAGTTTTCAAACTGTGACATAAATTCGAACAGAATTATTCTCAGCCTTACGGTTTAATTAAAGCTTTCCTTTCGACCGAAGTCAGAATAGTTTGTTGTAGACGCGGCTGTTATTCAGTAAACATGTTAATTGAAGCGAGGCCGACAAGGCTCGGTTACATTTGAATTTAGCGCATGCTCAACAGGGAAAGTCGAGGCGGCTGGCAGAGGTCCCTTCCTCTTCCCGACTTATCTAGGAAGACCGAAGGTCCTCTGCTCGCAGGGTACCCACCATGCTATTAAAATACAAATATATTGTTGTTATACAGAACATTGAAACAGAATATTGCATGGTTTCAATAGATTTACATTGTCTGATTTATAGATAAATAGATTGTCCATCTTCATAGATTGTCCAAGCTTATTAATTGTTAATTTTTTAAATATTGCAAGCTTGTTGGTTATTGTTAATGGTTTTTTTTTTGCAATTTATCAACTGAATTTTTAAAAAATAGATTTCTCCTAAAGCAAACCAACATGCCATTATAATACAATGTGTTGTTATTATACAGAAGGTCGAATAGAATATTGTATAATTGTCAAAGATTTGAAAACGTTGTCTGATTTAAAGATCAATAGATTGTCTAATTTACATAGTTGCTAACTTCACTGAAATAAACAACAAATCAAATTTGAAGCAGTCATGTGTTCAGTATTTATTTAAAACAGAAATATTCACAAAGATTGATAAAAAACGGGGGCAGCTATAGTGCAAACTATTCCTAGTATACAACAGTGATAAGGGATCTGGAACCAAGATTAAGAAGACATTCTACCGGAAGAAGACATTCACTGGCCTTTACACCAAATGGGATTCGTTTACTCCGCGCAAGTACAAAAACAATCTCATACGCACTCTCATTTATCGTTGCTACCGAATTTGCTCCTCTGCTTCCTTGCTGCAATCTGCTCTTGGCGATCTTATCCCCAAGGGATAATCACCTACAACATTAACGATGTTCTAAACAGGAACAGAAACAAGCCAAGGAGCCCTGTCTCCACGGTTCCTAAGAAAGATATCACTATTCTGTTACCTTACTTAGGTCTGCAGAGCAACAAAATCTCTCAACGCCTCAAATCATGTGTATACAATTTCTGTTCTTTTGTCAACCTCAAGATAATTTTTCAAAATAATTGCCGCATCAAATCTTTCTTTCCATACAAGGACCGCTTGAATCGTTCTCAAAAATCTAAAGTAATTTACAAAGCCAGTTGCTGGGACTGCAATGATTTCTACATCGGTAAAACAAAACGACGACTTCATGATAGAAAAACTGAACACTTCAAGGCCTTCGTTAAAAATGACCACACGTCTGCCATTGCAGACCATGTCAAAACCACTGGACACAACATCAAGTGGGATCATCTTGACATTTTAGCATCGGGCAAAACTGATTACCACTGCAAAATCAAAGAAAGATCCAAGAACTGAAGCCACCTTTTAATGTCAACGTCAGCAGTGAGAAGCTGATACTTTATTAATTAGCGGTAGCTTTTTTATAGATTCACTGTTAAGATTGTTTTCTTAATCTTGGTTCCAGACCCCTTATCACATACCTTTGTTCTTTACAGAAGACAGTAGAGCATAGCCGTGGTAGAACTACTATAAGGATCCCGTAGGATCTTACCCAGGGGCAGGATTCACAAAGTTGTCTTAAGTCAAGTTGTTTCCTAAGTATTGTTACTTAGCAACAGGCTTTTTTGTTTTTCGACAATACATAGCACACATCTCTTCTTAGAAGGATTCGCCGGTGAATCCAGCCCCAAGATCCTAAATAACAGTAATCCTAATCAATTTTGATAGGATCCTACAGAGGATCCTTTCAAATCTTTTACGATCCTGCACAAGGATACGTGATAATCTTTGCAAGGACCTTAAGAATCCTTGAGGACTGAAGGAGGAACTTTAGGCAAAATAAGCTTAAGTAAAGGTCGTTTCCGCAGTCATTTCTCGGTGTTTTCTAAAAAGGGATATTTGTGTACGCTAACCAGGCGCGTTCCTGGTCATTTTTTACCTGTAAGCCAGGATGCACGAGTTAAAAAAAATATATTTAATATAGCATAATACAGGGACATCAATTGATACAAGCTTTATGACCGGCAATTCTGGTACTTCCAGTAGGGGAAGCAATCTAGTCTACCGACTTCAACTTGGACCGAGACAACATAAGGAATCTCTAATGTTATTATTAAGTTGTTTTTTTTAACCCTACAGGCGAAATATGACTCCTATAGGCACTTAATAGGAGCTTACCCCCCTCTGGCTTTAAAACTAGTAGGATTATTTCAGTATGACTAACAAATAGTGCGGAGCATTAGTCAAAACAGAACCAACAGTTTCATCTAGAATCTAAATCAAGAATATCACGATGATGTAACATCATCGCGCTTTAGTAATTATACACCCGTTTGAAAAAAAAACGTCGGGTGAAAAGTACAAACCATGGACAATACGACACGATGAAACTCTGGGAAGATGGCAGGGGCAAGTTTGTCACTGGGTTTCGTTTCTTGATATTCAAAATATTTTCTTTCTAAGATAATTAAAAGAGTAAATTTGTACGTGTCTAAGAATAGAGGCAAGTTTCCACGCCTCCCAGAACTCCTTTGGGTGTATACGGAAAGACATCGCGTTATTGTCATTATTGAGGCTGACTACGAATGCCACATTTAACAATACTTTCAGTCCGCACGCCAGCTTTACACACTTGAACGAATTGCTATGGTTTAGTGCTGTCGCATGAAATAGTTACGAGATGGAAATTTCAAAGTGAAACGTGTATAAACGAGATAATAGTACACTAACTCGATAAAATGCAAGGTCAATGCCAACCTTACGTTTTAGTCCAAAGTTCGAAACGCCAATCGACGCGGCTTCTTGGCACAAAACTCCTGGAGCCCCCAAATTAAACATTGCACATATTGTTACGCAGGATTTTAGTCATATTCTGCACGTAAGTTTCTGTGGGTGTTTTTGCTGTTAACACCTTACTGGAACGTGATTTGTACTGTAAACCATAGATATAGAACTAGTTCTCTTTCGTTATCTTCTTAAACTCCCTGATGAATTCTGTGTGATCAGACGAAACCGGTCGGAGAAAGATTGCCAAGATACGTTGCTGTGTGATGCTCACTTGTTGTCATTTGAAAAAAAATTTAAAAAATCACAGAATTCTGAGCCTAACAATAAGTGTGAGGAATTACGACAGCTACCACGAATTTTCAATCCCTAGCTTTTTGTTGACTTTGGGACGGACTTCACTTGACATTCTTGACAAAACCTGTTAGAAGTTTTCATAGTGCGATGACCCGCGGGCCTATATAGATTTTTGCGAAATTTCAATTAAAAAGTTGTAAGCCAGCGCTTACCTGGCTTATAGCAGGTAAGCACCTGCTAACAGAGGTCGAGCTGTTCTGATTTTGGCAGAAAACATTACTCGTATTGCGTATCGTGAATTTCTGAGCTCCCAGTGTCGGCTTTTCGAAACCCCATTTCGCACTCCAAACGACAAACACAAACCCTGAAGGTTTTGTTGACAATTTGATGACTTCTTTTGCTTTGATGTAATATAAAAAGATTGTAAAGTTAGATTCGGCTAAAATATTTTAAAAAAAACGGCATTCCTCTAACCATGATCGGAAATGTTTTATCACACATCGCCGACTCGAAAACAGTGTCTGTGGTTTTATAAACGTAGCTACACCCTTCCAGTCTGATGTGTCAAATGTATCATCTTAGCTAACGTCGCATTAATTTCAAATACCATGCCAAAGTCGGGTCCATACTGAATGAAAAGAACATCACACGTTAGCTCAAAGAGATTAATTTTATGTTTTCTTGGGAACATCAATATCTTACTCGTTCTCTGGAAAGAACAATATCTCTTGCATCAGTGACATACTGTTCTTTCCACTCAAACATAAAATTCATATGTTCTCGCCACCGTGTAATATCCTCTCATGTAATACCATGTAATCTCACGTAATCTCTTTGTTTGGTCTATTGGTACGTTTTAAAATGCGTTTCTAAACACGGCAAGACAATAAATGCGAAGACTTACATAACTAAAACACTTTTAGCTGTATACATCACGAGCCAGAGAGAACCGGAAGTTTAAAAATTCGCCAGGTCTGGCTGCTATGGAGTGACGTCATGGTATTCGGCTTGCGGGGGCTCTTTTGACAATTCTAAAGAGGTTAGATTTCATAATAATTTTGACCAGGGCGGGAAAATTCGATTACTCAATCCTTTACTCCTTTCCTTCTGCAAATGGCTGCTTTCGATAATTGGCGGGTTGGAATTTCCACAAGCGCTTCATCCAGCTGCTAAATTAGATCTGTGAAATGTGGCGTTTCAGTGTAGCCCGTTCACTGACAAGTTTTTTTGAACGAAGTGGCCACAAGTATCAGCTCCCAGACGTGGTGGGCTTTCTGGTCTTTCTGATCGGAGAGTTAACAAAGAAGAGTTGTTTCTTATTCGGTGTCGTTTCAGCCATTCCGCGTTGCAAATCTAAAGCAAGCAAACGTGATGACGGCGAAGATTACCTACAAATAACGCGGCACGGACTAAAGATCAATACAGCAAAACGTCTTCAGGTATGCAGCGAATCGACCGTAACATGTAGCTGGTAGTCTAGCGAAATAACTGCACACCGAGGTAAGTTATTCCTACGTTCGTTTTCTTTAGATAAGATAAAAGCTCCGTCCGTTCGCTAGAAGTCTCTCCTTTCAGGGATAATAGAGCGAAAACAACACACCGGCAGCGAGCGCGAAAATCGCCTGCCACGTGAAAACGTGGCTCACGTGTGATGAACAGCTGGTGTACGCGAGCGGCACGCTTTTGTTTATTTTTTAAGGAAGGAAACTCTTTCACAAATGTGGTGGTCAAAGGGGTCCTTAACAGAATAAATAAACTAAACATTTATGAACACTTAGGTAAGAAAATAAAGTGAGTAAACAAGAAGCCCTATTATATTGTACACCAAAAATATAAATATAATTGAGTTTCCACGCGTATTTGATTATCTTTTCTGGTGCACCCAGGTTGGAGTCCTGGCTTCACCGTATCCCTGAGCGCTTTTGGGATATGCAACATAATAAACATTTTGCGACACAAAATTTTAGGCAAACGTTGTAATATTTTATCTGGTTCAGCCAGGTTGGAGTCCTGGCATCAGGAGTCCATACGCAATACGAGTAATGTTTTCTGATTTTGGCAGAAAACATTACTCGTTTTGCGTATCCCGAATTTCTGAGCTCCCAGTGTCGGCTTTTCGAAACCCCATTTCGCACTCCAAACGACAAACACAAACCCTGAAGGTTTTGTTGACAATTTGATGACTTCTTTTGCTTTGATGTAATATAAAAAGATTGTAAAGTTAGATTCGGCTAAAATATTTAAAAAAACGGCATTCCTCTAACCATGATCGGAAATGTTTTATCACACATCGCCGACTCGAAAACAGTGTCTGTGATTTTATAAACGTAGCTACACCCTTCCAGTCTGATGTTTCAAATGTACCATCTTAGCTAACGTCGCATTAATTTCAAATACCATGCCAAAGTCGGGTCCATACTGAATGAAAAGAACATCACACGTTAGCTTAAAGAGATTAATTTTATGTTTTCTTGGGAACATCAATATCTTACTCGTTCTCTGGAAAGAACAATATCTCTTGCATCAGTGACATAATGTTCTTTCCACTCAAACATAAAATTCATATGTTCTCGCCACCGTGTAATATCCTCTCATGTAATACCACGTAATCTCATGTAATCTCTTTGTTTGGTCTATTGGTACGTTTTAAAATGCGTTTCTAAACACGGCAAGACAATAAATGCGAAGACTTACATAACTAAAACACTTTTAGCTGTATACATCACGAGCCAGAGAGAACCAGAAGTTTAAAAATTCGCCAGGTCTGGCTGCTATGGAGTGACGTCATGGTATTCGGCTTGCGGGGGCTCTTTTGACAACTCTAAAGAGGTTAGATTTCATAATAATTTTGAACAGGACGGGAAAATTCGATTACTCAATCCTTTACTCCTTTCCTTCTGCAAATGGCTGCTTTCGATAATTGGCGGGTTGGAATTTCCACAAGCGCTTCATCCAGCTGCTAAATTAGATCTGTGAAATGTGGCGTTTCAGTGTAGCCCGTTCACTGACAAGTTTTTTTGAACGAAGTGGCCACAAGTATCAGCTCGCAGACGTGGTGGGCTTTCTAGTCTTTCTGATCAGAGAGTTAACAAAGAAGAGTTGTTTCTTATTCGGTGTCGTTTCCGCCATTCTGCGTTGCAAATCTAAAGCAAGCAAACGTGATGACGGCGAAGATTACCTACAAACAACGCGGCACGGACTAAAGATCAATACAGCAAAACGTCTTCAGGTATGCAGCGAATCGACCGTAACATGTAGCTGGTAGTCTAGCGAAATAACTGCACACCGAGGTAAGTTATTCCTTCGTTCGTTTTCTTTAGATAAGATAAAAGCTCCGTCCGTTCGCTGGAAGTCTCTCCTTTCAGGGATAATAGAGCGAAAACAACACACCGGCAGCGAGCGCGAAAATCGCCTGCCACGTGAAAACGTGGCTCACGTGTGATGAACAGCTGGTGTACGCGAGCGGCACGTTTTTGTTTATTTTTTAAGGAAGGAAACTCTTTCACAAATGTGGTGGTCAAAGGGGTCCTTAACAGAATAAATAAACTAAACATTTTTGAACACTTAGGTAAGAAAATAAAGTGAGTAAACAAGAAGCCCTATTATATTGTACACCAAAAATATAAATATAATTGAGTTTCCACGCGTATTTGATTATCTTTTCTGGTGCACCCAGGTTGGAGTCCTGGCTTCACCGTATCCCTAAGCGCTTTTGGGATATGCAACAAAATAAACATTTTGCACAAAATTTTAGGCAAACGTTGTAATATTTTATATGGTTCAGCCAGGTTGGAGTCCTGGCATCATTGTATGACTGAGAGCTTCTGGGCTATGCAACATAATAAACATTTTGCGACACAAAATTTGAGGCAAACGTTGTAATATCTTATCTGGTTCAGCCAGGTTGGAGTTATGGCATCACTGTATGCCTGAGAGTTTCTGGGATATGCAACATAATAAACATTTTGCGACACAAAATTTCAGGCAAACGTTCTAATATCTTATCTGGTTCACCCAGGTTGGAGTCCTGGCATCACTGTATGCTCAGGCACTTCTAGGATTTGCAGCATTCAGTCAAAATTTTAGGCAAATGCTGTATATCTTTCTGTTCCAGCCAGGTTGGACTCCTGGCATCATTATATGCCTGAGCGCTTCTGGGATATGCAACATAATAAAGATTTGGCGACACAAAATTTTAGGCAAACGTTTTAATATCTTATCTGGTTTAGCCAGGTTGGAGTCCTGGCATCATTGTATGCCTGAGCGCTTCTGAGATCTACAACATAGTAAACATTTTGCGACACAAAATCTTAGGCAAACGTTGTAATATCGAGTGTAGTATCCGGATTCTACACCAGTGTAGTTCTGGACTCCATGATCCACTGGATTCCGGATTCCGGATTCTGTAACATGGGGCGATTCAACGATTTGCAGGACCATGCTCTCGTGGACTATTTACAGGCTAGTGTAATGCTTGAATATAATAAGCGATGATAAGATCATTAGGCTCATCCTTAGTTTGACTTTTTGACGAATCTTAATTGATGTTATAGGTAAAAAAAAAAGATGAGCATTTTGCTGATTCTGAAGAATAACTGCAGATGATTTGTAAGACATGTAACGACACATTGTTGGAACATTTTTTTAAAAAACTAACCTGCAGTCACTAGATAAGGGTTTGTTTCTTGTTTTGTCTTTATTCGTCCTGTTCTGTCTTTATTTTGCTTAAAAACCAAGTGCCCGGAGTGCATAATTTTGATGGTAGGAAACATAATTTAGAGAACCTAGCATAATTTCGGCAAAAATTCTGAGCACTGCTAGAAGCATAATATGCCACTAAAACGAGCACAATCGACAAACCCTTGCGCTTACCGCGGTAAGTAGCGATAATTTATCCACAGAAAAGGCAAGCTGTAGTTGTATCCTCCATGTAGTCCGATTTTGTTGCCATATCTTAAAGTAAAAAGCTGTTTAAATCACTAATTTCCCCGCTGCAAGCCCAACAAATTTGCAAGCGACAGAGCGATGTTAAACTCTAGGCAAGCTATTAAGCTGGAAAGCAACGAAACCACTAGTACGAGCAAGTTGTCCGCCATATTGGATCTCTCTCTTCAAAGGAGACTGTATTTCAGTTCACGTGATGTGAATGACATCAGCGTTTTCAAAAGCCTCCGTTTTCACCTTCCACGCTGAAAGCGATGCGTATTGGAAACGATGCGTTTTCAAATGTCTCCACTTTGGAGAGTGCTTCCAAATGTTTGCGATTTCGATGAAAATGATAGCGTTTTCGGATCGTTTTAGCGTGGACACAAGGACAAACGTATCGAAATGTATGCGTTTTCAAACGAAAACGCATCAGTGTGGACGGAGCCTCAGTTGAAAAATAACAATAACTATGAAGGCGCCGGATACACGGTGCAACATTGCGCGCAACATTACAAAGTTGCACCGTGTATCCACCCCTGAAATTGTTGCGCGCAACGTTGCGTGCAACTGTTGCAGGAGTAGAATCCGCTCTTACTTCTGCAACACCACGCGCAACGGTTTCACCTTGTGTCCATCTGCAACATTGCGTGCAACTTCGTGACGCAATGTTGCGCGCAACGATGTATCGTTTGTCCGCTCCTTAATAAAGTTTCGATATAACGCGCGCTCTGACTGGTTGAAACTTAACAAATTTCCACCAGTTTTCCGTGGTCTGGACTGGCCTGTTATTTCTCACGATTTTCGTCATCTAGCCGTCAAAGTGTTGTGGACTCCCGAGGGAGTCCGCAACTTATTTTCACGGCTTGATGACGAAAATCGTGGGAAATAAGAGGCCAGGCCATACCACGGAAAACTGGAGGAAATTTGTTTTTTACCATAGGAAAAATAGAAATTAAGCATTTAGCGTTTTTACAATTATTTATAATTTCTTTCATCGTCGCGTCGATCATTAAAATTTTACTGAATGATAGGTTTCCGATCCTTCCACTCCGAAATATCAAGACAATACAAAAAATAAAACTCAGTAAAACGGGACAGAAGCATTTAATAAGAACTGTCACACATTCATTGCCAGCCAGTCAGTACGAAAATCAAGAAGCAATATAAATCTAAACAAGTACTGAACAAACTCCCAAGAAGGAAGGAACGGCGACATTTTTTTCGGCTAAACCACGCAAAACTGACACTGGTCTACCTGCACTCGTTGTAGCTCTGTGTTCCAAAAGCTCCAAACGTTCAGATACAAATCGGATGTCATGTAAAAGGCTAGAATAGAATTGCTTTTCCAGTTGGTTAAGTGTTGTTTTTACCATTCTGTCCGCAACCTCTAAACTAAGAACAACTGCGTTTTGTGCTTTACGTTTAACAAGCTATGATGGTGAATTCTGACGTTCCTCACAACAGTAATCTTGTTTCTGAGCTGCCTAGAAATTACCTGTTCAAGTTCAAATTCTGTCTTCAGTTCGATCAAACAGGCACATGATGGCACCGTTGTGCAAACTTGTTCGGTTCAACTCCAGCAGCTAGTATGGTGAAAATTGTACAGCCTCAATCTGCTTTGAACGATAATTACAGCAATGTTTCAAGAAAGATCAAACACGTACAACCTTTCAGAGCCAATAATTAGAAGAAGTTTTCCGAAAAACTTGTGCCACTTCGTTCACTTCGGAGCAGTTTCATTGATTCACTCAGCTTTGGAAATAAACGCTGCAACACTTCACAAGGTTTTGGCGCCTTTTTCATTCAGCCATATGACCGATTCTTGTTCCCCTGTCATCTCTTTTCTCATTTTTTCTTTCTTTCATTCATTCTTTCTTTCATAATTTTATAGCAATTGCGTAATAGTGGTTGAGTTTTCATTAAAATTAACAATTTTACTACAGAAAAACGTTTTCTTTACGTTGTGAGAGGCTATAATAAATCGATCACAATCATTCGCGACAAGCATTCATGACGCGAGCTGTGGTAAGGACTCTCGTCTCCCAGGCGGCTCTCGACCAATCAGAGAACGAGAAACTGATAAGATGAGGTAAAAAGCGTGCTTTATCAGAGTACAGATGCACGGAGTAACCCGTGACGCCACTCTACGCGCGCTGGGAAGCTGAAAACCTTTCTTGCGCGAGCTTGCAAGCTATGAATAAAACCTGTTTTCTTGCAAATTAAAGTCAATTTCTTTACAAATGTGAGTAAAGCTATATTATAAAACAAGAAAAGCCCCAGGGGCATTAGACCCCGCCGTTGTTTCCCCCCCTCCGGGGGTGTAAAATATGTTAGGGTCACTCATGATAAAAGCCCTTGCCTGTGTAGCGAAAGACACGACGAGTATTTGTTTGGCCGAGCGAAAACCGGAGGTCTGGGGCAAGTGACCACCAAAAAAAAAAAACCACGGAAAAAAAATGGGTATTACTAGACCCCGTCCTGACGGCGGGGTAACAAATAAAAAAGCCAAAACAGTGCTTTGTTCTGTGATAAAGCATGCAAGGAAGTGACGAGAGCACTCAAGAAGTAGGGAGAAGCACTCGCCTGCGGCTCGTGTTCCGTGACCCCACACTTCTTTCGTGCTCTCGTCACCTCCTTGCGTTCTTTATCCCAGAACAAAGCACGGTTTTGGCTTTATTATTTGTCAAACAAAAGCTACGGTTTCTACAACGGTTACATTGGAACGCACTTCACTAATCTTTGATTACTACTAGTTGATTATTTTTGGATAAACACGAATGGTATATGCAAAGTCGTCTCACATTTGACTTCACATTTGGTGCGCGTCAAAGGTAAAGTAAAAGTTCTTGTTCATTTATTTGATCTCACATTTGGTAACCATCAAAGGTGTGTGTAAAGCCGTTTCACATTTGGTTTAAGAACCTGTGAAATGCACGGATGACTTACAGCAAGGAGCCCAAAAGTGTGACCACTTTTTATTAATTCGCATTTTTTGGTGCAGATTATCCAATCAGAAGCCGAGGATAGCTTCAAGAAAATTAACTCAAACCGCAAAGCGATCTTGCGGGGAAGACGAATTTGGTTTTTCATGGATACCCGTTTTTGAGGCTTTTACTTGTCAACTTTGGAGTTTTTCGCCTTGAAATCCTACGCTAGACAAATTTCGTAACTCCGAAATGCGAGACATTGACCGCGAAGCAGGGAAATTGATACATCCACCCAACAGCTGTGTTTTTTGTTTGGGTATTCTCAGTCGATCGACCTGGCCGGGCAACCCTAGCTAGTATAAAGTCCTGGATGCAAGTCCTAAATTTCTATTTCTAATGCATTTTTGCTTACTTTCGCTCGTAAATATCACGAAGTTACTGTGTATGTTTTTTACTGTCGGCATTTTGGGTTGACGTCTTTCCGTTAGTTAAATAGCGCGTCGAAATATAAACAATGATTCAAACTTTATCGGAAAGGCTGGTATTACCGCTGAGCGACTAGTTTTATCGCTTGATTTCCGGGCTTTACCTCGGTGTAAGAACCTGTGAAACTCACGGATGACGTAAAACAAAGGAAACAAGACATTTTAAACAATACCGTACAGCAAAACAAAAGCTAACAAACAAAGAAAATCTTGTCCGGTTCTTACACCGAGGTAAACCCGATTTCCGACAAAATAACTGTCCACTGAATAAACTATAACCTTCGCTCTTATGAAAACCCAGGATTGTCATAATTCAATCATCTGATGCAGTTTGGCTGCTGAGTTTCACGATGTCGTGATGTAAATCACGGCCATGCAGGGTCACGACGATGTAAACAGCGGAGAAGTCAGTCAAACGGCGAATTTGTTGCGCAGACAAAACTATTCATCTCAGGACGAGCTAAAAAGAATGCCACTGGAGGACCCAAGAATATGAGGTTATAAGTTTGTAATTTCTGGAGGGCTAATAAAGTTTCCGATACTTGCATTGTAACTCACAGCATTATTTTGATCTTGACATACGAACATTTTGCACACTATATAAATAAAGTTGTTGCGTGATCTGTTATTGCTAGCACGATTTATTTGCATCGCATGCAGTTACCAGCGTTGAACTATGTGCTGAGCTGTTTCGACGTAGTCTATCATAGGAGAATTTTTATGGTAAAGTTGCAGGCATACTGCAGAAAGATCCTAACATGCAGCAACAGCTAAGTGAATTGACGACTTTTATCAACGCGCAAAACTCCGTCGCCATCGCGAGATAGGCTAATGCGCCGATCAATTCGAAAGTTCAACATCCCCCCCGGGCAACCCCCCCGGGCATTTGAACTTTTGAAGATTGGCTTGTTCAAATTCCCTTCCCTCGGGGCAAAAGAGCCGTTCAAATGCCCCACCAATTAGTACTGAACTACCTCTCCTCAAAGACAAATTTCGTCTTCAATCAAACACTTTACACGCCTTTCAGAGAGAGATATGCCGTAATGACACCTTCAAATTTCTTTTAAGACCCTATTGAAAGAGTAATTTACCAACAAAGGCGAAATTCTATCTTGTAAATCCATCAAACCCTGCAAGAACCGAAAAAACTCACGAGCGTTTTACGTCAGAACAAGAGATAAATCCGGTTCAAATTCCCCACCCTTTCAACGCAACGTTCAAATTCCCTCCTGCCCGGGCACGATGCACAGTCAAATGCCCAGGGTGTGCCCGGGGGGGGGGGATGTTGAAGTTTCGAATTGATCGGCGCATAACCTCAGGAAAGTTACTAGGCTGCTGTGCAAGTATAATATTTGTCAAGAATATAAATATTTTCTAGTCAGTTTTGGCGTTGAAATTAGACGCTAAAATAACTTCTCCGAAATGCGAAATTCTACGGTATCTAATCGAAATAAATGCACTTGCCAGTCGAGCGGCAGTTCCTTGAGTGACTTTTGCGCTTCTTTGTTTACATCGTGAAACTCGACAAGTGAACTGTTGCATCAGATGCCTCGTTAAATTATGACCACACTGGGTTTTCACAGGGACAATTATTTCTCAGAAATCAAGCGATAAAAACTGTTCGCTGAGATGTACAGCAGCCTTTCCGAAAAAGTTTGAACCACTGTTTATATTTCGACGCGCTATAACAAGTCAACCGCTACATCTTCGCTAACTGAAAGACGTGAAGCCAGAACGCTGACAGTAACCTCGTGGTATTTACAAGTAAAAGTAAGCAAAAATGCATTTATGCTGGCGGTAGAAATTACTTACACTTCGAGCTTTTAGCCTTTATACAGTGAGCTACACTTGCTCGGCGGCCCGTTCGACTGAGAACAGTTACAATTTTACCGCCAAAAAAACACGTTATCGATTTCTCCGATTTTCGCAGTTCAATTTGCAAAACTTGTCTGCTGAAAGTTTTCAAAGCCAAAAACTCCAAAGTTGACGAGTAAAAGCCTAAAAAAAAGGCATCCCTCCACCAAAGAGCAACTTCACCTTCGCCGCAAGATCTCTTTGTGGTTTGAGTTAATTTTCTTGAAGCTATTCTCGGCTTCTGATTGGAAAATCTGCACGAAAGAATGCAATAAATTAAAAGTGGTCACACTTTTGGGCTCCTTGCTGTAAAACAAAAGAAACCGTTTCCTTTGTTTTACGTCATCCATGCATTCGGCAAACTATTTGAAACAACAGTGTACAGCAACGCTACATAATAGTTTACAAACAAATAAAAGTTCGCTAAAAGCTAGACGCTCCCCCTTCTTCAGTGGTTTGAAAGCAACTCAACTGTTTCAGAGCATATTTTAACAAAACTTTTATGTTCATACGATTTATAGCGCTCCATCGATTCTTCTAAATTTGATAAAGTACTGCCGCTTTTATCACACGACCCCCGCGCGGCTTGGACGTTGTAGCATTATTATTCACTTTAATTGTTCTGAGGCTGTTATGACTTTGTAGGATGATAATTTTTGCGTGACGCTGGCCTCGAAGACAACTTAACAAAAAATTTCAGTTTGAAGCGCGTCAAATGTGTATGTAGTTTTCCGCTTTTATCACGCGACTCCACAGGCCGTTGGTTGGACCTTATGGTATTATTAATCAGTGTTATTGCTTTAATTGAGTCTTTTGTGACTTTGCAGGTTTACGATTTTTGCGTGTTGCCACCCTCTACGACAAAGTAAGAACAAATTCCAATTTCCAAAATACGAAGTCTGCGTCTTGAAGGTTTATGAACTAAACGAACATAAAGTATCCAACATTCGACAGCCACCTTGCCTGAATCATCAATGGGCTTCAACTTGTTTACATAAATTTCTGCTACTACCGCCATCTTCAATTCAAGAAATGGAACAAGGTATACGAAGCATACCTACAAACGACGGCTTCTCACATCCTGAGCCATATCTTGGCCAATTTCTTATTTCACCACACTGTTACAACTTCTGCGTTGACTGTCAACAGCAAGGGCTGAAAGACAAGTACTTTTGCAGACGCTCAACAATTTGACTGACAAACGTTCAAGTCACGGGGAACCTGATCAAGGTATAGTAACCATGCTGTGTTTTTTTTGAAGCTATACTAAAATCATGTCTCTTTCACGCCTTTAAAAAAAATCGTATCTCCCCAATTGTTCTGGAACTATAGACATACAGATCGCAATTGTCTGACTCGATTAATTCGAGCTTCTTGTTTTAACAGTCGATCACTGCACATGAAAAGCTAGAGGCGAAATTAACACCGCTGTTCAACCTCGGCTAAGACACTTGGAGCAAACTTCGTTGCGTTGCAGCGAAGCTTGAACATTTTGGAACTACAGTAGATAAGAATAAACTGAGTATACATCTGTTTATACACAAACTGTAAAATTAAATCGTAAAATTAAGAAGAAATGCTAAAATTGTTAAGAGAGAAATTGAGTGGAATTTTGACCTTTCCTTCATCGTTTCCGAACTCGTTCATAGCTTGTTTACCAGAATTTCTTTCAGCTTACAGAGAGTGCTCATTAATAAATAATGTTGTTTATGCAAGACCATTTCCTTTAAAGAAATGATCTTGCCAGAAGCCTACGGCATTGATACCATTTTGAACCAGTTTATATAATACGTACTTATATCACTAAGAACGCATCTTCTAACTTCCTCGTTCCTACTCATGAATTAAAGCTTTATATCTTGGACGTTTAAAAGCCGATTCAGTCGAAACTTAGCAGTAGCTTGGAGAATGGTGGAAATGCAACAACATTAATTTTTATTTGATAAATCGTGCTTTTCTTCTCGAGAAGAACACAGCGCTTCTTGATTTTTTTAAAATGCTCTTAATTTGATCTTTTGTGTCCACTACAGAAGCCGATTTTGTAATTTCAAGTTCCACTGAAAGTTATACGCTTTTACATGAGTAAAGTTGTCCTTGTTAAAAATTTGCATCCTTTCGATGGAAATTAAACCCTAGCATCCATAGTGCGTGTAATTTGGATTACAAACTACCGTTTTGAAGCCAGCTGATGGACTTCCATCACAAATGGCAACGAGAATTAAGTTCAACTGTGGGCGAAATTTTTAAAATGGATTTTTTTTTCTTTAAAACGCAGTCTGGCTAAATTCACGTGGGAGGATTTTGAAAACAAACCACTGGGTAATTTTCAAACAAGTTCAGGGAAAACGCTTATTTGGGGATTGAGCAGGGTTTTTGAGCATTTTAGAGTGTCTGTAGAGCTAGTAAACGTTCTTTAACGGTTTCGCAAGCATCGATCAATACTTTTCCCAGAAATTCGGGTTCGTGGCTCGTTTTGTCAAAGAGCACCAGGAATGGGAAATTGCAAGAAAATTTCAGGACTGAATTTTGGTGGCCTTAGTACTTCTGCATTTCTGCTCCATCCATCTTATTTATTTATTATTATTATTTTTTAATCTGGTAGGTGAATGAATTACGTCAGTATGGCCTGAATCGAAAAAAAATCATAAAAATATAACAGTAAAAGCTTCTGCTGGGCGCGTTTTTGTTAACAAAGTGGGGGCACTTTAGTTCTAATATCACTAAAATATTTTTCTTCAGTGAAATCGAATTCCATCGTTGTTTGTTTAAGGATAGCTGCAAGTTTTTGCAAAGTTTTAGACCCATCACTTTAAAGGCAAAAAAGTTGTGACCCAATGTTTGTCATTGTCGAGAGTCACGGCCTTCAAATTACAGCGGAGCCACTTTAAGATAAGGCCACGAGAATTCACTGAGTCACCGCAATTTATATCCCAAACAAAAGGATCCCGTCCCGAAAGATCAAGTCTATGATGCTTTTTAGTAAATTCTCAGTCAAGATTGTGACAAAAGCTACATTGGGAAAACGAGGCCCAAATTTGCTTCTATATTAAAAGAAAGCAGTGGATAAGAAGCAACCACAGAAGTCAGCGCTTAAAAAACGTTCGGACCATTCCGTTTCATGGGAATCATCTGACGATCTTACCCACTAGAGGAAATCGCCGTAACGGAAGCCTTTCTCTGCCAACAGAGATGAAAACCGGACTCACTAAACGGCTGGAAATCGAGCCTAACGCCTTTTAGAATCTCGGAAGAATAAAATTCACATGAACCCGCTCAGCCGGAATGATGGCTTTCATTTGCCACCTAATTAATTTTAAAGGAAAATATTAGTTTGAAGTTTGCTTTCTTCGGCTATGTTAACGTACTTTTTGTGAAATTTTTATCCCTTCCCCTGAAGAAGGCTTTTTGTTGTTCCATGCAGTGGCGTCCAATATATATTTTGACTCTGTAAGAATTGTACGAAATCAATTCTCTTTGAACATAGTGGGAGGAATTTGCATTTACTCAGTAGAAAAAATGTTTCGGTTCCTTTCATTTCAATAGCCTTTGCGTCACATTGGTGCCCATTAGAATAATTATTTTGGCAAAATGCTATACTTCTAATTTACGCAAACTTCAATTAAGAAAAATCACTCTGATCAAAATATATTCCCAGCTTAAAAATGTGGATGTATTACTTAGCTAAGTGGCCACCAGAAAGAAATCCAAATTTCGAGCGTTAGCCCGTCGTCAGAGCGAATCCTTTTACGGTTAGTGGTTGCAGCGACTAAACAAAAATAATAATTAACAATCAGATTGTGAGCTCGAGATTTCTATCGCGTGATAGTTGATGAGGCCGAAGGCCGAATCAACTATCACGCATAGAAATCGAGAGCGAATAATCTAATTGTTTTAGTATAAATCTACTAGACGTTCAAAACTTAACAGCAGACACTACATGTTTTTATTTAAAAATGATGTAAATAGGTCACACCGCGCGCGGAAAACACTCTACTCACTATCTACAACAGAATAGATAGTGAGTAGCGTAGCCAATCAGAGAACAGCATTAGTGATAGAACGCTGTAGATTTATACTAATAACTAGTAGTAATCACAGATTAGTGGAGTGCGTTCGACTGCAACCCTTGTCACCAATATTAGGGAAAGAAAGAGTCTCCTCAGCTTTCTGATCTTTCTCGACCCTTCCCCTGGGTTGTTATCAGTTGATATATTTTCATATTGAAATAGAAAATGATTTAAAGCAATCGAACATTGTCAGATGTGAAATAAATCTTAAAATAACAAAGTTGCGCGACATATGTTATTTTTCAGGCGGACATATTCAGTTACATGACCGCTTGTATGTACTCATCGAAAGTTTCACATGTAAATACAGAATTAAACTGAAATGTTGCAAGTACCGTTGAACTCTTTACCTTTGATAACCTCTAAAAATATTCGCACAATGGTCCTCTCAACCTCTTTTAGTTCGCGGCTTCGTTGATAAACGTCGATTTCCGAAATAAGCAGACAACGCGATTTCTTAACTTTAAAAGTGGCAGCATGGACATTACACAAAACTTCGAGAGTGACTCGCCAAGGCATTGTTCGAGAGAGAAATGATTTAAGTATCAAGTAAATTTAAATAGCGTGTTTCTTTCACGGACATATAAATTTGAATGTTGTATGCCAAGTGGTTCTTCATCGAAGGCGAGAAGGTTAGATTGCAACTGAACGGCGAACTGCAGGTTGACATATGTACCAAGGCGTCGTGTATACTTCTCTAAGACTTCGATCAAGGATTTACAATAACTCCTTGGGCGAAAGGTTGCTTTTTCGAGCCTGGAACTTCCCTCGTTCGAAACAAGCTTCTTCGCAACAAAGACGCCTTTGGATGTGAAAGCGAGGTCATTTGGTTCCATGAAAGCGAGTCAAAGTATACACCAGTTCCCGGCCGACGTTATGCCCCTGCAAAAATCTTCGGGGTGGCTAAATTGGTGTCCGTCCATCCATCCATCCACTACAGAGAAAATCTCGATTTCACTCCGGCCGGGATTAGGGTTGCGTTCGACGATACAATTATTGCATTCGACGATCGAACGCAACCCTAATCCCGGCCGGAGTGAAATCGAGATTTTCTCTGTAGTGGATGGATGGATGGACGGACACCAATTTATCCCCCCCCCCCCAAGATTTTTACAGGGGCATAACGTCGGCCGGGAACTGGTGTATACTTTGACTCGCTTTCATTGAACCAAATGACTTCGCTTTCACATCCAAAGGCGTCTTTGTTCAGTGGTGTAGCACCTCTCAAAAGCTTGTATCTTTGTTGCGAAGAAGCTTGTTTCGAAGGAGGGAAGTTCCAGGCTCGAAAAAGCAACCTTTCGCCCAAGGAGTTATTGTAAATCCTTGATTGAAGTCTTAGAGAAGTATGCACGACTCCTTGGAACATATTTTTTTTTTTAATAATAATATACAATACAGTGACATTATTTACAGTAGAATTACTTAATACATTACATACGTCGCTACAATAAGAATACATACATAAAAATTAAAGAAAGACAAAAAGGGAGTATTTACCACACAGTATTCTTCTTATGACTAACAGTAAGAGTAGTAGTGGGGAGGGCTGGAGAACAGCGTTGATAACTGCTCAAAATAGCTTTTCAATTTGATATTTAAAAGTGAGTTTCCTAATATACCCTTTCGTGTTTATTTCTTTTTTGAGTAGTTTTTGTGTATATAGATAGTATTTGGCAAACAGGCCCCAGTTGTTCAAAAGTTGGATAGCACTATCCACCGGATAAATCACTATCCAGTGGATAAGTGTTAGGCAAACCAATTGCGTTATCCACTGGATAGAGATTTATCCGGTGGATAGCGCTATCCAACTTTTGAACAACTGGGGCCAGGAGTGTATAATTAAATTTCCTTAACAATTTAAACGAGCCTTGAGAGCAATTGCTTGATTTTTTCCCGAACAGTATTGCTACGGGGCTTGGCGAGAAGGTGGTGTCATTTTCTTTGTTAAACCACTTGATAACCTCCGAATAGAACTGAATTGACCAGCGGCAATTTAAGAAAGTGAAAGTGTGACTTCTTGCAAACATTTTTAACACGGCTGAAAAGATCATCTAGTCTAAATTCTTCCGAATGCAAGTCTCGAGACCATTTCACTTCAGCTTTTATCTCTTGATTGTCTTTGTTAATTAGGAGCCAGTAGTAATCCTTGTTTTTCATTTTGAGTAGGTCTATTACAGTATTGGGCGAGAGTAGGAAAGCATCTACGGCTAGAAAGGTGCTCTTGTCTAAATGTTTTTCCCTTGCCTTTTTGACTAAATGTTTTGGGATTGCCGAGACAACTTGCATATAAGTTAAAAAATTGCATTTAAGCTCGTATCTTCGGACAAATTCCGGATAAGTAAAAAATTTGACATCATCTTTTAAAAGATCTTGTATGAGAAAAATTTCTTTTTGGAACCAGTCTTTGTGAAATATGGTTTGGTTTTCAATTAAAATGTCTTTGTTGTTGAATAATACTAGTTCTTGCCCGTTTACACATTTGTGGACTGTTTTAAGTTCCAAAAAATACTGCAAAATAGACCTATAAAATAGAGGTAACGTGGTACCTTTCAGAAATTTTTCATTGTAATTGCATCTTAACAAAAAGTTGAGACCGCCATATTTGTTCAAGAAGTGGTTAGGGATCACCTTCCAGGATTCGTCGCATGATTGCTCATTTTTTAACAGTCTTGAGATCCATGCTAGTTTAAGTGATTTGACCATAACCTCAACACTGGGTGCACGCAGACCTCCATTCTTATAGTCAAGGGCCATTACTTTACCAAATAAACCTAAAGATAAGAGAGTTAATATCTTTGATACATTCAGGGGGTGTGTCAAGAATCGAAATGGAATACACCAGTTGTGAAATTCCAAGACTTTTAGATATAAGACTTCTGCCGAATAAAGTGAGACTCCTGGACTGCCAAAGATCGAGAATAGTGCTTAAGAGGGGATGTCCACTAACATCGAGCGAGTGGCGGCACATGATGAAAAATAAAATCCCCTCATAAATTTTCCACGGATACCCTATGGCAATCTAAGAAACGTGGTGGAATTTTTTTCTTGAAATTTTTTTTCTAAGCCCGAAAAAAAAATTTAACATGTTTACGCCACACGTGTCCTGTAAACACGCGAAATAAACGTGTATCATACCTTCTCGTAAACTTCGCTCTGTTTGATTTGCACCCCAGAAAACCCCTATTTTAAACGTGGAAGTTTGCTTTTAAAGTGTGTAGGAAGTAATTGAGTCCTGTTTTAGATCTGTGAATTAATTTTCACGGTCATGGCGAGCCGCTGAAAATCACTAAAATTCGCTTCCTTTGAATTCTCAATTTGGCACAGTTTTTCGAGAGAAAGTTTTCCTCCCCGGTAAAACACCAAATCACTTGAAATTCAGAATTCTTGAAAGACGAAATACCATTCTAAAATCAGGTTTAAAAATTAGTTTCGGGCTTTTTATCAGCGCCGAGTACAAACGCTCTCAAAATCCCGATAATCACAACAATAACCTGTCAACCAGTACAAACAATAGGCTCGTGCCTCCGACCGAATAGCCGAAAACTTTGAATTTTTTTCCTTGTATCCTTTGGTATTTGGATGAAAAGTACAGGATAAAGGTCATATCTAGCTTACCTTGAATAAGATTTTGTCTAAATGCCAGGTTTTGTCAAGTTTTAGGTGTACTGTCCAAGGGCCATCTTGACGCGTGGAATCGACCGTTATCTCCAGGTATCTCCAGATTGACTTTCAACTAATGAATAACGACTCCGCCAACACATTCGCATCCCTTAACGAATGGCAAATGAATTTTTAAAATCTCCTAGTGTTAATTCCCTCAAGAAACTAAATAACTTTGCAGTGATCTCAACATTCATCTCAGAAACCGCACTGTTATTATGGTCTGATTTAACTAAATTTGTCTGTCACGCAACGGGTTCTGGTCAGGTCACAGGATAGGTTTTGGTGATGGGATTGCAAAAATGGGAAAAAAATCGAAACATTAGGACGTCTGAAATAACTTAAGCTATGAAAAAAATTACACAAGATAGAAGGCGATGTAAATAGTGATGGCGTTTGTTTCAGCAACTCGACCGGAATGATCCTTTCCCGTTTTCAGAGATAGCCGAATTTTTTCCATGATTTAAACTAAAACATATCGAAGGCTAACAAAGAAGGCATCCATTTGTTTTTTACAAGTTTCCTGAAAATTTTAAGTTCACTTTTCTCTATAATCGTAAGTTTTCAATGCGTAGCACTTGGCTACAATTGTGTTTGTTTACTCACATTCCGTCCTCCTGTTTGGTGTCATGTTACACCGCCGAAGTTATGCCTGAAATATCTTTCGACTAGTAAAACAGAGTGATACTACATATGACGGGACTATTCACTACGCAATTCTGACCTGTGAAAAGGAAGTTGCAGATTACATAGATGTACATTTTGTGACGCTCTGGCGAGAGGAAAAAATTGTCACGTGTTCACTAGAAGCAGAAAGTATTAGCTTCCGATGGTCTAAAATAGCAAATTTCAAGAGTTCGACTTTTCAAGTCTAATTAATTTCACGGTGAAGGATTTCAATATTATTTGCAAGCCACCAGTGTTGCGTCGAAGAAGGCGCCTCGAGAAGCTGCCATTTGCGAAAATAATTTTCTTGTTGGAAATCAGGCGTGTGAGAATTTCAGGTGCGGCATTATTGGAAACTAGACAAAATGTCTTAAGTGCGGATCGGCTTTGAGTAAATGTTCAAAAACTGATAATTTTCGTTAAAAAAAAAGAAAAAAAAAGGAAAACGCCAAATTTAACATGCAGCAGCTGTAGAGCGCTTCCTCTATATCGCACCATTGTAAAAGGATAGGTTCTTTGGAGTTCTCGCAGTCAGGATCCCTGTCACCGAGTACAATAGCCAATCAAACCATTATCTCCGTTGGCTGCGAATAGAGGTCACTTATTCTTTTCCGAAACTAGTTGCAGGCGTTTGCGCCTCTTACAAGCGATATGAACAAGCAGTTGCTGTTCCAGTTGCAAAAAAGACTTTTCGGGTCACACTTGCAGTGTTGGAATCAGCGATATCCACTCAGAAGTTGAGCTTCGTTGATTTTCTTTTAGCACGTGCAAAAGTATTTTTAATTAGTATTCTTAACATGGACCATTTGCCCAGCCCATCGCTCTTGTCTGGGAATAGCGCAGAGGGACCTAATCAACATTGGTCATGTTGAGTTCTACCAGGGCTGTCTAAGTATGCCTCGAACGGGAAAGTGAGAAAAGCAGACCGTGGAAATGGCAAGTCGGAGTCCAAAGCTATTTTGCAACACATCGGTGTCTTCCCTCCAGTGGGCTCTGGTAAGTACACTTTTTTCTCATACCCACTTTCGTGCATTCCTCGCTGTGATGGCAGACGTCATTAAGCAGATTAACACTATCATACCAGCCCTGAAGACAGTCAGCTTCCGGCAAGACAGCGCTGGCTGCTACCACTGTAGGGCCTGCAGGGCCACCATAGTTTGCGTAGGAGTACTAGGAGCAGAGCTGGGGGTGGTGTTCAAACTCTTGGCTCCCTTCCCTCCCCATGGAAGGAAGGGAGCCTGCGACCGCAAGGCCGGCGGAGAGTAAGTCGGATACATTTTTCCTCCTAAACTCCGGACACGATATCAAGATCCCGGTGGAGAACCATCCTTAAGTGTCATCCGGTGCGCGTCCATTGTAAGCCGTTTAGTTACCACTTGGAAGATCGATGGTGTGAATATACAGTTTTCTAAAGAAAGAATCCGTCCGTGTATGAAGAGCATATGGCGTGGGACCTATAAGACCAATAACTGCGCTGAAATCTAAGGCCCTGTCATCTGATGGTCTACCGTCCATAGCAGTGCTCTAGGCGAAACCGAGCTCGTTCTCCTCAGCCGTGAGAAGACGCAGAAAAATCGCACAACCAACTGTCTTTTGACAAAAAAGGGGGTTAGTTTCTAGAGAAACTGTGGTGCTGCATCGGTGGGGAAGCGAAACACAAAACTTTGTATTTATCAACTGAGTTGATAAGGTAAATTGAGCCACCGTGAAGAGATTGAAAGCTGACGTTTCGAGCGTTAGCCATTCGTCACAAGGATGGTTCTCCACCTTCGTCACCTGCACTGCTCAGAAGATCAGGCGGAAAGCGATAAAGAGCCCTAAACATTAGGACTCCTTGTCATGATGAGTTTCAACATGAGTTGAGTTTCAAACTCAACTTAATTTTGAGTTTCATGTATAAAATTGTAATCTGCTAGATTTGCCATAAAATGGTTTCACAAGCTCATAAAGAACGAAAAAGACGGTTCCGGCACCCCTGGCCACACCCTGGTTTGGGCTTGAGTAAACTCAACATACATTTTTACATTCTCACTCCTGTCTTGACCAATTTTTGAAGACCAATGCATAGAGACCTAATAACAATTTATTTTTCAAAGCCCTAGCAACAGGCAAGGTTTTGGCAAGGCTTCACTGCCTCTAATGATACCGATAAATACATAAATACCTTTAACTGCCACTTATAAGCCCAACCCCCCAGTTATAGGCCCATCTACCTGTAAACAAAGAAATACATCCGGTATAAGCTCCACCGGATATAAGTCGCCCTCTAGTTTTCCCTGTTTCCTTAATATTAAGCACTCTCACAGAACACTGCGAAGATGAACTCTAAGCTTCTGTTTTGTTTCGTTCTGGTTACGTTCGTGCTGTTACAGTTTTGATTTTGTTGTTAAATTAAAATTGAAACGAATTCGATTTATTGTGACGTTTCAAAGGTTAATTAAAAACTGGTAAATTAAAAACGTATTTCGATCAACACTGCTGTGGCTCATTTCGAAACTTAGAAGCCCCCCCGGATATAAGCCCCCACCCAAAACCCTAGCAAAGTTGTATAAGCCCAGGGCTTATAAGCGGCAGTTGACGGTAATCGGTCCTTGGGTCCACAGGTTTTCAAAGTTCTTATTGCTTTGTTTTTGTTTGTTTGTTTTTTGCTTCCTTGCTTGTTGTTTTTTTGTTTTGTTTTGTTTCCTGTGCATTTCCCCCTCCAAGTCAAACCCGACGTCAGGTAAAATCAAGTGAGTGACATTTTGTTGCGTGACTCAAGCTAAACAGGCTTGTAAGCTTTCGGCAAGAAATTATCGTTTCGAAATTTTACAACGAATACAGACCAAGAAAAGACGTCTTATAGGAGAAAACTCTTTTGAAGTTCAAATAAGGCAAAATCATTTTATTCCTGAAGGTTCTTCATTTTAACAAAAGGAGGCGGGATGGAAATAAGTCATTTGGGTTGATTGCCAATACGCGATGCTTCAGTGATGTTGTTCACCCCGGACGCCAAGATAGTTATTATGAAAGAGTACGCACAGAACCTGATATTTAGACAATACCATATTCAGGTGAGCTAAACATTAACTTTCTGCTGTGGATTACAACCGAATACCAACCAAAATAGAAGAAATGTCCGCATTTTCGGTTATTTGGTCGTAGGTATGTGCCAATTGTTGACGTGTTAATGCTGTAATTATGGGGATTTTGAGAGCGTTTGTACTCGGCGCTGATAAAGAGCCCGAAACTAATTTTTAAACCTGGTTTAAGAACGGCATTTCCTCTTTCAAGAATTCTGAATTTCAAGTGATTCGGTGTTTTACCGGGGTGGGAAACTTTCTCTTGAAAAACTGTGTCAAATTGAGAATTCAAAGCAAGCGAATTGTAGTGGTTTTCAGCAGCCTGCCATGACCTTGAAAATTAATCCACAAAAGAATAATTTGACTCAAATTACTTGTAAACTCTTCAACAGCAAATTTCTAAGCTCAAAACAGGATTGTTCCATGACGCGAATTAAACAGAGCGAAGTTTACGAGAAGGTATGATTCGCGTTTATTCGGGGTGTTTGTAGAGACACGTAGTGCGGTAACGGTTTTTAAATTTTTTGGAGGTTTAAAAATAGTTTCTCAACAAAAAATGCCACCACGTTTCTAGAGCTACCATAAGGTATCTCTGGGCGAAAAACGGAGAATTTTGATTTTTCATCATGTGCCACATATTTTCGATTTCGCTCGGTCTTAGTGGACATTGCCTCTTAACTTGTCGATTTTCGCTTTAAAATTCTTTCTCTCGTTTTGTTTTTGATGGTAAGATATAAATATTCCTAACGCTCTAATTGGATCTTTTGGCCACTGGAATTAAAAAGGCTCATCTTGGATGTCTCTCCATGGCCCCAGCCACAAAGCTTTAGTTTTAGTTGGGTTCAGTCTCAGACCGGAAACGTCACCGAAGTCATTTAGTACTTCAATCGCTCTTTGAACCGATTTACAGGAATTGCATAATAGTGAGGTGTCGTCGGCGAACTGGCTTATTTTGATTTCTTTTTTGAAGATTCGAATCCCCTCTATTTCTTTGTCTTGTCTTATTTTGCATGCTAATATTTCCACCGACAAAATAAATAAATAAGGAGACAGGGGACAACCTTGCCTCACTCCTCTTGACAGTTTAAAGGAATTGGTGCAAAATCCGTTGTTTAAAACAGAGCTCTCCGGATTAGTGTAAAAAGTAGAGATCCATCGTTGGATACTCTCACCGAAGTTAAAAAGAGCGAGCGTCTTCTGGATGAATTCCCATTCAATGGTGTCGAATGCCTTACGGAAATCTAATTGGAGGAGTATCCCAGGGATGTTCTGGGTTTCTGTTTGCTCTAAGATGTCGTTAAGCAGTCTAACATTTTGACCGATGTATCTTCCTTTTATAAATCCAGTTTGATCTGGATTGATGAGAAGTGTCAGTACTTTTTCTATTCTTTTAGCTATGGCTTTTGACGCGATTTTATAGTCCAAATTTAATAGA
Source organism: Siderastrea radians (assembly GCA_964017195.1). Lineage (NCBI taxonomy): Eukaryota > Metazoa > Cnidaria > Anthozoa > Scleractinia > Rhizangiidae > Siderastrea > Siderastrea radians. Next base: position 37,483,207 of record OZ024889.1, on the reverse strand, counting down.
GTAATCGGCCTCCAATTTGCAAGATTAAGTAAATTCGAGTCTTCTTTTGGTATAAGAGTGATGGTACCTCTACGCTGGGAGATTGACATTTCGCCCGTTTTATATGCTGCATTGTAGCAATTGATTAAGTCTTCGCCCAATAAATCAAAGAAACAAAACTAGTACTAGTACTAGTACTAGTACAAGTAATAATCGCAGATTTAAGTGGAGTGCGTTCGACTGCAATCCTTGTCGACACCGAAATTAGGGAAAGAAAGCGTCTCCTTAGCTTTCTGGTCTTTCTCGACCCTCGTTTGTTATCAGTTGATATATTTTCAATAGGAAATCGAACATTGTCAGATACGAAATACATGTAAATCTTAAAATAACAAAGTTGCGTGACATATGTTATTTTTCAGGCGGACATATTTAGTTACATGACCGCTTGTATGTACTCATCGAAAGTTTCACATGTAAATACAGAAATAAACTGAAATGTTACAACTACCGTTGAACTCTTTACCTTTGATAACCTCCAAAAATATTCGCGCAGTGGTCCTCTCAATCTCTTTTAGTTCGCGGCTTCGTTGATAAACGTCGATTTCCGAAATAAGCAGACAACGCGATTTCTTAAATTTAAAAGTGGCAGCATGAACATTACACAAAACTTCGATAGTGACTCGCCAAGGCATTGTTCGAGAGAGAAATGATTTAAGTATCAAGTAAATTTAAATAGCGTGTTTCTTTCACGGACATATAAATTTGAATGTTGTATGCCGAGTGGTTCTTCATCGTAGGCGAGAAGGTTAGAATGCCAACTGAACAGCGAACTGCAGGTTAACGTATGTACCAAAGAGTCGTGCATACTTCTCTAAGACTTCGATCAAAGATTTACAATAACTCCATGGGCGAAAGGTTGCTTTTTCGAGCCTGGAACTTCCCTCGTTCGAAGCAAGCTTGTTCGCAACAAAGACGCCTTTGGATGTGAAAGCGAAGTCATTTGGTTCCATGAAAGCGAGTCAAAGTATACACCAGTTCCTGGCCGACGTTATGCCCCTGCAAAATCTTCGGGGGGGCTAAATTGGTGTCCGTCCATCCATCCATCCACTACAGAGAAAATCTCGATTTCACTCCGGCCGGGTTAAGGGTTGCGTTCTCCTATCGTCGAACGCAATGAATATGAATATGAATATGAATATGAATATGAATATGAATATGAATATGAATATGAATATGAATAAAGGCGTTGAATTCTTAGGAAACTGTGGTGCTTCGTTGGTGGGGAAGTGAGGCACAAAAATTTGGATTTATCAACTGAGCTGATAAGGACAATTGGCCATCGTAAAGAAATTCAAAAACCCTATCCAAAAACCCAAGGGCTAACGCTCAAAACGCCCACACTCCCATGCCATGTTCAACCGCTTTTATAATATGGAAATTGCTAGGAAACCACAAAAGTCGAATGACGTCTATCAATGCGAAAAACAAAAGAATGGTGTGCTTTACGGTCTAAGTAATTGCAGAATATATATGTATCAGATACCACAGAACTATGTTAACGGATTTTGTTTTCACAACGGCTGTATCTTTCATAATTCAACGCTTAATAACGCCGATAAAAGACCATTTGAAAAAGGTTTTAACAAATACTGAACGACCGTTGCAGGAAACTCAGGTTGAAACAGTTTGCCGGACGGTAGGGGCGTTATTTCAGCCACAGCAAACCAGTGACGGGATTGAACACAGTGCATGCACACAGTCCGACTACCCGTGACTAAGTGGCAGCCATGGAGAGCTGTTTTGTTCGATTTTGGTAAGAGTTACCATGTCATTCGTACTTTATTCAGAATGGTATGGATTCCACACTGACTTCCGTTACCTTGGAGACGAATACTGCAATGACAAGAGGTCACCAAGCTGAGGTTCCTGGACAATTTTTAAAAGTACCATAAGCTTGAGTTCATTCTTAAGTGACAGTGCCAGTTGTGCTTTTAGTCGCCGGTTTTCACTTGAGTGTCGTAAAACCAATGCAATCACTCTGACCAATCAAAACACACACAAACAACGCTGTGAACCTAATCAGAACTCTGAGCAAATATATGTAAAAAGATTCAAGTGCTGGAAAACAATTGGTTTAAGTTTTATATGTAATTGGTTGAGAACGTGGCGCAAGTTCTTTCAACCAATATCAGAGCGGAGTAAAACGAACAATATTCTTGACACTCATTTGAAAACCGCCCTAATATAAGGTGATTGTTGATTTTACATTCTAAAGTATTTAATTATGGGTGTGTTTTATTAAGATATTTAACAATTATTTCACGAGTACGCGTTGGGTATGAAGTGACAACCAACAGTAACCAATGAGGCGAGTAGCAACTCTCACCGGTTATCTGACAAGCGCGAGTGAAATAATTGTTTTATTAAATTCTCAACTTCGTTAATCGCTGATGAGTTTTTTGACGTATTTTTGTACAAACATTTTGCATCGTGACGAAACCTTTTGAACACCAACATGGCATCCAATTTCCTTATAAGGCAAACAACAGCCTTATTCGCTGATCACCTTAGTACGATCAACCAATCAGAAAGCTGGAAATTCAATAACCGAGGTTGAGAATTAAATATCAATTCCTATAAACGTTTGAATCTAGCTCGTTACCTAGTATATGTGGCCCAGAGGTTATAGGTCATTTGTGCATTTTCTTTGATATGCAAAGTTTCCTATCGTGCTCCTGAAGGTAAGGTCAACTGGATATCGCCGCCAATGAGGGTAGCATTAGCAACACAAGACACAGCTATAAGAAACCGTGGTTTACGACTGTTTATATTGATTTTTTCGTATAGCTGGAGATCAGTCGGATAGCAAAAACCAATAGTTTACTTGAATTGTAGCCAGGTGAGAGCGCGGTATAGATTGGGTGAGCTAAATCAACAATATGAGATGGGATCGAGTATTTATATATATATTTTTACCCCGCCGTCAGGACGGGGTCTAGTAATACCTGAGTTTTTTTTTTAACCCCGCCGTCAGGACGGGGTCCAGAAATACCCAGTTTTTTTTACCCCACCGTCAGGATGGGGTCTAGTAATACCAGTGTTTTTTTTTTACCCCGCCGTCAGGACGGGGTCTAGAAATAGCCGTTTTTTTTACCCCACCGTCAGGACGGAGTCTAGTAATACCCGTGTTTTTTTTTTACCCCGCCGTCAGGTCGGGGTCTGGTAATACCCATTTTTTTCATTAGTCATTATTACCCCGCCGTCAGGACGGGGTCTAGTAATACCTGTTTTTTTTGTTTTTGGTTTTTTTACTCCGCCGTCAGGACGGAGTCCATCAATACCCATTTTTTTCCGTGGTTTTTTTTTTGGGTGGTCACTTGCCCCAGACCTCCGGTTTTCGTTCGGCCAAAGAAATACTCGTCGTGTCTTTCGCTACACAGCAAAGGGCCTATATCTTGAGTGACCGTAACACATTTTACACCCCCGGGGGGGGGAGAACATCGGCGGGAATGCCCCTGGGGCTTTTCTTGTTTTTTGGTGGTCACTTGCCCCAGACCTCCCCTCGGTCAAAACAATACTTGCCGGTAACCTTCGTTCGTTTAGCGTTTATTCGCTAGAATTTTCATGAAAGTTGGTGTAGAAAATTATTGGCGATTTAATGGCATAAAAACCCCTTCGATAAAAGCAAGAACGAAGGTGCTGGCGACCTTTGAAGCTGGCATGAATTCGCCTAACTTGCCCTGGCACGTAAACATTGCATCACTGAAACACAGAAGCCGATTCGGGGAAGTCCCTTGCTTTCGCCAAGTTGAAGAATTCAATAGTGAATGCAAGCATTTTTTTTGGCAGTTTTACTTTGCTTTGCCAAAATCTTTAGGGAAAGTTGTGTAGAAAAGTACAAGAAATTTAATGGAGTTGACTTCTCTTCAATGAGAGCAAGGACGAAGGTGCTAGAGAGCTTCGAAAGCCAATGATTCATGATACGTGCCGTAGCACATAAATATTACGTCATTGAAAGACAGAAGCCGATTCAGAGAAGTAACTTGCTTGCACCAAATCACTCATCGAATCACGGCCTAAAATAGACTTTTACGTTTTTTTTCCATAGCTACCAGTTTCCTTCAGATTTTAGAATAAGTTTCTTTATCAACAAATCTATTTAAATTTCCGAGCCCTTGCTATTTAGAATTGCGCTGACATGTCAGTTCGTTTAAAAAAAAACGTGACGTAACTGAGTCACGCCATGGTCAAACTATTTCGTCACGTTCTTCTTTGCGAGTGCTAGAACAGGTGGATGACCAAGGAATGAGGAGTGGGAAAGCTGTTCATACTATTAGGGATTCATGTTATCACACGGAGAAGGGTGCAGAGAGGACGTGGCAGAGGGGGGGGGGGAAGGGGCGAGCCACGATACCTCACCAACTTCAAAAATTTACACCACTTGGGCTCGTATCTTGAGTAACCGTAATGTATTTTGCACCCCAAGGGGAGGGGGAAAAACGGCGAGGTCCAATGCCCCTGGGGCTTTTCTTGTTTTCCTCTTTTTTCGTGGTCACTTGCCCCAGACTCCTGGCTTTCGCTCGGCCAGACAAATACTTGCCGTGTCTTTCGCTACACGGGCTAGGACTTGTATCTTCAGTGACCCTTATAAGTTCTACACTCGAAGGCGAGGGAGAACAACGGCGGGGTCTAATGCCCTTGGGGCTTTTCTTGTTTTTTGGTGGTCACTTGCCCCAGACCTCCGGTTTTCGCTCTTCCAAACAAATCTTCGTTGCAAACTTCCGCTTTACCTCTTAGGCTCGTGTCTTGAGTGACCGTAACACATTTGGCACCCTGTGGGGAGGGAGAATAACAGCACCATCTAATGCCCCTGGGGCTTTTCTTGTTCACAAATGAATTACTGAAAAGACACAGAAAGGTTTCCTCTGTGATTGGCAAGAGATTACCACAAATGGGGTTACTTCTGCCTAACGTGGGGTGAGCTAAACGAGTCATACCGAAAACAAAATTGTCTTCATCATATTCTCAGTTATATTCTGCTCATTTCATAGTATCTCATACTAATCTTACATATTACCCTTCTTGCCTCATACTCTCTATTTTATTCTTCTTCATCTTTCTTTTACCTTTCTTACATATTCTGGTACGATCACTCTTATATTCTCACCAGTATAGCTTATCTCACATTCTCTCTCCTTTTCCCCTCCCTCACAGCTTATCTGACATTGTGTCATCTACCTCCTTGATGATGAGATTGACTCTTCGTCCTTTTGAGGAATTGGTACTGCCTTTGGGTGTCAAGGTTCAGGTTACGCCGTACCTGTAGTATTATGCAAGGTTTTCAAAGACCAAAGAAGGCTGTTTGTCATATCGGGCGCACTTCTTCACCTCACTGCTCAGTTTGAAATCCCTAGTTTGCAGTTACTTTTTCATATTACAACCGTAGTTGTAGATGGCACCTGTTAGCTGTTTTCTTCTTTTTATTAAAGACTACTATCGGTTCGCCCTTGCTTAATCCTCATAAAAAACTCAACCCTTAAGTTAAGAGACACATATATATATACTTATACCTTTCCGCTTAAGAGGCTCCTGGATTTACAAATCCACCACTTAGCTCCCTACATAAACCAATCCCTTAACTTAAGAAACCCAAAGTTTCTCAGACAATCCAACCCTTTGCTTTAGAGCCCAATTCTCTCTTACATAAGCCAACGCTTAAATTTAAGATACCCATGGTTACATAACCCACCCCTTCTTTCAAGAGTTCCTTGGTTTCTTAAACAATCCACCCCTTAAATTGGAAGACCCTTGATTCTTTAAGAAACGACCCCTTAGCTTGAAATACCAATGATCTCTTACATAATCCACCTCTACAAACTTGTGCGATCCTTGGTCTTTGACACCTTCCCCCCCCTCCAACCCCAACAGTTTAACATACCCTGGTTTCTCACATAACCCACCCCTTAGCTAAAGAGTCTCCTTGGCGGTCTCTTACACAACCCATCCTCTAGTTCATTTCTTAGTCCACCCCTTCGCTTAGAGGACTCAGGTTTCTTAAATGATCTACTCTTCACTCTGAAAGGCCCTTGATCGCTGACATTACCCATGCCTTAGTTTAAAAAATCTTGACTTCTTACGCAATCCATAGCTAAGTTTGGGAAATCACTTGTTTCTTAAATAATCCACCGCGTAGTTTCAGAGTTCCCTTCTTTCTTACTTTACCCACCCTCTAGCTTGAGAGACGCCAGGTTTCGTATTTAATGCGTTCTCGAGTGAAAGGTAGAATTTGTACTTTTTAACACCGTAGCCTCTCTTTCCCAGACAGCATCCTGACTGGCCGAATAGAGAGGAACAACCTCCAATGACATGAAACCTGATGTACGTTTTCGTCTCGCGGATGAGAGATATTCGCAGTTGAAGCCCACAGTTACTAACCATCCAATCAGCAAGTCCCGATTTTCCTTGAGTATAATCTGTTACAGTCGCCATTTCAATCATCTTTAACTCTTCTTGACTGAGTTGTTCATATCTCCCATACGGTCCCCAAGAGTCCGAATGAGAGCTGTAAGTCCATGTTCTCATACTTTCCCTTATTCGTAACGCAGATATCGCACTCTCTATCTCATATCTCTATCGAATATTGTCTCTCATTTTCTTTATCGAATATTGTTTTTATATTCTTATCGGGTATTCTTTTTCGTATTCTTATTGCATACTCTCTCATATTCTAATGACATATTCTTTCTCATATTCTTGTCTTATTGCAGCTTCTTTATCGTATTATTAGCGCATATTTTCTCATAGACTGATCGTTATTCTTACTTATATTTTTCTTGCATTTTTGTCATATTCTTAACGCATGTTTCCTTTACATTCTTTTTGCATGTTCTCTCATATTTTTATCGAATATTTTCTCTCCTATTCTTGTTGCATTTTTTTCTCAAACTCTTGTCGCATATTCTCCATATTCTTAACTATCTCCTATTTTAATAGAGGATTGGTGTAAACAAAGATGATTGATGATGCAGATGAAATATCAGGTTAAGAGACTCCTGAAAATTCTCAGCCCCTGCTATTGTCTCATCTGCCCCCTAGGGGATGAGATTGCCCTTTTTATCCTTTTAAAACTAGGAATGTACAGAAATAACCACTATGTTTAGGTGGTAAGGTTCAGGTTACTTCATAGAATGTCTCACAAAATCGTTGTCTTCAAAGCTCAGGTTACGCCATATTAGATCTCAAAGACTCGTTTTCTTCCAGCCTCCTGTGGTTTCGGGCGCACTTCTTGCCCTCGCTTTTTCGTTTGTGATCCCTAGTTTGTAGCTATTTCTTCATATTACAACCGCAGTTGTAACATTTTTTTCGTTTTTTAATGACCATAAGTTCGCCCTTGCTTAAGATTCCCCTTGCCTCAAAAAAACCCCCTCCCTTTAATGACATACCTTACTTTTCAGCTTAAGAGGCTCCTAGCTTTTACCAAATCCACCACTTAGCTAGGCGTCATGTTTCTTAAATAACCCACTTAAGAGACCGATAATTTCTCAGATAACCCATCCCTTTCCTTTAGAGCCCACTTGTCTCTTACATAAGCCAACGCTTAAATTTGAATGACCCATGGTTTCATAATCCACCCCTAGTTTCAAGAGGACCCTGGTTTCTTACATAATCCACCCCTTAAGAGCGACTTCCCACAAATATCGACCAATATCGACTTTTGGTGGCACAAGTGGAAAAATTGATTTCGCTCATATTTTTCTCATAGATAGGCCCTAGTGAGAAACTAAACGGGCCGTAGTTAGTTTTTCCAAATACGGCTTCCTTTAGTGAAAATTCGAGAAAAACCGTTTTGCTCGAGTTGAGCTCAAAATCCACTTCCGGTGAGACGCAATTTTCCCAAAATTTGATCGGTTCGCATATCAAACCAGAACTAGATAAGAAACTTCAAATAAAATGTGTGGTTTTCCTAAGTCTTCCTGTACTGATTAACAAAGAAATTTGTAAAATCTAAGTTACTTTTATGCCACACATCTTATTTTAAGTTTCGTATCTAGTTCTAGTTTAATTTGATATGCGAACCGATCAAATTTTGGGAAAATTGCGTATCACCGGAAGTGGATTTTGAGTTGTACACATCTCCCATACGGTCCCCAAGAGTCCGAATGAGATCCGTAAGTCCATGTTCTCATTCTTTCCCGTATTCTTAAGCAAAATACCTGTCATATACGTATCGCATACTCTATCTCATATTTCTATCGCACATTTTCTCTCATTTTCTGTATCGAATATTGTTTTCATATTCTTATCGGATATTCTTTTTTATATTCTTATTGTATATTCTCTCATATTCTAATGAGATATTCTTTCTCATATTCTTATTGCACCTTCTTTTTCGTATTGTTATCGCATATTGGCTCATAGTCTAATCGCTTATTCTTTCATATTTTTCTAGCTTTTTTTGTCATATTCTCAGCACATATTTCTTTCGCATTCTTTTTCCATATTCTTTTTCTATTCTATTTTTATCGAACATTTTCTCTCACATTCTCGTTGCATATTTTTTTCATATTCTTGTCGCATATTCCCTAATTCTTAACTATCTGCTATTTTAATAGAAGATTGGTGTAGACAAAGATGATTGATGTTGCAGATGAAATATCAGGCAAGTGTCCTGGTGGTGAGAGGTTAAGAGACTCCTGAAAAAATTCTCAGCTCCTGGTATTGTCTCATCTGCCTCCTTGGGGATGAGATTGCCCTCTTTATCCTTTTACAGCTTGAAATAACCACTATGTTTAGGTGGTAAGGTTCAGGTTACGTCAAATAATGTCTCACGGAGGTAAGGTTCTCAAAGACAGACAGCCGCTTGTGTTGTCGGGCGTACTTCTTGACCTCACTGTTCAATTTGTAATCCCTAGTTTGTAGTTACTTTTTTCATATTACAACCGCAGTTGCAAATGACACCTGTTAGCTGTTTCGTCTTTTTACTTAAGACCATTATTTCACCCGTGCGAAGGATTCCCCTTGCCTCACACAAAACCTACCCCTCAACTTAAGAGACTTAAGAGGCTCCTGGCTTTAACTGACCATTAGCCACCCATTAGCTTGTGAGGTTGTTTGTTTCCTACATAACCCATCCCTTAATTCAAGAGATCTACAGTTTCTCACACAGCCCACACCTTTGTTTTCATCCTCTTTGCTTTAGAGCCCAGCTTAGCTCTCACATAATCCAGCGCTTATCTTTCAGAAACCCAAGTTACATTACGCACCCCTTGCTAAAGGACGACCCACATTTCCTACATAATCCACCCCTTAAACTTGTAGATACTTGATTCTTAAATACACCCCCCTTTAGCTTAAAAGACCCACTGTCTCTTACATAATCCACCCCTAACTTTGTGCGACCCTTGGTCATGGACACAACTCATCCCTCAGTTTAAGAACCCTGGTTTCTTACACTAATCCGGCCCTTAGCTAAAGGGCCCCTGGTTTCTAACACAACCCACCCGTTAGCTTAAGTGTCCCCTTGTCTCTTACACAACGCACACCTAAGCATGAGATGCCCTAGTCTCTTACATAACCCACCCCTTCGCCTTAGAGGCCTCAGGTTTCTTGCATAGTCCCCCCCCCCCCCTAGCTTGCTTCGACACTTTATTCTTTAATAACCCACCCTTCAACTTGATAGGCCCAGTGGTTTCGTACACAAACTACCCATCACCTTCAGGGGTACTTGGCCTCCAGCGTTACCCAAGTCTTAGTCTAAAGACGACTGATTTCTTTCATAATCCACCGCTTAGTTTGGAAGATCCCTTGTTTTTAAATTAACCCACCCTTCAACTCGAAAGACCCAACGGTTTCTTACGTAATCTACCCCTCCCCTTCAGGGGCACTTGGCCTTTGACATTATCCACGTCTTGGTCTAAAAGACCCCTGATTTTTTACATACAAGTAATTGAATGGCTTAGTTCGCGAGACCCCTTCTTTCTTACCGAGTGCACGGCCTTGCTCCAGAGATCTCGCGTTTATTACATAGCCCACCCTCTAGCTTGAGAGACGCCAGGTTTCGTATTTAACGCGTTCTCGAGTGAAAGGTAGATTTGTACTTTTTAACACAGCAGCCTCTCTTTCTCAGACGGGATCCTGACTCGTCGAATAGAGAGGAACAACTCCAATGACGTGAAACCTGATGTACGGTTTCATCTCGCGGACGAGAGATATTCGCAGTTGAGGCCCACAGTTACTAACCATCCAAGCAGCAAGTCCTGATTTTCCTTGAGTATAATCTGTCACAGTCGCCATTTCATTCATTTTTACGGCCTCTTCTTGACTGAGTTGCTCATATTTTCCATACGGTCCCCAAGAGTCCCAGTGAGAACTGTAAGTCCATGTTCTCATATTCTTTCTCGTATTCTTAAGGCCTGTTATCTCTCTTATTCCTATCGCTTACCCTCTGTTATATTCTTGTTGCACATTCTCTCTCTTGTTCTTATCGAATATTCACTCTCATATTAATTAACATCGCATATTCTTTCATATTCGACTCGCATACTTTTCCTCATATTCTTATTGTGTATTCTCTCATATTCTTATCACGTATTCTCTCACATATTCTTAACTCGTATTCTCTCTAATAGTCTTATCAAATGTTCTCTCTCATGTTATTATCGCATATAATCTCGGCTCATAATCACATATTTTCTCACATATTCCTATCTTATATCTCTAATATTCTTATCGCATGTTCTCTCTCAAATTATTATCCCACTTTCTTTTTTTTCCTTATCTCATAGTCTCCCTCATATTCTTATTGCAGATTCTCTAGTATTCTTATTACAACTCGAAAGCCTAAGCTCCTTTGGTCACCGCGCACATTTCACCTTTCATGATTTATGTAATTTGTTGTTTTACTTTTTTCTTACTTTTGTAATGTATTGTAATTTCTGTAGCAACCTTTTGGAATAATGCAAAAAAATAACAATCAAAAACAAAAAACCTAATCTAACATATTCTCTCTCACATTCGTATTGCATATGCTCTCTCATATCAGATCTTATCGTGTATTCTTACTCTTATTCTTATCGCATATGTGTTCTCGTATTCCTGTCCCATATTCTCTCTTAAATTCTTGTTTTTAGCGCAATACTCTTGTCGCATTTTCCCTGATCAAATTATTATTGCAGAAAATTAAAAAAATAAATTGGTCATACGAAATCGATTCTGTTGATTTGAGAAAGAGTCATCTCAAAAAGTCCCGTTGCTCATCTTTATGTCAAATAGAAATTTAAGAAATGTTGAAAGAAACACATTTAACCGAGCATTTCACTCATCTCAGACCTGTTGTTACTTGAGAGACCGAACCTCGTTCTCTGGGCCTTTGCTTTCTTGCAACCCAACATGGCTGCCACTGGCGCCAAAACCGTCCGTCGCCATTTTCAACAAAGCTAGGGCCCTGGGCACAAGGACCGGATGCGTAGGTAGAGCTATTTTGTGGCCTTAAAATGGAATGAAACCTTCAAATCCCTGATACATATAAACAGAAAAAAATTACTCCGTTGTGAAATGAATTTCAGTTGATAATCAAACAATCCCAACAATGGTCTACTCAATTTTTTTTTACTGATGTACAGGTAGCTGCACTGAATCTGTAGTAACTAGTACTTACGATTGTTACCATGGCTACATTTATAAGTTCTAGATCGCCACATGTAAGTGAAAGAGGTGTATGTTTCATTGTTGGATGTCGTGTGTGCTCTCTCTCTTGGTGTTAAGTATCCAGCTAAATCTAAGGGCCTGTTCCCATGGAGGTGGGGGACCCCGGGGAGGTGAGGTATCCCGCTTACCCGTGGTCAAAATAAGCTAGCCTTCACATGCAACCCCGGGGCACTGGGGTGAGGTTTAAAATGCGTTTCTTATGGTTTTAATATTCCTCACTGTTCTTTTCGTTCAAGGACTTTTCAGGCTGAGTGGTACTTTTAGGCCCAAATTCATCGAAGTAATCAATCGCTGAGCATCAGCGTATCTCTGTGTACATCGCCGACAGGTCCTGCTCGAAATCCTTTTCATTAAAGTCGCGTGTAACTTTGTGTTTTTTAAGATATTTCAGTAGTTCAGCTTTATTATCGGACTCCACGCTTAAATTGTCTCTGGCACCGTCAACGCCTTCAGTATTTTATTCGCTGAAACTGTTTGTCTCGACGTTTTGAAGATGAAATCGTCGGAAAAGCTCACCAGGCTTGTAGTGGTTGGCAGCCAAGTTGATAAATGCCCGGATAGACATCACCCCAGTTAGGCGGGTTACCCCACCTTCAGCTTTCACATGGAGAAAACTCGCCCCAGCTAAGCGGGTTACCCGGCCCGGTTGACCGGGTAACCCGCCTCGGTGGGGTACCCCACCTCTCATGTGAACGAGAGTAAGAAAAAAAGAGAGATTGTATGGAGAGAATGGTTACCCCATCGAGGCGGGGGACCTCACCTTCCCGGGGTGCCTCACCTCCATGTGAACAGGTCCTAAGACTAAACTCGTTCTGGAAGAAAAAGCCCTAATAATTGTTTTCCAGAATAAAGGTCTTCTTAAGGGTTTTTTATAAATGCAACCATTGTCCCGCACAACACAATTAAAAATCACTCAATTTGTCAGCTTCCCAACGATCAGAAGGAGTCGGCACTTTAGGTCGTCATCCTTGCTAGCTCACTATTGTTATAATCACAGTCAGAGAGCTAAATGATAGAGTTTTTCTATTAACAAAAATTATTTTGCACAGTCACAACATACTCAATCAGCACATTGACAAAGCCAAACCAAACTCAAAGCAAATTTGTATCTTGTAATTGATTAAGTTGTACTTAATAGTACTGGAGAATAAATTAGCACAGGTAGCAGACTTTTTAGTTTCGTTGAATAAACATCGTTTTGAGTGATTTTTGTGATACAATATTTATTACTCACAGTTTTTATTGCAAAAAAAATAAAAACAATAATTTTAAAACGTAGTTCTGCTTCTTAATTTTAAAACGTAGTTCTGCTTTATTCTTTGACCGACATAACGGCAGTACAGATGAATCTAGTTACTCTTTGCGCCTTAAGATGGGCTGATCCACCTAATTACTTTGATGTTGTGTGTTTGCGCATGCTCTCCGCTGACCAATCACTACCGATTTACTAATTGTAAACATCATGATACTATTATGTAAATCTTAATAGTTGAGCAATTTCGAATTTGCTTATGTCAAACGCCGATTTATGGCCGGGTAAAGAAAGAAGTTTGTTCATTATCTTCAAGTGCCTGGGCAGCTTAAACAAGGGGCTTGTCAACTCATACGAGTCAAACGACTCGTTCAAGTGGTGAAATTTAAACTCATTAAACAATGAGTTTGTCAAATTAATCGTACGAGTTGTACGACTCGTTCGAGTGGTGTAACTGCATCTCATTAAAGGGGGGCCTAATCAACTCGTACGAGTCGTACGACTCGTTTAAGTAGTGAAATTGCATCAATAGGGGGCTTAGTCAACTAAAACATACGCGAGCTGAAGCAGGGAACACAAATGAACGTGCGAAAAGAAACACAGAAATCAGAAATGCATGTACCCTTCGCTCTTTAAACGTGAGGCGAGAATCAAAATCGCAACCGATCGATTACATTTTCACTCTTTTATAGCTGATAACGAAAAACACGCGAGCCGAAGTAGCAAAACAAAGTAGCGAAACAAAACAAGCAAATGCTGGCATGCATGTATACCTCGTTCATTAAAAGTGAGAATAATAATAATAATAATGATAATAATAATAATAATAATAATAATAATAATAATGACTTTATTAACGTCTCAAGCAAAAATCTAGCAGAGGGGATTTCCCACTGCTAATAGAGGACACCTAACTTTCTAAAATACAATCTAAAAATACAAAACGAACTAGCATAGAGTCAAAACTAGAAACTACTAAGAGTTAGAGTTAAAAACTGCTAATGATTACTCAGTCAACATACATACTACAAAAACTCCATTTATAATTATCAAAAATTCTAAAATCTTGTAATTCTAAAATCGTAATTAAAAAATTACGAATTGCAAAGGTAGCAGCCACTACATCCATCTAAAATGCTACTTAAATCAAGACTGCGTATCCGGGTCTTAAACTGCTTAAGACTGGCGGCCGATCTGTCCTTGCTTGGTATCTTGCTCCAAAGTCTTGGACCTAGGTATCGAATTGAGTGTTTTCCGTGCGTAACTGTGTTAAAACTAGGTTGATAAAAATCTTTGTGCCGTAAATTGTAAGCGTGGCTGTTGGTCAGAAACATGTCACAAATAGTCCGTGGACGCAAATTATGTTGAACGAAAATCCCAAAACGAGGCATACATGCATGTAGTCATTTGCCTGCTTTGTTTCGCGCACACCAATTAGAATTTCACTCTTAAAGGGAAGACACGCAAGTCAAAGTAGGGAACGCAAATGAACATGCGAAAGGAAACAAGGAAATAATAAATGCGTGCATACTTCTTTCTTTGAAAAACGCAACATGCCGATAATAACTTCACTCATTTATGCCAGATAACGAAAAACACGCTAGCCGAAGTAGCGAACGCAAGTAAACAAGCGAATCGCCCACCTTGTCTCGCACAAAGTCCGTAGCTTTTCACGCCAATCCATTTCTTCTCTGACTTGGGCATTCTGATCGAGAGACTCCTGAAAGGCCAGGAGTCGCTTTGCTGAATAGTCAAACGCAAACGCAGTGGTTTGTACGGTGCTCAATACTTTGCGTATCAAGGGCTCCTCACACGCATGACCAATGGCAAGATTAAGAGAGTGCGCCTTACATTGGCGGGAACCAAACCCGAAAAAAGTCTCAGTCAGATGAAGATTGGGGACAAAAGCACTTACATGGTTCCCTTTCTTGGGTGCTTTTTTTTTGGTAATTTACTATCTGTAAGGTTTTAAACACCTTTTGGTCAATTAAGTTTTTTCTATTGTTTTGTTTTTTGTCAGCTATTCAATTCAATTCAACATAGTTTAGCACATAGTTTAGTACCTTTTGTATCCGCGTTGGAATGTATCGTAATTATTCATATTTACCATTTTTTTTAATCCCATCGAGTGCAGGCTAAGTTGTTTTTTCATGTGCCTAGCCACAGGACATTTTGTAAATTTCCTTTCCCGCTTTATTCAGGGCCGCAACAAATGTAAGTGCTTTTGCCAATGCTTTGTGCTCTAGATTTTGTGTTGCTTCTACTCTCGTTTTGTGCTGTAACTTTTATTATTTATTTTTCTTTTCAGTTTTAAACCGCTACAATAATTTGTCGACATTCTTCATTTGCTGTGAACAATAAAGTTTTCTTTGGCGCGTTTTAAAATGTTACAGCATTATCCCTGACTCCACCGTTGGCAGTTACACTATGCTTTCACGTTTCCTTAAAATCACCCAAAAACTAGTTCTATGAAATAAAAAATATACGCATAATAAATATACCAAGAAAAGTTTGTAAGCCTGGGATTACTGGCTTAAAGGGAGCTACGCCCCTGGACTATCACTTGTTCCTGATTACAGATGTTTGCAACGCATAATGTAAGGGTCTGCTTCGGGCTTGGCTATGTTTTTAACATTAACTCGCTACTCTTTGTAATTGCGAGTTTCGTGTACCTGGAGTTCGATATTTTTAATTTCTTATACGTTCTCGCGCATCCATACCAAGTCAGCAGCACGTGCACAGATGCATTTGCGATTTGATTCCTTAAGGACATACGACCAGATTTCTCGGTCCCATACTGAGTTCGAAAAGAACACCTTCAAATAATCTTCCGCTGTGTTTATAATTTTCTTTTGCGCTATTCTCGCACATTCATAAGGAATTCCGAGTGCAAAAATCTGCTGTCGTGTCTATTTACGTTTTTCTTCGCTTGTTTTGGTGAGACATTTGACACATGAGTAGTGAAGACTTGTCACAACTCAAGGGGCGGAATTGAAAATTCAAGGCTTTCAAGCAGGCTTACTTTTCCTCGCCCGCTCGCTTCGCTCGCCGGCTCGGAAATCGCGGCTCCGCCGCAAGACTCACAAATAACACACTAAGTGGGCATGCTCGCAGGCTAGCTTTGGTGCATGTCTCCTAGGGCGAGTCCCCAATATCAAGAAGCCTACACATTCAAGCCCGACGTGGGCAATCGATAAAAATCGATATCGGAAAACCGTTCGATAAATCGACAAATATCAATATTAATCACGTAAACGTTATCGATTGTATCGATCAATCGATAAAAATCGATACTCACAACTCTTCTGGTAATTACTGTTAGCGATGTTATCGATTTTATCGATTTTATCGATGGATGTCGATCGTACACGTCTTAAATTTTTGACATTGATTTTGTTTTTAAAAGACGTTTGATCGCAGGCAAATGATTGCGGTGGCTTTGTGCACGAATAAAACTGTCAGTATTTGTATTTCAGTGAATGTGGTTTATTAAGCTGGCAGGATAACTGTGCTGTTTCGACCCAAGTATCTGCGAAAGTGACATCTCGGCTATTTACCTATC
The DNA here is from genome assembly GCA_964017195.1 of Siderastrea radians. Taxonomy (NCBI): domain Eukaryota; kingdom Metazoa; phylum Cnidaria; class Anthozoa; order Scleractinia; family Rhizangiidae; genus Siderastrea; species Siderastrea radians. The sequence goes on along the minus strand of OZ024889.1, from coordinate 37,466,708 downwards.
TAAGCAACCGCCAAGGAAAACGTTTTGAGTGGAAGCGACGGCAATCTTTTGTTTAACCCGATATTAGAGCTGGTTATAAAGGTTGCCGTTATTATATAAGCTGACATATTTCGACGCAAAAAATGTTACCGATAAAATCGATAATTTTCAATAAAATCGATAAAACCGATTGAAAAATCGATAAATATCGATTTCTCACAACAAATCCGTTTATCGATTTTTATCGATTTCCGATGCAATCAACTAATTTTATCGATTGTTATCGAATGTTATTGATTATCGATTTCATCGATTGCCCACGTCGGGATTCAAGAAAGTCACCCCAATGTGCTCAACGTAGCTTTACGGTCTCAGAAAATAGCATAGGGAAAGCACAGTCATTTCATTTCATTTTTGAATCCGTTATTTTTTTTACAGAACAATGGTTATGGAAGAGGGGATGGCCTCCTGGTAGGAACCAGAGGGGAAAAAGATCAGGGCAAATGTACCGAAAGGGGGGGGGGGACGTGATTAAAGTGAAATAGTAGGATTGTATTCTGCCAGAAATCTTCCGGCTTTTGTGAACTTTGTATACGAATCTTAATTTTTTTGATTAAAAAGTAATAATAAATAAGAAAAGCCCTTTGTGTAAAACAATTTCCCACCCTTTTTTTCGATCAATTTGAGAAACACAACCATTTTAAGCACCTGCACAATCCTCACTTTTTAGTAATAGCACCTGCACCGACGCTCACGTGAAACTTCACTAAAAGAAGGAGGTTGGCTATTCAGAGAAGAAGAAGAAGAAGAAGAAGAAGAAGAAGGAGAAGAAGAAGAAGAAGAAGAAGAAGAAGAAGAAGGAGAAGAAGAAGAAGAAGAAGAAGAAGAAGGAGATGAAGAAGAAGAAGAAGAAGAAGAAGAAGAAGAAGAAGAAGATCGTTTCCCAAAATTTCTGTTCCCTTTGAAATACTTTTACTTCATCTCCCGCATGAGATAGTTATTTTGGTTTAAGCTGTTAAGTCTGAGCAGGTACATGGAAAATATTAAATGCATCGACAGTATTTAACCTTGCTGAAATAAAAAGGACAAAGTTACTAGCATTAGATTGTCGAATCTCCTTAAGACTTCAGATAAGCAAGTTAGGCCCAAATCATTCCTCTCTTGTTTCAAATATCACATCATAAAACGGAACAAACAAATCCGAGAAATCCGGAAAATTCGATCATTCCGTATATTAAAATAAACTCTTGGTTCCACCCAGTATGAACAGAAAACCGACAGTGGAAGTTGTCATTTTACTAACTTTATATTTATAAGGGCGGAAACAACGGATTATACGGATTTCATGGAAATATGAATATAAAATGAGAATAATATATTCCATTCAGACATATCCGCAAGAACTGTAAGTTCTACTCTGCGCAGAACTTCTCTTTTTAGGGTGGATACAACGGATTTCACGGAATTTACGGATTCAAAATAATAATAATCTCTCCCTCTCCCTCTCTCTCTCTCTCTCTCTCTCTCTCTCTATATATATATATATATATATATATATATATATACTCGTTGAAGGAAAGCGAGGACGGACAACTTCTGACGATTAAAAAGTTAAAAAATTTAATAAAAAATAAAAACGTTTCGGTCTTAGACCTTCATCAGTTACATGCCCGTCTGCAAGCTAAGAAATGATTTGGATTCAACAAAGAAATTTCGACAAAGATCGCATCTATTCCTTTCGCATTTGAAACAGCCATTGCTTTGTTGAATTGTTTGTCCCTCTTCGGCGGTTTTAAAACGAGATGGTGCCAATAATTCTTTAAGATTTTTTGACCTACGAAAAGATGGTATGATAGAGCCTGGAGGGAAAAGTTCTTTTAATTTGGGAAAAGTTCTTTTAATCATTTCTTAGCTTGCAGACGGGCAAAAAATACACCATTCATTCAAGACTTTCTTGTGATTCTAAAAATGTGATTTATTTGGTTTCTTGCAAGAAATGTCGTTTGCAATACATAGGATCTACAACCACTGATTTTCGAATTAGGTTTCGTAATCACAAGTCTGCTATGCTCACAAACAAAACAACTTGTGAAGTAGCAGTGCATTTCAACAAAACTTCACACATTTTAGATGATTTTTCGTTTCAATGTATTGATCAGGTGCAGGCCCCAAACAACTCGGATGAGATCGACAGGCTTTTAATTACAAAGGAGGCTTATTGGAGTGCTCAGCTATTCTCTTTGGCACTCCATGGTTTAAATAAAAGAAAAGAATTTCATTCTAGGAATAGAATTTGTTATAATTAATTTTCTTTTTTGCGATTCTTTGTTTGCGATATATGGCCGTTCAAAGGCCCTTTTCTTGGGTTTTGTCAGCCTCTTAGGTGTTGGGTATACTCAAAGGCCCTGTCCGGGGAACTTATTACGGTCATTATTGTTTAATAGCCCCCCCAGGGATTTTGTTGTCTATCGGCCCTTTGGGGCTCCAAAGGCCTCGATTTGGGATTTTGGTATGATCCATGTTTGCGTAAACGTAGGTTGCTTTCCTTTTGACTGCCCTTTCTTTTGCCGCTTTGCAAATGTCATCTTTTTTGAATTAGCAGTTTTTAGTTTTTAGTCTTATCTGTCATCTTTTGTTATTTATTTTTATAGCAGCATATTTGCGGTCTTTTGTTATATTTTTGCCTTGTATCGTTCATTTATCTAGTGTTGTACCTGTATCTACACCTTGTAATTACGTTTAATTGTTAGTATTGTTTATTTTTCCTTTTTTCGTTATATAATCGTTGTACTACATTGTTTTTATATTTGAATGTTAGCGTCACTTATCCTCGTTTTAGTATTGTTATAATCACGCCGGTTACATAACTCATAGCGTTGAATTGTATTTTGCGTCTTGTTTTGTTCTGTAATCTTATTTAGGTAGATTTGATAAGTTTAATTTTTCATGTAACTGATGAAGGTCTAAGACCGAAACGTTTTTATTTTTTATTAAATTTTTTAACTTTTTAATCGTCAGAAGTTGTCCGTCCTCGCTTTCCTTCAACGAGTTTTAATTCCATGCAGTGAGGCTTGGACTGTGAATCTTTGATCCTCCTGACGCAGTGGCATTCTTTGTTGGCCTGAGGCAACCATTAACTGTTTTTTGTATATATATATATATATATATATGTAGAGAGAGAGAGAGAGAGAGAGAGAGAGATTATTATTTTTGAATCCGTAAATTCCGTGAAATCCGTTGTATCCACCCTTAAAAGAGAAGCTATGCGCAGGGTAGAACTTACAGTTCTTGCGGATATGTCTGAATGGAATATATTATTCTCATTTTATATTCATATTTCCATGAAATCCGTAAAATCCGTCGTGTCCACTCTTTAAAAGAATAAACGTCACCAAGGTTGAACTTGCAGTCAATGAAAGGTGCTGCAGTATATGGAATGAATTAATCATAGATCATGATACTCTTTTCTAAACGGCGGATTCTACGGACATAGCGGATTCCACGGAAAAGTCAAAAACATATTAAATTACAGCATATTCCTCTACATTATTCATAACTAATGACCATTATTCGATTTATCGAGCCTCGGATTTTACGGATTTTATGGATTACAAGGAAACACGAATAATCAACACTGCATGTAGATGCATGATGCAGTTCAGTAGTTATTCATTACTCGAGTTGGCTGATGACTGTTTCAGTGTCAAAGCGAACAATAAAAGTGACAACATTTTCCTCTGCAGTTTTTTCCACATCCAATTAAAACAACTGAAGCGCACTAGAACAAAGGCAATGTTTATTCAATGAGATTACGCAGGATTGCTTGCTATAAAAGCAGAACACTTTCTTGTGCTACATCAGTCGCAAGATGTTGAGGAGTACGAATTATCCCTGTCGGCAACTGAACAGTGAAAAAATTAAGGGCGCGACGTTGTGCTACTTGAGCCCACTAATCGTGAATAAGTGTAGCATTGTGAGCGCAAAGTGCGTATGTAACGTGAGTGATGGACTGCAACGAGCATGGGATGAGGTGTGCAAGACCAGAGATGCTTGCGATAAGGCATTACAAGGTTTGTATTCACTGTGAACATTCTTAAAACAAGACGTATCACGTATCTTGTTAACTCTCCGAGTAAAAAACAACTGATTTTTCTTTCCATTTTTTACAGGCGTTAAGTGCGTGGCGTTCTTTTTTAGCGCCATAAGCACTCAAGGCCCAATGAAGACCTCTAACAAGAAGGGCAGAAATGAAGAGAATAATGAGGACAACGGTGGTGAAAGTGACAACGACTCAATAACACCAAGCCGAGTCTCTGGTACATCCAGTCAAACATGGATAACAAACCATCAATCGATTATAAACAAAAAGTTGCGACCCGCCGTCAGCTATTGGATTGCGATGATAACCCCAAATGGTGCACCAGCAAATCCCATAACAGTCCATCGGGTTCTATTGGAATGTGGTGTAGATGCAACTGCTAAACAGGTATGCACAGCATATTTTCGCTTGGTAGTAACACATGTCATTAGTATACAGATGTAGTGTCTGGCCATTTCGTTTGAGTCAACTTAGATCGCATTTACAGGAGTAAGGCACCAGAGAAATTAAGCTTCGCGTTTGTTTTTCTCGCGAAATACAAAAAAAAATCCGTTTACATTTTGCCGCTTATACTTCAGAGTGAGTAGTTTCGTGTGTGATGTAAATAAGTAAATTATTTTCTATTTTTCTGATAGTTATTAAATAATTTGAGAAAAGTTAACAAAATCATCAAATCTGTGACGTTTACCGTTAGAACGTGAAACTAATTTCTCTAACGACTAGCCCTTAAAGCCCCGATAGTGATCAGCATCGAATTTCTCCTCACGATATCAGTGCACGCTGGCACATACCAGCACTCGATGAGAATTTAAGAAAATTATCAACAAAGATGAACTGAATTTTATTTTTAAACATTTCCTCCCAAATAACATGAAGCAAAATGTCTTGAGACCAGTACGGAGAATTTGTATTATGATGTTGAGGTTTTTAGCGACTTGAAGTCGAGCATTACATGTGTTTTTTTTTTCGAGTTCAAAAGGTGGGATACCCTGTACGACCTTGCCAAATTTTTTATTGCACCAATATGGCTGTTAACCTTATTTATTATATAAACTGCAGTGTTTTACAGGGATTTCTAGCCCTTACAAAAACCGTCATTGAATACGCGTAAACTTACGAGAATTTTACTGTGGTGATATCGTGGACTTTAACTATATTTGATACCTTGTTCGCTGAACTATACATATGTTACATTTGTTGGTGTTTACAACCTTTCCGGAACTTCCTCGGAAGCCTTCGAAAAGTTCTGGGAACCTTCGGAGATCTTTGGAGATTTTCGTAAAATACTCGGATACATTTGTATGACCTTCGGACAGCATTCGGAGAATCTTGGGAAAATGGTCTGAACTCTTTGGAAAATCGTCAGAAACATCGTCATTAGCATTTATAAAATTGGGCAAAGTAATACATGATTGCTTGGAGATATGAAATTTCCCTTCTCGTCTTTTCCTCCATATCTCACTCGTTCGCTGCGCCCACAAGTGAGGTATCGAGTTGAACACTCGGAGAGCATTTTTATATCTCCGCGCGCTCACGTATTATTCTATATATAAAGTGAACCGGACTCAACCGTTTGTATTTCTATCTTTCCTTTGAAGATTCCCTGTCAAGAGGGCAAAGAGTCAATGGCAATGAAAGAGCTATTTAAAGTCCTTAAAGATCATAGCAACAGATTCATGCAAGAGCTAGTTTCTTTATCGTTTCAACACTGCTTTTTGTCGGAAGTGGAAAGCATTTTAGAAGATCCTGACTCCATGGACATACAGGAGTGTGGCACTGAAAATGTGGTCCATGTACGTCTCGTTCACGCTCCGCTCAGGTCTGTGCTGTCTGAAGCCATTGCAAAAATTCAGCACGCTAACCTAATTATTGATCGTTTTGGCTTGGATTGTAATCAAGAAGCTAATTCAGCAAAAGAAAAGGAAGAAGAGCCGAGACTTGGCGACAAAATGACCGTCTTAATAAACGACATAGCCATAGCAATGAAAAGGTTGAACTATTCGCTTCACAGAGGGGCAATATACAAGAGGTGCGAAGGTGCCATTTACACGTTTTCCTTTAAATGTGATGTCAAGGTTTTCATCAACAGCTTGGCAGCCAATGAATCATTCAAATCACGGCTTCTTAAAGATATGAAATGTGTTATCGACCTGTTGGCTGATCCCGACTGCGGAGTGATCCGACCAATTGTCATTGATTACAACTTAATTGAGGTGAATTCAGGGTACTGTTGGTCTGTCGCGGATAGACGGTTCGTTAAAGATGCAATTGCTGCCGACAAAATAGGCCTCGTAACACCAAGAGCCTTCTGCCGTTACGACGCACTCAAAGTTCCACAGCCGAAGTACTTTCAAGAAGTTCTGGAGAACAGCCTTTCAGAAGCTGAGACGGCACATTTTTGCGAAGATTTTCTGCGACTGCTGCACTTTAACAAGAAGAAGCACAAAGAGAGGGTTCCATGCTTAGTTGGCGAGCCCGATAGCGGTAAAACCAGCCTTTTCTACCCCATCCTTGGCCTCATTCATCACAAGAACGTAGCGACCATCACAAAGCAGAAAGTTTTTAACAAAGCCATGATCAACAAGAACACAGAAGTGATCTTTATCGACGAGGCGTCTTCTGCAACACTCGACGTGGACGACTGGAAGATAATCACCCAAGGTGGTTACACGGCCTGCGACGTAAAATACAGAACAGCAAAGTCATTTTACAACCGTTACCCGATGTTCATGACGGCGCAGAAGAAATTGGAGTTCCAGCCAGAAGACCAACCAGCGATGGATCGCAGGATTCGATATTACATGTTCAAATCCTTGCCGAGTCCTAAGAAGAAGGCCGCGCAATGGCTCCGAAAACATCCAATGGAATGTATTGCTTGGGCGGCATCGAAAGCCCGGGTGGTCAGCGATGAAGAAGAAAGTTCTGATGACGAGGAAGGAGAACAAGAATCGCAGAATGACGACGGGATCCTACCGGAGAGCGAGAAAGAAATCTTAAGAACTCTGCCTCTTGGCGACCTTCTGGCAGAACCAAGATCCCGCGAAGAAAGCTCTGAAGAGGACACGATTCAAGATGTTAGCGATTCCGATGAAGACGAGACCACAACGACCTTGAAAGTTACTCTGGCACAATGCTCGCCTGACTCTCTACGTCACCGTCAGTTAAGTCACATATTAGAAACGCGTCTCGAGGAAAAAGAAAGGCAGAAAGAGCTAGAGGAAATGCGGTACGAGAAAAGGCAACAACACTTGCTATCCAGGGGAGTGTCGACGGATCACGTGTCGTTGCTACCACACGATCAGAACGAGCCGCTGCCCACACCAATTGGAAGGGAAATCGCCGCGTTCGAAGAACAACAACTCGAGAAAGAACGGGAAAACCGAAAGAAAAGGGCCAAGAAAGTGTTTGAATCGCAATGGCTGCAGGCTACCGAGAAAGATCTCCAAGACTGTATGGTGGCTCTACGAACCAGTCTTGATACAGATATGAAGGCTTCCATGAATGCGTATAGAGAACTGCTTCAAGACAAACTTCGAAGCCATCACAGAAACCTCGGCACCCTCGGATGCGTAGAGGCACTAGCCGAAAGAAAGAGGGTATGCAGGGAGCTCGGCCTACTGCAAGAAAAAGATCAAGACAGCGTCTCCAGCCTGTATGAACCGCTGCCCACCGCGCGCGTGGAAGAAGGAGACGACAACTCAATATTTATTACGCAGAATACGCCCCCACACGTCCTGCAATGCGACGAAGAAGACGACATCGAACTATTCAACACGCAGAAAACACCAACGTATGTCCCGAAACACGGTGAGGTGGAATTTTGCGTGCCATCGCCGGGGATTGCTTCACAAACGATGCAACACGGAGGTCTTACCCAAACGTCCCACAGCTCAAGTGGTGCATGGCGGTCAGAATTCCTCGACGACTGCGCAAAGTCCGACCAGTTGCTGAGAGCGCACAGCACGAAGAGGCGCCAAGAACCTACTAGAAGTCAAACGCAGACCAAAAGACCGAAGAACACTATAGACAGTTACTATAGTAAAAAGTGAATATTGCATGCGTACCGTCGTAAAACGATAGCGTTTCATTTCAGTGTGAAATCGATGTGGGGGCATGTAGTTTTCCCGATATAAGTTATTTAAAGAAGCAGACAAACTTGATGTAAAAATGACAATAATAGGAAGCGGTCATCGAGTTAACAACAAGCGTAGAATATTTATTGCCCTTATTTGATGTCATGGCGAGCAAAATTAAAATGTGTCTGTCGATTGCAGTCAGTGTTGTGACGTTTGAAGTGTTCTCTTTCAAATACTATTCGTGGTATTGATTTTGGTCGCGTATTCCGTCCAAGGAAAGCGTTAACTCAGCCCTCTTCTTCAAAGAATCGGCCACCCTTCCATCCTGAAATATAAAGTCTGGATCCCTCAAAATAGCCGTCCACTGCCCGATTCCGTATCGTCTTATCCCTTCCTTTAGGAAATCATCCTCATCTGATGTGAATTTCAAAACCCGACGATGATGATTCCTTTGAATGCGCAAGGCATGTCTGGGAGGGGTTTCCTTTTTGCGAGGGGTGCTTCTTGATTCTAAAATTTCAACTGCCGGTTCCGAGCTCGAATCGCTGAACCTCGAATTGACATCCTTGTCCACCTCCGACCCTTTGACGCCTTGCAGTTTTTGTAGACACTCGTGAGCCTTCACAGCAACTTCGCGCGATCTCTGCTTCTGATAGTGAACTTTGGCGACCGCAGAACTGTGTTTTTGGTCTTCCGACAATATTCTTTGCTCCTTGCTAGGGAGCAGATTGAGGCTTTGCGTTTCGACAATTTGACGATAGCGGGTCGGATGAATGTACTTTCCAATTGCATCAAACACTAATTTACTCATGACGTCGCCCAATTTGCTGTGCTGACCTCCATTTCTCGTGACCAGAACGAACTCGCACTGGGGTATTAGCAATGGCCTTGCGAAATTTATGTAGCTATCGAGCACCTGCATGCTTGCATCGGTCAGAATTAAGGAGTCAAATCCATATTTGCTAGCAGTCTTGAACATTTTCTGGTCGATGAATCCCCCGTTCTCCTTAGCTGCTCTGACCATGTCCACTGTCAAATACTGATAAGTCATAGGCCGAGATCCCTTCACCTTGATGAACAAATACACTGCGACAAGTTTCGTGGCAAATGTTAAGTCCGAAGGATTAACTTGACCTGGAATAGTTTTGCACGTCTTCACAGTGTTCTCATAACGAGGCAAGTGAAATGTCACCACTTCTAACAGTTCTTCCATGGTTGCCCAGTGTCCCCTAGCATCCAAAGTTTCAATGTCTAGATCTTGTGTCCACTGCAGTCTCATCATCTTTGCCACCGTCTTGCGCGCTCGTTTAAGGTACAACTCCGTTGAGGACAAATTTCGAAGAACTGTGTCTGATGCGCCGTTTATTTTTCTGAAGTCGATTAATTCGGAGATTGCATCAATGTAGCCCAATCGGCCATCGTGTCCGAGTTTGCATGCATCTTGCAAGTGGTCGATAAACTTGAACAACAGACTATGAGAACACAGGCTAAAGTCCAGCACTTCAAAACTCAATTCATCTTCATCTTCGCAGCAAAATTTGAGAAATTTAAAGCATCTCTTGGCTATCTGCTGAGCTGCACGATCTTTCTTGCAACCCCCACCACTTCCAGTCAACCATTTCGTGAATAACTCGCCAATTTGGCTGGAAACTGAAAACGAAGGCATTACCCTGGCAGTTTGTTTTGTGATTTCACCCGATGTATCATCATCGGCAAGTTCTTTGGTACTTGAAACGTCGGGTTTTTCGTCAAAAAAAAGAACCAATTGTGCTTGGTGTTCACATGTTTCCTGCAGCCACGTTGACTTTTAAATCCATCGTGATCACACGCTTGTATTGGACAGTGATACAAGCTATCTGTTTCTTCTTTTTCCAAGTGAAGCCGTTTTGGTTTTGGTGATGAGCCATCAATTTTCGACCAGTCAACCTTACCTTTTTTGTTCATGTCGGACATCTGAGCGATTCACACAATTTGTTCCACTTACATAAATAGTGAACAAAACACAAAGGCGACAAAAAAACAATGGCTGTATTGTGCAAGTTTAAACTTGCCCCAACCTGCCCCAACTTGCCCCTGCTTGCTCAGGCATGTGTCTGCTTGCCACTGTTCATTATTCTTAAGCAAGCTTACAAATTTGAGGTGATATATGGCGTTGGTGCGATTATATTCAACCTTGCCCGGGCAAGTCTATAAGGGCCTCGAAAAGTCTTTAAGAATCTGCTATTGACTCTGCTTCGTGTTGTTTGAAACTTAAAACACTACACCAAATGTTTTTGCCAATTAAAAAGCGATAAAATCATAGATGGCAAGAAAAGAAGAATGTTTCCGTTGAACAAGATGTACAAAGGAACTGTCATTTCTAAACAGGAACCATTTTACATAAATAGGAACTAATGGTTAGGAACAAACTGTTCCACGTGCCAATAAAAAGGAACAGTTCGTTCAAAACGGAACCTGTTAATGGGAACAATTGTTCCTCAAGTGAATGAAAAGGAACCAATTTTTCAAAACAGGAACAATGTTAGAAAGGAACAAACGTTCCTTTACAAAAAAAGGAACGTAATTAATTAGGAACCAAAGTTCCTCGTGTCAGCATAAAGGAACAGCCACTCTAAAACGGAACGCATTAATGGGAACAATTGTTCCTCAAGCGATTAAAAAGGACCAAAATGATAAAAGAGGAACAATACCATTGGGAACACCTGTTCCTAGGCCACTCATTTAGGAACAAAAAGTTCCTTTCAATGTTAAGAATTCGGGGCCTTTTGATGCTAAAAGGACCACTCCAAAGAGGAACAATCATCTCTTAATCGGAACGTTCCCAAAGCAAAAATGGGAACAGTGCTAAAAAATAAAAGTAAGTTAAAAAGCCACGTAAAGGATGCATAAAATATGCCAAAGCATCTTATGACTCTCTATACTGAACAGATACAACAGCCAAAATTTGATTGATAAAATCATGCCAGAACATGTTCAAATTTGAAAGTAAAAATTTTGGGAAACGTATAAGATCGTTTCCCAAAATTTCAGTTCCTGATTTTAAAAACCCTGAAATAGTTCTGACTACCGCGCAAATCTCTCCATAACTACGTTTCCATGTAGGTTTATGTAGGGCACTGCTAAAGCTTACGTTTTACCTGCTTTTGCCAAAAATATACCTCAAATGGGAAGGTTTATGTTCCAAAGCGTTCCTTATAAGAGGAACAGCTACAAAAAAGGCACACTTGTTCCTGAAACAGTGATAAAAGATGATGGTATTAAATTTATGTCAGCAAAACAAGGGTTTTCCCAGTGCTATCTTATTCCATGATACAAAAGTGAGTCCCTTTGTCCCCGGCATATCCGTGATCTCCGTTGAATGTATACAATCGTGCAAATCAGAACAAACTAAATAGGAAATAGGTCACAGACACAAATGGCGAAACACTCACGCTCAATGAAAAGAGCAAAAAGGAATATCAACTTAAACAATCCCAACTACTATTCCCCGCTATCTCCGTTTTATCCGTCATACTAAAGAAATAATTAAACTTTTAGTCAGATCTCAGTAGTCAAAATATCTCAAGTAAAACGGGGATAACGGATCCAACGGGGACAGAACTTACAGTTCATCAGATCAGCTTCAAGGAATATAAAAATAATATAAAGTACAACGGAGACAACGGAGACGCCGGGGACACAACTTACAGTATATGTATAGGAATATATTAACAATACTACTACTACTACTACTACTACTACTAATAATAATAATAATAATAATTATTATTATTATTATTATTATTATTATTATTATTATTAGTAGTAGTAGTAGTAGTAGTAGTAGTAGTATTCTTAATATATTCCTATATATATACTGTAAGTTGTGTCCCCGCCGTCTCCGTTGTCTCCGTTGCACTTTATATTATTTTATATTCCTTGAGGCTGATCTGATGTACTGTAAGTTCTGTCCCCGTTGTATCCGTTATCCCCGATTTACTTGAGATCTTTTGACTACTGAGATCTGAGTGAAAATGCAATTATTTCTTTAGTGAAACGGATAAAACGGAAACAACGGGGAACAGCACTGAGAGATATTTTGATTACTGTGAACTCACTGTAAATACGCATTCATTCATTCATTCATTCATCCATCCATTGATTCATTCATTCATTCATTCATTCATTCATTCACTCATTCATTGATTCATTTATTCATTCATTCAAGTTAACGTGCGTTATCTAAATTGCATATTTCTCGTAGTGTGACGGATACGCCGAGAAAAGCTATTAATTACAACTGTGCTGCACAAAAGAATAATCCTTTCAATTAGCTCACTAGTATTTTAAAAATATCGTTAAGCTTTTTGTTGATTCTGGAAATGCTTGTTCGCTAAAAAAAAGTGTTAAGGTGACATGTTTTTAAGGCATTGATCATATGCCGGTATGAATGTTTAGTTTGCGCTTCATTGTTTTCCAGATTCTTTATTACACTTTTTGCCAAGGAGAAGCAGTTATGTATCCACTGTAAATTGCTCGGGCATTTTGTTTTTGACTTGATTGTATCGAAAACCAAAAAAAATCACACACAGGAAGTTTAAAAATGTAGCTCGTCGGGGCATTTTTTACCACTAACCGCCTATTTTTGCCCGCAATTTATCGAAAAGAAAAGATCAAACTGAGGAACGTAAACAATGAAGCTAGTATGCTATAAAAGAAGTCTGAAACGTTGCTTCGTTCTCATTTCACTCGATGACAGTGATGGCCACAGCACCAGCAAGGCAACTCAATAATAAGGTATGTACTAGATTTCATATTCCTTCTTCGTAGCTTTAAAACAAGTTAAGGAAGAAAAGTTGCTCTCAGTTCTTTTAGTGAACGAATTTACAAAGTTCAGCTTAAATCGTAGCAATTAACAGGAACGAAATACTATATTGCTTAGGCTTTTCTAACCAGTTAATCTAATAGGCATTGTAGTCTAAATATTTCCTACAGATTATTCGTCAATTTTAGTGATTCTGTGCTGACTAGTTTACTGTTTCCTTGTAATTATTTTAGGGAATCAGGAGTGCTGTGCTTAGCAAGGTCTTGCCAGCTGTCCAGGGAACTTGTTCTCTTTTGAGAAACAGTGTTCTGTCGTCGGATTTAAGTGTGTATGGCGTGTAAAAGACCAGGAAATAGAGAATGCATGGAACTGGATCTGCGAAAAACGAGACGAGTGCGTTCTGAAGTTATCAAAAGTCAACGGAGTCTGTTTCTTCTTTTCCTCGATAAGTACGTCAAAATTAGACACCAAAAAACGAAAAACGCCACAGAGATCACAAGCACTAAGAGAAAGCGACGATTCAAGTGACGAGTCTGCAATTAGTGCTTCGCAACTGTCATCGCCTGGCAAGAAAGTATTTCCAGCCATTTCGTATTGGGTGGCATGCCAAACGCCAAACGGATCAGCAATGAACCCGCTAAAGCTACAAAGCGCGCGAGAAAAAGACCTCGCCTTGCCGAAAGCCAGTCGTCCATTGGACAGCAGAAGAAAATAACCAGCTTTTTCCTGTCGCAGCAACGCCCTCGAAATTAGTATTTTGTTCAAGTGACTATTTTCAGTCAGTGTTATTCGATGTAATTTGTTAAGTGAAAGCGTAGAAGACGGAAACAGTAGGAAAAAAACACGAGTGTGAATATTTAGCTGTTTCTTTGACATTGTGCGAGATGAAATCAAATGTATTTCTCAGTTGAAATGATGAATGTCATTTATGTTTTCTCAGAATGGTTTAGACAGTCCACAAGAATGAACCAGAAGAATTTGTCAGTTGCGATTTATTTTGTTATCTCGTCGATTGAAAGATAGCGTATCGATGAAGTAATACATGTAAGGAAAGCAAAGGAAAGGAAAACGTCAAACTTGATTAAAAGAAAGTCACTTTTCGAGTGCACCTTTGCTTACTTTACTTCGACTATCTCTTACACGATAAAGGCTGCGATCGTCGGGTCGGTCCCATATTTTATTAGACGAGTTTTGGCACATTACTTTGTTTCTAAACATTATGTCAAGCTATAGCTGCATTTTCATTCCAGCCCTTTTCTTGAGAGAGTCCGCCGTTCTTCCGTCTTGAAATTTGAGATCGGGATCCCTCAGAATTGCCGTCCACTGCCCAAACCCGTGCCGATCGATTCCCTTCTTGAGAAAATCGTCCTCGTCTGCCGTGAATTTCAACACCCGACGATAATTTCTTTGAACTCGCAATTGGTTTGTGGGCGGGGAATCCTTTTCTTTAGGGGGCACGCCCTCTGTTTCTGCTGTTTTGACTGGAGCTGCAAGACTTGAAGTTGAGCCGCTAAACCTCGTTTGCACTTCCCTATCCACCTCCGAGCCTTTCGTGCCTTGTAGCTTTTGTAGACACTCGTGAGCTTTGACAGCAACTTCGCGCGATCTTTGCTTTTGATAGTGAACTTTTGCAACGGCAGAACTGTGTTTTTGGTCTTCTGACAAAATTTGTTGCTCCTTGCCTGTGAGCAGATTGAGGCTTTGCGTCTCGACAATTTGACGATAGCGGGTCGGATGAATGAACTTTCCGATTGCATCAAACACTAGTTTACTCATGACGTCGCCCAATTTGCTGTGCTGGCCTCCATTTCTCGTGACCAGAACGAACTCGCACTGGGGTTTTAGCAATGGCCTTACGAAATTTATGTAGCTATGGAGCACCTGCATGCTTGCATCGGTCAGAATTAAGGAGTCAAATCCATATTTGCTAGCAGTCTTGAACTTTTTCTGGTCGATGAATCCCCCGTTCTCCTTAGCTGCTCTGACCATGTCCACTGTCAAATACTGATAAGTCATAGGGCGAGACCCCTTCACCTTGATGAACAAATACACTGCGACAAATTTCGTGGCAAATGTTAAGTCCGAAGGATTAACTTGACCTAGAATAGTTTTGCACGTCTTCACAGTGTTCTCGTAACGAGGCAAATGAAATGTCACCACTTCTAACAGTTCTTCCATGGTTGCCCAGTGTCCCCTAGCATCCAAAGTTTCAATGTCTAGATCTTGTGTCCACTGCAGTCTCATCATCTTTGCCACCGTCTTGCGCGCTCGTTTAAGGTACAACTCCGTTGAGGACAAATTTCGAAGAACTGTGTCTGATGCGCCGTTTATTTTTCTGAAGTCGATTAATTCGGAGATCGCATCAATGTAGCCCAATCGGCCACCGTGTCCGAGTTTGCATGCATCTTGCAAGTGGTCGATAAACTTGAACAACAGACTATGAGAACACAGGCTAAAGTCCAGCACTTCAAAACTCAATTCATCTTCATCTTCGCAGCAAAATTTGAGAAATTTAAAGCATCTCTTGGCTATCTGCTGAGCTGCACGATCTTTCTTGCAACCCCCACCACTTCCAGTCAACCATTTCGTGAATAACTCGCCAATTTGGCTGGAAACTGAAAACGAAGGCATTACCCTGGCAGTTTGTTTTGTGATTTCACCCGATGTATCATCATCGGCAAGTTCTTTGGTACTTGAAACGTCGGGTTTTTCGTCAAAGAAAAAGAACCAATTGTGTTTGGTGTTCACATGTTTCCTGCAGCCACGTTGACTTTTAAATCCATCGTGATCACACGCTTGTATTGGACAGTGATACAAGCTATCTGCTTCTTCTTTTTCCAAGTGAAGCCGTTTTGGTTTTGGTGATGAGCCATCAATTTTCGACCAGTCAACCTTACCCTTTTTGTTCATGTCGGACATCTGAGTGATTCACACAATTTGTTCCACTTACATAAATAGTGAACAAAACACAAAAGTAGTAAAGGGGGCTCAGATGGCTCCCAATGCTGGCTTCTGATTGGTTCTCAGTGGTTGCTAACCGGAAGTGCAACCGCTGACCGTGGGTTGCTAAGGGGATCGCGGGCTCAGGCAACCGGAAGTCACGTGTTTTGGAAGGGGAAACCGCTGAGCAGTTGGAAAAAGGGATCGCGGGCTCAGGCAACCGGAAGTCACGTGTTTTGGAAGGAGAAACCGCTGAGCAGTTGGAAAAAGGGATCGCGGGCTCAGGCAACCGGAAGTCACGTGATTTGGAGTGGGAAACCGCTGAGCAGTTGGAAAAAGGGATCGCGGGCTCAGGCAACCGGAAGTCACGTGATTTGGAGTGGGAAACCGCTGAGCAGTCTGAAAATTCGATCGTGGGCTCAGGAAAACCGCGGAGAAAAGTCCAAAGTCCAATTTTTGGAATGGGGTGATCCTTGAGTCAAAGAAAAAGACGCGTTGATGTTGGTAAAAATAGTTTTAATGGAAGGCATGTTTTCAACAAGTCATTGAATGAGGATCCAAGGCTCTTCACGAAGTACGATGGTTACAGATGGAGTGTTCCTTTATGGGGATGTCTCAGGTTGCCGACAATGCTTTTGATATGAGTGTTCCCATTCCATGATGAGTATTTGCTATTAGTTCCATTTCACAAGAGGAAGCTGAAGCACGATCAGATCCGATTCATTGACTCAACTTTTTCGCCAGTATTCCTTTTGATAATATGAGGGTTCCATTTTGATGAGTGTTCCATTTTGATGAGTGTTCCTTTTGATAATATGAGTGTTCCATTTTGATGAGTGTTCCTATTTAATGAGTTCCATTTTGATAATAATATGAGTGTTCCATTTTGATGAGTGTTCCTTACGGGTACGAGGTCTTGACGGCTTTCAGTCAAGCCTTGGATCAACGGGCCCTGTACTATGATACCGGCTGTGATATCCTGGCCAACGCGCGCTGCAAGGATTGGACGCGTCTCTCATTGGTAGCCGTAGGGGTAGGTTAAAAAGGTGTGCGGATCGACGACTCGCTTGTCGTACACCAGTTGGTACCATTTGTACTCGGGGAAGGTGTAGAGCTCATAGGTTTTGGGGTTCCGCACAATCTGGTGGGTTTTGACGACTTGGGTTTGTCTGGGTTTCAGGAGGGGCTTCTGGATTTCGTCGAGGACGTTCTGTCGCATGACGTTATAGTTGAGCTGGGTCTTGCCTTCGCTGTTGAGGCGGAATCCCCGTACTTTGCATTCGACGTGCCCCTTGTGGGTTTGGTAGCCATAGTTCTTGGGACCTGCCGATACGAATTCCGTAATGTAGTCGTCGGGGTCCAATTCACTGGTAAAGTCACCGAGGTAATCGCCCAAGACCGGGTTGGACTGCCCCTCGTCTTGCAGGAAGATGAGGGAGTCCGTGTCGTAGTACAACACACGTTGCCCCAAGGGTTCGAGGGTGGCATAGAGTCGGAGTCGGGCCCAACAGGTCGTGAACGCGGCCACAAAAATGTTCAGGTTGGGTGACACGGGGATGTCTTCGTCCTGGTGCTGGTAATGGACCTCCACTATGACGTCATTGATGACGGAGACGTGGCGCACGTCCAAAGTACTGGTATCCAAGAAACGGTGAAAGCTTTGAGGGTCCTGAAAGGGCTGGACTTGGGTTTTGTTGAGGCGTTGGCCAAATTTACCCCACATGGAATTGAGCATCATTTTGGCCAGGGTGTGGAGCCCTTTATTCACCTTGATGTTGGCGTACTCCAACTGGATGCCTTCCTGCTCGAAGTAATCTTGGATATATTTTTGTTTTTGTGCTTCTGTGTCCACTCCGGCGGGCCACCCACTAGCCTCTTGTTTGATTTTCAACCAGGTGTTGACGTAATCTTCGAAGAGCCCCTGGCAGGTCTCGTCAAAATGCCAGACCTCGTAGATGTACTGGACTTGGTACCCGAGCTCGACGGCTTTGGCCAATTCCGGACTGCACCACGTCCCCGTCAGGACCCGTTGTTCGTCGGTATGGCGGCATTCGGTGGATCTGTCCCAGGGACGTTTGGGCATTTCGTCTTGCACACACGTTGCACAGAGGGGAAACAGGAGTTTGCTGTCATGGCGGTAAGGCAGGACCGGATGGTACAGTTCACGCGGAGGCAAGATTTGACATTGGATGAGACCAAAGTACTGATGGATGTCGATGTGACCCGGGGTGGAGATGATACGAGGATGTCCTTTCGGGTAGACACAGGTTTTGTTGACCCATGGGTACAACGAGGTGACATCGATGTAATGGATCTTTTGAGTGGGGGTGACATGATGATACAGCTTGACGGCATTGGTACGCCCTCCACAGAAGGCGTCGCGTGGATTCAAGGGGTCTGTAAATTGAAGCTGGGCCACAAACGTACGGATATCCGAGGAGGTGTCTTTGAGCCGAGCCCATTCACATTCCCACATTTGGACGACCGTGTACCCGAGCTCTTTGAGCCGTTGGATCTTTTGTTGGGTGGCCTCGTAGACATCTTGCAGGGTCCGATCAAAGTGGCGTACATGGGGTTCGTGGCGGTTTGGATAACACGTCGGGCATCCATGGGTGAAACAGCCTTGAAATTCGTACACGGTCCGGGTGTCGTGGCAGTACCCATCCACGAAGCCAGCAGGTGGGATGCGAACTTCACCGGCATTACCCACATGTTGGACTTCTTGGCCGCACCAGGTGAGCCATTCCAGGGCAACGCGGGATTGATTGATGGAGTTGCGCCAACCACGGACGGGTTCACTGGCGATGCTGTTGGGGATCATACGGTTCATGCGTAAGTCCCGGTTGCAGGCAGAAGCAATGGTGATATGATCAAAAGGGTTGAACCCCGTCAGGGTTTCAAACAACCGTTTGAAGGTCAGGCATCCTTCTTTCAACAGACGTACATCCGATTGGCAGTAGGCGACCAATTCTTTCTGAAAGTCAAAGACTTGGTCGCGTTGCTGTTGATGCCACGTTTCAAAGGCTTGCCTGTCTTTGGGTGACATGGTTTCAGGCATGTAGTAATCGAGGGCTGGGACGGGTCCCACGTACGTTTGGTGGTCGGGGTGGTTGAACTTGTGCGGAAAGTACCCTTTGCAGAGTTCTGTCAAGCCAAAGGTTTTGGGAAAGGCGGACAAAGGCATCTGGAAAAAACTCATCGAATCGATGAAACGAAGGCGATCGTGTTTGACTTCCAAGAGTTTACACCCGTTCCGGAGCTGCTCGACGATCCGGTTGTCGCCATAGTATTGATGAATGACAAAAAAACCGTCATAGCCTTGGAAATTATGAGCGAGGACATTGACTTGTCGTGTGTCGTTGAGGGTCAAGGTATCTAACCATTCTAGGAAATCGCGGACGCAATGGTGGCCGGGGAAACACTTTGGTTGGTCATCGTCTTCGGTTTCGGCCACGACGAGATTGGCGATGTGTTTTTCCTGGGGTTGCATGGCTTCAATATCAAAAAATACATGCAAAGGAGGCTGGTCCTCCTCCTCCGGGACGGTGTCTGGGGTTCCTCGTTTCCTCTTTCTTTTCTGGTTGGCTTGAGGTTTGGGGACTGTTTGAATAAAACAACGATGCGTTTCCCCGTTCACGTACTCGTGGCAGGAGGGACAATCGATATACTTGCATTGATGCTTTTCATTCTGGTCTAATCCCACGTTCTGTTTACGACAGTCTTTACAGCGACGACGTTGAGAACAGATGGTGGACTCTAGGTTGGTCACGGGTTTGCCAGCGTGGTCTTTGACGAGATGCATTTGGAAACACGTGTCTCCGAAAAAGTCCCGATGACAATGTTGGCACCTTCGGGTGGCTTTCTGGCCTCGGGGATAGGCTGTCTGGAAATCGGGACACTCTTTTTGACGACAGGCCCCGCATTGCTTTTGCTTGATGCAGCGATGATGTCCCTCGGTGTTGTAGGGTTTCCAACAATGGGCACAGACGTAACTGGCCCCGAAAAATCCAGGCAACTTGGTGATGACATCATAATGGTTTTGGTGGTGCAACAGGATCAATTGTTTGTCTTGAGGACCTCCAAAGGTCGTGATGTGAAAAGATCGATGGGCATCCACCAACAGGATCTGGTAACCTCTGAGGGACGGGGCTTGACTAAAAGCCGTCAAGGCGTCGTAGCTGCATGGGCCGAGGGGCACATTGGCTTCCCGATGCAGGTCCCAAGCGAGGGTTCTTTGCAGCGGGGCCTTCCCTTCTTGAATGGCTTTGTGCTTCGGGTGCTGGTCCACGCGAGCTTTGGCGACGACGAGGGCTCTGGCACAGCAGAGTTCATCCCTGTTTTGAATCCGGATGATCGATTTGGAGTTCCTGGTTAACAGCTCCATGGTGGGATGGCCGGGTTTGCCACGACGGGGTCTGCCGGTACCTTGAGGCGCATGATGAACTTGTGTAATGGAGACTTGAAACGAATCGTCCATTTCAAATTGTTCGTTGCTGTTGAGGGCTTGAGCTAAACGTTGGAACAGGGCCTCCACACGCTCTGTGTCTTCACGCCATTCCCCCGCACGTAATCCCCAGCCCTGAAAATTATTGTGGAGCCGATTGGATCCGATGGTGAAGTAGAGGCGATCTTGATCGTGGAGGTCAGGTGTGGTGGTCAACACTTGATTCACTGCTCGACGTAACCCCTCTTGGAGAGCTTCCGTGATGTTTTGATCTGGAATTAAGTTCCCCCTTTGACGTAAACGGGTATTGAAATGGCGTTCACGCACCCCCATTCGACGACTCGTCCGATCGACAAAGGGTTGGAGTTCAAAGTCAAAGGTTCCGATCGTGGTATCCAACCCTCCTGCACCCCTTTGTATCGAGGTATCTCCAGCTCCACTTTGTTGAAGGAGTCGTGTTTGAAAGGCATGTTGTCGTTCCAAATGGGCCAACAGGTCATGATAGTCTGCTTCATCATCACTAGACAGCTGTAGTCCGAGTAATGGGTCACTAGGCCCAGCACGAGCATCATCCTCATCTTCTGGCGGCGGCGAGGCCATGATCAGATGACTCAGCTGGCGGTCGGGGCTCTTTTTTTATAGAGAAAAAAAGGGTCACGTGAAGAAGAGCATGAACCAATCACAAGCAGACCCCCACGGGGCCTCTGGGAGGGGTGGGACGGGGTGGGGGGACCCCCCTCCCCCCTCCCTAGTTTGGACCCATGGGGCATCACGGGAACGAATAAACCCCTATAAAAGAAATCGAACCGCCGGCGGAGTCATCTCAAGATGGAGGGTGTTCATCAAAAGCTATTGAAAGAATACGAAGATTTCGAGACGGATTTAGAAGTGGAGCAGGCGTTGGAGAAAGTGAAGCAGGAGTGGCTATTGAAGGACGAAAACTTCGCTGCGTTTGCAGAAACGTTGAGTTGGAGAAACGTTGAGTTGGAGCCGGAAAAAGTCGAGGCCCAGAGACGCCGGGAAGCACAAGCCACCCGCTTCCACCAGCTGTGCTACCCTCAACACACCTGTGAGTGGTTCGTCGAGGGCCTCGACTTCTGTTGCAATTACTGGCGGTACCATTTTAAACGTCCCCTCACGCCCCCACCAGTACCGCCGCCCTCTCCTGATGCCTCCCGCAAGCGGCCAAGGCAGACGCCTACGTTCCGTGACCTCCCAGCCAAGCGACGACAGGGACGACCTTAATGACTCAGACGACGACGACAAGGACTATGACCCCTACGACGATGACAGTGACGATAGTGACGACGAACTGGCCCCCACGACGGATACCCTCAACGACGACATCCTCAATGAACTCGCACAGCTCCGGGCGAAAGAAGCCCGACGACGGGCGGTGGTCCGGGCCGCCAGCGCCAGGTACCGGGCCAGACATCCCGAGCGAATAGCCGCCCAGAAACGACGGTATCGGGCCAGGCATCCCGAGCGAGAAGCCGCCCGGAAACAACGCTATCGGGCCAGGCATCCCGAGCGAGTCACCGTCCGGAATCAACGCTATCGGGCCCACCATGCCAAGCGAGTCGCCGCGCAGAGCCAACGCTATCGGGAGAGGAACTGGGAGAGGTGCCAGGCGTACGCGAAACAGTACTATAAGGACCATGCAGAACGCCTCCGGGAGCAGAAAACACAATATTACTACTCGGAAGCAGGTCAACGGTGGCAGAAACAATACCGGGCGAGAAAGACTGAGAGGGCGGCCCTCTTACGTCGACAAAGAGGGTCCATGGTCAAAAAGAGAACGGAGGAGAAACGCCAAGCGTTGGCCCCCCTGACATTAACCGTGACCCTGGAAGATTTTATGCAGGACTTTTATGATACCCTCTCACCCCGCCCTGAGGGTTGTATGGACCAACCTGAGACCATAGCGGATTCAGGGGTGCCTGATTCCCCGGATTATTCTGTATGCAACGAATCGTCCCTTTCTTCTTGTGACATGTGGGACGAGAGGAAGGGATTTTTGAACAATCTACTCGAGGACTTGCCGACAGTATCGGACGACTCTTTGTATGAGGTATTACGTGATTTGGGCCCATGGAGCCCCCAGGAGTCTGACTTTGATTTGGAGGACTTTGATTTGGAGGACTTTGTTTCGTAAAGAAAAGAGACAGTGATTGACATTTTCATTTTTTATTACTCAACATGGTATGGGGTGTCATTAAAGTGTTTTACAATTTTAAACGTTTCTTGGCTTGCATGATTTTTTTGACCACCCGTTCCGTCTTGGTTTTCTTGCCGGGTAATTTATCAATGGCTTGGATCATCTTGGTATCGGCTTTCCATTTGTCTTGCAAATTCTTGGCACGGCTGTAATCAATGTCGTGTTGTTTCGCAATTTGGTCCAAGCGATTGATCCCGGGATCCCCTCGTTTCAGGCGTTTGGCTAAATGCGTGCCTGGGCCCATGTACTGATAGCCGGGCCAATGAAATTCTTTGCCGGTCTTAGCGATCCATTTTTGGACATCCAAGGCCCCTCCGCGTTGACGGCGTTTCCGTTTCACGCCCCGTCTCCTCTTGGTGGGCATCTTTTTACTCACTGTCGTAATCCAATCGACGTCGTAACTTTTTGCCTCGGTGCCAATCTTCCCACCCGGGTAAGGGTTTCAATCGTTCCACTTCTCGGGCGGGTCCTTTGCCTTTGCCTTTGCCTTTACGACTCTCGGCTAACTTTTTTTCCAAGGTCTTGCGCTCTTCTCGAATGGCTTCTAAACGCGACCGGCTATCCCCTCGACTGGTGGAAGGGCTCCCTTTCTTGGGAATCTTACTGGTGGTGGCGGCTGCTCCTTTGCCTTTCTTGGTAGCAGGGGTAATGGGTGGCTTGGGGCTCGACGGGCTCCCTTTTATCATGCGCTTCAACCATTGTTCCACGGGTCCGGTCACCAAATCCCCGGCCTCTTCCTCTTCCTCGCCAGGAGGTGCACCCGGGGCACCCACTCCCACGCCTCCGGGAAATTGACGAATGCGTTTGGTTAACTTGGTTAATTCTTGACTCAACGGTTTGGTTTGAGCATTGACCACGGCCGGGGGCAATTGGGGGTTGGCTAACAAGACATGTTTTTGAGCGGCGAGCGTCGCGGCTTTGTTCAACAAGGCATTTTCGGTGAGTTCTCCTTTGTAATATTGAATGAGTTGTTCCAAGTCCTTGTGGGGAATCATGTAGACCTCGTCCATGGGGGTTGACTACACTCGGAGCAAAGTTCCCCGTCTTCTATCTGACGACAGCTCTCACAAAGACGGGACTTTAAGATGTGCCTGTACTCTCGATACAACAGGTGATATTTATGCTTCCAATAATGACACTCGTCTTTCCACTGGTCGGTGGCCCGATTGGCCTCTTGTAACAGACGCATCCAGGTAGGGAGCGTTAACGAAGACATTGACATAACGCCTGATGGAGTCCTTGAAATAACCCGCGTCCTTTTTGTTGAACCAGCCACGCCCGACGTTTTTTGACGGAATGTCGACGACGTCCCAAATCGCGTAACACCTTTTTATAGGGTTGAAGTTTGGCCAGGATGGGTGGGGTGATGGGAATCTTGTTTTTCAATAAGTTCAAGACCAGTTCACTCACGGCATTGATTTGATCGGCATTGGCATGTTGTAACAACTCTTGACGTTTGGAACCATTGGCTTCTTGTAACATGGACCGTAAAAACGGGAATTGACGGCGAAGACGTTGCATCTTATCGGTGACGACGACGATACCGTTGATTGGCTTTTTGGATCGTGCGTTTTATACGTTTATCCGTTTCCAAGGCCACGGCTTTCCCCAATCCCGTTAGGGCAGGGACCAATAGATTTAAAAAACCGCCTCGTTGACGACGTCGTCGTCGTCGTCTTCTTCTCCTCACCATGAACGGTTCATCAACAGACGTTGAAGGGCTTTGTTTTGTTTGATGAGGTCTTGCGTCTCTTTATAGCCTTGACGGGTATTGCGTTTGAAATCTTGCCACCAACCCCCACCTCGTTGTCGTCGGTAATGTTGTACATTATCGGTAATGCCTTTCAAGGCTTGACCACCCAATTTGCCTAAAGCGAGTCCAAACCCAGGCGCTGGCCCTGATAGAAACATACTCATGCCATGGGCAATTTTATCCACCAAACGGGGTTTACGACGCATTAAAGCTCCTCCTCTTTGTTTCCTTTTTCTGCGTCGTCTTCGTTGGACGGCCATGGTTCTAAGAGTGTCGGGCTGGGAGGGAGCGGCTTTTTATCTGTCCAATACCCTTTGGGTCTCAAGGGACGAGGACATCCGTCCACATAGCATTGGGCTTCCACGGGTTGGTAGACAAAATGACCATGGTACTCTTGGACACATCGTTTGGGTAACGGAGGAGTGAAATCCACAATGGTATCATCCAAGGTTTGCATCTTGATCAAAAATCCTTCCAGGTCCTCCAAGGGAACCCTGCGCCCATAGGTTTTCAATTCGGTCAAGGCTTTGGCATAGGTGGTAAACGCAAATCGACTCATGGTCACTTTAAATCGGTACTGTTTAAAATCGGCCCATCCTTTGACCACGGTGCCCACAGCTGCCAAACAGGCCACCAACGTGCTGTTGTCCAACAGGGGGCCAGCAATCATGCCGGCGGCCATCAGGAGTAACGCCAGGCCATTGTACAAGGCATGGCAACACTTGAAATGATTCAACATTTTGCGATAACACCACCATTGTTGATGGTAAAAGGCATACAACGAATCCATCCGTTGTAACAATTCGGGGGGCAAGGGGATGCCAGGACGTCGGGATCCGTTCAATAACGACACCACGGTTTTCATCCTCACGGCGACACCCGGGACGAAGAGGTTTGTACACTAGGACGTCCTCCCTGTTTATAACTGGTCACAATGCTATTGGTCATGGTGACATTAGCAATTTCCCGTCCTTGGCCAATTGTTCTTGATCTTGTAACAGCATGCGTAAACGTCGTTGTAAATCGGCTTGACGCAAGGTACGTGGGGGTGTACTATCGCTCCAAGATCCTCGAAAACTAGCTGGATTGGAGGCAGGTGTCAAAGGCGACGTGGGGGTATTTCGTCGTCGTCCTCGTATGCGTCTCGGTCGTCGTCCCCGACGACCACCACCACCACCACCACCGCCGCCGCCACCGCCACCACCACCACCGCCACCGCCGCCACCACCGGCGCCACCAGCACCACCAGCACCACCAGCACCGGCACCACCACCAGCACCAGCACCACCACCACCACCACCACCGCCACGTCCAGCACCCCCACCACGTCCAGCACCACCACCACCACGTCCACCACGTCCGCCACCACGTCCGCCCCCATTACCCCCAGCACCCGCAGCTGTTCGAGTACCCGCCGCCGCCAAGGGCACGCTAGGAGGCGTCGCAGGCGTTCGAGCCCCAGAAGACTCCGGGGTGGTGTGTATGCTACGGAAGGATTGACTTCCTGGACTTCCTACCCCAGCGGGGGAAGAGGTCTGTACAGGGGGTGCACCACCCACATCGGGCCAGCCCGCGACTGTCCTGGGAGAGGGAAGATTTGACAAAAACTCATGGAGGGCATCGGGGCCCATTTCCTCCATGGCGACGTCGAGAAGGCCTTGGTCTCCCGTCAAATACAAATCTTGGAAGGCCCTTGGGGACATTTGATTGCTAGTGGTCGCCCCGACCCCAGCGGGGGTCACGGTATCGTAGGCTTGCGGAGGTTGACGGTCCTCCTCATCGGCCATGCTTGCTTTTTCGAAAAGGCCGTTCAAGGATCTCGTCCCTTTATACTCGCTTTTGATAGGTGCGCGTCCATCCTTCGTCTTTTAACAGGTGACTCCATAACCGTTGTTGATCGGAGGAGGCCGGGTGTAAATCTAACATCAAATAACCATACGGACGCGTCGTGGCCCGATGAAACGTCTCCAAGGTGTCTTTCCAGGTGGTCGGAAACGATTGCAGCATGACATTGCGTACCCCTAATTGATCCCGGGGATTCTTGAACGCCACAATGTAATGCGCATTGCGGGATATACTTTTGGCATAGCACCCCACGGGAAACATGTCTTGGCACAAGTACAGCACCGTCACCCCTTGATGATGCGAATGTTTGGTGAATAAATCCAACACGCGTTTAT
The DNA here is from genome assembly GCA_964017195.1 of Siderastrea radians. Classification (NCBI taxonomy): domain Eukaryota; kingdom Metazoa; phylum Cnidaria; class Anthozoa; order Scleractinia; family Rhizangiidae; genus Siderastrea; species Siderastrea radians. Next base: position 37,440,215 of record OZ024889.1, on the reverse strand, counting down.
CGTGACTCCCTTCATCCATTAAATCATCCAAGACCAGGACCCCCTGTCCTTGAGGAAACCATTGCACCAAGGCTTGATGATCGGGAATCCCTTCGTGAAACATCACCCCACGATCTTGCATGCCTCGAAATCGATCTTGCCACGCCCTATAACAATAATGCAATTGCGTCGGGGGCCTTTCAAACAACTCGGGGTTGTCTACCAAGAGCTTTTCCGTAAACACGGTTTTGCCACATCCCGAGGGTCCCACCACCAAGATAGAGGAGGGGGTATGAAAACGAAACGGTTTCCCCGGTTGCATGATGATAATACCCATTTAGAAAAAAAAAAGGCACCTTTTTATTGGAATCGGTGGGACTCGAACCCACGCACGATCTCCTCATGTATCCGGGGGGATCCAAAGGCTCTACCGACTGAGCTACGACTCCGACACACTTGTTTTTTCCAACGAATTTTTTATTTAATCATTCCGTTGATGATACGGATGACAACAGAGTTGATACCATCTGGCTTCTTGGCCTACAATCAATTGTTGAAGACGTTGACCGGCTTGATGGTCATTGCTTACATAATCATGATCCGAAAACTCATTTAAAAAGTCTTGCAAGGTCCGTCCACGGGCTTTGGCTTTCAAGTACAACAAGGCGTAATCCCCACAACTCTTGCTTGAAATGGCTTGGAGGGACTTGCCATTGGTCACCACATACTTCCAATGTTGGACAATCCAATCTTGGAACGGGGCGGCTTGCACGTACGTGTCCACGGGCAAAGCATAACTGTCGAGGACTTCACACACGTTTCCCTCCGTCCACACCGCCAACCAATGTTGTCCAGGTTGATCGTGCGGGTCGGTGTTCACAATGTACCCTTGGCGTTGGGTCTCGACAGGACGCTTGGGTAATCGATCACAGGCCACCGTTCCGTAAAACATCGGTTTCAAGTGGGGGTCGTCGCGGGCTAAATAATCCAATTGCACATTATTCAAGGCCACGTGTTCCATCTTTTCTTTCTTTCTTTAGTGTTGGTAAATGTTGTACAACACGGCTCCGTTCCTGTCAATCTCCAGCAAGTTCTCAAATTCTCCATAAACGAGCACGGTTATATTGGTACCGGGGGCAGCTCCAAATTCCAAGACCAGCTGTAAATCCCCGGTTTGCTTGGGGTTGAGGGTTTGACTGTCGGCACATCCATTGGCCACATTGTCAAACATGTACAAGGTACAATTTTTCGCTTGGCCCCAATCTCCTAGTTCTACCATATTGCCTTTCTTTTTACACCAAGCCCCACTGGCTTGCAGAAAACGGAAGTACCCCAAGTTATCTCGGGTGGCATTGTTGTGCACCAAGTGCAGGGTTTCATAAGGGTATTCTTCGCCTTTGACAATCTGTTTGATGGAGGTCAAACCAAATTTCTGGAAGCAGAAGGGATCTCGGGTCACATCTCCATTGAAGGCGCGGCTGTCCAACAGCCCTACAATCAATCGGTCCGGTATTCTGTTTTGAAACAGGTTAGGGATATCAAAGCGGGTCACATTGCCTTGCATGCTGAAGGTGCGGATTTCACTACGGACGGTGGGGTAAGCAGCCACTTGGCCTTCATTGTGTCTTTTGGCAGATAAACTCTGGTAGATGGCGTCATTCAAACGCAGTTGACAGAGATGAAACCGTAGTTTCACATCGCCTTCCATCAATCGGCCCGCGAGAGCCACGCCATTCAAAAACAGACTGGGGCTGTTGAAATGAAATTTCATCTTGATTTCGATGCCTGGCACCAACAATTTGCCGGTATGAAACACTTCCAGGTGCGGGGTAAACACCACACTGTGGGTGACGCCTCCAGCATACTTGGCCACTTCGGCCACAGAGGTATTGAAGGCCGCTTTATGATTAGCCGTCAGAGCTTGCCAGTGAGCATGGTTTCCTGCTTTGTCTGTATTGGTGGCAGTCCATTGGGGTGGGAAATCCACTTGATTGTACCATCCTTGGGGTCCTAACACGGTCTTGCCATCGTCTCGGTCATAATTCAACAAGGTTTCTAGGTAAGCTTTGTAATGGTAGGTGTCGGATTGAGGACTGATCAACGTGCCATTCAACTGCAAGTCAATTTGTTTGATGATGGAATGGGCCAAATTGTTGACGGGCCACAATTTTTCAGCAGCGTCCAAGTTATCGTTCGTACTCTTTTGCAATCTCAATTCCATGGTAAAGTAACTGCGCCCCAAATCCACAAAATCGTCCAACCCCGGAATGATGAATTCCATGGGATTGATACCCGTGGTGGTGGGTTGGATGGTGACCATGCGATAGGCATTGATGCTAATGTCGGTCGGGGGCACCTTGAAAATCCGTAACGCCGGGTTGACGGTCCCTTCGGAACGCGGATGCGCTGGGGCAGCCCCTTCCGAGTAGGTAGGGGCTGTCACGCGTGTCATCACATTCGGCATGGTTAACGTCGTCGTCGTCGAGTACTGGTACCCCGTCGTCGTCGTGAGGGGTTTTTATACCGTCGTCGTCGTGCTAAGCGTTGTCTCAAATCAAACCCGGGTAGTCTCATCACCTCGGGACTCAACCAACCGCCACGTTGTCGCCGCATGAGTTTCCAAAATGGATACAGGCCTCCCCATTGAGACAAGCCCCGATCACTACGAATCCGTCGAGGTCGTGAATGCACGGGATCCATGCTCACACTCCCAAAATATCTCGCGTCCGCTTGACTTGCTTGGGAAATAAGGCACTGGCTACCCGCACGGCTTGTTTCACGTTCTTCTGATTCAAGGCTTTCTTGGCTTGTTTGGTAATTTCTTTTTTAAGGACGTCTTCGGCTTTGCGTTTGATCCCGCGTGTTAACCCTGCATTCAATCCTCTCTTGATATTACCAGGCAGTTTTAAAGGATGTCGCGTGCTTTTAAGGCCTTGGAACCCGCCACGCATGACCTCCCTCATCAACCCACTGCCATGTTGATCATACCACTCGTCGGTCCGAAATCGTGTCAAACTTCCCCCTCGCATGGTTGTCTTCTTTGCTCTTTCACCAAGGTCTATGCTTGACGTCACCCCGTTTGTCTTTTTATACCGTCATCGGCCTTTCTTTTTCTTCCGAGTGGTCGCTGCTTCCATGGCTTTTTTACCACCGTAACCCGCTGCACCGCCCACCGCTCCCAACGCGGCGGCTTTCCCCACAGCTATTAAAGCGGGCACGAGCGCGGCCAGAGGCAAGAGACCGCCTCGTTGCCTTCTTCTTCGACGTGCTCTTGTCTTTGGCATCTTTGATGGACCATCCCCTTTTTTTTCCCCTTTTTATGCCTTTTGGAAGTGCAAGGTGACCAGGGTGTTGCCTTTGCCAAACCGGACCAACTTATCCTCGGTGCCAGACGTTTCGGTGACTTGCATTTGAATGATTTCCACCACTTCATTACGAAGCGGTAGGTAATGAATGTGCAACGGTTCAAAGTACATGGTGCCTCTGCCTTCCCGCTTGTAATGGATTTCTCGCAACAAATCGGTCACGCGATTGCCCACCACCGTGCTGCCTGCCACGTCCGAGTACACGTGCAACGATCGCGAGGGTTCACCCACCACTGAACGAAACGCTACATTCAAGTTGGTGAAACGCCACCCACAACTCATACTCAATTGTAAATGATCCGGTAAAATCGAACGCACCGTCCAAAAGACCGGGTTGTGCTGATCGTCGTTTACATCGTTCCAATCGTTGCCAACGGGTTTTGTCATGTTGGGGATTTGATCCCCCATGAAGTCTTGTTGTAAGTTGGGCCCCAAAATCAACCCACTGCTAATTTTACGTAACCATCCCATCTTGACCGCTAACTTGGTGTAGATGAACAGGGCTGGCGTGTCCGTTTTGCAATGACAGACATTGGTGTTGTCAATGAGCAGATCCTCGCCTTCCCAACGAAACTTGACGTAGGTGTGTTTGCCTTGATCATTGGTAAACCGACCTCCTTGAATCGCCGTTTCCTTGCGTCGTTGTTCCAAATGGGCAATGGCAGCTTTCATGAAACTCACCCCATCCACCACCCAATCCAAATGTTGAATGTCGTTGATGAGGGTTTCAGCCGTCCCTCCTCGCGAGGTCATTTCCCCGTCTGTTCCCCCTGGTTTGGGATAGTCTTGGTCCCAGGACGTCGATAGGATGTACCCATCTTTTTGCACCAACTCGTACAAATTGACGTGCGTATCCGGTAAGGAAATGGCACTCAACCCCACTTGCCATCCACCTCCTTGTAACCGTAACGGTTGAGGTAGACGAATCTTGAACGAATTGGCTTGGTTGTTGGGAAATTCCCGTCGGTTGGCATGACTCGGTAACGTCACGTAGAACGACATCTTTGTCTTCTTCACACCACCACCTCCCTTTTAAAGTGCAGGGTGAGGAGGGTACGTCCTTCGCCAAATTGGACCAGATCCCCATTGGTTTCGGCCATCTGGGTTTCCACGATTTCCACCACTTCATTGCGTACTGGGAAATATTGAATATGACGAGGTTCAAAGTGGGTGGTGTTTTGAGGCTGGTACTTGATTTCTCGTAAGAGATCCGTAATGCGACCCCCTACCATACTGCTGGTCCCGACATTGCAATACACGTGCAAAGGACGCGCCGAGGGAAATTCCAACGAGGGACGAAAGGCCTTGTTCAAATTCACAAACCGCCAAGGGCACGATAGACTCAACTTCACATAATCCCCCTCCACTTTCCAAAAGAGGGGATTGTTGGCGGCATCGCGGACATCCGTCGGGGTGGGAATGGTGGAAATGCCTTGAAATTCTGGCAAGAGATTCGGACCTAATCGATACTGACCGGGGGACACTTGTTCGATCCATCCCATTCTCAGGGCCAAGGTTCTGCCCCATGACACGTGCGCCACTTGTCGTTTGTAATCCACGGGCTTGCTATTCAATAACAAATCCCCGTCGGAGGTCCATTCAAAGGTCGGGTACAATTTGAGGCCATCGTTCTCTGTCCATTTGTTTTTGGGATGGGTTTGTTTGGCACGGCTTTGCTCGTAACGGTACACCAGTTGATGAAAAAAGTGCGATCCCGTCGACGAGGCCAATTCCTTTCTCATATCTCGACCGTAGACAGTGAGTTCGCGACGTTCATGGTACCAGACATCGTCTCCTTGATCGTCTGTGTCATGCACCCGTTCGTGCCATCGTACATACAACAGAGGATGGGAATCACCCACGCCTCCTTCTTCCGCGACCACGGGAATGGTGGGTAAGGATAAACTCACCATGCCCACCATCCATCCTCGACCCATAAATCGAATGGGTTTCGGCAACCGGTTTCGGAACAGATGGGCTTTGTTGCCAGGAAACTCCTTGGTACTCGCATGACTCATCAACGTCACGTAAAACGACGAATTGGGGACGAACGTCATTGTTTAGTCACGTCGTCGTCTTTTGGGCGGGCTTGTGTCTTTCTGGGGTGGCTTGGGTGGACTTGTCTTTTTCCTCTTGGGTGGTTGGAGAGAGGTCACGTCACCACGAGCAATCCAACTATTGTACTTGTCGGGCCACCCTTTCCACTTGACCAACCATCGATCTTTTTGACGCTTAAGTACCTTTTCGATGCGAAACACGTCGGACACATGGACTTTTTGTAAATCCTCTTCATAAAACGTGCCTTGGACCGGGGTATCATCCCATTCGTGAATCTTATAGGTAGGCACCGGGCCCGGGATCACACGATGCACCACAAACACTTCTTCGGTCCAACCAGGTAAATACCCTTTTTCAAAGGTGCGATGAATCTTGTTCAGGCGCACCCGATCGCCGACGTTGAATTTAGGTTTTTTCTGGCCTTTCCATCGTTTGGCGTACAATCGTTTCCACACGGCTTCTTCGTTGTCCCACGTCACGTCTTGAGGGGCCATGCCAATACTTCGATGACGCGTGGCATTGTAGCCTTGCACCAACTCGGGTAACACGTCGTCAAAGCGTAAGGTGTTGGCCGCGGTAAAATAACGGTACAACCGTTCTTTCAAGGTGCGGTTAAATCGTTCCACCACACTGGCTTTGGCATCGCCTTCGGTGGAAAAATGATGAATCCCTTGCTCGTCGAGCCATCGTTGAAACGTCCGATTATAAAATTCTTTCCCTCGATCCGTTTGCAATCGATTGGGGTGTCGTCGTCCTTGTTTCAAAATCTTCTCAAAGGCTTTCACGAGGGCCACGCCGGTTTTGTCTTTCAAGGGTTGCACCCACGCGTATTTCGACAAGACATCCATGACCGTCAACAAGTAGCGTAGGCCCCGATTATATTTGGCCAAGGGTTGCACTTCGACTAAATCTGCCACCCATTGATCGTCCAACCCTCCCACCACTACGGGCACCGTGGGAAAACGACGACGTCGCGGTTTATGTAACGTGTAGGCCAAATCCCGTTCCAAGACCCGTTGGGCTTGTTTCAAAGGGAGACGGTGGACTTTGGCAAACCGTTGCACGCCTCCTAAACTGCCGGGGGCCCGAGGATCGTGGTAACGGTTCAACCATGCTTGGGAGACCTTTTTCTTTCTAGGGGCCATACGTTCTGGCATTCATCCCATAAGGTCGATATGGAAGGGATGGTGTGGGGATGCGCCTTTTGAATGATTCGATACCATCGCCAGGCGTCCGGATGCCCTTTTAACCATACGACAAACACCACCCATCGATACAGGTTACAGGCCACGTGGGTTTCTTCAAAGATCTGAAGAGGATGCGTGTCCTCGGGACATGGGGGAATCGGGATGTTGGCCCCGGGTTGGTGATCATATAACACTTGGCACAGGGATTGATGGCATTGCCATTCCACCAGGGACAAGACAGACTCCCACGCATAAGACACAGCAGCCTCCATGGTCCTATTGATAACATATTTTATTCCTACTCCTTTTTAATACATTAAAAGAGACCTAGACGGCCACAGGCGACGGTCTCGAGATCTTTCTGCCAGTTCTCCACACTGTCACTGTACTTGGGGGGTGGTGGCGCTGGGGCCACCATCATTTCTTGGCGGTTCTTGAGCTCTTGAATTTCTCGTAGCAATTGTTTCTCATAGTCTGTCAGGGGCCGGTCCTTTTTCCTTCGAGGGGGCGGTGGTCCTGGGATGTCCACGCCACGCTTGGGATACCCTTGAGCATCACGGGTGGGTGGTTCAGCCAGGGCGTCGGCTTTCTTGGGGGGATGGTCATGAAACCAGCTCCAGTACTTGGGACCCAAGGGTTGATCGGCCCACCGGAAGAAGCCACACGTTTTCTTGGAACAATTCAGAAACAAACGATTGGGGTTCTGGGTCGAATGGCTCTGTTGTAGCGTGGCGGGTTCCCGGCAAAAGCATTGCAAACAAGTCCACATGTCCAGCACTTCTAGATGAGGTTGACTATACACGGCTTTCATATACTCCAGAGCTTGATCTTGGCCACAAAACAGCAAACAGGGTTGGATGGGACATTTCACATACTTCCACCCCTTTTGAGATTCTCGTGCCTCCAAACGCACATCATGGCAAGGGCATACCATATAGTCCACCGAACTGGGAGGATCATACGCGGTCGTCAATGTCGGGGTCGATTGCTCCACCATGTCATTCAATTCTTTCATCATATCTTCCACAGCCGCTCGGGTATCTTCCACCACCTCGCGTACCACCGGATCACAGTCCACGGGCGTCATCGTTTGAATGGTGTTCTTCTTCTTCTTCTTCCCCGAAGGAGGGTCGCTTGGCTTTCTCTTTCGATCCACAGACATCGTGCTCACGATTTTTCACCCACCCCTGCCTTTTTATACCCAGGACCCTTGGCTGTCATTGGTCAGCTTCTCATGACCCTATAAGGACTTCTCCTCTTCCCATTGGTCAGCTTCTCCTACCCATATAAGGACGTCTCCTCTTCCCATTGGTCAGCTTGTTATAACCTTATAAGGACCTCTTGTCTTCCCATTGGTCAGGTGTTCCTATTTAAGAGGGTCCCTTGGTCTCTCGATCGTCATTCTCAAAGCCATGCCCCCCAACATGATCGGAGAACACGATGTGGATGCCTTGGAACTGCAGATTGGTCATGGCCATGTGGTCTACACCGGGGGCGCCAAAGGCACGGATGCACTCGTCGAAGAACAAGCCAAACACTTTGGGATGCAAGTCGAAGTCCTCGTCCCCCCGAACCATCCTCGAGCCACTTTCATCACCCCGTCCACCGTGGAAGTTTTGATGCTAGCCAACCCTCATCTTCACCAAGCGGCAGGGAAACTAGGGAAACGAATGCCCAGTCATTTTTACACCCTGCAATTGCTGCAACGCAATTATCAAATTGCCAAGAAAGCCCATACCATCTATGCCTTTGGCATCTTGGAACCGGATCATAAACGCGTGAAAGGAGGCACCGGTTGGACTGTGCAATTGGCCATGGATCAAGGCAAACCCGTCTATCTCTTTGACATTCCCAGTCAATCATGGTACCGTTCGGACCATTACTACCAAGTCAACGAGAATGCCGCCACCCTGGTCACAGGCAGTCAATTTGTCCCTTGGGGACCCAAAAAGCCCACCCTTCATCAAAGCAGTGCTATCGTGGGATCCCGGGATGTGGACGAGAAAACCCGAGCCGAAATTCAAGCCTTATTCAACCGCACGTTCTGTCTACCCGAGAACATTGATCAATTACGCCTGGAACTCGAAGACTTTCATTTGTAATGTTTTAGTTTTTAATTTTTGAATTGTACATAGCCCCTTTTCTAGTTTTTATTTTTCCAATTGTACATAGCCTTTTTCCAATTGTAAATAGGTGCACCCTGCGTGGCAAAGAACACCAACAACTCTTTGTAAAAAAACATCAACTCTTTTTTAATTAAAATAAAAAACTGACAACACTGGTTTTGCACTATGGTCATAAATAAATGTCTCTTGACGCACAGTAGCCTTGACTCACAATAAAAAATGTTCAACGTCTATTTACAAAAACAAAACACGTCGCACTTGGTTCAATCTGATGGCCCGTTGCCTCCTCTCCCGCTCCTCCCGCCGCCGCTCCTCTCGCACCCTTTCCATGTCCCCGAAATACATTCTTATTCTCTGCCATGGGCGGTCCGCATGCACACGTGGCAAATACAACTCTAGTTCATTGTCCATTTCATGAAAATGGTCCAGGGTCATGGGCCACCGCCATTCCAAATGGGTCCAGATGCGGTGCTGGTCCACCCAAGGAATGATCTTCCGGACCAGAGTGCCCAGCAACGCCTCTGTGATCTGTTGATGGGGTCGTCCCTCCCGTTCTCCATTCTCGGTCCACACCATACATCTCAAAAATAACAAAAAAAGCAACCACGCGTCTACGGTTCAGAGGGCGCCAGGTTTCCTCTTCTCTCTCCCGCATCACTCGGGTCTGCCGCTCCACTCCTGTTCTCTCCCGTCCCGCTCTCCTCCTCAAGTAGTCTGGTCCTCCCACATTCACAGCACTGGCTAAGGAGCCCAAGGGCCTTCTCGTTGTGGACATTTTCGCAGCACCAACTGACAAAAGTCAACACTGACTGAACTCAAAGCTAGGAGTGACGTCCTGGGGCCTCCCTTGACTTATATACCCCGATCCGCGCAATGCCTCATGGTCTATCTAAGGAGGGGGGAGGGGGGTCCCCCCACCCCGTCCCCTCCCAAAGCATCCTGGGGCCTCTTTCTCATTGGTCCCTTCCCTCCCACGTGACCCTTTTGTTTCTCTATAAAAAACCCATCGTCCCCCTCCTTGTCGCATACACACTCATGGATGATCCAGAGATTAGCCCAGAAGCCCAACAAGTGATTGATCGTCTACGCACCTTGTTGGCTCAACTGGAAAAAGATTTGGAGGAAATCCACTTCAAAGCTTCGTATTTTGAACTGCTTCGTCTTCATAGTGCCAAACTTCTCAGTCGTCACGAATTGTGTTTGTTAACGTTGAAAAACTACTACCAGTGGTAAATGAGCGACAACGTCAAAAAGGTCAGCCCGGAAGCCGTGACAATCCTACAACGTCTAGGACAAATCCGACGGCAAATCTTAGAGCTGGTCCAACCTTTACGGTACCAGCTCCCTTATCAAGAAGTGTACCGCCTCCAACGCGAAGGCATCATCACCCTCATCGAATTTAAACTCTTGACGAATCCTCTCTTTGATCCTTTGGCCTGATGGCGCAACCCAACCCCTGTGTGATCTGTTTGACACCTGTCGCCAATTATACCACGTTGAGATGCTGTGCTCTACCTTGTCATGTCGCCTGTGCCAACCAATACCACCAGAACGGTCAGACCCCCCAATGCCCTAGCTGCCAGGTTCCTCTTGTCGTCCTTGAAGTCCTCCATGAAGAATGGAAAGAAGACCCGGAGTTTGCCCAGCATGTCAAGACCGATTGGAAAGACAATCCTGTGTGGTATGGTATTTGTTATGAAGACGGCAACGCCCTACAAGGATACTGGGGAGAACTGTGCGATCCCTATGAGCCCCACCGGAAAACCCTCTACTTTCTGGGGCACACCAAAACCCAAGCCATTTCACGGATGAAAACCTGTATCAGTTTCTCGTAAAAAGGACCTTGGACTCATTATTTTTCTCACTTATTGTCAACAAAAATGAAGGACCAATAAGGAATGTTCCATGACACTTTATTGTGCTCTTTATTTATGTTCGTTGACTTTTTCGGGAGAGTTGAAGGGTGAGGATGGTTCGGCCTTGTTTGAAGGGAGCCGGTCGTCCGTCGGCTGTTTGAATGTCCACGGCAATGCTGTCAAAGATGGTTTGGCCCAGAGGAAAATACATCCGTTGCCTGGTATCAAATTGCTGCTCGGTATTGCCAGCATCCAAGGTACGTAAAAACCCTTTTTCTTGAATTCCCACAATGCTCGGTGCCACCAGATCCGTGTAAATCATCAATTGTTGTTGTTGGCCTTGTTGCGGTTTCACCGTGGGGGTGGTAGGAAAAGGTTGTCGACTCAAATTCGGACCCAAGAAGAAGTAATAATCAAAGTCGGGGTGGGTAAAGCTGACGGAGACGTGCCCCCACGGGGGATATTTGGCGACAGTACCGACGGTGGGTGTCCATTTATGCCGATCGTTGTAATCCACGATATGTTTCACCAGATAATTCTTTTCTTGGACAATGCGTTCCGTGGACGTTCCATCTTTCACCAATCCCATCAAGCCCGCCAATTTCCATTCCATTTCAAATTGCATGTTGGCTGGAATGAGGACATACAACGAATCTAATTCAGGGGCCACACCCTTATTGGTAATTTTCACATAGGGTTGAGCCAGGTTAAGCGCGGCTAGTTGTTGTCGTTTGGCTAAATCGTCCACGTCCATTTTAGCTATATCCATCATGACTTCCATGTGTTGTTTTTCCATTTCGTAGGCGATGGCAATCCAGGCTTCTTTCAAATTGTGGTAATACCCTGGCGGTAAATAGATTTGTTTGGTGACTTGAACTGGGGCCGTGTTATCCGCCCGTTTTGGCATGTATCTCACATCTGTTTTCATCCAATGTTTTTGACTATCTTCTTGCGTCCAATTCTGTTTGGTTTGATCTTCCAAGGATTGATTAAACCCCGGGTGGGAGATATGCACCAACGCCACTTCCCAATCATCTTCCACCAAATAATAAGAACGAGGCAGTCGCGCCGTAAATTTTTGACCCGTGCCTTGCGCTTGATCACTCAGGAGGGTGATGTAGACACTCATGACTATCTCCTCACCCCCTGTGGTTCTCTTTTTTATACCTAACCCCGCTGCCCGACTTGGACTTTGGACTTTGCGGTTTTTCTCCAGCGGTTTGAGCCCACGATCCATTTTTCCACCTGGTCAGCGGTTTCGTACATCACGTGACTTCCCGTTGCATGAGCCCGCGATCCCTTTTTATCATCTGGTCAGCGGTACACCACGTGACTTCCCTGAGCCCGCGATCCCTTTTTTCCCACTGGTGGTCAGCAGTAAAACCACGTGACTTCCGGTGAGCCCGCGATCCCCTTAGCAACCCACGGTCAGCGGTTGCACTTCCGGTTAGCAACCACTGAGAACCAATCAGAAGCCAGCATTGGGAGCCATCTGAGCCCCCTTTACTACTCACAAAGGCGACAAAAAAAACAATGGCTGTATTGTGCAAGTTTAAACTTGCCCCAACCTGCCTCAACTCGCCCCTGCTTGCTCAGGCATGTGTCTGCTTGCCACTGTTCATTATTCTTAAGTAAGCTTACAAATTTGAGGTGATATATGGCGTTGGTGCGATTATATTCAACCTTGCCCGGGCAAGTCTATAAGGGCCTCGAAAAGTCTTTAAGAATCTGCTATTGACTCTGCTTCGTGTTGTTTGAAACTTAAAACACTACACCAAATGTTTTTGCCAATTAAAAAGCGATAAAATCATAGATGACAAGAAAAGAAGAATGTTTCTGTTGAACAAGATGTACAAAGGAACTGTCATTTCTAAATAGGAACCATTTTACATAAATAGGAACTAATGGTTAGGAACAAACTGTTCCACGTGCCAATAAAAAGGAACAGTTCGTTCAAAACGGAACCTGTTAATGGGAACAATTGTTCCTCAAGTGAATGAAAAGGAACCAATTTTTCAAAACAGGAACAATGTTAGAAAGGAACAAACGTTCCTTTACAAAAAAAGGACCGTAATTAATTGGGAACCAAAGTTCCTCGTGTCAGCATAAAGGAACAGCCACTCTAAAACGGAACGCATTAATGGGAACAATTGTTCCTCAAGCGATTAAAAAGGACCAAAATGATAAAAGAGGAACAATACCATTGGGAACACTTGTTCCTAGGCCACTCATTTAGGAACAAAAAGTTCCTTTCAATGTTAAAAATTCGGAACAAAAGGTTCTTTTTAGCTCTAAATGAACACTTTTTTCCTATTTTTAACAGCAATTTGTTCCTTTTGATGCTAAAAGGACCACTCCAAAGAGGAACAAATATCTCTTAATCGGAACGTTCCCAAAGCAAAAATGGGAACAGTGCTAAAAAATAAAAGTAAGTTAAAAAGCCACGTAAAGGATGCATAAAATATGCCAAAGCATCTTATGACTCTCTATACTGAACAGATACAACAGCCAAAATTTGATTGATAAAATCATGCTAGAACATGTTCAAATTTGAAAGTAAAAATTTTGGGAAACGTATAAGATCGTTTCCCAAAATTCTGTTCCTTTTTATCGAAGCAACTTGTTTTCAGATTTCCACAACAACACTATTCCGTTGTAATTGATATTCGAGGAAATATCTAAAAAACTATCGATTTGTCATGATGTTTCCCGAAACAATCTCTCCTCGGCACTGCAATCGCTAGTATTTTGCGCGCAGGGTCCAACTGGTTAGGAACAGCAAATATAGGAACTAAGTGTTCCTATGTTTGTTGGGCAACATTGGGATCGCCATGAACCAACGGATCTGGGTATCCTGTGTAAGGGAAACGGATATTTTTACAAGTTGTCATAATTTATATAAATTCGACAGAAACTACGGATTTCACGGAGTAGACGGATTTCTTTATGCTAATCATAAGATGATAATGAAATTCATGAAATCCGTCTTGACCGTCAATACCGTCGAATCCGTTCACTTTCACCAAGTCTTTTAACGAGGGGATATGTAATGACCACCCCTCCCCTTCATATTTTTTAACGGACATCGAGCTTGAAACATTTTTCTCTTAATTCAACGGATTTTACGGATTTCACGGAGTAAGCGGATTCCTTGATGCTAATTTTTAATGACATTACAATCAGATTGAATTATTATTATAATAATTATTATCTTTATTATAATAATGATAATAATAATAATATTATTATTATTATTATTATTGAATAATGAATAATGAATAATAATAATAATAATAATAATAACATTATTATTATTATTATTATCATTATTATTATTATAATAAAGATAGTAATTACTATAATAATAATTCAATCTGATTGTAATGTCATTTAAAAATTAGCATCAAGGAATCCGCTTACTCCGTGAAATCCGTAAAATCCGTTGAATTAAGAGAAAAATGTTTAAAGCTCGTTGTCCGTTAAAAAATATGAAGGGGAGGGGTGGTCAATACATTTTCCCTCGTTAAAAGACTTGGTGAAAGTGAACGGATTCGACGGTATTGACGGTCAATACGGATTTCATGAATTTCATTATCATCTTATGATTAGCATAAAGAAATCCGTCTACTCCGTGAAATCCGTAGTTTCCGTCGAATAAAGAGAGAACTGTTCGTCGCTATATACCCGTCTTCAATCAAGTGCAGCATTTGTTGATTTAGGTCATACAGAGAATGCAAGTTACGTATCTCGACATCATAATAGTCAATTTATTACTTGCGTGGTTCTACAAGGGAATTTTCGCTGAACCGTTAAAGGAATGGAATTTAAGGTATTAGAGAAATCCGTCAAGTTGCTCCCGAAGTATGGCCAGCCGGTACCTGAAACCGTGCTCCGACACATAAGGCGAGTGGACGAGCAAGACGCAAGAGAACAAGCATTACAAAGGGAAGTGCAGGCAAAAGAGGCGTTTGACAATGCTTGGGTAAAGAAAATGGAGTTTGAGTTGAGCAACATGACTCAAGCGTCTGGAGGTAGTCGCCCGTAGTGAGGTTCCCGACCTCAAAAGCTACATCGAGATTCTCGTGTACAAGCTCAAAATGCATCATGAAAATGCCGGCAACCTAAAGTGCGCCACAATCGTAGAAGAGAGACGAAAGGCATGCATAGAATGGGGTCTCATAGAACAGAAACACGCCTATTTAGTGACGAGTGCCTTTGAGCCCTTGCCCTTGTGCGAAACGGAGGACGAAGAGGATCCCGAAAAAGACGATGAACTGGGTAAGCCACCGGGGATATGTTGTGTGTCGCAAACAATTTTCTTTCAGCCCGTGTTATGTTACTAATTGTGTTACTGTTCAATTTGTGAGTGCGTTGAAATTTTTGCTTTTCGCCTGCGCTGTTTGTCTAAACAAATCGTGTTTTTTTTCTTTTTTCCATTGTACAGAACACGCGCCGGGTACCGAGGATGAAGGCGATCTGCATCAGCCACCGATGATGAGCAGCGAGAAAGAAATGGGTGAGTCCCGCTTATGTCATGCCAAACAATTTCTCGATTTTCTAACCTTTCATAGAAGTCCCTGTGTTAAATTGTTTTAATTTGTTGTCATTTGATTATCATCAGAACTATCGGAGTCTCTTTTCTCAAGTGGGTTCGCCGAAGGGGACGTGGTGGAAACGCCTTCAAGTCAGTCTGTTTTAACAGCTGACGGTTTACTGCGCGAGTCGCCTACCAGAAAAAGACGAGCGCCGTTCGAGGACTACACGTCGTCGCAGGCCTGGGGTGGGCTCAAAGTTCGCTCCCAACCAATTAAAAAGGCGATGAAAACAAGGCCTTCAAACAAGCTGCCCCGGGGACAAACTCAAATCAGAAAGTTTTTCCATAAAGCAATGTAAACTGAAATGTGACTGTAACGAATTAAAGTAAATTGAGCATAGCATTGAATACGTTTAACTGAGTTGTTCTTACATACAGTGAGATATCAAAGTCCTATCATGTCGTAGTATTCCACGGGGTCTCCAATTCACTGATTCCAGTACTGTAAGCTCCTCTTCTACGATATCTGTTTTTGGCACCGGTGTAGGATCTGCGTCGATGCTGCATTAAGCGTTGCTTAGAGCCCGATCATGTCACAATGTTCCAAGGGCCTCCAGTTAACCGATTCCAGAACATTTAGCTCTTCCTCTATGATTACATGCCTCGAAACCAGTGTTGCAATAGCGTCCATAAACAAGGAATTTCTTGCAATGTCGCTGCTTTCTAGTTTAATGGCTATGAAAAGGCATGCCAAGATGAGCTCCCTCAGAGTAGCCCTTTGCCTTTGCGTTGTTCTGTTTAAATGCCTCCAAAAAAGGCTTTCTGCCAACATGGCCGTCGATTTTGGAAAACCAAATGGCTCGCAAATGCCATGAATAAACTCTCCAGCAAACTTGATGTCTTGCAACGACAAAGCGGGATGTTTATCTACAATGGTCTCCATGATCTTAGCGGGTGTGTGTTCAGCAGGAAAAGAGGCCCGGCTTTTAAAGTCTGCGCGCTAAATAGTGACACGCAACATCCCGAAATGCTTTGGGAAACACACACGCAAAGAAGGCCTGTTTGATTCGCACATAAGCAAGCAAGCGCGGTTCCCAGGGCGTCATTTGAAATTCCAGTACGTTTTTAGCTAGCGCGTGTCTTTGCAAAACTTGGCCGCTGCTCGTTTCTTCAGTGAGTCAGAAGACCTTCCTTTCTGGAAATGAAATTCGGAATCCCTTAGAATGGCTGTCCACTGACCATAGCCGTACCTTTTGAGACCGGCCTTGAGATACCTGTCTTCGTCCTGGGTGAACAAGAGGGCTTTTTTTCTATTGCATGTACGACCGATGTTCGCCACTTTGAAAGCGCGCTGGCGTGAAAGTCTTGGAATTTCACCCAAATTGGATTCCCGTTTTAGTGGCAACGCCTCCTCTGCACTTTCGACTTCTTCTGTAGAACCGCTGGGCAGATGGTGCGCATCATGTTCTTGAGAGGAGGCGGACGAGATGTCTGACAGTCTTGAAATTACGTCTTCTTCCAACTTTGTCCCCTTGTCGCCATGTAGTTTATCCAAGCATTGGCGGGCCTTTGTTGCGACCTCTCTGGATCGTTGCTTTTGATAATGCACTCTTGCTACAACCGAGCTGTGTTTTTGATCCTCTGAAACTGCGTCTTGTTCTCTTGCACTGAGCTGGTTGGAACTTGCCGTCTCGACGATTTGGCGGTAGCGCGTTGGGTGAACATATTTTCCAATGGCATCAAAAACCAGTTTACTCATCAGCTCTCCAAGCTTGTTGTGCTGTCCCCCGTTTCTCGTCACGAGTACGTAGTCGCAAACTGGTTTCTGCAGAGGGCGAATGTGATGTGTATATCCATCCAAAACTTTCATGTTAGTGTCGGTTAAAAGGAGGGAGTCAAATCCGTATTTACCTGCCGTTTTAAACATTTTCTGGTCAATGAATCCCCCGTTTGTTTTCGCTGCACGAACCATGTCAACAGTGAGGTACTGGTACGTCATGGGTCGGGAGCCCTTTACCTTAATGAACAAGTACACGGCTAGAAATTTGGTGGCAAACGACAAATCCCCCGAGCAAACACTACCTGGATTGTCCCTGCATTTCTTAAGCACTTCTTCATATCGAGGCAGGTAATGAGACACAACTTCCAGTAGTTCGTCGAGTGATGCCCAGTGACCCTTGGCTTCCAAAACATCAATGTCCAGATCGCTGGTCCACTGCAATCTCATCATCTTAGACACTGTTCGCCGAACTCTTTTCAAGTACGTCTCGGTGACAGTTAATCCTCTAGCCACTGTATCTGACAATCCTTCGCTGACTTTTCTGAATTGCACTATATCCCCAATGGCGTCCAGGTATCCTAGACGTCCAGCATGTCCAAGATTCCACGTGTCCTGCATCATATCAGCAACTTTAAAGAGGAGGTTAGGAGAGCATAAGCTATAGTCGACATTTTTCCAAGTCAGTTCGTCTTCGTCTTCACAACAAAATCTGAGAAACTTGAGGCTTTTGCTGACAATTTGCGGAGCTTTGCGATCGCTCTTGCCCCCGCCACTCCCGGTGAGCCAAGAAAGGAATTCTTTAGCGATTGCACCCGATGGTTCAAAGGTTGGAATCGGTTTGCTTGCGCTGGTGGGCTTGGATTTTTTTGGGCTTTCATTACAGTCGCTAACTTGACTAGCCTCAATTTCTGCATTGCTTGGTTTCTGATCAAAGTAAAAGAACCAACGGTGTTTTCGAGTTACGTGTTTCCTGCAGCCTCTTTGAGTCCCAAATCCATCGTGATCGCACGCCTGTATTGGGCAGTGAAAAAGACCATCGGATTCATCTTTCTCCAAGTGAAGTCTTTCCGGTTTGGTCAAAGCATTTGCAACTTTAGCCCAGTCAACTTGCTTGCACTTTTTACTCATCTTTCTTGGGAGGAGAGTCAGCGAGAAATGAGCATACACTTACCTGCCAGTTGTTTTATACGATCCTTGTGTCCCTAGAGTACGAAACTCCCGATTGACCAATAGCAAGGCAAATATACTAACCTTGTTCAAACGTGCCCTGAACATGTTGTAGCCCCTTTGGGAACCCAAGTGCATCTTGTCCAATAGAAAGGCGAAGGCGAGCATAATCCAAAAAGCGTGCTCAAACTTGCCCTAGCATGTTTAGGCGGAATGAAGTTCAATGCAATATGCCCCCCCCCCCGCCCCAAGCACTCCAATTGCTTTCAAGTAAATGGGACTTCTTTGTTCCTAATGTTCCTTTAATGAAAAGGATCGTTTTGTTCCAAAGGAACTTTTTGTTCTTAATTGTGTTGAAGTGGAACAAAATGTTCCTATCACTATAGGAACAATATGATCCCATTTGTTCATATAGGAACAAAACGTTCCTTTAATGAAAAGGACCGTTTTGTTCCAAAGGAACTTTTTGTTCTTAATTGTGTTGAAGTGGAACAAAATGTTCCTATTACTATAGGAACAATATGATCCCATTTGTTCATATAGGAACAAAACGTTCCTTTAATGAAAAGGACCGTTTTGTTCCAAAGGAACTTTTTGTTCTTAATTGTGTTGAAGTGGAACAAAATGTTCCTATTACTATAGGAACAATATGATCCCATTTGTTCATATAGGAACAAAACGTGACCTTTTATTTAGGGCCACCTTGTTCCTAATTCCTTTTTATTTGGGAACTGCACGTTCCTAATTTCCAAACAAAGGAACTTCACGTTCCCCTTTTGTTAGGTCCAATTAAGACATGGGAACGAAATGTTCCTAACTGGGATGCGATTAGGAACAAACAGTTCCTTGTTGAGCTATGTAAGCTCAGTAGATGGGAACAGGTGTTCCCAATTACCTTAAAGGAGAACTTAACTGGAAATAGGAACTAAGTAATATAGGAACTGTTGGTTCCTTAATCCTGTTAATAAGAACAACGGTTCCGATTAGATTTCATTATTGGGAACAATACGTTCCCTTTATGTGAAAAGGAGTGAAATTATTAGGAACTCAGGTTCCTAATTACTCAAGAAAGGCCCAACTGATTTGCCAGATTAGGAACAATGCGTTCCTTTGTTATTACAAGGGGCCTTTTGGTTCCTAATCAGTATTTTTTTGTTCCGAATAGTGCAAAATTCGTTCCTTTGTACGGTTTAAGAGCTGTTCCTTTGTTTCAGAAAGGGGAACAGCTGGTTTGTTCCTAATTCAATTATAGGAACAAAGGAACAAAAATAGAGGAACGGACCCCTTTTATTCGGCCGATCGTAGCGCTCGTGCAACTCGGTTTTCATCCACATAAACCATCAATTTAAGCGATTTATAAGTTAAAGTAGTTCTGGTCGAAGTTTTGCAACAAAACTCAAAGCACGTTAACAGAATTTTGCGGTTCTCTCATTTTGGGAAACGTATAGGATCGTATCCCAAAATTCTTGTTCCTTCTCTCTTTGAAGCCACGGTGCGACTTGTTTTCTATACTGGTTACTTGTTACGTTCTGGCATGATGTGTCTGTCTTCATATTGATGTTGAAATGGCAAATCGACCAGAAAAACACAACTGGTTTCAAGATATTGCTCATGATATAGAACACCAAGGGGACCAGGCATAATTCGATCCTCTTTGTTCCTCAACGTGACCAAATTATACTTTCAAACTACGTTTTGCACGCTAAATCCGCTAAACCCTTGGCAGAAAAGACTATGGCATCACAGGCCAGAACAGAAAGGTAAACTTAACCTTTGTTGTTTTACGAAATAACTGTGACTTACAATACGCCGTGCATGCACTTTATATTCGTTATAAACTTGGCAATGTAATACAATGAAGCTTTCTATAGCGTTCAGAGACTGAAAAAGGCGGTCACTAGGTCACCAAGACTACACACGAGTGCTACAAGAACTTTTCCTCTGATGTTAAAGTGTTTAACGGTCTCAGCATATATCACGTATTTGAACTGAATCTATCATTAGTACTTCTCCAACTACTTTCTCTATGATGATAAAGTGTTTAACGATTTTAACGTATACTACGGATATGAACTGAATTAATTAAAATATTATTTCATCACTTAATTAATTCAGTTCATATCCGTAGTATACGATAAACTCGTTAAACACTATTATCATAGAGAAAGTTAAGTTGCAGTAATACTACTACTACAACTGCTACTACTACCACTACTACTACTACTACTACTACTACTACTACTACTACTGCTACTACTACTGCTACTACTACTACTACTACTACTACTATTACTACTACTACTACTACTACTATTTTCTCTTTGATGATAAAGTGTTTAACGATTTTAATGTATACTACGGATATGAACTGAATTAATTAAAATATTGCTTCATTACTTAATTAATTCAGGATATATCTGTAGTATACGTTAAACTCGTTAAACACTTTATCATCATAGAGAAAGTTAAGTTGTAGTAATACTACTACTACAACAACAACTACTACTACTACTACTACTACTACTTTCTCTATGATAATAAAGTGTTTAACGATTTTAACGTATACTACGGATATGAACTGAATTAATTAAAATATTATTTCATCACTTAATTAATTCAGTTCATATCCGTAGTATACGTTAAACTCGTTAAACACTTTATTATCATAGAGAAAGTTAAGTTGTAGTAATACTACAACTACAACAACTACTACTACTACTATTAATACTACTACTACTACTACTGCTACTACTACTACTACTACTACTACTACTTCTACCTCTACTACTACTACTACTACTTTCTCTATGATGATAAAGTGTTTAACGATTTTAACGTATTCTACGGATATGAAATGAATTAATTAAATAATGAAATAATATTTTAATTAATTCAGGTCATATCCGTAGTATACGTTAAAATCATTATCATCATCATCATCATCATCATCATAGGAAAAGTAGTAGTAGTAGTAGTAGTAGTAGTAGTAGTAGTAGAAGTAGTAGTAGCAGTAGTAGTAGTAGTCGTCGTCGTAGTAGTAGTAGTACAACTTAACTTTCTCTATGATGATAAAGTGTATAACGATTTTAACGTATATTACGGATATCAACTGAATTTCATTACTTCATTAATTCAGTTCATACCCGTAGTATACGTTAAAATCGTTAAACGCTTTATCATCACAGAGAAAGTTGTAGTAGTGGTATTATTTATTATCAATTAATTCAGCTCATATACGTCGTATACGTTAAAAGCGTTAAGCACTTTATCCTTGCAGAGAAAGCTGTAGTATTAGTAGCTGTAGTAGAAATAGTAGAAGGAGAAGTTAGTAAATTCATTTAATATACGTAGCGTACAAGCTAAGAACTCTACCGGTGATGTTAAGGTGTATACCGGTTTTAACGCATTCTCCGTATATGAACGGAATAAATTAAAACACAGCAATATTTAATGAATTCATAGTGCTGAACTCTAATTGGTGGTTTAGTTCCCAACTGGTCTTACACGTTTCTATAAGAACAAGCTTAGGCCAATCCTAGGTGAGTTCCTATTTCCTTCGGCCTGCTTTCGAGCTGTACTTGGTCTACGATCATCTTGGGGCCGCATTAAATAGAGGGAAACATGAGCCGCGTACTTTAGTGCGTTGCTTAGTTTTAAAATGAGCAAGCCGTGCTCCCAGCTGATAGTAAGCTTATTCGTGATAAAGTGGAATGCAGTATCATCGCAAAAGTTGAGAAACAGTGTTCTGTCGTGGGATTTAAGTGTGTATGGCGTGTAAAAGACCAGGAAATAGAGAATGCATGGAACTGGATCTGCGAAAAACGAGACAAGTGCGTTCTGAAGTTATCAAAAGTCAACGGAGTCTGTTTCTTCTTTTCCTCGATAAGTACGTCAAAATTAGACACCAAAAAACGAAAAACGCCACAGAGATCACAAGCACTAAGAGAAAGCGACGATTCAAGTGACGAGTCTGCAATTAGTGCTTCGCAACTGTCATCGCCTGGCAAGAAAGTATTTCCAGCCATTTCGTATTGGGTGGCATGCCAAACGCCAAACGGATCAGCAATGAACCCGCTAAAACTACAAAGCGCGCGAGAAAAAGACCTCGCCTTGCCGAAGGCCAGTCGCCCACTGGACAGCAGAAGAAAATAACCAGTTTTTTCCTGTCGCAGCAACGCCCTCGAAATTAGTATTTTGTTCAAGTGACTATTTTCAGTCAGTGTTATTCGATGTAATTTGTTAAGTGAAAGCGTAGAAGACACAAACAGTAGGGAAAAAAAACACGAGTGTGAATATTAAGTTGTTTCTTTGACATTGTGCTTTGCCCCCACCACCTGCCTGGAGTTTATGGGTATTCTCCCGGATTCCAACAAAATGGAAGCCCGCCTCCCCCTGGAGAAGCTAACTAGGGCTAAAGAGGCCCTGCAGCAGTGGTCTAATAGGAAATCTGCTACCCTCAAGGAACTTCAGTCTTTGATTGGTACACTCCAATTTGCTTGCAGGGCTGTCGTTCCTGGACGAGCTTTCCTGCAGCGGATTATTAGTTTAACAAAGGGCATTTCTAACTCTAGGTGGCATGTCAGGCTTAACGCAGAATTTCGCAAGGACATTTCCATGTGGCTGACCTTTCTTGACCACTGGAATGGAGCTAGTTTTTTCTTGGGGGATACAGTTCTGTCCTCCTCAGACCTCCAGCTATTTACCGATGCCTCTGGGTCTCTAGGTTATGGTGGGTACCTCAATGGCCAATGGTTTCAAAGCCGTTGGCTTCCCCAACACTGCATCAACCCTGCCACGGGGATCAGCATTGACTAGCAGGAACTTTTTGCTAGATATATTGCCTGCTTTATTTGGGGTTCCCAGTGGTCTGCTAAACGTATTTGCATTTGGTGCGACAACCTACCCGTTCCCAACTCCAAACGTTCCAAATCACCCAGGGTCATGGATTTGGTCCGGGCTATTGCCATACTGACCTTAGTACATAATTTTACCTTCACTGCCAAACATATCTCAGGGCTGGACAACTCTATTGCTGACTCTCTCTCCCGTTTTCAGATGGACCGCTTCCACCTTCTGGCTCCCAACGCCTCACCCACTCCCTACACCATCCCTCCATCAGCAATGGCCATTTAACAGCATCAGTCTACCACTATTTTGGTGCCTCACTGGCCCCTAATACCCAACGATCATACGGTGTGGGCAAGAATCATTTTATTAGTTTTTCTCTTATGCACGGTTTAATAGGTCCCTCTACCCCGCTTCTCCCTGCGTCTGAAATCACTTTAATCTATTTTGCTGCTCACCTAGCAAAAACAATTTCCTACACTTCCATTAAACTTTACTTGGTTGGGGTTCAAGATCTCCATAGGCAACTTAACTTTCCCTTAAAATTGCACAAAATGTATCGCCTTCAAAAGGTCCTCACTGGTAGAAAGCGGTCCCAAAATCCTAAAAAATTAAGTCGCTATCCCATAACTATTCAAATTTTGTCATCCATTTTCAATTACTTCCAGCCTTCCCTATCTTGCAATGTAGACCACATAATGTTATGGGCTGCCTTCACTTTAGCCTTTTCCGGTTTTCTCTGTTCAAGTGAATTCACTTGCAATGGTACCCCTTTTAACCCCACTGTTCATCTTTGTACCAGGGACATCCCCTTTATCCCCAACATAGAATCTCCTGATCACATGCTAGTCACCATTAAGCAATCCAAAACTGACCCTTTTCGTAAAGGCTGTACCTTGACTATAGCAAGGTCCACTACCTCTATCTGTTCGGTGATGGCAATGAGAGACTACCTGCTTCAACGTAAACCAGCAGCTACAGGCCCTTTGTTTACCTTCGCCAATGGCAAGTGGCTATCACGTGCCTCTCTTACCAAGGAACTCCGTTCTACACTGCAACATTGTGGTTTGCCTGCTGAACACTACTTTACACACAGCTTCCGTATTGGTGCAGCCACCACTGCAGCAGCAACAGGTATTCCTTCCTGGCTTATCAAGGTTTTGGGCCGCTGGAGCTCAGACTGTTATGAACGCTATGTCAGAACCCCTCAAGAAACACTTCTAGCTGTCTCTAAGAAATTAGTAACAGACCATTCTATAACTGTAATTTAGGCCTATTGTATGGTTAACCCTTGCAGCCCCACCGTCAAAGTTCAACCCTTTAAGCCCTGATATTAAAAATGCATATTCTCATTACTGATCTCCATACATTTCTTAGGGAACTAGTAAGGACAATTTGTCTAAGTATCAAGACATCTTATCGCCAGTGATCACCTCCTTTATTCCTGTCACTTGAATGTTCAAACAAGTCGTGATCATGTAAAGAGAAATTTCATTCTCATCAGAGCTTAGGGCTTAAAGGGTTAAACCTCCTTATGAACCTCCTTCCACTGTGATGCACTCGTGGGAGATGATGTTCACCCCTCCTTTCTCTTTCATTTTTATTAGCACATGTCCTGCCTATCTACCAGCTCTTTTAAAACAGGGACCGGTTTAAAGTCCTTTTCACAGCTGGGGCTCAAAGGGTTGATTACTCACAGTAGTTAAGCATTCTATTCATTTCCTATCTACTTACTTGTTTAGATAATTAATTGATTAAAATGTATTTATTCCTTATACAGAACCTACTGCACAGCCATATGTAGGTCTGTTTTTTCTCCTTCTCCTTACTGTGGGGTGATTGTATTCCCCCACTTTTCGATCAGGCTAGCAGTGGGCTCACACAATCGTGGCAGGGAAGTGCACCCTAGGCTGCACTTTTCCCACAGTAAGTGCTATAGCCACCCTGGGAAATAGGTCCGGATCTCTTCCAGGATGGTACCATCGTACCATCTGACCTATTGTCCTCCCAGAAGGGCACCCCTCTTCTAGTCCATCCTATGTTACACCCTAACATGGGTTCCCCTAGAGACACCGCTACTCTAGGGGAGATAGGCTCTGCCTTTCCTGCCACCCAATGTTTGCCACAATAATCAATTTTTCTCATTGTTTTCCTGTGTCCACCCAGCATGGGGGGTAAAGTCCAATATCCCCCCCCCCCTCTGTAGTGCAACCAAGGGATTTTAATCATAGCTGCGAGTATCATCAAAATCTGCCTCTATGTTTTTGGCGTGTATTCCTTACAGTACAAACCGCAGGGACTCATTAATTCTAAGTTTAAGCATTTAAACTGTTGTTAATGTTCTCTGTGGTTTATGTCAAACCCATAACTCATTTGTCACTGGCTTTGTTATCTCACAGTTTCAGTTATTGGGCAATAGTCTGGGGGCAATGTCTAACCGGAAGTAGTTATTTTATTACCCTCTAAACCTGTATGACAAAGCTCCCAGTATTTTTCCCCTCACGCTTCCATGTGATCTCGGCATGCAATCACCAGTTAGTAAAATCCCCTTGTCTTGTGACCCTGTCTCAGTTGTAAACTACTCTTCAAGCTAGGTTGTTCTTTGCTTTCCCTCCCTCCCTCCCTGTATTGGTAGCTTTGTCATTCCTCATCTTCTCAATTGTAAATTTGGAACTACCATTCACAAGTAAGCAAGGAGCCCTTATTTAAGATTATGTTATCTACTTTGAGCTGTTTCATTTATTACTGTTGTCAGGTAACCTTGTTGGTTAGTTAATAAAATTTTTTGGTGGCAGGGAAGTGCACCCTAGGCTGCGCTTTTCCCACAGTAAGTGCTATAGCCACCCTGGGAAATAGGTCCGGATCTCTTCCAGGATGGTACCATCGTACCATCTGACCTATTGTCCTCCCAGAAGGGCACCCCTCTTCTGGTCCATCCTATGTTACACCCTAACATAGGTTCCCCTAGAGACACCGCTACTCTAGGGGAGATAGGCTCTGCCT
Organism: Siderastrea radians; assembly: GCA_964017195.1. NCBI lineage: Eukaryota > Metazoa > Cnidaria > Anthozoa > Scleractinia > Rhizangiidae > Siderastrea > Siderastrea radians. The sequence continues at coordinate 37,414,315 of OZ024889.1, read as the reverse complement.
TTCCTGCCACCCAATGTTTGCCACAATAATCAATTTTTCTCATTGTTTTCCTGTGTCCACCCAGCATGGGGGGTAAAGTCCAATATCCCCCCCCCCCCTGTAGTGCAACCAAGGGATTTTAATCATAGCTGCGAGTATCATCAAAATCTGCCTCTATGTTTTTGGCGTGTATTCCTTACAGTACAAACCTCAGGGACTCATTAAGTGTGAATATTAAGTTGTTTCTTTGACATTGTGCGAGATGAAATCAAATGTATTTCTCAGTTGAAATGATGAATGTCATTTATGTTTTCTCAGAATGGTTTAGACAGTCCACAAGAATGAACCAGTAGAATTTGTCAGTTGCGATTTATTTTGTTATCTCGTCGATTGAAAGTTAGCGTATCGATTAAGTAATACATGTAAGGAAAGGAAAGGAAAGGAAAGGAAAGGAAAACGTCAAACTTGATTAAAAGAAAGACTTTTAGAGTGCAACTTTGCTTACTTTACTTCGACTATCTCTTACACGATAAAGGGTTCGTCGGGTCGGTCCCATATTTTATTAGACGAGTTTTGGCACATCACTTTGTTTCTAAACATTATGTCAAGCTATAGCTGCATTTTCATTCCAGCCCTTTTCTTGAGAGAGTCCGCCGTTCTCCCGTCTTGAAATTTGAGATCGGGATCCCTCAGAATTGCCGTTCACTGCCCAAACCCGTGCCGGTCGATTCCCTTCTTGAGAAAATCGTCCTCGTCTGCCGTGAATTTCAACACCCGACGATAATTTCTTTGAACTCGCAATTGGTTTGTGGGCGGGGAATCCTTTTCTTTAGGGGGCACGCTCTTTGTTTCTGCTGTTTCGACTGGAGCTGCAAGACTTGAAGTTGCGCCGCTAAACTTCGTTTGCACTTCCCTATCCACCTCCGAGCCTTTCGTGCCTTGTAGCTTTTGTAGACACTCGTGAGCTTTGACAGCAACTTCGCGCGACCTTTTCTTTTGATAGTGAACTTTTGCAACGGCAGAACTGTGTTTTTGGTCTTCTGACAAAATTTGTTGCTCCTTGCTTGTGAGCAGATCGAGGCTTTGCGCCTCGACAATTTGACGATAGCGCGTCGGATGAATGAACTTTCCGATTGCATCAAACACTAGTTTACTCATGACGTCACCCAATTTGCTGTGCTGGCCTCCATTTCTCGTGACCAGAACGAACTCGCACTGGGGTTTTAGCAACAGGGGTTTTAGCGACAAATTTCGTGGCAAATGTTAAGACCGAAGGATTAACTTGACCTAGAATAGTTTTGCACGTCTTCACAGTGTTCTCGTAACGAGGCAAACGAAATGTCACCACTTCTAACAGTTCTTCCATGGTTGCCCAGTGCCCCCTAGCATCCAAAGTTTCAATGTCTAGATCTTGTATCCACTGCAGTCTCATCATCTTTGCCACCGTCTTGCGCGCTCGTTTAAGGTACAGCTCCGTTGAGGACAAATTTCGAAGAACTGTGTCTGATGCGCCGTTTATTTTTCTGAAGTCGATTAATTCGGAGATCGCATCAATGTAGCCCAATCGGCCACCGTGTCCGAGTTTGCATTCATCTTGCAAATAGTCGATAAACTTGAACAACAGACTATGAGAACACAGGCTAAAGTCCAGCACTTCAAAACTCAATTCATCTTCATCTTCGCAGAAAAATGTGAGAAATTTAAAGCATCTCTTGGCTATCTGCTGAGCTGCACGATCTTTCTTGCAACCCCCACCACTTCCAGTCAACCATTTCGTGAATAGCTCGCCAATTTGGCTGGAAACTGAAAACGAAGGCATTACCCTGGCAGTTTGTTTTGTGATTTCACCCGATGTATCATCATCGGCAAGTTCTTTGGTATTTGAAATGTCGGGTTTTTCGTCAAAGAAAAAGAACCAACTGTGCTTAGTGTTCACATGTTTCCTGCAGCCACGGTGACTTTTAAATCCATCGTGATCACACGCTTGTATTGGACAGTGATACAAGCTATCTGTTTCTTTTTTTCCAAGTGAAGCCGTTTTGGTTTTGGTGATGAGCCATCAATTTTCGACCAGTCAACCTTACCCTTTTTGTTCATGTCGGACATCTGAGGGATTCACACAATTTGTTCCACTTAAATAAATAGTGAATAAAACACAAAGGTGACAAAAAAACAATGGCTGCATTGTGCAAGTTTAAACTTACCCCAACCTGCCCCAACTTGCCCCTGCTTGCTCAGGCATGTGTCTGCTTGCCACTGTTCATTATTCTTAAGTAAGTTTACAAATTTAAGGTGATATATGGCTTTGGTGCGTTTATATTCAACCTTGCCCGGGCAAGTCTATAAGGGCCTCGAAAAGACTCTGCTTCGTGTTGTTTGAAACTTAAAACACTACACCAAATGTTTTTGCCAATTAAAAAGCGATAAAATCATAGATGGCAAGAAAAGAAGAATGTTTCTGTTGAACAAGATGTACAAAGGAACTGTCATTTCTAAATAGGAACCATTTTACATAAATAGCCGAACTAATGGTTATGAACAAACTGTTCCACGTGAAAATAAAAAGGAACATTTCGTTCAAAAAGGAACCGTTAATGGAAACAATTGTTCCTGAAGTGAATAAAAAGGAACCAATTTTTCAAAGCAGGAACAATGTTAGAAAGGAACTAACGTTCCTTTACAAAAAAAAGGAAGGTAATTAATTGGGAACCAAAGTTCCTCGTGTCAGCATAAAGGAACAGCCACTCTAAAAGGGAACGCGTTAATGGGAAAAATTGTTCCTCAGGTGATTAAAAAGGACCAAAATGATAAAGAGGAACAATACCATTGGGAACACCTGTTCCTAGGCCACTCATTTAGGAACAAAAAGTTCCTTTCAATGTTAAAACTCGGAACAAAAAGTTCTTTTTAGATTTAAATGAACACTTTAATTTGTTCCTATTTTTAGCAGCAATTTGTTCCTTTTGATGCTAAAAGGGCCACTCCAAAGAGGAACAATCATCTCTTAATCGGAACGTTCCCAAAGCAAAAATGGGAACAGTGTACAAAAATTAAAGTAAGTTAAAAAGCCACTTAAAGGATAAATAAAACATGCCAAAGCATCTTATGACTCTCTATACTGAACAGATACAACAGCCAAAATTTGATTGATAAAATCAGGCTAGAACATGTTCAAATTTGGAAGTAAAAATTTTGGGAAACGTAGAAGAAGAAGAACCACGAGATCTCGTCCCTGGCACGATTATTCTACTAGAACCTGAGCCACCGAGAAAAGCTTGGAACTAGTTTGGTGAAAGTAAATGGTAAAAGAATTTCCATAGCGATGAATACATTGCGTGTAGGAATGTTAAATGAGCATTTGTAGTTTTCGTAGATACGGAGATTTCTTTAATCCTTTCTGAAGGTTAAGAACGCGAAGATATGGAGAGACCATATTCCAAAGATGGAACAAGTCTTCCTGCAATTGTGAATAACAACTCCGACGAAAGGCTCAGTCGAATGGAAAACTGAGAAGATCGTTTGGTACATCAAGAGAAAACAAGGTCGCTCGTGGACAGGGCACTTTCAGTTAAAGAAGATATTATTGAAAGCCTAAGCATTGCTCAGATTAGCTGGCAAGGCGAGAAGAGAGCAAGAACTTTGCTACAGGAACATATACGAACGATTACGACTGTGGTGAAAAGACTAAGCAGAGAAATTGAAGCCTTGGAGAGCGAAATCCGGTCCAGACAAAATCAAGTCGAAGGACAAAGTACAGCTGTGAAAAACTTAGAGCTGCATCATGTTGCCGGAGTTACGGACTTGAGAGGCCGTGTAGCGAGATGCGACTCGGCAATTCAGAGGGTGGTATCAGATATGAAGAGTAACAACGAGGTGATAAGTGATTTTCGACAAAAGCAAGAACTCGCGATGAAAGAGTGTCGTGATCAAATTAGCTCCCTAGAGAAGAGCATTTCTAACTTGAGCCTGAAAATGGAGAAATACTTCATGGATCAGTCGAGCAGCCTCCAGAAATTAAAAGGAGAGGCAGACCAACGAGTAGTACAGCTTGATTCCAAGACAAAGACTGTAGTTGAAGATATTCGAGGCAGCATTTCATCAAACCGTTTGTGGGCTGAATCAGAATATTTTAAACTAACGCAAGACTTTCAAACCAGACTAGAACGATTCGAAGGGCTTATGGTAGAAAGACAGGACAAATTAGAAAGAAGAGTGGACCATTACCTGGCCAAAGTAGATAGAATTTTGGAAGAGGAGAAAAGCAAGTATTATAAGATATGGGAGGTCAGGCTGAAGGAAGTAAAATCATGGCAGGATAAGATTTTGCAGCTTTCCATGGCACAAATGAGGGATGAATACAGAAAAGGATTTAACAGTGTTCATGAGAGTATTTCCAGCTTACAGAAAGTGTTTCATGCAAAGTTGAAGTTGTTGGAAGATGACTTACGTAAAGCTATAGATAATGTTCTGAGAATGGTAGTGCTAGTCTAACAAGCAGTAAGTCTAAGGTGATGCAGGCAGCAGCAGTCAAACGTTTCTGTCAAACCTTTCCTTCTGCCCCTCACCATGTCATGATCCATGAGGCCTTCGTCAGAGTCCCAGGTTATAATTTGCAGCTTTCCGTCAAGTGGTGACTTACATTGATCAAAATTCACATGCACAAGTTTTTCGTTGTTTGCCCACCCAACATAATTTGACTCAAGTTGGTCTAACAACCAGCTTGTTAGGTGTCCCATAACAGCTGTACGTGTTCTCATGCCAATTGTCATCATGATATGAAAATACTGATGAAGAGCAAGAGACTGAATTACTGCTGTCACAAACATTGACCCAGAATAGGCATAACCTTTCCATTCCTTCCATTCACCAAACCAGTCATTCCTGTCTTCAGTGTATAAAACTAACAACCTTAAGGTAACAAGAAAATCAAGTTAACTTCAAATTGGACACTAAAAATCTGAATAGTCAACATAATTATCATCCCTCAGGCAAATTTCAATTTGTGGAGGGTTATTACCATGTCTTTATATTAATATTGCATCATGCCATATTATATTTCAAATCATAATGTAATACCAAAAAGAGTACGTGTGCCAAATTTCGCGCTTTCTTCCAGCCTATATTAAAATGTTTTGCTTTAAATAAGACAACTGACTCTCTATTTAAGTGAAATCTATCCATGTTGGTGGAGTGTAAGAAATAGTTCTGGTATGTGTGAAATACAATGTACAAAGTAGCTGATGCCTCTAAGGCCACAGATGTGAAACTCATGCATTGCCATAATACTTTCATTCATTTGATTACCTTAGAAGCTGAGGTTGAACAAATACAAGTGCATCATGTAATAGCTTGCAAACCACAGCCATTGCAAAGTTCATTCCAAACAATCCACTTCAAAGTGTTTTCAGTAAAGAAGGTTTCTTTTGCTTCTTTGTCTTTGCCTCCTTCTTCCTCTTCCGTATGGAAATGCTTTCAGTAACCTCATCTTCAGATCCACCTTCATCACCAAGTAACCTGTCAGTTTCCTTATTAAATTATTTAATAATCCCGTACGAAAATTTACAGCCAGACACGGCAAGAATCCAGCCTGATTCTGGCCAGAAAGCCTTTTTCGCAGCGAGAATGGAACGGGACATAGCGAGACACGAAATTTGTCTCGCTTTACAACGAGAACGAGACATTTGTCTTGCTACTGTCTGAGCGGGAATTTGGCTAGATTTGAACGTGACAGGGCGAGACTGAACTTTTCATAATTGAAAGGCTACGTAAAACTCAAAGAGACATTTGTCGGGCTATATTATGAGCGAGAATGTGGCCAGAGTCAACGAGACAAAGATAAAAAGAAATTTGTTGATTATATATCTGGTCTGAGTGCTTCCCGTACGAAAATGTCTGGCTTGACAAAGCCTTATTCAAGCCAAACTCTAGCCTGAATTAGTGAACTGCAGAGACCTTAAACAAAAAAAAAACAAACGTAACAAAAGCCTAAAATCTAATGTGTTTTATTTACGAAGTCAAACCTCAAATTGATTAGGATTCATTATTTCATTATATCTTTCTCAATACAACAGATAACAGACTGAACACGAGCCAAAACTCACCACGATTTAAGCTTAGATTTTGCAGTTTAAATGAAAACTCGTCACTAAGATCCCGTCCAATTAAAAGGTCTAGTTTATTCCCGATCTCTTCTAAATCTCTCATGTGCGACCATTCCCTTAGCTTGGTCTCGAAAGTACACAAGTCGCATCGCTTGCCAGAGTTCCTAAAATCAAATTTGATTTTTTTTTAAAGTTCTTATTTGGGGCTCTCTTATATGACAGCGAAGGTTTTTGAAAACGAAACTCGGACTATTAAATGTTTGGCCTGAGGGCACTGAAATCAGAGCAATCAAAGTTGTTTTATATGAAATACATTATGTCAAAGGCTACATCCAGACACGGGCAGAAACATAAGACGTGTTTGTCTATAAAACGGTCGAACATCAATTTGAACTTGTAACACAGAGTTTGGCAGGCTTGCCTTGGAGATCTTTCTTCGAGTGATCGAGACAGTGCAAGAGCAAGGCAAGGTATAACAGTTAAATCATTTCATCTTTGTTTAGTTGGTATTATAGCTCTTTGTGGCAGTGATTGGCACCTGTTTACAGGCTAAAAACGTTAGATTTTCCTTGTATAGCTCAAAAGTTAGAAACAAAAGTAACAAACAAATTGAACAGTATGATAAACAACACCACAAGAAAGCAGTCCGTAGCTTTGATATGAATGATCTCACAATCATTTTACAGACGCTGTGGCATAAACCATAGCAAAGTAAGCGCTCAGTAGGGCTCATTTCAAAGTCAGCACTTAAGGATTTTACTGGGTGTCATAGATTCGTGTCGCCATTTCTTTTCTTGGCTGATTTTTGCCAGTTATTCAGATATCTCTTCGATTGCCGCATAATTTTAAACGATTACTCGGATTTTACAGCGCAATGCAAAGCAATCAAGCCAGTACTTGGCCACTGTTCAAGTCAGCCACTGCAATGTGCACGTTTTCTTTGATTTGTAGGGTACTTGTGCAAAGGTACCTCCGTTGATATTTTCCAAGGGTATGGCATATACGTTGCAGCTAAATATAAGCTAAAAAGCGTACAATCGTACACTGACTGCATGCCTTCAAACAAAGACCGAATCAAAAAAGTAAAAATTGCGCCAATTTAAGATTACGGCCGCTGGTGAATTATGCTGGGCTTAGTATTTTGCGCCTTTTATTCGAAGCTTCTAAAAGTAGTATTTTATCGAATAAGAAAAAGAATCAATTCATTCGCTTTTTTGCTAGTCTTATTCTCAAAAAGTCCGGGACGCTCGCGTTGTGCCTGTTTAGAGGCACCTCTTTTTCCTTCTACGGTATTTAGATACAAGCTCTCGTAAGCGACCACCTCGAGAATTCTGAAAAGTGGTCGCACCTAGAGCTGGTCGCTACAAGAATGGGCTCTCGTAAGCGACCAAGTGATGAAACATTAGAAAGTGGTCGCTTACGGGAGCTTTCGGCAGAAGGCTTTAGTGCCATATGTTGATGGTTACTAATAGTATTGTAGTAATAATATTAAAAAGTTTGCGGGCCGTTCGTCGCTCTCATTTCATTATGTTTATGTCGCTGTTTTACTGAAGCCATTTCGGTTTTACAGTAACAAGGACTTCTTATGGCATGCAACAGAGTGGCTGTCTTTGGCCATTAGTTTTTCCCACTGGCTATTATTTGTGCTCACTTTAGTGACCAAGCTCAAATTCATACGCAAATTGTCCCCAGTTTTTCACGTATGACCACATGTAGTTTGGTATGATATGGGCACCCAGTGCAAGTCGACGGGCGTTTGTGCGCCTTTTGACGGCTTGCCTGGGGTTTAAAGTATATATTCGAGCTGGGAACCGTCAATTGGAAACTCATGACAACATAACAAAACTTTTCCGATAATTAACCGTCTGAACTACCAAGTTGGTATGGGTAGAGGTATTGCTTCTAGTAAATCAAACGTTTTTCTTCCGAAGTCTGCTTTAAACTTTTTGTAGATGTCCTGCCAAAGTTTGTATGGGTGGAGGTATCGCTTGCAGTCATACAAACATCTGGATTTGTTAAGTTTCTAGACTGAAACAATACCCAACACCTGACACAATCCAAAAGTGCGAAAAAAAAATTATAAATAAAAAATTAAAAAAAACTTGGTTTTGATGTTCTGCGTGATTATTTTTTCTGTCTCTCCTCTAATAAACACTGCATTAGTTTCTCATAGAATAAAAATAAGCGATAAATATTGGAGAACAAAAGTTTCGATGTTATCGTGACAATGTCTAGTTCATTCCACTGTCTTGTGAGAGAGACTATAGTGAACGGTTCTTTTCATGGCGTTGTTCCTTTCTCTTATGTAAGTACTTTTTAATTATACTGAGTTTCTTTGGCAACCACCCTAACAAGCAACCATCTTAGAGTCTTACTTTGGCCACAATCTTAATGAAAACTCGTCACCAAGAACCCGTCTAATTAAAAGGTCTAGTTTATTCACGATCTCTTCTAAATCTCTCATGTGCGACCATTCCCTTAGCTTGGTCTCGAAAGTACACAAGTCGCGTCGCTTGCCAGAGTTCCTAAAATCAAATTTGATTTTTTTTAAAGTTTTTATTTGGGGCTCTCTTATATGACAGCGAAGGTTTTTGAAAACGAAACTCGGATTATTAAATGTTTGGCCTGAGGGCACTGAAATCAGAGCAATCAAAGTTGTTTTATATGAAATACATTATGTCAAAGGCTACATCCAGACACGGGCAGAAACATAAGACGTGTTTGTCTATAAAACGGTCGAACATCAATTTGAACTTGTAACACAGAGTTTGGCAGGCTTGCCTTGGAGATCTTTCTTCGAGTGATCGAGACAGTGCAAGAGCAAGGCAAGGTATAACAGTTAAATCATTTCATCTTTGTTTAGTTGGTATTATAGCTCTTTGTGGCAGTGATTGGCACCTGTTTACAGGCTAAAAACGTTAGATTTTCCTTGTATAGCTCAAAAGTTAGAAACAAAAGTAACAAACAAATTGAACAGTATGATAAACAACACCACAAGAAAGCAGTCCGTAGCTTTGATATGAATGATCTCACAATCATTTTACAGACGCTGTGGCATAAACCATAGCAAAGTAAGCGCTCAGTAGGGCTCATTTCAAAGTCCACACTTAAGGATTTTACTGGGTGTCATAGATTCGTGTCGCCATTTCTTTTCTTGGCTGATTTTTGCCAGTTATTCAGATATCTCTTCGATTGCCGCATAATTTTAAACGATTACTCGGATTTTACAGCGCAATGCAAAGCAATCAAGCCAGTACTTGGCCACTGTTCAAGTCAGCCACTGCAATGTGCACGTTTTCTTTGATTTGTAGGGTACTTGTGCAAAGGTACCTCCGTTGATATTTTCCAAGGGTATGGCATATACGTTGCAGCTAAATATAAGCTAAAAAGCGTACAATCGTACACTGACTGCATGCCTTCAAACAAAGACCGAATCAAAAAAGTAAAAATTGCGCCAATTTAAGATTACGGCCGCTGGTGAATTATGCTGGGCTTAGTATTTTGCGCCTTTTATTCGAAGCTTCTAAAAGTAGTATTTTATCGAATAAGAAAAAGAATCAATTCATTCGCTTTTTTGCTAGTCTTATTCTCAAAAAGTCCGGGACGCTCGCGTTGTGCCTGTTTAGAGGCACCTCTTTTTCCTTCTACGGTATTTAGATACAAGCTCTCGTAAGCGACCACCTCGAGAATTCTGAAAAGTGGTCGCACCTAGAGCTGGTTGCTACAAGAATGGGCTCTCGTAAGCGACCAAGTGATGAAACATTAGAAAGTGGTCGCTTACGGGAGCTTTTGGCAGAAAGCTTTAGTGCCATATGTTGATGGTTACTAATAGTATTGTAGTAATAATATTAAAAAGTTTTTTTAATTGCCTATCATAGAAGACGTTCACGTATGTACAAGTCAAAGGACATTAATTAGCGCTTATATTGTGTTTTACTTCAAAATTGATCAAGGAGTGAAAGCTTCTATTAAAGTGTTGGCTGAGTGATCGCTTACGAGGACTTAAAAACAACGGAAAAGACCACGTGGTATTATGCAAAAGTTGTCGCGGTCGCTGACGGGAGCGGTCGCTTACGAGAGCTTTTAAGTTACTGGTCGCTTACGAGAGTGGTCGCAATTATATCTTCGATTGTGCGTTCCTGGTTTTTAACGATGCTGTAATAATCGGCATAGCGAAATTAAATGGGATTTTGGCATAAATGAACTTGACGTTTTTTTAATGAAACCCCTCCTCCATTTGAAACAAAAGAATTCACGCCTAGCGCTATTTTAATCCCCCACTAATATTTGAAGAACGCGACGTTAAACGTCGAATCGAGCTTCCAGCTTGTTATGTTTATAATTAAGCTTAAGCTTATTAGTATGTTAGCCAATGTGAATTATATTTATATTATTAAAATTCACAAGTCGTATTCTTCCTAAAAGGTCGCTACTCTGAACGTCGCTTATTGCTGTTCTAAGTTTGTCACAGGGCAGCACGACTTTAAGCTGTCGTTCGATCGACAGTACAATATATTCACTTACCGGCAAAAGTTCTTTGTAAAACATCCTTCTCTTTACAAGGCCTCTTCTTTCGAACTGCACCTATCTTCCGAGCTTCATTGCAGCAGTGGTCACCCTTTAACGACGAGTCAAAACAAAGACCGTGGAGGTGTTTGTTTACCTTTACTGGGACGCCATCTTTTTTTTTCATGTGATCTATTTGTCTCAAGGTCACGGAAGGTCACAGCCAGCTAGCCAATTGCGTGCGCGGAAAAACGATGGCATTGTTTAAGCCATGGCGCTACCTAGTTCCCAAACCCCCCAATTTGGATGTCGCAAAAGAAGCCAGAATTCTGTGCGATGGGGACATATTTTTCTTTCCACTCAAACATAAAATTCATATGTTCTCGCCACCGTGTAATATCCTCTCATGTAATACCATGTAATTTCATGTAATCTCTTTGTTTGGTTTATTGGTACGTTTTAAAATGCGTTTCTAAACACGGCAAGACAATAAAAGCGAAGACTTACATCACTTAAACACTTTTAGTATATATATTTACTGAACGAGAATGTCTACACACCATATGTAGCGACGGAACTCACGAATAACTCAAGCTTGAAAAATTTGATGGGTTGTTCACGCACTTTGCGCAGTATGAATAGTTGTTATTTCTTTGAAGACATTGAAATTGAGACAAAAATTCTCTACCGTATTCCTCCCCAATCCTTTTTTGCGAAGATGAAAAGAATCTTGTTGATTTCGTGCGTTTACATCAAATGGTGTCAAAATTTATAAATCGTAGAGGACAACTTACAGAGCATATTGGGATATCTGTTGTATGTTAAATTTTATCGGAGTGCCATTTTGCCAAATTAAAACATAAGAATATTTTTTGTCCGCAGAGGAAATTTATTTCTTTCTACACGCAAGGTCTAGGGCAATGTACCCCACTTCGGCGACGGATCGCATAGGCTATGCTTTTTGCTTTTCGATCGCGTGGTCGAATACATGTTCGTCCATCTTTTTTATATTGTAAAAAGGAATCGGTGAAATGACTTGTAACATTTTACGAAGAGCGAGTGAATTCAGGGCCACAATACAAAAAGAAAGGTAAATTCTTTTTTTAACAATTCAGCTCTTCAGGCTTTCAAGGAATCCTTAAATAAAGAATCAAATCCCTTCGTTATATGCTCGTTATATGCTCAAATCAAGTTTTCCATTCATTTAGCGTTTTCTTTTATTTTTTTAAAATATATTATGTAACTTTTTTATAGAGGGTCACAGGTTTCGTAAGTTGTTAACTGTAATGTGTTTTACTCTCGTGAAATAAAGTTAAAAAAAACGGCCTGGCAGACCTGAATATCCTGAATTCGGGAAAGAATTCTTGTAGACTCCTTTGTGTCATTTGCGCTAACTGCAAGAGTCAAAATATTGACTCTTAACTATGAAAAAACATAGAGAAAACCAAGTACAAGCAGGCCCATGCACCACCATACGATCGACACGGCTTTTTGACCTTTACACGTAAAATGCATCATCATCGGCAGTTGCAAATCCGTCTGTCATAACCGATGCAACGTCCTCGTTACACTGAGCTCTGTTATACGTAACCCCAGCCATTATAGCTGTATGTTCAAAAGACTCCTCCGCTGATGGTGTGATGGATTCAGTCAACCAATCATTATGCATATTATACCTAATCGTATCTTTTTGGTACGCTTCGGTGGCATATCAGACGAGTTTGGTCGAGCCATGGTTCGTATTTTGGCGAGATGCAGTCGAGCCAAAACACCCATGGTGTGGCCAAACGAGCTAGATAAGCTGCCGAAGCGCACCAAAAAAGGTGCGATTAGGTATTTACCGTACCCAAATTCGTCCTGAAACCCAGCGTTTTTTTTTTTTCAGTTACCGTGATCATTCAGGCGTTGTAGAGCGACACGTATTTACACTTTTCTGGTCGTCAATACTCTTCTCCAACTCCTCATCTGCCATTTTATTTAATTCTTTTCTTTGGAGTTTCTTGGATGTCCAAGTTAAGAAAGAAATTTGGAAAATCCGGCTACATTTTACGGGGGGTGACAACTCTAACAAACGCTGTTTCGGGACATAGCTAAAATTGTTCCGGGAATCTGGAGATTTTTCCGGGAATCGGGACACTTGGCAATTTTTCCGGGAAACACGCGATAATTCCGGGACATTGCCGAAAAAAATCGGGACACCGATTTTTTTTTTTCGGTTAATGTCACGAAATCGTCCATAAATGAGAAACGTAATGAGAACATTCAAACAGCGCGTGCAACGCCGCGGCTTGTGGTTTACGCAAACCAATCAGAAACGCGCCCGACTTTGTGAGCACACAGTTGGGTTCCACAGCAGTCACGTCCAGATCCGTTCCAGGTCAAGGTTCCATGTACACTGCATGTATGGTTAGCGACGGTTTTTAATTTTTTCCTCGCTTTGCGAGCATCAGTGAAGTCCATTTAGGAAACAAGTGTGGATGCTGTAGGCGAAAAGAGCAAGCTTACGCTATAGCGACGATGGCGCGATCAATACAATGTAAGTAAAACAGTTTGAAGTAAATATTATCCGGATGCTTTCCAACTCCACGTGTATTCTACGTTTACTACTGTGTTTACTGCTTAGCAAACGTACTTTTTTTGCTTTTTATAACAGCTGGGAAGTCATTTGGGAAATGGGAAATCGAGGATATATGCACCTGGCTAACGCAAAACATGTTAGAGGAACATTGTGGATGTTTTAGGGAAAATAAAGTGCGTGGAAGCACACTGCTTTCCTCGCTAAAGGATGGAACATTAAAAGCGGACCTCAAAGAAATCGGAGTAAAGGCTCTTGGTAAGAGTTCTCATTTTCTACTTTAGTTCTTCGTCAGTTCTAATGAAATTCTTATTATAAAATCTTAATGTAAAACTGAATTAATGAGAGCGGCGATCCACCATTAAGGTGTTCATACGTCTTTGTTATTTAATATTTATTTATTTATTTATTTATTTGATTATAAGTAATTTGTTTACTTTATTTATTTATTTTGCCCACACTGCAACACCGTTATACCCATACAAATTAGCGAGGAAAACAGGCTTCAAAAGTCGCCCAAGTATTAGTTTATTTCATCAATATTTTTCTGACAACTAGTGTCGTGGCAGTGCGCGTAGTTTATCACCTACAAAACAATCTGGAAAAATACGTAACAAAATGTTATTATGCAAGTGTCAGGATAAATACACCACAATTTTCAGCTTGGAAACTTCACAGCAACATAACCAAAATCATTCTCGTCCCCATAGCCCTTTTCGTTTCTCTTAGCCGGCAGGGCCTTAGCACGAGAAACGAAGGGCTCTGGGGACATGGAATTTTTGAATTAATTCGAATTTTTTTGATTGGCCGTTTGAAACAAAGAAATCTTGAGCGGAAGTAAAAAGACGCCATGACTTTCTCATACGTTCTTTTGAAATATCGTGACTGCATACATGAAGTCTGGAAGTCCTAGAATCTAGGACTGGAAATCCTGTGTCCCCAGAGCCCTTCGTTTCTCGTGCCAAGGCCCTGCCGGCTAAGAGAAACGAAAAGGGCTATGGGGACGAGAATGAACCAAAATGATCCCAGAAATGATCAATTTACTCGGTTTAGCGGGTGTTTACTTCCGGTTCGTATTTACTTCCGGTTCGTAGGGGATAGAAACAAAATATCAGACCTGGTCCACTCCGAGATTGAAAATCAACGCCGGGCGAAGAAACCAGCAGCAACCGTTACAGGGCCCATTGGACGATTTCTTGTTCAGATTGATAAGAATCAACAGACAAAGCAAAGAACAAGTGAAAAGAAGTCAGGTCAGTAGTCATGCCACGTAATATTATGAACTTATTTTCCAGCACGTAGTCTCGTGCTAATATTTTACCGGGAATTCAAGCACGATAATAATAATTTTGAATTTTAAATGTAACAATTTAAAGCTTGCTTGCCACGTTTTGTTATGGGTGGAGCGACTACATTTTAAATATGAAATGAGGTCGGTGCTGAAAGGTTTTTGCTCTTTTGCTTCTAACGTCTTCTACAAGTAAATACGACATATTATGTCTGTCTTAATTTTCAGATCCAAGATATCACGGTAGGCCGCGCTTTCTTAAGGGCACAGCATCAAATAGAGTCACGGATGGCGGCGACATCTACCGCCGGTGGCTGAAGAAAGAGTGCTTTGAAGGAAGGGGCTCCTTTATCCCCCGAGACGCTGAAGAAACAAAACGGCTTCAGAAATTCAAGGCTCGCGTTAGGGACCTTACACTGAATGTGGCATTGGGAAAGCTTTGTATCGTTCAGTACAAGGCAGGGATGCACGTCAAGGCTCTAGACGAATGGACTGTCCATTACGATCTTTGCGACTGCAAATTTCATTGTAGAGAGGTCATGAGAGTCGGGGCGATTGAAAAGCATGTATTCAGTAAGCAGCACATAAAACTACTTGCCGCAGATAGAGGTTACTTTTCTTTGTCCTTTTTCTAAATTCTTAAACATTTCTGGTCAATTCAGCATAATTTTTTTTCCATAACCATGACGTCAAATGTAGAATCATAAGACATTTTAATTGGTAACCGGTCAACCTGTGTAAAGCTAATGGACACTCTTTTGGGATTCTTTAGATATACAACTTACTCAGAACGAAGTGCAGCTTGCTTCTTGGTGTAAAGAAGCGTATTTAAAACGCAAAAGAGAGCCTCAAGCTACAGGCCAAGCTGAAGCACGTCGCGCACAAAAAAGGTATACCGCTTACTCTTTATAATAAAATCAATATACATGTAAAATAGGAGCGATGATTAGATGTGCTAACATACACTTACCATGTATCACAGGAAATCCAACCAGGAGAAGACCTCCTCTTCATGCGACAAAAAGCAAAGAGTGTCTATCCAAGCGAGTCGTTCGGTTAATTCAAGATGCGAACAAGGACCTCAAAAGAGTTCCACTGATTCTAGACGACATGCTCACAAAAGGTATTGTTAATACCCTTCATAATCAAACATAAAGTAACTGTGAAGCATGAAAATAGTATGAAAATGAAGTGTTACGTTGGGTCCTCTTGTATGTGGGTAAACGCTTTGTACAGCTAGCATCACAGGTGGAGAAATCAATAAGAACAAATGATATTATGCTTAGTAGCCCCGAGAGCATTTCATATTTCCCTTAAATACCTAAAAACTATCTTTAAGAATCACAACAGTTAATAACCTTGTAGACGTAGCAATCGTATAAAGAACTAGTAGACACTGTAGTAAGATGTGACAGACGTTCACTAATTATGGCAATAAATTCAATGATCATTCAAAACATTGAATGCTGAATGTTTTAAAGCTTACATGACTTATTTTATCGTTCTAAACAGAGCTACGATATCCTTACCACTGGCACAATGTCCGCACAAGCGAATCAAATGCAAGTGCAGAAAAGTTTGGCAAAGAAA
The DNA here is from genome assembly GCA_964017195.1 of Siderastrea radians. Lineage (NCBI taxonomy): Eukaryota > Metazoa > Cnidaria > Anthozoa > Scleractinia > Rhizangiidae > Siderastrea > Siderastrea radians. The sequence continues at coordinate 37,398,276 of OZ024889.1, read as the reverse complement.
TTTCCTGAAAGTGCATACAATGTCAAAAAGAAAGAGGACAAAACAAGGTAAACCAGACTTAAATAGAAATAAGAGGGGGCCGAAGAAATTGAAAGTGACCGACCAAACACGTGAAGGACTAGTGTCTCCGGTTACCCACAAAAAGGCACGGATAAGTAATGGCCAAGCAGGGAGTGAAAATATTCAGGATAGTCAGATGCCCATTCAAAGCTCGTTCCCGGCCGTAACGGCCGAACACGGAGAAGAGCAAAACAGTAGAGGTGAATGGAATAGTTTCCAGAACGATGACGTAGTAAACGATGAAATTAACGCGAGGGGAGAGGGACGTGGTGACGACATGTTCTCAAAACGTTTACACGAAGATGACGGAAAGCTCCAGCAAGAAAATCCACGAAATGGCCAAATTGGATAATAACACGAGACATGGTGCGAAGATGTACAGAGTTCAAGCCAAAGCGACGCAACGCCAGCAGAAGTGCTTCCAGTGGCTCTCAATAACCAAGTGCAGTATGAAGATGAGATCGAAAACGAAGAACAGAGTGGTGACGACGAAATGTGTGAGGAAATTTCAGACGAAAATGAGGAAAAGACTGATTCCGAAGAAAGCGACGAAGGAAAAATGCCCAGTACATATGACGATGAAGGTGAAAATCTTGTTGAGGAAAGCGACGAAGAAGATTCTCAAGAAAGTGATGACTTCGCATTTGCTGAAAACCTCCCCTCCTGACTAGATGTCCCTACATTTAAATCATTTTTAGAAGATGCTGTACCTTGTGCGCATAATTACAGCGAAGAACTGAAGTGCCTTTGGAATAGCAATGGAGGATGCACTCCACCTGGTATTCTCTATAAGAATCGGATGCATGACCCCAAAAATGTCTGTGTTCTATGTGGACTAAAAGACTGTGTTAGGTCCTTTGAATTGTGGTGCATGCGTCATCCTTTTTCTTCCCGTGATTTGTATCGTAAATCTGAAGCTGTTCATGAAAGTGCAGATGCCCTGTGGAGAAAAAACATTGACAAAGAAGCTTGTTATATTTGTGGTTCAAAAGATTGCTTACAGTCCTTCGCGGATATAAAACACAAACACGTTGGGATGGTAGAGGACTTGAAGGCGGAATCATTAAAAGCGAGGCAGTACATTGTTTACAGGAACATAAAAGTCAAATCCGGTGAAGTGGACATAATGGTTAATGGTAAACAAGCCATGAACAGTGTACAGAGTAGCCAATGTACAGGTCTTTCATTCACAAGTGATCATATGTGTGACCGCTGTAGAGATATCTTGAGGGAGCCTGCCACACGAATTGCATTCCGTCGTTTGTGTTTAGAAGAGAAAAATGGAGTTTCAGTGAATAAGTTTAAGTCCAACAATGTTCAAGAGATACTAAACTCCATAGAAGAGAAGGGAATCTACTGCGACGAAAACCATCCAGGCAAAGAAATCATTGTCGGTTGTGCAGAGTTTTATCGTGAAGGAAAACTTTCTGAAGACGATTTTTTTCAAAAAAATTAAGCACCTCATGATAGAAGCTGGAAGACATGGGCCTCAAAAGAAGATCGTCTGGGGAAAACACCCCGAAATACTCTTCTGGGCTCTTAGAGGTTATCTAAGGTTTGGAGATGATTTCATAGACCACCTGTCAGGAGAAGGTTTCAAGCTGGATAGAGCAGAGGGAGACGATGTTGTTTTCAGTTTTCAAGGAAAGTTCCTTCTTATTCCTGGTAGGCGTACATTGCAAAGATATTCCCCAGCATATTCAGTGACTGATGGGATCTCGAAGTCGCAAGTACGACTGTTAATTCAGTGCTTCGTCCACAACAAAGTCATGTCTATTGAAAAGCACAATGCAAGTATTTTCCCTTGTTGCTTGCAGTTTGACGGACCAAAACTTAAACCAGCTCTAGAATACTGTCGGCATCACCACTCAGTCATTGGTTTATCAAGTGGCCCGATGGCGTACGAAGAAATGAAAGAAATTCGTAATCTGGGCGACGAAGAAAGAAGAAAGAAGGTGGCCGGCCTACCGTTCGCAAAAGAAGCTTTAGAATTCATTGCAGAAAGTCTTGACAGCAAATTAGCACTTCCAATGGGCCACTATCTTGTCAATGATACTGGATCATCCGAAGAACTTTGGATGCTTATTTCAAACGCGGTGGAGGTGTTACAGTGTTGTGATAGATGTATGGAACAGGTGGAAACGGGTGTGGCAGAGTTAGGAGCTTGCAAGTTCGTATGTGAACAATGTACGACTGACCGCCAGCTATGTGAAAGGTGTAAAGCACTGAATCTTTCATCAGATCAGTGGAAGTCTATAACAAGGCCGTGCTTTTCTTGCGTCGAAAGTCAGGTGTCATGCAAACGTGTTGTTGTCTGTGTGTTAGCAAGTGACTGCCTTGAAAAACAGAAAAAGATCCTCCGCCAGCTAGAAGAGAAGCGTACCTCTCAGTGAAACAAGAGACGCTAAACTGGTAGACAAGAACACTGGAGAAATTCTGATAATACCATCGCCAGATGACCCACATACAGACAAGAACATCGTCGCTGAGCACAACAATTACTGGCAAATAAAGAACGGAGAAGTTTTTTCGACAAAAATCATACAAGTCTTGCGTTCGCATCCTGATGCTACTATCAACAAGCCTGTGAAAGATGCTATCACTCAAGAAGCTCTCTCCCGGATTGACAGAATGTCCAACGAAACGTTCATGGCACATGTATCATCTCGCTTACAAGAGGCCATTAGGGATGCTGGTCCCGTTGTGGTTACCGTTGCTTCAAATGTACGTTATGGAGAAGAAGGAAACAAGAGAAGAAAGATTGACGGAGAGCCATTTGGAAGGCTGACAGCATGTTGTATTACCGAAGAGAGTCGTGTTTTTCTAACCGATGGTGAAAAGAATCTTATTTACGAAGCAAACATAGCTAATCCACCTACAGTCGAGGTTATCTCCAAGACATTTAAGAACCCGACAGATGTCATCTTCATTCGAGAAAAGCCCCAGCATCTTCTCATCTGTGATACCCTTGGAATTGGTAGATTTTATTTGTCAAGCAGCAAAACCTCTCGCCCAGTACTCAAAGATATCGGTCGACCGTTTAAAGCAGCCCTTGTTCGTGAAAGAAAACAAGTTTGGATTACCGACTGTGAGAAGAAGACAGTTGTTGTTTTCAATCTGGAGGGCGGTAAGACAAAGATCATCGAGCACAAATTTAAAGAACCAACAGGAATAGCCTTCTTGCCAGTCTTAGATGTTGTAGCTGTTTGTGATTCTTCAGAGTGCGCGCTTGTCTTTTTTGCCAAAAACGGGGACGGACTGTTAGTTGTCAATTTGCCCAATGAGATATCGCCAGTACAAGTGTCATCTTTTCAAGGGGTTGGGAGTGCCGTTTTCCTTGCATCAAGCACCAGCATGCTATACAAAATGAAAGTAACACTGAATGCAAGTAAAGATGGCAGAAATTCGTCAGCTGTATTGGAGGAGGTGGCTGGTCATCGCCCACACCCCACCCACAGTTATGAAGACGGGCCAGCTGCTTCATCAAAGCTTTCATGTGTCAATGGCCTTTGGAGTGTTGGGTCGGCGTGTTTTATTGCTGATGGTGGCAGGCTTCGTCTATACACACCAACGCAAGAGTTTCAGAATTGGATGGAGACCCTCCGCAACGGCCACGAAGCTTACGGTCTAACTGAAAAGAGACTTGGTGAGAATTATAAATGTAAAGTCAGAGCTATGGACTACCCGTCAAAGATTAAAGCTCTGGAGCAAAGAAGCAGCTACTTTGGAGAGTGGCAAAATGAAGTCGCCGAAAGGTTACCGGGAAAGAAGACCGCCAGCATGGGAAAGTATGGTACCCCCGCAACAAAAACCATGGAGAATACAAGGATATCCTCAGAAGGGAAGAGAGGCATCGAAGGGCTTCTAAGAGAACATTGCCCTTCAAAGTAGACTAAATGATTTTCAGTTTACTTCTGTTACAACGCTTCGTACAGAAGACATGTTTGGAGTTTACAACCGAGATCAGGTGGTTCCATCTGCACTTGAATTCAAGTATCTTTCCTCTCGCAGTGCACTGGAATGCACAATGAAATCCGCTCTGGGGCTTGGATTCAAGAGCAAGCGAGAGACTCGTTATGAACACAGAGACGACTGCCAAATGCCATTACTCTACAAAAAGCGGAAAGATGATCGTACTTTTATTAAGGAAAGTTCGCGGATAAAGAAAGAAGCATTGGAAATGCATGACTTTTGTCGGGTGTACGGAAAGGGTGTTAAAGTTAGTGGAGTGCGACAAATCTACAAGCAGAGGCCAGGCTCCCTTCCTTTGTACTGCCGTCAACCAAAAGCCACTGTGACACTGCACGATCAAGAAAGCGCTCCTTTGATGCAGTGGTTGGATTCTGTGACAAAACAAACTGAAGGAAAAAGAGTAGAAAGGGCTAAAGGCAAAGAACCAGGTGTGTCTACTGAGCGATCATCCGAAGCCAGCGAGAAAAGTGTGGTGGTGGTTGGTCATCGAGTAACCAAAGACGGCGTGGAGTACCTATTGAAGGGCACACAAGAGCCTGACAGTGCCGGAATGTGGATACCAAGAGAAAATGTGGATCTCACTCTTGTAGCGGCATACACAAGACGGCAGAGGGCTTCTCGTTGCTCATCGTAGTCAACGGAACACTTCAGGCTTCTTTTCTCGTTCACGTTAGCACGACTACTACCTTATTATAGGAAATTAACGATGCATTTTATTAAGGCGAATTTAATTTTAATTTTAGTCACCTACATTTAATTTTTAATTTTTATTTGAAGACACCTTCACTTCCATTGATTTCAAACGTCCTTAGATTCATCAATGTATTAAAGGTCATTATCTGACTTGGTAGTTACTTTTTAAAAATACTTTTGTTGGTATTACTAGTTGGAATACGGTTTAGCGGTATTTAGCCTTGAGGTCAGCTGTTGGAGGTTGTTTTGTTTTGTTAAAAGTGCAAGCTGTTATATAAATTATTACGTATAAACATCAAATTCGACTTTTTTCGCGTTGTTAAAATGCTTCGTTTTATTCCTATAATAAGGTATTACCGGCTTATACAAACAAAGTATGATCAAATTGCATTACAGCCGTGTAACAAGCCGAAAATAAATAGGTCATTCATATGATTTCTGGTCCAAGTGATAAAAAACAGTGTTTCCAGTCAAGGACGTTAGCTCTTGTTAATGTGCACTTTATCTCTGCACTTAATTCATGATCATGTTGTCATGTTTATGTTAACATAAAAGAACTGTGCTAGTTGCCACTGCGTTAACCTCGCTTACAGTTTACTGTCCGAAATGGAAGAGAAAGACGTAGAAAGGATACAGTGACATTGTTTACATTTTATGTTTATTTATGTGCTTAACGGAAATCAGTTTATGTATATTGTTTCGTTTTCTTGTTTCATTTTTTCTCAATTAAATGATTCGCTTATTAAAAGAGCATAAATTTCAGTATACAACGAAAATACGGTCAGTTTAGAGATGTTCTGTTTCTATGTTAAATGAATCTATAGTTGACGAAAACAGTGGTTTCCAGTTAAGGACGCTCGCTCTTGTTGGGGTCGCCCACTACCTCTCGGAACGAGTTACTTCATTGGTTCTTAAAACAATAGATAACAGGTCATAACAATGCCCCTATCCCTGAATAACAATAGAGGTAGTGTTTACAGCGGGCGAATGAAAAAAGAGGTTCCAGAGAGGTAGTGTCTTACTGTCTTGTTGTCATGTTTATGTTGACAAAAAGGAACTGTGCTAGTTGCCACTGCGTTAACCTCAGCTCACAGTTAACCGTCCGAAATGAGAGAGAAAGACGTAGAAAGGATACAGTGACATCGCTTATATAGTTTTATATGTGCCTAACGGAAGTCAGTTTCAGTTATTTATTTATTTTGTTTCGTTTAACTTGTTTTATTTCTCTCAATTAAGAGATTCGTTTATTAGAAGAGCATAAATTTCAGTATACAAGGAAATACGGTCAGTTTAAAGATGTTCTGTTTCTATGCTAATTAAAATTGAAGTGTTTTGCTGTTAAGACGCTAATCGTGGTTAAAATAATTCTAAACATGCAGAACATGTAATATTTAAGTTACAAAAGTAATAAAAAAGGCAAATCTTCGAATATATACGCTGTGTTAAACTTTGTCAGAATGCCGGGAATTCTAAAATTTTCCGGGAATGTATCCCAAAAATTCGGGACTATGTTCCAAATTTCCGGGACGACTTACGTTAAGACCTAGTATTGCTCAAACAGCGTTTGTTAGAGTTGTCACCCCCCGTTACATTTTGAAACCAAAAAAGTTTCAGCGCTGTCCATAAAGTTCACGCGAGCGCCCGCCAGTGTAGCCGCTTCCAATTTTGGCGCGAAATTGTGTTTTTTTTCCTCTCTTAACGTGAAACAAATTACTTTCTCGTTTAACAAACGTAATAGTTTTAAGTTTCGTTGTATTTCTGTTGTATTTTTCGCCTCTAAAGTCTGCAAAAAAAATGCGAGTTTCACAAACTGTCCATGATATCGTAGGATATTAGCTCAGTGACTTGATATCGTAGAAAATCGTGACAGTAAACAAGGCTTCTGATTGGCTAATTCACAATTTGGGTACGGTAATATCATGTACCCGGTGGGAAGTGCTCCGTGCTCTCCTCAGTCTCCTCTCTTATGGTCTTTCGCTCCACTTCGTTTTTTACAATCTTTTTTTTTTCAGCAAACGGTTTTATGATCAACTTACAAGTGGATTTCGGATTCCAAACTTTTAAGCGGTTTCCGAAATCTACACCATTGTAGATTCTGGATTTCATGATCCATTGGTTTCCGGATTCCGCATTCTGTTACATGGGGCGATTCAACGATTTGCAGGACCATGCGCGTGGACTATTTACAGGCTAGCGTAATGCTTGAATATAATAAGCGATGAAAAGATTATTAGGCTCATCCTTAGTTTGACTATTTGACGAATCTTGATTGATGTTATAGGTAAAAAAAAAGATGAGCATTTTGCTGATTCTGAAGAATAACTGCAGATGATGGGTAAGACATGTAACGACACATTGTTGGAACATTTATTAAAAACTAACCTGCAATCACTAGATAAGGGTTTGTTCCTTGTTTTGTCTTTATTCGCCCGGTTCTGTCTTTATTTTGCTTCAAAACCAAGTGCATAATTTTGATGGTAGGAAGCATAATTTAGAGAAACTAGCATCATTTCGGCATCATTTCCAAAAATTCTGAACATTGCTGGAAGCATACTATGCCATTATTACGAGCACAATCGACAAAACCCTAAAGGTTACCCCGGTGAGTAGCGATAATTTATCCACAGAAAAGGCAAGCTATAGTTCTATCCTCCTTGTAGTCCGATTTTGTTGGCGTATCTTAAAGTAAAAAGCTGTTTTAAATCACGAATTTCCCCGCTGCAAGCCCAACAAATTTGCAAGCGACAGAGCGATGTTAAACTCTAGGCAAGCTATTAAGCTGGAAAGCAACGAAACCACTAGTACGAGTAAGTTGTCCGCCATATTGGATCTCTCTCTTCAAAGGAGACTGGATTTCAGAACACGCGATGTGAAAGACACCAGCATTTTCAAAAGCCTCCGTTTTCACCTTCCACACTGAAAGCGATGCGTATTGCAAAGGATGCGTTTTCAAATGTCTCCACTTTGGAGAGTGCTTCCAAATGTTTGCGATTTCGATGAAAACAATAGAGTTTTCGGATCGTTTTAGTGTGGACACAAGGTCAAACGCATCGAAATGTATGCGTTTTCAAACGAAAACGCATCAGTGTGGACGGAGCCTTAGTTGAAAAATAACAATAATTATAAAGGCCCGGACACACGGTGCAACATTGCGCGCAACATTACAAAGTTGTACCGTGTATCCACCCCTGAAATTGTTGCGTACAACTGTTGCAGGAGTAGAATCCGCTCTTACTTCTGCGTGTGTTCACCGTGTGTTCATCATCTGCAACATTACGTGCAACTTCGTAACGCAATGTTGCGCGCAACGATGCATCGTGTGTCCGCGCCTTAATAAAGTTTCGATATAACGCGCGCCCTGATTGGTTGAAACTTGCGGACTCCCGAGGGAGTCCGCAACTTATTTTGACGGCTAGATGACGAGAATCGTGGGAAATAAGAGGCCAGGCCATACCACGGAAAACTGGAGGAAAATTGTTTTTTACTACAGGAAAAATAGAAATTAAGTATTTAGCGTTGTGTTTACAATTACTTATAATTTCTTTCATCGTCGCGTCGATCATTAAAATTTTACTGAATGGTAGGTTTCCGATCCTTCCACTCTGAAATATCAAGACAATACAAAAAATTCAAGGCAGTAAAACGGGACAGAAGCATTGAATAAAAACTGGCACACATTCATTGCCAGCCGGTCAGTACGAAAATCAAGAAGCAATATAAATCTAAACAAGTACTGAACAAACTACCAAGAAGGAAGGAAGGGCGACATTTTTATTCGGCTAAACCACGCAAAACTGACACTGGTCTACCTACACTCGTTGTAGCTCTGTGTCAGTTCCAAAAGTTCCAAATGTTCAGATACAAATCGGATGTCATGTAAAAGGCTGGAATAGAATTGTTTTCCCAGTCGGTTGAGTGTTGTTTTTACCATTCTGTCCGCAACCTCTAAACTGATAACAACTGCGTTTTGGGCTTTATGTTTAACAAGCTAAGATGGTGAATTCTGACGTTCCTCACCACAGTAATCTTGTTTGTGAGCTGCATAGAAATTACCTGTTCAAGTTCAAAACTGGCACACATTCATTGCCAGCCGGTCAGTACGAAAATCAAGAAGCAATATAAATCTAAACAAGTACTGAACAAACTACCAAGAAGGAAGGAAGGGCGACATTTTTTTTCGGCTAAACCACGCAAAACTGACACTGGTCTACCTACACTCGTTGTAGCTCTGTGTCAGTTCCAAAAGTTCCAAATGTTCAGATACAAATCGGATGTCATGTAAAAGGCTGGAATAGAATTGTTTTCCCAGTCGGTTGAGTGTTGTTTTTACCATTCTGTCCGCAACCTCTAAACTGATAACAACTGCGTTTTGGGCTTTATGTTTAACAAGCTAAGATGGTGAATTCTGACGTTCCTCACCACAGTAATCTTGTTTGTGAGCTACATAGAAATTACCTGTTCAAGTTCAAATCCTGTCCTCAGTTCGATCAAACAGGCACATGATGGCGCCGTTGTGCAAACGGATTACAAACTTGAAATCATGAATATATGAAACTCATATATTTGAACTGCGGAATAAAGAAATAGGTGTAAAGAAGATCCTCGCAGTTATTAACGCAACTTATGTAGTTGTGAAAAGAAAGCCTGAAAAAAAAACCAGGCTTGCCGGGATTCGAACCCTGACCTCTGCGATACCGGTGCAGCGCTCTAACCAATTGAGCTAACAAGCCAACTGACTGGGAGCTGGTCATTAAATTGGTTCGTAATATACCCGGGAAAGATGAAGATGAAATCATGAATATGTGAAACTCATATATTTGAACTGCGGAATAAAGAAATAGATGTAAAGAAGATCCTCGCAGTTATTAACGCAACTTATGTAGTTGCGAAAAGAAAGCCTGAAAAAAACCAGGCTTGCCGGGATTCGAACCCTGACCTCTGCGATACCGGTGCAGCGCTCTAACCAATTGAGCTAACAACCTTTATTCCGCAGTTCAAATATGAGTTTCATATATTCATGATTTCATCTTCATCTTTCCCGGGTATATTACGAACCAATTTAATGACCAGCTCCCAGTCAATTGGCTTGTTAGCTCAATTGGTTAGAGCGGTGCACCGGTATCGCAGAGGTCAGGGTTCGAATCCCGGCAAGCCTGGTTTTTTTTTTTCAGGCTTTCTTTTCGCAACTACATAAGTTGCGTTAATAACTGCGAGGATCTTCTTTACACCTATTTCTTTATTCCGCAGTTCAAATATATGAGTTTCACATATTCATGATTTCATCTTCATCTTTCCCGGGTATATTACGAACCAATTTAATGACCAGCTCCCAGTCAGTTGGCTTGTTAGCTCAATTGGTTAGAGCGCTGCACCGGTATCGCAGAGGTCAGGGTTCAAATCCCGGCAAGCCTGGTTTTTTCCAGGCTTTCTTTTCGCAACTACATAAGTTGCGTTAATAACTGCGAGGATCTTCTTTACACCTATTTCTTTATTCCGCAGTTCAAATATACGAGTTTCATATATTCATGATTTCATCTTCATCTTTCCCGGGTATATTACGAACCAATTTAATGACCAGTTCCCAGTCAGTTGGCTTGTTAGCTCAATTGGTTAGAGCGCTGCACCGGTATCGCAGAGGTCAGGGTTTAAATCCCGGCAAGCCTGGTTTTTTGCAGGCTTTCTTTTCGCAACTACATAAGTTGCGTTAATAACTGCGACGATCTTCTTTACACCTATTTCTTTATTCCGCAGTTCAAATATATGAGTTTCATATATTCATGATTTCATCTTCATCTTTCCCGGGTATATTACGAACCAATTTAATGACCAGCTCCCAGTCAGTTGGCTAGTTAGCTCAACTGGTTAGAGCGCTGCACCGGTATCGCAGAGGTCAGGGTTCGAATCCCGGCAAGCCTGGTTTTTTTCAGGCTTTCTTTTCGCAACTACATAAGTTGCGTTAATAACTGCAAGGATCTTCTTTACACCCGCATTACAAACTTGTTCGTTTCAACTCCCGCAGCTAGTATGGTGAAAATTGTACAGCCTCAATCCGCTTTGAACGATAATTAGAGCAACGTTTAAAGAAAGATCATACACGTACTACCTTTCAGAGCCAATAATTAGAAGATGTTTTCCGAAAAACTTGTGCCACTTCGTTTTCCTCGGAGCAGTTTCATTGATTCTATCAGCTTTGGAAATAAACGCTGCAACACTTCGCAAGGTTTTGGCGCCTTTTTCTTTCAGCCATGTGACCGATTCTTGTTCCCCTGTCATCTCTTCTCTCACTTTTCCTTTCTTTCATAATTTTATAGCAACTAAGTTATAGTGGTTGAGTTTTCATCAAAATTAACAATTTTACTACAGAAAAAAGTTTTCTTCACGCTGTGAGAGGCTACAATAACTCGATCACAATCATTCGCGACAAGCATTCATGACGCGAGCCGTGGTATGGACTCTCATCTCCCACGGCTCTCGACCAAACAGAGAACGAGAAACTGATAAGATGTGGTAAAAAGCGTGCTTTATCACAGTACAGATGCGCGGAGTAACCCGTGACGCCATTCTGCGCGCCCTGGCAAGCTCAAAACCTTTCTTGCGCGAGCTTGCAAGCTATGAATAAAAATTGTTTTCTTGCAAATTGAAGCCAATTTCTTTGCAAATGTGAGCAAAGCTATATTATAAAACAAATAAAAAAGCCAAAACAGTGCTTTGTTCTGTGATAAAGCACGCAAGGAAGTGACGAGAGCACTCAAGAAGTAGGGAGAAGCACTACTCGCCTGCGGCTCGTGTTCCATGACCCTACACTTCTTTCGTGCTCTCGTCACTTCCTTGCGTTCTTTATCCCAGAACAAAGCACGGTTTTGGCTTTTTTATTTGTCAAACAAAAGCTACGGTTTCAACGACGGTTATATTCGAACGCACTTCACTAATCTTTGATTACTACTAGTTAATTATTTTTGGATAAAAGCAAATGGTATGTGCAAAGTCGTCTCACATTTGACTTCACATTTGGTGTGCGTCAAAGGTAAAGTAAAAGTTGTTGTTCATTTGATCTCACATTTGGTAACCACCAAGGGTTTATGTGAAGCCGTTTCACATTTGGTTTAAGAACCTGTGAAGCGCAGGGATGACTTAAAACAAAGGAAACCGTTTCCTTTGTTTTACGGCATCCCTGCGTTTGGCAAACTACAGTATTTGAAACAATAGTGTATAGCAATGCAACATAATAGTTTACAAAACACAGAAAACCTTGTCGGGTTTTTAAGGTCAACCCCACATTTGAGTTCGATTTTGACTCGTCTCAAAAGTTAAGTCAAAGTTGATGACAAATTTGGCCTTGCCTTTGATGAGAATCAAAGGCATTGCTAATTCAAGTGTTCATGCACAGATGCTTCAGTCAGGCACGCCTCTATGCCTTGTGTTATGTGATTAAGTACTGTTATCACGCGACTACGCAGGGCGCATGTTGGAAAATTCCCGAAATTCGAATGATTGCAAATTTGATCTTGCCTTGGCTTTGATAAGACTTTAAGGCACAGTCTCTTCAATTTTTCGTGCATGATGCTTCAGTCAAGCACGTGTTTATGCCTTTCGTTATTCTTGATAAAGTACTCGGAACGTAAAAGTTTTGTTAAAATATGCGCTGAAAAAGTTCGCAAAAAACCAAAAGCTCCCTCTTCTTTAGTGGTTTGAAAGCAATTGTCTGGCGCTTTTTCAGCGCATATTTTAACAAAACTTTTACGTTCATGCGATTTATAGCGCTCCTTGGTTTCTTCTAAATTTGATAAAGTACTGCGCTTTTATCACACGACCCCCCATGGCGCAGCTTAGACCTTGTGGCATTATTATTCACTTTAATGACTTTGTAGGTTGATAATTTTTGCATGACGCTGGCCTCGAAGACAAGTTAACAAAAATTTCCAGTTTGAAGCGCGTCAAATGTGTCTGTAGTTTTTCGCTTTTATCACGCGACTCCACAGGGCGCTGGTTGGACCTTATGGTATTATTATTCAGTGTTATTGCTCTAATTGAGTCTTTTGTGACTTTGCAGGTTTACGATTTTTGCATGACGCCACCCTCTACGACAAAATAAGAAAAAATTCCAATTTCCAAAATACAAAGTCTGCGTCTTGAAGGTTTATGAACTAATCGAACATAAAGTATCCAACATTCGACAGCCACCTTGCCTGAATCATCAATGGGCTTCAACTTATTTACCTAAATTTCTGCTACTACCGCCATCGTCAATTCAAGAAATGGAACAAGGTATACGACGCATACCTACAAACGACGGCTTCTCACATCCTGAGCCATATCTTGGCCAATTTCTTATTTCACCATCACTGTTACCACTGCGTTGATTGTCAACAGCAAGGGCGGAAAGACAAGTACTTTTGCATACACTCAACAATTTGACTGACAAACGTTCAAGTCACGGGGAACATGATCAAGGTATAGTAACCATGCTGTGTTTTTTGAAGCTATACTAAAATCATGTCTCTTTCACGCCTTTAAAAAAATCGTATCTCCCCAACTGTTCTGGAACTATAGATATACAGATCGCAATTGTCTGGCTCGATTAATTCGAGCTTCTTGTTTTAACAGTCGATCACTGCACATGAAAAGCTAGAGACGAAATTAACACCGCTGTTCAACCTCGGCTAAGACACTTGGAGCAAACTTCGTTGCGTTGCAGCAAAGCTTGAACATTTTGGAACTACAGTAGATAAGAATAAACTGAGTATACATCTGTTTATACACAAACTGTAAAATTAAATCGTAAAATTAAGACAAAATGCTCAAATTGCTAAGAGAGAAATTGAGTGGAAATTTGACCTTTCCTTCATCGTTTCCGAACTCATTCAAATCTTGTTTACCAGAATTTCTTTCAGCTTACAGAGAGTGCTCATTAATAAATAACGTTGTTTATGCAAGTCCATTTCCTTTAAAGAAATGATCTTGCCAAAAGCCTACGGTATTGATAACAATTTGGACCAGTTTATATAATACGCACTTATATCACTAAGAACGTATCTTCTAACTTCTTCGTTCCTACTCATAAATTAAAGCTTTATATCTTGGACGTTTGGAAACCGATTCAGTCGAAACTGAGCAGTAGCTTGGAGCTTGGAGAGTAGCTTTTCTTCTCGAGAAGAACACAGCGCTTCTTGATTTTTTTAAAACGCTCTTTGATCTTTTGTGTCCGCTACAGAAGCCGATTTTGTAATTTCAAGTTCCACTGAAAGTTATACGCTTTTAAGTGAGTAAAGTTGTCCTTGTTAAAAATTTGCATCCTTTCGATGGAAATTAAAACGTAGCATCCATAGTGAGTGTAATTTTGATTACAAACTAATGTTTTGAAGCCAGCTGATGGACTTCCATCACAAATGGCAACGAGAATTAAGTTCAACTGTGGGCGAAATTTTTAAAATGGGCTTTTTTTTTCTTTAAAACGCAGTGTGGCTAAATTCACGTGGGAGGATTTTGAAAACAAACCACTGGGTAATTTTCAAACAAGTTCAGGGAAAAACGCTTACTTGGGGATTGAGCAGGTTTTTGAGCAATTTATGAGTGTCTGTAGAGCTAGTAAACGTTCTTTAACGGTTTTGCAAGCATTGATAATACTTCTCCCAGAAATTCGGGTTCGTGGCTCGTTTTGTCAAAGAGCACCAGGAATGGGAAATTGCCAGAAAATTTTAGGACTGAATTTTGGTGGCCTTAGTACTTCTGCATTTCTGCTCCATCCATCCATCTTATTTATTTATTTATTTATTATTATTATTATTATTATTTTAATCTGGTTGGTGAATGTATTACGTCAGTATGAACTGAATCGAAAAAAATTAATAAAAATATAACAGTAAAAGCTTCTGCTGGTCGCGTTTTTGTTAACAAAGTGGGGGCACTTTAGTTCTAATATCACTAAAGTATTTTTCTTCAGCGAAATCGAATTCCATCGCTTTTTGTTTAAGGATAGCTGCAAGTTTTTGCAAGGTTTTAGACCCATCACTTTAAAGGCAAAAAAGTTGTGACCCAGCGTTTGTCATTGTCGAGAGACACGGCCTTCAAATTACAGCGGAGCCACTTTAAGATAAGACCACGAGAATTCACTGAGTCACCGCAATTTATATCCTAAAACAAAAGGATCCCGTCCCGAAAGATCAAGTCTATGATGCTTTTTAGTAAATTCTCAGTCAAGATTGTGACAAAAGCTACATTGGGAAACGAAGCCCAAATCTGCTTCTATATTAAAAGAAAGCAGTGGATAAGAAGCAACCACAGAAGTCAGCGCTTAAAAAACGTTCGGACCATTCCGTTTCATGGGAAAGTAGTATTGTCGGCCCACAGGGACCATTTTGGCCAAGTTAATTTGCATACACACCCCCTGTGTTCTGCTGTATTCTGATTGGTCGAGAGGTGCATGTGATATTTTCTGGCTTCTGATTGTTGGAGAAGGAAGGGTTGGGAAAGGGTGCGAAAGGCATGTTGGGTATCATGTGATCAAGCTAATTTGCATACCCCCTGTGCCAAATAAGGTCATCCGGAAGTGAAAACGGGGGATTTTGGTACGGTTAATTTGCATACACACCCCCGTTAACCTCGTTTTGATGCGAGTGGAAATGACGTCCTAGGGGGAACTGGAAGGGATCACCATGGCAACCAAGGAAAATCGGAAGTGAAAAAGAAAATCATGACGACAACCGGAAGTGCAAATGGAAAAAAAGAATTTTAATGGTGAAAAAAAGGCCTTGGTTACAAGCGGGAACGTGTGTGCCAGGACCCGAGTGGTCAGCGGCGTCCCTCAACAAGAGTTCAAAGTCCAAGTGGCAGTGTACGGGGTGACCGCGTGGTGCCTGGACCCGAGTGTCCCATACTGTTCAGTTTTTCCATTAAGTCACTAGGTGGCTTGGTATCCGTAAGGGTAGGTTTGAAAGGTACTGGGATCGATGACTCTCTTGTCGTACACCAGTTGGTAACGCTTGTAGTCGGGATAGGTGTAGAGATCGTAGGTTTTGGCGTCACGCACGATCTGGTACGTTTTGATCACTTGGGTTTTGGCGCGGTTCCTTTTGAGGCTTTTGGATTTCGTCGAGCACGTTCTGACGCATAGCGTCATAATTCAATTGGGTTTTGCCCTCGCTGTTGAGCCGGAAACCACGGACTTTGCATTCGACTTTCCCCTTCTTGGTTTTGTACCCATAATTCTTAGGGCCGCCAGACACGAATTCTTCGATGTAAGCGTCGTCCTCCAATTCACTCGTAAACTCTCCGAGGTAATCTTCCAAGAGAGGCTTTGGTTGGCCCGGTTCCTCCAGGTAAATGACTGAGTCGGTGTCGAAGTACAACACGCGTTCACCCAAGAGTTGGATGGCTTTATTGAGATGGTCACGTGCCCAAGAGGTGGTGAAAGAGGCCACGAAAACATTGAGGTTGGGAGACACGGGGATGTCTTCGTCTTGATACTGATAGTGCACTTCCACCAGTTGATCGTTTTTGACGGACACGTGACGCACATCTAAGGTATCAGTATCCAGGAAACGGTGAAAGGCTTGGGGGTCTTTGAATTCTTTGACTTGGGTCTTGTTGAGACGTTGTCCGAACTTGCCCCACATGGAATTGAGCATCATTTTGGCCAGAGCGCGCAGACCCGGATTGCGTTCGAACTTGTCGTACTCCAATTGAATGCCCCCGTGCTCGTAGTACTCGCGGATGTACTGCTGACGTTTGGTTTCGTCGTCGTCCACCCATGAGGGCCACCCGCTGGCTTCTTGCTTGATTTTCAGCCAGGTGTTGACGTAGTCTTGGAAGAGACCCTCACAGGTCTGGTTAAAATGCCACACCTCGTAGATGTACTGGATCTCGTAGCCCAACTCGACGGCTTTTTGCAATTCGGGGGTGCACCACGTACCAGTCAGGGTGCGTTCCTCGTTGGAGTGTGCGCACTGGTAAGATCTCTCCAAGAGAGGTTTGGCCATTTCTTCTTTGACACAAGTGGCACAGAGAGGAAAAGTGAGTTTACCGGCGTGACGGTAAGGCAGCAAGGGATGGTACAGCTCACGCAGGGGGAGGACTCGGCATTGGATGACACCAAAGTAACTGTGAATGTCCGTGTGACCCGGTTGCGAGATGAGTCGAGGATGACGTTTGGGGTAGACGCACGTCTTGTTGACCCAGGGGTACAAGGAGGTGTAATCGATGTAGTGGATCTTTTGACCCGGTGTCACGCGATGGTAGAGCTTGATGGCATTGGTGCGTCCTCCACAGAAGGCGTCACGCGGGTTGAGAGGGTCCACGAATTGCAAGGAATCCACGTACGTTTGGATGTCGGGAGAGGTTTGTTTGAGGCGGGTCCACTCGCATTCCCACATTTCAATAACGTTGTACCCTAGCATGTGAAGCAGTTTCACTTTTTGTTGGGTCTTCTCATAAACATCGTGCATGGTGCGATCACAGAGACGCAGATGTTTTTCGTCCCGTGTGGGATAACACTGGGGACACCCGTGCCAAAAGCACCCGTGGAATTCATAGACGGTGTTAGTGTCTTGGCAGTAGCCATCCACGAAGAAACCAACGGCGGGTACGCGATACTCGCCGGCATTGCCCGCGTGTTGAACGTAATGGTGCAGACTGGGATGCGGATGGTCTGGGTAGGCGCGGGCCATCAGGTCGTGATCTTCCAAGTCTTCGTGGCTGAGTTGCTCCAGGCGCTTGCTGACGGTGTTGGTGATCGCACCAGGTTAACCATTCGAGGGCCACCCGTGATTGGTTGTTACGGTTGCGCCATCCGTACACGGGTTCACTGGCAATGCTCTTGGGGATCATGCGGTTCATGCGCAGATCGAGGTTACAGGCCGAGGCGATGGTGACGCGTTCGAACTGGTTGAATCCCAATTTGGCTTCAAACAAACGTTTGAAAGTCAGACACCCTTCTTTTAAGAGGCGAACATCCGATTCGCAGTAAGCCACCAATTCTTTTTGGAAATCAAACACCTCATCCTTGTCTCGTTGCTCCTTATGCCACTTTTCAAATTCTTGGCGTGCTTTGGGGGACACGGTTTCGGGCATGTAGTACTCTGGGGCAGGAATGGGTCCCACGTACGCTTGGTTTTCGGGGATGTTGAACTTGTGGGGGAAGTAGTCCTTTTGGAGTTAGGTCAGCCCAAAGGTTTTGGGAAAGGCCGAGAGGGGCATCTGGAAGAAGCTGAGAGAATCGATGAAAAGGATGCGATCGCGTTTGACTTCTAAGAGTTTGCATCCGTTACGGAGTTGTTCCACCGTTTGGTTGTCGGCGTGGTATTGGTGGATGACAAAGTTTCCATCGTACCCTTCGAAATTATGGGCGATGACGTTGACTTGACGCGTGTCGTTCTGCGTTAGGGTATCCAACCATTCGAGAAAATCTCGTAAACAGTGTTCTCCTTGGAAACGAAAGGAACGATCGTCGTCTTCGGTTTCGGCCACGACGAGATTGGCCACGTGCTGTTCTTGGGGTTGCATGGCCTCGATGTCAAAAAACACGTGGATGGGTGGGATGTCATCCTCCTCGTATTCGACGTCCTCCTCCTCCTCCTCTTCCTCCATCTCATTGGCTCGCAAGGTTTGAAGACCGGCAGCAGCACCTCGTTTGGCGCGAGGGCCTCCTTGACGCGACCGTTTGCGTTTCTTTTTCTGCTCTCGGATTTCTTGAGGGGTGAGAGCTCTTTGAATGTAGCAGCGATGGGTTTGGGCGTCGACGTACTCGTGGCAGGAAGGACAATCCACGTACCAGCATTGATGACGTATATTGTCTTTGAGCCCAACTTCCAGTTTGAGACAGGTGGGACATCGGTGTCGACGAAAACAGATGGTGGGTGCACAACGTAAGGCATCATCATTTTGGATGCGGATGACGGTATGTTTCTTGGCCGTTAACTTTTTAAGAGGCTCTGACTGTAAATATCGAGAATCGGCGGACAAGCTCAGAAAATCGAAAATCCTGATAACTTGCCAGAAGAACACTTTTCGGGAGCTATCTTCGAAAATATTACTTAAACCTTTTAGATTTCTATTGTTTTCGGGAAATTCGGAAAAACGGTTTTGCTTGATTTATTACGCAATAATCAGGCTTAAAATTGAACAAATTGAAAGCCCTTGCTTTTAAACAATTTGCAACGCCAGAAAACAATTTTAATTTTAAATGATAGCAATACTCTTCTACTTTCTATCAATAGGACTTGCATGGAGTTTTGCTTTATTTCTGTGGTTTGGTGGTTCTTTGAAACAAAGCCATTTTGCGCACTTCGGAAAAAGGCAAAAATTGGTAAACTTCAGAGGCTTAAAATGGGTCTTGGTATGTCTAATATCGAATTGAAATAAACTCTGTGATAAAGTTTGGCTCTACTTCTATCACGATATGAAATAAAAAATCTGGGCAATTCAGGCTCGCGCTGACAAAAACAAAAATTCGTGAACCAGTGTTGCCAAAATTTGCATAATGAAATGAATGAAATGAAAAGTAGTTGTCTGGGTGAGCTTAATTTAGAGGATTTTATTTACTGAAGACACACAAAGAATGAACTAAAACATTCCTTCAATCTATTCTTACATTGTTTTGGGCTTATACTATTTCTACGTAAAACTAAAGAGAAGGAGAAGAAGTTTTAAAAGTTCTACACAAGCTGTTGCGTGACCGGTGTCACGTGAATCTTTTTTGTCAATTTGTCATTCTACTTATGGCAGTTTTTAAATGCGATCTCCTACATTGCGAATACCGTACGCATCCCTGTGTTTGGGGCATACTGTCATGTGCAGCTGATATTCTACTGGGAGGAAAATTGCGACAGGCAAGTCTAGAATTAGTTTCGTATACATATGACAGACATGACACCTTTCTCTTCGAGAGAAGAAAACTGCGAAATAGTATGTTGTTGTGTACGTGACTCGATCGCTCTTTTCAAACGGCTACTAAGATTTTGGGCGACTTTTTGAAATGACACTATTTTGGCCAGGAAGCAAACGTGTATCATTATTATGATTTATACGTAATATATCAAACACGAGAAAGAGTGTTTCATCAGGATATCCAAACACAGAGAAGTGGGTTGAAAAAACGAGGCGCAGCCGAGTTTTTTTAACCGAGTTCGAGGTGTTTGGATACCTGATGAAACACTCTTTCGAGTTTTTGATATGGCTTCTCAAATCATTCATAATTCTTGGAGAAATTCAAAGCAAAAGTTTGCAAAATCTTATGCCAATTAAGATCCGGTTTCCAAACCTCCGTCACGGTAGTGATTTCCTTTGTTTTCTCTTTATGAATTATTAATGAGTTTGAGAAGTATTTGTCAAAAATTGTGCTGTTCCTATCAATATTATTACACTTGGATAAATATGTTTAAAAAAACGCAAACCACAGACGTTCACGCAGCGGGATCGGTATTTACGAGTTCTAAATGCTGCTGGATATCTAACAGATATCAGTACACAGTTTGTTTGGTTTTACTTTGCAAGATCGCTGAGAACTCTTTCACGGTTTTGGAGGAAAAGATTTTCATTGGAGAATATTTTCACGTTTGCATGAACGTGCAGTGATCGGTTGCATGACTGGATTATTTTGAGTCATACTTTTGTGTTCCTTACTTTACACAGCCCGGCTGAGCTCTCAATTTATACGCGTATGTAAACTGTAATGATTTTTATAAGAAACCGTTTGGATTTTCGAGAACATTGGTATTTCCCCCCCAAAAAACTGCAAATAACAAAGAAAGGCCATTGGTGTGCAGAGTATAGACATCTGACAAAATATGATAACCCACTGCACTCTAGTTTCACCAACAATTTTCCAAATTTGTTCGTAGTTCTTCAGAGAGATAAATGAAGATATCAGCGAATGCATCATCTAATAGACAGACCATCCGAAAATAGTTACGGTAAACGATTTGTCATATTTCAAGTCGTCCTTCCATTACAGTTTTTTTTCTATTATCCAAATTATGCAAATTTTGGCAACACTGGTTCGCGAATTTGTGTTTTTGTCAGCGCGAGCCTGAATTGCCCAGATTTTTTATTTCATATCATAATAGAAGTAGGGCCAAACTTATCACGGTGTTTGTTTCAATTCGATATTAGACATACCAAGACCCATTTTAAGCCTCTAAAGTTTACCAATTTTTGCCTTTTTCCGAAGTGCGCAAAATGGCTTTGTTTCAAAGAACCACCAAATAATATAATTAAAGCAAAAGTCCATGCAATTCCCATTGATAGAGAGTAGTAGAGTATTGCTATCATTTAAAATTAAAATTGTTTTCTGGCGTTGCAAGTTGTTTACAAGCAAGCGCATTCAATTTGTTTAATTTTAAACCTGATTTTTGCATAATTAATTAAGCAAAACCGTTTTTTCCCAATTTCTCGAAAACAATAGAATTCCAGAAGGTTTATGTAATATTTTCGAAGATAGCTCCCCAAAAGTGTTCTTCTGGCAAGTTATCAGGATTTTCCATTTTTTGAGCTTGTCCACCGATTCTCGATATTTACAGTCAGAGCCTCTTAAGAGTTTGATGACCCGGTTTGGTACGGCGTGGTTTGCCACTTCCCCGAGGAGCATGGTGGACTTGGGTGATAGACAATTGAAACGAACTGTCCATTTCAAATTGTTCGTTGCTGTTGAGGGCTTGAGCCAAACGATTGAAAAGGGCATGCAACCGGGCTCATCCTTCTCGCCATTCCCCGGAGCGTAATCCCCACCCTTGAAAATTGCTGGTGGAACGATTGGAACTGAGAGTGAAATAAAGACGGTCTTGATCGTGCAGGTTGGGCGTAGTGGTTAACACGCGGTCCACGGCACGTCTTAATCCATCTTGGAGAGCTTGGACCACGTGAGGACTGTCGACAAAGTTCCCCGTTTGACGTAATCGGGTATTGAAATGACGTTAGCGCACGCCCATTCGACTACTCTGTCGATCCACAAAGGGTTCGAGATCAAATTCAAAGGTTCCCACAGGGGTTTGTGGATCCAGTCCTCCTCCACTTTGTTGAAGGAGTTGGGTTTGAAAGCCCGTTGTCGTTCGAATCGATCAATGACGTCATTACACACTGCATCATCATTTTCACTATTTTCCATGACTTCATGTCATAACAAATCTTTTTCTTCTTCTTGTTTAGGGTCTGACATGTCCAGACCTAAATGCCACTAGGACCCGCTTCTTGTTCTTCTTTTTGTTCTTGGTTGGATGACATGGTCAGGGCAGAGCGAGAAAATGATGAAAAACTTGAGGTGGGCACTCATTTTTATAGAGAACAAAGGGTCACGTGTTGGAGGTTGACCAACCAATGACAAGTAGGTCACGTTAAGGAGGGATGGGGTGGTATCCCTCCCCTTAAACATCACTTGAGTCACTTGGAGAGAGGAGGGGTACCCCCCTCCCCCCTAGGTATTTTTTGTACCCACGACTCTTTGCGGGGAAAGAAATCCTCCCCTATAAAAGATGAAGGGGTCCCTTTCATCCAATCATGAATTCTACTGTTAGCCATCCGACGTTGGAAAGAGAAGAAGAAGAGTTGTTAGTTGAATTTGAACACTTTGAGCAGGAGCTGAAAGTGAAGAACATTTTGAAAGAGGTGAAGAGCGAGTTGAGTTTCCTGAAAGACCTTGGTGTAGACGAGTTTGCTCAACAGTTGATCCAGTTCGAACAAGAGAAATTGGCCACCCAAGTCTAAAGAGAGGCGTTGGTACGAGAACAGTGGTCACCAGGCCTTTACCCTCAATTCACGTGCAATTGGTACATTGAAGGTTTTTACTTTTGCTGCGATCATTGGAGGCACGAGTTCAAAAGACCATCAACGCCACTTCCATTGAGAAAAAACTGAAAAAAAAAATGGAGGAAGAACTGGAAAAGATGATGAAATTCCAGGACGGACGACACGCTCGGAGACAAAGAGAAAAAGCCAGGTACCTAGAAAAGTACCGAGAGAAATTGGCAGAGCAAAGGAAAAGATACCGAGAACAGAACCGGGAGAAACTTGCCGAGGCGAAAAAACAATATCGTGCAACCCATAAGGAACAAATCAGGGCGTATCAAAATAATATCATGAGACACATCGAGAAAAACATCTGGAGTATTACAAACGATACTATGAGACCCATCAATAACAACGTCTGGAGTATGTCAGAAAACACAAAAAAGAAATTAATGAGAAAAGTCGGGAGTATTACAAAAAAAGATTCCAAAAACAAAATGCTGAGAATGACTCCAAAGTCGAAAGGCGTCGAACGAGGAAGGCTATGAATCCAAAACGATATCGGGACAGACATCTCGAACGTTGTCGAGAGTATCACCGACAATATTACCAAACTCATCGAACGTCCTGTCATAAGCGACGACAGAACCATAGAGAAGCGACTCGTCAGTTTATGGTGGAGTATCAAGGAAAGAGAGACAACACCTTTGGCATGACCTTGCAGCGACAATTGGATTATTTTCATTCCGAGAAAAAGAGAACTGAGGAGAAACTGAAAGCGTTAGGACCTCAAAAACTGACGGTCACTCTGACCGATTATTTGAAATCTCCTCCTCCTTCTATGAACCCGTGTACCCCGATTGTCACCTACTTGGAAACGTTTTGTCAATCGCTCAATGAAGACGAAGAAAACGTATCGTTTATGGAGCTGTTGAATGGTCCTACCATGTTGAACCTTGATTCCCATCAAACCCACACGATGGATCAACATGTATGGGACGAGGATTCTTTTTCGTGTCACGAGGATGTGACTGAGTGGCTTGACGGATTAATAGCGGACCTGGAGGAGGAGGAACCCTGCTCGTTGGAGAACACAGTGGATGTTGAGAACTTGATTGATGACATGAACCCAGATGACTGGGGACATGTGATTGATGATGTGATAAACCATTTTGATGTGGATCTTTTGTCATGAACACTAGCAGCAGACATTTTTTTCTAGGTTGAAAATGTATTTTATTTTTCAACAACAACAACAACGATAACAAATGTTGGTGTGTAACCAGTTCACCATTAAAGTTTTTTTTACAATTTCAAACGTTTCTTGGCTCTCATGATTCTTTTGACGATACGTTCCGTCATGGTTTTCTTGCCGGGTAACCGATCAATGGCTTTGATCATCTTGGTATCGGCTTTCCATTTGTCTTGCAAATTCTGGGCATGACTGTAATCAATATCGTGTTGTTTGGCAATCTTGTCCAACTGATTGATGCCAGGATCTCCACGTTTAAGACGTTTGGCCAGTTTAGTCCCAGGTCCCATGTACTGATAGCCAGGCCAATGAAGTTCAATGCCGGTTTTAGCCAACCATTTTTGAATGTCCACACCCCATCCTCGTTGGGTTCTCTTCCTTTTGGTTCCCCCTCTCTTCTTGGGGGTGGGTTTTTTCCTCTGGGCACGGGTTTTCATTTTTTTTTCAGTCACTGTCGTAATCCAAACGTCGTCTCAACTTTTTGCCTCGGGCCCAATCTTCCCACCCGGGTGGACTGCCTTTTTTGATTTGTGTTTTGGGGGTGGATGGACTGCCTTTTATCATGCGCTTCAACCATTGTTCGACTGGACCCGTCACCAAATCTCCTTCTTCTTCCTCTCCTTGCGAACGTTGTCGAGAGTATCACCGACAATATTACCAAACTCATCGAACGTCCTGTCATAAGCGACGACAGAACCATAGAGAAGCGACTCGTCAGTTTATGGTGGAGTATCAAGAAAAGAGAGACAACACCTTTGGCATGACCTTGCAGCGATAATTGGATTATTTTCATTCCGAGAAAAAGAGAACTGAGGAAAAACTGAAAGCGTTAGGACCTCAAAAACTGACGGTCACTCTGACCGATTATTTGAAATCTCCTCCTCCTTCTATGAACCCGTGTACCCCGATTGTCACCTACTTGGAAACGTTTTGTCAATCGCTCAATGAAGACGAAGAAAACGTATCGTTCATGGAGCTGTTGAATAGTCCTACCATGTTGAACCTTGATTCCCATCAAACCCACACGATGGATCAACATGTATGGGACGAGGATTCATTTTCGTGTCACGAGGATGTGACTGAGTGGCTTGACGGATTAATAGCGGACCTGGAGGAGGAGGAACCCTGCTCGTTGGAGAACACAGTGGATGTTGAGAACTTGATTGATGACATGAACCCAGATGACTGGGGACATGTGATTGATGATGTGATAAACCATTTTGATGTGGATCTTTTGTCATGAACACTAGCAGCAGACATTTTTTTCTAGGTTGAAAATGTATTTTATTTTTCAACAACAACAACAACGATAACAAATGTTGGTGTGTAACCAGTTCACCATTAAAGTTTTTTTTACAATTTCAAACGTTTCTTGGCTCTCATGATTCTTTTGACGATACGTTCCGTCATGGTTTTCTTGCCGGGTAACCGATCAATGGCTTTGATCATCTTGGTATCGGCTTTCCATTTGTCTTGCAAATTCTGGGCATGACTGTAATCAATATCGTGTTGTTTGGCAATCTTGTCCAACTGATTGATGCCAGGATCTCCACGTTTAAGACGTTTGGCCAGTTTAGTCCCAGGTCCCATGTACTGATAGCCAGGCCAATGAAATTCAATGCCGGTTTTAGCCAACCATTTTTGAATGTCCACACCCCATCCTCGTTGGGTTCTCTTCCTTTTGGTTCCCCCTCTCTTCTTGGGGGTGGGTTTTTTCCTCTGGGCACGGGTTTTCATTTTTTTTTCAGTCACTGTCGTAATCCAAACGTCGTCTCAACTTTTTGCCTCGGGCCCAATCTTCCCACCCGGGTAAGGGTTTCAACTGTTCCACTTCTCGAGCGGGACCTTTGCCTTTACCCCAAGGACTTTCAGCTAACTTTTTTTCCAAGGTCTTGCGACGTTCTCGAATGGCTTCTAAACGACTACTGATATCGTCTCCTCGACTGGTGGAAGGCGTTCCTTTCTTGATGGGAATTTTACTGGTGGATGCCGCTTTGCCTTTTTTGATTTGTGTTTTGGGGGTGGATGGACTGCCTTTTATCATGCGCTTCAACCATTGTTCGACTGGACCCGTCACCAAATCTCCTTTTTCTTCCTCTCCTTCCTCTCCCGGAGGTCCACCGGGTGCACCCACACCCGCACCTCCAGGAAATTGACGGGTGCGTTTCGTTAATTTGGTCAATTCCTGACTCAATGGTTTGGTCTTGGCATTGACCAGAGCAGGAGGTAGTTTGGGGTCGGCTAGCAACACGTGTTTTTGAGCCGCTAAAGTCGCTGCTTTATTCAACAAGGCATTTTCTGTTAACTCCCCTTTGTAATATTGAATGAGTTGATCCAACTCCTTTTGAGGAATCATGTACACCTCTTCCATGGTGGTTTGTTGCTACACTCGAGGCAAAGTTCTCCGTCCCCTTGGTGACGACACCTTTCGCACCGCACACTTTTTAAGACATGCATGTACTCCCGATACAGTAACTGATATTTATGCTTCCAATAATGACATTCGTCTTTGCACTTTTCTGTTGCTTGATTGGCGTCTTGTAAAAGACTCACCCACGTGGGAAGAGTTAGCGTCAACGAACACACTGACATAACACGTTGTCGAGTCCTTGCCACAACCCTCCACCTTTTTGCGAGATCAACCACTGACGGCGCTTTTTAACGGAATGTCGACGACGACCCACATTGCGTAACACCTTTTTATAGGGTCGAAGCTGGGCCATGATGGGGGGTGTCATGGGAATGTTGTTTTTTAACAGGTTCAATACCAGTTCACTCAAGGCATTGACTTGATCTGCATTGGCATGTTGTAAAAGTTCTTGACGTTTGAAACGATTGGCTTTTTTTAACACCGACCGTAAAAACGGCAATTGACGTCGAAGACGTTTCATACTGCCCACGGTCTTCGTCTGAAATTAGAAACAGCACTTACAACACCTAGGGCTCCCATTCTTTTATAGCGCTTACTCTTGCCCAGTTTGACTCCAAGTTCCGCTGCGCCTTTGAGTAAGGAAAGAATACTTCCACCCACATTCATGTGACCACGACGTTTTCTTCTTTTTCTAGTTCTTCTCTTTCTTGGCGTTCGCTTCATTTTTGATGTGTTTTTTCACCGACGACGACGATGACGTTGTTTGGCTTTATGGATATAGCTTTTCATACGTTTGTCCGTTTCCAGAGCCACGGCTTTACCCAACCCCACCAACGCGGGAGTCAACACGTTCAAAAAACCACCTTTTTGACGAGCACGTCGTGGCGTCGTCGTTTCCTTCGTACTCTCCTCAGGGATACCATTGGTGCGACAACACACGCTGAAGGGCTTTGTTTTGCTTGATGAGGTCACGCGTCTCTTTATAGCCTTGACGGGTATTTCGTTTCAAAACGTGCCACCATCCACTTCCTTGTTGTCGTTTTTGTGGTCGTCGTCGTTTCGTTCTTTTTCCTCTTTTTCTTCTGATGGCCATGATGTTGAATACAGGAACGTGGGGCTGTGAGGGTTGCGCTTTTTATCCTTTTCCGTCCAATAACTTTTGGACATCAAAGGACGATGACATCCGTCCACGTAGCATTGCGCATCCACGGGTTGATAGAAAAATTGACGGTGGTAGTCTTTCACGCAACGTTTGGGTAACGGAGGTGTAAAATCAATGATGGTATCATCCAACGTTTGCATCTTGATCAAAAATCCTTCCAGTCCCTCAAAGGGAATACCACGCGCATAGGTTTTCAATTCGATCAAGGCTTTGGCATAGGTGGTAAAAGCAAACCGACTCATGTCCATTTTAAATCGGTATTTTTTGAAATCGTTCCATCCTTTGACCACCGTGCTCACGGCAGCCAAACACCCTACCAAGGTACTGTTTTCCAAAATGGGTCCTGCAATCATCCCCGCGGCCATCAGTAGTAAAGCCATGCCGTTGAATAAGGCATTGTAAAACTTGAAATGATTTAACATTTTTCGATAACACCACCATTGTTTGTGGTAAAAAGCATACAAGGAATCCATGCGTTGTAATAGTTCCGGTTTGAATTTCAAACAATTGAGTTTGGACAACGGTCCATTCAATAAAGACACGACATTTTTTCTTTTTTGGGAGGCATCTTCTCACGTTGAAAGCCTGGACGAAACGGTTCGCACCGTAGGTCGTCCACCCTGTTTATAGCTGGTCACGATGCTATTGGTCATGGTGACATTCGCAATTTCCCGTCCTTGAGCCAATTGTTCTTGATCCTGCATCAACATACGTAAGCGTCGTTGTAAATCCGCTTGACCCAAGGTTCTAGGAGATCTTCCCGGGGTCCAGGAACCTCGAGGGGTGCTTTGTTGTGAGGGTCTGGGTGGAGTCCAAGGCAACGTGGGGGATCGTTGAGGACGACAGGGGCGACGACCCCGTCCTCGTCCCGGTCTTCCACGGGGGTACTACGTCGACTGCCACCACCACTACCACCATTTCCACTTCCATCACCACCTCCACCAGCTCCTGCGGCTGCCAACAATCGAGCGCTCCCCCAACTTCGAGGGGTTCGAGCTCCCGAAGATAACCGAGGACTCCCGCGATGGGGTGTTCGGGCACCTGTCGAAGGGGTTCTAGAAGCTTGACTACCCACCCCGGCTGGAACCGAAGGGGATGGGAGAGATTGCAAATACGAGGTAAGGTCATCGACTGACATTTGATCAAAGGCTTGGTCAATCAGGTTTTGGTCCCCCGTGTCCAAAATCTCTTGCACGGTTCCTGGCGACACTTGATTGGTAGTGGTCGTGCATACCCCTGCAGGTGAAACGGTTGCGTAAGCTTGCGGAGGGCGTCGAGATGCATCATCATCTGCCATGCTTGGTCTTCTAAGGTCCACACCAGTTCACGAAAATACGTTTCGTTGTAACGATCGATGAAACGGTCATTGGCTTGGCCTCGTCGGGTTCGAATCAAATTATATACCTCTTCGCATAGCCTGGTAATCCATGTAGTGCAAACGCATGCTATGAAAATAATCGCCCACGATTTTTTCCCAACAAATCCAAAACAAGGAGGGAGGCAATCCCTGCAACCTTCGACTCGGCTCTCGTCGTCTCCTGGGTGTCTCCCAACCAATCCAAAAACAAAGAGGGGTGGGCAACCTCGCCATGCTAGTTCGAATCGCTGCTGCGACGCTTTTGATACGTCCGCCTCCATCCTTCGTCTTTTAACAACCGTTGTTGATCGGATGACGCCGGGTGCAAATCCAAGACCAAATACCCATAAGGACGGGTCGTGGCATGTTGAAAGGTGTCCAAACTGTCTTTCCAGGTGGTGGGAAACGATTGAAGCAACACGTTACGGACTCCCAGTTGATCCCGAGGGTTCTTGAAAGCCACGATGTAATGGGCATTGCGGGAAATGCTTTTGGCATATTTGCCCACGGGAAACATGTCTTGGCACAAGTAAATCACCGTGACGTTTTGATGATGAGAATGTTTGGTGAATAAATCCAACACGCGTTTATCGTGGCTCCCTTCGTCCATCAAATCATCCAACACCAGGACCCCTTGCCCTTTGGGAAACCATTGCACCAAGGCTGAGTGATCGGGAATCCCTTCTTGAAACACCACGCCACGATCTTGCATGGGTTGAAATCGGTCTTGCCACGCTCCATAACAATAATGCACTTGTGTCGGAGGGGTTTCAAACAAGTCCTTGTTCTCTAACAAGAGTTTTTCCGTAAACACGGTTTTGCCACACCCTGAAGGACCCACCACCAAAATGGAGGAAGGGGTGTGAAAGCGAAAAGGTTTTCCCACTTGCATGGCATGACACCCCTTGGGTACAGTTTCAACCTCTTTATTAACAACAACGTTGATGATAGGGGCTACAACACACTTTGTGCCAAATTTTCTCTTTGCCAACAATGAGCTGTTTGATTCTTTGACCCACTTTATGATCATTGTTTACATAATCGTAATCGGGAAAGTCATTTAAAAAGTCTTGCAAGGTCCGTCCACGGGCTTTGGCTTTCAAGTACAACAACGCGTAATCTCCGCAAGTATTGCTATTGACGGCTTGCAGGGACTTGCCATTGGTCACCACATACTTCCAATGTTTCACGATCCACTCTCTCAACGGGGTCGCTTGCTCGTACATTTCCAACGGCAACGCCTAACTGTCCGGCACTTCACACACGTTCTGACCGGTCCACAAGGCTAACCAAAGTTGACCGGGTTGATCGTGAGGATCCGTGTTCACAATGTAGCCCTGAACTATTTTCTTGGGGGGTGTCTTGGGTAAACGATCACAGGCCACGGTCCAGTAAAAATAAGGATTCAATTGAGCATCGACTCTTGCTAAATAATCCAACTGCACATTATTCAATGCCACTTGTTCCATCTTTTTCTTCTTCTTCTTTTAGTGCTGGTAAATGTCGCACAACACAGCTCCGTTCGAGTCGATCTCCAGCAAGTTCTCAAATTCTCCATACACGAGCACGGTTATATTGGTTCCAGGAGCGACTCCAAATTCCTAGCTGAGTTGTAAGTCACCCGTTTGCTTGGGGTTGAGTCTTTGACTGTCAGCACATCCATTGGCTACATTGTCAAACATGAACAAGGTACAATTTTTACCATGTCCCCAATCTCCCAGTTCCACCATATTGCCTTTCTTTTTGCACCAAGCACCACTGGCTTGCAGAAAACGGAAGTACCCTAGATTATTTCGGGCGGCACTGTTGTGCACCAAGTGGAGGGTTTCATAATGGTATTCTTCTCCTCTCACAATCTGTCGAATGGAACTCAGTCCAAATTTCTGGAAGCAGAAGGGATCTCGGGTCACATCTCCATTGAAGGTTCGACTGTCCAACAGGGCTGCAATCAACCGATCGGGCACTCTGTTTTGAAACAGCTTGGGAATGTCAAAGCGGGTCAGGTTGCCTTGCATGCTGAAGGTGTGGATTTCACTGCAGACGGTAGGGTAAGAAGTCATTTGTTTGTCATTGTGTCTTTGGGTAGACAAATTCCTGTACACGGTTTCATTCAAACGGAGTTGACACAAATGAAAACACAGCTTCACATCCCCTTCCATCAATCTTCCTGCCAGACCTACTCCATTTAGAAACAGGTTAGGGCTGTTGAAATGAAATTTCATCTTGATTTCTACCCCGGGGACCAACACTTTGCCAGTGTGAAACACTTCCAAGTGAGTGGTAAACACCAGACTGTGCGTGACTCCTGCAGCATACTTGGCGGTTTCTGCCACAGAGGCTTCATAGGCAGCTTTGTGATTGGCACTAAGTGCTACCCACTGAGCATGGTTTCCTGCTTTGTCCGTGTTGTTTTGCGACCATTGGGAGGGAAAATCCACTTGATTGAACCAACCTTGAGGTCCCAACACCGTCTTGCCATCCTCTCGGTCAAATATTCAACAAGTCTTCAATGTAAGCCTTGTAATGATACGTGTCTGATTGGGGACTGATCAACATCCCATTCAATTGCAAGTCAATTTGTTTGATGATGGAATGCGCCAAATTGTTGACGGGCCACAATTTTTCATTAGCCACCAAGTCATCGTTCGTACTCTTTTTTAATCTCAGTTCCATGGTAAAGTAACTGCGTCCCAAATCCACACAATCGTCCAAAGCCGGAATGATGAATTCCATCGGGTTAATGCCCGTGGTGGTGGGTTGAATGGTGACCATGCGATAGGCATTGATGCTAATGTCGGTCGGAGAAACCTTGAAGACTCGCAAAGCCGGGTTGATGGTCCCTTCGGAACGCGCGTGAGCTGGTGCGGCTTCTGCCCTTTTTCCCCCTTCAACGTCTTCTTTTTCTTCTTGGTCTAGTGGTAGAACGACCCCGTCGTGAGGGGTTTTTATAATGTCGTCGTCGTTGTGCTAAGCGTTGCGCCAAATCCATGCCAGGAATTCTCACCACACTTTCACTCAAGCACCCTCCATGTTGTCGTCGTCGTTGCGGTCGTCTTCTCATGAGTTTCCAAAAAGGAAACAATCCCCCACGCTGAGGTAAACTACGTTGACTGCGAATACGCCGAGGCCGCGAATGCACTGGATCCATTTTTTAGACACCAAGAATGTCACGAGCTCTTTTCACTTGCTTGGGAAACAAACCACTGGCCACGCGCACGGCTTTTTTTACGTTCTTATTGCCCAAGGCTTTCTTAGCTCGTTTGGTGATTTCCTGTTTGATTACTTGTTCAGCTTTTCGTTTCACGCCACGTGTCAAGCCCGTTTTGAATCCATTCAAGGTGTTACTAGGCAGTTTCAAAGGATTTCGGGTCCTTTTAAGGCCTTGGAGACCTCCACGCACTATATCTGCCAACAGGCCTTTCCCATCTTGATCGTACCACTCATCAATGCGAAATCGCGCCAAACTACCCCTCGCATGTTTTTTTTCTTCTTCACTCGTCACCAGTGATCACTTTTTTCTTCTTTTCACCTGACTCTTCTCTTTTTATACTCACAGGATGTTGCAAGTAAAAGATTCCCCAGCATACCGTCTTCGTTTCCCACTTTTGATTTCCGCCATGCGCTTTAAATGAGCTTTTTTGGCATTCTTTTTAGCCAACTTTTCCAACCCTTTGGTGATTTTCCTTCCCCCCGCTGTTGACGCGACCGTCGTCGGATTGGATTTTTTCTTCGTTGTCGTCGTCGTTTCCGAACTATGATTGATTTTGTTGACTCGTGTTTCTTTTTTATGTCTTTTTGAAGTGCAACGTGACAATGGTGTTCCCTTCTCCAAACTTGACCAAGTCTCCACCGGTTCCAAACGTTTCTGCCACTTAAATTTGAATGATTTCCACTACCTCATTGCGAAGAGACATGTATTGAATGTGCAACGGTTCAAAGTACATGGTGCCTCGTCCTTCCCTCTTGTACTGGATTTCTCGCAACAAATCGGTCACGCGATTGCCCACAATACTACTGCCTGCCACGTCTGAGTACACGTGCAGAGATCGAGTGGGTTCTCCCACTACCGAACGAAACGCCACATTCAAGTTGGTAAAACGCCAACTACAGCTCATACTCAATTGTAAATAATCCGGTAAAAAAGAACGAACCGTCCAAAAGACCGGATTGCTGTGTTCGTCGTTCACAACGTTCCAATCGCTGTTCTTTTTCATGTCGGGTATTTGATCTCCCATGAATTCTTGCTGTAAGTTAGGACCCAAAATCAAACCAGTGTCGATTTTACGTATCCATCCCATCTTGAGAGCTAACTTGGTGTAGATGGTGATGGCAGGCGTGTCCAGATCGCAATGACAAACATTCGTTTTGTCGATGATCAGATCTTCCCCTGCCCAACGATACTTGACGTAGGTGTGTTTACCCTGATCATTGGTAAAACGTCCTCCTTGAATAGCCGTTTCCTTGCGTCGTTGCTCCAAGCGGGCAATGGTGGCTTTCATGAAACTCACGCCATCCACCACCTAATCCAAATCTTGGATGTCATTGACGAGGGTTTGAGCCGTGCCTATTCGCGGTTGCATTTCCCCCTCTTTTCCACCCGGTTTGGGGATGGTTTGGTCCCAGGACGTCGACACAATGTACCCTCTTTCTTCACCAACTCGTACAAATTCACACGGGTATCAGGTAATGAAATGGCACTCAATCCTACTTGCCATTGACCGCCAGGTAACCGCAACGGATGCGGTAAACGAATCTTGAACCAATTGGCTTGGTTGTTGGGAAATTCACGTCGGTTGGCATGACTGGGTAACGTCACGTAGAACGACATCCTGTCTTTGTCTGCTCTTTTTTCTTCACAACACTCCCCTTTTAAAGTGGAGGGTTAGGATGGTATGCCTTTCTCCGAATTGAGCCAGATCCCCATTGATTTCTGCCATTTGGGTTTCCACGATTTCCACCAATTCATTTCGCACCGGTAGATATTGAATGTGGATGGGCTCAAAATGCGTGGTGTTTTGACTGTGGTACTTGATTTCTCTCAAGAGATCCGTGACGCGATTTCCCACCATGCTGGTAGTTCCCACATTGCAATACACGTGCAAGGGACGAGTCGGGGCAAATTCCGTGGAGGGACGAAACTTCTCATTCAATTGGACGAAACGCCAATTGCACGTCACACACCAAATACCCGCCATCCACTTTCCAAAAGGTGGGCTTGTTGTCCGCATCCGGTACATCGTCAGGAGTGGGAATCGTGTCCGAATGAAATTCTTGCAACAAATTGGGTCCCAGTCGAAATTTCCCCGTGGAGACTTCTTTGATCGATCCCATTTTTAGTGCCAAGGTTTGACCCCATAACACGCGCGCCACTTGTCTTTGGGAATCCACATTGACTGTATTCAACAACAAATCCCCTTGAGAGGTCCATTCAAACGTAGGGTACAACTTGACTCCATTGTCCTCAGCCCATTTGTTTTTGGGTTTGGTTCGAATGGCTCTTTCTTGCTCGGAGCGATACACCAGTTTTTAAAAAAATTGGGATCCCGTCGACGAGGACAAACTGTCTTTCATCTCTTGACCCATTAGTTTCAATTCGCGACGTTGATGCCACCATACATCGTCGCCTTGATCGTCTTTGGCATACACTCGTTCGTGCCATCTCACGTAAAGCAGATGATCTTGTTCGTTGACAAATTGTTCCCCCCCACTGGAATGGTGGGTAATGACAAACTAACCATCCCCACTTGCCATCCTCGTCCCACAAATCGAATGGGTTTGGGCAAACGGCTTCTGAAATGATGGGAACGATTCTGAGGAAACTCGCGGGTACTGGCGTGACTCATCAACGTCACGTAAAACGAGGAGCTGGGTACAAACGTCATGCTTTCTTCTTCTTTTTCTTTTGGAGGGGGGTCACGTCTTGACTGGCAATCCAACTATTGCACTTGTCAGGCCACCCTTTCCACTTGACCAACAGACGATCTTTTTGACGCTTAAGTACCTTTTCAATGCGAGACAAAGCTTGGTTGGATACGTGCACTTTTTGTAAATCCGCGTCGTAAAACGTGCCTTTGACCGGCGTGTCATCCCACTCGCGAATCTTATAGGTGGGTACAGGGCCAGGCGTGACGCGATGCACCACAAACACTTCTTCGGTATAACCGGGTAAATACCCGTTTTCAAAAGTACGATGAATCTTGTTAAGACGGACACGATCCCCTACTGTGAATTTGGGTGGGGGACGTTTGGCTTTCCATCGTTTTTCGTACAGACGTTTCCACACGGCTTCTTGGTTCTCCCACGTCACGTCCTGGCGGGCCATACCAATACTCCGATGACGCGTGGCATTGTAGCCTTCTACCAATTGGGGTAAAACGTCGTCAAACTGTAACGTGTTGGCTGCTGTAAAATAGCGGTACAATCGTTCTTTCAACGTACGGTTGAACCGTTCCACCACACTCGCTTTGGCATCCCCCTCGGTGGAAAAATGATCCATCCCCTGATCCTTGACCCAACGTTGAAACGTACGGTTGTAAAATTCCGTCCCTCGATCCGTTTGCAAACGGTTGTGTTGACGTCCTTGTTTCAGGATCTTGTTAAAGGCCACCCCCCCCCCCCCAAGGCCACCCCCGTTTTGGCGTTCAACGGTTGCACCCATGCGTACTTGGACAGTACATCCAACACCGTCAGTAAATACCGAATGCCTCAATTATACTTGGCCAAGGGTTAAACTTAGACTAAATCCGCCACCCATTGATCGTCTAATCCACCCACGATCACGGGCAGGGTGGGAAAACGACGACGTCGAGATTTATGCATCGTATAGGCCAAATCCCGTTGCAACACGCGTTGAGCTTTTTTCAAGGGAATTTGATGAGCCCGAGCAAAACGTTGCACCCCACCTAAACTGCCTGGGGTTCTGGGATCGTGGTAACGGGCAAGCCACTGTTGTGATACATCTAGCTTTCTTTTTGTCTTTCTAGGTGCCATACCTTCCGACAGTCATCCCACAGGGTTTGTATGGTGAGTACAGTATCGGGGTGCGCCTTTTGAATGCTTCGATACCATCGCCAGGCACTCGGGTGTGGTTTCAACCACAACACAAACACCACCCATCGATACACATTGATTTCCACGTGGGTTTTTTCAAAGCCTTTTAGAGGATTCGTGTCCTCGGGACGAATTTTAGTAGGAATGGGAACTTTCTCTCCTTCTTGGTGGTCATATAAACATTGGCAAAGGGTTTGACGACATTTCCATTGAACAAGAGACCATAAACAATCCCACCCATCACGCATCAACACAGACTCCATGGTTTTTTCAAACTGAACTTTTTTTATTCTTACAACACTCCTTTTATAGCCTTTATTTTTTCTTTCACAATCAAACTATTTTAAAAGAGTGCGCGTATTTTCAAAAAAGTACCGGCGCCCGATCGATCATGCTCTTTTGACGGACCTGCTTTTTTTTTTCTCTTTACAAAACTTTAAAATAGACCACTACGATCATAAGTTACAGTCTCTAGGCCTTTCTGCCAGTTCTCTACACTGTCACTGTACTTGGGTGGGGGTGGTGCTGGAGCCACCAAAACCTCTTGACGGTTCTTGAGTTCCTGGATTTCTCCCAGCAACTGGTTCTCATAGTCCGTCAGGGGACGTTCTCGCTCCACCTCCTCCTTGCATCTCACTCTGGGTGGGGGACCTGGGATGTCATACCCACGTTTGGGATAGCCATCAGAGCATCAGGCAAAGGATACTCTGGCTTTTGGGGTGGATTGTCATGAAACCATTTCCAGTACTTTTGGCCCAAAGGTTGATCGGCCCACCGAAAGAAGTTGCACTTTTTCTTGGAACAGGTCACAAACAACCGATCGGGGTTCTCTGAGGAATGGCTCTGTTGAAGCGTAGCAGGTTCACGACAAAAGTACAACAAACAGCTCCACATGTCGCACACCTCTGGATGAGGTTGACGATACACCTCCCTCATATACTCGTAGGCTTTGACTTTACCAAAAAACAGCAAACAAGATTGAATGGGACATTTGACATAGTTCCATCCCTTTTGAGACTGGCGCTCCTCCAAACACACCTCGTGGCAAGGGCACACCATGTAGTCCACCTTTCTCACCAGTCTGCTAAATTTTACATTGTCATCCTTCTCTTCAAGTGTTTGGGTAGGTCTGGGGTTTTGAAAACCGGGGCTTTGAAAGATAGTTGCCATTCTCACCATTCTTTTCAAACCTTCATTGTCATCCTCAGGTGGAGGTGGAGGAGGAGGAGGACACGTCTGAGTGGCTTGGTCTATCATGCTATTCAATTCGTTCATCAACTCTTCCACGGCGGCCTGGGTTTCTTTCTTACTGGGTTGCGGGAAAGACACCCCTTCTTGCACCACCTCTACCAGTGGGGGATCATGGTCATCAGGCATTTCACCCAAATAGACAGCCTCGTTTTTCTTCAACGCCTCCAATCCTATGGGTGTCATATTTTGAATCTCCTCCTTCTCCTTCTTTTTCTTCCCGGCAGGGTGAGAGCTTTTGGCAGATTTTCTCTTCCGACCAGGATTTGGATAATGAGCTGGAGAGACATCGCCATATTCCCATGAAGTGGACATCCTGGGTTGAAATGTGACTTTTTCACCAGTCGCAAATGGCTTTTTATACCCTTCACCCTTTTTTCTCATTGGTTCATTTTGGAATCACGTGATGACCCTATAGGGGCAAAGTCCCTCTGATAGGTCAGGTTCTTCTTGGGTGGTCATTGGTTCCTTTTCTCATCACGTGATGCCCATATAAGGTCCAATCGTTTCCCATTGGTCATCTCTCCTTTCATTTTTATCTATTTAAGAAGGTCCCTCCTTCCCTTTTTCTCCATTCCAACTAGATGGACTACTACAAAGATCTCAAACGTGAAGACTTTATCTCTGACAACGATTACTTGTATGCGCGTATCAATCGAGGTTTAGCTGCCCGCTTTACTTTCCAACAGTGCGCAACTCATCATCTCATTGATTTTAGCTTGGCTTTAGGGTTAAGCAAAGCAGACATTCTTGACATTGTGGGACCCGATACAGGCTACATTTTTCCCGAAGAATGTGCCCCAACCCAGACATCGACATGATTGGAGCCCAAGACCTAGAAGAAGAGATACAACTCAATATTGGCCATGGGCATGTGATTTACACCGGTGGAGCCAAAGGGACCGACGAATTGGTAAAACAAATGGCCAGACATTTTGGTATGCAAGTGGAAGTCCTTGTCCCACCCCATCATCCCCGAGCCCAATTCGTCAGTCCTTCCACGGTGGAAGTGTTGGTGCTAGCCAATCCGCATCTTCACCAGGCTTCCCAAAAACTGAAAAAATGTATGCCCAGTCATTTCTACACGCTTCAATTGCTGCAACGCAATTACCAAATTGCTAAAAAGGATCACACCATCTATGCTTTTGGCCTTTTGGAAAAGGATGCCAAACGAGTGAAGGAGGGAACGGGGTGGACTGTGCAATTGACGTTGGATCAAGGCAAAGAAGTCTACCTGCTTGATATTCCCAGTCAAACTTGGTACCGGTCTGAACATCACTACTATGTCAACGATGATTCGGCGACTCTGGTAGCTGGGAGCAAGTTTTTACCCTGGGGTATGCAAGGCAAAGGTCCCATCCTTCATCAAAGCAGTGCTGTGGTTGGTTCCCGAGAAGAAATTCAAGCCTTATTCAACCGTACTTTCTGTTTGCCCGAGAACGTGGAACGTGGAACAATCACGAGTGGAACTGGAAGACGTTCATTTGTAAATAGCAGGAAACGTGTTGACTTTTGTGAAGAAACTCAAGTTTATTATCCCATCATGCAGGGAACCCCTGAGGTCCGAAGAGGAGGTGTTCAAGAGACGTTCCTGTTTTCAGAGACTTCGTCGAGAGATGAAATCCACGTTACGTTAGAGTCAAACTTTAAGATAAGCGGCTTATAGTGACATGAAAAACAACAAAGAAGAGAACGCTTGCAAAACGCCAATGCCGCGTTGCAAGATAAAGACATGGACACTGAGTTTGTTGTAAAATAAATCATCACTTGTTTAATTTTTCAAAAATAAAAAAATTCAACTTACAAATTTACTGTGTTCTTGTTTTTTATTGACTTACAATACCCTAGCCATACAACGTTCATATGCTTCCATCGCCTCCCTCTCCAGCCGCTCCAACCGTTTCCATTCTTCCTGTTCCCGTTCAATTTCCTTGAAATAATAACTTATCCATTGCCATTGAAGACCGGCATGAATTTCGGAGAGGTTAGCACTCAAATGGTTATTGAGTTCCTTAAAGTTTTCCATTGTCATAGGCCAAAGGGACTCGTCCATGGTCCAGACTCGATTCCGAAAAACGTAAGGGATGATACGTTTCCCCCCACCCCCTTTTTTTCACGTGACCTATCTCTCTCATTGGTCAGCCAACCTATGGCACGTGACCCTTTTTTCTCTATAAAACCAAGCCACTCGGCCTTCCCATTTCATTCTTCACTCCAAGCAAGCAAGCAGACAAGTAAAGAAGAAAGAAGAAAAGAAAGTCAAGCAAGCAAGGCAGAATCTTCATGACAGATCAAGAAAAAGTGGAGTGCGTGATTTTGTCTGATGGCAGATCATTTTAGTCCTAAGGCGATAGAGATCGTGCAACGTAGAGATCCCGGTGTTGGTCGTTTGGACAAGATTGTTAAACAATACGACATCGATTACAGCCATGCTCAGAATCTCCAAGACCTGCGGAAAGCCGATGCCAAAATGATCAAAGCCATCAATGATTTACCCGGCAAGAAAACCATGACGGAACGTCTAGTCAAAAGAATCATGTAAGCCAAGAAATGACCCAGTACATTACTATTTGGACTTTGAACTCTTGTTGAGGGACGCCACTGACCACTTGGACACAAGCGCCACGCGACCACCCTGCACCTAACCCGTTGGACTTTGAACTTTTCTCATGGGACTCTCCGCTGACCACTCGGGTCCAGGCACACGTTCCCGCTTGTAAAAAATCGAAGTCATTTCATTAAAATTCTTTTTTCACTTCCACTTCCGGTTGTCGTCATGATGTTTCACTTCCTGTTCCCTGTCCCTGGTTGCCATGGTGATCCCTTCCGGTTCCCCTATGACGTCATTTCCACTCGCATCAAAACGAGGCTAACGGGGGTGTGTATGCAAATTAACCGTGCCAGAATCCCCCGTTTTCACTTCGGGATGCCTTATTTGGCACAGTGATGTATGCAAATTAGCTTGATCACATGATACCCAACATGCCTTTCGCACCCTTTCCCAAACCTTCCTTCTCCACCAATCAGAAGCCAGAAAAATATCACATGATCACCTCTCGACCAATCAGAATACAGCAGAACACAGGGGGTGTGTAAATTAACTTGGCTAAAATGGTCCCTGTGGGCCGACAATACTACTTGGGAATCATCTGACGATCTTACGCACTAGAGGAAATCGCCGTAACGGAAGCCTTTCTCTGCCAGCAGAGATGAAAACCGGACTCACTAAACGGCTGGAAATCGAGCCTAACGCCTTCTAGAATCTCGGAAGAATAAAATTCACATGAACCCGCTCAGCCGGAATGATGGCTTTCATTTGTCACCTAATTAATTTTAAAGGAAAATATTAGTTTGAAGTTTGCTTTCTTCGGCTATGTTAACGTACTTTTTGTGAACTCTTTTTCCCTTCCCCTGAAGAAGGCTTTTTGTTGTTCCATGCAGTGGCGTCCAATATATATTTTGACTTTGTAAGAATTGTACGAAATCAATTCTCTCTGAACATAGTGGGAGGAATTTGCATTTACTCAGTAGAAAAAAATGTTTCGGTTCCTTTCATTTCAATAGCCTTTGCGTCACATTGGTGCCCATTAGAATAATTATTTTGGCAAAATGCTATCATTACTTCAAATTTACGCAAACATCGATTAACAAAAATCACTCTGATCATAATATATTCCCAGCTTAAAAATGTGGATGTATTACTTAGCTGAGTGGCCCAATAAAGAAATCCAAATTTCGAGCGTTAGCCCGTCGTCAGAGCGAATCCTTTTACGGTTAGTGGTTGCAGCGACTAAACAACGACAATAATTAACAATTAGATTATGAGCTCGAGAGTTCTATCGCGTGACCTATCTCTCTCATTGGTCAGCCAACCTATGGCACGTGACCCTTTTTTCTCTATAAAACCAAGCCACTCGGCTTTCCCATTTCATTCTTCACTCCAAGCAAGCAAGCAGACAAGTAAAGAAGAAAGAAGAAAAGAAAGTCAAGCAAGCAAGCAAGCAAGGCAGAATCTTCGGCCTCATCAACTATCACGCATAGAAATCGAGAGCGAATAATCTAACTGTTTTAGTATAAATCTACTAGACGTTCAAAACTTAACAGCAGACACTACATGTTTTTATTGAAAAATGATATAAATAGGTCACACCGCGCGCGGAAAACACTCTACTCACTATCTACAACAGAATAGATAGTGAGTAGCGTAGCCAATCAGAGAACAGCATTAGTGATAGAAGGCTAGTAGATTTATACTTATAACTGGTAGTAATCACAGATTAGTGGAGTGCGTTCGACTGCAACCCTTGTCGACACCGAAATTAGGGAAAGAAAGAGTCTCCTCAGCTTTCTGATCTTTCTCGACCCTTCCCCTGGGTAGTTATCAGTTGATATATTTTCATAGTTAAAGAGAAAATGATTTAAAGCAATCGAACATTGTCAGATGTGAAATAAGTCTTAAAATAACAAAGTTGCGTGACACATGTTATTTTTCAGGGGACATCTCGGAACGTAAAAGTTTTGTTAAAATATGCGCTGAAAAAGTTCGCAAAAAACCAGAAGCTCCCTCTTCTTCAGTGGTTTGAAAGCAACTCAACTTTTTCAGCGCATATTTTAACAAAACTTTTACGTTCATGCGATTTATAGCGCTCCTTGGTTTCTTCTAAATTTGATAAAGTACCGCGCTTTTATCACACGACCCCCCATGGCGCAGCTTAGACCTTGTGGCATTATTATTCACTTTAATGACTTTGTAGGTTGATAATTTTTGCATGACGCTGGCCTCGACGACAAGTTAACAAAAATTTCCAGTTTGAAGCGCGTCAAATGTGTCTGTAGTTTTTCGCTTTTATCACGCGACTCCACAGGGCGCTCAGGTTGGACCTTCTGGTATTATTGTTCAGTGTTATTGCTCTAATGGAGTCTTTTGTGACTTTGCAGGTTTACGATTTTTGCGTGCCGCCACCCTCTACGACAAAGTAGGAATAAATTCCAATTTCCAAAATACAAAGTCTGCGTCTTGAAAGTTTATGAACTAATCGAACATAAAGTATCCAACATTCGACAGCCACCTTGCCTGAATCATCAATTAGCTTCAACTTATTTACCTAAATTTCTGCTACTACCGCCATCGTCAGTTCAAGAAATGGAACAAGGTATAGGACGCATACCTACAAACGACGGCTTCTCACATCCTGAGCCATATCTTGGCCAATTTCTTATTTCACCATCACTGTTACAACTTCTGCGTTGATTGTCAACAGCAAGGGCTGAAAGACAAGTACTTTTGCATACTCAACTATTTGACTGACAAACGTTCAAGTCACGGGGAACATGATCAAGGTATAGTAACCATACTGTGTTTTTTGAAGCTATACTAAAATCATGTCTCTTTCACGCCTTTAAAAAAATCGTATCTCCCCAACTGTTCTGGAACTATAGATATACAGATCGCAATTGTCTGACTCGATTAATTCGAGCTTCTTGTTTTAACAGTCGATCACTGCACATGAAAAGCTAGAAGCGAAATTAACATCGCTGTTCAACCTCGGCTAAGACACTTGGAGCAAACTTCGTTGCGTTGCAGCGAAGCTTGAACATTTTGGAACTACAGTAGACAAGAATAAACTGAGTATACATCTGTTTATACACAAACCGCAAAATTGAATCGTGAAATTAAGAAAAATGCTCAAATTGTTAAGAGAGACATTGAGTGGAATTTTGACCTTTCCTTCATCGTTTCCGAACTCATTCAAAGCTTGTTTACCAGAATTTCTTTCAGCTTACAGAGAGTGCTCATTAATAAATAACGTTGCTTATGCAAGACCATTTCCTTTAAAGAAATGATCTTGCCAAAAGCCTACGGTATTGATACCATTTTGAACCAGTTTATATAATACGCACTTATATCACTAAGAACGCATCTTCTAACTTCTTCGTTCCTACTCACGAATTAAAGCTTTATATCTTAGACGTTTGGAAGCCGATTCAGTCGAAACTTAGCAGTAGCTTGAAGCTTGGAGAGTAGCTTTTCTTCTCGAGAAGAACACAGCGCTTCTTGATTTTTTTAAAACGCTCTTTGATCTTTTGTGTCCGCT
Source organism: Siderastrea radians (assembly GCA_964017195.1). Classification (NCBI taxonomy): domain Eukaryota; kingdom Metazoa; phylum Cnidaria; class Anthozoa; order Scleractinia; family Rhizangiidae; genus Siderastrea; species Siderastrea radians. The sequence goes on along the minus strand of OZ024889.1, from coordinate 37,355,304 downwards.
ACAGAAGCCGATTTTGCAATTTCAAGTTCCACTGAAAGTTATACGCTTTTAAGTGAGTAAAGTTGTCCTTGTTAAAAATTTCCATCCTTTCGATGGAAATTAAAACCTAGCATCCATAGTGAGTGTAATTTTGATTACAAACTACTGTTTTGAAGCCAGCTGATGGACTTCCATCACTAATGGCAAAGAGAATTAAGTTCAACTGTGGGCGAAATTTTTAAAATGGGCTTTTTTTTTCTTTAAAACGCAGTGTGGCTAAATTCACGTGGGAGGATTTTGAAAACAAACCACTGGGTAATTCTCAAACAAGTTCAGGGAAAACGCTTACTTGGGGATTGAGCAGGTTTTTGAGCATTTTAGAGTGTCTGTAGAGCTAGTAAACGTTCTTTAACGGTTTTGCAAGCATTGATAATACTTCTCCCAGAAATTTGGGTTCGTGGCTCGTTTTGTCAAAGAGCACCAGGAATGGGAAATTGCAAGAAAATCTCAGGACTGAATTTTGGTGGCCTTAGTACTTCTGCATTTCTGCTCCATCCATCTTATTTATTTATTTATTATTATTATTTTTTTTTAATTTGGTTGGTGAATGTATTACGTCAGTATGAACTGAATCGAAAAAAATTGATAAAAATATAACAGTAAAAGCTTCTGCTGTGCACGTTTTTGGTTAACAAAGTGGGGGCACTTTAGTTCTAATATCACTAAAATATTTTTCTTCAGTGAAATCCAATTCCATCGTTTTTTGTTTAAGGATAGCTGCAAGGTTTCGCAAAGTTTTAGACCCATCACTTTAAAGGCAAAAAAGTTGTGACCCAGCGTTTGTCATTGTCGAGAGTCACGGCCTTCAAATTACAGCGGAGCCACTTTAAGATAAGACCACGAGAATTCATTGAGTCACCGCAATTTATATCCCAAAACAAAAGGATCCCGTCCCGAAAGATCAAGTCTATGATGCTTTTTAGTAAATTCTCAGTCAAGATTGTGACAAAAGCTACATTGGGAAACGAAGCCCAAATTTGCTTCTATATTAAAAGAAAGCAGTGGATAAGAAGCAACCACAAAAGTCAGCCCTTAAAAAACGTTCGGACCATTCCGTTTCATGGGAATCATCTGACGATCTTACGCACTAGAGGAAATCGCCGTAACGGAAGCCTTTCTCTGCCAGCAGAGATGAAAACCGGACTCACTAAACGGCTGGAAATCGAGCCTAACGGCTTTTAGAATCTCGGAAGAATAAAATTCACATGAACCCGCTCAGCCGGAATGATGGCTTTCATTTGCCACCTAATTAATTTTAAAGGAAAATATTAGTTTGAAGTTTGCTTTCTTCGGTTATGTTAACGTACTTTTTGTGAAATTTTTACCCCTTCCCCTGAAGAAGGCTTTTTGTTGTTCCATCCAGTGGCGTCCAATATATATTTTGACTTTGTAAGAATTGTACGAAATCAATTCTCTTTGAACATAGTGGGAGGAATTTGCATTTACTCAGTAGAAAAAATGTTTCGGTTCCTTTCATTTCAATAGCCTTTGCGTCACATTGGTGCCCATTAGAATAATTATTTTGGCAAAATGCTATCATTACTTCTAATTTACGCAAACATCAATTAAGATAAATCACTCTGATCATAATATATTCCCAGCTTAAGGTATCAGAAAGCGGAAAAATTGCCATTTTTCATAATTTGACTTTTTTAAATAGTTAGATAAATTTCCATAAGATCTTTCATTAAAAAAAATTGCATAAAAAATGTTACATCTGCCAATAGTAATTGCACGCAAAAGATTTTTTGTATGTTAATTACTTCATTGAGCGTCGACAGGTTCTGTCATGTGGAAAATTAGCGGGGCAAGAAGACACGTGACATCAAAGCACACAAGCGAAGTTGACACGCGATCGATGCGCTTTGGTGATGCCTGGCAAAAGAAAGAGATCTTGCCCGTTTTCTTCGTCAAAACGGAGGCGAAAGAAAGCTAAGAAAAGTTTCAACCGAGAATGTGCAGCCATTTTAGCTGCAAGCAACAGAGGGTCGTATTACAACCAGCAGGAATGGCTCGAAGAAGCGGAAGAACATGTAAACAATAGAGAAGTGAGCGAGCAGATGGTCGGCCAGATGAGCGCGAGCCGCGCATAAATACAGCTAAATGAATCCGTGGAGGTTTTCCGCGTTTTATCTTGTCTTCCACGCTGATTTCCAGTGAAGAAGCAAAATGACTCCCATCGTAACTGAAAGAAAGTAAATCATTATTAGGGACTGAATAAAAGTAGCCGCCAGCACGTGGCACGCTTTGCAATCCGGCGGACCATGATTGTTTATATTGACTAGTCTTTCGTTGAATAAAAGAATCACCGGTAAAAAATCTTTTCTTCCTTACCCAGCTAATGTCAATTCTTCTAGCATCTTTTCCTTTGCATCGACATCGGAAGTCAAACTCTCGATGACGGCGCCCGCTCGCTCATCTGAGTAGTAAAGTGGGCCCACATAGCCCACTTGGCCTCGTTTTGATGTAAAAATGACGTCATAACCGGAACCGGAAGTCACGTGTTTTTAGGAGGGGGAAACCGCTAACCAGATGGAAAAAAGGGATCGCGGGCTCAGGGAAGTCACGTGATTTAGGAAACCGCTGGCGAGTGTGAAAAAGGATCGTGGGCTCAAGGGGAAGGAAAACCGCTGGAGAAACGCGGGCGCAAAGTCCAAAGTCCAACTGGGGCAGCGGGGGTAGTCCCTTGAGTAAAAATAACACAAAATAAATAAATAAATACTTTTTATTTGTCATACACATTTTTTTTTTCACAACAACAACAAGTTCCTCTTTGATATGAGTGTTCCTATTGTTTTCACTGGTATCCATAAGGGTAGGTGAAGAAGGTTTGGGGATCCAGGACTCTCTTGTCATATACCAGTTGGTACCATTTGTACTGGGGGAAGGTGTGTAGTTCGTAGGTTTTGGGGTTCCGGACAATCTGGTGGGTTTTGACGACTTGGGTTTGACGCGGGTGCTTTTGAGGCTTTTGGATTTCGTCGAGGACGTTCTGACGCATGATGTCATAGTTTAACTGAGTTTTCCCCTCACTGTTGAGACGGAACCCTCTCACCTTGCACTCCACGTGTCCTTGATTAGTGGTATATCCATAATTCTTGGGGCCCCCGCTGACAAATTCGTCAATGTACTCGTCCTTGCTCAACTCAGAGGTGAAGTCCCCGAGGTAACGGCCTAATTCTGGATTGGTTTGGCCTTCGTTTTGGATGAAGATAACAGAGTCTGTGTCGTAATACAGGACCCGTTCTCCCAAGGATTCCAGGGCTTCATACAGTTTGAGTCGGGCGTGACAGGTGGTGAACGCGGCCACGAAGATGTTCAGGTTGGGTGAGACGGGGATGTCTTCGTCCTGGTACTGATAATGCACTTCCACCATGTCATTATTGATGACGGAGACGTGACGTACATCCAAGGAATCCGTATCCAAGAAACGGTGGAAAGCTTGAGGGTCATCAAACGTTTGGACTTGGGTTTTGTTAAGGCGTTGTCCAAACTTGCCCCACATGGAGTTGAGCATCATTTTAGCCAGGGTACGCAACCCCGGATTTTTCTCGATCTTGTGGTAGTCCAACTGGATGCCTTCATGCTCGAAGTAATCCTTGATGTAACTTTGTTTTTCTTCTTCTGTCATGTCGTCCTTAGGCCACCCACTGGCCTCTTGTTTGATTTTCAGCCAGGTATTAACGTAATCTTCGAAGAGCCCCTCACAGGTTTCTTCAAAATGCCAGACTTCGTGGATGTACTGGACTTGGTACCCGAGCTCGACGGCTTTGACTAATTCCGGGCTGCACCAGGTACTGGTGAGGGTGCGTTCCTCGTCGGTGTGAGGGCAATGATAGGATCTGTCTAGAAGGGGTTTGGCCATTTCTTCTTCCACACAACGGGCACAGAGTGGAAAGAGTAGTTTGTCGTCATGGCGGTAAGGCAGCACGGGATGGTACAATTCACGGGGAGGCAGGACTTGACATTGGATCAAGCCAAAGTACTGGTGGATGTTGGTGTGACCCGGTTGGGAAAGGAAGGTGGGATGTCCTTTGGGGTAGACACACGTCTTGTTGACCCAGGGGTACAAGGAGGTGACATCGATGTAGTGGATCTTTTGGCCGGGGGTGATATGATGGTAGAGTTTGACGGCATTGGTACGCCCTCCACAGAAAGCCTCTCGAGGTTTTAGAGGTTCAATAAAATCGAGTCCCTGGACGAAGGAGTCGATCTCTGGTTGGGTTTCTTGGAGGTGGTCCCATTCACATCCCCACATTTCAATGACCTTGTACCCTTGGTCTCTTAATTGTTGGGTCTTTTGCCGGGTGGTCTCGTAGACATCTTGCATAGTCCGATGACAGTGACTGGCATGTTTTTCATGGCGATTGGGGTAACAGGTAGGGCATCCGTGCCAGAAACACCCTTGAAATTCGTAGACGGTGCGGGTGTCGGGGCAATAACCATCCACTAAGAAGTCAGTGCCAGGGATCTTATATTCGCCAGCATTTCGGACATGTTGTATGTACTGGCGAGGAGGGTCTGAATTGGCGCTGGCCAGTAGATCGTCGGCGTTGAGATCTTGGAGGGCGCGTTGGCGTAGTTGGTGATCGCACCAGGTTAACCAGTGGAGGGCGGGGAGGGACTGATTGATCTTGTTTTTCCAACTACCACGGACGGGTTCACTGGCAATACTGTTGGGGATCATCCGGTTCCTACGTAGATCTCGATTACAAGCCGAGGCAATGGTGATGTGTTCAAAGGGATTGAAGCCCGTCAAGTCTTCAAACAGGCGTTTGAAAGTCAGGCATCCTTGTTTCAACAGACGTACATCCGATTCACAATAGGCGATCAACTCTTCTTGAAAATGAAACACCACGCCCTGGTCGCGTTGTTCTTGATGCCAGGTTTCAAAGGCTTGCCTGTCTTGGGGTGACATGGTTTCGGGCATGTAGTGATCGCGTGAGGGGAGGATGCCCACGTAGTTTTGGTGGTCGGGTTGGTTGAACTTGTGGGGGAAGTACCCTTTTTTCAATTCCGTTAATCCAAAGGTTTTGGGAAACGCGGAGAGGGGCATCTGGAAAAAACTCAATGAATCGATGAAACGAATGCGATCGTGCTTGACCTCTAGCAGTTTACATCCGTTGCGGAGTTGTTGGACGATCTGGTTGTCATCATAGTATTGATGAAGGACAAAATAGCCATCATAGCCTTGAAAATTATGGGCCAACACATTGACTTGCCGGGTATCGTGGAGTGTCAAGCTATCCAACCATTCCAGGAAATCTCGGATACAGAAGGGACCAAAGAACCGCTGGGGTGGATCGTCGTCTTTGGTTTCGGCCACGACGAGATTGGCAATGTGTTTTTCCTGGGGTTGCATGGCTTCAATATCAAAGAAGACGTGCAAGGGTGGCAGGTCGTCCTCCTCCTCTTCGGGTGCAGAAGGTGTCGCGGTGGCGGCGGCTGCCCCTCGTTTAGCGCGAGGACACTTTTGACGGGTCCTCTTTCTTTTCTTCTTGTCTTGAGGGGCTCTTTGTATGAAACAACGGTGGTCTTCGACGGGTACGTACTCATGGCAAGAAGGGCAATCCACGTGCTTACAGCGGTGACGTTGAATGTTGGACAAGCCTACATTTTGTTGATAACAGTCACGGCATCGGTGGCGTTGAGAGCACACGGAGGACAGGGAGGCCGTGGCGGGTTTGCCCGCGTGGGTCTTGCTGGCGTGGGCTTGGAGGCAAGTGTCTCCAAAAAAGTCCCTATGACAGGACTGGCAACGTTGAGTGGCTTTAAGGTGTCGGGGGTAAGCATACAGGAAATCGAGACACTCTTTCTGTCGACAGGCTCCGCACAACTTGGTCTTGGTGCATCGATGCATCCCCTCGGTGTTGTAGGGTTTCCAACAATGAGCACAGACATAACTAGACCCGAAAAACCCCGGCAAACGAGTAATCACGTCGTAATGGCCTTTGTTGTGCAACAGGATCAGTTGTTTGTCAGAAAGGGGTCCAAACGTCGTAATGTGGAACGATCGCTGCGCATCGACCAGGAGGATCTGGTAACCTCTGAGGGACGGGGCTTGACTGAATTGGGTCAAGGCATCATAGCCACATGGACCAAATGGGACGTTGGCGTCGTGATGGAGCAAGAGAGCCATTTCTTTTTGGATGTTGCGCCCCTGGCGAATGCTTTTCAGTTTTGGGTGCCGGTCCACGCGAGCTTTGGCGGTGACGAGGGCTCTGGCACAACAGAGTTGGTCGTTGTTGGTAATCCGGATGATCGATTTGGAATTTTTGGTTAACAGGTCCATCGTGGGATGACCTGGTTTCCCGCGCCGTGGTTTGCCGGTACCTTGAGGAGCATGATGGACTTGCGTAATGGAGACTTGAAAGGAATCGTCCAATTCAAATTGTTCGTTGCTGTTCAAGGCTTGGGCTAAACGTTGGAACAGGGCCTCCACACGCTCCGTGTCTCGACGCCATTCACCTGCACGTAATCCCCACCCCTGAAAATTATTGTGGAGCCTGTCCGAGGCGATGGTAAAGTACAGACGATCTTGATCGTGGAGGCGGGGGTGGTGGTTAACACTTGATTGACGGCTCGACGTAATCCGTCTTGGAGAGCTTGGGTAATGTTTTGACCTGGAATCAAGTTCCCCCTTTGACGTAACTGGGTCTTGAAATGACGTTCCTGTACTCCCAGGCGATCACTCCTCCGATCCACAAAACGTTCAAGTTGAAAGTCGAAGGCCCCCTCTTCATTGGGATCCAATCCTCCCCCAGTTTGTTCAAGGAGGTGGGTTTGAAAGGCTTGTTGCCGTTCCAAATGGTCCATTGCCTCATGACAGAGGTCGTCGTCACTGTCCGGCATCTCTTCCTGAGTTAATAAATGTCCATGACAGGAAGGCGTCTCGTCTTCTAGCTCAGAGTCCGAGGTGTTTAGTCCGAGCAAGGAGATGATATCATCGTGGCTAAGGCCACTGGCCCCCGCGCCGTCTTCTGGCGGCGGCGAGGCCATGATCAGATGACTCAGCTGGCGGTCGGGGCTCTGTTTTTTATAGAGAAAAAAAAGGGTCACGTGAAGAAGAGCATGAACCAATCACGAGCAGGCCCCACGGGGCCTCTGGGAGGGGTGGGACGGGGTGGGGGGACCCCCCTCCCCCCTATCTAGTTTGGACCCATGGGGCATCACGGGAACGAATAAACCGCTATAAAAGAAATCGAACCGCCGGCGGAGTCATCTCAAAATGGAGGTTGCTCATGAAGAGTTGTTAGAAGCGTTGGAAGAATTTGAGGTGGATTTAGAAGTCGAGGAGATTTTAGAGAAAGTCAAGGGGGAGTTGGTGCTGGACCAAGGCGTGACTGAATTTGGTGAACAGCTCAAGCAGAGGGAGCAGCTCAAACAGGCAGCTCAGGCAACCCGGGCAGCACGAGCCAACCGCCTCCACCAGCTGTGCTACCCTCAACACACCTGCGACTGGTTTGTGGAGGGGTTGGACTATTGTTGTGATTATTGGAGGTACCAATTCAAACGGCCAGACACCCCTCCACCAGCACCGCCACCCTCTCCCGATGTCGGCCGAAAGAGAATTGCGCCCCCGCAGAGCCCCGTACAAGTGCCAAGAAAGCGCTGCCGCGCCCAAACGGACAGCCCTCCGAGCGACCCAAAGAGCCCGGTGGGCGAAAACTGACAGGTGCTACCGGCCGCATCGACCCCAGCTCCCCATGTCGACCGAAAGAGAGTTGCGCCCCCGCAGAGCCCCCGTCAAGTACCACGAAAGCGATGATGACGAACGGACAGCCCTCCCAGCGACCCAAAGAGCCCGGCGGGCGGAGGCCGACAGGCGCTACCGGGCAACGCATCGAGCCCAGCGGGTGGAGGCCAACAGGCGTTACAGACAACAACATCGAGAGAGCATAAGGGAGAAAGACAGGCGCTACTGGGCAAACAATCGGGAACGGATTCTGGCGTATCAGCGACGATATCGAGAGAGACATCGAGAGGAGTTGAGGGAGAAACAGCGACGATATCGAGAGAGGCGTCGGGAGGCCCATCCCGAGCTGGTGAGGGAGCAAAACAGGATTCGTCGAGCCCGTTTTCGGACGAAAAAGAGAATGGAGAAGTTGATGACGTTAACCATCCCCCTGACGGATTGTCGGACATCCATGCCTGTGACGGAATATGTCCAAGCCTTTTGTGACTCGCTGGACGCGGGGGACACGAACGTATCGCCCCCGGAATCCTTTCTTCAACTCCTTGAGGAGGACGGGCCTACGCGACTTGATTCGGGGACCATGCAAGGCAGCGAACCCTCTGACTTGGATGACCTTTCGTTTTTGCAGGATTTATTGTCACCCGACGAGTGGGAGCAGGTCATGGACGATGTGCAGGATTTTGATGTGGAGGTCTTCGTGGATGATTGGTTGGAGGACATGCCGTCATCTGACGAGGGTGTCGATTTGATGTATGATTTAGTGTCTTAACCCTCGTTTCCGTCATTTGACAGAACATGCAATCGTTTCCGTATTTGACAGAACATTCAATCGTTTCCGTATTTGACAGAACATGCAATCGTTTCCGTATTTGACAGAACATGCAATCGTTTCCGTATTTGGCAGAACATTCAATCGTGACATTGTGGTAGAACGTTTGGAGGCATCAAAGAGACAGGGACATTTTTTTAATCAACGTGGATCATTTTGTCTACACCACAACGGGTTCTCCAGAATCCTGTTTGAGAATCCTGTTTTTGACACTACATCTTTGTTTGAGACAGTACAAGGAACCAATCAGACATTTTCATTTTTCATTTTTCAACATGGTATGGGGATGTCATTAAAGTGTTTTACAATTTTAAACGTTTCTTGGCTTGCATGATTTTTTTGACCACCCGTTCCGTCTTGGTTTTCTTGCCGGGTAATTTATCAATGGCTTGGATCATCTTGGTATCGGCTTTCCATTTGTCTTGCAAATTCTTGGCACGGCTGTAATCAATGTCGTGTTGTTTCGCAATCTGGTCCAAGCGATTTTTGCCGGGATCCCCTCGTTTCAGGCGTTTGGCTAAATGCGTGCCAGGGCCCATGTACTGATAACCAGGCCAATGAAATTCTTTGCCGGTTTTAGCAATCCATTTTTGGACATCCAAGGCCCCTCCGCGTTGACGGCGTTTCCGTTGGGTGCCCCTTCTCCTCCTCCTCTTGGTACGGGGGGCCATCTTTTACTCCGTGTCGTAATCCAATCGACGTCGTAACTTTTTGCCTCGGTGCCAATCTTCCCACCCGGGTAAGGGTTTTAATGCTTGCACTTCTCGGGCGGGTGCTTTGCCTTTGCCTTTGCCTTTGCCTTTACGACTCTCGGCTAACTTTTTTTCCAAGGCCTTGCGCTCTTCTCGAATGGCTTCTAAACGCGACCGGGTATCCCCTCGACTGGTGGAAGGGCTCCCTTTCTTGACAATGGGAATTTTACCGGTGGTGGCGGCTGCTCCTTTGCCTTTCTTGGTGGCAGGGGTAATGGGTGGTTTGGGACTCGACGGGCTCCCTTTTATCATGCGCTTCAACCATTGTTCCACGGGTCCGGTCACCAAATCCCCGGCCTCTTCCTCTTCCTCGCCAGGAGGTGCACCCGGTGCACCCACTCCCACGCCTCCGGGAAATTGACGAATGCGTTTGGTTAACTTGGTTAATTCTTGACTCAACGGTTTGGTTTGAGCATTGACCACGGCTGGGGGCAATTGGGGGTTGGCTAACAAGACAAGTTTTTGGGCGGCGAGCGTGGCGGCTTTGTTCAACAAGGCATTTTCGGTGAGTTCTCCTTTGTAATATTGAATGAGTTGTTCCAAGTCCTTGTGGGGAATCATGTAGACCTCGTCCATGGGGGTTGACTACACTCGGAGCAAAGTTCCCCGTCTTCTATCTGACGACAGCTCTCACAAAGACGGGACTTTAAGATGTGCCTGTACTCTCGATACAACAGGTGATATTTATGCTTCCAATAATGACACTCGTCTTTCCACTGGTCGGTGGCCCGATTGGCCTCTTGTAACAGCCGCATCCAAGTAGGAAACGTTAACGAAGACATTGACATAACACGTGATGGAGTCCTTGAAATAACCTGCGTCCTTTTTGTTGAACCAACCACGCCCGACGTTTTTTCACGGAATGTCGACGACGTCCCAAATCGCGTAGCACCTTTTTATAGGGTTGAAGTTTGGCCAGGATGGGTGGGGTGATGGGAATCTTGTTTTTCAATAAGTTCAAGACCAATTCACTCACAGCATTGATTTGATCGGCATTGGCATGCTGTAACAACTCTTGACGTTTGGAACCATTGGCTTCTTGTAACATGGAGCGTAAAAACGGGAATTGACGTCGAAGACGTTGCATCGTTTATCGGTGACGGCGACGATACCGTTGATTGGCTTTTTGGATCGTGCGTTTTATACGTTTATCCGTTTCCAAGGCCACAGCTTTCCCCAATCCCGTCAGGGCGGGGACCAACAAGTTCAAAAAACCGCCTCGTTGACGTCGTCGCCGTCGTCGTCTTCTCTTCAAGGATAACATGAGTGCGACAAGACACGTTGAAGGGCTTTGTTTTGTTTGATGAGGTCTTGCGTCTCTTTATAGCCTTGACGGGTATTGCGTTTGAAATCTTGCCACCAACCCCCACCTCGTTGTCGGTAATGTTGTACATTATCGGTAATGCCTTTCAAGGCTTGACCGCCTAATTTGCCTAAAGCGAGTCCAAACCCAGGCGCGGGCCCTGATAGAAACATACTCATGCCATGGGCAATTTTATCCACCAAACGGGGTTTGCGACGCATTAAAGCCCCTCCTCTTTGTTTCCTTTTTCTGCGTCGTCGTCGTCGTCGTTGGACGGCCATGGTTCTAAGAGTGTAGGACTGGGAGGGAGCGGCTTTTTATCTGTCCAATACCCTTTGGGTCTCAAGGGACGAGGACATCCGTCCACATAGCATTGGGCTTCCACGGGTTGGTAGACAAAATGACCATGGTACTCTTGGACACATCGTTTGGGTAAGGGAGGAGTGAAATCCACAATCGTATCATCCAACGTTTGCATCTTGATCAAAAATCCTTCCAGGTCCTCCAAGGGGACCCCGCGCCCATAGGTTTTCAATTCGGTCAAGGCTTTGGCATAGGTGGTAAACGCAAATCGACTCATGGTCACTTTAAATTGGTACTGTTTAAAATCGGCCCATCCTTTGACCACGGTGCCCACGGCTGCCAAACAGGCCACCAACGTGCTGTTGTCCAACAGGGGGCCAGCAATCATGCCAGCGGCCATCAGGAGTAACGCCAGACCATTGTACAAGGCATGGCAACACTTGAAATGATTCAACATTTTCCGATAACACCACCATTGTTGATGGTAAAAGGCATACAACGAATCCATACGTTGTAACAATTCGGGGGGCAAGGGGATGCCAGGACGTCGGGATCCATTCAATAACGACACGGCGGTTTTCATCCTCACGGCGAGACCCGGGACGAAGAGGTTTGTACACTAGGACGTCCTCCCTGTTTATAACTGGTCACAATGCTATTGGTCATGGTCACATTAGCAATTTCCCGTCCTTGGGCCAATTGTTCTTGATCTTGTAACAGCATGCGTAAACGTCGTTGTAAATCGGCTTGATGTAAGGTACGTGGTGGGGGACTCCCACTCCAAGATCCTCGAAAGCTGGCTGGATTGGAGGCAGGGGTTAAAGGCGACGTGGGGGTATTTCGTCGTCGTCCTCGTATGCGTCTCAGTCGTCGTCCACGACGACCACCACCCCCACCGCCACCACCACCACCACCACCACCGCCATCACCACCAGCACCACCGGCACCACCAGCACCAGCACCACCACCTCCGCCACCACCAGCACCACCACCACCACCACCCCCAGCACCACCACCACCACCAGCACCAGCAGCACCACCGCCACGTCCAGCAGCACCACCACCACGTCCACCGCCACGTCCACCACGTCCGCCACCACGGCCGCCCCCATTACCCCCAGCACCCGCGGCTGTTCGAGCACCCGCCGCCCGGGGTACGCTAGGAGGCGTCGCAGGCGTTTGAGCCCCAGAAGACTCCGGGGTGGTGTGTATGCTACGGAACGACTGACTTCCTGGGCTTCCTACCCCCGCGGGGGAAGAGGTCTGTACAGGGATTGCGCCAGTCACATCGGGCCAACTCGCGATAACGTCCGCAGGGGGGATGGATTGCATAAACTCAAAGAGGGGATCAGGGGGCATTTCCTCCATGGCGACGTCGATAAGGCCTTCGTCTCCCGTGAAAAACAGATCTTGGAAGGCCCTTGGGGACATGAGATTGCTGGTGGTCGCCCCGACCCCCGCGGGGGACACGGTATCGTAGGCTTGCGGAGGTTGACGGTCCTCCTCATCGGCCATGCTTGCTTTTTCGAAAAGTCCGTTCAAGCGTCTCGTCCCTTTATACTCGCTTTTGATAGGTGCGCGTCCATCCTTCGTCTTTTAACAGGTGACTCCATAACCGTTGTTGATCGGAGGAGGCCGGGTGTAAATCTAACATCAAATAGCCATACGGACGCGTCGTGGCCTGATGAAACGTCTCCAACGTGTCTTTCCAGGTGGTCGGAAACGATTGCAGCATGACATTGCGTACCCCCAATTGATCCCGGGGATTCTTGAACGCCACAATGTAATGCGCATTGCGGGAAATACTTTTGGCATAGCGCCCCACGGGAAACATGTCTTGGCACAAGTACAGCACCGTCACCCCTTGATGATGCGAATGTTTGGTGAATAAATCCAACACGCGTTTATCGTGACTCCCTTCATCCATTAAATCATCCAAGACGAGGACCCCCTGTCCTTGAGGAAACCATTGCACCAAGGCTTGATGATCGGGAATCCCTTCGTGAAACATCACCCCACGATCTTGCATGCCTCGAAATCGATCTTGCCATGCCCCATAACAATAATGCAATTGCGTCGGGGGACTTTCAAACAACTCGCGGTTGTCTACCAAGAGCTTTTCCGTAAACACGTAAACACATCCCGAAGGCCCCACCACCAAGATAGAGGAGGGGGTATGAAAACGAAATGGTTTCCCCGTTTGCATGATGATAATACCCATTTAGAAAAAAAAGGCACCTTATTATTGGAATCGGTGGGACTCGAACCCACGCCCAATCCCCCTACACCTGTTTTTTTTTCGAGGGATCCAAAGGCTCTACCGACTGAGCTACGACTCCGACACACTTTTTTTTCCAACGAATTTTTTATTTAAACATTCCGTTGATGATACGGATGACAACAGAGTTGATACCATCTGGCTTCTTGGCCTACAATCAATTGTTGAAGACGTTGACCGGCTTGATGGTCATTGCTGACATAATCATGATCCGAAAACTCATTTAAAAATGCTTGCAAGGTCCGTCCACGGGCTTTGGCTTTCAAGTACAACAAGGCGTAATCCCCACAACTCTTGCTTTAAATGGCTTGGAGGGACTTGCCATTGGTCACCACATACTTCCAATGTTGGACAATCCAATCTTGTAACGGGGCGGCTTGCACGTACGTGTCCATGGGCAAAGCATAACTGTCGAGGACTTCACACACATTTCCCTCCGTCCACACCGCCAACCAATGTTGTCCAGGTTGATCGTGCGGGTCGGTGTTCACAATGTACCCTTGGCGTTGGGTCTTGACAGGACGCTTGGGTAATCGATCACAGGCCACCGTTCCGTAAAACATCGGTTTCAAGTGGGGGTCGTCGCGGGCTAAATAATCCAATTGCACATTATTCAAGGCCACGTGTTCCATCTTTTCTTTCTTTCTTTAGTGTTGGTAAATGTTGTACAACACGGCTCCGTTGCTGTCAATCTCCAGCAAGTTCTCAAATTCTCCATAGACGAGCACGGTTATATTGGTAGCGGGGGCAGCTCCAAATTCCAAGACCAACTGTAAATCACCGGTTTGCTTGGGGTTGAGGGTTTGACTGTCGGCACATCCATTGGCCACATTGTCAAACATGAACAAGGTACAATTTTTCCCGTGGCCCCAATCTCCTAGTTCCACCATATTGCCTTTCTTTTTACACCAAGCACCACTGGCTTGCAGAAAACGGAAGTACCCTAGATTATCTCGGGTGCCATTGTTGCGTACTAAGTGTAGGGTTTCATAAGGGTATTCTTCTCCTTTGACAATCTGTTTGATAGAGGTCAGACCAAATTTCTGGAAACAGAAGGGATCTCGGGTCACATCCCCATTGAAGGCGCGGCTGTCCAACAACCCTACAATCAATCGGTCCGGTATTCTGTTTTGAAACAGGTTGGGGATATCAAAACGGGTCAGGTTGCCTTGCATGCTGAAGGTGCGGATTTCACTGCGGACGGTCGGGTAGGCAGCCACTTGGCCTTGATTGTGTCTTTTGGCAGACAAACTCTGGTAGATGGCATCATTCAAACGCAGTTGACAGATATGAAACCGTAGTTTCACATCGTCTTCCATCAATCGGCCGGCGAGAGCCACCCCATTCAAAAACAGGCTCGGACCATTGAAATGAAATTTCATCTTGATTTCAATGCCTGGCACCAACAATTTGCCGGTGTGAAACACTTCCAGGTGCGGGGTAAACACCACACTGTGGGTGACGCCTCCAGCATACTTGGCCACTTCAGCGACCATGGCAGCCAAAGCTCCTTTGTGATTGGCAGGGAGATCCCGGTAGTCATTATGCGGTGCTGCACTGTTGGTATTGTTGTCGGTCCATTGGGGTGGGAAATCCACTTGATTGTACCAGCCTTGGGGTCCTAACACGGTCTTGCCATCTTCTCGGTCATAATTCAGCAAGGTTTCCAGGTAGGCTTTGTAATGATAGGTGTCGGATTGAGGACTGATCAACGTGCCATTCAAATGCAAGTCAATTTGTTTGATGATGGAATGGGCCAAATTGTTGACGGGCCACAATTTTTCATTGGCCACCAAGTTCCCGTTATCATCCTTTTTCAATCTCAATTCCATGGTAAAGTAACTGCGTCCCAAATCCACAAAATCGTCTAATCCCGGAATGATGAATTCCATCGGATTGATACCCGTGGTGGTGGGTTGAACGGTGACCATGCGATAGGCATTGATGCTAATGTCGGTGGGTGGCACCTGGAAAAGCCGTAACGCGGGGTTGACGGTCCCTTCGGAACGTGGATGCGCTGGGGCAGCCCCTTCAGAGTAGGTAGGGGGTGCCACGCGTGACATAACATTCGGCATGGTTAACGTTGTCGTCGTCGAGTGGTGGCACGTCGTCGTCGTGAGGGGTTTTTATACCGTCGTCGTGCTAAGCGTTGTCTCAAATCAAACCCGGGTAGTCTCATCACCTCGGGACTCAATCAACCGCCACGTTGTCGCCGCATGAGTTTCCAAAACGGATACAGGCCTCCCCATTGAGACAAGCCCCGATCACTACGAATCCGTCGAGGTCGTGAAGGCACGGGTTCCATGTTTAGACTCCCAAAATATCACGCGCCCGTTTGGTTTGCTTGGGAAATAAGGCACTGGCTACCCGTACGGCTTGTTTCACGTTCTTATGGCTCAAGGCTTTCTTGGCTTGTTTGGTAATTTCTTTTTTAAGGACGTCTTCGGCTTTGCGTTTGATCCCGCGTGTCAAACCCGTTTCCAAGCCTCTCTTGATATTACTAGGCAGTTTTAAAGGATTTCGCGTGCTTTTAAGGCCTTGGAACCCTCCACGCAAGAGATCCGTCACCAACCCTTGTCCACTTTGACCCTGTTGATCATACCACTCGTCGGTCCGAAATCGTGTCAAACTTCCCCCACGCATCGTGCTCTTCACGTGTTACCAAGGATCACGTTTGGTGGGTGTCACAGGATTCGTCTCTTTTTATACCGTCATTCATCGTCTTCTTTTTCGAAACGCGGCTTCCAACCCTTTCTTGGCCCCGTAACTCGCCGCACCCCCCGCGGCACCCAAGGCCACGGCTTTCCCTCCCGCGATCAAGGCTGGAATCAGCGCAGCCAGGGGCAAGAGACCCCCTCGTTGCCTTCTTCGTCTTCGACGTCTTCTCGTCTTCGGCATGTTTGCTTGTTTTCACAACTCTTGCTTTCTTTTTATACTCACATGAGGTTGCACGATTCCCCCGCATAGCGTTTTCGTTTCCCACTTTTGATCTCTGCCATGCGTTTCAAATGCGCTTTTTTGGCATTCTTTTTAGCCAACTTTTCTATCCCTTTGGTGATGGACCATGCAGTTTTAGGAATTCCCGCAATCACTGCGTTGATCCCTTCCCCCGCTTGGGGACGCTGTTTTTGTCGTCGTCGTCGTCGTCGTTTCGGAGGCATGATGATTGACTTGGGGTTCCTTCTCGTCTCTCTTTTTTATGCCTTTTTGAAGTGCAACGTGACAATGGTATGGCCGTCACCAAACTTGACCAAGTAGCCTCCCCTACCAATCGTTTCGGCCACTTGAACGTGAATGATTTCCACCACCTCGTTACGAAGAGTCATGTATTGAATGTGCAACGGTTCAAAGTAGATGGTGCCACGTCCTTGTCGCTTGTACTGGATTTCACGCAACAAATCGGTCACGCGATTGCCCACCACCGTGCTGCCTGCCACGTCCGAGTACACGTGCAACGATCGGGTGGGTTCCCCCACCACCGCCCGAAACGCCGTATTCAAGTTGGTGAAACGCCACCCACAACTCATACTCAATTGTAAATAATCCGGTAAAATCGCACGCACGGTCCAAAAGACCGGGTTGCTCTGATCGTCGTTCACATCGTTCCAAGCGTTGCCAGGTGGTTCTTTCATGTTGGGGATTTGATCCCCCAGGAATTCTTGCTGTAAGTTCGGGCCCAACACCAATCCACTGGCAATTTTACGTAACCATCCCATCTTGAGCGCTAACTTGGTGTAAATGGTAAGGACTGGTGTTTTGTTACCACAATGGCAGACATTCGTGTTGTCGATGAGCAGATCCTCCCCTTCCCACTTGAACTTGACGTAGGTGTGTTTGCCTTGATCGTTGGTAAACCGGCCTCCTTGAATCGCCGTTTCCTGGCGTCGTTGTTCCAAATGGGCAATCGTGGCTTTCATGAAACTCACGCCATCCACCACCCAATCCAAATCTTGGACGTCTTGGATGAGGGTTTGCGCCGTGCCTATGCGCGCGGCCATGGTGCCATCGGTTTTACCCGGGGCGGGATAAGTGATCTCCCACGACGTCGCTAGGATTTACCCATCTTTCTTCACCAACTCGTACAAATTGACGCGGGTATCCGGTAAGGAAATGGCACTCAACCCCACTTGCCATCCCCCTCCCAATAACTGCAACGGTTTCGGTAAACGAATCTTGAAGGAATTGGCTTGGTTGTTGGGAAATTCACGTCGGTTGGCATGACTGGGTAACGTCACGTAGAACGACATCTTTGTCTTCTTCACACCACCACCTCCCTTTTAAAGTGCAGGGTGAGTAGGGTACGTCCTTCACCAAATTTCACCAGATCCCCATTGGTTTCGGCCATCTGGGTTTCCACGATTTCCACCACTTCGTTGCGTACTGGGACATATTGAATATGACGAGGTTCAAAGTGGGTGGTGTTTTGAGGCTGGTACTTGATTTCTCGTAAGAGATCCGTAATGCGACCCCCTACCATACTGCTGGTCCCGACATTGCAATATACGTGCAAAGGACGCGCCGAGGGAAATTCCAACGAGGGACGAAAGGCCTTGTTCAAATTCACAAACCGCCAAGGGCACGATAGACTCAACTTCACATAATCCCCCTCCACTTTCCAAAAGAGGGGTTTGTTGGCGGCATCGCGGACATCCGTCGGGGTGGGAATGGTGGAAATGCCTTGAAATTCTGGCAAGAGATTCGGACCTAATCGATACTGGCCGGGGGACACTTGTTCAATCCATCCCATTCTCAGGGCCAAGGTTCTGCCCCATGACACGTGCGCCACTTGTCGTTTGTAATCCACGGGCTTGCTATTCAATAACAAATCCCCGTCGGCGGTCCATTCAAAGGTCGGGTACAATTTGAGGCCATCGTTCTCTGTCCATTTGTTTTTGGGATGGGTTTGTTTGGCACGGCTTTGCTCGTAACGGTACACCAGTTGATGAAAAAAGTGCGATCCCGTCGACGAGGCCAATTCCTTTCTCATATCTCGTCCGTACACAGTGAGTTCGCGGCGTTCATCGTACCAGACATCGTCTCCTTGATCGTCTGTGTCATACACCCGTTCGTGCCATCGTAAATACAACAGAGGATGGGAATCACCCACGCCTCCTTCTTCCGCGACCACCGGAATGGTGGGTAAGGATAAACTCACCATGCCCACCATCCATCCGCGTCCCATAAATCGAATGGGTTTCGGCAACCGGTTTCGGAACAGATGGGCTTTGTTGCCAGGAAACTCCTTGGTACTCGCATGACTCATCAACGTCACGTAAAACGACGAATTGGGGACGAACGTCATTTTTTAGTCACGTCGTCGTCTTTTGGGTGGGCTTGTGTCTTTCTGGGGTGGCTTGGGTGGACTTGTCTTTTTCCTCTTGGGTGGTTGGAGAGAGGTCACGTCACCACGAGCAATCCAACTATTGTATTTGTCGGGCCACCCTTTCCACTTGACCAACCATCGATCTTTTTGACGCTTAAGTACCTTTTCGATGCGAAACACGTCGGACACGTAGACTTTTTGTAAATCCTCTTCATAAAACGTGCCTTGGACCGGGGTATCATCCCATTCGTGAATCTTATACGTGGGCACGGGGCCCGGGACCACACGATGCACCACAAACACTTCTTCGGTCCAACCAGGTAAATACCCTTTTTCAAAGGTGCGATGAATCTTGTTCAGACGCACCCGATCGCCGACGTTGAATTTAGGTTTTTTCTGGCCTTTCAATCGTTTGGCGTACAATCGTTTCCACACGGCTTCTTCGTTGTCCCACGTCACGTCTTGAGGGGCCATGCCAATACTTCGATGACGCGTGGCATTGTAGCCTTGCACCAACTCGGGTAACACGTCGTCAAAGCGTAAGGTGTTGGCAGCGGTAAAATAGCGGTACAACCGTTCTTTCAAGGTGCGGTTAAATCGTTCCACCACACTGGCTTTGGCATCGCCTTCGGTGGAAAAATGATGAATGCCTTGCTCGTCGAGCCATCGTTGAAACGTCCGATTGTAAAATTCTTTCCCTCGATCCGTTTGCAATCGGTTGGGGTGTCGTCGTCCTTGTTTCAAAATCTTCTCAAAGGCTTTCACGAGGGCCACGCCGGTTTTGTCTTTCAAGGGTTGCACCCACGCGTACTTGGACAAGACATCCACGACCGTCAACAAGTAGCGTAGGCCCCGATTATATTTGGCCAAGGGTTGCACTTCGACTAAATCCGCCACCCATTGATCGTCCAACCCTCCCACCACTACGGGCACCGTGGGAAAACGACGACGTCGCGGTTTATGTAACGTGTAGGCCAAATCCCGTTCCAAGACCCGTTGGGCTTGTTTCAAAGGGAGACGATGGGCTTTGGCAAACCGTTGCACGCCTCCTAAATTGCCAGGGGCACGAGGATCGTGGTAACGATTCAACCATGATGGGGTGTGTTTCTTTCGAGGGGCCATACGTTCTGGCATTCATCCCATAAGCTCGGTATGGTGGGGACCGTGTGGGGATGCGCCTTTTGAATGATTCGATACCATCGCCAGGCGTCCGGATGCGCTTTTAACCATACGACAAACACCACCCATCGATACAGGTTACGGTCCACGTGGGTTTCTTCAAAGATCTGAAGAGGATGCGTGTCCTCGGGACATGGAGGAATAGGGATGTTGGCCCCGGGTTGGTGATCATATAACACTTGGCACAGGGATTGATGGCATTGCCATTCCACCAGGGACAAGACAGACTGCCACGCATAACACACAACAGACTCCATGGTCACATTGATAACATCATTTATTCCTACTCCTTTTTAATACATTAAAAGAGACCTAGACGGCCACAGGCGACGGTCTCGAGATCTTTCTGCCAGTTCTCCACACTGTCACTGTACTTGGGGGGTGGTGGCGCTGGGGCTACCATCATTTCTTGACGGTTCTTGAGCTCTTGAATTTCTCGTAGCAATTGTTTCTCATAGTCTGTGAGGGGCCGGTCCTCTTTCCTTCGAGGGGGTGGGCCAGGGATGTCCACGCCACGCTTGGGATACCCTTGAGCATCACGGGTCGACAACGGGGGTTCAGCCAGTGTGTCGGCTTTCTTGGGGGGATGGTCATGAAACCAACTCCAGTACTTGGGCCCAAGGGTTGATCGGCCCACCGGAAGAAGCCACACTTTTTCTTGGAACAATTCAGAAACAAACGATCAGGGTTCTGGGTGGAATGGCTCTGTTGTAGCGTGGCGGGTTCACGGCAAAAGCATTGCAAACAAGTCCACATGTCCATCACTTCTGCATGAGGTTGACTATACACGGCTTTCATATAGTCGGGGGCTTGATCTTGTCCACAAAACAGCAAACAGGGTTGGATGGGACATTTCACATACTTCCATCCCTTTTGAGATTCTCGCGCCTCCAAACGCACGTCATGGCAGGGGCATACCATATAGTCCACCTTTTCATTGTTGTCTTTGACTTGATGATAGTCCACCTCATTGTCAAACATGGTCATCAGGGTGAATTGAGGTGGTGGTGGTGTAGATTGCCCAACCATGTCATTCAATTCTTTCATCATATCTTCCACCGCGGCTCGGGTGTCTTCCACCACTTCGCGCACCACCGGATCACAGTCCTCGGGCGTCATCGTTTGAATGGTGTTCTTCTTTTTCTTCTTCCCCGCAGGATGGTCGGTTGGCTTTCTCTTCCGATCCACAGACATCGTGCTCAAGGTTGTTTTCACCCCCACCGCTCAGGCCTTTTTTATACCCTCGACCCTTGGTTCTCATTGGTCAACTTTTCATGACCCTATAAGGACGTCTCCTCTTCTCATTGGTCAGCTTTTTCCTATCCAAATAAGGACCTCTTGTCTTCCCATTGGTCAGGTGTCTCTATTTAAGGCGACTCCCTTGGTCTCTACATCGTCATTCTCAAAGCGATGCCCCCTAACATTGACATGATCGGAGAACAAGATCTCGACGCCTTGGAACTGCAAGTGGGCTATGGCCATGTGGTGTACACCGGGGGCGCCAAAGGCACGGATGACTTAGTGGAACGACTGGGTAAACAGTTTGGGATGCAAGTGGAAGTCCTGGTCCCCCCGAACCATCCTCGAGCCACTTTCATCACCCCGTCCACCGTGGAAGTTTTGATGCTAGCCAACCCTCATCTTCACCAGGCGGCAGAGAAACTAGGGAAACGAATGCCCAGTCATTTTTACACCCTGCAATTGCTGCAACGCAATTATCAAATTGCCAAGAAAGCCCATACGATCTATGCCTTTGGCATTTTGGAACAGGATAAGAAACGCGTGAAAGGGGGCACCGGTTGGACCGTGCAATTGGCCATGGATCAAGGCAAACCCGTCTACCTGTTTGACATTCCCAGTCAAACGTGGTACCGCTCGGACCATTACTACCAAGTCAATGAGAATGCCGCCACCCTGGTCACTGGCAGTCAATTTGTCCCTTGGGGGCCCAAAAAGCCCACCCTTCATCAAAGCAGTGCTATCGTGGGATCCCGGGATGTGGACGAGAACACCCGAGCCGAAATTGAAGCCTTATTCAACCGCACCTTCTGTCTCCCCGAGAACATTGATCAATTACGCCTGGAACTGGAAGACTTTCATTTGTAATGTTTTTAGTTTTTAGTTTTGGAATTGTACATAGCCATTTTTTTAGTTTTTATTTTTCCAATTGTAAATAGGAGCGCCCGCGTGGCAAAGAACACCAACAACCCTTTGTAAAAAAACAGGAACTCTTTTTAATTAAAACATTTTTAAAAACTCACATCACTGGTTTTGCACGTTCATCATAAATAAATGTCTCTTGACGCACAGTAGCCTTGACTCACAATAAAAACAAAATGTTCAAGGAAACAAAACACGTCGCACTTGGTTTGCCCGCTCCCGGCTTCTCTCCCGCTCCGCCCTCCGCCGCTCCTCCCGTACCCTCGCCATGTCCCCGAAATAACGGTGAATTCTTTGCCATGGGCGGCCCGCATGCACCGAAGGAAGATAATTGGCAAGATCATTGTCCATTTCATAGAAATGTTGGAGGGTCATGGGCCACCGCCATTCCAAATGGGTCCAAATGCGGTGCTGGTCCACCCAAGGAATGACCTTGTTGACCAGGGTACCCAGCAAGGCTTGTATGATCTCCAGATGAGGCCGGCCCTCCCGCTCGCCATTTTCAGTCCACACCATGCATCTTAAAAACAGTTCGAAAAAAGCAGCCACGCGCTGACGGGTTAGGCCACGCCAGGTTTCTTCTTGTCTCTCCCGCATCACTCTCGTCTGGCGTTCCACCGCCGTTCGCTCCCGTCCCGCTCTCCTTCGCAAATGGTCTTCTCCTTCAACGTTCACAGTACTGGCTAGACAGCCCAAGGGCCTTCTCGTTTTCACCATTTTCGCACCAACTGACAAAACTTCACTCAGCACCAACTCAAAGCTAGGAGTGACGTCCTGGGGCCTCCCTTGACTTATATACCCCGATCCGCGCAATGCCTCATGGGCTATCTAAGGAGGGAGGAGGGGGGTCCCCCCACCCCTTCCCCTCCCAAAGCATCATGGGGTCTCCTTCTCATTGGTTCCTTCCCCTCCCACGGGACCCTTTTGTTTCTCTATAAAAACCACCGTCCCATTTCATGTTTTCACACTCATGGATGATCCAGTCCAGAAGCCCAACAAGTGATTGACCATGATGGCTAAGCCCGGAGTGTGTGTGCTCTGTAGGGAACCTGCCACCAAACAAATCATTTTGACCTGCTGCGAAGAACCCTGTCATCTAACCTGTGCCACCCAGTGGGGAAAAAAAAGTACCGGTCTTTACAGTGGTTGCATGTCCTGTATCCAAGGGATTGGCATAACAGTCCTTGAAATCCTCAATGAAGAATGGAAAGAAGACCCCCAATTTGTGAAAGAAGTCAAACGTAACTGGTACCAACATACTTATCGGGGAGTCACACATCACCGCTATCCTCTCTGGTATGGTATCGGTTATCAATTCAAGCGCAGTGAACCAATATGTTTGGGAGGCGTCCAAGGGTTCTGGGGAAGACACCGCAACAGGTATTCCAAATCTACAGAAACCCAGTTTCTTGGCCACACCCCAAGCGAAGTCATTTCAAGGATGAAACAACTGAATCCTTTCCCCACCGACCCGTGTGTCGTCTGTAAGAAAAGTGTCAGCAATCAAATCATGTTGATCTGCTGCAAATACCCCTGTCATGTAGCCTGTGCTGACAACTGGAGAAAGAATCCTCATCTAATCACCCACTGTGCTTACATCCCGCAAGGCCATTCCACCACAGTCATTGAAATCCTCAATTACGATTGGAAAGAAGACCCCCAATTTGTGAAAGAAGTCAACCGTATCTGGAAAGGTCATTATCTGTGGTATGGTATTTGTCATACAGGCACCGGAGCCGTTCAAGGATTCTGGGGAAAAATCTTCAAGTTTCCGGATACAAGCAGCAACATGCCCCATTTTCTTGGCCACACCCAAAGCGAAGTCCTTTCACACATGAAGAACTTTTTGAAATGTCAGTAAGGACCCCATGTTTGGACTCACTTGTTGTCAAACAATACGAAGGACCAATAAAAGATGTTCCATGACACTTTGTTGTGATCTTTATTGATTCTCTACACAATCATGTTCGTTGACTTTTTCTGGAAAGTTCAAGGGTAATGATGGTTCGGCCTTGTTTGAAGGGAGCCGGCTGTCCGTCGGCTGTTTGAATGTCCACGGCAATGCTGTCAAAGATGGTTTGGCCCAGAGGAAAATACATCCATTCCCTGGTATCAAATTGATGCTCGGTATTGCCCGCATCCAAGGTACGTAAAAATCCTTTTTCTTGATTTCCCACAATGCTCGGTGCCACCAGATCCGTGTAAATCATCAATGGTTGTTGTCCTTGTTGCGGTTTCACCGTGGGGGTGGTAGGAAAGGGTTGTCGACTCAAATTCGGACCCAAGAACAACGCATAATCAAAGTCGGGGTGGGTAAAACTGACGGAGACGTGCCCCCACGGGGGATATTTGGCGACAGTACCGACGGTGGGTGTCCATTTATGCCGATCGTTGTAATCCACGATATGTTTCACCAGATAATTCTTTTCTTGGACAATGCGTTCCGTGGACGTTCCATCTTTCACCAATCCCATCAGGCCAGCCAATTTCCATTCCATTTCAAATTGCATGTTGGCTGGAATGAGCACATACAACGAATCTAATTCAGGGGCCACACCCTTATTGGTAATTTTCACGTAGGGTTGAGCCAGGTTAAGCGCGGCTAGTTGTTGTCGTTTGGCTAAATCGTCCACGTCCATTTTAGCTATATCCATCATGACTTCCATGTGTTGTTTTTCCATTTCGTAGGCGATGGCAATCCAGGCTTCTTTCAACGTGGGGTAATACCCTGGCGGTAAATAAATTTGTTTCGTGACTTGAACTGGGGCCGTGCCATCCGCCCGTTTTGGCATGTATCTAACATCTGTTTTCATCCAATGTTTTTGACTATCTTCTTGCGTCCAATTCTGCTTGGTTTGATCTTCCAAGGATTGATTAAACCCCGGGTGGGAAATATGCACCAACGCCACTTCCCAATCATCTTCTACCAAATAATAAGAACGAGGCAGTCGTGCCGTAAATTTTTGACCCGTGCCTTGTGCTTGATCACTGAGGAGGGTGATGTAAAAACTCATGGCGACAATCCTAACCCCTTGTGGTTGCCTTTTATACCTACCCCCGCTGCCCCAGTTGGACTTTGGACTTTGCGCCCGCGTTTCTCCAGCGGTTTTCCTTCCCCTTGAGCCCACGATCCTTTTTTCACACTGGTCAGCGGTAAACCATGTGACTTCCCTGAGCCCGCGATCCCTTTTTTCCATCTGGTCAGCGGTTCCCCCTCCTAAAAACACGTGACTTCCGGTTCCGGTTATGACGTCATTTTTACATCAAAACAAGGCCAAGTGGGCTATGTGGGCCCACTTTACTACTCATCTGCCGCGTTTGTATTTTTTCGATTGGACGTTCTCGGCAACTTTCTGCGGGCCTTGGGCATCGTTAAGTGACGTGGTCAGAATTTCGAAGATTAGTCACGATTGTACGTTAACTCCTACGTCGAATTTGAACGCCGTTATGGTAAATCAAACGATAATTTTGCGTTTACTACCCTGAGAGTTGTGGCTTCACACGTCCAGAAAGCGGTGTATTCAGGAGAATTATTTGCCGCCTTCGCGGCAGTTTGTGCCTGTTCCATGTTAACTGTCATTGTCCCATTGTTAGAGAAAATTGATTCCTCTGCGGTGTCTCCTGAGGTGTTATAATGCCGAGTATAATCTCATTACTCTTGGACGCAGCCGAAATTATATTTTCCCTGTTTTTCGAAAGTAAAAAATAGGCGAGTTGAACGTGCATTTTGAATTCCAAGTCAGCAGCCCCTGGACCAAATTGGCTGAAATTTGGAGAGACTGTTGTCAGATAATTTTCCCACAAAACCGTGTCGACGAATTCTTTTTATTCCTCTCATTAAAAAGTTATGACTTTTTTCCGCAGGCAGTTCTTTTTTTTCTCTTTTCTAACTTTATCTTGTAGTAAAAAAATAACAAACGCACGTGTCAAAAATCTGAGACACAGTTTTGGAGGTCAATGTGTGAAGAAACGAATGCCATGTTAATCGTTTTCTCCCGGCTAATTTTAGCGGGCGTATAACTTGATTTATGCAGACATGCAGTTTTGTAGACATATTCACATTTTTGAAACACGGTCGTGAATTTTAACCGTTTAAAATAGAACTTGTTATAATCTGTAATTATTAAGCTTTCAAAAAATGTATGGTTTATAGGGGTTTTTGTTAAAATAACGAGCGCTAAAGCGGACCGTGCGCGGACAGTAAAATGGGTTATACTGATACCTTAAAAATGTGGATGTATTGCTTAGCTGAGTGGCCACCATAAAGAAATCCAAATTTCGAGCGTTAGCCCGTCGTCAGAGCGAACCCTTTTACGGTTAGTGGTTGCAGCGACTAAACAACGACAATAATTAACAATTAGATTATGAGCTCGAGATTTCTATCACGAATCAACTATCACACATAGAAATCGAGAGCGAATAATCTAACTGTTTTAGTATAAATCTACTAGACGTTCAAAACTTAACAGCAGACACTACATGTTTTTATTGAAAAATGATATAAATAGGTCACACCGCGCGCGGAAAACACTCTACTCACTATCTACAACAGAATAGATAGTTGGTAGCGTAGCCAATCAGAGAACAGCATAAGTGATAGAAGGCTAGTAGATTTATACTTATAACTGGTAAATACAGAATTAATCTGAAAAGTGACAACTACCGTTAAACTCTTTAGCTCAACCTCTTTTAGTTCGTGGCTTCGTTGATTTCCGAAATAAGCAGACAACGCGATTTCTAAATTTAAAAGTCGCAGCGTGGACATTACACAAAACTTCGAAAGTGACTCGCCAAGGCATTGTTCGAGAGAGAAATGATTTAAGTATCAAGTAAATTTAAATAGCGTGTTTCTTCCACGGACATATAAATTTGAATGTTGTATGCCGAGTGGTTCTTCATCGAAGGCGAGAAGGTTAGAATGCCAACTGAACAGCGAACTGCAGGTTGGCATATGTACCAAGGAGTCGTGCATACTTCTCTAAGACTTCGATCAAGGATTTACAATAACTCCTTGGTCGAAAGGTTGCTTTTTCGAGCATGGAACTTCTCTCACTCGAAACCACAGGTAGCCAAAGCTTGAGTTATGACTGAAAACTAATAACATTTTATGAAATAAACAGTGTTCTTTGTTTATATCTTACGTACTTGCTATCTAGGGCAAAAATTCGCTCTCCGAGCGAGAATAAGCGTCTTTCTAATTTTTGCTCCAATTAGTATTACAATGTTATGCAAAGGTTGCACATTGATCTGCCAATTCACCCGCACAAAAGCATACTTCTTTTCACTAAATGAGCTATATTTCTTGAAATGCGCGATTTCCACTCACAATTTCCTCAAACCTGAACGAATCCATAGTCTAAAAACAACTATACGCCGGAAAAGTTCCATCTTTCCCAACATTTTGTCACCATAGACGGCAATATTTTGAGCTTCTTGTATAAAATATATGCACTCAAATAATAACAATAATTCATACAAGACAAAATCTACTGTGTCGGGGAGGCGTGCACGGTGAGCAAGAAGAAATTGCCACGCTTCAAACATAAAACGTCGCACCCCAACACAGTAGCTTTTGCCATGTCCACGCCATTGTGCGAATTGTCCAGTGAGAAGAGAACAGCGAGATAAGATTAGCATATTTGCATATATTTCTGCGCAGGGGTCGGCGGTCGAATACCGACATTTGATTTCTTATACAAGAAGCTCAAAATATTGCCGTTTATGGTGACATTCAGGTTTGAGGAAATTGTGAGTGAATTGGATTTATCAACTGATCTGATAAGGTCAATTGGCCATCGTAAAGAAATTCAAAACCCCATCCAAGGGCTAACGCTCAAAACGCCCACACTCCCATGCCATGTGCAACCGCTTTTATAATATGGAAATTGCTAGGAAACCACAAAAGTCGAATGACGTCAATCAATGCGGAAAACAAAAGAATTGTGTGCTTTACGGTCTAAGTAATTGCAGAATATATATGTATCAGATACCACAGAACTACGTTAACGGATGTTGTTTTCACGGCGGCTGTATCTTTTATAGGTCAACACTTAATAACGCCGATAAAAGACCATTTGAAAAAGGTTTTAACAAATACTGAACGACTCGTTGCAGGAAACCCAGGTTGAAACAGTTTGCCGGACGGTAGGGGCGTTATTTCAGCCACAGCAAACCAGTGACGGGATTGAACACAGTGCATGCACACAGTCCGACTACCCGTGACTAAGTGGCAGCCATGGAGAGCTGTTTTGTTCGATTTTGGTAATAGTTACCATGTCATTCGTACTTTATTCAGAATGGTATGGATTTCACACTGACTTCCGTTACCTTGGAGACGAATACTGCAATGACAAGAGGTCACCAAGCTGAGGTTCCTGGACAATTTTTAAAAGTACCATAAGCTTGAGTTCACTCTTAAGTGACAGTGCCAGTTGTGCTTTTAGTCGCCGGTTTTCACTTGAGTGTCGTAAAACCAATGCAATCACTCTGACCAATCAAAACACACACAATCAAAACACACACAAGCAACGCTGTGAACCTAATCAGAACTCTGAGCAAATATATGTAAAAAGATTCAAGTGCTGGAAAACAACTGGTTTAAGTTTTATATGTAATTGGTTGAGAACGTGGCGCAAGTTCTTTTAACCAATATCAGAGCGGAGTAAAACGAACGATATTCCTGACACTCATTTGAAAACCGCCCTAATATAAGGTGATTGTTGATTTTACATTCTAAAGTATTTAATTATGGGTGTGTTTTATTAAGATATTTAACAATTATTTCACGAGTACGCGTTGGGTATGAAGCGACAACCAACAGTAACCAACGAGGCGAGTAGCAACTCTCACCGGTTATCTAACAAGCGCGAGTGAAATAACTGTTTTATTAAATTCTCAACTTCGGTAATCGCTGCTGAGTTTTTTGACATATTTTTGTACAAACATTTTGCATCGCGACGAAACCTTTTGAACAACGACATGGCATCCAATTTCCTTATAAGGCAAACAACAGCCTTATTCGCTGATAACCTGTGTGCGATCAACCAATCAAAAAGCTGGAAATTCAACAACCGAGGTTGAGAATTAAATATCAATTCCTATAAACGTTTGTATCTAGCTCGTTACCTAGTATATGTGGCTTAGAGGCTAGAGGTCATTTGTGCATTTTCTTTGATATGCAAAGTTTCCCATCGTGCTCCTGAAGGTAAGGTCAACTGGATATCGCCGCCAATGAGGGTAGCATTAGTAACACAAGACACATCTATAAGAAACAGTGGTTTACGACTGTTTATATTGATTTTTCCGTATAGCTGGAGATCAGTCCGATAGCAAAAACCAATAGTTTACTTGAATTGTAGCCAGGTGAGAGCGCGGTATAGATTGGGTGAGCTAAATCAGCAATATGAGATTGGATCGAGTATTTATATATATATATATATATATTTTTTTTTTTTTACCCCGCCGTCAGGACGGTGTCTAGTAATACCCATGTTTTTTTTTTGGTGGTCACTTTCCCCAGACATCCGGTTTTCGCTCCGCCAAACAAATCTTCGTTGCAAACTTACGCTTTATCTCTTAGGCTCGTATCTTGAGTGACTGTAACATATTTGGCACCCTGTGGGGAGGGAGAATAACAGCAGCGTCTAATGCCCCTGGGGCTTTTCGTGTTCACAAATGAATTGCTGAAAAGACAGTAAAGATTTCCTCTGTGATTGGCAAGAGATTACCACAAATAGGGTTACTTCTGCCTAACGTGGGGTGAGCTAAACAAGTCATACCGAAAACAAAATTGTCTTCATCATATTCTCAGTTATATTCTGCTCATTTCATAGTATCTCATACTAATCTTACATATTACCCTTCTTGCCTCGTACTCTCTATTTTATTCTCTTCATCTTTCTTTTACCTTTCTTACATATTCTGGTGTGATCACTCTTACATTCTCACCAGTATAGCTTATCTCACATTCTCTCTCTTTTCCCCCTCCCTCACAGCTTATCTGACATTGTGTCATCTACCTCCTTGATGATGAGATTGATTCTTCGTCCTTTTGAGGAACTGGTACTACCTTTGGGTGTCAAGGTTCAGGTTACGTCATAGTAGGTCTCAAAGACTCGTTTTCTTGCAGCCTCCTATAGTATGATGCAAGGTTTTCAAAGACCAAAGAAGGCTGTTTGTCCTGTTGGGCGCACTTCTTCACCTCACTGCTCAGTTTGAAATCCTTAATTTGCAGTTACTTTTTCATATTACAACCGTAGTTGTAAATGGCACCTGTTAGCTTATTATTAAAGGCTACTATCGGTTCGCCCTTGCTTAAATCCTCATAAAAAAACCCAACCCTTAAGTTAAGAGACATAACTTATACCTTTCCGCTTAAGAGGCTCCTGGCTTTTACAAATCCACCACTTAGCTCCCTACATAACCAATCCCTTAACTTAAGAAACCCAAAGTTTCTCAGACAATCTACCCCTTTGCTTTAGAGCCCACTTCTCTCTTACATAAGCCAACGCTTAAACTTAAGATACCCATGGTTACATAACCCACCCCTTCTTTCAAGAGTTCCTTGGTTTCTTAAACAATCCACCCCTTAAATTGGAAGACCCTTGATTCTTAAAGAAACCACCCCTTAGCTTGAAATACCAATGATCTCTTACATAATCCACCTCTATAAACTTGTGCGATCCTTGGTCTTTGACACCTTCCCCCCCTCCCCCCCCCCCAACAGTTTAACATACCCTGGTTTCTCACATAACCCACCCCTTAACTAAAGAGTCTCCTCAGCGGTCTCTTACACAACCCATCCTCTAGTTTATTACTTAGTCCACCCCTTCGCTTAGAGGCCTCAGGTTTATTAAATGATCTACTCTTCACTCTGAAAGGCCCTTGGTCTCTGACATTACCCATGCCTTAGTTTAAAAAATCTTGACTTCTTACGCAATCCATAGCTAAGTTTGGGAAATCACTTGTTTCTTACATAATCCACCGCTTAGTTTCAGAGATCCCTTCTTTCTTACTTAACCCACCCTCTAGCTTGAGAGACGCCAGGTTTCGTATTTAACGCGTTCTCGAGTGAAAGGTAGAATTTGTACTTTTTAACACCGTAGCCTCTCTTTCCCAGACAGCATCCTGACTGGCCGAATAGAGAGGAACAACCTCCAATGACATGAAACCTGATGTACGTTTTCGTCTCGCGGATGAAAGATATTCGCAGTTGAAGCCCACAGTTACTAACCATCCAAGCATCAAGTCCCGATTTTCCTTGAGTATAATCTGTTACAGTCGCCATTTCAATCATCTTTAACTCTTCTTGACTGAGTTGTTCATATCTCCCATACGGTCCTCAAGAGTCCGAATGAGATCTGTAAGTCCATGTTCTCATTCTTTCCCTTATTCGTAACGCAGATATCGCACTCTCTATCTCATATCTCTATCGAATATTGTCTCTCATTTTCGTTATCGAATATTGCTTTTATATTCTTATCGGATATTCTTTTTCGTATTCTTATTGCATACTCTCTCATATTCTAATGACATATTCTTTCTCATATTCTTGTCTTATTGCAGCTTCTTTATCGTATTATTAGCGCATATTTTCTCATAGACTGATCGTTATTCTTACTTATATTTTTCTTGCATTTTTGTCATATTCTTAACGCATGTTTCCTTTACATTCTTTTTGCATGTTCTCTCATATTTTTATCGAATATTTTCTGTCATATTCTTGTTGCATTTTTTTCTCAAACTCTTGTCGCATATTCTCCATATTCTTAACTATCTGCTATTTTAATAGAGGATTGGTGTAAACAAAGATGATTGATGATGCAGATGAAGTATCAGGTTAAGAGACTCCTGAAAATTCTCAGCCCCTGCTATTGTCTCATCTGCCCCCTAGGGGATGAGATTGCCCTTTTTATCCTTTTACACTGAACCAGGAATGTACAGAAATAACCACTATGTTTAGGTGGTAAGGTTCAGGTTACTTCATAGAATGTCTCACAAAATCGTTTTCTTCAAAGCTCAGGTTACTCCATATTAGATCTCAAAGACTCGTTTTCTTCCAGCCTCCTGTGGTTATGATTCAAGGTTTTCAAAGACCAAAGACAGCTGCTTATCATTTCGGGCGCACTTCTCGCCCTCGCTTTTTCGTTTGTGATCCCTAGTTTGTAGCTATTTCTTCATATTACAACCGCAGTTGTAACATTTTTTTCTTTTTTTAAAGACCATAAGTTCGCCCTTGCTTAAGATTCCCCTTGCCTCAAAAAACTCCCCTCCCATTAATGACATACCTTACTTTTCAGCTTAAGAGGCTCCTAGCTTTTACCAAATCCACCACTTAGCTAGACGTCATGTTTCTTAAATAACCCACTTAAGAGACCGATAATTTCTCAGATAACCCATCCCTTTCCTTTAGAGCCCACTTGTCTCTTACATAAGCCAACGCTTAAATTTGAATGACCCATGGTTTCATAATCCACCCCTAGTTTCAAGAGGACCCTGCTTTCTTACATAATCCACCCCTTAAGAGCGACTTCCCACAAATATCGACCAATATCGACTTTTGGTGGCACAAGTGGAAAAATTGATTTCGCTCATATTTTTCTCATAGATAGGCCCTAGTGAGAAACTAAACGGGCCGTAGTTAGTTTTTCCAAATACGGCTTCCTTTAGTGAAAATTCGAGAAAAACCGTTTTGCTCGAGTTGAGCTCAAAATCCACTTCCGGTGAGACGCAATTTTCCCAAAATTTGATCGGTTCGCATATCAAACCAGAACTAGATAAGAAACTTCAAATAAGATGTGTGGTTTTCCTAAGTCTTCCTGTGCTGATTAACAAAGAAATTTGTAAAATCTAAGTTACTTTTATGCCACACATCTTATTTGAAGTTTCGTATCTAGTTCTAGTTTAATTTGATATGCGAACCGATCAAATTTTGGGAAAATTGCGTATCACCGGAAGTGGATTTTGAGTTGTACACATCTCCCATACGGTCCCCAAGAGTCCGAATGAGATCCGTAAGTCCATGTTCTCATTCTTTCCCGTATTCTTAAGCAAAATACCTGTCATATAGGTATCGCATACTCTATCTCATATTTCTATCGCACATTTTCTCTCATTTTCTTTATCGAATATTGTTTTCATATTCTTATCGGATATTCCTTTTTATATTCTTATTGTATATTCTCTCATATTCTAATGAGAGATTCTTTCTCATATTCTTATTGCACCTTCTTTTTCGTATTGTTATCGCATATTGGCTCATAGTCTAATCGCTTATTCTTTCATATTTTTCTAGCATTTTTTGTCATATTCTCAGCACATATTTCTTTCGTATTCTTTTTCCATATTCTTTTTCTATTCTATTTTTATCGAACATTTTCTCTCACATTCTCCTTGCATATTTTTTTCATATTCTTGTCGCATATTCCCTCATTCTTAACTATCTGCTATTTTAATAGAAGATTGGTGTAGACAAAGATGATTGATGTTGCAGATGAAATATCAGGCAAGTGCCCTGGTGGTGAGAGGTTAAGAGACTCCTGAAAAAATTCTCAGCCCCTGGTCTTGTCTCATCTGCCTCCTTGGGGATGAGATTG
This sequence comes from Siderastrea radians, assembly GCA_964017195.1. Taxonomy (NCBI): domain Eukaryota; kingdom Metazoa; phylum Cnidaria; class Anthozoa; order Scleractinia; family Rhizangiidae; genus Siderastrea; species Siderastrea radians. The sequence goes on along the minus strand of OZ024889.1, from coordinate 37,321,848 downwards.
CCCTCTTTATCCTTTTACAGCTTGAAATAACCACTATGTTTAGGTGGTAAGGTTCAGGTTACGTCACATAATGTCTCACGGAGGTAAGGTTCTCAAAGACAGACAGCCGCTTGTGTTGTCGGGCGTACTTCTTGACCTCACTGTTCAATTTGTAATCCCTAGTTTGTTGTTACTTTTTCATATTACAACCGCAGTTGCAAATGACACCTGTTAGCTGTTTTCGTCTTTTTACTTAAGACCATTATTTCACCCGTGCGAAGGATTCCCCTTGCCTCACACAAAACCCACCCCTCAACTTAAGAGACTGAAGAGGCTCCTGGCTTTAACTGACCATTAGCCACCCATTAGCTTGTGAGGTTCTTTGTTTCCTACATAACCCATCCCTTAACTCAAGAGATCTACAGTTTCTCACACAGCCCACACCTTTGTTTTCATCCTCTTTGCTTTAGAGCCCAGCTTAGCTCTCACATAATCCAGCGCTTATCTTTCAGAAACCCAAGTTACATTACGCACCCCTTGCTTAAGGACGACCCACATTTCCTACATAATCCACCCCTTAAACTTGTAGATACTTGATTTTTAGATAAACCCCCCTTTAGCTTAAAAGACCCATTGTCTCTTACATAACCCACCCCTAACTTTGTGCGACCCTTGGTCATGGACACAACCCACCCCTGAGTTTAAGAACCCTGGGTTCTTACACTAATCCGGCCCTTAGCTAAAGGGCCCCCTGGTTTCTAACACAACCTACCCGTTAGCCACTTTATTCTTTAATAACCCACCCTTCAACTTGATAGGCCCAGTGGTTTCGTACACAATCTACCCATCACCTTCAGGGGTACTTGGCCTCTAGCGTTGCCCAAGTCTTAGTCTAAAGACGACTGATTTCTTTCATAATCCACCGCTTAGTTTGGAAGATCCCTTGTTTTTAAATTAACCCACCCTTTAACTTGAAAGACCCAACGGTTTCTTACGTAATCTACCCCTCCCCTTCAGGGGCACTTAGCCTTTGACATTATCCACGTCTTGGTCTAAAAGACCCCTGATTTTTTACATAATTGAATGGCTTAGTTCGCGAGACCCCTTCTTTCTTACCGAGTCCACCGCCTTGTTCCAGAGATCCCGTGTTTATTACATAGCCCACCCTCTAGCTTGAGAGACGCCAGGTTTCGAATTTAACGCGTTCTCGAGTGAAAGGTAGAATTTGTACTTTTTAACACAGCAGCCTCTCTTTCCCAGACGGGACCCTGACTCGGCGAATAGAGAGGAACAACCTCCAATGACGTGAAACCTGATGTACGGTTTCATCTCGCAGACGAGAGATATTCGCAGTTGAGGCCCACAGTTACTAACCATCCAAGCAGCAAGCCCTGATTTTCCTTGAGTATAATCTGTCACAGTCGCCATTTCATTCATTTTTACGGCCTCTTCTTGACTGAGTTGCTCATATTTTCCATAGAGTCCCCAAGAGTTCCAGTGAGAACTGTAAGTCCATGTTCTCATATTCTTTCTCGTATTCTTAAGGCCTGTTATCTCTCTTATTCCTATCGCTTACCCTCTGTTATATTCTTATTGTCTTATTGGACATTCTCTCTCTTGTTCTTATCGAATATTCACTCTCATATTAATTAACATCGCATATTCTTTCATATTCGACTCGCATATTTTTCCTCATATTCTTATTGTGTATTCTCTCTCATTTTCTTATCACGTATTCTCTCACATATTCTTAACTCGTATTCTCTCTTATAGTCTTATCAAATGTTCTCTCTCAAGCTTTTATCGCATATAATCTCAGCTCATAATTTTATCACATATTTTCTCACATATTCCTATCGTATATCTCTAATATTCTTATCGCATGTTCTCTCTCAAATTATTATCCCACTTTCTTTTTTTTCCTATCTCATAGTCTCCCTCATATTCTTATTGCAGTTTCTCTAGTATTCTTATTACAACTCGAAAGCCTAAGCTCCTTTGGTCACTGCGCACATTTCACCTTTCATGATTTATGTAATTTGTTGTTTTACTTTTTTCTTACTTTTGTAATGTATTGTAATTTCTGTAGCAACCTTTTGGAATAATGCAAAAAAAATAACAATCAAAAATAAAAAATCTAATCTAACATATTCTCTCTCACATTCGTATTGCATATTCTCTCTCATATCAGATCTTATCGTGTATTCTTACTCTTATTCTTATCGCATATTTGTTCTCGTATTCCTGTCCCATATTCTCTCTTAAATTCTTGTTTTTAGCGCAATACTCTTGTCGCATTTTCTCTGATCAAATTATTATTGCAGAACATTAAAAAATAAATTGGTCATACGAAATCGATTCCGTTGATTTGAGAAAGAGTCATCTCAAAAAGACCCGTTGCTCATCGTTATGTCAAATAGAAATTTAAGAAATGTTGAAAGAAACACTTTTAACCGAGCATTTCACTCATCTCAGACCTGTTGTTACTTGGGAGACCCAACTTCGTTCTCTGGGCCTTTGCTTTGTTGCAACCCAACATGGCTGCCACTAGCGCCAAAACCGTCCGTCGCCATTTTCAACAAAGTTAGGGCCCTGGGCACAAGGATCGGATGCGTAGGTAGAGCTATTTTGTGGCCTTAAAATGGAATGAAACCTTCAAATCCCTGATACATATAAACAGAAAAAAATTACTCCGTTGTGAAATGAATTTCAGTTGATAATCAAACAATCCCAACAATGGTCTACTCAATTTTTTTTTACTGATGTACAGGTAGCTGCACTGAATCTGTAGTAACTAGTACTTACGATTGTTACCATGGCTACATTTATAAGTTCTAGATCGCCACATTTAAGTGAACGAGGTGTATGTTTCATTGTTGGATGTCGTGTGTGCTCTCTCTCTTGGTGTTAGGTATCCAGCTAAATCTAAGGGCCTGTTCACATGGAGGTAGGGGACCCCGGGGAGGTGAGGTATCCCGCTTACCAGTGGTCAAAATAAGCTAGCCTTCACATGCTACCCCGGGGCACTGGGGTGAGGTTTAAAATGCGTTTCTTATGGTTTTAATATTCCTCACTGTTCTTTTCGTTCAAGGGCTTTTCAGGCTGAGTGGTACTTTTAGGCCCAAATTCATCGAATTAATCAATCGCTGAGCGTCAGCGTATCTCTGTCTACATCGCCGACAGGTCCTGCTCGAAATCCTTTTCATTAAAGTCGCGTGTAACTTTGTGTTTTTTAAGATATTTCATTAGTTCAGCTTTATTATCAGACTCCACGCTTAAATTGTCCCTGGCACCGTCAACTTCTTCAGTATTTTATTCGCTAAAACTGTTTGTCTCGACGTTTTGAAGATGAAATCGTCGGAAAAGCTCACCAGGCTTGTGGTAGTTGGCAGCCATGTTGATAAATGCCCGGATGGACATCACCCCAGTTAGGCGGGTTACCCCACCTTCAGCTTTCACATGGAGAAAACTCACCCCAGCTAAGCGGGTTACCCGGCCCGGTTGACCGGGTAACCCACCTCGGTGGGGTACCCCACTTCTCATGTGAGCGAGATTAAGATAAAAAAAGAGATTGTATGGAGAGAATGGTTACCCCATCGAGGCGGGGGACCTCACTTTCCCGGGGTCCCCCACCTCCATGTGAACAGGTCCTAAGACTAAACTGTGTGACTGTTGTGACTGTGCAAAAATTATTTTGCACAGTCACAACATACTCAATCAGCACATTGACAAAGCCAAACCAAACTCGAAGCAAATTTGTATCTTGTAATTGATTAAGTTGTACTTAATAGTATTGGAGAATAAATTAGCACAGGTAGCAGACTTTTTAGTTTCGTTGAACAAACATCGTTTTGAGTGATTTTTGTAATATAATATTTATTAGCCACAGTTTTTATTGCAAAAAAATAAAAACAATAATTTTAAAACGTGGTTCTGCTTCTTTATTTATTCTTTGACCGACATAACGGCAGTACAGATGAATCTAGTTACTCTTTGCGCCTTGGGATGGGCTGATCCACGTAATTACTTTGATGTTGTGTGTTTGCGCATGCTCTCCGCTGACCAATCACTACGATTTACTAATTGTAAACATCATGATACTATTATGTAAATCTTAATAGTTGAGCAATTTCGAATTTGCTTATGTCAAACACCGATTTATGGCCGGGTAAAGAAAGAAGTTTGTTCATTATCTTCAAGTGCCTGGGCAGCTTAAACAAGGGGCTTGTCAACTTATACGAGTCAAACGACTCGTTCAAGTGGTGAAATTTAAACTCATTAAACAATGAGTTTGTCAAATTAATCGTACGAGTTGTACGACTCGTTCGAGTGGTGTAACTGCATCTCATTAAAGGGGGGCCTAATCAACTCGTACGAGTCGTACGACTCGTTTAAGTAGTGAAATGGCATCAATAGGGGGCTTAGTCAACTAAAGCATACGCGAGCTGAAGCAGGGAACACAAATGAACGTGCGAAAAGAAACACAGAAATCAGAAATGCATGTACCCTTCGCTCTTTAAACATGAGGCGAGAATCAAAATCGCAACCGATCGATTACAATTTCACTCTTTTATAGCTGATAACGAAAAACACGCGAGCCGAAGTAGCAAAACAAAGTAGCGAAACAAAACAAGCAAATGCTGCCATGCATGTATACCTCGTTCATTAAAAGTGAGAATGATAATAATAATAATGACTTTATTAACGTGTCAGGCAAAAATCTAGCAGAGGGGATTTCCCACTGCTAATAGAGGACACCTAACTTTCTAAAATACAATCTAAAAATACAAAACGAACTAGCATAGAGTCAAAACTAGAAACTACTAAGAGTTAGAGTTAAAAACTACTAATGATTACTCAGTCAACATACATACAAACTCCATTTATAATTATCAAAAATTCTAAAATCTTGTAATTCTAAAATCGTAATTAAAAAATTACAAATTGCAAAGGTAGCAGCCACTACATCCATCTAAAATGCTACTTAAATCAAGACTGCGTATCCGGGTCTTAAACTGCTTAAAACTGGCAGCCGATCTGTCCTTGCTTGGTATCTTGCTCCAAAGTCTTGGACCTAGGTATCGAATTGAGTGTTTTCCGTGCGTAACTGTGTTAAAACTAGGTTGATAAAAATCTTTGTGCCGTAAATTGTAAGCGTGGCTGTTGGTCAGAAACATGTCACAAATAGTCCGTGGACGCAAATTATGTTGAACGAAAATCCCAAAACGAGGTATACATGCATGTAGTCATTTGCCTGCTTTGTTTCGCGCACACCAATTAGAATTTCACTCTTAAAGGGAAGACACGCAAGTCAAAGTAGGGAACGCAAATGAACATGCGAAAGGAAACAAGGAAATAATAAATGCGTGCATACTTCTTTCTTTGAAAAACGCAACATGCTGATAATAACTTCACTCATTTGTGCCAGATAACGAAAAACACGCTAGCCGAAGTAGCGAACGCAAGTAAACAAGCGAATCGCCCACCTTGTCTCGCACAAAGTCCGTAGCTTTTCACGCCAATCCATTTCTTCTCTGACTTGGGCATTCTGATCGAGAGACTCCTGAAAGGCCAGGAGTCGCTTTGCTGAATAGTCAAACGCAAACGCAATGGTTTGTACGGTGCTCAATATTTTGCGTATCAAGGGCTTCTCACACGCATGACCAATGGCAAGATTAAGGGAGTGCGCCTTACATTGGCGGGAACCAAACTCGAAAAAAGTCTCAGTTGATGAAGATTGGGGACAAAAGCACTTACATGGTTCCCTTTCTTGGGTGTTTTTTTTGGTAATTTACTATCTGTAGGATTTTAAACACCTTTAGGTCAATAAAGTTTTTTTCTATTGTTTTGTTTTTTGTCAGCTATTCAATTCAATTCAACATAGTTTAGCGCATAGTTTAGTACCTTTTGTATCCGGGTTGGAATGTATTGTAATTATTCATATTTACCTCGCATGCGGCAGAATATAAATTGTAGTTTTTAACGCCAGTGATCATTTTTTTTGAAGCGCATCGAGCGCAGGCTAAGTTGTTTCTTCATTTGCCTAGCCACATGACATTCGTTTTGTAAATTTCCTTTCCCGCTTTATTCAGGGCCGCAACAAATGTAAGTGCTTTTGCCATTGCTTTGGGCTCTACATTTTGTGTTGCTTCTACTCTCGTTTTGTGTTGCAACTTTATTTATGTTTCTTTTCAGTTTTAACCGCTACATTAATTTGTCGACATTCTTCGTTTGCTGTGAACAACAAAGTTTTCTTTGGCGCGTTTTAAAATGTTACAGCATTATCCCTGACTCCGCCGTTGGCAGTTACACTATTTTTCACGTTTCCTTAAAAAGATCACCCAAAAAGTAGTTCTATGAAATAAAAAATATACACATAATAAATATACCAAGAAAAGTTTGTAAGCCTGGGATTACTGGCTTAAGGGGAGCTACGCCCCTGGACTATCACTTGTTCCTGATTACAGATGTTTGCAACGCATAAGGTAAGGGTCTGCTTCGGGCGTGGCTATGTTTTCAACGTTGACTCGCTCTTTGTAATTGCGAGTTTCATGTCCCTGGAGTTCGATATTTTTAATTTCTTATCCGTTCTCGCGCATCCATACCAAGTCAGCAGCACGTGCACCGATGCCTTTGCGATTTGATTCCTTGAGGACATACGACCAGATTTCTCGGTTCCATACTGAGTGCGAAAAGAACACTTTCAAATAATCTTCCGCTGTGTTTAGAATTTTCTTTTGCGCTATTCTCGCACATTCATGAGGAACTCTGAGTGCGAAAATCTGCTGTCGTGGCTGTCTACGTTTTGTTTCGCTTGTTTTGGTGAGACATTTGACACATGAGTAGTGAAGACTTGTCACAACGCAAGGGACGGAATTGAAAATTCAAGGCTTTCAAGCAGGCTCACTTTTCCTCAAGTAGCCCCGCAGCTCTTAACAACCTCTAATTTCATTGGACCTTGGTATCACGCAGCTCAATTGTTTTCGGGGCTAGGGTCCATTGTTTTGTTGTTTGGTGTATTGTTTTCTCAGCAAATCAGAGAAGACTTTGTAAGAGCTGCGACATCGCCCTTTTCCTCGCCCGCTCGCTTCGCTCGCAGGGTCGTAAATCGCGGCTCCACCGCAAGACTCACACAAATAACACACTAAGTGGGCCTGCTTTGGTGCATGTCTACTAGGGCGAGTCCCCAATATCAAGAAGCCTACACATTCAAGCCCAATGTGAGCAATCGATAAAAATCGATATCGGAAAACCGTTTGATAAATCGATAGCTATCAATATCAATCACGTAAACGTTATCGATTGTATCGATTAATCGATAAAAATCGATATTCACAACGCTTCTGGTAATTACTGTTATCGATGTTAGCGATTTTATCGATTTTATCGATGGATGTGGATCGTACATGTCTTAAATTTTTGGCATTGATTTTGTTTTTAAAAGACGTTTGATCGCAGTAAAATGATTGCGGTGGCTTTGTTCACGAATAAAACTGTCAGTATTTGTATTTCAGTGAATGTGGTTTATTAAGCTGGCAGGATAACTGTGCTGTTTCGACCCAAGTATCTGCGAAAGTGACATCTCGGCTATTTACCTATCTAAGCAACCGCCAAGGAAAACGTTTTGAGTGGAAGCGACGGCAACCTTTTGTTTAACCCGATATTAGAGCTGGTTATAGAGGTTGCCGTTATTATATAAGCTCACATATTTCGACGCAAAAAATGTTACCGTTAAAATCGATAATTTTCAATAAAATCGATAAAACTGATTGAAAAATCGATAAATATCGATTTCTCACAACAAATCCGTTTATCGATTTTTATCGATTTCCGATACAATCAACTAATTTTATCGATTATTATCGAATGTTATCGATTATCGATTTAATCGATTGCCCACGTCGGGATTCAAGAAAGTCACCCCAATGTGCTCAACGTTGCTTTACGGTCTCAGAAAATACAGTGTGACTTCGCGTGACAAAGTGGTGTGACAATATGGCTGTTGATTGCGCAATGCTTAAATAACAAGAAAACTTGGGTTTTTCTTCTTTTTAACTTGCTTTTTGATTTGAATGTGTGTTAGACACCAGCACTGTGTCGCTTAATAGTAGATTTTACGGTTTTTCACTAATTCACTTAAACAAATATGAAAACTGTGTGAGCCCACATATCGAGCCGCTGACTGTATGAAATTGTTCGCCATGAGTAAAAGCACAGTCATTTCATTTCATTTTTGAATCCGTGATTTTCTTTTTACAAAACAATGGTTATGGAAGAGGGGATAGCCTCCTGGTAGGAACCAGAGGGGGAAAAAGATGAGGGCAAATGTACCGAAAGGGGCGGGGGGGACGTGATTAAAGTGAAATAGTAGGATTGTATTCTGCGAGAAAACTTCCGGCTTTTGTGAACTTTGTATACGAATCTTAATTTTTTTTATTAAAAAGTAATAACAAATAAGAAAAGCCCTTTGTGTAAAACAATTTCCCACAATTTTTCTTCGATCAGTTTGAGAAACACAACCATTTTAAGCACCTGCACAATCCTCACTTTTTAGTAATAGCACCTACACCGACGCTCACGTGAAACTTCACTAAAAGAAGGAGGTTGGCTATTCAGAGAAGAAGAAGAAGAAGAAGAAGAAGAAGAAGAAGAAGAAGGAGAAGGAGAAGGAGAAGGAGAAGAAGAAGAAGAAGAAGAAGAAGAAGAAGAAGAAGAAGAAGAAGATCGTTTCCCAAAATTTCTGTTCCCTTTGAAATACTTTTTCTTCATCTCCCACGTGAGATAGTTATTTTGGTTTAAGCCGTTAAGTCTAAGCAGGTACATGGAAAATATTAAATACATCGACAGTATTTAACCTTGCTGAAATAAAAAGGACAAAGTTACTAGCACTAGATTGACGAATCTCCTTAAGAGTTCAGATAAGCAAGATAGGCCCAAATCATTCCTCTCCAGTTTCAAATATCACATCATAAAACGGAACAAACAAATCCGAGAAATCCGTTCATTCCGTATATTAAAATAAACTCTTGGTTCCACCCAGTATGAACAGAAAACCGACACTGCAAGTTCTCATTTTACTAACTTTATTTTTATAAGGGCGGAAACAACGGATTATACAGATTTCATGGAAATATGAATACAAAATGAGAATAATATATTCCATTCAGACATATCCGCAAGAACTGTAAGTTCTCCTCTGTGCAAAGCTCTCTTTTAAGGGTGGATACAACGGATTTCATGGGATTTTCGGATTTAAAAATAATAATAATAATAATATATATATACAGAGAGAGAGAGAGAGAGAGAGAGAGAGAGGGAGATTATTATTATTATTATTATTATTATTATTATTATTATTATTATTATTTTAAATCCGTAAATCCCGTGAAATCCGTTGTATCCACCCTTAAAAGAGAGCTTTGCGCAGAGTAGAACTTACAGTTCTTGCGGATATGTCTGCCTGGAATATATTATGCCATTTTATATTCATATTTCCATGAAATCCGTAAAATCTGTTGTTTCCACCCTAATAAAAACAAAGTTAGTAAAATGACAACTTGCAGTGTCGGTTTTGTGTTCATACTGGGTGGAACCAAGAGTTAAATTTAAATATACTGAATGAACGGATTTTCGGGATTTCTCGGATTTGTTTGTTCCGTTTTATGATGTGATATTTGAAACAAGAGAGGAATGATTTGGGGCTATCTTGCGTATCTGAACTCTTAAGGAGATTAGACAATCTAATGCTAGTAACTTTGTCCTTTTTATTTCAGCAAGGTTAAATACTGTCGATGTATTTAATATTTTCCATGTACCTGCTTAGACTTAACGGCTTAAACGAAAATAACTATCTCATGCATGAGATGAAGTAAAAGTATTTCAAAGGGAACAAAACTTTTCTGAAACGATCTTCTACGTTTCCCAAAATTTTCGCTTCGTAAAACGATAGCGTTTCATTTAAGTGTGAAATCGATGTAGGGGCATGTAGTTTGCCCGATATAAGTTATTTAAAGAAGCGGTGAAACTTGATGTAGAAACTACAATAATAGGAAGCGGTCATCGCGTTAACAACAAGCGTAGAATATTTATTGCCTTTATTTGTAGAATGTCATGGCGAGCGAAATTAAAATGTGTCTGTCGATTGCAGTCAGTGTTGTGACGTTTGAAGTGTTCTTTTTCAAATATTATTCGAGGTATTGATTTTGGTCGCGTATTCCGTCCAAGGAGAGCGTTAACTCAGCCCTCTTCTTCAAAGAATCGGCCACCCTTCCATCCTGAAATGTAAAGTCTGGATCCCTCAAAATAGCCGTCCACAGCCCGATTCCGTATCGTCTTATCCCTTCCTTTAGAAAATCATCCTCATCTGATGTGAATTTCAAAACCCGACGATGATGATTCCTTTGAATGCGCAAGGCATGACTGGGCGGGGTTTCCTTTTTGCGAGGGGTGCTTCTCGATTCTAAAATTTCAACTGCCGGTTCCGAGCTCGAATCGCTGAACCTCGAATTGACATCCTTGTCCACCTCCGACCCTTTGACACCTTGCAGTTTTTGTAGACACTCGTGAGCCTTCACAGCAACTTCGCGCGATCTCTGCTTCTGATTGTGAACTTTGGCGACCGCAGAACTGTGTTTTTGGTCTTCTGACAATATTCTTTGCTCCTTGCTAGAGAGCAGATTGAGGCTTTGTGTTTCGACAATTTGACGATAGCGGGTCGGATGAATGTACTTTCCAATTGCATCAAACACTAATTTACTCATGACGTCGCCCAATTTGCTGTCCTGGCCTCTATTTCTCGTGACCAGAACGAACTCGCACTGGGGTTTTAGCAATGGCCTTACGAAATTTATGTAGCTATCGAGCACCTGCATGCTTGCATCGGTCAGAATTGAGGAGTCAAATCCATATTTGCTAGCAGTCTTAAACTTTTTCTGGTCGATGAATCCCCCGTTCTCCTTTGCTGCTCTGACTTTGTCCACTGTCAAATACGGATAAGTCATAGGCCGAGATCCCTTCACCTTGATGAACAAATACACTGCGACAAATTTCGTGGCAAATGTTAAGTCCGAAGGATTAACCTGACCTGGAATAGTTTTGCACGTCTTCACAGTGTTCTCGTAACGAGGCAAATGAAATGTCACCACTTCTAACAGTTCTTCCATGGTTGCCCAGTGCCTCCTAGCATCCAAAGTTTCAATGTCTAGATCTTGTGTCCACTGCAGTCTCATCATCTTTGCCACCGTCTTGCGCGCTCGTTTAACGTACAACTCCGTTGAGGACAAATTTCGAAGAACTGTGTCTGATGTGCCGTTTATTTTTCTGAAGTCGATTAATTCGGAGATCGCATCAATGTAGCCCAATCGGCCACCGTGTCCGAGTTTGCATTCATCTTGCAAGTAGTCGATAAACTCGAACAACAGACTATGAGAACACAGGCTAAAGTCCAGCACCTCAAAGCTCGATTCCTCTTCATCTTCGCAGCAAAATTTGAGAAATTTAAAGCATCTCTTGGCTATCTGCTGAGCTGCACGATCTTTCTTGCAACCCCCACCACTTCCAGGCAACCATTTCGTGAATAACTTGCCAATTTGGCTGGAAACTGAAAACGAAGGCATTACCCTGGCAGTTTGTTTTGTGATTTCACCCGATGTACCATCATCGGCAAGTTCTTTGGTACTTGAAACGTCGGGTTTTTCGTCAAAGAAAAAGAACCAACTATGCTTGGTGTTCACATGTTTCCTTCAGTCACGTTGACTTTTAAATCCATCGTGATCACACGCTTGTATTGGACAGTGATACAAGCTATCTGTTTCTTCTTTTTCCAAGTGAAGCCGTTTTGGTTTTGGTGATGAGCCATCAATTTTCGACCAGTTAACCTTACCCTTTTGGTTCATGTCGGACATCTGAGTGATTCACACAATTTGTTCCACTTACATAAATAGTGAACAAAACACAAAGGCGACAAAAAGACAATGGCTGCATCAGTTGTGCAAATTTAAACTTGCCCCAACCTGCCCCAACTTGCCCCTGCTTGCTCAGGCATGTGTCTGCTTGCCACAGTTTATTATTCTTAAGTAAGTTTACAAATTTAAGGTGATATATGGCGTTGGTGCGATTATATTCAACCTTGCCCGGGCAAGTCTATAAGGGCCTCGAAAAGTCTTCAAAAATCTGCTATTGACTCTGCTTCGTGTTGTTTAAAACTTAAAACACTACACCAAATGTTTTTGCCAATTAAAAAGCGATAAAATCATAGATGGCAAGAAAAGAAGAATGTTTCTGTTGAACAAGATGTACAAAGGAACTGTCATTTCTAAATAGGAACCATTTTACATAAATAGGAACTAATGGTTAGGAACAAACTGTTCCACGTGCCAATAAAAAGGAACATTTCGTTCAAAACGGAACCGTTAATGGGAACAATTGTTCCTCGAGTGAATAAAAAGGAACCAATTTTTCAAAGCAGGAACAATGTTAGAAAGGAACAAACGTTCCTTTACAAAAAAAGGAACGTAATTAATTGGGAACCAAAGTTCCTCGTGTCAGCATAAAGGAGAACGCATTAATAGGAACAATTGTTCCTCAAGCGATTAAAAAAGGACCAAAATGATAAAAGAGAAACAATACCATTGGGAACAGCTGTTCCTAGGCCACTCATTTAGGAACAAAAAGTTCCTTTCAATGTTAAAAATTCGGCACAAAAGGTTCTTTTTAGCTCTAAATGAACACTTTGTTCCTATTTTTAACAGCAATTTGTTCCTTTTGATCTTAAAAGGACCACTCCAAAGAGGAACAATCATCTCTTAATCGGAACGTTCCCAAAGCAAAAATGGGAACAGTGCTAAAAAATAAAAGTAAGTTAAAAAGCCACTTAAAGGATGAACAAAACATGCCAAATCATCTTATGACTCTCTATACTGAACAGATACAACAGCCAAAATTTGATTGATAAAATCATGCTAGAACATGTTCAAATTCGGAAGTAAAAATTTTGGGAAACGTAGAAGAAGAAGAAGAAGAAGAAGAAGAAGAAGAAGAAGAAGAAGAACCACGAGATCTCGTCCCTGGCACGATTATTCTAGAAGAACCTGAGCCGCCGAGAAAAGCCTGGAACTAGTTTGGTGAAAGTAAATGTAAAAGAATTTCCATAGCGATGAATACATTGCGTGTAGGAATGTTAAATGAGCATTTGTAGTTTTCGTAGATACGGAGATTTCTTTAATCCTTTCTGAAGGTTAAGAGCGCGAAGATATGGAGAGACCATATTCCAAAGATGGAACAAGTCTTCCTGCAATTGTGAATAACAACTCCGACGAAAGGCTCAGTCGAATGGAAAACTTAGAAGATCGTTTGGCACATCAAGAGAAAACAACAAGGTCGCTCGTGGACAGGGCACTTTCAGTTAAAGAAGATATCATTGAAAGCCTAAGCATTGCTCAGATTAGCTGGCAAGGCGAGAAGAGAGCAAGAACTTTGCTACAGGAACATATACGCACGATTACAACTGTGGTGAAAAGACTAAGCAGAGAAATTGAAGCCTTGGAGAGCGAAATCCGGTCCAAACAAAATCAAGTCGAAGGACAAAGCACAGCTGTGAAAAACTTAGAACTGCATCATGTTGCCGGAGTTACGGACTTGAGAGGCCGTGTGGCGAGATGCGACTCGGCAATTCAGAGGATTGTGTCGGATATGAAGAGTAACAACGAGGTGTTAAGCGATTTTAGACAAAAACAAGAACTCGCGATGAAAGAGTGTCGTGATCAAATTAGCTCCCTGGAGAAGAGCATTTCTAACTTGACCCTGAAAATGGAGAAATATGTCATGGATCAGTCGAGCAGCTTCCAGAAATTAAAAGGAGAGGCCGATCAACGAGTAGTGCAGCTTGATTCCAAGACAAAGACTGTAGTTGAAGATATTCGAGGCAGCATTTCATCAAACCGTTTATGGGCTGAATCAGAATATTTTAAACTAGCCCAGGACTTTCAAACCAGACTAGAAAGATTCGAAGGGCTTATGGTAGAAAGACAGGACAAATTAGAAAGAAGAGTGGATCATTACCTGGCCAAAGTAGATAGAATTTTGGAAGAGGAGAAAAGCAAGTATTATAACATATGGGAGGTCAGGCTGAAGGAAGTAAAATCAGAGCAGGATAAGACTTTGCAGCTTTCAATGGCACAAATGAGGGATGAATACAGACAAGGATTTAACAGTGTTCATGAGAGTATTTCCAGCTTACAGAAAGTGTTCCATGCAAAGTTGAAATTGTTGGAAGATGACTTACGTAAAGCTATAAATAATGTTCTTAGAATGGTAGTGCTAGTGTAACAAGAAGTGCATATAAGGTGATGCAGGCAGTAGCAGTGTAAGTCAAACCTTTCCTTCTGCCCCTCACCATTATCCATGAGGCCTTCATCAGAGTCCCAGGTTATAATTTGCAGGTTTCGTCAAGTGGTGACTTACGTTGATCAAAATTCACATGCACAAGTTTTCATTGTTCGCCCACCCAACATAATTTGACTCAAGTTGGTCTAAATATTGTTTTTTTTTTCTGTTATCGGGCGTGCACTGTAAAGGCTGGTTTTCACTCGTGACAGAGTCCGAATCTGAAGCGGAGTCTTAAGAGTGCTTACGACCTATTGAAAATTTAAAATCAGAGTTGTAAGCGGAGTCATAAGCTTGACTACGGAAGAATCAGAACATTTCCATTTTCTTCCGACTCAGCTTATGATTCCATCACTTACAATGTAGTGAAAACCAGATTGTCGGAGTCGGAAGCAGAAGTGGAAGGATAAACCTATCATAGTGCTCGTTCCTACGCTTTGGTTTTCACTAGATTGTAAGTGACGGAAGCATAAGCGTAATAAGAAATTCTGCTTACGACTCCAATGTTTGATTTTCACTATCTCGTTACGCTCTACACTTCTGATTACGACTCCGACTCCATAGCTAGTGAAAACCAGCCTTAATGCTACAAGATTAATGTGTTGGCCCTTTAACAGGTGTCTACCCTTTAACAGGTATCTACTTGCAAGTCTGTTTATCTGCCAAATGCACTTGTTGAAGCACATAGGTTAATACAGAAACCTTACCCCATTGGCCAAGTGGAAAGAGGTTTGGCCCCATGAACAAGAACCAATAAATAGTTTCCATTCCAGTCTGACCTCACTCAACCAAGAATTTATTTTATCATTGTTGGGGAAAGCAAACCTGTCAGAAGAGTGCGGTGAAGGCAGGTCTCTTGTTGCAGGTTTTCACCCCACTGGTGTCAGGGCATCACTTTTCCTGTGACAAGTTAAATGGGATACTTTCCATTCTTCTGTTTAGAAATTCTTTTGATTTAGAAATTCAAATTGCTCAAACAACTTCATGAGTACAATTCATTCAATTTGTGAGTTCTCTAAATGGAAAAGCTGACACTTGCAAGGTCTGGCACTTAAACTGCTCGGACAACCTTTCTTGACTCAGAGACCCGTGCACAGGCAGTTGATGGAGTAAGGGGAAACCAAAAAAGAGGGAAAATGCTGAAGGAATGTCAGTGGAAAACGTTTTATCCACATTATTTTTCCAGCCCGTTCTGACTTTCCCTCGTCCCAATTTCAGCCCTTGGGTTGCTGAAGGTATTTCTTGTCCTGTGTGTCAGGGCATACAATAATATATTCATGTATGAAAGTGTGAACAAGGTAAAGGCCAAAACGAAATGGTAGCCCACATATAGGGCAAGAACGGCATGCTAGCCCACATATAAGGCACTAATGTGAAGGTAAGTGAGTACAAGTGATGGGAAGTGAGTACAAATGAAGGAAGTGAGTACAAGTGAAGGAAAGTGTGTGTTAGTGGAGGTAGGTGCGTTAATCAGTTGGTGTATATATTCATATAGGATTGTAATGTTATTAGTGCCTTATATGTGGGCTAGCATGACGTTCTTGCCAAGGTAAAGTTGTCATTGTTTTTTTTTTTCATACCTTTGTTGTAATAAAGGTAAAATTAGAGTTTCATTTGTCTTGAATGCTGTATGAAAGATTCCTCTTTCTGTTTAATTTTACCATAAACTTGTTCAAGGATCACTTGTGAGAATCTCTTCAGTAGAACAGCTGTACTTGTGAACAAGGCAGCATTTTAACTGCTCAGCCCTTGTGGTACAATTGCATGCAGAATTTTTACCAAAAATCAACTAAATTCCTAGTTTGTTGTTTTTCGTTTTGATCATGGTTTCTGCTAACTACTATACAAAATTTATGGCCCTGTTGTTTCCAAAATTTACAAACCCGAGCTGAAAGCAGGAGTTTATAAATCACGTAAATTGAAATACATTCTAGATAATTGGCCATACCAATTGTTTTTTCAAAACAAAGTAAAAGTTTCTGTAAATCAGGACAAAAGGTGTTTGTTATTTACAGGTCAAACATTCATGACCGTGGTAATCTACAAAGACAACTTTGTCCCCCACAACTGCATCAAGTAAGATAATGGTTGGTATCAATTATGTGAACCTGCCACTCACTAAAACTCGAGAAAACAATGAAAAAAAACAACGGAAAAACCAGCACGTGATGTTTCATCAATTTAATCTGCTGATTTCTGTGCTTTAACAACAATATTTCAGGGTCTATGGCAGATTCAAGGGTAGAGTATGTAGACTCAACATGGTTTGAAATCGCAGGATTACAAGATGGGCAAAATAATCATATCTTACTGTACAACAGTAGCTATCCTAGGGAAACAGTTCTCTGTTGGAGCTAACGATGTTTGTGAGACCACTATGAAATTTGAATGTATCTGGCTTACCCCAAGAAATTTAGAATACCCTTTAAAGTTGCTGTTACTTTAAATGACAAAACTGAAGAAAAGTCGAGACTTTCTGTTCTGAGGTATCCAGGTCCAAAGTTTTTTTGCCCTGTTGGACATGATGCTGCCTTTATTGTTTGTTTGATTCTCTATTAATTATTCCTCAGTCCTATTGCTAGGCTATTATTGAAACTGCCCGTTGATATAGCCAGCCTGTTAATACCACTGCATTTTAAAGGCCCATCTATTAAATCATGTGGGATTCCACAATGCTGGGAAATAAGTTCATCAGGGAAAGCAGTCTTGCATTCAAGTACATTTACATACCATTTTGATACTTGTTATAGGGATTAAAATGTGTTTGAGTCTTGTTCAGACTACAAATTGAATCATCGATCGATAGTAAATGACTATACAGATGGTTAGCTTTCAGTTGTTATGGTGGACGCTGACCATAATAATTATAAATTCTGCATTTGGAATTCAGTACTCCGCAAAAGCCCTGGTGACAGATAAACACCATTTTCCCATGAAAGACCTTAGGTCCAGATATAAGCACTCTCAGTGAACAGAGTAAACACAACTTTTTATGAAAAACTGAGTTGTTTTATTCCTCAACATTTACCATTCACTATTACGTTTATTAAATTTCTTTATATTTTAATAATTTATTGAACTCCTCATGCACGGGAGCCTATTTTTTGGGTACAAAAAAGACTTTCTTCTATGATGAAATTGAATTGTAACTTGCATCCACTTTATTTTTCGTGATGGCTTCAAGAAAGAGGGTTGTTAAAATGGTAAACCTTATCATCATGTAAACATTTTAACCCTTTAAGTCCCAAGAGTGACCAACATCAAATTTCTCCTCACAATATCAATACAAAATCAAAAGAACAGGTTAAGAGAAAGAATAAAATGATCACCAAGGGGAAAGAAAATTGGTTTCATTGATCTTTTAACAAATTCTCCCAAATAGAACTATAAAAATGTATGGAGATCAGTAACGAGAATTTGTCTGTTAATACTGGGACTTAAAGGGTTAAACATGATTATGGCCTTAAAGCCAGCTTCTCCAAGGATGAATTTGTGAAAGTGTATTTGAAAATTATGACAGAAAGACTGAATGCTGACTTTCCCCCTCTAATACTACTACAATGCTAGACCCATGTTATTCTGGTTTACAGAAAAATGTAAAATTAATGTGAACAGCCCTATCAAAAAGTGCTATCAATTTGAATAGTTTGCATCCACGAACAGAGTCCATATAATTATTATCCCATACCAATCTTGTTCCTAGAGCCTGCTTCTTTGTTGGTAAGGAACACGGAGATAGGGCTTTGGGAACGTAACTGGTTTAAAATTTCAAAGTAGTACTCATATTCAGTCTGGTACTTTAAGGCTGATCTGAAGGTCACTAATGACACAGACTGGACTGCAACTGACAAAGATGGTTGCTATGAAAATAGAAATCTGCAAGTTCACAAAAGGAACAATTCGATGACCACTGCCTTTTTAATGTTATTTTAAGTGTCACTGCAAAGCTTGTTTGATTTCTTTAACAAGCATGGAGCTAATCGCCATCTTTTCACAGTTCACTGTAATAGAGCTGCCTTTCCCATCTGCTGGCACTTTGACAGTTACAAGCACATGTGTTCCGCCAGATATAGTTTGCCCAGCAAACCTGTATGCGGAGGCACCCTCAGGGAGGGGTGCAGATCCTATGTAGGTGACAGCTGCTCCTTCTTTTACTTTTGAGCACACTTGTTCTTCAGAAGCTATGTTAGCAGAAACATCCAGCTTTCCAGAACTCTCATTCAAGCCTCGTAGTTTGCCTGTAAGAGGATGCACATGAATCAATATTATTCAAAAAATTAAACATGAGCTGCAAGAGAAATAGTAAGCAAAGGCTTTTTTTCCATTTATGTTACTAAGTAATTTTTGCTGCCAAATACTAAAAGTAGCCAAATGGAGATACGCAGGGTTCATATTCTTTTTACCTTTCACAAACTAGTTACTATTTGAACTCACACTTCAAGGCATTTCAAAGTCTACCACAACCTAAAGCTGACCAGATGCTTTTGAACCAGTAAGTCCACCAGATCTGTTGACACAATAAATTTTTGTTTCCCCTTTTCATTCATAAAAAAACGACTACCTAATTTATTTTGTAAAGCGAAGGTCATTTTCTGTGAACAATACTTAACATCCACGACTTTGTAAGTGTACAAACAGAAACTGTAAATTCCATGTCTTTCAAGGTTTTTCATGATCACATGAACCCTATTACATGCACAAGACCACTTCAAGTTAGTGGTAAATTTAAGCAGACATTTTCAAAAGAAATCAGCACTGAAAGTCTCTTTGATCACATAACAAAGTTACCTCTGCAGTTGGAACATAAAAGGTCAACACCAGATCCTAAACACTTCAGTGATTTTGTTATTTTACTTAGAAACAAATCAATAGTACTTCCTAAAATTCCAATATATAGCTAAGCAAATTTGTAATTTACAAAGATTTGTACAAAGGGTACAGCAGAAGGTCAAACAACCAAAGAAACCTCGTGCTGGTAAAAAGTTTTTGGAGCTATATGTTTGTCTTTTTTTTTTTTTTGGAGACAAGTATCAAAATTTAGAAATAACTTTTGAGATAAGTATCGAAATTTAGAAAAATAGCCTTGAAGAGGGTTTTTCTCTTGACATGGTTTTTTTTCTCATTGATGTGCTAGAAGTGTGGTATTATTAGCAAACCTTGCTTTGCCAGGAAGTCAGCCTCAGTCATGGGACAACCTTGTAAAAGCTCACCAACTGGAGCCTTAATGCTCACTGGGAACTTGCTGTTTTGTGTACTGAAATGATATTAAGTGACAAAATGTTGGTGCTAAAAAATAAAGGTACATGTACCACCAATCTGACATACTTGTCCAATACTCCGACAAATTTATGCATAGCATTGTTAAATTTCTTATTGTTTTGCTTCATTCTTTATTGTTATGCTTTTGTACAGTATTGTTAGGTGAAGTGAATACAATACAATGCCATGCATAAATTTGTCGGAGTATTGGACAACCCTCCAATCTGATGGTATAAAAATGCAAACAAACAAACAAACAAACAAATCTTTGTCTCCAGATACTGATTTGCTGCTGAGCCCAAAGATTGACTATTGGAGCGTAGAGGTTCTGTCAAAATCCGGCATTATAAATCAATAAAATTGATAATTGATGACAACTGATAGCAATCAATATTAATCAATAACAATTACTTGATTGATATTGAAAATGGATGAACAAATCAATGATGCATGTTTTGTGTTAATTTGATTTTCATCACTTTCCAGTATCAATCGATTAATTGTTATTAATTGATGTTGATTATCAATTTTTTAAAACATTTTTTAAATTTTCTTAATGATGAACTAGTGTCGATCGTACGTCAGCAGCACACAGCAAATGACCTTGCTAACTGCCTTTATTTAATTTTGGGGATCACAGATTTAATGTTCAATCCATGAGCCCCCAAAAGGGAATTGCCTTAAAGGCATTACTGTGATTCCCTCTTTTCTTTGTTGCATTAAATTTGTCTCCAGTTTCAACAGAAAATGGACATTAGTGGAACCCTTTCACAACAACATCAGATATCACGAGGGTAACTTCGCACTCACGATGCGTGTCTTGATCAGATATTTTGTTGGTTGTTACATGAGCTCTGAGAAAACACGCATGCAGTAGTTATTGAAAATTGATAATTAGCACAGGACATTTTTTTGCGATTATTCATTGATCATTGATTGGTCAATATCGAACTCGATTGACCACTTGGATTTCTGATGATTGATTTTCTTCAGTTCAACAGGCTGGGGCCAAACCCACTCACTCCCCAACTACCCCTCCCCTCCTTGAGGGTTTATTGCAGTGTCTTCATTTCAAGACTCAGTGGTGTCCTCAGGGGCTCAGTAATCTGGAGAGCTTAAAACAAAACTGGATCTTTTGCTGCAGGTTAAGAGTAAAGAAGTGAATGGCAGTAAATATATTATTAAAGTGGCTCTTGCTAAAGTAGTTCGGACTATAGCTATGTAATGCATTCTCATTTCTTTACAACACATGCTAACTCTTCTTACCACAAGTTAAAGCTGGCAGGCTGGGTCGTGTCGTTAAAATCTATCCCCACTGTGACTGCAATTGTTGCTCCAGGACCAAGTGATGCTACATGAAAATAACAAATAACCTCACTGCATTAACCATGCTTCCCTGGTTCCCATGACACCTTCCTTCTCGCCACTTTCATGAAAACAATAATACACAAGTGTACATATTTGACTTCATTTGCTCAAACTAAAGCCAGAGAAATCAGGACGAGCAATCTGTTTCATGTAAACCTGTTCCCAAACCTTGAAAGCCTGAATACAAGCTCCGGCAAACTTTTCTCCCAGTCTAAATTCTCTGACTCTAAATGTCAATAGGAAATGAGTTTGGTTTACCACACATTTTGCAACAAGTTAATTATAATTTTGAACGCTAAAAACATAATTTTTGCTATGTGTAGCAAGGTTTCATGTAAACTCACCAACCAAAAATTTAATTTTAATGGAAAAAACCCAGAATGTGTGAAAGATGTATTTTTCAGTGAATGTCACAAGCACACTTGTCTTGGAAAAGAAGGAAATCCAAGTTATGCCAACAGGAGTTGAACCTGTGGTGACTGACCTTCTGAATACTAGTCCAAAAGCTTTTTAACTGAGCTGTATGAGACTTGTGGGAGCTAGGGCACCTTTCACATTAATCACCAGACACAACATATAATTAACACCACATTTCTTCCATTGTGTTTATTAATGCTACACACCAACATTCAATCCTAGAAGTAAGCAGAATGCTTGTCACATGAACCTACACTAGTTTATGGTCTAGCTCTCATGAGTCTCCTGTAGCTCAGTGGTACAGCATCCTGACTAGTAACCAGAAGGTCATAAGTTTAACTGCTGTTAAAGGAACTTTGCTTCCTTTTTTCGAGTACACCCACGTTGTACACTGTTAAACAAATCTTTCACATTACATCACCAGGCTACACATATATCAGCACCATTCTTCCAATCAAAGAATGGAATGCATTGTTATCATCACAGTATTGGTACTACACTCACCAATTTCTTGAAATTCATGCATACTCATTCCTGCTGCTAATTTCTGAAAAAAAAAATGTTAAGACAGAATCATTGGATTTTGCACAAAAACCAAGGTTTACAATGGTCACAAAGCCCTCATGACCTGGCCAAATCAACACTTACTATTCCCACTTCTTCCATTAGTCTACTTTGCCCCCCCCCCCCTACCCTGCCCAAAAAAATATATGATAAATTGATTCTAAGCAAAGTCAAAAAACACTCAAAATGCCAGTTGTGCTCTTTCTTTCACCGAACCCTTCAATTTATTTTGATGATAAATAAAAATGTCATCAAAAGCATTGTGGAAGGCTTCATGATTGTAAGATGTCATCACTTATATGGAGTACCTTGCACTCACTCACTTAGACAGCGAATTTCTGCAGAAAAGACTCCAAACAAAATTGGTACTTATCTCTTGTGCAACTTTGTCTAAGTGCTACACTGTAAAACATACCTTCTCGGCCACACATATATTGGTAATTGGAGCTTCTGAGTTGTTGACTAATGTAACTTCTACAGCCACCATGGTGGTAGAATAAATACAAGGACCCCTGGTAAACTTGTAGCTGCCACTAAGCCCTTTGCCTTGCATTCGATGAAGCAGCTCGTGTGATTTTGCTGAAGAAAAACTGGGGCTAAGCTGTAAAATACAACAGCAATTAATAATAATAGTAATAGTATTAAATACATCTGTGAATGAGGAAGCTTAGTTACAACCAAATGAATAGAGGTGCTAATAAGTATAGTTTTAAGTGAAATGTGTGAACTCACAGGAGTTATGACAGCAGTTGGTACATCATTTGCAAGTGATAAGGATTCTATCTCGGAAGCCAGACTTGGTGACATGATGTTACTGGAACCTGAATTAATGCTGGGGGTCACTGATTCATTCACTGAAACAAAAGACAGTAAATTCACACTCAATATATTAAAATGTCCTAAATCCCTTTTTATTTCTCCAAGTCTGTATATAATGACCAGCAGTGGTTACTGTGGGACTATTCAGGGCATCAATTAGCTGAAAAAATTATATGGCAGGAACTATTTGCCACTCAACTGAGGTTTTTTGTCTCTTTCATGACTCATTAATGAAAAGAGAGTACATTCAGTTTCGCTAATGAATCTTTTGAAACACAGTCTACTCTTGTCTCGTCAACTTCAATGACAAATGCACTGGAACACTGATTCCTCCACTGCATCTGTATCAGCCAAAACAATCAAGAAATAGATGGCATGGAAGCTAGTACTGTACATAGCAACCATGCCATCAAAATGAGCTACTTAATTAATTGATTGGAGCCCTGTGCCCAAAATAAGATTCTGGTTCTTTTTAGCGTTTTTCTAAAACAATTTTGACGATTACCCCTCTCATTTTTATGTGGCTGTCCCCACCCCCCTCCCCCAATTGGGTTATTTAAACTGTTCCTTCTTGAGGAGATGTTTATTATGCTGTAGAGTCAAGAACAAATCCAACATGGTTTGAATGCAGAATGACATTGTCTGACCAGTTTTGCAATATGCCTGATCACAAATGTAGTTCTAAGGACCCAAGTCCTGGTAAGCAAGAAAAACAATAATTATTTCTAGCACTGTAACAATTAGATATAACTTTGAAAGAATTAAGCTTACAGTCATCCAGGATCAGTAACGTGTCTCCTTTAGCTGCAGCAGCAGATGATTTACCGGGTGATTTTTCTGCCTTTGCAGTTTTTGCAGGTGACTTGGTAGATTTTTTCACTGGAGGCTGAAAAAATTATGTTAAGGCTGGTACGTAATGGCTCACTCAGTTTGACTTTAAATTTGCAACTCAGATAATTATATTGTGAGTGATCAGTTAGAACACTGAATGAACATTCAATGTCAGGGTATAATTGATTGTGGTTCTAAATGTGACTTGTACCTAGCTGCCATTATTTGATTTGATTTTGGGTGAGGGGAGATTGGATGACTTTGGGGTGAGGGGAGATTGGACGCAAGTGAAGCAAAGCACACAGGGTGTCATGGGAATTAATTAGGGAAAAATAAGAAATTTTTGCTGGCCCAATCCCAGTATGCCCCGATTACCAAACAACTTATCTCGCTTTGTCAGGAAATATTGTCTAAAAATTGTCCTTTTATTTTCTAACCACCATCAGCAACTATTAACTGGTTACCAGTCAGAGTCCAACAAATAATCAATCATGTTTTTTTTACACCCTTAACAATCACAAATTTTCTGCTGTTCCAAAAAACAAAAACAAAACAAAAGACTCCTTTAAGTACAGCTGTTGGAAAGGCAAATGGAACTGAAATCTTCAGTCGATGTGAACATCAGACAAGATAGAAAATGCTCTGCAAGAGACCAACCTTTTCTTCCTCTGATTCAGTTTCTGAACTTTCCTCACTGCTTTTTTCTGTCTCTGACTCATCAGATGACTTTTCTTCACTTTCACTTGCATCACTCTCCTCCTCTTCACTTGCACTCCCTGAACACAAACAAACATAGGGGCATCAGCATTAACATTACCCTACACAGACATACTGACAAACCTCAGTCGTCAACAAAGTGAAAGACATGAGAGTTTATCTTATATACAGTGTAGAGGAATCCATAATGCGGAGGCAGGGGTACTTGTAGAGGTTACAGTATGAGGGGTTTTCTGATTGGACTATGAGTACAAGGTTGAGTATTAGAGCATGATGTTTGAATTCACACCTTACTCCCCTGTGGTGCTCTGTGATATTGCTAAACTGGTGCACTATAAATTATAGCTAGGGGTAGAATCTTGATAACTCAAGCCCCAGGGAACTTGAACTTCTCACAAAGTCACAAAAGATAGCAGTATCTCCTGCTTCGCTTATTAACCTAATTTTACCAGCAACTTGTAACTTTGTAGTATTTTCCAGTGGGTTGGCCAAGTTTAACACCCAAGTGAGTCAGGCCACCTTCTTAAAAACACAATGAGTGAAACCTGGTGGAATCACAGCAATACCGAAGGGGTGGGGGTAGGCTGAGAAAATAATCACTCCCCACTCTCCTAAGCAGTTTTGTTCTCTCCCCAGATTTTTTTTGTTTTTTTTTGTTTTTGTTTTTGCTTTCTGAGTTAGTAAAGATGAAACATCTAAGAATCAGAAGGTCAGTGATCAACACCCAGAAGTAAAATAGGGATTGTGAGTAGTCTAACAATGTTGATTAATATAATTTATGTAACATTACACATCTAATATACACAGTAAAATAACTACCAGATTTAGTGGATGCCTCTGATTTAGTTTCGCTTTCTTCATCTTGTGATTCTGAACCACTGCCGCTTTCACTTTCTTCCTCACTGCCACTTCCTGATTCTAGAAAATGGCAAATCAGTAAAATTTGAATTTAATTTTGTCAAATTAAAACCACATATTCCTACATGTCTGGACATATAAGAAGTCACGATGTGTATGTTTATATTCAAGTTCTGTTTCTGGGAATATTAATGGTTGTGAAGGAAACTTCATGAAATGTACAAAACTTACCAGATCCAGATTCAGATCCTGACTCAGAATCTGAGTAAAATGATGTTTTCTTTAACTTTGCATTCTTCTTCTTTGAACTTGGTTCCCACAATGGCTTTACCTTGCAGAAGATTAAAAAACTTACATTGTAATCGAATGCTGGCAAGTTTTGCTATTTGTTTTACTGGTACAATCACCTATTGGATTTCATTCAACCAAAAAGCTGATCACCAAAACAGAGTGTATGATAACTCCATAAAAGTGTTCCGCCAATACATGCAGTAAACACCAGAGTGTGATTTAAGATTTATATCTTCTTTGCACTCAGGTGCAGGATAGCTGCAACTACATACCTAGAATTTATGTGTGACTTCACAAAAGAAGTAACAAACAACAAGGAATACCTATGTAGATGAACTATTAAACTAATGTTTAAAAAGGTCCATAAAATTATTGGCAAATATTGTTGCAATTATTTACAATATTACGTTATTGAGATGATTTGGTTTGTTTTGGTTTATTGGCTGTTTATGCCGTGTAGTTTCAAAAGAAGAGAGACAAGCTAATTCAACAAAGGTTTTATTATAATGGCTCTTATGCAGACAGCAAAGAACTATA
Organism: Siderastrea radians; assembly: GCA_964017195.1. Lineage (NCBI taxonomy): Eukaryota > Metazoa > Cnidaria > Anthozoa > Scleractinia > Rhizangiidae > Siderastrea > Siderastrea radians. The sequence continues at coordinate 37,295,826 of OZ024889.1, read as the reverse complement.
GTCATTCTGGAAAACATGCATGCCAAACATATATGATGCACTAATTTGCTGAAGTTCTTCCAAATTTGTAGGCCAAATGTCAAGAGCTTCATTTGCACACTTTTTTGAAAAACAAACCAAAGAGAGGAAAACAGTGAGATCAACTGAGTGGTCTAGTAAGGGGTCAGTACACCAACAACTGGACTACCCAGGAAAACAAACTACAGTCATCTCCAGTCCAATGCTTTCTCAAACAAAAGATGCCTCAGATGCCAATGTACAGCTATCTACTAATGGCTATTATAAACTCCTGTTAGCTTAAAAAAAATTTTTTTTCTCTTGGGAGTCTATTATGTAGTTCCAGAAAATATCCATACTCCCCTTATGGAAGGTTTTTTGTTTTGCACCCTTTCCCCACAAGAAATTCCAGTTTAGCTTCATACTTTGTTTCTAAAATTTGGCTTTTAAGACCCCCTCCCCTTAGGAATTTCAGATGACCTTCCATGGGGTGGGCATGAATTTTTTCTGAAACTACACATTGTATTAATATCAAGACTCACTTCTACATTTCTGACTGATGGATCAGGGGCAAACTCTGGATAAGATGGCAGTTCCTGATATCCATTGGCCTTGAGGTTGATCATATGAGACAAGGATCCCACTTGAAAGCCTTGGCGGTCTGGAAAGCAAGTCAAAAAATTAAGACGATTTCCGCTCAACGTTCGAGCAGTAAGTGCAAAAATTAAGTTACCAAAAAGATACTTGCAGCACTGTCACATTTTGAGAACAGATAAGGAGAACTTATCGTTACTTTTGCTCCCAAGCTGACCCCGCGAGAGAAAATTGCATTTGAAGTTGTCAATATTTCAATTAAAAAGACGCTTCATGTCAGTTCAAAACAAAATGGCGCCCGTTTCTAGCATACTTTTACGAGATTTGAAATTAATTTTCTTGAGAATGCTTGAGAATTTCATCGCGGGGTCACTTGGGCAAGTGAACTAGAGTGAGATGTTTCAAATAGCATTTAAAATGTTACCGTGCTATGAGTAGTTTTTTGGTAAATATTTTTTGCACTTATTGCTCGAACGTTGAGCGGAATCCGTCTTAACTTTTTGCTTTGGGAATAGCTGGATATCACCTGAGGATTTTATAAAATAAACTCAAACAGAAACATTCAATCGTGACTGAATGTTCTGGGCCTTTCAGTCATCCTAGATGTCCAGATATTAAACCCACACACCCAGATTTAACCAGATGGCTCAAGAAATTCAACCCATTTCACACATTTATCATCATCATCATCACCATCATCATCATCATCATCATCATCATCACCATCATCATCATCATCACCACCACCATCATCATTATCATGTGACTGATATTTACTTGACTGCAAGAACAGTAATGTTGGCCTTATTATGATCAAAATGAATTCCAACTCAGAGTCACCTCTTCATTTTTTTCCTCAGATAATACCTTCCTGTGAAAACAACTCACCTTGCACTAGATACAGGCAATACTGCAAGAAAAGCCTTATATGAGGAAATGGGAGGCAAATTCATTCAGTGCAAGTTCAATCATCTTATGGCCCACGACACAGTGATTATTATACAAGTGCTGGAATTCAGTGATGCATAAAACTGGACAACATTGATGCTATAGTTGACAGATAAAGTGCTGCGATTATACTGGAGCCACGAGGGAACAAAAGAGAGTGACAACTATAAATGCACATTAATTACTATTACCGTACCTTTAAAGACCGACTCTATAACAGGGGGAGGCTTTGATGCTAGAAAAATTTTCTTCACATATTTAGTGAGATGGCCACCCTATAAAAATAGACTGTAATTGTAAATTATTATAATTAATGTCGCAGTTCCTTTTAATAAGCCTACTTATTTCTCCAGCACTACGAGCCGACACCGCCGGCACGCGCTGGAGCGGACAAGAATAGGCAGATAAAGAACGTAAATAATGCAACTAACCTATCGAAAAACAAAGCTTGGAGAAGTCACTTCAAGACTTAACCGAAAGCGAAACCCGAGTGGTGAGCCCAAATTTATTGATTACAGTAAGGAGTCGTCCAAAGGGAGGGAGGGTGGGAATTATAATTCTTAAAGAACCTTGGAAAACTTTACAGTTAGCAAGACAGCTAGTGAATGTGACTTTGGACCTAAACTAGGCCTTTTATACCTAGACAGACGTCGCAAACTAGACCAATATTGAATAAGGTACCATGCACAAAGTAAACTCATGCAGTGCTTGAACGAGACATGAATAACGATATTTACGTTTTTAACCGTACAGAGCGTTTGATGTAAAACTACTAGACAGTATTGCAACATTGATCAGTGAATCCCCATTGTACGCCTTTGTACATTCATGAAGAGAAAGGGAATAATGGTACATTCATGTCACGTACATCTTACGTGAGTTAATCTAGTTACAATGTAACAACACATTTAAGCTTTAGTTTGTCTCGCTCCATTAATTGCATTTTACAGATTGCTGTAAAGCTTTATTTATTTACATTCTAGGATCAGCATATGAGCAGTTTGACAAAAAGTAATAAATTACATACTGGGTAGAAACTCAAGCATCAAGCCTACCGTGTCACTTGGAATGAGCAGCTGCCGCAGAAACCTAGCTCTGTCTCTGACATCATAACTCTGATCATACTTTGCAAGATTCAATACATACTGGCACAGAAGTTTGGTCTAAAAAATGTACGATAAACAACATGAACATAACAAGTTACAAAAAACTGTAAGTTACATGTTGAGGTGATATGTCTTGACAGAATTTTGTGTCTCATCTAGGAGATCAAGAGATTTGGTCCATTTCCAGGGGGGGTGGCAGGTATGCCTACCATGATCACAAAGAGTACATGAAAAACTAATCCACTAAACCAACCAAACATTTCAATGCAGTTGTGAACAAGATGGTCCAACTGTAACACGTACCTGTTTGTGGTTTGTAATAAAAAGTTTAGCAGCTAAATTCAGGATTTGTAACTTGACAATATCTTCCTGTTGAAAAGAATAAAATGGAATATATGTAATTTAAACCAGTTAATTAAATCAATGCTCAAGTCTTCAAGTAGATTCCCAGTAGTTATTAGTGAAGCTTAACCAATTTGCAGTAAAGACTGGAAAGCAAGTTTGACAGTTTCCAGTTGTCTAAGTAACTTCAAATTGAATTCAGTGAAATTAATTATTTAATAAAAGGATTATTGGAAGAAGTTAAATCAATAATGCAATTTGGAGGCATCCAAGGAAAAAAGAATTGTATTCATTATGGTGAAATTTTGAGAAGTTTGAAACAGACTGCATACTTAATACTGTCTTGCACATTGCAATTTTTATACCTGGTTTTCATTAACAACTGCTTTAACACAAGCACAATATCATAAATGCAAGTACAAGGCTAATAATTTTTCATCTGTTTGCACTTATATGTTACGCTACAGTAATTCCCGGTATAAAACAAATAGGAAGAATTTGTTCTTCTTATGCTTATGTTAGTGCAAATGTTCATGTTTCACTGCTGTTACTTTCTAGTAGGTAGACTGTAGTTGAAGAGAAGGCAACTTCTCACCTCAGATCCAAATGATTTAGCCATTTTTCTCAGCACATCCGGTGCCACCTTTGGTACTCTCTCAGAGTATTCTCCTAATAACCAAAGTATGCTTGCCCTGGCCATTGGAACCTGAAAGAAATTACCCACACATAAAAAACAGAAACTACAGTTAAGCACCCTTTACTACGCTATTCAGTAACACAAACTCTTTGGTACTCTCTCAGAGTATTCTCCTAATAACCAAAGTATGCTTGCCCTGGCCATTGGAACCTGAAAGAAATTACCCACACATAAAAAACAGAAACTACAGTTAAGCAACCTTTACTGCGCTATTCAGTAACACAAACACTGCAAAGCCAACAACCATAACTGTGTCCAAAAATGATTGTGAAAGACAAAAACCGTCAGGGTGGAACAAAATTCACCAATCACAGGAAAACTTTTGAACTAAAACAACATCTCTGTTTTCTGTTCGTTTTCTGAGACAAATGACAACAGTGGAAAATGGAACGATTCATTGAGTCTCGCACTTCAGAGTTTGTACATCACTGAAAGGGGCAGCAGGCCACTCAGACGTTCTGGGACACCGTATCATTCTCCCGGGGAGGGGGGGACCCCCACATGAAAGAGACTGGGATGCTCGTTGGAAAATTAGAATTAAAACCCCTAAAGGAGACCAATCTGGGCGTGGCTCAGGCTTTATTTTATCTCTACAGGAGACCATGCTTATCCAGACAACCAAATAAGAGCTATGGTGATTTAAATTGTGCCTAAAGATGTTTACATCGAATGCTGTATTCTATTATTAGATTTTAGAACCATTGTTTATAAATCTTTAGTTTTCGTTCATAGTCTACCTTAAGCAATACCTTTATGAGTAAAAAAATTGGCTTTCTGTCCTGAATACCCTAAGTAAGACCAAAATCTGCAATTTACACCCCTAAGCGAGACAACGAGTACCCCCATCACCGTCATATGGGAGTCATATCCCCCCCCCCCCCGAATCATTCTGTCCCCCTATTCTGTGTGTTAGTATTAATTTTAGAAGTACCCAGACTGAGTAAATTCCAACAGGATCCATCATTCCACTGTTCCTTGACAAAGGGTCATCCCTGATCAAAGCAGGTGATTGATGAGGGATTAGCATTCTACAAGTTCAAAAAAAATTGCTTGACAATACTCACTGTAATTGAATCCACTAACTTTGCCATATGCATGATGATATCTGAATTTCCCTTGGGCTGCAACAAGAAGTTCAAAAATAATAATTATGTTAAAATTAACTGTAGTCTGGTTTACAGTTACTTTAGAACGTTTCTGCAACAGAACTAACATATTTTTCTTTATTCTCTTCAGATATATAATCAACGTGCACAACCATATTATAGATTCGCTGAACACTCTTGACAAGTCTGGCAAGCCAAGAACAGGAGAAATTGAAACAAAAGGATTAAAAAGAAATTTAAAAAATTTAATAAATGCAGTTATTAAAGAAACCCAAGTCTGGTGTGGAGTGTTACCTTATAAATGAAATCCAAAGTTAATATCGTTTAGAAAATTAAGTAAAACTGTAAATGGTTTGAACCCAGGAGTCATATCATAATTCAGTAAATTGTGATCGTCCGGGTGAGTGTAGTCCTGAGAAGGACTGTTTGAGGTGACATTGACTGACGTTTCGACAACCTGAGCGGAAGTCATCATCAGAGTCAAGTGAACTGTGAATCGTCAGTAGATGTTATAAGTCCATTGGCTTTGTCCTGATTGGACGACGATCTCGTGATGTTATTGGTCATCTGTCAGTTAAGCCGTGATGTTATTGGCTGTGAAGACTGTTAAACGTGATTGGTGCGTTTCAATCCGTCTTTTGTTAGTCAAATGTCCGTTGGTCTATTGTTAGTCAAATAAGTCGGTTTGCCTATTGTCTCAGGGCTCGAGACTAACGGTAGCCGACTAGTCACAGACTAGTAGAAATTCCGTTTTGGCTAGTAAGTTTTGCGCTTTCACTAGCCATTTTGGCTAGTGAAAATTTCAAAGCACTAAAGCACCGGAAGGAAGCCAAACTAAATATAATTGCTTCTGATGATCGGATCCCAAAAGCAAATTGAGTGAGCAGAAACTAAAACTTATTCCGTAGAAGGATATCATAATGTTCGTAAGATATTTGTTTTGTCCTCTTGACGTTTTCCCTACTAATTCTTTTTTGGGATGGCAACGTTTTCACCCTTCATTTCTAGGTTCGAACGAAATTAGCCGTCTTCAGAACGTTTCACCACACGTTTCCTTGAAAGGTCCATTAGTGCGTTCATATGATATTTGTCTACACGTTAGTAGGTTCACACAATTGTTTAGTCTTTTGTTATCGACTTTTTGCCATTAATTGCTACGTTCGTACAATAGTTTCTCTTCCAGCGTTTCTCTCTATGTAACGTCTTCACAACGTTTCTCCGCACGTAAGTAGGTTGGTGGATTTATTAGTCTGGCCTTCTCAACGTTTCTTTGTATGTTAGCACGTTCGCACGGCATTGTTCTGCTCTTCCTAAGGTTTTTAGTGTTAGTACATTCGTACAATAAGTCGACACTGCTTAGCGTTTCTCTGTACCACCTGTACGTTAGTATGTTCATACGGTATTAGTCTTGGCTTCTCAACGTTTATCCATACGTTAGTGCGATTTTAGTTGTCTCATTTACGTTTCTCTGTAATTTATTGTCCCACTGTAATAGTTCAGTTTGTCCGTTCAGCATTCTTCCGTGCGTCACACACGTTCTTACCGAATTAGTTTTGTCTAATAACGTTTCTCCGTAAGTTAGTAGTTGCGTATTTTATTAGTCTCTGTATCTTGGTACATTGGCAGCGTTTCTTCCCACCATAGTGCATTTGCAACCAACGTGTTTGATATGACTTCTCAACATTTCTGCGAACCTTATTAGTTTTTTTCTGCTCAATGTTTCTCCGCACTTAAATACGTGCTTATAATTTACTTGGCTTCTCTTGTAGACGTTTTTCCGTACGTGAGTTGTGTGCTGTATCTGTCAGAAGTCTTGCCTTTTTGACGTTTCTCCGTACCTTACAATGTTTGTACATTAGTCTTGTCGTCCCAACATTTCTCCGTACGATGACATGCTCACATAAGGTTAACTGTTTGAGTTATTCATCATGATCTGACCGAAATGGAAAAGAGAGGCGTGAACTACATCGCGCCTGGAGATTTCCCCGAAGGCACACAGTACTTTGTATTCCACGTGTGAGGATCTTTAACCGTTGGAAAGAATAGTCAACATTCAAGTTCTTCACTCTTGAGATTACATAGAGGCATGTTTACAGTACTTAACTCGGCTAAAAGTTAGACACATTGAACACAGTACAAGATTATGAAAAAAGTCTGGCTAGTGAAAATTTATTTTGGCTAGTGAAATCAAACCTCTCACTAGCCACTTGGCCACTAAGCCGAAAAGTTAGTCTCGAGCCCTGTGTCTGTCTGTCTTGTTATTGTCGGCAATCAGTCGTTTGTAAGGTGCAGGTAGCTGTTGGCAACGGTTCAGTGGTGTTTGTTCTAAGTTAGTAAACCAGCTTTCCAGAGTGATTTGTTGATAGTAGTCCGTACTGTAGGTAACGCATTCAGCAGAGTCCCAGTCGATTCTGTGGTTTGTTTTTAAATGGTGCTCAGCAATGTGATTGTTGATATCACCATTTCTAGTCGCTCGTTTGTGTTCAGTCAGTCGGATGTTCAGATTTCTGCCGGTCTCACCAACATAAGTGGCCTGGCAGTCGCAGCATTTGATTTTATAAACTGCTCCCCGTCTGTCGCTCGGTTCGTCTTTGTCTTTAACATTCATCAGTAGCTGTCGTAAAGTAGTGATAGGTTTGTGAGCAACGCGGATGTTGTAGGGGTGTAGGATTCGTGCGATAGTTTCAGAAGTCCCTTTGATGTAAGGTATGGTTGCAGTAGTGACAGGTGTCGCGCTAGTGTTCGTAGCGTTTGGTTCGGAGTTTCTGTAAGTGTTGTGTCTAATAAAGTCCCAGTTGTAATTGTTCTTGTTGAAAACGTTGTCTAAGTACTTGTTTTCGTCCGTTAAGCTGTCAGGTGAGTCACAAACTAGTTGCGCGCGTCTTGTCAGGGTCTGTATAGTCGTAGCTTTGTGAGAAGTTGGGTTGTAAGATGATTGGTCGAGTAGTCTGTAGGTATGTGTCGGTTTTCTGTAAATTGTCGTCCGTAGTTCGTTATTGTCGCGGGTAACTAAGCAGTCTAGAAAAGGTATTTTAACATTTTCCTCCATCTCCTTAGTAAACTGTATGTCGGCGTTTTGTCCGTTGAGGTGTTCGTGAAAATCGTCGATTTCGTCTTTGTGTACGGCTGTAAAGGTATCGTCAACGTAACGTAGCCAGAGTGGTAGTGTTCGTTTGTAAGTTGCGAGGGCTCGTTCCTCGATGTTTTGCATAACGATTTCTGCAACAACAACGGAAACTGGTGAGCCCATAGCTGTTCCGTGCAACTGTTTGTAGTGCTTGCCGTTGTACTGAAAATAAGCAGAAGTAAGACAAAGGTTCGGTAAGTCCATTAAGCCGTCTGTAGGTAGCGGTAGTTCAATAGTAGAGTTGTTGATGGCGGTCTCAGTTCAGTCTAGGGCCAGTTGAAGTTGAATACTGGTGAACAGTGATTTCACATCAAAAGACACTAGTTTGTAGTCGTCAGGTACTTGTACTGTCTTGATTGCGTCAATAAAGTTCTCAGAAGTAGAATAGCTTCTACTATACAATCAGCCTCTCTACCTGACAGTAACTTGACTAAAGATGAACGACAAGCACTAAAACGACTGAAAACCAACGAAAACATTGTCATACTCCCCGCTGACAAAGGACGAGTGACTGTTGTTATGGACAAGACAGACTATTACGACAAAATGGACGCACTTGTTAACGACAAACAGACCTACCAAGTACTTAAACGAGACCCGACGCCAGCACTTCAATGCAAACTTAACAACAAACTACTTGACCTCAAGAAAACTGACGCTATTGACATTCAACGCTACAACAGACTGAGGTGCCGTGTACCACAACCACCGAAACTTTACGGACTACCGAAGCTGCACAAACCTAACATACCCATGTGACCCATAGTCTCATTCTGTGGGTCCCCGACCTACCAACTGTCCAAATACTTGACTACCGTACTGAAACCTTTGACCGACGAATCACGACACAAACTACAGTCGACTGAGAACTTTATTGACGCAATCAAGACAGTACAAGTACCTGACGACTAAAAACTAGTGTCTTTTGATGTGAAATCACTGTTCACCAGTATTCCACTTCAACTGGCCCTAGACTGCACTGAGACTGCCATCAACAACTCTACTATTGGACTACCGCTACCTACAGACGACTTAATGGACTTACTGAACCTTTGTCTTACCCGTAATTTCCGGCTGTTTACCTACACGGCACATTAAACCGCACCGATCGATTTTAGCCAAATGAGGAAAAAAGAATCAACAGATTACCCGCACTGGTGGATAACCCGCACCCAAAAACAAAAGAAAATCATGCTAAAAAGTTCGAGAACTCACAAATTTGAAGTGATAAGGCTTTCATCATCGTGGATAGTCCATGTGGATTAGATAAAATTTTCTGCTACTTGGCTGCCAATTCAGCAGTGAAAAACACTCTCGTTAGCCATTACCTTCCTAATTTTGATTTGACAAGATAAATATTCAATGTATTAATGTTTAAGACTTAACAGAATGCAAATTCTTGATTACATTTGGTTGTTGCAGCAATCGATCGTTGAGCGCCATTTTTGTTAGGTTGAGAGAAAGCTTGAGTCAACAGTTCTGGAATAAGGAGCATTGAACGACATCGGAACTTCATCCATGTTGAAAACGCGATCTGCTTGGATGCCAAGCTCCTCTTTTCTTCGTGAAACAAACTCGCGAAAGTTCACCACCTTCTCCTCCCAGTCATCTGGCAGCTTCTGGCCCACAGTGGTTCTCGCACACACAGATAGGCGATTTCGGCGCATGAATCTGCTACACCAGCTCGGACCACCAATAAATTCCGCGTCACTGACTCGTGGATACACTTATCGGAAATGATCGATGCTTGTAATACTTATTGAGTCAGTTACCTTTTTATAATGTTTGGGATCAAAGAAAACTTTATCCATCGTTTTTGTTAACAAAATACTTTTTAGTGCGCAATTAGTAACTTTCACACCATTGTTTTCGATGTTCATTGAGAATTAAATGACTTGTAAAATTCGGTTCGCAATTTTCCCAAAAAAAACATATCTCAGGATCTACTGGGTCTTAGAAATCGCTTGAAACGGGAAAATACTTCCTAAGTCGAGGCAGTGCTTGCTGTGAATATTTCACTGATGCGTCGAGTATTCTTTTATTATTTTTATCGCTGTCAATGTTTTGTTTACACGCATGCCGACAGTTATCTTTCTCATCGCGTTCCGCTAATTATGCGGTGCCATGAATTCAGCAGGTCCCTGAGATATTTATTTATCTCAGGTTCTACTGGGTCTAAGAAATCGCTTGAAACGGGAAAATACACTATAACTTAAGGCAGCACTAGCCGGGAATATTTCACTGATGCGTCGAGTATTCTTGCATTATTTTTTTGTCACAGTCAATGCCATGTTTACACGGCACGCGTGCCGACAAACGTCGCATCATGTTTCAGTTTAGCTTTGTGCTTTGCACAATAAAATATAAAATGCGTTTAGGTGAGAAATTTTTTTTAAACTTAAACAAAGAAACTAGCTGTGAGATTGACAAGGTAAGAAAATTGTCGAAGCACAAACATGTGGTGAAAGATTTGTTTGCATGGATCGTTTTTTATGTGTTTTCATCCAATTTGCTTCGGCTTTTTTAAAATCAAGCGACATTAAGAATTCTAGAGCAAATAAAGCACGATGCAAGTAGGAAGCGTTTCTCGTTTAAACAAATGAGGCAGTACACAGGTTTGTAGGAAGCGCATATTTTTAATGACTCTATCATCTCTGTTTTATCTTCTCTCAGTACTATCAATAATTACTGTTAAATACTTGCCGGAAGAAATAAAAATTATCACATAACCCGCACCGTCCTATTGCCTGCAGCGACGGTTGTTTACTGAAAAATTAACGCATTACCCGTGGGTAATCGGCCGGAAATTACGGTACCTCTACGTATTTTCAGTACAACGGCAAGCACTACAAACAGTTGCACGGAACAGCTATGGGCTCACCAGCTTCTGTTGTTGTTGCAGAAATCGTTATGCAAAACATCGAGGAAGGAGCCCTCGCAACTTATAAACGAACACTACCACTCTGGCTACGTTACGTTGACGATACCTTTACAGCCGTACACAAAGACGAAATCGACGATTTTCACGAACACCTCAACGGACAAAACGCCGACATACTGTTTACTAAGGAGATCGAGGAAAATGGTAAAATACCTTTTCTAGACTGCTTAGTTACCCGCGACAATAACGAACTACGGACGCCAATTTAAAGAAAACCGACACATACCGACAGACTACTCGACCAATCATCTTACAACCCAACTTCTCACAAACCTACGACTCTACGGACCCTGACAAGACGCGCGCAACTAGTTTGTGACTCACCTGACAGTTTAACGGACGAAAACAAGTACTTAGACAACGTTTTCAACAAGAACAATTACAACCGGGACTTTATTAGACACAACACTTACAGAGACTCCGAACCAAACGCTACGAACACTAACGCGACACCTGTCACTACTGCAACCATACCTTACATCAAACGGACTTATGAAACTATCGCACGAATCCTACAACCCTACAACATCCGCGTTGCTCACAAACTTATCACTACTTTACGACAGCTACTGATGAACGTTAAAGACAAAGACGAACCGAGCGACAGATGGGGAGCAGTTTATAAAATCAAATGCTGCGACTGCCAGGCCACTTATATTGGTGAGACCGCCAGAAAACTGAACGTCCAACTGACTGAACACAAACGAGCGATTAGAAATGGTGATATCAACAATCACATTGCTGAGCACCATTTAAAAACAAACCACAGAATCGACTGGGACTCTGCTGAATGCGTTACCTACAGTACGGACTACTATCAACGAATCACTCTGGAAAGCTGGTTTACTAACTTAGAACAAACACCACTGAACCGTTGCCAACAGCTACCTGCACCTTACAAACGACTGATTGCCGACAATAACAAGACAGACAAACAATAGACAAACCAACTTATTTGACTAACAATAGACCAACGGACATTTGACTAACAAAAGAGGGATCGAAACGCACCAATCACGTTTAACAGTCTTCACAGCCAATAACATCACGGCTTAACTGACAGACGACCAATAACATTATGAGATCGTCGTCCAATCAGGACAAAGACCAGAGACTTATAACATCTACTGACAATTCACAGTTCACTTGACTCTGATGATGACTTCCGCTCAGGTTGTCGAAATGTCAGTCAATGTCACCTCAAACAGTCCTTATCAGGACTACACTCACCCGGACGGTCACAATTTACCGAATTATAAAATTAATAAGTAATTCAATAATAAATAAATATCAATAAACAACTGTACAGCATATCTAATGAGGATAGACACATCATGACCTGCAAAGCTGACAAACCTGTGGCCTTTGCAAACTTGATTTAAATTAATACATGTTTGCATGACTGAATATTTTGTGGAAGTCTGCACATTGTAAATTTATTATAATAAATTATTATTATTATTATTGTTATTATTATTATCATTATTATTATTATTATTATTATTATTAATTTATTATAACTTACTATACATGTACTAACCAAAAAATAACTAATACTGTCTAGAACTTTCACACTGACTGTCAGAACTCTAAGAACACCAAGCTTCCATTTGAAAATCATAACAGAATTCTGGTAGGATTATTTTCTGACCTTAAGCTGAAGAAGTTTTTTAATGACCACAACACTCTCTGCCACGACTACCTCTGTGGAAAACAACATTTAAGGCTATTGTTACAACTACCTCTGTAGAAAACAACATTTTGTGTTATTGTTAACAGCAAATAACTATTTTCAAGCACCCAAAAACACAAGCAAAATAAAGTCAAACTCTGTCCCTTTGTAGGATCCAACTGTTACATTGTATTTCTAACTCAAAACAGCACCTCATGTGACTTCTTCTTTCTTTCTATTAAATTACTGCCCCTCAGTTAGGGTCTTTTCTTTTTGAGGTAGAAGTTATCGTCTATTCAAGTTGTCAAAATATCAATAAATACTCCACAAAATATCCATACCTACCCAAAAGATGGTCATTGGAAATTCTGAAGGGTTGGTGGGTGTCAAAAACTGATGTTTTTAAGGACGGTACCATTAATACAGAAGTATTTTTGCACAGGTTATGACTATGGGGAAAAAACAGCAAGGGTTATTGGAATCCAAAAAGAAAAATTGGGTAACCACACATTTTTCAGAGGTAATATTATTAATAAGCAACCATAATTCTAAAAAAGCTTCAAAATACAAACAATGTATGGCATTTACGTTCCAAATTTAAGCTCAATTATCTCTGAAAAAGGCGTGGTTACCTCCAATTCTCTTTTTGAATTCTGATAGCCCTTGCTAAGATCTGCTTTTCTCACATAGTTATTAATGACGCAAAAATGCCTTCAAGTATCTCAGACCAGACCCAAGATGCACAGAATGTATGTGCAGCAGCAAAAAGAGGCACTGTCCTTAAAGGAAAGTGTGAAGCTACACCAGGATTTCCTAAGGGGTGGGGGGTCAAACCCAAAAGCCCTGTTGGTGGGGTATGGATAATTTCTGGAACCAAACATTATCACTGTTGTTGTTGTTTGAGTGATGACTTACCATCTCTGTTAGACAGAAGTCTAACCAAGCCAGCCAGACAAGTGTCCGTCACTTCTGAGATATTGGATGCACATCGTCCAATGGCTTGAATGGTTGATGCCACAAACTGCTTATCAGGACTGGAAATATAACTCTAGTAAAAGTATTAATTAAAATTAGTTTTGTATTACATGTAACAGTAATAAGTTTGTCATAAAATCCCCAAGAGCCCACGTCCATGAGCACAACCAAAGATAACCAAAAATATGTCCATACTGTTGATTCTAGTCAAAAGGCCAAAACCTGGAGACACAGTGTACTCATAACAAGATTTAGTTTAACACTGTCAGTTAAACAAGTTTGTACTGGAAAAAACAAGATACCTGAAATTCTCTAAGTATTGTCCCAATGCTTGTCTCTCCAGCAATATTTGTCATGATTTCAAGCTGAAGAAAAGACAAGAAAGTTACACAACAAGGTTGATTAAGATTGTGTTTCTCTTGACAATAAAAATCAATCATTACGTTCATGTCCACATGACACTTCACACGAGGAGTATTGTTGAGGATCGCCAGTTCCCACATCGGTCACGGCACACAATTTTTCTTGTAGCCACTCTTGGGGACCACAAGAATTTCTGGTATGTGCTGTTTTCTCTCTTAACAATAATTTTTTTTCTCTTTGTATATGAAGACCACCTAAATTTAATACATACTATAAATATACTCTCAAAGTACCAGAGTGCACTTTCAGACAAGAAGCAAAGGCAATACAAGAAATCAGACATACAAATGTGTCAATTAAAAATTAATAAGTTATATAAATAAGTGTGTTCTCCCATCTGGCCTCCACATATTTCTTACTATAACACTATCTGGAAGTTAGAGCTTTTCTTCCAGTTGTAAAGTTGGGAGACATTTTTACTTAATTGGTGCTCATTTCATTCATTCTCATTCATGACCTGAATGATCATGCACTGTGAGAAATTAGAAGTTAGACACTGGTTACGATTGGCGCTTAAAGGGTTAAAAGAGGTTATTTGTTGCCAGTGCACTAAAAATGCAATGCAGAAAAAAGTCAAAATTAAGACAAAAAACAAACAAACAAAAAATGGACATTCACAAGTGACAATAAATGCCAGAAGTGGGATGATACTCTTGCAACTTAGTGGTAAACAAATTGTGTACCTTCAATAAACGTATGTGAGTTGGATCACTGGCGTGAACAAAGAAGCCTTTAAGGTAGGGTTCAAACATTCCCTGCAAAAGACCAAGTCAGAAATCATTATTTTTAGGAGATCAAAACCTTCCAAAACAGGAGTTGTCATAGTATAATTTGGAAAAGTAAAGTGCTTGCCCAAAAAAAAAAATTTATATTAACTTCAACAAATTATTGTCCTTCAGCAGCTTCATCATGAACAACAACAAATTCACTCTATTGTCAAAATCTCAACATCTAGCCTGAGTGGAAAGTAGAACCACATATTATGTTGGGAACTCGACCTTGCACCTGGCATACTGGAATCAAGTCTTAAGAGAATTACACTAAATACAAGTGTAAGTTGGAAATTGAATACCTCATTTCCATTAGCTTGAAATTTCAAGTGTGACAAGCGAATGTTTTAACTAACACCAACAATCATGTTAACTTGACTGCATTGCTAGGTATAGGTAGGGTGCCTGGGACACACAGAAGCCTCCACTATTGGCGGTTAGCTCTAATCCTACATGGATACTGCTCTCATAATAATTATAATAATAATAATAATAATAATAATAATAATAATAATAATAATAAGGTTCTTATAGGTGCATTTAAGATTCGCAATGCGCTTACAGTATAAACTAAGAATAAAAACATAACATAACTACCCTAAAGATGTAACTATAAGTAAGCTATGTGACTAACTAAGATATAAACCTAAGGTTTGAAATGGTCACAAAAAAGAAATGTTTTAAGTTTCTTTTTAAAAAATGGCTACAGTTTCAGCTTGTTTTATAGTTTGAGGTAGAGTGTTCCAAAGGTTTGGGGCGCAGAAAGAGAAAGTCCTCATGGCTGGTAAATCCAGACAAGCCACATGTAAGCTCTCACACAAAGGGAAACAAGACCGTCACACTGTTAAGATAGTAGAGAGAGGGAGGGAGGAGGGGGCACAGAGGCTCAAAAACACATTCGGAACCGATCAATGCAATACACTCAGAAAACACAAGGAACTGTGACACATGCACATATATCTGATACCACTGGCCACTGAGTGAAAACTAATATTCTGTTTAACTACTTTTAAAAGACCTGTTCATGATGTTAGCGACTTACTCTCAATACAGCTGGCCCTAGTCTAAAATACCAGCCGTCAATACACCCCTCATCTGGTAATGATATGACTGAACAATGTGTCAGGTATTTCCACGCAATCAGATAGTAAAAATACACTAATCTTCGAACTACCCTTTGAGAGAAACATGAGATGCCCTTACCTTTGATGTGGATGACATTGTAGCAATGTTACTCAGAACAACAGTCTGCACCTCTCTGTGAGTGAAAAACATCAACATTACATTCAGTCCTGATTATCTGATTTCACTGTTGTGTGCAGACACACATTTTTTAAGAATGCCCAGTGCGCTGGCTATGGTTCACCCATCCAATTCTCCTAGAGCCAAATCTATTTTTTTTTAATATGGTTGTTTATATATCAGGAAGTTAGTATTTTCTCTGTAGAATACTTCAAAGCCCAAATTTCTGTCATCACTTCATGACCATCCGTGAATCGCTATTTGCTTGCCACGATTCACCCATGGTTACAAGTTAATCATGGAAATTTGGGCATGGAATGAGTTTACAGAAGAAACACTAATTCCCTGAGATCATAGGGGAGCGGGGATGGCACAGTGGTGAGAACACTTGCCTCCCACCAATGTGGCCTGGGTTCTATTCCCGAACTCGGCGTCATAGGTGGCTTGAGTTTGTTGTTGGTTCTTGTCCTTGCTCTGAGAGGTTTGTCTCCGGGTATGCCAGTTTTCCCCTCTTCTCAAAAACCAACATTTCCAAATTCCAATTGATATATGTAACGCGGATGTGAACATATTCCTATGGAACATGCACAATATAAATTGAGTTTTTGATTTTTTTATTTAAAAAGCAGAAGATCTGCTAATTTCCATCACAGGAGAATTAAGACAGGTGTAACACAGCCAGTGAACCATGGGTAAAACCCAGCTCTGCACACTGCACCAAAACCAGCTTTAAAAAGTCTGGCTTTTATGAACAGATACAAAGGTAAAATGTCACCATGTTTCTTGGGTTATCTCACCTGTGGCTTCTAAGAAGTCTGACCAGGGAACGTGCTACTATGCCAACTTCATTTGAGGGTGCCAAGTGATGATAAACCCTGGCAACTGCCATCACAACCTGCATAAGCGAATATTGGGAAATGTTGACCAGTGAAAACATCAGAAATAATAATGATTATGACAAACTTATTAATATTTGCCAGTGGTGTTTAAAGGCCGTTTAAAAGCAGGAGAAAATAATTGATCCACAAGACACACAGATTGTGACAACCAAGTTTGAACAAATTAGTTATTTTTCAATAACAGTTATTAATAACTCAAAAATTGTTTGTTTTGACAACTGTCATGCTCAAACTGATTGACTTTTAAAACAATAAGAGGTTTTTCATTGTGCCAAAATTAATAGCGCTGACCAACAAACTGTTTCACAAGCAACAGTCAAGTCGTTTTGTTAGGAAGTTACATGCATGCATACTCTTCGTGATTACAAAACCATTCTCAACCATGTAACGCCAAGTACTTAGAACTCACAGCAGCATTCCTGCTTTGAAGAAGTGGCTTGCAGGTTCGTAAGAGAAGGCGATGATCGGGATCCATAATGTAAGCCTGCTTCTTTGGAGACTTTGGAGATTCATCATTATCTGAGTCCTCAGAATCATCGTCATCAGACTTGGGATAAAACTCCTCTGATAGAGGCTAAAAAATAAAATCCACGAATAAATCAATTTCAACCATTGGGTGATCACTTAATGGTTAATTTTTCTACAAAGCAAGATTTTCAACTTGTAAAAGCCAAAAGTCACTTGAAATATTATTTTGTTGTGCTAATTCCCATAATCCTTTGATTACATTAGATCTCTTATTTACGAAATGTCAGATTTGCATATTGTTTGAAGGTTTTGTATTCTTGTAGCCTGCGAGCAAGCTCTCTGGGGCGATCTGGCGGAGGGGCGGGAAAAGGAAGGAGAGCTTGCAACTACGTCTCAGGAATTTGAGTTCTGCCTCCAGTGCAGCTGTGGCTTCCCATTGTCTGAGGTGTCAGATTTTGGCCAATCAGCGCATTTTACCAGAAACGAGATTCAATGTAACAAACATGTTTAAAACACGTGAAAGAAGGTCAGATTTCATGTGTTATGCAAATTTGATGCGCTTTTGAATTGAAACTAACTTCTGATTATGTTCGCTATTTCTTACAAATTCTTTTACAATTGTCGTTGACTTTCAACATGAGCCTCTTTTACTATTTCAATTTTAATCGAAGGATAAAGTGCGCGAAAGAAAGGTTCGATTTCTTCCCACATCGCTCAAGCAATTTATTTTGACACTTGCAGTATGCAAAATTCAGTGCACTGTGAATTAAAATTAATCCAGGAAAAAAGCTTGTTATTTTACCCTTATTCTCTTTCTAACATAACCTTCGATTTCTAGTATAAGTTACATTCAAAAGTTTCACTTTTGACGGCAGGTTTGGCAAAGGCAATTTCGATTCTGAAAATTTTAGCTTCGTAGTTTACGTCGCATTCGGCATTTACTTTTGTCGTCTGCGCGTGAAGATTGATGACATCATTGCCAAATTAAATCTCCACCAATCAGCATTTTGCATCGACTTTTTCGATGCAGAATTTCAAATTCCTGAGACATAGTCGCAAGCTCTCCTTCCTTTTCCCGCCCCGCGGCCAGATCGTGTTGGAGAGCTTGCTCGCAGGCTAGTATTCTTGCTTCTGTCAATAAGTAGCTTTATTATAGCAAAACAGAGCAAACAACAATGTGAGGATGGATTCATTTCAACTTCAATGTCATGGTCAATAGTTATTTCTGCTTTTTTCCCATCCTGACAATAACAATAATACACCATTTTCTTCAAGCAAAATCCTTACCTCTTTGTTTGGGTCGACAAACTGTGTTCGTGCATATCTGGTCAGCATGTGAATCACTGCCACTTGCCCCCACTCATCTATGTCAATCAACAGGTTACACAACTTGCGGTAGTTCTTGTGTATGAGATCAATTCTATCTGGACAAACATCTTCAAAAGCCATCACAGCACTACCTGCAACAAGCTTAACAGAATACAGCACCATTGTTGTCACTCAACCTTTTTTTGGCTACTGAATGCATTACTGTATCTGAAAAAAAAATCAGCTTGAACAATGAACCTAAATTGTCAGGCAAAAGTACTACCAAACTATTTGATATGAGGACTCCCTGTGCCAAACACTGTGGCTGTTCAATGAAAATTTCTTACCGTTGTCTTATCTTTCAGGAGTTTCTCTATAACCTCAATGAGATATTCTTTCTGTTCAGGATCCAAACTGTAAATTAAATCATAAGGCATGTTACAGTGTACATATGTACTTCATGTTGTTTTAAAGTTCTAGCACAAACCATGTTCTAATGGACATCTAAATACAGAAAAAAAAACCTGTGCTGCACAACTCTTTAACAGGGATTAAAAACTACAGCAGGGTTCTTAAACATCCCACTAAAAGTAATTGGTCATAATAACTGAAGAACACCAGTCCAGCTCTCAAATGGAGCATGTCCACAGAACATAAAAGATTGCACTTTACAACACTGTACTCGCTGACTGTACTACTGTCACCGTACTGTCTTGCATTGGTTGAACTGAACAAGTAGCTGTGGTTTGTAAAAAAAATGAACTGGTTTGAAAAAAGTGAACTGGTTTTGAAAAAACAAATCGGTTTGAAAAAAATAGGTTCACTGGTTACATTTCATAACAATTTACAGTATAATGTAGCACAGCTGCTGTTTGTGATTTTTAATGATCTTGCAGGAATAAGCAGTATTTCCAGATCCACAATCTAATTCAGAGTAGCTAAGTAAACAAAGAAATACCTGTAAAGCTTAGGGATGGCATGAGCAGCAGTTTTACGCACATAAGGTGACATGTCGGCCACACCCTAAAAAAGATAAATATATGGATGTTTGTCATTCTTTACAAACTTAACAGTGATCCAGATAACAAACACCGCCCAGTGCAAAAAAAGGTACAACTGAGGTTACATGTTCCAGTAAGAACTAATGCAAGCGAGTGTGATGGAGAATGGAACCAATTCCCATGTGTCATACTGACCTTTCCTCGTTATATTCATTTGTAACTTACAGAAAGAGTTTTTTGGCAATACATTTGAATTGTAGTTCCTATCTATTAAGCAATCAAGTGAAAGTACAGTTTCTGCAATGTAATTACCTCTTTTATAGCTAGCATCATGATTGGGGCAATCACAGGAACTCTGATGCTTGACAACACCCGCAGGGCACTTCCACGGATAAGCTGGTTAGGATCCTGTGTAGGAAAATTAAATTGCACAAAGTATTAAGTGCAGAAAAATGAGACTGTCCTTGTTCTTAGGAGTTGGGTAACAATGGAGAACGTACTGCTTGTCAGAGTGAACTAAAATGGAACGTTAACCATACATGTATGTCCTGGGATCTCTACTGTAGAGCCCTTGACAAGCTGGCAAACAGAGGTCATGCTGGGTATGCAGAAGGTTACCCCCCTCTTAGACTCACCTTTTAACCCTTTAAGCCCCAATAACAACATACATGTTCTCCTCACTGTTCTCCATATATTTCTTATGGTACTAGTTGGGAGAATTTGCTTACACATCAAGACAACTCATCTTTAGCAATCATTTCCTTAATTCTCATGACCCGTATGTTTGATCAAGTAAGATACTGTAAGGAGACATTACTGTAGATGCTTGTCACTATTGGGGTTTACAGGGTTGATCACAGAACCAAAAACAAATTTGAAATCTATAGTGGGATACTGTGGGTTGCCAGAAGAAGCCTGCTCTGAGGCATTTCAATTGTCTCCCTGACACTCAAAAGTCAACTCTTGCTTTGTGGACACCTTGCTACTACTGACAGATACCCTATTTCAGCTCCACCACGCAGTACACAACATGAGCAAAAACCATTAGGCTTATTTTGGCGGTTTCGGCGGAGCACCGGGAACTATAACAATAAGTTATACTACAACCTCTTATTACATCCAAATGTACGGCACATAACATAAAAACAGAGCTGAGCGACAGTTTACAAAGACATTACTGTCAGAACGGAGGCCAGAAAAAACCTGCCTGAAAAAAAAACCCAATGGGGAAAAAACTCGGCAGGAAATCTGGGTAGGAACCATGGCTCAAGCTCTAAATAGCCCTTCCTACAAGGCTACACGTTGCAAACATCCCCACCCGCGTTAACTAAAATAAAAGTCGGACGTATGACAACGAAGAACAACTTACTAAAAATTAAAAATAACGTAAGCTGGACAAGGTGTCAGCCTAGAATGATCTCCCACGTGACTTACGTCACTTATATAGCCCTCCTTTCTACCCATGCTACACTTCAACTAAACCAGCCCCAGTCCCCCTGCTCTTGTGCCGCAGAAATATTTCATTTCTGGCTAATTCGTATCCACTCAAACGCCAGAAATTCCATTTTATTAGGGACAGAAACTGAAATTCTGGGGAAGAAAAATCACTGATAATAATTCCTGCTCTAATGATGTAAGGCATTTTGTGATCCATGGCATAATCTGTGTACAGTCAACCCTTGCTTTGTGAACACCTTGTTATTACAGATACCCTGTTACTAAGGACAGACTAGTGAAATCCTGACAAATAAGAATTACTGAAAATAACTTCCACTGTAGTGATCTCTGTCTATCATGGAAGACAATTCTTAGTCCAGATATAATCGATAGTATCCCTTGCAATGAGAATTGAATGCATGTATAACGAGCAATGATGATGATTATTCCATTTACAACATGTACAAAACTTAAAGGCCACACCTAAAAGGGAATGTATATTAAATTACCTTGTCTATAACCACTGTATCGCATGTAGCTCTATACACCATTGTGCATTCACGTGTGTGCCAACAAATTTGTCAAGAAGAAACCTTGACTAACCTTTAAACCCTTCTGAAATGTGCTGATAGAAAGAAGGGCCAAATCCTGCTGTTCCTCGGCATATCTCACAAGGTACAGATAAACCAGCTTCTTGACCTGTTGAGTAAATCAAACATTTTCTTTTCAAAAGGGAAGACAATAATAATAATTATTATTGCTGTCAACAATAAAATAATTACAAACATGTTTATTCAAGTCTAGACGTGTCAAATATGAATGTACAAAAACAGACTGACAGGGAGCGTTGACAAAACCTGGATTGGACCAGATCAGATTGGACTGACAAAACCTGGACAGACTTGGACCTGAATGGCAAAACACATACCCGATTGGATTGGATTAACAGAACCTGAAACGGATCAGCGAAAGTAGGATGGCCTTAAATTCTCGCCAAAAACGGGCACATAAAATATAGCATCTCTGGATCAAGATGGCGGAGAGAGAAGAAAGTAGATTGCCATTGCACAATATTATTTGCTTTTTCCTCCTCCATTCCGTTGCCAAGACTTGTTGTTTAAGTAATGCATTTAAACGACTTCATTAAATAACAGCTTTTTACTAGAGGGAGAGAACCAAGTGGAAAAGCTGCCAAAGCATGTACAATAATATCAAGCCAGTACTGCATCCAGTCCAATCCAGATTTTGTCAACACTGACTGACGGGCACTTTTACTTGAACAGGATAACCCTGTCAGTAGCCAGAGTAAAAGTTAATTAAACCTTGCCTCAACATTCTTGGAAACCACATTCTTTACTACTGCTGCAAAGAGGTCAGACATGTCTCGACCATCAGCCATCATCTACACAATCAGAAAATGAAAATGAAGAAAATAAAGATTTAGAACAACGTCTGTTACTCTAATTTTGAATGCATTATTTTCTGAAGGAAATACGAAAAAAATTGTCTACATTTCTATAGAATCAATGGAAGCAAAGTTCACCAAAAATGTTGCTACTTGTTGGTTTATGCTTTTTTTACTTTTAGTGGAACCATGCCCTAGGAAAAAAATGCTGTTTGATGCATGCCCTTGAGATGACAAAGTTTATTTACAGAGAACAAGTTTAGAACCACTAATTAAAAACTTTTTTTATTAAGAAAATTCTGACTAGAACTACAATCTGCTCACAGCTTCTCTGTTAAATCCAACCAGAAAAACACTGTATACTTACAACAGAATGTGAACCATAGTGTCATAAACTGCGACTGTTCGTAATTGAATTGATTCGTTTATTCCTATATTCGTCCCTATATACACAATTTTGTATCGTATTAACTTCGTATATCTCGATCTCGCACGTCTCGCTTCGAAAAAATGGACAGATCAAAGTCTAAAGTACATACCACTTATCACAAGGTTCACGTGTCAATCACTTATAACTGTACAAACAAAACAAGTACATGTATCTCGTTACACAGATTGCGAAACTGTTCACCATGGGGTGTTTACGACGAATTTAACACTCCCCAAAGTTTATTCACATCGTGAGAAACTTTCAAACTTCGCTTAAAGAAAATAAATCAAAAAATGTCCAAGTGTTCATGCACTGTTCAACTGTCTGTTGATTTCTCCAACAATCGCCGCGGTTCGTCGGGGTCTCGCAGTATCATTCGTTACTCTCGTTTCATCTGCCTGAGTTCCTTCGGGCTGTACAAGTGCTGGAACCTTGACTTCAATCGGTATCAACTGCTGTAAGGGTCTTCTCAAGAGTGCAGGTCGTTTCGAACTGTTTCCAACCTTTACAACAGCTGCTCTCACTTCGCCGTCTTTTCCTGGAATAAGTTCCTCCACCTTTCCTATCTTCCAAAATACTCTACTTGTGGAGTCGTTCTTGAGCAACACGATGTCTCCAATCTCAATCGGTTTCTTGTCGCTACCCCTAGACACGGCTTGAGCTCTCTCCTTTAAACTTGTTAGGTACTCCTTTCACCATTGCGTAGTCAACTGACGGAGCACATGCTTGTGGTGACGTGCTTTCCTAGTAAGCGATTGATTTGTGCTCACGATTTCGTAATGAGACGCGTTCGGGGTACAGGTTATGCGCCGCCCATAGATTAAATCTGAAGGAGTTAACGGGTAAGAGATCGATTCTTCGTCATCATATACATAGGTAATTGGCCTTGAATTGATCACTGCTTCAATCTCGACTAGAATAGTGTTCAACTCGTCGAATCCAAGTGTAGCGCGTCCAAGAACTTTCTTTAGCGGCCTCTTGATACTTCGCACCAGACGCTCCCAGTATCCTCCCCACCACGGAGCCTTTTCGATGATGAAATTCCATTGGATCTGTTTATTCGTCAGGTAACGCCACACCTCCTCTGATCAGATAATCCTTTGTACCTCGCGTGATGACGACTTGAAGGTCTTAGCGTTGTCTGAATGCAAAGTAGCTGGCACTCCTTTTCGTCCCGTGAATCTTCGAAAAGCCAACAGAAATGCTTCAACATTTAGTCCTGATGTAAGTTCCAAGTGTATTGCTCGAGTCGACGCGCATGTAAACAGGCAAATATAGACTTTCTTCGACTCGTTCTCGGCACCTTCAGAATTCTTGGTTGCGATAAACAAAGGACCTGCAAAGTCGAGACCTACATGGGTAAACGGTGGATCTTCGGAAACTCTGTTGCTTGGCAAATCGGCTTGGGGAGGAGAACTGTAAGGTGTCCCCTCGAATTTCCGACAAATGACACATTTCCGAATGAAATTCTTCACTGATTCACGTCCACGGAGCACCCAGAAACGTTCTCGTAGTGTTGTCAGAGTGTCTCGTATCCCATTGTGTTTAACTGATTCGTGTGACTGCTTGATCAGAAGCTGAACAAAGCTATGTTTCGCGGGTAATAAGACTGGATTCCGAGTGTTAGCAGGTAACGACGAATTGTTCAGTCTTCCTTTGCATTTGACGACACCATCTTGAAGGAATAAACCAAACTGTGACACGTAGATTGGCGGGATAGACTTCTGATCTTTGCGCGTAAGAAATTCAATCTCTTTGGAGAATGACGTTGCTTGTACCGATTTGATCCAAAGGGTTTCTGCTTTCTTTAGGTCTGCGGCGCTTAATTGTGTTTCTTCTTTCTCGTTTCGAGCTCGATTCTTGAATCTCTTTGCAGCTTTGATAACCAGGGCTGTTACACGCAGCAGACTCGTGACGTCGTGAAATCGCTTGATATCAACTAGCTGGTCGATCCTTTCTAGCATGGTGGCTGATGTGTTCACAAGCGAGTGAACAGTAGCTACTGGAGTCTTGACAATTTCCAATAGCGCAACTTCATCTTCAGCATTTGTCGGTTCACTTACGGGCCATTCCGACTCCGCCTTGTAAAGAAATTCTGGACCGTTCCACCAAATTGCATTGGTCGACAACTCTTTCGCGCTTAAACCCCGTGACGGCAAATCCGCTGGGTTCTGTTTACCCGGGCAATGTCGCCAGTCGTCCTTTGAAGACAAATTACGAATTTCGTCTACACGATGTCGGACGTACTGTTTCCAAATTCGTTCGTTTTTTATCCAACAGAGTGTAGTCATCGAATCAGTCCAATTGATTGTTTTCAATTGTTTTCCAGCCGAATTGAATTTGTGAACCAGTCGTGCGAGAAGAACCGCTCCCAATAACTCCAGGCGGGGAATTGACTGCTTCTTTAAAGGTGCGACTCTGGACTTCGACGCAACCAAACGAACATCAACTCGGCCATCTTGATAGAGAGAACGCATGTAAATAACTGCGGCGTACGCGCGATTAGAAGCGTCGCTGAAACCATGAAGCTCGATTTTGATTGGACTTGACCGGAAATAACAGCGCGGGATTCGTACATTGTAGAGGTATTTCAATTCTTCAAGTAAAGTGTTCCAAGTGAGAAGCAAAGTTCCTTGTAATTCGCTATCCCAGTCGATTTTATCTAGGCAAAGTTCTTGAAACAAGATTTTCATTTCAACAGTGAAAGGTGTTAGAAATCCAATAGGGTCAAAGATCTTTGCTGTCAGTTTAAGGATTGAACGCTTCGTCGGCGGAAGTGAGCTGCCAAATTTGTACAGTTCCTTGAGATCGAAGAAAAATTCGTCAGAAACAGTGTCCCAGTTCAGTCCTAGAATTTTGACAATCGTTTCGTTCTTCGCTTCGGAGCTTCCAGGAGTGGTCGAAGATTTGGCGTACGACTCGTCATCTTCTGTTGTCGGTTCTTGGTTCGATTTGCTTTCACCGCGTGGATTTTCGCGACTCTCAATCGCTCTTAATAGGGAACGCGAATTAGAGTTCCATTTCCGGAGATTAAAGCCGCCTTCGGCCATAATTTGCTTGGTTTTCTTGTAAATGACCAGGCCTTTGTCATCGTTGTCGTCTCCAGTGAGCAAATCGTCCACGTACAGGGATTTCTCGAGTAACTCGGCCATCTCGGGCTCGCTCTGCTTGTACAGACTCAAATGGTGTGAAATTGTCGCACCCAGAATTGAAGGCGAAGGTCTCAAACCGAAAACAAGCCGGTTGAAACGATACTCAGCGATTTCTGGTTTAGCGGCGAACGGATCATCGTACCATAGGAAACGGAGCATGTCACGATCTTCTTGCTTGATGCCAACCATTAGAAATGCCTTCTCGATGTCTGCGGTGAGAGCGACTGCGTTCCAACGAAACTTGGCCAGCATATCGAAAATATGCGGAATGTAATTCTCGCCAACTTCAAGGCAGTCATTAAGCGATCGTTCCTCCTTCGAAGATTTAGCAGATCCATCGTAAACAACGCGTACCTTTGTTGTTTCGCGATCTCGCCGGACCACTGCATGGTGAGGTGAGTAATGAACGCTCGTTACGTTCAGTTGGTTTGCGCAATTAGATTTCGGCACCCTTTCGACAATTCCGGCTTCGCATTGCTGTTGAATAATCTTGTCGTAATCGCTCAGTAAATTCGGTTCGTTCCTTAGTTTATGATGCAGGGATCGTAGTCTTGACACACACATACCATAGTTGTTCGAGGTCGGCGCACTGTCTTCTTTCCAGGGCAATCTTGTCTCGTAGTGGCGACCATTGAAGGAGATATCGGTTTGCTCTGCGATATCGGGTACCTGTCGTTCGATCTTGGAGTCGTCTAAAATTCCAGAACTCTCGGTTTCCCAGAATGTTTTCAACATGTCTACAATTTCGTCTTTGTCGTTACCCTCGTAAAAATATGGACCGCCAGAAATAATTAAATTTGAGACGGCATTTGACTCGTTTGGAGAACAGGAAACGTTAGTCGGACCTGAGAGGAGCCAGCCAAACTTGCTGTTTATTGCCGTTGGCCCAGAATGCCCACGAATTGTTTCACCAGTGACAATATCCCAATAGTGATCCGAGCCGATGAGAATGTCAATACTGCATTGACTTTCGGAGCTGTCCGCTAGCTCTAAACCTTGTAAGTGAGGATAGTCGTTGATGTCCACACGTTTCGGTAATGGCGAACAGATAACAGGGAAATTGAGCGCTGTGATCTCCAGATTTTCGTTCTGCTTGTTGCGAAGGGGCAAGGTAACAACTTGACATCTCTGCTTTCGGTAGACGTTTTCTCCAAATGTATTTAAGTGGAGAGTCTCAGATGACATTGGCTTCAAACAAAGCTTCGACTTGAGGTTGTCGGTTACATAGGATCGCTGGCTACCATTGTCGAATAAAATTCTCACGGGTAATGATCGGGAACCATCTTCGTTTGTGGCAATCGCGGTAGCAGTTTGTAGCAAAATGCTCTCCTTGGTCTTGGTACTCGAAATTGCTGTAATCGTGCCTCCCGAAGCGCCACGCTCTTCTTTGTTGATTTGCCCGAGTTCGTTCGGTGGTGGGCGTGGTGGTTGTACATGCTGAATTGTTCCAAAACAAATTGATTGATGATGCCGACCTCCACAATTTCGACAGGCCTTAGAACTTCTGCAATCTTTCACATGATGATCGGGATACAGGCACTTGAAACAACGTTTCGCTTCGATTAGGATGTTTCTTCGATCCCTTGGATCAATGACTTTAGTACAAGATGCTGAATAATGCAGGTCGTCGCAGTAAACACAACGCGTTTGTGAGGTGTTGTTCATTTGATCTCGCTTGCCAATGAAGAATGAACTCGTGGTTGGATGCTTGGGATGCCTGGGTTGTTGAAACATGTTTTGCTCTCTTTCTTCCTGCGCTTTAACTCCCTCGCTCATTTCTCTCGCTTCGACTTCTTGTTTAATGATCTCTAGAATTCCATCCATTTTCCAAACGGAACTTTTCGTTTCCCTTGCGATGCGCACGCGAATTTCGCTCGGAAGCTTAGCCATTATTACCGGAATCAATAAACCGCCGTACTCATCCGAAGCGACACCCAGGGAAGACAATCCACGAACATGCACGCTGATCTGGTCGTAAACGAACCTTAAGGATGTTGAATGCTCAGTTCCTGAACAGTTAGGAATCTTTAGCAATTCGTCCATGTGCGCCGAGATAATCTGTTGAGGCCTGCCGAACCTCTCTTGTAAAATTTCGACAGCAGACTTGTAATTGGCGTCGGTCAATGATAATCCTTGGATTGCTCGCGATGCTGGGCCTTCGAGAAGGGAATTCAAATAATTGAACTTATCTACCGGTGAAATCGCTTTATTTTCGTGGACGGCCGATTTAAACGAGTCCCAGAAACTGATCCACTTCGTGATATCCCCGCGGAATTTGGGCAAAATCAACTTTGGCAATTTAGCCTTCGCCAGATTACTTGTAGCTCCAGATGTAGAATTGATCTGCAGCTGCTGGCCCTCATGCTCGTTGGATTTCGTTTGTAGTGCATCTTGTATTCGTTTTTGGCAGTCCACAACTCGCTCCAACACTTTTTCAGCATCTTCAATTTCCGCTTGAATGACATCAACACTGCACAGCGATAAAACGCTTTGGTCCAGTTCTTCGATGGTTTTAAGTTTGCCTGTAAGCAATTGATCCAAAACCTCCAAACTCTTTCTTTGATCGTCGTTTAATGTAATTCCACAGAGAATCGCGTCCACATCGCTTATTTTCTTCGTAATAACTCCCCGATTCGCCGCTCGTATCGCCTTGACTCGCTCGAGCTTTTCTTTCGCTTCTTTTTCTGACATCGTCTTGATCGCCTTATTTCGAACGTCTTTTACCTCGGGGCCGCTGGTCCTTGCCCCACGTTGGGCGCCATGTCATAAACTGCGACTGTTCGTAATTGAATTGATTCGTTTATTCCTATATTCGTCCCTATATACACAATTTTGTATCGTATTAACTTCGTATATCTCGATCTCGCACGTCTCGCTTCGAAAAAATGGACAGATCAAAGTCTAAAGTACATACCACTTATCACAAGGTTCACGTGTCAATCACTTATAACTGTACAAACAAAACAAGTACATGTATCTCGTTACACAGATTGCGAAACTGTTCACCATGGGGTGTTTACGACGAATTTAACACATAGCATTTATGAGCTAGAATGGGTGTCAAAAGGTTTTCATTTAACACTTCTTTTTTTAAATGTAAATAAGATCCTCGCAGTTATTAACGCAACTTATTTAGTTGCGAAAAGAAAGCCTGAAAAAATCAGGCTTGCCGGGATTCGAACCCTGACCTCTGCGATACCGGTGCAGCGCTCTAACCAATTGAGCTAACAAGCCAACTGGGAGCTGGTCATCAAATTGGTTCGTAATATACCCGGGAAAGATGAAGATGAAGTTATGAATATATGAGAATCCATATATTTGAACTGCGGAATGAAGAATTAAATGTAAATAAGATCCTCGCAGTTATTAACGCAACTTATTTAGTTGCAAAGAGAAAATTCTTCATTCCGCAGTTCAAATATATGGATTCTCATATATTCATAACTTCAACTTCTTTTTTTATTAAGATTATTTCAGCCACTTCTTTCCTTTGTTCTTTTTTCCTTGATTAGTAATGAAATTTGTGTCTTGCATCTACATTTAGACAGCTGTTTTTCCCATAAATCACAGTGTCACTAAAACTTAATTTAATTTAATTTATACAACTTATATTGCACAAATATAAACCAAGGGTTTTCAATAAAACTAATGGGGCATCAGCTATAAAAAAAAAGAATTGAAAATTACTAAGACAAAAAATGAAACAAAACAATGAAACAATGAAAAAATGAAACAAACATCTGTAATTTCATACTAAAAAAGCAGCTATTAAGCAAACAAACAAACAAGTAATTATTGGTGAACTTCAGCATTTTAAACAAGGACCCTGACTACAGGAGGGATAGCTTCTCCCCCGCTTGAAATGATGCTGCCAGCAATAATGTATCAAACCCTAATCAACAGACAACTTCATGCCCAAAATGAACTTGTATTTCTCACAAAACCATGAACTGACTTGCTTATCTTAAAAATACCCTCAGGCTGGCTGACCAATGTGACACCCTTCAATTCCCCCATAAGGCTCTGTTACGTTATACTCAAAGAGTAACCGAAACCCCTACCGAATAATCCCACACACCTCCTTGGGGTATCGCTAATTTCCCACTTTGGTTTGTATGATTACACAGTACAGACCAGTGTGTGCCACTGTAAAACATATCAAACTTCCAGAGCGGACGTAAGTATCACACATGTATAAAACTGCTGATTACATTCATTGTGTCTCATATAATGATTCAATAAGTCGAGGTGTCATATAGAGTAAATCTCAGCTTAATAGACGTCCCCAACTTACTCCTATTATCCGCTTCATAGCATCAAGTTTGAGGTTGTCCTTTGAGCTATCAAGCATAGACTTCAGGTCATCGTGCCTGCAATCAACACAGAGTTCTAGGTGAACTCAAAACCAAATCGAACCGTCTTGACAACAATAAACATCTGGGACCCACTTGAGTCGAATAATATATCATACAGAAAGACTAAAATTACCTTTGAAAATCACTGGAAAATATTCCACCAGTTGGGCCACTTGTTGACTCAGGGACATCAGATTCTCCAATGGGTCGTTCGGCGTTGTAAGACATGTTTTAAGTCGCTTTTTGAAGAAATAAATCAGCTGATTTTCAGTACCATTCACCAAACATGGCTGTTTCGTGGAAGAGACCTTTCTCGGTCCCAGTCCTTCCGTCTTGAAGGCGCTAAAGGAACCACGGGAATGTATGTGAGTTGGCCCGCCATTTTCAAGAGACTCCATAAGATGTCATGGACGTATTTCAAGCGACTGAAAGTGGAGGGAAACACACTAAGGCGAGTTCATGTTATACAGCACTTGATATATGCAAATAAGTGGCCCTGTATTCTTTAGTTCGGCCTCAGTGCTCAATCAAATGTAGCATTTTAGACGGAGAAATTATAAGATCAAACTGTGGAACGCTCTCAACATTGAGACCGCTGCTGGCCCCTGGCCGGGACTGCTGGATTGTTGCTAGAACTTTGAAGGTCATGCCTTGAAGAACGCGACAAGAAAGGAGACTTTCAGCAAGGGACAGAGGGACAGGAACGCGGGAGAACAGGGGCTGGGAAGTGTATTAAATTAAAGAGGGTGGAGGGGGGGGGGGAAGGGAGGGCGGGAAGCGGGAAAAATTACAAAAAAAGTTACATATCATTACATAATATTTTGATAGATACAAGACAAAAGGGATGGGAACCAGGATTGATGGGTACAGGATGCGGGAAGGTTGTACACATGTGCTGTTGCCCCCCTCCCCCCCCCCCCCCCCCACTATCTGGGGCATTACTAGGAATGGAACAGAACAAAATGTACTGGAACAGACCAGAATGGATCAGAATTAACAGTAATTCACTAGAATGAAACATGCAGATATCGACTGACATATGGTACATAAGTATGTGTAGCCACAGTACTAGTTTTGGCGTGGGTTTTGATCTGAAATAGGACGTGCTCTACCCGCTGAAATAAGATATAGATTTTTGAATGGACATTTTATATTGAATAAGGGAACACCCTTCAGAATGTTAGGTGTGAAACAGGGCAGCAAAATTCATTTATTATAGTGATAGCGTAAGGGTAAGGGTCAAGCAACCCACGATTGTGCATTAATTGCATTAATCGAAACTCAAATCTGTTAACTGGCAAAAGCAATCTAACTTGCCATGTCACAAATCATAGTTTTGTGTATACTTTTCACCACCTTTTATTTACTAGTACAAGGTAGTTATGCTCAGAAAAAGAGA
Organism: Siderastrea radians; assembly: GCA_964017195.1. Taxonomy (NCBI): domain Eukaryota; kingdom Metazoa; phylum Cnidaria; class Anthozoa; order Scleractinia; family Rhizangiidae; genus Siderastrea; species Siderastrea radians. The sequence goes on along the minus strand of OZ024889.1, from coordinate 37,264,032 downwards.
TAATCTGACATCATTTGCTGTCATCACCTAATTTATTATTAATAAAATCTGATGATCTACAATGTATCAAAAAGTAGTGTTAACTGAATTGTGTTCACTTGAACAGGTCTTTTCTTGGCTTCAGCAAGTATTTGGTGAGGATCCAATTCCTCAATTTGAGATCAACAGCTTTACTTTGAATATCCTTGAACAACTTGCAAACAGAAATCAAGAGCAGAATAAACATGCTGAATTTATCACCAGGGACTACATTCAAAAGACATCTGAATACGCTGCTGAAGGTAATAGTACGTCAAGATACACAATATGTTAACTAGACAAATATAGACATAACTTTATAAGATATAAGTAATTTGGCACTCCGATTGGCTACTGGAGCATCTGCTTACAGTGTCTGTCCTATGTCGTTCGAGAATGAGAAAGTCTTAAAGAAAGTGCCCTTTCATTCTCCAGTGGTCATCTACATAAAGTTGTTTTGTTAATTGTTGCCGAATTTTTTTGCCACATTTTTTGGACAAAACCTTTGCTTTAATTTGCAGGAAAAACTTTTGAACACAACAGAACTTGACATGGCATCCAATTTCCTTATAAAGCAAAAGGGGGTTATTTTCTGATAATCACTTACCTGCACATGTGGTTGTGCCAATGAGAAAGCTTGTTAAGAAATTCAATAACCAAGAGATTGAGAATTTAATAATAATTTTATTATAGTTGTTAGCCAATTTGGTGTAGTACCCTTGGTTGTCAAATGATATCACTGTCATTGAAGATATTAGGTTGCAATCTTGTAATCAAGGTTGTCTCTTAACAGGAGCCTGTTTCAGAGCAACTAAGGCACTGATATCCTTGCACTTAGGGTTCTGACCTTTAGGTTCCAAGAAATTTGTATTAGGCATCAGCCTTCCACGCAAATCAGCTTAACGTATCATGGAGTGAGATTCACTGGAAACTTGTTTGTATGAAAACACTGTTACATCTAAAAATTATAGGGATTGTCTTTTTCTCTTCTTAATCAGTTGAAAGGCTAAGCAGGATAACAAATCAGGTGGCCTTGCCAATATCAAGCATGTCGCAGTCTGGAAGAACAAGTCTGAAAACTCTTGCCTCTGTGGCTCTGCTGCTTGGAACTAAAAACTGCTCTACATCAAGGTGACTGAAAAAAGGGGCATAATCCTGCAAAAAAGTTGGTGACACAGCAAGTGGAAGAAATAAGAAAAATTACTGTCAAAGAGAAGCAAGAAGGAACATGAATTTCAACAAAATGAAGGAACATCGCCATAAAGAATGTGGCCAGATGTGTCAAGTAGATTCACCCCCCCTCCCCCCCACTTTACATCCTCTGCCCTGAATTTCTGTGGGTAATGATTGCAGCAACCTTGTTCTCACGAAAAAGGTGATATGGAGAAGTATGAAAAGCAATCCGTGAGAGGCAGTCATGGTTTTGTGAAGAGCAGTAAAGGTCTTAAATTGTTTGTTGGATAGAGACGGCTTTTTGATTTCTTAAATGGAGCTAATTAAGTTGTATTTTGAAAAGTACATGTTGTTGATCTGGTGTTTGTGTTTTTGCATCTGAATGATTTCAAATTTGCAACACAAGAAACACAGCGTTCTGCTGAGTCATCTACTAAGCTAGAGTGGACAGAAAATCTATGACTTACACACCTAGATTTTAAATTCCTAGGCAAGCATAATGCAGACCACCTATAATGTTATTAAAGCAACACTAAAAAGCAGGACACTTTTAATAATGTATCCTTTGGAACAAAAACATTCACAAGTTCAGGGTATTTATTTTATTTTGAAATAACTGGGAAATGGAAAAAATATTTGCAGTAGTAGTAATTTCTTGATTTTTATCAAAGTAGCTGGAGCTCAATCTGTTCATTAATTTTATATCAAAATTGTTATAAAAAGGAAAATATAACGTCCTAAGGGGTAAATCACAGTCAAAGACTGCAAGTTGTTGTTTTTAGTCTTTTGTTAGGGATTACAGAACAGAGCCAGGCCTTATCTGCTGCAGGAGATGCCAACACAGAGGAGAAGCGACTTCTCTCCAGGCTCTTGATTAAAACAAAGAAGGCTCAAACAAATGTCTCTGATCTACGAAGGTACTAGTCAGAATAACCTCGACTGCATTATTAGTTTCTTGTATATCACACACCATGTCAGATGCTCAAACCACTAAGCTACACAGAGAAATATACTGCTACTAACTACTAAAATTGCACTCCTAAGTACTAAGTTTGTGCTCTTTAAGCAAAAAGTTGCTGTCTATCCCTACATCACTCTCAAGTTTGGAAATTGTGGGAATTTTTCAGGCAACATGCTCATGATTTAGGCAAGAGGTTGTGGGAGAAAATTAAAAAAAAATACACCAATAAAGAGAAATGAAGCAACAACTGTCATTCCCAAACGTCAGGCTAAATGCGCACATGCCAACTTCGGTCGAATGAAAGTGTGTGGTGTCAACCAAGTGCCATCAACTCGTGATCTTATTGGTTAATTAAAGATGTTGAAAAACTCAATAATTACATTCATTCATTCATCCATCCATCCATCCATCCATTCATTCATTCCTTCATTCATTCTTTCTGGCATTCATCCCGAGTTGGAATCTATCAGATTTCTTGATGCGTGCGTGATAACATGATAACAAGAATACTGGAAATAACACAATTTCTTTATTGCCATGAGAAAATAAGAGTTCTTGCCGCCCAACTGCCCGAAATTGATAATCGGTTCAGTGGAAATGACCATGATGTTCTTTGTGCGTTGGGTGACATCACCCTAGGTCATTCACCCACCGGTGATAGCTTTGACCTAGTTGCCAGGTACTATAACCTCATCAAGGAGCTACTGCCGGTCCCGGCGGGGGGGGCTACTCAATAAAGATTTGTACAGGGAGGCCCCACCGGGAGGTTTAAACCCTTACCCTTTAATTTACTAATCTTTTACCAAAATGGTACCCCTTTCATATACCTAGAGCAAAATTGCACCCCTTTCTTATACCTCAAGGATAAGCCAAAACAGTGGAATTTCCTGTAATCACCACGTTTTTCCTGGATTTTCAGTCGTTCTGATTCAGTTGTGTGGTTGTTTCTACCAAAATGTGGCACCCTTTGATATACTTCGCTTTAGCCACCATTTCTTCCACTTTGAAGCCGATTTTGTGACCCTTTCGTGCACTAAAATGGCAATTTCCCTACCCTTTTATATACTGCGAGCTTCAAAAAGGCATCCCTTTTGGGCGGAACCTCCCTGTATAGCCCACTATAGGGAGTATCCCCCCCCCCAGGCTCCAGGCAGACCAATGCCTGCTCAGTTAATTAAAGAAAGCAGATGTGGAGAAATCAATAAAAACAGCTGCAGAAGTCATTGAAGCATTGTGCGAAAAAAACAGCCTCTATGAAATGATCCCAGAGTTCTCGAAGTTCGCGTCCATTCTGGCCGTCAGCCCCGCAACATCATGCTCAGCGGAGCGCTCACTCAGCGGACTATCTTTGGAGCACAATGGGACAGAATAGACTGAATAGCCTCACTATATATCATCTCTAATGAGCACTCCTATGGCAATAAAGTCATTGTGAACAGTATAGACGAGATAATTAACATTCTCGGACAACTCCACGGAAGGAATAAGTTTTTCTTTCAATAAGTTTCTGATCTTACTATATCAAGTAGACTGTAGTTTGAGGTCATCATAGAGTACCCGAGGTTTCAAAATAACTACTTCATGCAATTTGAGTGTGTTTGTATCCCGATTCTCACACTCACGCATTCACCATTGTGTAATTTTTTGGGGCAAGAAGGTCACTGCTTCCCCAAGGCTGAAGGTGCCGGTATGCCTATAGTCACTCTCGGTGGTCTATGGAGACCGTCCTTTTTCCATTGCCACGCCAAGATTATGGAACTCAATGCCAAGCCAAATTAGAGATGCTAACTCACTATATAATTATTATTAATAAATTTCCCACGCTTATAAATGTTTGCCAGACCCTTTCAACCACAACTATTTTTCAGTAGCATTTTTCTTGTTGCAGATCTCTTGATGGTCTTCAGGATCAAGTAAACTTGCAGGCTCCTAAGCTGAAAAGAAATGCACAAGAAACTGAATTTGTGAAATTGAAATGCAAAGAATATGAGAAAACCAACAAGGAGTTAGAGGTAAAACTGCATTGCGTGCTCTGACCCAAAGTGATCTTGTAGAAGCGTGTATGTGACCTGATTTTTCAGAAATTTATCATTAAGTGTTTCTTGGTGACCCAGTATAATTGCTGAATTTTGCATTTTTTTGCCTTAGGGCTATCAAAATAAAGCTCAGCTAGATTCTACGATCTTCCATGGCTCCCTTGTCAAGAAAGCAGAGGTATGAAGATGGTTTTTTCCAAACTTGAAGGGCTTGGTGTGAGGAATGGAAGTAATGATTTTGGACAAATATTTGAAGTTGTTAGGGAAAAAATGGTTGTGTTGTTAGCAACACCCTGATTGTTTAATGTCAATGTACCTGGGGAAAATCCCTAGCCCCTATTGAAGGCCCTGCGGTACAGTCATATACTTTTCCTGCAAAGTTTTGCATCACAAGCTATTCCCTACTGCTGCCTATAAAACAATATACCGTAAACTGCTGCTTATAAGCCCTGGGCTTATACAACTTTGTAAGGGCTTTTGGGTGGGCTTATAAACGGAGGAGCTTATATCCGGGGGGCTTATAAGCGGAATAAAAAAATGTTTCAAAATGAGCCACAGCACTGTTGATAGAAATACGTTTTTAATTTACCAGTTTTTTATTAACCTTTGAAACGTCATAATAAATCGAATTCATTTCAATTTTAACAACAAAATCAAAACTGTTCCAACACGAACGTAACCGGAACGTAACGAAACAGAAGCCCAGAGTTCATCTTCGCAGTGTTCTCTGAGAGTGCCTAATATTAAGGAAACAAGGAAAACCAGAGGGGGTCTTATAAATGGATGTATTTTTTTGTTGACAGGTAGATGGGCCTACAACCGGGGGACCTTGTAAGGGGGGGGGAGGGCTTATAAGTGGCAGCTTATGGTATATGCACAGTTAAGTATATAATTAGCACCCTATAAAATAATACATGTAGATCAAAAGTAAAGTTTCAGAGCTTATAAGAGACATGGGATCATTCCAAGTTCCTGGGAAACCCCCAACCTACCCCTCCCCTAACCCGAGATTTGTTTTCTAAAATAATGATAATAAGTTAAAAATAAAAAAAGTGTTGGGTTAGGGGAGGGGTAGGTGGGGAGTTCCCCAGAGAGTGGGAACAAAGCATGATGGCTTATAAATATAAGTTGTCTTAAGCTACATTAAACTACAGGTGAATTTGGTGTTTGTTCAAGTACCAGTGATAAATTCATTTTATTTCGTAATGAAAAATTTGATCTCTCACCTGGGGACTCTTTATACCAACTACTGTATGTTGTATTTCTTGTTAATTCAATAATGTAGTTCAAATGATTATGAATAGGATTCCCCATATATTAAGGTGCAGTTTGTTTACAGTTTATTCCTTTTGGTATAATTATTAGGAAGTGAGAGCTATCAAAGAAAAGATAAAACCAATAAAAGACAAGTTAGAAGGTTACCACAGCCTTCCACCGGTAAGTACAGCTCGATAAGGAATTTCTTTGGAAGATAAACTTTATGGTGGCCATCAGGGGATTATTGGAATTATCAATTTTACTGACTGCATGCAAAGCGAAGGACTATTAATATCAACATACCCCTGTACTACGGAAAACAAAGTCACAAGCTGATGTGTACATGTGCAGGTTCAAACGCGTTGATGTTAGGCAGAGCTGATCCTAAAAAAAAGCCATCTGGCCCTGCATACCTCAAGTTTCATTTAGTGTGTGCACAATTCAACAATTGTGGAGTGTTCATCAAAAACTTTTTGAAGTTTTCATTTGAATCAAACATACAAGTAGCCTTATGAGAAATATAAATTATAGTTCTTGTCTGAGTTAGGTCAGGCTGGATAGGAAAATACTTGCTCTCAGACATAGCGGGACCGGTTCTTGCACACCAACCTTGAGCCAAGTATTTTCTTGTCTGCCTCTCCCTCTTAGTGTATGATTGGTACATAACACGTTCCTTGATCTGGTTGCTTTTAAGGATATTTCTCAGGCCAGAGTTAAAGTTGAAGAAGCAAAGATGCAGTTGGTATGTTGCACAGTTGTCCGTCTCTCAATTTGTCCTTCATTGTATTACAAAACACAGTAGGAAAATTGTGTCCTGTCTTACTAAAAAGCAGATGAGACTGCAAATATTTTTGCTCTGATAAGACAGACATGCTAAACAGGCATCAATCAAATCAGGGTTTTCAATAAGGGCCCGGCAGCCGGCGAAACTCACCAGCTATTTTACAGGAACTCGCTGCCTATTTGATTGAGAAATTACCTCATATTTTACAACTAACATGAGAAACATTTGCCACAAAACACGAGCATTGGACCAGCCAAGATTTATTCATGAAAAACAATTAACGAATCTTGCCTGAATTCTGAGTAATTTCAGCAGTGATTTGTGTTTCCTATTCAGTTCAAATGCCCTTTGAATTCTTGCTCCAGAATGCAGAAAATGCATTCTAAGAGGCCCAAATTTTCAAGATTTTTCCCGGACCCCCCTAGAATCTCATGCCTTTGGTGCAAGTAGTTCATTCTATGCCTACTACTAAAATTTTGCCTCCTACTCAGGTTCCTATTGAAATCCCTGCAAATGCTATTAAATGTGTTCACAATCACAAAGGAGCACTACTACAATGTACTCCCCCTTGGATGGGATCTTACAAATGTAGTCAATTACAAGGAATAGGCGTTTGTGTGATAAAATTGAGTACAGTTTTATCATTGTTGAAGAAAAGAGCATGAAGTGATACAGAGACCAAAGCTTGAACCCAACTGTCCGATCTCCTGATCTTAAAAATTTGATGGAAGCCCACAAGCTAACCTGAGACACCACCATATCTCCAACTCTTGAAGTAGCAATGAATCACAAAATTTAATACATAAATTTAATCATTGATATTGATGCATTATTTTCATTCTTAGGAAATGCTGGAGCAACAACTGTCAATCAGTATAGACACCCTTCATTTGTAACAGCTGTTGTTTTGTCTCTGTAAGTGGAACACATGTAAGGAATGACACTTGCTACATTGGGCACATCTGCCAGGATACTATTACCTGTAGTGCCAAGTTTGGTTGGAATGCTCTGAGATTAATCTGAGACTGTGATCAATTTACAACTCATCACCAAGTGTGCATGTCCAACATGACTAGTCACAGTGGTATGGACCCTTAGCACATCAAGTAGCATCAGGGTAGAACAGAATTGGCCTTTTATGTGCCTTTGAAAAAGGGAGAGTGACATTCTAAGTGTCTCCTGATTGCCCCACAATCATCCGATAAACAACTAGGCACAAGTCAGTCTACATGACATGTTGCTGCACAAATACACAGGAAATGTGTTGGTTGTGAATGAGATCATAAGGAAAATGAATGAAATTAAAAAAGAGAGTAAAAAGCAAAAATGTTTCATGTCCAAGCTGGATTTGATTTGAAAGATCTACGTAGTGGAGACCAGAAGAGCAAAATATTCCTTATCATTGATAGGACAAACTAATAAGCCATTAAGTTCACTTTTACTGAGAATAAAAAGTAGCAACATCACTCCTTTAATCCTGATAGTGTATGTGTATGTTAGGAAGGATTGCATTTGTTCAGAACACGTTGTAGAGAAGTGTTAATGTGAACAGTCAATAAATATTTTAGCTATAAATATTATGGTGAAATAGGTAAAATAATCTGGATACTATAGATTATAAAATGGTTCTAAGTACATATCAATGCTATGAGTTCTAGTCTTCAGCTAGAAAATGAAAAGAGGGACTCTGAAAAACATGTCCCTGATGCAAAGTTTTTAAAGCTTACTAATAGGCAAATTTGTCTTTGATTTCACAGAATAAAATCCATAAAAGACAGGATGGTGAGGAGTGGGGATAGAAAAAGATGATGGGAAAGACATCCTTTGAAAGATTAAAACTGCTCCCCACCTAATTGCTCCAAAAATTCTGCTCACACTCTAATGATTGCTTGTTCCACAATCTCAAGGAAATGAAAATTAGCTTGTTGCAGGCTCTCAGAGAGTGGGAATGAGAAATATAACAAAGCAAACATGAAAAATAAAACGCCTGGAAATTGAATGAGAAAGGAGGCAGATATGCAGTCGTTGCCTTCTCTAATGTTTCTGTTTTAGCATTCGCTTTCTCTTTTTTGCTAGACTACCAAAAGTCTCTTCCTGCTTAGGGATAGTCGAGAACAAGCAAGCAAGTGTGAAAATCGCCTGCCGCGTTGTGTGACGTGCGTCAAGTCGCTAGTGTAGTGAGCTGGCCCACTTGTTTGCTTTTTCTTGACTATTCCTGAGCGGAAACAGGAAGAGACTGCTTGAAGTCTACGTTTTTTCTCCTCTCCAGTGTTTTAGAGCCTGGAACAGCCTGAAAAACTAAGCCCAGGTGTGAACAGTTTTAAGTCTGTTAAAGAATTTCCCCCCTAACCATCAGTGAAAACCTTCGAAAATTAAATCTGCAATACATCCAAGGCAAAAACTGTTCATCACCAGAAATCCCCTTTGTTTGAGTTGATCAAATACTTTTATAAAAATACAATTAAAAAATAGTATGGTAAAGGTAGATGTAAAAGTGTGTGTCCACTAAAAATGTTCTTAAAATGAGAATATTTATTTAATTATTCTGGGCTTCAAAGATGATAGAATATTAAAAGTTAATTCATTAAGGGTTTAATACTTTGGTTCCTTATTAAAAAATAAATTAGATTGTACTTAAATAAATCTTGTAAAAGTAGAGTTAAAAAGAAAAGAAAATTCAAAACAGATTGGTATTAAAAAACCCTTAACACTACATCCAATGTTTTGCAAATATTTCAAGAAGAAGAAAATGTCTGAGTGTATTTCTATAGAAGTCAAAGTTTGGGAGAAGAAGATTTCTGGTGGAAACACAAGCCATAAGCAAGTGTTTCCACTGTCGTCATAAGTTCTCCCAAACTCCTAAACTTTAACTCAAAGGAGGCAGATACTAGTGTTTATCTCAATGTCTACTCCAGAGGAGGTGCGTAAGCCACCTACTGGGGAGGGCAAATATATATTGTTTGTGGCAGTTTGGCCACTTATTGAAAGTGCATATCTGCAGACACTGTAATCCATATTAAATCTAAAAAATAAAACAGCATTTACAGAACAAATGATCTTGGTCTTTGTTTTGAGCCTGTCTTTTTCTCTTTGCTTGATTTTGATGTCTCTTTAACTTTCTTGGCTTTGTTTGCCTGCCATCTCTTTTGACACTGTTTCTCGTGGATGGAAATCGATGCCGAGCCATATTCACGACCACAAAGATAACAAACAACCAAAGCTGGCTTGCTTGGTGTGAAACTTTCCTTTTCTTGTACATCATCTGTCCAGCTGGATACTTCACCATAAGTTGTTGCCTCTGGCGATAGCAGATCCCCATAACTACCACTTCTCTTTGGCACTGAAACTTCCTTGTTGTTGTTGTTCTCTTCAACGTGGTCAATTTTTATTGTAACCGGGAGGTGAACTGAGTGTCGTTTTTTCGATTGTTTTTTTTTCTGTAACTTCTCTGCAGCTTCCAACTTCTTCTGTGCTTCCCACTTTTTCAGACATTGCTTTTCATGGATTGGCAAGGAATGTGCAGTGAACTGTTTTCCACAAAGATAACAAAGTATCATCCTGGATATCTGGTGACCACCCTTAGGTGTTCTTGGTTTGTAGCTATTGTGATCAAGAAGATTCTCACAAGATGCAGCTCGAGGTTTAGTTTGTTTTTCTAGTGGTGACAAACTCGAAGAGCTCCTTCGGCAAGAGTTGCGTGGAGAGGTACTATCATGGCTAGCCAGAGAAGAAACTGATCTTGCCTTACTGAGTGTCTCTACATGCCCACGGCCACTTGGGCTGCGAGAACGTTTGGGATTAGCAAGGCGCCACTTCTTCAGGCACTGAGGTTCATGAATTTTCAAGGACTTTGATCCATATTCACGCCCACAGATATAACACACTGTCAAGTTAGGGTCACTCGAAGAAGAGAATCTTGTATCAGATAATGATCTCCTCTCCTTCTTGGTATCAGCAGGTGTTTCCTGTGAGTCAGATGATCCTGTTAATGATTCCAATGAGCCTTCCCTTGTTTGGAGATTAGAAGCATTGTGGTTACCATTTAGAATGGTTCTTCCTGGAGTTGTAAAAGCACCATTGTCCTGATGTTTTGTTTCTTTAGAAATAGTGTAGGTTGCTTCACTGCACTTATCGATGTCATCATCATCAGATGTATTATGCTCTGCAGAGGAATGTGACTGGTCTTCTGCCCTCTCTAGTGATGCATTATAATTATGCTCTGACGACGAGTCTGAGGAATCACCTGGTAGAGTAACAGTTCCTGGCCGTACCAGTGGTGCGGTGGTAGCTAATGACCTTGAACGTTCTTTTAGTAGCCTCTGCCCCTGTTCTATATCTCTAAGTGTAACAGCGCTAGGTCTTTTCTGAGACGCCACAGACGACTTTGAAGAAGCTCTTATGTCATCTAAACTCAAACTCTGTTGTTTATTCATAGCGGGCACCTCAGGCAGAACTCTACGTTTTCGTGGCTCGTGTGAAGATTTTACTTTCTGCTGTTGCTTAGCATTTTCTTTTTCCTTTTGTTTGGCCATTTCCCACCTTTTTGCACATTGTCGCTCATGGACGCTAATGGAGTGTGAACTAAATTCTCTTCCACAAATATAGCACAGGACTGTTTTCGGTTTTGGCATGTTGAGGACAAGGTCTCGCGCTCAATTTTATTTTCAGATCTATGGAAAGAACAAATTGTCAGTTAATTATACTTTCAAATGTGCCGATTTTGCAAATGTTTCGCCATTTAACACGTCTGCAGTAAGCGTTACTAAAGATCACAATTAAAACACAGGTAACGCCTTTCGAAGGATTTATCTTCTTCTGTGTCATTGAAGTGAAACAATAATGCAATATTCTTATCAATTCAACGAAAAGCAAACAACTTCTTATTACCAGCTCGCTACATTAAACTATCATGCCCGAACAACATACAAACAATGAAAAATTTAATACTTTAATCAGAGCTAGAAACAGCTCTCTAAAATTATTCGAAAGAACCAAGACTTGAAATTGAAACTCGGTCACTTTACACGATCTACAACGTCAGTTTCCGACCACGACTCAAGTGGAAATAACAAATATTTGGCCACACGAAACAAACACTAGAGCCAAAAATCGTTGCGATAATGGTCTCACTCATGTACACATTACGCTCAACGAAGTGACGATAAATTTTCACGTTTTCACGGATAAATGCAATCACAGCACAAATGTCTGCCGGTTTGTAGTATAAGTTTTAGATCGCGTAAAATCTCGTAAATTGAATTAAAGGTAAACTTACTCGTTCGCTGCCCTTTGGCACCAGAAAGCGTTCTGTAGCGTTCTTCGTTTCTTGTAACGCCTGAAGAAACACGAGATTCCTCGTTCTCCCCGCGCCACGGGAGTCCTGAAGCGAAGATACAGCTGCCGTATCACCTGACTTGCAAGTGGGAAGTTGGTTACTAGCTGGGGACGCGAACATACGCGTGTATGAGGTCACGACGGAAAATCCTCTTGAAAAACTGCGTTGTTTCCTTGTACCAGCCTGATGCCTAATCGCTTCCAGACGTAAAATGAAAAGAGCTTGGTTTCCTGGATACGAAAATTCTTTCCCAGCAGGTGCGCTACTACGGTAACGTTCAAAATTAAAAACTTTAAATGAAATTTCATTCATTTCCACAAAATTGTTCGAGTGTAAACAAAAATTCTGACCGGAAGTGAAGTTGCATGCCAAAAATACTACAAGTTCCCAATCCTGCGCTTCCACGTTGCGCATTGCTTGTGTAAGCGGCCTGTGCAAGCTGAGTACGTCCAAGATGGCGGAGAATAAGGACGATGGTCACTCTACAGCAAAAACTAAAATCTGTAGATTCTTCCCAACAAAAAAGGGTTGCAAGTTTGGAGATGGTTGCCGATTCTTGCATTTAGAAGAACCATCAAATGATTCGGGAAGTGTTATACACGAGGTGAATGAACTGCGTAGCGGAAATGTCGAAGATCAATTGCAAGGTCAGAAATCTTACGACGCTATTGAACCAACCATTTGGACTGATGGAAAGGACAAGGAAAAACAAGAAGATTCCTCTTCAGGGAAACAAGGGATTGCTTGTAAATTCTTTCAGAGAAAAAGAGGCTGCCTTAGAGGTGATAAATGCCCTTATGTGCACGTGATTGGTGGTACACCTTCAGGCAAAAATCGTGGGAAAGAAGTCGTAACATCTAGGACGCAAACCCCTCATCAGGGGAATGAAAGCCCCTGTGCCATTACTGATAATGAACAGGAAGCCAATCAACTGATGCAATCGGACAATCTACAGTCGGAGAACAGTGACAAAAACCCACCCGGACAAGGCAAACCACTGGCTCAAGAAGACAGTGTGATGAACTGCACGGTAACCGGACAAGGCTTCGGAGTCATACTGTCAAACAAGGAAAACGCAACAAAACGTTTAGAAACTGGTAAAGGGATACCACCCCATAAAAAGAAAAATGACAAACAAAATGTAGACAGGAGAAAAGGAACCTCAGTCCCTGCGAGGAATAATACAGCTAAAGGCAAAGAAAGTGCAACAGGGCTGCCACTCTCCAAACAGGACACTGCCACTAAAAATTTAAAAACTGGACAAGGAGTCCTTCTTCCCAATGAAGAAAATGTAACAAAATATTCAAAATCTGAAAAAGGTGCTACACTCTCCCAAAAGAACAGTGCAACACAACATGAAGTAACAAGACAAAGGGCCTCATCACCTAACAAAGAAAATATTAAAAAACATGCAGAAACTAGACAAGATGTTTCAATGCATTCTAAAGATGATACAAAAAATGTTAGAGGTACTTTTACTCTGGGTGATGCTATTTTTGTTGCTCCTAAAAGACTTCGGTCAACTGAGATACAGCAGCTCAAAAGACGCTTTGGAGAGCGGGGAGGTTATAGTGAAATCAAGGAAAATTCTTCATACAAGATCAAATTTAAACCAACTGATCCTGACTGGGTGAGCACTTCACTTAACCATTTGATATTATGGTGCTTGTTAAGGACTAGATGCAATATGTTGGGAGGGGGGCAGTCAGGTGGGAGGGAAGAATTGAATACTTCCCAGGGGGTACAGTTTACAAGTTTGCTTGTGGTCTGAAATATGATGTTGAGATTAGAGATGTTACAGGGTATGAAAAATCTTAAAGTTTGGGCTGAATTTAAAGTTAGGGGATGTTTACATGGAGGGAGGAAGTTCCTAGCACTAGGAAAATCCTAGAAGGCGAAACAAATTTTCGTTTGGTTTACATGCAAAAATTTCGGTCTGGGTGGTTGCTGGAAATCAAATAAGACTGTCGGTCTTTAGCAGCTGAATGCCCGGCTGCCGCCATATTTGTTTTTCTGTCCCTAGTACTAGGATCTTCCGAGCGAAGGCAGTTTACATGGTGCTAGGATCTTCCTATCTCTCAGCTAGGAAGATCCTAGTGCTAGAAAGATCCTAGCGCTAGGGCCAAGTACAACATTTTGCATGTAAACTGAATACAGAAAACATATGGTGCTAGGATGATCCGCCTTCTAGGATCTTCCTAGCGCTAGGATCTTCCTCCCTCCATGTAAACAGCCCCTTAGACATACCCCTACACTAAAAAGCAAAATGCACACCCCCTCCCACTCACTTACCAGGGTAACTCAGGGTCCTAGAGCAATTTAGGGCTCTGGTCTAAAAACTGCAAGGCTTAAGGGCTCCAACACAGAAAAGTGAGGTTCCATGGATCCATGGCATTATTCCAGGGCTCCAAGAAATCAGAATCAGCATTTTTGTCTGTTCTCCAAGCAGAGGAAAGCATATGGTCCAGGCTTCACGGTAAAAAGTTTAGGGCTTGGCAGGGATCCTGCCATTAGGACCCCAATGACAGCAGCCAGAATCAAGAAAAATGGTGTTGAGAATGAAAAATCGTATTAGATTTCAATTCGTACTATAATAAATATTGAATGTTTGCATAATAATGGAGAACCTTTTTTTCAAGATAGACAGAAGGAAAATGTTTTATATAGTGTTATGCTTCCTCAAGTAATAAACAAAGTAACATTTATATGCAAATAAAAACTACATGTATCTGTTGCTTGAAGACATAAATACAGCAAATCTTTATGTACACAACTTGGTTGCACAGTGTCAACTAGAAATGAGATAACACAGAGTAACATTTTTTTACCCACAGCCATTTACAATTGAATCAGTGTACCTTACTGTGAACTTTCCAGATGATTATCCATTGCATGTAAGTATATTTTATTCTGGGTCTATAATTAAACAATATTCCTTATGGGCTCCTCCACATGAAAGACACAACCATTGTATGGACAGTTACAGCTTAAGATGGCCCCACTGTCAAAACCAGAGTTCATAAAGTTAACTCGAATTCTATATTGAATACAGAGACCTCCATAAAGCCGCGGCTGCACGTGTGATTTTTTTTGCCTGTGATGTTCATGCTTTTTTTGAAAATTGTTGTGTCGCCAGCACGCGGCAAAATTCGCATGTGTAGCCACCCTTGCACAAGTGATGCGATAGCTGAAAAAATCGCAGAAAAATATCACGAGAAATTCAATGAGTTGATTTTTTTGCAACAAAATCACGGACTTCATCAAAATTTATCACCAAGTGTAGCCACCACCGCACGCTGGCAATGCGACAATGCTCAAAACATTGCGTCACCATCGCAAGCAAAAAATCGCTCATGTAGCCGCGGCTTAATATGGACTCCCAGATTTGTCCTTTGATGGACAGATCAAAAGTGGACCAGTGCCACAAGGTGAATCAAAGTTTATATAACTGGAACCCTGCCTTCTAACTGGGATGCAGTAGCCAAATTTATAATTATTTCATTTACTTGTCATATAAAAGTACAGTGCTGGAAAACTGTTAATACCACTACCAACTGGCCGTAAAAATGTGGTAATTTTAACATGGTTTACAAATAAGCAGGTGAATGTATCAGCTATTTACTAACTCTTTTATCTCTGTAGATTTTCAATGTGTCTTTATCTGAAGAACAAGACCTTCCTCAAGAACTCATTAAGTATGCAATCATTGCTGGTAATACCTTCCATTATTTCTAACACTAAATTTGATGTCATTTTTTTTTAATTTAACAAGGAGTACTTTGCTTTCTTTGGATTTTGCTGTTAAAAATCGGCTGTTTCAGTTTGGTTATGGAATCCATTGTAGTTCTTCTGTATTCCTTTTTTAAGCACCCAGGTTTTGGTTTTTGGCAATCACTTTGTTATTTACTTTTCTCCTGCATCAAGGTTTCGGAGAGTGTGCTTTGTGAACATGCAGTACTGAATATTGTATTCTGTCACTTTTAATCTTATGTTATGCAGTTTGGCAGTTTTTATCAAAATTTGTTGCAGTTGTCCAGTCATCTAGTAGGCCCTGAGGTCCTGCTCTTTAATGTACTACAAGCAGTTGCAAAAACCTTGAGAAATTCCATAGATTTTCGCTCTTGTTTCACCAACTCAGATGGTACACCTTGGCACCCCCCCTCCCCCCTAATCAATGTTGTATGGATTTTGACATGTCAATCAAAGTAACAAGGAACAACATTCAAATGGGGAGAGGGGATGGGGAGAGCAAACAAGGCTTTGATTTCTTTCCATCGGGCCACTTTAACACGAGAGTCCGATTTTCCAGGGGAGTGTCTCAACAATTTTGCAAATGTTTGTCTCTTTGCTTTACCTCTATATAGCGTTGGTTGGCGATAAATTTTAGCTACCAAAGTTCATGTAGATAATCTGCATAACGGACATTTCGATACAATAATGTTTCCTTCGTGGAATATTACGTGTTTAAGAATTGAAGAGGGAAACACAGGGTTAAAACTTGGCGGTCGCACGGTCGCCCGTGGCGATTAAAAAGTGTCCAGGGCGACTAAAAGTTGAGGTTTGATCGCCCAAAGGGCGACTACGATTTGAGAAGTACGAAAAGAGTAGCAATAACAATAAAATAAAATGTTCTTTCATTGAAGTACCTTTCCAGGGGGGGGAAAGCAACTTCCCATACATTCTCTTAAATGAAATCCAAACGATGTTCTCACAACTTGCAAAGTAATCTGTGAGGTTCTGGTCAGCGGACATGCCTCCTTCGCGTGCGCAGATGTTGCATGTTCCAACGGAACTCGGACGCTGAAGGGAAAAAATTATGGCGGCCAAAGGCGGCGGATTCGGTTTTGTCCCTTCGTTTCGGTACTTGACGAATTGATCGTATTTTACACTTTTATCATATTTTCGTGCATTTTGCTTCTTATGAAGGCAAAAGTGTACTCTCGGAGTTTTTTTAGTCGCAAAGTAGAACAGTAGTGCTTCGATTAATCCAGTCTGTGCTGATCGACTGTATAGAATCAGATAGAATTTCTGAAGCTGGGTTAAAAAGTGGGATCGGGTTCAAAATACTGAACAGTGAAATGATCTTGTTAACACATAACTGGATTATTGACAATAAAAGTCGTATTTTGTGCGTAGGTATTGTTTCCATGCATTAGGTTATAGCAGTTTTGATTGAATTTATTGCCATCGATGTTTTATGGCACATTTCCCGTGGTAATTTATTTAGACCACGCTGGAGGAAAACATGCAAACCGAGTACACCCATAACTGTCCCATCTCATGCTATCAATTCGTTACAGAATGAGATGTAAAAAGAAACATTGACGTTATTTTTATTTATCACATGTATCAGTTCAGCGATAGCCAAAGACCAAAGTTACGTCGCGGAGTACAAGAAATAAAATCCTGAGTAGTTCAAGCGCTTTCTCTCGGTGAGAAGTTTATTTACGTTGAATTATCTAATTCTAGTATTCAACTTTGAAACGTTTGTCGCAAACCTGTTCTCCAAGTATAAACAAGCGAAACGTGACTGCCGTACAGCTCGCAGCTGATCCACTCGCCACTGCAACAAACAAGACAGTGCGAAAACAGAAGCGTATTCATCGATGTCGCTTCCATTGAATATTCTCTTGTACGAAACTGACAGTAAGTTCCATGAGAGATTAGCTGCTCAACGCTTACTTTCCCCCGACAAAATACACATAAATTCTGAAAACTATTTCAAATAAGTTGATCGTCGATCGGAAATATTTGTTATGACGAACACCGCTGTCCACGTTTTGACTGGACCGCTTTGCAAGTTGTGAGAACATCGTTTCTCGGTCCCAGGCCTCGCTTCTATCCCCCCCTGTACCTTTCTTTTCTTTCCTTGACTCTAAGTTCATCAATTGTAGTAAAGGTTTAGTTTTAAAGCACAAAATTCAAAGTCATTCGTGATCGAGTTTTTAGATCGCTCCAATATGTAGACGCCATTTTGATTTTACTGACACAAGAATCCAGTCGTACCCAGAGTTCAATGCGGTATGTTTTTCAATATCGGCAAAATTACTCGAAACTGCTTGATATAAGCTTAATAGACTTACTTTTCACCTGAATTCAAAAGCAATCGAAAGGAACTGAGAATCGTGATACTGAAGTTTATAGATGTTGACAAGATCATTTTGTCCGTATTTGGAAAATAATGGTCCAGTTTTTCTTTAGAAGTTTAAGGACCAAGTCAGAACCTGTAAGTGACGAAAATAGCAAACAAGAATGAGACGAATCCCAACGCGGACTGAACAGAGGTTTTATTGTTATAACAATTTTACCAATTTCTCGACAGTACATTGGCAAATGTGAGCATTCAAGGCAAAGTTAACATCAAGCAAATTTCTTTTGGCGTTTCAGTCGAACACCCTACTAAAAAACACGGGCTCAAACAGCCATGAGGCGTTTATTCGAGCAAAAATGATTTAGTAATACATTTTTTTGTGTTAGTAGAGGAAATTCGAGGGCTACTTTATTTTGGCCTGGGCGACTAAGAATTCAGGGATACTGGCCTGAGTGGCGACCAAGCACTGAAGTTAATTTTTAGCCCTGGAAACAGAGCATTTTGGAGTATTCTCCACGGAAGTAATTAGCATGAATTTTTCATAGAAAATGGGTGTTCGTACCAGAGTGATCTGCACCAGCATATTAGTTGATGTCTTAAGCTAAATAAGGATTTGTTTTTACGTACTTTCCAGAACAAGCTTATTGATACTGTTCAATGATGTCACAAAACTCCCTTTACGCTTGTAGTTGACGCGTTAGAGGTAACTTAATTATAGCCATAAGCGTTTGTTTGCACAAGTATTTTGTCATCAAAAACACGTACTACATTGTTCGCTCAGAATTAAAAGGGACAGCATCTCTTCAACTTTCTAGTTTCTTCATTCAACTGCACATTGTATGTACTTCTTGAAAATGTTACTAAATGTTGATATTTTCGCCAGCTAGCTGTAAGTCTGTAGTAAGTTTTCTGCCTTATGTATTGTGTGAAATTGGCGTGTGGTGTTTGTCTCGTGACTTGTTAATCGGAAAGCCTGGAAATGGATTTGCTGGCACAATATGCAAGTGATAGCGAGTCAAGCTCAAGTGCCTCTGCCGGGAATGAGCGTGAAATGGTAAACGCTGATAAGGATTTAAATGCGGGATCTGTAAGGCAGGTTTACTTGTAACGTACGGTCAGGCGAATGTGGAACAATTTCTTGCAAGAAGATCGTTTGCCGAGGCCGTTGTTGCTTCTTTTACTTGGTCTAATGGATGCATTTTGCACTGGGTTTGTTGCCGGGAAACTCATAAGAACGGCCGGGCTCATTACCAGTGATATGGCCCTCAAACTTGATCAGTGTCACCGATGGCTGGCATTGAAGAAGTACCTCAAAGACCATCATGGAATTTCAGTTCATTTTTCCAGCCTTCATTACAACTATTACAGTGCATGGAAATACGTCACTAAAGAGGACGAACACGTTTTGCAGAGCGACAAGCATCCCGAATTGTGGAATTCCAAAGAACCAAAAACCAGCCGTACCTGTAGTGAAAGAAAGAAAATCCGTTGCGAGCAAGAAGCTGCTGTTACTTCCAGAGAATCAATAGAATCTGGGGATTGTAACATTGTCCCAAAGAAACAGCTCCAATAATAAGGACACAGAAGATAAACACAACCCTATTTATTGGAATCTCTATCGAGTGAACAATGAATACGCGAGCCACATATGGGACCTTACTAATAAACCCGTGCCCAGGGCCTAGCTCGAATCATGTATAAATTAACATCGTTACATCTCCCCTTAACAACAACAAAAGAAAAGAAATAAAAGGAAAATAATAATGACAAAAATAGAACAAATGAAGATAAAGTAAGCAGAACAAACTGCGGTAACATAACATGAAATGAAATAGCAGGGTTCATGAAATCTGAATCAAGCAAAGTTATAATGTCAACTGGCATAGTCACTGAGATACGCTGGTCTGCGAAGGACTCTCCCACTGGAACTGCATTTCACTGGACTAGGGGCTCGCCCCACATTGTCTTGGGAAGTTGGTGCTGGTGGTGGCTCGACGACTGCTTGAGGCACATTGGGTTCTGGTGGAAACTGTCCAGCTTGAAGTGGTTCAGGTTCAGGATTATCTGTGTCTGCATCAGGAAGGGGTGGTCTTGGAGTCTCGGCTGATAGGCGGAGATGTCGGCGATTCCTCCGATATACCCTTCCGTCTTCTGTAGTTACTTGGTATGAGCGCACACCTGCTGGCCCCTCTACTGTTGCTTGGGTCCACCTTTGACCCTTCTTAGTGCCCGTAGGTTGGATGCGAACTACATCTCCTTTTTCCAGTGGTTGGAGTGTTTTGGAGCCATTGTTGTAGTAGAAAGACTGTCTGTCTTTTCTAGCTTGCAGGAGCTGGGCTGTTTTACCTTGGTCGGCATCAGCCTGGTTTAGGAGACTGCCAGCTGTGGGTAGGAGGGTCTTCGTTCGACGACCGAAGAGTCTCTGTGCTGGGGACGTGCCCAATCCCTCAGTAGGGGTGTTGCGGAAGTCAAGCAATCCCAAGTAGGGATCAGTCCCAGCTTCTAGAGCCTTCAACATGATAAGTTCGGCAGTTTTCACGGAGTTCTCTGCCTTACCATTAGACTGTGGGTAGGCAGGTGAGCTAGTGATATGATCGAATTCATACAGCTCTGAAAACTTCATAAATTCCTGAGAGCTAAATTGAGGACCATTGTCACTTCTAAGTGTGTCTGGGATTCCATGTCTCGCCATCTGACACTTCAGCTTGTCGATCACTTCTCTGGAAGTTTGGGAACTTAGCTTGTCAACTTCAAAGAAGTTGGAGTGATAGTCCGTGGTCACGAGATATTCTTTGCCTTGGAACTCAAACAGGTCAGCTGCGATGAACTGCCATGGTCTGGCTGGTACTGGATGTTGGATCATTGGTTCTTTCTGCTGTTTGTGCTGATATGCATTGCAGACAGGACACTTAGATATGTGTTCTTCAATCTCTGTGTACATTCCTGGCCAGTAGAAGGCTTCACGAGCTCGTCTCTGACATGCTTGAATTCCCAGGTGACTTGAGTGCAGTTTTCTCTTGAGCTCATCCCTCATTTCAAGCGGTATGACGACACGGTTTCCTTTAAAGATGACTCCATTCTGCAAGGTGAGTTCTTCTTTGAATGGGAAGTAGTCTTGAAGTTCTGGTGGTAGACGAGGCTTGCTTTCTGGCCATCCTTGCTTGATCACATTGGCGAGGGCCTTGAGAACGAGATCTTCGTGGGTGCATTCTTGAATCCTACGCAGTGTGTCCTCCCTCACTGGCAGATAGTGAAGCATGTTAATTTCTTCTGCTTCTTTCTCTGTGGGAGACCTTGTGTCTGATACTGCGAGTACATCTTCTTGACCTCCAGTGACTTCCGTGTGTGGCAAGTAAGCCCGGCTCAGGGCGTCGGCCATGTGAAGCAAAGTTCCTCTTTTGTAGGTGGCTTCAAATTCATATCTTTGTAGCCTCAGCAGCATACGCTGTAGCCTCTTTGGGGCATTGAGCAGACTCTTTTTGAAAATTGATTCAAGCGGCTTGTGGTCTGTCTCAACCAATACTTTTCTACCATAAAGGTAGGTTTCAAACTTCTCCATTCCAAATACAATGGCCAGCAGTTCCTTCTCGATTTGGGCGTACTGGACCTCTGTTGGAGTCAGGGATCGTGATGCAAAAGCAACAGGTTGGCCGTTCTGCATCAAGCACGCACCCAGGCCATGCATGGAAGCATCACACTGTAGGACCGGCTCTGTCCGTGGGTTGAAGTACTTCAGTACCGGCGTACTAGAGATGATCCTCTTTGCTTCGTTTAGGGCCACACCATGAACTTGTTCGTCCCAGAGGAATTCTGTGTCACTCTTGATGAGGTTGCGAAGTGGAGTAGTAATCTCTGACAGCTTGGGCGCGAACTTCTGCAAGTAATTTGTCATTCCCAGGAAGCGTTGGACACCCTGTTTGTCAGACGGTACCGGCATCTCTCTGATTGCTTTAACTTTCTCGGCGTCTGGCTTGAGCCCGTCTGCAGAGAGCATGTGACCCATGTAAGAAACTTCTTTTCTTCGTAGCTGTAACTTCCCACTGTTCAGCTTTATGCCTTTGTCCTTGCACCGTTCTAAGAGTCCAGTGAGGTTCTTGTCATGATCCCTTGTAGCTTCTTCATCTGTTGCTCCACAGCCAAACACAAGAATGTCGTCAGCAATGGCTTTGCATCCCTCTAGGCCTGTCAATGCTTGGTCAAGTCTGCGCTGAAATTCTTCAGGAGCAGGTGAGATGCCAAATGGCATTCTTAGCCATCGATACCTTCCCCAGGGAGTACCAAACGTAGTTGCATAACTGCTTTCTTCATCAAGGGTTACATGCCAGAACCCATTTTTTGCATCTAACACTGTGAAGCATCTTGCATTCGAGAGGTTAGGAAGCACATCTTCAATTGTTGGTAGAGGATAATGATTTCGCTTAAGGGCTAGATTGAGTGGCTTGGGATCCACGCACAGTCGGATGTTGCCATTCTTCTTCATGGTGACGACAGTTGCAGATATCCATGCGGTGGGGACATTCACTGGGGTGACAATGTTACGGGCTTCCAAGCGGTCTAGCTCTTCTCTAAGCTTCTCTTTGATAGCGATCGGCACTTTTCTTGTGGGGAGTTGCACTGGTGGTACTGTTGGGTCGATCTCAAGGTGTAGGTCACCCTCTAGTTTGCCATCCCCTTTGAATACATCTGCAAACTCTTTCAATATGTGCTCTTTTGTTAGTGTAGGCAAGTCTCTGGCTTTGTCCTGTAATGACGCCTGTGTCTGAACTGATAGGATGTTTTCGTTAATCACTGAGATGAGATTCATTTGCTCGCTAGCTCGCAGACCCAGCAGCGGCTTGCAGTTGCCCTTCACCACTACAAACTCTACGCTGTATTTCTTGCCATTTTTTGGATTTACAACTCTGACTCGTTTCTTGCCAAGGGGCTTCTCCTCTGTTTTGTTGTACATGATGAGGGTTACTTCTGCGTTGTCTAGAAGGGGTACACTGTCTTCCCCATATAGCTGTTTGAATGTTTCTTCTGGTAGAATGTTCACCGTGGCCCCACTATCCAACTGAAATTGCACTTGGTGGTCATTAAGTACCATGGTAGCAAATAGTTTATCCTTCCGATACTGATTGTCGACAGCACACACTTGCTCCTTCACATCTACACAAGCAACATACTCGTCAGAGTCTGAGTCCTCCACTGTGTATACTGGCTTGCGGTTGTGCCTAGAAGGTGGAAACTTGACAGGAGGTTTGGCCTTCGCAGGGGTCTTTGTCTGGCATGCAACGGCAAAATGGTTTCGCATGCCACAAGATGAGCAGGTCTTGCCCCATGCTGGGCACTTCAATTTGTTCCAAGCATGTGTTTTGGTGCAAAATTTGCATTGAATCTCTCTCTTAATAGGGGGATCAGGCTTCTTGTCACGGGACGGTTGTAGAGCATGGACTTCCTCTTGATTAATTTCCTTCAGTTGATGGCTTGTAGTTTCGTACGACCTACAAATGTCAATACACTCTTTCAAGGTGAGTTTGGATACCTGAAGAAGCTTCTTGCGGGATTGATTGTCTTTTACACCAATGACAATCCGATCTCTGATGAGGCTATCCTCCAAAATGCCAAAGTTGCACGTTTTTGCCAAAGTCCGAAGTGCAGTGACGTAAGCGTCCACGGATTCGTTCAGCTCTTGGTCTCTCTTGTTGAATTTATATCGCTCGTAAATCTCATTGGTCTCCCCAATGCAGTAGCGCTGTAGCTTTTGGAGAACGACGTCGATATCATTTTTCTGTTCTTCGCTTTCAAAGTCTAAACCGTCGTAGACGTCTAGAGCATCGGACCCAATACAGGTGAGTAGAGTGGCGGTTCTAAGCGATTTATTTACATCAGGATGTTCAGGATCTTTAAGCCGTGCAGCTATCTCATAATTATTCCAGGCTCGGTGAAATTTCTTCCAGTTAGTCGCTAGGTTGCCACTGAGCTCTAATTTTGATGGCAATGGAATGTTTATTGGGATTTGTACTAGTCTTGGCTGCTCTAGAGTTCCGGATGCCTGGGCCGTTTCGGCGCTTGCGACTTCGGGCTTCGGTGGCATGTTTCATCGAGCGGAGATTCTTTCGCGGAGAAATTTCCTCAGAAAACAAAAGCAACGACCCGCAGTCGGTAGAAGTCGAATAGAGGCTTTCACAACTTGTAGTCGAGTCCAGGGATGTCAAATATAAATCTTGCAAATCGGCTCAATCGATCGATTCGCCACGTGGTTGAAAACAGATCTTCCAATAACTCAACAATAACTCACGTTCTCGTGGATTTGCGGCCAGTTCGTCGACGACAGTAGATAGAAGCGGTGAGTCTCCACTTCTGGCACCATGTAACGTTGTCCCAAAGAAACAGCTCCAATAATAAGGACACAGAAGATAAACACAACCCTATTTATTGGAATCTCTATCGAGTGAACAATGAATACGCGAGCCACATACGGGACCTTACTAATAAACCCGTGCCCAGGGCCTAGCTCGAATCATGTATAAATTAACATCGTTACAGGGATGACATGGATTCTTCTGATGGTGAGGCAACTATTGCAGAGACCGAGGATAGTTGTAAGCGGAGTAAGAGGAAAAAGCGGTTAACTCCATTTGAACTGTCTGAAATAATCGTAGAGAAGGGGATAAAATCCAGAACTGAATTACTTGCGTTTGCAAATATGCAGGAAATGGAGGGAAAACATGATATCGCGGAATTCGTTGTCAACAGAGGACCTCGCGTAGTTTCGGAGATTTTACGCAGCATGGGAATTGAAAACTTCACAAGACAAACTGGGCCGATCGAAAAAGACTCGTTCTTAAATACTTGAAGAGGCTTCACAAGGAGAATGTGTTCCTGGTTGTGAGGGAGAATGGTATTCCTGTGCGCTTGAAGTATTAGAACAAAACGGGGTTTGTAAGAAAACCTTCGCATCATCCGTTAAGGATTTATTGGGAAAGGGAAGGAGTAAATTTTGAAACATTATGATCTGCGGCCCTGCGAATTCTGCCAAAGCATTTCTATTGAATCCTCTGACTTCCGTGTACAGTGCCTTCTGTAATCCTGCGTGTACCTCATTTGCATGGGTTGGAGCAGAGGACACAGAGTGTATTTTTTTGAATGACTTTCGCTGGTCGCAACAAATTATACCGTGGCATGATTTTCTCCTGATGCTTGAGGGACAATTGGCGCATCTGCCCGCACCAAAAACGCATTATGCCAAAGACATTGTCTTTGACAAAGGCACGCCAATATTTAGTACTAGTAAACAGCCAATTATTTACATTAAGAATGGTATAATTGACCAAAGGGAAACTGACATGATGGTCGTGCGGTGGAAAGTATTCCACTTAAACGCACGAATCCCGGAGGAAAAACGAAAGGAGATTCCTCCATGTCCAAAGTGTTTCGCCACCTTTATTCTACACTGAAATAACTGTTGCTAAAATTGGCTTCGAACAAACTAATTAAATGCAATTTACTACTCACGTGATAAGCTGACAGTCTACGGTCAACAGCCTGATAACTGAAAAGATATCTAATAATTTTATTAGTGGACGCGGAATTCTTGTAAACCATGGTAAAATTTTATTTTTAATACACAGTGTTGTTTTAGGTAGCGGAAATGATGTGATACAATGATGTTCATCCACTGAAATGTATAAATGTAATACAAGACAGAAAAAGATCTGTTTTCTCTGCTTTGCATTGTTCAAGTTCTACATATCTGTGACACGAGCGTGACATAAGAGGACATTTCTGCACGTGCAATCTATTGATTGTGTTACTGTTATGTTAATCAATAATCTTTTTCTTGGTAGATAACAGGGAATAAAAATGTACCAGGAAATCATATCAATATTTTATATGCTTGCCTTTGTGCTTAATAATAAGATATAAGTGTTTCTGCAAGGATTTGATGATATTGTCAATAACAGAAGTGCTCATTCCGTATAGCACGCTTAGAAGACTGTTCGTAACTCTGGTAAACCAAATTTCTGCATAGCGCCTGAAGTCTTAACTCTCTCTTAACTAAATTGAACACATTCTCAATGGCTAAAAGGTCACAACTTCTCGGGGGAAAGGCAAATAACTTAGCCCCTACAGCTTTCATAGCTTGCTGGGCCTTGGCACAGTTCTGTATGGGACAATTGTCTTGAACAAATAGTCTCGAGTGCGTCTTTCCAGTCGCCCTAAACAGTTTTCTAAAATTTCTACGAACAAAATTGGCGAAATAGTCCCTGTCACATTTTTCATACTGTTCACAAAAGATGACTCCTTTTCCGTAAGAGATGGCTACAAACGTCTTGACAACTTTCCCTCCAGAGCCGGTATGAGAACCCTTTGCAGTACACAAAGGATTGAGTCCCTCGTTGTGCTGTTGCCATATTTTTCCATGCAGTGTTTTTGCCTCCGCAACAGGGTTGGTCTTATACCAGAAACCCACACCATCAAGGTAAAAACAAATTTTGTCTGTCCATAGTTGTGGAGAATGTTTGTTTAAAACATCACCTGCAATCTTCAACCTCTTAATCTGGTCTCTTTTAGTTAAAACTCCCTTTCTCCTTGCCTCATAAAAGTGATAGTTCATTCGTTTCAGAGTTCTGTTCATGATACACAGAGGCACACTTTGAAATCCACATTCCTCTCGTAATCTGTTTACCGTGAAAGAGCCTTCTGTGCTACGCAGCTGTTGCACATTTCTGTGAGTGATTCGCTCTTCCCTTTTAGTTATCTTTCGCGGCCTTCCAGGGGATTTTTTTTTTACCCTCCATTTTTCCTGGCTTTAAACATCGATAGACTGATGCACGGGAAATTTAGCATCTCTTAGTAATTTCTTCCACAGTGAGACGGCCTTCTTTGACAAGAAACTTTACCAAATCCTTTGTTCGGGGATGTATTTCCCCCGTAAAAACCATTGATATTTGTTAGCAGGTTTATAGCGAATTAGTCCTAAAGAAACTGCGTCACACTCAAAGCATGAAAATTAGCATAGTAAAGAACCTTTTATAATTTCTAAATTAAAAGCACTTATGACTTTCTTCCGCCACCTCATCAACAAACAATCTATTCTTTGTTTATAAACGTGCTAGCAGTATACATTGAGAACAAATTATTTCCACACTTTTTAATCAAAGCAATACACTACCGAGACAAGCAGTTGCAAAAACCTTGAGAAATTCCATAGATTTTCACTCTTGTTTTACCAACTCAGATGGTATACCTTGGCACCCCCCCCCCTCCCCCCTAATCAATGTTGTATGGATTTTGACATGTCAATCAAAGTAACAAGGAACAACATTGAAATGGGGAGGGGGGATGAGGAGAGCAAACAAGGCTTTGATTTCTTTCCAACGGGCCGCTTTAACGCGCGAGTCCGATTTTCTGGGGGAGTGTCTCAACAATTTTGCAAATGTTTGTAGTTTCCATTTTTTAAAATAGTTTTTTACTTTTAGTATTCACACGATGAATGTAAATCTCAGGCTTCTTTAATTGTGCGTAATTCTTGCTGACCTTCTGTTGTACATCACTGTCTATGAAAGGACCACAGTAATGTAATATTCTTTTCTTACTGATTGTCTTAATTTTCTTTTTCAAGCTTTGTAACTCAAAGAATTCAGCAGTGGACATCAGAGCAAGAACAGATTGGTAATAGTCAAAATACTTTAAAGCTGTACTTTCGGCCATTTCTGCGATGGTTTGACAAGAATCTAGAATCACTCTTCATTGATGGAGGAAATCAGGTGATAATTATGGTAGCTATAATCACAAGTAGCCGAGGCCTTAAGTCTGACGAAAAAGATTTGCACTATCTTATAATAACATTATCATGTAGATTAACTTGCTAGTGAGAATAATAATTATTGCCTTCAGAAATTGCTTCAAATACATATCACTAGGCAAAGCAAAAGGTCAAACTCTAAATGGCCAAGTGGTAAATTGTTTATATGTGCTGCAATCTGGAATTTTGAAACTTTAATGCAGAAATCTTCAAAACGATGACATCTTCACATAGTTAATACAAATACATACCAGAAAAGGTGCATCTTTTATGTCATTTGCTACTCTAATTGTTGTTGTTGTTGTTTTTTTGTTGGTCTTTAGTTTGAATCTTCTCCACCCCTCTGGAAATTCATTTTAGCTATATACTTTCCCTGAAAAAAATTGGCTTTTAAGACCCCCGTCCCCTTGGAATTCCCTGTGACCTTTTTGGGGCAGTTATAGATGTTTTCTGGAACCACACATTTGATGAATAACATTGGAAATATGTAACTAAAAGGCTATTATATAATATATGAGCTATAAAGAGATCCCACAAACACAAACAGGAGTTGTGAGTACCACTAACTCCTTTCTTATCTAGTATCATGAGTACTGTTTTTGGTCAGGACACCATTGTATGTATAGTGTTATAATTATAGTTATTATTATATTATTATTTTATTAATTATTATTATTATTGTTATTGTTGTTGCTATTATTGTTATTATGATTATTATTATTATTATCATCTCTACTTCTACATATATTGTCTTATTAATTTTGAAACAATTTTTAAACTGTACACAGATTAGAAAATCATATTTCTCAAGCATCACTGGAGTTGACAACACAGCATCATATGAATCATCTAACAAGCTAACATTAGAAGGTCAAGACTCAGTTTTAAATGGTTTACCACTTTTAAAAACAACTCAGATTGATGAACTGTCGGATGGTTTTCACAAGATTGAAAATGACAAAAGTATAGGACTTGAAATCTCTGGAAAAGATACAGCACCAAATTCCTGTAGTTTTCAAGGTGCACAGAACGATGCCTCGGGGGCTTGTACAAGTGGTTTACATGACGGTGCTGCTAACCCAACAAACAGTGGAATGGCAAGTACTGATGTCCATTGTGATAGCAGCGTGATGGGTGTCAGTGATTTGAAGCAAGGCATGTCCATGGATAGTACAACCTGTGCAGAAAGTTCTACCATTGAACACCCAACACAGTCACCCCAACCAAACACTCATGGTGATGATACTGCTGCCTCAAACACTGCCGAGAGAGGAACTCAAATTCAATTCAAGGGTTTAAATCTGGAAGAAAGCATTAGCACCATGAGAGGAACCAAAATAGTGTTCACTTTAGAATGCAGCAGATGCAAGCAGAGAATTGATCAACAGCTGTCTGCATCAGGGTGTGTATTAAACTTAATTATCATTTACCAGTATATCACGCAAAGATAGGGTATTAGCTGAATGGGGAAGAAGGAGGAAAAAGAGAAAACAATTCATCATTTTGGTAAATAAAGAAAGGTGTTATTTTTTTTTTATTTCAGTCTTTCTTTTCTTTGTTAATTTGTCATTCTGTTCACTGAAACTATGGAAGAATGTTCAAAAGCTTTTTTCAATGATTATTAGGAGATTACAAGATGTAAAACAAATCAACAGATGGCTGTTTCTGCATTAGCATAAACTGGAGTTAATGTTAAGCTCAAATAAACCCCGAGCTCCTGGAGCGATCGCATGTATTTTTCCAGTGTACTCGATCTTTGCACTTTGAATCTCGTAAGTCATGCGTTCTCTCACCGCTCCTATTGTAACAGCCAATTAGATTGTTTATTTGCACGTGCTGCTTTCCATTGGCCAAACAGCTCTAAGCGTCTTTCTCACTGCAGTCTTTGTACCTATAGCACACAGTTCATGGCTAATTTCGCATTCAGATCAATCCGTTGTACAAGTCAATTGTTTTTCCCTGCCCACCCGCCACACCTCCTTTGCATGGTTACTACTCTCCTCCATTGTTACAGTTTTTACACGAGGTTTCCATTATATATTTACAATTTGTGATGTTAAGCTTTTCTTGTTGTTACTTTAAATAAACGGTTTGGGGATAAGTGTTGCTGGCGACAACCCTTCAGTCCCACACTGAAGCGATGCCTCGGTTGCCTTAGCTTGGGTTGACACTACAGTGGTCACGTCCACTTCCCCTTGCTGGCCAACCTTCTGGGAGCTTGGCATAGGTGCACGCTACTCAGCTGTACTCCATGACAGCCAATGCATGGTTTCTATGCCACTCGCGGACACTAGCCCCTTTGACTGGCCTCCTGGTACACGTTGCTGTCTTCTCGAAGACTGGTAACGAGTAATGGCGGCTACTTCTACGCAACGACGATGTTTATTTCGTTTCCGCCCCAATATCGCTTCCAAAGCGCCTTTGGGAGAAAGAATACCTGTTTTACGTTTAACAAAAGTGTTTACTTAGCAGTTAAACTAATTTAATTCCACAATAAAGATCTACAAATTCGGTAAGTAGTAATTTTCGAACTTTATCTGCAGCTTACATCGGAATGAATCGAAGTTGACCCTCTGGAAAGTAATTTATCCGTTTAACCCCCCTCTCCTCTGGATTTTCCTGAGCTTTTGACCCCCCCACCCCTCTGGAATTTCCAATTCCCTCCGTGGTGGGGGTATGGATATTTTCTGGAACCACACATTACAAATTTGACAAATGTTGGATAGTTTCTCCTGAAAATTCATGCAATCATAGCTGCAAATGCTGAAGATTTGAAATCTTAAGAATCTTCCCTCTCCCCCCCCCCCCCACCCCCCAACCCATACACTGTTTCTGAGTTCTGTATGTTGGCAAAACCATGATCCTGTCATATTGATGATGGTCATATTCTGCAGTTTTGTAACACGTCCATGGTCACACTTAAGGATTTCATCTACAGACTGGAAAGGTTGCCTGTAGAAAAGTGGGGGTTGAATACAATGTAACGTGCAGGGTCTTTAGTGGTCACGCACACACACACACACACACACACACACACACACACACACACACACACACACACACACACACACACACACACTCTATCTCTTTACACACCCATGGAAAATGGTTTTACCTGAAAACTTTTATTGTCTTTTTTTTCACAGATCTGTTGTTAAACAGTGCACCAGATGTGCTTCTGTGTTTGCTGTGACCTACAGACCAACTATTATTCATCAGTTTTCTTCTGTTTTGGGACATCTAGATTTGGATGGGTAAGTTAAAAATAAACTTTATGTAAACTTCAGGACTTACATTTATAAATAAAATGCCTATTTCTTTTCTATTCTTATTGGGGGTGTGCAGGAGAAGTATAAATCAAGACTCTTGGAAGGGTGGGGTTTGTATTTGAATGGGAAGTTTGATTTACATGTAGAGTGTTTCCAGTTGCATCATTGTAGGGATGATTTGGTTCGTTTTGTAAGGTTTCCTCTCTTCATATGTGTTTTGATGATATATTCATTAACATATGACAAATGAACCCTGCAGACATCAAATATGCTTGACCCAAAGCATGACATCCAAATGTGCAAATGCAAACCAAACCTTTAAAATGTCCTCCAGCAGTCATGTCTCAGCTTACACCTGAGTAGAGAGACACAATATGGAGGAGAGCTTCTTGTCTAAGGATGCAACACAATGTACATATAGCAGAAATCGTCCTCAGATATGACGCACTAACCATGGCCACTATACTCTGTGCCTCCAGTACCTCCAAAAGACTTAACTATCCTAATTCATATGCATTTTATCTGACATTAAATTTTTCCTATTTGGTTAATTTAGATGTGTCCCATTTGATGTGGTTCTTCCAGAAAGTGAGTTGGTGCTGGGTTGTTTTCAGTGTTCTAAAGAAACTACAGCAAAGGTAATTTTAGGTAAAACCAGGTAAAATTACTCCCCAGAAATTATTTTTATCAATAATATGCCTATTAACTCTCCTGGGTTATGCATGAATAGCACACATGCAGATCTGAAACACTGATGCCACGCATGCAGCATAATTTCTTTGAGTATATACCAAACCAGTGGATAGTGTTTTTTGGCTACTCAAACTTGAGATAGTATGTGCTATTCACCTCCCGGCACTTTCCTGGATTTTGTGCACAAGTTTTCCCTCACTTCTCAGAAAAAAAAGGAACTATTTGGTGCTGGCTATCCACTGGTTTGGTATATTTACCACTTCGCGGCTTGGCAAATATCCACCAGACCACAAATATTCACCTCCTACGGAAGCTTCAAAGGGACATTGAACTTTATGAAAAATGGAAGTTTTTTTTTAGAAAATGGAAGTTGAAGTTGTGAAAATGGAAGTTTGTTTTTGAAAAATGGAAGTTGAAGTTGTGAAAATGGAAGCTTGTTTTTTGAAAATTGGAAGTTGAAGTTGTAAAAATGGAAGTTTGTTTTTTGAAAAATGGAAGTTGAAGTTGTAAAAATGGAAGTTTGTTTTTTGAAAAATGGAAGTTGAAGTTGTAAAAATGGAAGTTTGTTTTTTGAAAAATGGAAGTTGAAGTTGTAAAAATGGAAGTTTGTTTTTTGAAAAATGGAAGTTTATTATTTAATTTATACATACTGCAAAGTTTATCTTGTTTAGAAAAAAAAATTATCCAAGCTGTGTAACAAGCTTTCCAAATGCATGGATAATGTCAGGAAACTGGAGAAAAGGGACCAGGAAATGAAGGAGGCGGGATGAGAGAGGATGGGAAGCAGGATTATCAAGGTGGTGGCAAGCAAGAGAAATAGGGCAAATATACACAATATAGCGTTGCATAATACTTCGCAACTGCAACACGCAAAGAGGCAGGAGGCAACAAAAATGGGATGGGAACCGGGATTAAAGGGTATAGGGAATAGGGAGCCGGAAGTTTGCCCCCCCCCCCCCCAATCCCCATCCGACTTCACTAGTACCCTAACAGCTAACCTCAAACTAGGGGTAGGACATTATTGGACCAGCGGAGTCAGAAACTGATACTTAAGGCTATTTTGATAAGGACAGCATTTCTTCCATGAAAGGGGAAAAAGAACTGATGATGGTTTGTAACCTTTTGATGGTAGGGTGTTCAGTATGGAGCAAACTGGAGCTGGTGCAGTCATTGTCATCAGAAACTTAGATTCCAGATTCAGTCAACTCGCTTCCAGCAGCTACAGAGCAATGCGTCTAACACGGCAGGTTGGTCAACAGTTTGTTCTGCTAATGTGATCTGTCTTTGCAATAAAGCCAAATCTTGAGATATCATTGATCAATCAAACACTTAAAACAATATGTAAAGATAAATTACCAGCCATACCGTTACTTACCTCAATTTTCCGAGCAGGAATACCAATGACGCCATTAATCTAGACTCCTCCACAGATACTCTATAATCTAATCGCGGCGAGCAGGATGAGGCGAACAGTGGTTATTCTGTGGCGCAAAGTTCATGGCCTTTTGGAGGGATTAAATGAAAAGCAACCTTAAAAGTAAAACAAGGGAAGATTCAAAAGACTTTTTGTTGTCAAGCAAGGATCCTTCTTGCTTTAGTCTAGTCGAACACATCTTGTTACTGTGTGCCCTATTTCTTGTTTCGTGGGATCGCCCTACCCACTGTATCATACAAACATTTTTTTTCCTAGTCCTCCTTAGAAAAAACACAGTTTCTACCGCTTCAAAGATCAAGAAGCCATCGCAAAGCTCCGTATTGAAGGAAGGTCAGCCATTACCGGCCAATGGAACCTGCAAACACTACAAAAAGAGTTATAGATGGCTCAGGTTAGTGTTGATAGAGCGGCTGGAGAGTTGCAAAGCTCTTGTGTAGCTTGTCCTATCCGATTTGGATTAGGAATGGTACCTAAGGATTAACAAGGCTCGGTGTTGGAACTACGCTTCCTTTTTAAAGAAACAAACCTGGCCACAAACTTCCCAGCGCTGAGCTGCAGCTCAAACGAAATTTTTAAACGGGAAACTTTGAACCTAGGAAACTTAAAATGTTCATTCGTTCGTTCGTTCGTTCATCCGTCTGTTCATTCATTTATTTATACGTTAAGCCCTGGCCAAACGGAGTCGCAAATCAACGCAAGTTAGGAAGTGTGAACTTGTGAACATTGACTTGCGATGGGTGGCCAAACGGAATCGCAAGTAGACGCAAGTTCAACTCAAGTAGAAAATAAGCTATTTCAGGGCAGCCTCGCACGCTCACCCGTACTAAGGAAAACAATACTAAAGCCAACTTGCGTTGGGTGGCCAAACGGTTAAAAACTTGTGTTCGCTTGCGTAAAAATTTGAGCTCGATGTGGACGCAAGTCATCGCGAGCCATCGCACGTCCACGCAAGCCGTGGCCAAACGAAGTCGCAAGTTACCACAAGTTTGCAACTTGCGATAACTTGCGACTCCGTTAGGCCAAGGCTTTAGTTTGCACCGACGGGTCATGAAAATATGCTAAAATATGCTCGAGTTAATGAGGTTCTAAGATAAAAAACGACTTAGGTAATTGAACTTTTACTCTGGCCCCGAGAAGGTGGCAGTGTATCTATAAGGAGGTGGACTCATATTAACGGTGTGGTAAAACGCGGTGGGACATGTGACTAATGTACTAACATTATTGCCGGGCTTTTAGGTTCCCTTGTTGTGGTAAGTGCTACCCATGTGACGTGTGCCACGAAGAACAAGAAGGCCATGAAATGAAATATGCCACACGAATGATTTGTGGCTTCTGCTCAAAGGAACAGGTTTGTTTCATCGCAATGTTTTGTTAATTTAATCTGACACTTTCTGGTGACACGTTTGTTGTTTTTGTCGTTTCGTTTTGTGTTTTTTGCTGCGGCGTTGAATTTGTTGAGTCTTATCCATGTTCTGGAACTATACTGGACATATAGAAAATTTGGGGGGAAATTTCATACATCCATTTGTTTATGCATGAAGTAGCACATGCTGAAATTTGGAAGATCCCTAAAAGGCTGTCGAAATAAGCCATTTTGTGTTCCTCTTTCTAGCAAACACGTTACTGTGACTGGGAACACAAAAACTTTTTCTATTCAAACATGCAACACAGAAATAAGGAAGTTAGTACTATAAAGTGCAATTGCACTGCACAGCACACTTGTGCGTTTGCTTTTCCTCCACGACGTCCTTCTTTTCTCACTAAACTATTTCTTTCAGCCCTACTCACAGCAACCATGCAGCGGCTGTAAAGCATCGGTTACGAAGTCACGCTCAGCGCACTGGGAAGGAGGCAAAGGATGTCGGGACAAGGTGTCCATGAGTAGGTTAGTGATGGTTACTATAATGGCGCTTCCACCATTTAGTGCAACAATTACAAGTTTTGTTGTTCTTTTGTTTTTAGAAATGATAACCAAAAGTACAGTCAGTTGGGAAAGACAACATCACGAAAGACTCAGAAGCGTTCTGAAGGAAAGGGCAAAGGACACAAGGGGAAGTGAGTACATTCTGGATGCGTCATGCGGCCGGTGATTCAACAACAGAACCACGATCAACCCGACACTGAGAAGTCACTCAGGGAACAGCAAGAGCGCAAAAGAAATCTGCAAACTGCGTCGACGTGTTGTCGTCGAGGAAAGCTAAATCAGTGTACCTCGATTTCATTGTGGATTTTGATTACCAAGACGACAAATTGTTGACAGCCTGTATTATTCTGTTTAGGAACCAAAGAGTGTTTTACTACAATTTTCTTTTTGCAAAAAATAAACTGAAAAATTATCAGTATTTACAAGCCTCATTACGACGCGAATTCCACAGCTCAGAAACTGTTATTGCTGATTGACGTCTTAACCATTCATCTGCACTGATTATTTGTAAAGTGGTCGAGAGGACAGTTCGTAAGTTACAATGTGTCATTAAAAGCAAAATATAAGTATATTTATGTGTAGTGCCAACTTAACATTAAAAAATGAAGTCGAACAAAGTGAAAATCTGTCAAGAAAATGAGTATTGATAGCGGAGTTGAAAGTGATAGCTGAAGTTTTGTTTCAGCGTTGGCTGTGGGGGAGTGGGGGGGGGGAGTTCAAGTGTTGCAGTCAGTGATGGTTCCTGGACAGTATGACTTAAAATTTTCGCGAATTGAGTGAGGGTTTTGCGCGTAGATGACGTGGGATTGAACTAAAATGGTGTTTTCGTCTAATCATTAACTGGAAAACTATGCACTGACGGTACGCTGTTCACTTAACCGAGGAGGTGACTTCTGCTTGGGTTTGTCTGAGCGTCAGTCAAAAATAACAGTCTTTATGAGAACTGTCCTCATCTCTGCGATAGAGTTAAATCTGCGAACTCCAACCGGGAACAAGGACTATCCCTTGACCAGCAGTCCATCTTTCCTTCCAGGGATATCCGAGGGTTGATCATGGATTTCTGGAGATGCGCGGTAGGTCTTAAACTCTTGACGAGGTGCGGGACACTAGGAATTTTAAAAACGGAACATAGGATAAAAATACCATAGTGGGAGGCGAAATGTGATCTCTTTTGTAAAAGAGATGCTGAAAAGAATTGACATCCATGTCGGAAAACGGAAAAACCGCAAAACTGCACTCTTCTGGCACTGACAAAACCAAAGTGGGATCAGGATGAGAATTGTGACTGACGTAAGATAGTGGGTTTGGTTGAAAGTTAATGGCAAGAAACGAGATCGAAAAGTCTCCTTTGGAGCCTGAAGTGTGGAAGTGACCCTTGGGGATGGACCATTTTATTTGGAGAGAGAAAAGGGGAGGGGGGTGGGTGGGCATATATCAAAATAAATCCCGCAAAGCTTTTTCAGAAGACAAGAGATCGTACACAGCGAAAAAAAGCAAAGAAATAATTTCTTCCGGAAAAATTTATACATTGTTTTAATTTTCAGTCGCTCAACAAACATTGGGCAAAAAAATTGTCCTCGTCCCTCGAAAATTTAACGGTTGGTCCCTTTAAGGACTGGTGACGGACGTTTCAACAAGTCAAATTATTGGAGCATTGTCAGTTGAAGTAGAATCAATAATACGCCGGTTCACTTGACTCAAAACTTCACATGAGGTTTTTAAGTGTCAGTCACGAGCAACACCTTTTCAAAGGACCAAAGCCCTCACCTGTCCACATTAGCGACCTTTAGATCGGACTTCGAGTACAAGATTAAATACGAGAACAACTGAATTTCAAAGCAGCGACGTTTTCTGAGCCCTTACTCATACGTGTTGTTTACCAGTAGAGAAGGGAGTTACAGGAATGAGGTTGGCATGTGACTTGAGAATGTAAAGCTTGTAAACTGGAATTGAAATGTCGTACTCGTTCATACCCAAATCTAAAGGTCTGTATTGTCTGGAGGACAAACTACTGGTTTCTTCTGCGTTCAACCTTCGTGGCTCTGATATAATTTCCATTGTTACTTTTTTTTTTACTGGTTTGGCCAGAGCCTTTACCTCCCCTTGCTGATAGCCACCTCTTCATAATGCCCCTATCTCTGAAACGGCCATATTTTCTTGCGTTTTTTCTTAAATGCTCTAATTAGCGGCCGATTTATATCGAGTGGTGGGGTATATACTTCATGGGTGAATGCCACGAGTGCATTGACTACCACCACGAGTGCATTGACTACCATCAGTGCATTATGGGTACAAGTGTGGGTAGTGCATTATGGATATACTTGGCTAACTTGACTAACTTCACTAACTTAGCTTTCTTGGCCTACTTCACTAACTTGGGTTACTTGGCTAACTTCACTAACTCGGGTTACTTCACTAACTTGGGTTACTTGGCTAACTTAGCTTGCTTGGCCTGCTTCATTGACTTGGGTTACTTGGCTAACTTCACTAACTTGGGTTACTTGGATAACTTCACTAACTTGGGTTACTTGGCTAACTTCACTAACTTGGGTTACTTGGCTAACTTAGCTTGCTTGGCCTGCTTCATTGACTTGGGTTACTTGGCTAACTGGACTTACTTCACTAACTTGGGTTACTTGACTAACTTCACTAACTTGGGTTACTTGGCTAACTTAGCTTGCTTGGCCTACTTCACTAACTTTGGTTACTTGGCTAACTTAGCTTGCTTGGCCTGCTTCACTAACTTAGCTTTCTTGGCCTACTTCACTAACTTTGGTTACTTGGCTAACTTAGCTTGCTTGGCCTACTTCACTAACTTATGACTTGGGTTACTTGGCTAACTGGACTTACTTCACTAACTTGGGTTACTTGACTAACTTCACTAACTTGGGTTACTTGGCTAACTTAGCTTGCTTGGCCTACTTCACTAACTTTGGTTACTTGGCTAACTTAGCTTGCTTGGCCTACTTCACTAACTTAGCTTGCTTGGCCTGCTTCACTAACTTTGGTTACTTGGCTAACTTAGCTTGCTTGGCCTACTTCACTAACTTAGCTTGCTTGGCCTACTTCACTAACTTGGGTTACTTGGCTAACTTAGCTTGCTTGGCCTGCTTCATTGACTTGGGTTACTTGGCTAACTTCACTAACTTGGGTTACTTGGCTAACTTCACTAACTTGGGTTACTTGGCTAACTTAGCTTGCTTGGCCTGCTTCATTGACTTGGGTTACTTGGCTAACTGGACTTACTTCACTAATTTGGGTTAATTGGCTAACTTAGCTTTCTTGGCCTACTTCATTGACTTGGGTTACTTGACTAACTTCACGAACTTGGGTTACTTGGCTAACTTAGCTTGCTTGGCCTGCTTCATTGACTTGGGTTACTTGGCTAACTTCACTAACTTGGGTTACTTGGCTAACTTCGCTTTCTTGATTAACTTGGCTTCCTTCTCTTACTTGCGTTACTTCACTAACTTAGGTCACTTGGCTAACTTGGCCTATTTCTTTAACTTGAGTTACTTGGCCAACTTCGCTTACTTAGGTTACTTGGTTAACTTCGCTTTCTTGGATGACTTGGCTAACTTCATTTACTTGGTTACTTGGCTAACTTCGCTTCGAAAACAACAGAACAAACAACAGGTTCATACCCCTAGCCCACAAACAATAGCAGCTGTTACAATAGAGGGAAGAGTAATGGATTTACTAGCTAACGAGAGCTGCCACACTTCCGAAACGCGAAATTTGATTGGATTTCACGGATATCCTTCTTTTAGTATACCCATTTTGTGATCACTTGTGATCATTGCAATATGATTGGCTCTCATCAGTGTGGATTTATTTACTAATCGCACTTTCTTTGTTCTAAATCGCATCTTTTCCCCAAGCAAATAAAAATGGAACATTCAAACAATTGCTGTAGTTTCTTTTTCCTTTAAACTGATATTGGAACATTCCGAAAATTATTGTTATTTCTTTTTTTCCTTCAAATTGCTCAGATTCCTTGTCATTCTTCACGTAATTAGTGTGGATTACTCTGACAAAAAAGAGGTTAAGCATGACGTTTAAGGTAAACGGCAAAAATGAAACTTTTGCCATCTCTCTTGAGTTGTATGTACGTATACAGTGGAGTGAATTTATTTGTATTTGCAATGAATAGTAGGAGACGTTATTCCATTTTTGTGGGCTTTATTTCCGGATCAGAAGAAAAGAACTTCAAATCAGAAGTTAGTAGGAATTATAACGTGCTTTTCCCCAGTCATTCTTCTTGAAATTATAAAGAAATTTTCAGAATACAACTGCAACAGATCAATTAATGCCGATGACCTTTTGCTATTAACTAATATCCCAGCCGGCCTAACAATGTGCCATACACAAGAGATCGAGAATGAAGAAGATCTTTGTGACCCAACTGTCGCTGAACATACTGAAGCCCTGTCTAGAAATCTCGGAGGATTTAATCTAACAACCGATGTGGTACCAAAGGATGGAGACTGTGCTTTCCGCAGTATAGCTCGAATGTTACGATCTATCTGCAGTAATCCAGAGCAACTCGAGGTACTCAATCACCTGACATCAATCGATCTTTGTCAATCTGAAAATAAAGACACAGTCACCATGCGGAATTTGTTCGTCGATGAATTGCTGAAATTTGACGAAGACATTTTAGGCTTTTTCACCGACCAAAGCAGGGAGGCATTGGAAACTAAGGCACTCGAGTTCAAAAGGCAGGGGACATTTGACACAGCAATCGGGGACGTTGTCATGAGAGTATGTGCCCAGTTGCTACGAGTGCCTATCATGGTGGTGACATCTCTTAACTCTCTGCCATGTGTACCTTTCCTTCCCAGCAACCCACTAACCAGCAAACCTATTTTCGTAGCCTACCATTATTATGGAGCAGGTCACTACGATGCCACGACACCATTAGGTAAGATGAAATAATTATTAAGTACAATGCACAAAAATAGCGGTTTAAATTATAGGAAGTATACGGAAATGTGCTTCTGCAATCAAAAATATTTTCATGCAGTGTCAAAGACAACCATTCCTCACATATGAAAACTCATTGTTTTTAAACAATGAGTTGTGACTTTCCAATTTGTGCTGTCACAACTACTCAATTTCAAAAAGGACGCAATCGTGGAAAAACTAGTTGAAAAACCAGCGGTATGCAGCCAAAAATTAAGTATTGATGTGTTTTCTTGTACTCGACATTTAATTCAGACCATTCACTGAAAGAAAAAATGCTGAAAATTATTGTTTCCGTTCTGCTTTGTGATTGGTTAACTTTGTCTGGGTGACCCCGGTAACTGTAGCACTGTATGATCTTCAGAACATATGTGCAGTTTTTTAGGATATCAACAAAACGCAAAATAACTTAAAGATTTACATGTAAGTTGCTGATTAATATCATT
This sequence comes from Siderastrea radians, assembly GCA_964017195.1. Classification (NCBI taxonomy): domain Eukaryota; kingdom Metazoa; phylum Cnidaria; class Anthozoa; order Scleractinia; family Rhizangiidae; genus Siderastrea; species Siderastrea radians. The sequence goes on along the minus strand of OZ024889.1, from coordinate 37,223,855 downwards.
GACCTTTTTTCGGCGTCTAGGTGTGCAAGACAGGGGTGAGTCGGACGAGAGGCAAGAACCCAAAAGCCAAACTACTAAAGGAAATGTCGGGTGTAAGTGTGGCAGCAATATAAAGTCACGAGATAAATTCGCGTGTACCAAAAAAGGAGGAACGGCACGCTGCCCTTGTGTTAAAAAAGGTCAACCCTGTAACCGCGATCTGTGCAAGTGCCGCTCCTGTGGAAACGTCGACAAAAAAGGCAATGAAAAACCAGTGATTCAATGCAGATGCGGTGAAAAGAAAATGAATGAAAATGCAGAAAAAGCTTTTTGCGTAGACGCCAAAGGACAAAACAGAACGAGATGCCCCTGCTTTACAGCTGGTTTAGGATGCATAGGCTGCAAGTGCTACAACTGTCGGAACATCTTTGGAGTAAACAACATTAATACTCCAACAAAAGGAAAAGGCAAACAAAGAAAAAGCAAGTCGATGCTCTCTTCCCCACCTTCTCTTAAAAGGCGTCGAGGAACTGAATATTTGAAAGAAAATAACGTTGATAATATTGCGGCGGGGTGGAGTCAGATAGAGAGCTGTGTGCTTGATATGACGGAAAATTTCATTTGCTCTTCCAGTTTAGGACCCACTAAAGAAAATATCTGCATTTTGTACAATTTTGTAATCGAAAGTAAATATGCAAAATGTAATTCGTTAATTTTTAACGGCCGAAAAACCCTCGCGCAAATAAGTGGAAAACTGACTTATAAATACAGACGCACGGAAGCTATATGGCAGTTGGCAAGTGGACAATAAGTTTTAACCTGAAGATTAATTTTCATACGATTTCCATGGTTACGTTACGTCACGTGGCACAAGTTTTTTTAAAGCTGTATCTTGTTGTGTTGAAAGTGGATCGAATTTGTTCAAGTTTTTTAACATAAAACATTTTTACACCAGTAGCGTCAAGAAAACACTCGCAGTTCTTTGAATAATGAGTGGACGTTTGTTTGATGCCATTTTTACTTATTGGTCAAAGTATGAGAGCTGGAAACTGCTGGAAACTGTTGTAACACTATGCAGTTCAAAGTCGTAGTTGTCCATTCATTAAAGAGGTTATAGTTGTACTATGATAAAAAAGTTAATGGTCTATTTCTTCTGATTTCGAAACCATGTATATTAAACAATCCCATGCGATATTTGAATTTACAGAAGGCATACAACTTACAATTAAAGTAGAACTTTCCAATTTCTAGAAAAAGTACGTTTCGATGCCACAGACATCTTAGTCAGTTACAAAGGGAATTTGAAGTTTCGGATTTAATTGTCCGCCATTACTAGCGGTGTAAGTTTTCGTGCAACCCTCGTAAAACAAAGTTTATTTAATTATTTATTTACTAACTGAGGAAAATGGAACGAGGATAAAGTGAAGTCATGCCGTACAGGCCCGTAACCAGGATTTTTCATGGGGGGTGGGGTGCGTCTGAGCGCCTCCGGCGCGAACTCTTGAGCGGCGCAGGCGCGAAAACGTAGCGGGGTATGGGGGCATCCTCCCCCAGGAAATTTTGAAAAAATAGGTTATCTAAGACAGCGTTTCGTGCGTTTTAAAGACAGTTTGTAAGGAAACAAAGCAGGTAAAAGTGAAGGTAGCAACGACAATAATCTGGTACATTTGTTAAATTCAAAAACGTATTTTCTTAGAAACAGGACCTTGTAAACGTAATTTACGATGAATAGCTAACAATGACGGCAGTACATAAAAGGAAGGCAGGAAAAAGATAGGTTTCGTTATTTCAGTGTCAAATGGTAATTAAAAAATCAGAGTCGGTTTGTTGATCTTTTAGCACTGTGGCACGCTCCAACCTTCTTGGGTGCATCAAGCCCAACAAGCCCAAGCCCACCAACTGCAACAAGTACCCAGTCTCCTTTTTTTTTCTAGCGCCTGGGAATATTAATGGACTTCGAACGGTTCGACTATTCGAGTCTATGAAGGACATTTGGTAGAATGTATAGTTGAAATTAACCTAGAATCACACAATTTGGTCAAAAATATACCACGCGAATCTACAAATGGTGGACCTTCAACCCAAAGGACCATATTGAATGTAAACAGTACAGGAATACAGGAATATCATTTCCCTTTATTAACCGTATTTATTTATCTATTTATTTTGATGTATTTTTTTCACAATGAGCGGACTTCCAAGGCTTGTGGGGGGGTGCGGACGCACCCATCGCACCCCCCCTCCCTACGGGCCTGCTGTATACACTTACTGGATTAAGAATGTAGTGTGTGTGTGGGTACACGGCTGATTTTTTATACAGCATGGGAGTTTTGGGCTTTCACACACTGAAACTTTTTTTGGCCATCGGGTATTTATGAGGCTGACAGTTCCCTTTTAGAATAATCCCTAATCCCTGGCTATCAAACGCGATTTGTTTAAGCTGTGAGTGATTTTCTTTTTACTTTTTAGCCAAGTAACCAAAGTTATCCAAGTAACTCAAGTAAGTGAAGGAAGCCAAGTTAGCCAAGTGACCTAAGTTAGCGAAGTTATCCAAGTAACTCAAGTAAGTGAAGGAAGCCAAGTTAGCTAAGTTAGCCAAGTGACCAAAGTTATCCAAGTAACTCAAGTAAGTGAAGGAAGCCAAGTTAGCCAAGTGACCTAAGTTAGCGAAGTAACTCAAGTAAGTGAAGGAAGCCAAGTTAGCCAAGTGACCTAAGTTAGCGAAGTTATCCAAGTAGCGCAAGTAAGTGAAGGAAGCCAAGTTAGCCAAGCGATCTAAGTTAGCCAAGTTATCCAAGTAAGTGAAGGAAGCCAAGTTAGCCAAGTTAGCCAATTGACCAAAGTTATCCAAGTAACTCAAGTAAGTGAAGGAAGCCAAGTTAGCCAAGTGACCTAAGTTAGCGAAGTTATCCAAGTAGCGCAAGTAAGTGAAGGAAGCCAAGTTAGCCAAGCGATCTAAGTTAGCGAAGTTATCCAAGTAACTCAAGTAAGTGAAGGAAGCCAAGTTAGCCAAGTGACCTAAGTTAGCGAAGTAGCTCAAGTAAGTGAAGGAAGCCAAGTTAGCCAAGTGACCAAAGTTAGCGAAGTTATCTAAGTAACTCAAGTAAGTGAAGGAAGCCAAGTTAGCCAAGTGACCTAAGTTAGCGAAGTTATCTAAGTAACTCAAGTAAGTGAAGGAAGCCAAGTTAGCCAAGTGACCTAAGTTAGCGAAGTACGCAGTGGATTATATATAGGCCAAGAAAGCTAAGTTAGTGAAGTTAGTCAAGTTAGCCAAGTATATCCATAATGCACTACCCACACAGTGGAGCCTTGGGACTAGTATAGCTCAACCTCGTTCCCAGCACCTTCTCCGCACTCAGGTGCAATTCAACATGGAGGAATCGAGCAATACAAGCGAATTTCTTACGGCAAAAAGCGACCAAATAAACGACATCGTGGCTTCACGACCGGAGGAAACCAATGTAAAAAAGGAAGATGGCTGTGGAGATGAAAAGAAATTACTCATTGGGGAGGAAACTCAAGAACAAAAGGACGCTCAAATTGAAAGGTTGCAAGTGGATAATACGACCGACATGTCAAATCCTGTTTCAAGTGAAGAGAAAAGTGAACTAGGGGAAACGGGTACTCAGGATCTGAATGGGGTCGAAACAGATGAAAATCCTACAACAAAAACTCCGAATTTAAATGCTTTGGCATCAGAGAAAAACGAGAATTTGCTTAGTAGTAACAGCGAAGGAGATATTGCCTCGAATACGTCGGCTAGACTTGACCAGCTAAGTTCGCAAGAAGCGGATTCAGAACTCACAAATGGTCAGTCTGAAAGTACTGTCAGTTCAAAAAATTGTTCCGAGAGTTCAGCTGTTGAAGGTGGAAGTCATCGGTCTCCTGACAGGAAGAGTAAAGTTGAATACAGGAAGATAAAGAGTGAAGTAACTGGCGAAGGAGAAACGTCTGAGAGCGAAGGGGAGGAGAACAACAAGGACGTCGCGGAAAATGAATTGCAGTCCACTGAACATGATGATGATCAGCCTAAAGATACATCGATGGATATACTAGGAAATGGACTTCTGAAGAAGAGGGTAATCACACCAAGTGTTCTATAGCACTTGTCATTGGATCACCCCCCCCCCCCTCCCCCTTGTACCCCTGGCATATCTACATCTATCAATGTTCAGTTTGCAGGGGAGGGGGAGGGGGAGAGGGGAGTTATAGGCATTTGCCTTTTGAAAAGTATAGGATTTGTGAAGGAAACAGGTCAAATTTCCCACAATTACCCTCTCCCTCTCCCCCTGCACTGAACATTGATATGTTTATAAAGTTTCCATGATGCTATGATCCATGATGCAATGGGGAAACATGACAACAATAACATCTAACCAAAATCCAGTTTAAAACCTCCACAAGAGCTGTACATGTAGTTATACTGTAATATTCACGAGTTCCTGGTCCTTGATTTTACTTCCAGAATGATGGTGTCCCTAACCCTGTCTGAAAGATGATGTGTAAAGTAATTGTACCCAACCCTAAATGCTAAACCACTACAGTGTAAATGCTAAATTTGGTATTTATTTTCCATTACACAAAATCCACCTTAATTGCACTCAAGCTCAAACATACTGGTAAATTTCCTAGTCCATCATAATAAAGCTTTCATTTGTGAATGAAAGCTTAAAGTAGTTTTACCTTCCAAGAACATGACTTTTCACAGGTTCTAGTCCTCTCTATGACATGCTTGCTGCCTGCCTTGCCCCCATGTTTTTTAAAGTTGAGCACTTGGAGGTAGGAGACACGTTAGAAGATATCCATTCCCAGGTGACTGCACCCATCACTTCACCTGCCCCTCCCACCCCCTCTTAGTTGCCATCCCTTTGTTCCTTGTGTCTGAAAGATATGGGATATGGACCCCACCCTACTGGTGACAGGGATTTCTGGATGATTATTTCTAGGATGGCTACCCCAAGTAATACTCAACCTGGTCTCTCCTTTTCCCATGAAAGCCCCTTCCTGTCCCTCTGAGACTAACCACGCTTGCCTTTCATCCTAATTTTGACCACTGCCAGCTTGTCTTCTCTTTGAGATGCAATAGGTTGTAAGGTTCAATCTTGACCTTGTCTCGTTATTAAATAACTTCCAAAGGCAGGCTTGAGGACATCTGTTTACTACCATGTACTTCTTTTCTTATCCATAGATACTTAGAGAAGGAAAAGGTCAAGATACTCGACCAGACAGGGGTCAGCTTGTTACTCTACAGGTAGCTGGACGCACAGAAGACGGGACAGCTGTTGACTGGAACAGAAGTTTAGAGTTTATACTTGGAGAGGGTGAAGTAATTCAAGGTCAGTTATTTGTAGGCTTTTCTGACCATTAACAATTCTTTTTTGTAGGGTTTTTCTGTTTAATTTCATTATTTTCACCTATGGTTAGAGATCTAGGACAAAAAACCTGACAAGTTAATCTCCAAAGTAATTTTCTGAGGTTTACAGTATAGCACAACAAATTCTGACCACTAGCCTTTTTTCCTATAGATTGTCTATCTAATCAGAATTCTCGAGGCTATCTGCCAGGAAACACACAAATATGACAGCATGCATATCATTGTTTCAAATGTGTGTTTGAAACATGTTCTGTATTTTTAGCTTTTGACTTAGCAGTGGCTCTGATGGAGTTGGATGAAGTGTGTGAACTTGTTACAGATCCCAAATATGCTTATGGAAAAGCTGGAAAGTATGGCATTTTGTTTTATGTGTTTTACACTTGTCATTTACTATGTGCTAATCATATTGTGTGTATTGAAATTGAAACACCTTCCCTCTGCAATTCATAAAGAGAATACATGTAACACAATTTAACCCCAAAAAATGTACTTCAGGTAGTGTTCGTACCATGTAAACAGTGCGAGATTTAAATTTCTGGTCACGACTAAATTTTTAAGCTTAGTAAAGCAGTGCTCAAAATTGTCTTTGGGTCTGGTCTTCCACAGGACTGGTAGGCTGAAAATGTTACTGGTTCCAGGGACAAAGTCACTGGTCAAAATTTATTTATTTTATTATTGTTATTTTTTTATAGTTTTGTTTTCACGTTTGTCATTGTGCATGCCACCTTTCTGTTACTTATTTTTTCAGGTCTTCACTTTAGCAAATTTTGCAAATAAATACGTGGTTATTACAAGACTTACAGCCTTTGACCCTCATTGTCTCTAAAATCGCAAAAATAAAGCTTAAAAAGTATGGTCCAATGCTCTCGTGAATTAAGTGCCCGTGAAAATGGTACGTCCTTGACCATCTGATATCACATCTCTCCTGTTTCAGTATTTAACAATTTGCCTCCTAAAAACGGCTGATGCTTGATTAAACCTACGTTTGGCTGTATTAAAATTCTACCAAGGTTCACTTTACTGAAAAAAATCTAGACGATCCTGAAACGATCTGCTATCTGATAAAACTACTACAAGTCTTCATGTTAAATCCTGTGATGCATTTCATGACAAGTCAAACCCATAACCATACCCATAACCCAAACCCATAACCCATAACCATTAGCTGCCATAAGCAAATAATGCCTAGCGTTTATTTGCCTTTGTTTTCGAAGATTTCCTCATTTGTTTGGGCACTTTTTGTTCTCTTTTTTATGAGATGGTAACAGAATTTTGTCATGTGAAGAGCCAAGTTAACTTGTCCAGAAACATGGAGGAAAATGCTACTTGTTTTTGGTGATTTTTGCTCATTTTGGACGAGTGGACAACCATTAATTTCAAGCACTGCAGCAAAGTCATTAATTTTAAAATGACGATCAGCAAGAAAATTAGTGCAGAATGTTTTGATGCCTGCATGATACCATTGACAAATTCAAAGTAACAAAAATTGTAGATATTGTGTGCATGTAATTAAAAAATGAATAATTATTGTCAAAATTAATTTAGGTAATGATTATGTACTAATTATTTACAGCTGTAGCCTTGATCTTGGAATATGTACTGTAATGTAGAATTGAAAGTTCTTCTCTAACATTTGCCAATCCCTCTAGGCCAGATGGGAAGCCACCTATTCCCCCTGATGCTAAACTGACTTATGAACTACAGCTGTTAGCAGTACGAGATGGTCCTAATATCACCAATATGACTGATGAAGAGAGACTCACCATTGGGTATGTAAGCTGTGAAAAAGGTGTTTGCAGTTCTAGAGCATTCCCCTGCCCTCTCTAAATAGGCAGCATATTAACCGGAGAAGTAGACTGCAAGGGTCACGGCCCATTTCTTGCAAGCTCTGATAACATGCCGACCCAGTAGTAAATTTTCAAATCCTTTCTTTTAATCAGTTGGTTGCACATGTAATTTTAAGTGCAAACTTTCTCAATGTGTGGCATGAAATTATAAAGATTGTAAAATTTAGCTTTCAAAATCAATAAAATTGAATCTTTGATGAGCAACATTCTGTTCACATTTAATAGTTTTCAGGCCTGGTAAGTTAGCAGGACTTTCAATTAATGGGCTCAGGTCTCTTTGCAGTGTGACTATCACAATGTCAGGGGTGCAAATATTAAACTGTGGGCAGTAAAATGACATGACTGGTTGCTAGCACATTTATGAGAGGGCTGTAAAACATGACAAAGAGAAATGTCATGTTCTGTCACATGGTTTAAGTGACCTTTTTGCTTTGTCAGTGGGACTCAAATGTATTACTTTCCACATGCTGAACAAATTCTCTTCCAGCTGGGCTGCTTCAAGACTCCAATGAACAAGGTCATTTACTGGTTTAGTAGGGTTTTTGTGGTGAAAAATGAAATGTTGCTACCTTTTTTTGTTTCTAGAGAGAAAAAGAGAGAAATTGGAAATAATTTGTATACTGGAGGAGACTATGCTGGAGCTATTAACAGTTATCAAAGGTGAATTTACCAGTTGATTCTATTAATTGTACTGTAAATTTCAGTTAATCATTTCTACAGGGGCAAAGTAATAGACAAGTACATTTTCTTATAGTTTTCCAATAATTTGCTTAAAGCTTTGAGGAACAAAATTATTTAATGTGGTTAATATTACAATTTGGAATTTATAACTTAAAAGGTGTTTTCAAAAGCTTTTCATTGGTTTAAAATCAAAAGCCTCGCCTTGACGTGTACCACAAAGCAACTTTTTAGAAAATCATTCTGAAAATCATTTTAAGATATTGTCTATACTGAAAAGCCCATAATTTTGTTTAATTTAATTGTCACTTGAGGTGTTAAAAATGAATGGCCCTCCAGCAGTTTTTAGTTTGGGAAATGGGCTGTGACTGCATAAATTACTTTATGTTGAATGTAAAAGTAAAATATATTATGTTTAATTTTTTTTTGCTTTAAAGTTGTCTTGAGTGAGAATAAAAAGGGTAATAAAGAGAGTGGTGGTATCCTTTGTATGTAGTCCTTCCAAGCCTTAGGGTGGCTGTTATGCTAATTATTCTTTTTCTCTTCTTGACTTCAGAGCCATTAAATACCTCTCATCATCCACTTCTGAGGTTTGTTAGACAATTCACTGATTTACATACTCAAGAATAATCTCAAGACAGTGTGTCTCCAGAGCCTGTGATAGACCATGTTAGCAAAATGTGATTGCCAACAGAGCTGTCATTAGTAGCTGGCAGCCAACCATTATGAGGATGAGAGAAGACAGACTGATAGGCAGATACTAATTGTCAAAAAAAAAAATTTGAATTTAAAAATATAATGCAGCTCACAAACTTGATGTGGTTATTAAAATAACCACATTTACTTAAAACTAAATGTACTTGTATACTCTATATCAGATACTACATTGCAATGATTTTGACTATTAGCTGGAGGTATGTTCCCACCCTTTGGGAAAAGAGAAAACGATTACAGTTTAACATTTAATTCATTTGTCGTTCATAGAAAGTTCAAGACTTGAGAGTGAAATGCTGGAATAACATGGCTGCTGCCCAGTTGAAGGTACTAAGATAGAGGCAATACAGTCAACTCTTGCCTTGCAGGCACCTCGGACACCCCGTCATTACAGACACAAGCTGAAGTCCCAGGGAATAAGAATTACTGAAAATAACTCCCATTTAAAAAAAAAAAGATTCAACAGCTTCCAATGCCAATGTCAATAAGAAGGATACTTAGGATCAGATGGCAGCAAAGAATGACAAACAAGAGAGTGGGTGAAATAGCAGAGATCAACAACATTAGCTGCGAGGCGCGACGTAGGAGGTGGAACTGGCTAGGATATGTACTCAGGAGAAAGGGACAGAACGACTGCATGACAACACAAGGGTGGACACCAGAGGGTTGAAGGGCGAGACGGGGGCCAAACATCACGTGGAGAAGAACTGTAGAGAAAGAGAGGAACAAAGCAGGATGGATGAGCCGGAAGGAGGCCAAAACAGCAGCACACAACAGGGAGGGCTGGGTGTAAAATGTGGCAGCCTTATGCACCTCCTAGCGTGAAGAGACAAGATGATGGTGGTCTATTGCAGACACCAAGTTGTGGTCCCCATGGTGTCCGTTGTAACGAGAGTTGACTGTATATTGATTACCCACTCCCAAATAAATAAATAGATAAATAAATAATTTATTAATTAAAATAAGTAAATTTTAGAAACAAATGAATCATCCTATTTCTAAATATTTAGAGATATTATTTAAGTAATCCATATTTTTTCAGATAAAAGCGTACTCTGCTGCTAAGAAGTCTTGTTCTCAAGTGTTACAAATTGATCCTGATAATGTCAAGGCTTTGTTCAGGAAAGGCAAGGTATTAACTTAAAAAATTTGTTACTTCACTTCTCTGACATTTTCACCTTGGACTAGAGTTTGTGAATGAGATTAGAGTTATTGGGCCAGGTGGGCAGTACATGTCGTTCAACTCATTAGAAACCCAGTAGTACCATCCAGTGACTGAGAGTCCGAATTCAGCCTTATGAGCTGTCTGACTATTCTCCAGTACGTTGAGTCAACACATGCCTAGTCCCATGCCGCAACGATATATTTATCTATCTATCCATCCACCCTTCTGCCTGTTGGTCCATCTACCCATCCAGCTATTTGTACGTGTATTTATTTATCTATCTATTTATTTATTTATTTATTTATTTATTTTGCCTTTGTAACTATCTATCTATCAATCTATCTACATTGTGTCTATTTATTTATAGTGTATTTACTGGTATTTACCTTGCGCTCATAACAACTGTCAATAAATGCTGCTTCCCTCAGCTATGTAAAGGAACACAGTCAGTACACTGCTGTTCATTTTTCTAGAGAATCTAACAATGTGCAGAATCAATCCCCTTCCCCATCCAGATACAGTGTTTCAGAACTACCTCTTTTGTTACAAATTGCAAAGAGGCTGTACTGGAAGCAATGAAAATTGTATGTCATGAATTGCATTACAATACATGAAGCTAATTTACTTTTAGAGAGGTGGGTTGCACTGGTGATTTATGTTCACTCCAAACATTCCTAGGTTTTAGCAGCTAATGGCGACACCAACCAAGCTTTAGTATTTATCAAGAAGGCAGATCAGTTGGACCCTAGCAACAAAGTATGTTAACTTAATATATATTTCTCGCATAGAAATCAGGGGAAATCCGTTGCTTTGCCAAAGAATGAGTATATCTGAAAATGCTATTTTCAGTGTGCTATGAAAGTTATGAAACAAAACCAAGTGGTGCTCAGATCGACTTTAATGTCATGCAAACAAGGGGTTTAGTTTCTAACGAAACCGTGGTGCTACGTCGGTGGGGACGTGAAACACAAAAATTGATTGCTAGATTCGCTCTGACGAAGGGCTAAAGCTCGAAACTTCAGCTTTCAATCTCTTTACAGTGGCCAATTTACCTTATCAACTCGGTTCATAAATCCCAAATTTTTGTGTTTAATGTCATGCCACTGATTTTTACCTTGACTTATGATCAGCAGATTGTAGATCAGCATTGACTAACGTTTGGGTTAATATTTAGTAGTAAGGGTAAGAGGTCTCTGTAATTTTATTTTTAGACAATCCGAGGAGAACTTAATCGATTGAAACAGTTACAGGCCTCAGAAAAACAGAATGAAAGAAGCATGTATCGGCGAATGGTTGGAGATCTGGCTGGACCAAACACCAAGAAAAACAACCGTTCTGTACGTTTAACAGTTGCGGGTACAAAGAAAAGTAATCTACAATATCTCTACTACTGTATCTTAAACAATCTAAGTCAATGGAAACAAAAACGTGTTAGAAAGGTGAAAGTGTAAGGGTTTGAGTTGAGCGGTAACTAGGACAATTCATCGCTTGTTTAAGTGTCACATAAAACCTCAACAAAGGATTTCCAGGCTGACCTGTCCCGGGCCATTCTAGTCGCCGTCTGATAACCAGTACCAGCTTCCTTCAATTTACCGGTATCCATTATCGTCCTTCTGTTAGTTATCCTCGGTCACCCCTCTCCCTTCTTCCCTTTGAAGCCAAGGTAAGAGCTGTTCTTACATGCGTTAAGGGACGAACCATTTTATTTTTGATGGGTGAAGGGGTTGGGGGAGAGGCTGGGCAAATACGAAAAAAAAACCTCCTACTTCGCCTGAGAAAACAGCCGACGTTTCGCGAGGTCGCCACTTGAGCCCTCGCAAAACGACGTCTGAGTAACGAGTGCAGAAATTCCATATTGATGTTGGTCACTACCCAGATCTAGGTAGTGTTTCTGATTGGTTGAAACGAAACCCCTCGCGTTTCAACCAATCAGAAGCACTGCCTAGATCTGGGTAGTGACACATCATCAGTATGGAATTTCTGCGCTCGTTACTTAGACGTCGTTTTGCGAGGGCTCAAGTGGCGATCTCGCGAAACGTCGGCTGTTTTCTCAGGCTAACTACTACTCAGCTTTTGCAGAAGAAGTACAAATCGTGCATAGTGGCACAAAGCAAAGAAATATATTGCAAGCTAGTCAAATAAAATTCATACAAAGCTTTTGGTCATGAAAATGAATTCCTGCAGAAAAATTGCTCAACCCCCACCCCCCCCCCCCTCAAAAATATAATGGTCCATCCCTACATGTCAAGTCAGTTTGGTCAGTTCCAGTTTGAGGTTTGCGAGGTGTTGGACATGAGCAGTGTAGAGTTTCTTTATTAACATTAGGTATAGCCAGGTAGTTAAGAGCACTAGGATTGTAATCTGAAGTTCCCAGGTTCAAGTGTTCCTCATTGCAGACTCAAGTTTATTTCTGAACCATCTAATCATCCTTTGCAGTATTAATACATTATCAAGCAAAGATGGTTAACATGTCAGAAGTCGTAACCTACTGTTACTGAACTTTATTTGTGGTGGTGTGTTTTAACTTTCAGTTTTTTGGCTGGCCATTGGTGTTTGGAGCCACTGTAGTCGCTCTTGGAGGAATTCTTGTCGCTGTTTACTTGAGCAGACACTGAAGAATAGAGCAGTTTTCTAGTGACTGTCTTGAAACCAAAACCAAGATCATTGCATCTGGCCAATCACAGCTGAGATGGATAATGGAGAGAACCAATCAGAACTTGAAGTAAAAAAATGCAACTGGTGTCACGTGCAGAAAAACACGTGAAACCAAGCCATAATCCGTTGCTTCTTTTAAAATGACTGAAAAAGCGGTTCCTTCTGTGAGTACCGGAGAACGAATGACGTAAAACAAAAGAAACAAAAGACAGAAAACAATTCAACTCCAAAATAGAAGCAAATTACAATGTCTTACAAACAAAAGAAGGACAGTGTGCTCCGGTACCTGAAGAAAGACCCGAAAAAGCAGCATGTTAAAGCTAACTACTCCTCTAGTGCATTTTTAAAATTTTGTTTTGCTTAGATAACGCACTATCCCGATTAGCTGCAGAGTCATTTTACGTGATGTTTGATGTCATAAAATATGTTCAGCTTTAAGCCTTTAATTTATTTCACAATATTATTGGACTATGAAGCGGAGTTTTCTGTGAGCAAGTAGTCGACGAAGTACAGTCCAGTTGACTATTCGCTAATAGAGAACACACACGTGTAGTCTGATTGTTTTTGTATACAACCAGTTGATTGCAATCAGAAAAACGAGAATGTTTCCATGGTATAGCCCAGGGTTGAAAGTTGACCAAGGTTTCTGTTTCTCTTGTTTAAAAGCGTTTGCAGTGTTAATTTTACGTGACAATTCTCAAGCAGCCAAGGTCAAATTGGAGATCGAAAAAAGTCTACAGGAGTGACATTGTTAAGCTTTATAGTACAACGCTAAATTTTGGCGTGCTCCCATTGGGCGAAATCAATCGCGTGACGCGATAGTGTATCTCCTCAGGGGGCGCCTATCAGCGCATGGTGCCCATTTTTGGCAACTTTCGCTCAAAATTTAGCATTGTACAATAAAAACAATAGAGTACTTCTGCCTCAGGCCCTATGTATGATAGGTTCCCTCAGAAAATTGATGTTCAAACTTCATATAAGCCCTAGAACTACGTTCTCGGGCTAATATTTGTTGTGAACATCAAATTTCCTCGGGCAACCTATCACACGATAGTGCCTTCGACAGAAGAACTCTATTGTTTGAATAGAACTGCATTCTAAATTGATGTTAATCCTGGGTTAGATTAAGCTTTTTTTTTTTTTATTGCAAGACACGTACACGTTACATTACTTACATTACATTACATTACAAAACCTACACAAGAGCGCTAGTTATAGTATTACACTTGCATTACTCTACTTACAATACTCTATTCTAATTGCACTTAATAGATAGATAGATTAACCCTGCTTTGAACGACTGGGCCCTGATGCAAAAGATACAAATACTGTAAGGACCCTCCCCTGCGGCTTGGGTTCACGTGCACTTTCACGTGCAAGTTCTTCCAAACTTCCTCTTGTTTGCCTCAAATGTAGGTACGCGCATGGGCTGCAATTTTTATTTCTTAACACACGTAATTCTCGACCCCAGAGCTCTTCTTTTTTGCGCATGACGGAGGGCGCGAAGTCAGAAGCGTAAGCACTGGGGTAGAGAATGACTGCAACTAATTTGAGCCAATAGGTTGATAGAGCAGTGACTTTATGAGGAGACACAGCAGTAAAAAATTCACCACGTGCACACTTTCTGCCAGAACTGGTGCTATCAAATGCAAACATTTGTCTTAGATTTAAGAAATTCTCCACTTTGAAGCCTAAGCTAAAGATAGAAATTCAGTGAAAAGGTAAGCTAAGATATAAATTCAAAAAATTTCTCAGTAGTGTTTTTCCCGTTATTTATTTTGTCTGCATTGTTTGTGTAGTGTTTTCAATGTCATTTACACAAATTGCGCTTCAAACAATTACTTTATTCTTTTGGGCATTGAGAACTGGAAGTGGCGTTGTAGATGCAATAAAAAAGCAAACAATTAATCATTTTGACAGTCAACTGAAACCGCTCTCCCTTTTAATACCGGTAACCAAGCGACAGCTAATTAATTAATAGAAGAAATTGGTAGGTAAGAGCACTTTATTATGTTATAAAAATCACTGGCTTAGGTCACTTTTAAAATTGATTGTACAATTTATGTTAAATTTTACAGCAACGTCGTATTTAAGCTTTTGAGACGTTTTTGCTTTCTGAAAAAAAAAAAACGAACAGGAAGCCATTCAATTCGTCATTTTTTGTTGAACCACAGCTGTAAACGCAAGGAATAAATGTGATAACGTTGTTGAATGTGCATTCTCTTTAATAGTTTGATACCAATTCACACATACACGCGTCACTTGAATCTTAACTCCTTTCCTCGGGGGGATGAGGCTGAAAACTGGACGTGGTGCACAGCCTTCGAAATGATCCCGACCCCGAAATGATCCCCAAATCGATCCTGAAATGATGCCCACCCCGAAATGATCCCCAAATCGATCCTGAAATAATCCCCACTCTGAAATGATCCCCGTTTTTTTTTTTTTTTTTTTTTGCACGCTGATCCCGAGATGATCCCCAAGTAATTATCGGAGCGGAATAGCGTACTGTACTTGAAATTGAAGAAAAATTCCGTTACAACTCGAACCATGTTGACATTTTTTCTTCATGTTTTCCGAATACTTTATTCCTGAATCATTCTTAACAAATTTTTAATCTTTGATAAAAATCGAAAGCCGAAAAATGGATCGGGCGTCGTGTTCAATAACACTGAATCAGCTTTCAGACGTACTTTCCGGCGGGTGCATTACGTATAAAAAGAATTGCTGCGAAGGCAAAGTGACGGAAGAATTTTGTCTAAAGTGCAACAAAAAAATTCGGGTGTTGCTGCAGGAGTTTATGCCAGTGAAAATGGCGCATTCAGTACTACAGCGAGGACTATTACCTTGGTAATAAGTGTACAAAAGATGAAGAGTGGTCTACTTCATAAAACTGAAATTTTGCATAAATTTTACATGGTGGACTGGTGATGCTTTCAGTAAGTGTAGCACGTTAATTCCGACCTTAGAATTAGGAAGGGAGACTTTTACATACCCCGTTCAAAATGCTATTTTGCTACATATATTTAAATCTTTTGCATCGTTTCTTGACAAAAAATTCGTTGAAAACTGCAGTTGTGATCTATTGCTCGTAATTCATTTCATCTTTAGTTCAGTATCTAGCAACGTCTACTGAGTGATATTCTAGGTTCGTTTTGTTCATAACAACAAACTGTCATTCATTTTCTTGTTAAAATTAAAAAAGAAAAGGCTTTTGTACTTTTTTTTATTTTAATATTGTTATCAGTTACAATTCAAGACATATACTAAACCTTATTTGATTTACACACCGATCATTTTTCTCCCAATTCGTTGAAAAATGCTAGCGAATATTGCAAATAATTTCAAGTGAATAAATACGTGAACATTTTTTCAATGGCGTCTATTTTGATTACTCGACAATCCCTTGGTTTGATAGCCATTCCAAAAATTACTTGGGGATCATTTCAGGGTCAGTGTGGAAAAAATCGGAGGTAATTTCGGGGTCGGGATCATTTCAGGGTCGATTTGGGGATCATTTCGGGGTCGGGATCATCTCGGGGGCGTTAACCTGTTACAGGCGGTCGGATTGTGGGAAGTGAAGAAAAACTATGGCGCAAGGGAAAACTTTATTATTATGAGGCAAAGAAGGAGAGAGGGCTATCTGGCTAACACTTAACTGACGCCTTTTCTTCGCTTCCCACAATTCGAGTGGCTGCAAGAGGTTTCCCCTTACTTTTCCTGCTGTTTCCCACGATCCTTTCTTGCAATGTACAGATTTCCGTTTTCTAACAAAATCTCCTCGATTTCCATGGCATCAATTCTTCACCTGGCATACTACATTTGCCCTTTCCCTGCCCTTGTCATACGCTCGCGTTTAAACTTGCTCCTGAAAGCCGTTTCTCGAAACTCCTGGGAACTCTTGTTAACTAAAGGACATGTTCAGTTTAGTGCTCCCCACCTTCCCCATTCATAAGCATGTTGGGTTTGTCCCAACAGTCCCGTTGTTTTCCCCGATAACTAGCACGGTAACGTAACGGAAGACCGCGAGATCGCTCGCTTCCTTACATTACGGAGGAGCTGTGTTTTCAGTCAAAGTCAAAACTCGGCCCGTAAACGTCGTGTGCCTTGAGAAATGGTATATGGGGCAGAAAAGAGAAACCCGATAACACCCCCTATCAGACAAGCTAACATTGACAAACAGGCCTCTGAACTTACCAGCCCTAAATTACGTGAGCGCATTTGATGGAAATGGAGGTGTCATTTAGCTTTATTGTTTGTGTGGGCCCCGAATGACATGAAAGATTGTTTGTCTACAAATATTTTGCTGGAAAAAGTATTTATTTCCAGTATTTACTTGGGCGATTTATTGACTAGTATAATATGAGATAATACCCTGGGTAGCCCTCAACCAATCACAGAGCACCTCTGCTCATGTTTAGGAGTTGTTTTTGATGGGTTTCAGGGGTTTAGCCGGTTTCAGGGGTTCTCTCGATTCCTTAATGTGTAACATGCATTAAAATAATTATAGTGAGAAAAGCAGTACTGGTGAATAATGGCAAGTTCATAAATGCTAGTGAGTTATCCCTTTCAATCTTATATTATTATTACAAAAGGAGTATTTGCTATTACTGCCATTCCTTGTTTTGTAGTCAAGAGAGAGAATACTAAAGATAACACAAAAATTTTTATCGGGTTTTCCTTCTCTGCTCCCTTTCAACCGAGCTATCTGTTTCCCGATAAAAGAGATAAGACTCTTTATTTCCGTGCAATAGATAAGCGTTTGTTGCTCATCAATTCCTTTAGTATTCTGGAGACATTTCCTACCCTGCACGGCCTGTAATGTTTATTGGTATTTCTTTAAACTATTTGCATTCAGTCGGTCCTGATTTTCGGTTCCAGAGATAAGCGTGAAATATTAGTCTTCTAATACGACAAATAATTTTCGTCTTGTATCGTAGAAGCACGTTTTGACTAATAAGGTTACGTTTTAATGTAGTTATCTACATTCTTGTTCATATCGCCGATTTGTGCTTTACATGGGTCGCCTTCCTGTAGTCGGCATCATTGCCAAGGTTATGAAGCCACAAGCGAACGTCCAAGGGACTTTGTATCAATCCTAGCCTCTCCTTCAACCGGCTCATGGCTTTGTTTTGGAATTTGTAATAGACTGCAACAGAAGCAAACAACAACAATCACGACGTTTTTTTTTTTTTTTTTTTGCAATTTAGTAGTTACGAATGGGCTCAAATATTTGAAATCTGGCGTAATGAGATTTGAATATGTTTTATTTATGATTACAGCAAATCACAGTTCTGGTTTTCTATTCGTGACATGTTTATGTTAATCGTGCCGAAATTTCTTTTCAAACTAAAGAAAACAAATCCTTTATTTTCTTCTGTACTGTGTATAAAAACGCTAGCCACAAGTTACGTTCTATCACTTTCATGACCTAAGCTTCAAACAAATATTTTTCTTTCTGAGGTTAGTTTTTGACACTACAAAACGTTTATAGATTTACGAAAGATAATCTACATATTGCAGATTTTTTGCGTTTAAATCTTTAACATATTTAGGGCCCGGAATACCAATTAGAAAAGTATGTAACGTCATTTGATATTGTTATTTCAATTATACCAGAATAACAATCTTTATTATCTTATAAGGTAGCGTCCTTAAATTGAAAATGAATTTCGTTTGATTGGACAGAGTTAAAGGAAGAATATTTGTTTCATAATAGAATAACAAAAGAACGCGGATATGTTTGAGCCAATAAAGATTCTTAACCGAACAAAGTCTTACAATAGCGAATGCGATAACTTCATTCATATATGTCGTGTTGTTTAAAATAACAATTCTGTATTCAAAACATACGTAGGAGAGACTCAAGCGTCAGTGAATTTTTCGGAGAACTGAGAGGTTTGCTTCGCCTGGAGAGTTAGATTTCTTCCGGTTGATTTGATTTAACTATGTCGGATGAAGAAAGAATACACCTGGTCTCTCAGAAACATGAAAGCGCTGAAACTGCGAAGCCCGCGACAGGTGCAGATGGTACGGAATCTTCCGATGCAGAAACCGCTTTTGAAGATGTTCCAGTTTACGTTACTTGCCCGTATTGTAACGAAAAGATAGTCACTCGCACTAGCTTCAAGTCTGGAAAATACACCTACTGGACGTCAGCTTGTCTTTGCATATTTCAGTAAGTACGAATAATTTTTCGCTTAAATCAAAATCTGCTTTTCTAAAGAGTCAGATATATTAAATAGGCTGTGAATTCCAGTTCACGAAGATCACTTATATAAAATTGCTACCTTAGATTTTAGTGTACATATATACCAAACAAGTGTATCACATTTGGCAACACTGATGAGACAAAAATTAAAGACGATATATTTTTTTTCATTTATTCCAATCAAAAACAGAATATACGTGGGAAATTTGGGTTCTTGCCGAACGCGAAGTAAGACCTTATTAAAGGCAGCTGAAACCTCTTCTTCATCAAAAGTCAAAGACTGTACGTTTGTTTGAAGCTCCGTTGAAACCAAAAATTTCATCGCTATACAATACATTTCAGACTTCACCGGTTTTAATACGAATAAAACAAAAGTATTTTGGAAACTGTTCACAATGTTTAGAATAAACACTACTGATTTAATTTCTAACGAATGAAGTACTGGAAGGTGGGGCTAACTGAGTATATGAATGAAAGATGGCTCCCATTTACTGTTTGTGGCCAAAAGTGTGACAAAATTTCGAACACAACACTTGCTATCAATTAGTTTCCGGTGCGCCACATGCTCCGAAGCGAAACCTCCATTCAGTGGAGCCAATCGCATCTCTGTAATATCGGCGTGAGTCTTCTTAGTTATGTAGATAGTTGTCAAAACACTCTATTGCGATGATAACCGGGTAATAAATGTATTGGCACCCTATGTTGTTTTGACACAAAATACACTTTTGTTCCTCGTCAAATTGTACACCTGCGAAATTCGTCTCGTTTCGCTCTCTTTTGAAATCCCATATTCTGTGAAGAAAAAATGAAATCATTCATTTTGATTGTTTTCCCTCCAAGTATCTTTCTTTCCGTATTGCAGGCACAACTGAAAGCAATTTAACTCTGGGAGGTTTTTGCTTATAATTTCTTTTACTTTCCTAACCGATTAGATATTAGTAAAAGTATATGTTAAATTTTAAGAACACTTATCCTATTTAAACTAGCTAGTCAAAGGAGATGCAGTGTGGACGAGTGGCCTAGTAGGTCTATTGAAGCCGAAGAATTTACCTGGCATTTCTGTGCTAATTGCAGGACAGTGTACAGCTGACTGTATCATAAAAACTTAAAATTGCAAACGTGAACAGATTCTTGTTAAGAATCAGATAAGGTGGCATATTAAAGGTGTCTTGCTTAGAGTCCGCGAGTTCCTCACTCAGCGGATGGTCGCCAAATACTGTCAGTTTGCAAAGACTGCCCTGTGTCAGAAGGTATTCCTGTACAATATGCTCCAATCAGAGTGAATATGAGTACAAGATCCGCTGGTACATCAGAATTACTCGTTTTCAACCATCAGAGGTAAAACCGACGTCATTTGTGACTTGGAGCGCCTACCTTTTAACTGGAAAAAAAAACCCAACGTTTAGGAAGAAGGTGTCATGAAACGAAAATTTTCCAACAGGTCTCCCATTTCCTCTAATTGTTGCTTTTCCGAAATGCAACACATTCAAGTAAAAATCCAGGAAATTCCGGAGGAAAATCAAACGGAATTGAAATTTCCACCCACTTTAGTTGGCAACTGCTCGTTTTCGTACAAGTATGATGTCAAAAGGTTGACGCTTTAAGTTTACCAATCTCGTACCCAGAGACCTCAGGCTTCTTGGTCAGCGGGTGATCGCCGAGAGAGACTCTGGGGTAATTGAAATAATTGATTTTTTTTTTATTGGGTGTAACTAAGAGCCGCCAGTTAACCGCAGGATTTCTGCGGTAACATTTCCATTGCCTAGAGTCTCTCCCGGCAACCGCCCGCTGGCCAAGAAGCCTGAGGACTCTGGGTAAGAGATTGCCGTGGCGCAATATAAACGTTGGGAAAACTCCTAAATTGTCCAGTATCCTTACAGGGGGCCCAGTATAAAACATTTCATTAGCCAAGGGACATACACTTACTTCTCAAGACATTTTAGTGTTAAAGTATTCGGTTACGAGTTAGGATGGATTTTAGAGTACCATAAAGAATACGTGCAGTCTTTATCATGAAAGATCCAGAAACGCAGCGATAAGAAGAAAAGTCATGGACAATGAGTTGCCTCAAATAGTAGATCAGGCCAGTTTTTTACAGAATTTCCTGTACGCGATCACTCATTTCAATAACAGTTTTAATAAACAGTCTAAACAGTTAACATGTCGTAATTATCGTTGGAAAAAAAAAACGACAATAAAAATAGCTGGTTTGTAACTACGCACCCTAGCTCGAAACATAGTGAAGACTTTTAAATTCTAGCAATTTTCCTCCTTCCTTCCCTTGATGCACCGCGAACTCATTAAATCCTACCCATAAACCACAGCGCGGACAAGAGAAGCGACTGGGTACAATTCTGGATCGGACTACGAGTGCGGGATTGGGTACGAGTTCTCCCTTTAAAATATCTTAACTAGAGTCTCCTTCACTGCTGAAAAATCTGTTGAGCACCACTGGGACAGGTGAGAATCTTAATCTTGCAAATAGGTTTAAAAGTTCGTACTCGTACTCAATCTCGTACTCATAATCCGACCTGGAAGTCCCTAATTTGAAACGCATCCATGTAAACGCCTCCTACCCCTAACTTATCCAACTTGTTGTTGCCTAACGTGGTCGTGTGTTCCTTACAGGTGCTATTGTTGTATGTGGATACCATTCATATTGGATGGTCTCAAAAATGTCGTTCATTCCTGCCCAAAGTGCGGTGCCAAGCTTGGTGAATACACTCGACTTAGGATGGATAGAATTTGGCAGAAAAAGAAGAAACACAGACAAGCGCAACACAATTATACAAGGGGATAATCCAGAGACACACAGCAGCCTGTTCCAGCTCAGACTGTTGGGAGCCGAGGAAAGTTTGCACGCGAGGAAAAAACGTTTGAAGGGAAAAGGAGAAATGAGAGTCAGGAGATTAATCTCGTGTCAGAGTGTGTCATCTTCGCTCCCAACAAGCTAAGTTCTGGAATAGGGTACAATAGACACACAGACAAAACATATCCTAGACACTTGCATCCCCGGGTCTCGGATTTCGATGGTTTTTAATGGTAACAGGCGCAACAGGCGAGGAGAACGCAACAATGATGTACGCAAGGACTGAACTGCCGGGCGTCAAAAGTGACTGCTGTATGAAATTTAATTTAGAGTCGACCATCTCAATCAAAATTTCACATTTCTATTTAAGCGACGATTATTTATTTTGGTTAAATTCCTTAGAAGATTTACGTTAAAAATTAGTCTCCTTCGAAGTTCGTGGGCCAACCAAGATGCAAATTCAGGTTTTGTAAAACATGAAATAAAATTATGACTTATCTGGAGACTAAATAACGCGTCACTTGATTGTTTGCGTTTACACGTAGTAGTAAGTGTAAACTTTTCCGAAAAGTTGAGAAGTGGAACAGCAATAACAACAACAAGTTTAATTATTCCATAATGTTGAAGTCTAGGCTGTTTTTATCCTCGAAGTAATGTAGTCTACAGTAAAAGCCCACAATCTCGAACTGTCAAGGAAAACGAAAAATGTTCGAGATAGTGAGAGTGGTGTCAAGTCTCGCACATTTTTTTTTTTATAAAACCCAGACAAAGCAACATTGTTCTGATCTATCACCAGCCTAGTACCCAGGCATTCTCCTCCCGCTCACTCGACTCGACTTGGTGCCACACGTCGTGACGTCACTGAATGAGGTCGCGGTATGCCATTCGGTGACCTCAGGAAATTTCGCCCCAAGTCGTGTGGGCGAGAAGAGAACGCCTGGGTACTAGGCTGATTTGTCTCGTGACTCCAGCACCTTCCAAATGTGGCCAACATATTTGCTTATTCATGCAGGAAAACACTACAAACGGGAAGGGAAGGGTGTCAAAATATCCTGGAAAGAAATTTAAAAAAAATTTCCTTCCACATGAGCCTTACCTGCCGCCCAAACGTCTAGCTTTTATTCGAACTGTCTTGAGATGGTCGCTCTCCATGTTTGAGTCAGTGGACAACTTTCAAGAAAAATATCTTGAGGCATCAAATTTTGCAGGGAGTCTTATTTTGGGGATTTTGCGGGAATAAATATTTACAAGTTAGGATGACTAACATTTTCTGCTAGGAAATAAAGCTCACGTTTTACAGTTGAAGCAGCAGAACATTAAAAAAAAAAAAGGAACACAATCTTGTCAACTTTTATTGCTTGTTGCTTCAGTCGTTTGTGATAGTCTTAAGGGATCATAGACAGGAAAAAAGCGAAAAGAAATGTTTCATCACTGCTAAATGTTTGCTATAATCTTCAATTCCTCATCGACAAGCTGGGAGCTGAGAAATTCTGTTCTACTCATGCTTTTTTTCAGTCTGGAAATGTGAAAGACGTCTCCACAAGTACTTCCACAATTCAAGGATGTTTTTTCTACTAACTGGCCTTCAATTCAAACATGTCAATTGCCCCAGTAGTCTACATTCCGGCAGGAGCTGAGAAATTCTGTACTACCCATGCTTTCTCAATATGGAAATGTGAAAGACGTGCATTTGACTTCTACCAGTACTTCCACAATTCAAAGGTGCTTTTTCTCTGCTGACTGGCCTTCAAACATGTCCATTTACATCAGTAGTTAAAGGAAATGACAGTCTTCCTAATGAAAGACCATATGGCACATGAAACATTCTTAGGGAACGCGAGACAATAATTTTCAACTGGATTTGATTAAATGCCCTTCACACATATTAAGTGCTGTAAATTACAAGTCATTGCTGATTTGGGGTCAAGGATATTGGGCAAGATTTCAACTAAAACTTCCACGAAAATATTATTTCATTTTAACGACTATCTTTCCTTCATATAATTTTAATTTTTAGTCAGGAGCCCATTAACCTGTTTTTAGTGATGCAGCATCACAGGAATTTCTCATCTTGGTCGTAAGCTTCCATGACCACATAAAACATCACACAAAGGAAGAAAGTGTAACAGTCTGAAACAACATTTTTTTTGCCTCCAGCTTGATCACAACAACAAATGGATTTGTGAGTAAACCCATATTTATTTACCTTCAATGCTATTGTTTTTGTAACTTGCCTAACTAATTTACCATCGATAGTAAGCTCTGTTCTTACAAAAAGCTTACTATACGAGTCATGATAATTCACTTGGTTAACAACTGCACATGGCTCCTTTACCATAAAATGATTCTACTTTGTATTGGATATGATATCTTGTCATAGAAGTGGATTCCAGTTGTGTTTGGGCCCAGTCCATCCATCCCAGTCCATCCATCCCAGTCCATCCCAATCTTTTCTCACAGTATTTGCAATTTTTGCAGTTTTTGGAAAAACTGCAGCTCTCGTTGGGGCCCTTCCTAACCTCCCCTTCGACAGCCTTTTGCTGACTCGACGAATTTTCAAATTTTTCACAGGTTTTACAATAGTTGCAATTTTCGCAGTTTTCGTAAAAATCGCAGGTTTTCACTGACTCGACGAATTTTCCAATTTTTCACAGGTTTTACAATAGTTGCAATTTTCGCAGTTTCGCAAAAATCGCAGTTCTTGTCGGGGCCCTCTCAACTCCTTCTTCTACAGGTTTTCACTGACTCGACAAATTTTCCAATTTTTCGCAGATTTTACAATATTCGCGATTTTCGCAGTTTTCGCAAAAATCGCAGCTCTTGTTGGGGCCTTCCCAACCTCCTCTTCTACGGTTTTCACTGACTTCACGAATTTTCCAATTTTCGCAAATTTTGCAATTTTTGCCGTTGTGTGCAAACCTGGACATATCAAGACGCAAACAAGCTGCTTTTGCTTGACTCGTCACTGAAGATATAATTGATATCATCATCATCATCATCAGCCCAAGTTTTTGCATTTTTTTTTCCAAATTAGAAAAACGCAACAAATCAATTCTACAGTTTAACCAAAATATGCTGAACAAGTAGGTTGGTAGTTATCAATCAGCAAAGAGGGTGCGCAGAAGAAAAAGGCCAAGGAACCTTCCGAGGTCAGCTCAAGCACAAGGAGAGCATGAGGCTGGTAATGGAGGTCAGAATACTGAGAGTCAACTGTATAACCGTCATTTTTGTCACAGAATGAGGACAGAAAGCAGTAATACTGAAAAAACGTTCTAACAATTGCGGTTAATGAATTTTGAATTACAGAAATATTTCAGGACGACGTATGTTTAACTTAACCATAGAAACTCTTGTGTTTTCCAATTTATTAGTCCTACTTAAAAGTAGGTAGCTTATGATAATAACGAGTAATAAATAAATGGATGAACCGATGAGTTATATAATTTTCATAAATGTTTTCACTTTCCCCGAGAACAAGTATTTTTTTTTTAAGGATGCATTTTATTGATAATTCACCGAAATTTACAACATAGTTTTTTGTAACACTAGCGATTCTAAACATTACGTACAACTGGAATATTGACAAAAACAACAATGTGTGAGCTAGAAATACAAAAGTAAAGCTGTAGCACAACACACCTCTGTAACTATAATTGTGACTATTGATTGTTTTTTCTTTTAGCTTTTTTTTCTTTTTCTTTTTATACATTACTTAAACCATACTCGTGGTACTGTATTGTAATAAATCACTTAGTTAGTATCGAAGAACGAGAGAGAGAGAAAGGAAAAAACAAGTAAAAAACAAGTCACTAGCTTTGCGGTGATTGCAGCTGAGAGCTGTTGTACATTAAAGAACCGTGCTAAAAAAAGAAAAAAACAAGTGAAGGTCAACTTTGACTGTTGTTGACAATGATTTTTGTCATCCTGTCAGCTTACACATATTTCGGCAAAACATCCCTTCCCTTGATTATGGATATCTCAAACTCAGGTACGGTCTGCTCAAAATTGAAAATGACCGTCGTCGAGAAGAGTATCATAGCAAAACAGGAGAGAATAGGAAAAGAATATGCGATAAGAACATGACAGATAAAAAGAGAAATAATAAAAGAGAGGACAATTTGACGAGAATGTGAAGTGAAAGTAAACAGGAAAATAAGCTAGTACTGAGCAACAAGAATCCGAGAGATAATCTCATTCACTTCCGGAACATCATGACCAACTGGAGATGCAGCGCGGCTTCATCAAAAGATTGGCTTGATAGCGTCAAGTGAAGAATATTTTATTTTCTGTTATAAACTGTAATGTACAGTACTGTGTTTATTAAATAAGGATAAAATTTAAAAAAACAAGTCAAATGGAGAATAGAGGAGTATGAAATGAATAAGTGAGATGAAGAGAATGAGAGAAAATATGAGAGGGATTATGAGAGAGAATGAAATGAGAATACGACTGACAGAGAACTTATTTATGTGGTAATCAAACATTGGAATTTAGGAATCACTTTCCACTTACAGGAATCTGAAAAAGATACTGTATAAGTACTACATAAATACTGTAAAAGGTAAGCCCTCCTGAGTCTTTTCAATAACAAAAACACAAAAGAAACTTCCCTCGAAGGAAATAATTAATTGCCAACACATTGCTTGTCATGTGTGATTATCAGGTCTATCAACGTCTCATGCTAATGTTTCTAACGTTGTTCTTGAGCTGTTTTTTGTGCCCTGTTTAACAACAAGAATTCGAGCGATTGCTTCATTCCCTTCGAAACCATCGTAACTAAGGTGCAGTTGACTTTAGCAGATTTACGGATTGGCCTTTAAGACAACGAAGTGAATCCAACGGACTTTCAAGTCAATAGTATCGTATCGGTCCAATAGATGAAGTCCTTCCTTTCGTCCATTGATGAAAAAAAGCCTTCCTCGAGGGTACCAAACTAGTTTCCACGCTTAACTATCCGGTCCTTCAACGTCTAGCGTAATCCTTTTAATGATATCTATTAATTCCAGTAATTCTGTAGTTGCCTTGGTGTTTGTTGGTGACATAAAAATACGACTGCGAGAATCTGGATTGTGAATATGAGAAGGGCTGTAAGACCATTGTTTGCATTGCTTGACTCGGTATCAATTGAAATTCAGTTCACCAAATAGAAATGGAAGGAGTTTATTTTCTGTTTTCGTTCGCTATTACTAGGTTTCATTTTATTTCAAAAATTGCATCCTTGTCTCCGGGGCTAGTTTCTCCTTATTAAAATGAGGGCTTGTTGATCTTGGGTGCGAGTGGCATAAGATGAATTCTTTTAGTTTGCCAAAATACAGAAAGAGCCTCAATCGAAGGGAACAATTTCGCAACCATTCCATGCCATGTTTCACTATCACGTCTTTCAACGTTTCAAGGTAATGTTTATCTTAAGCTAGACGATGATAACGTGTACATTCATCCATATAATGAGTTAGTACCACGCCAAACAACAAGAATCCGAGCGATTAGTTTATACACTTTGCGAAATCGTGATTGAGATGATGCGAGGCTCAGCAGATTTTCGGATTGACCTTTATGACAACGAAGTGAATCCAAAGGACTTGAAATCTGAAAATGGCCCATCTACAACGTGTGGATGAATACAAGCCCATTGCGCATAAATGGACCAGAAAATGGAAATAGAAAAACGTAAGATGAATATGTAAAAAGAAAACGAGAGAAAGTGTGAAAGAGATCGTGACAAAGAATAGGAGAGAGCAGCTGAGTTGATATCATGAGGATGATATCGTACATTCTGTCTTCAAATACCCTTGCTAGTTACTACTCGTTGCACGTGGTAGCGGGTAACTGTTATGCAATGTGGTTCAATAATTTTGCAGTTTCAAGTGATCATTCCATTGAAGTGTAGTAGAAATCGTAACACCTAAAATATTAGCGTGATAGAGTGGTCAACGAGACCCATTCACTTGGCGTTCACTGTGGGCAGAAGACAAGCATATGTTTTGCACTTGACTACCTCTCCACAGAATCGATGGCACTAAGAACTTAGCTACGAGACCTTTACGGACGACTTCTGCCATTGTCGTATCGTCTCTGTACTTTCAAGTAAAGAACATTAAGATGATTGAGGTAGTTGTTAATCATGAAGAGCAATAGCTAAGGGCCGAGTTTCGTGTTCTGAGGCTCGCCTGGAACGGAACTTGGCCCCATAAAGCAACCATACGATAGATAAACATCTCACTTTAATTCTGTCCAATCGACGGTCGCACACTCAACGGGCTACGCCTGGGTAAACTGTACACTTTGCTAACAAGTGTGATAATAAGTTTTCTCTGCCGTTGTGATGACAAGTTTTGTGCTTAACGGGACAATTACTGAAAGGCCTTCTTGAACTTGGGGGAGTCACTTGCTGGCTGCGGGAAGTACGGAAATCTATACAGCAGAAACTACTGAGACTCAGAGAGTAGACAGGACTTGGCTCCAACAGTAGACTTTAATACTGCGATATCTCCAAGATATCACCAGAATTTTCACCAAGAATGCAACGGATACAACTACGTACAGGACTGGATCGTTGTTACCGGCGTCCCCACTGGGGTGTAACCCTGGGGTGTAACCCACCGGGGTAACCGCGTGGGTGTAACCTCGGCAAGTATAGCCCGGTCGGGCGTAACCGAAGAACTACTTACTAAGCACATGTATTTATGCCAATCTCTACATAGATGACATAATCCATCGATGACTAATCCTAAACTGCTATTGGTTATCAATGATCTAATTATTGTCCTATGCGTTCCGTCATTGGCACGACAGTTACCCTGTTAAAGATTAACTACTTGCAACTTCAGGTAGTTCACACACTAAGGTGTTACACTACAATACAGATGAACGGGTCGTTAACGCGTTAAGTTGGCTCCTACAAACTTACTGCTGTCGGCTTTTCTATGTTTCTAAACTATTGAAGAAACATCAGCAAATTCTCTTATCACACAAGGAACCGGTCATTGAGATCAAAAGCTTTCCTGTTATCCATTGACAACGTTTGGACCACGTATGCATGGACCATGGAAATGAGAGATGGTTTAGTGGAAGATTCCGGTGTGGTTCCAAATTGGCCCTAACTGATTTGGATCGATGATCTCGAGAGCCGCTGGGCCAAGGTAGTAGCAGCGCCAAAAAGTCCTCAGCCACCATCGTGGTGACCAAATGACAGACATTATGAAATGGTAAGGGGAAAAGAGCCTTCATGAGAGGTAATATGAGAGTCAGAGAGAGCTGGCTTAACTACGATAAATAATTATTCAGTGTCTTTTTTGTCCTTTTTTTCTTTTAGTATTTCTAATGATAAATATATATTGCAATTTCATGGTTTTGTGTAAACTAAATATTTGAGGCAATAAAATGCGTTGGAATGATTTTTGTGATTTGCACATTGAAATTAATTTTATTGTTTTTTGGGCTTTTGAAGCTTGGGAATTTTTCACGACCTTAGGAAGAAGGAGGTTCAGGAAGAATACTGAAAGCATGTATGCATTAGCCCTATCCACCAAAAAATTATGTCTACAAACTTTTGACTTAAGATTATTGGTAATCGAGTGTCATCTTCAAACTTTTTCTTTTTGTCCGCTAGCCGCTGCATCACTTGCTCTCGGCCTCCAAAAACAAGACTACCCATTGCTCACTGTCAGTAAAGCAGAACGCTTATACAACTGGAGAGAAAGATTGGATATTCCAGTGACAGCTATTGAGATCAACATTGGCTCCAGCACAAGAAACTATGCCATCATTTTGTTGTGAGTGTTCTTTGTGGGGAAGAATTTGTAAGAGAGAAGCAAATGAGGGAGAATGTGAAAAGAAAGCATGAGCACGGGTTGAAGATTAGTATGAGAAAGAAAATAAGAGAGATGTAAATGAGAGAGAGTATGAAATGCTGAAAAGATGAATTGAAGAGTATGAGAGAGAATGTAAGAGAGAAACAAACGAGAGAGAAAATATGAAATGAGAGGACGATCCTGCGTTAAAGGGTATGAGAAAGAATATGAGGGAAGGTAATGAGAGAAAATGTAAAATAAGAACAAGAAGAAGGAGAAGAAGAAAAGAAGAAGATTGTAAGAGAGAATGTAAGAGAATGAATAAAATTATGAGAATTCCTTAATATGGATTTGTGAGATGAAAACACAAGCGAGAATAAAAATGAGATAATTCATAATCAAGAGAGGTACAATTTTGTACCTTTTTTGGGGGCTGTGCCGTCTTTCAGTTCAACCCAACAAAGCCAAAGCTACACGTAATCCATTTGTCGTGGATTCTAACCAGTCAGAGAGGGAGGTGATCGTTAGTGTCTTTTGCGCAAAAAAAAACATACTTAAACCAATCTAATGTTCGTGATTTAGCTCACGCAATCTCTCTCGCGCTCTCACCATGGACATCTAGCTAAAAATCGAGCCCACAACGGGTTTTTACTAAAATTGATCTCCCGCTAAGGTGGAAAATAAAATAAACAACCGTGAGCCAGCTTTCTTCAGAAATTTAGCTGGCCTTTGCCTTTAGTTCATAACTAGAACTCATCCTATCCAGTCGCTGAACAATTTAAAATAACTTCTCCTTTCTGACCAAAAATGAAAAGCGTCTTAGCTTTCTTCAGTGTTGCATATCAAATAATGCTGGTTGAAGAGGTGAGGAGCTTGATACAAACGCATAGGAATATTTATCCATTATTATTTGCGTCTTTTGAGTTTGTTGTGGCCACGCTGATTCTTTAGTTTTGGTTTTACCACACTCAATCGAGACCTCCACCAAACACACAATTCGCAGTGACACTTCAAGCTAACGGTACGTAGCTTCTCCACGATCCTTGTAATGTTCATGGAAGAGTGGTCATCTCCTGTCACTGCAGTATTTATCTTCAAGGTTACAGAGGTAATAACGTTTTGCGCATGCGTAAGATTCTGGTGAAACCGCTGAGGTTGTCAGGAGAGTTGACTGCTGTCACCTATTTGTGAGTGACTCTTCTGTCCGGCAAACTGTTTCAACATCGGTTTCCTGCAACAACCGTTCAACGTTTGTTAAAATCCTTCATATGGCTTCTCCTTTCATGTGGCCTATTCTCGTTAGCAATTGATAAAATATGATAAATATGGTCATTAAGTAACGAAAACAACAATCGGGTTTGATTTTGAAGCAAGTATTTCTTTTGCTTTTATTTTAAATTATTAACCGTTCGATGTACAAGCAAAGACATATCTCCATCGTGCTACAAGGGCGGTTTATGCCCCCTTAGGGTTTTCGTCGCCTCACAATATTTCATTAAAGATTTTACCTTTGATAGAAACCCCGTGATGTGCTCCAGGAGACGACGCTGTCGAGGACTGTGACGTCATCCAAAAAGGCGGCCAAGAAGGTCACTATCTTGGATTATACTAAAAATTAAAAATTATTAAAGAAAACGGCGGAAGTTAAAATTTTCCATGCTGGACACGTACAATATGACATAATTGAACAGTCTGCTGCTTGTTGTCACAGAAAAAAGGTGAATAACTTGCATTTTTGTATTCAAGAAAGGTTTGACCGCAAGGTACCTTTCACGTCAAACCCGTAACCATAGCAACTGATTAACTCGTCTCCTAACTTTACAAAAATGTGTCTAAGGGATATGCGTACAGCTTCGGAACACCGCCTGTGCTGAAAAAAAGTCCTCTTGAAACAAATAAAGAAAAGCCTTACCCGGAGGGGCATCTACCCTCGTTCAAGAGTTAAGGTATTTAAAATTAACGTGATTTGAATTAACAAAAATTGAAGAGAAAACTCGTTTAGATGAAATAAACATTTAACGCGAAGGCGAAGGTAAGCAATTTAAATAAGTAGAAACGAAACATCGGACATCGTTGGGCTTTTCATTCTAAAATCCATTATTTTGAACGGCGGTCCATCACTGAACTTACATTCAAACAGCGCGTTACTCATTTTCGCGAGACAGCTGGTTTGCTTTAATATTATTTTTTCATTCCCAAGTTTGGGTTACGGACATCCCAGGACCCCTGGCTACGTCCCTGCTTTAATATATTGTCTCACCTTTTTGTTTATCAGATTTTTTTGTCCTTTACAAGTTGTTAGAGTTGACCTTCAATTTTAGTTTTTTGGCTAAGCGAAATCACCAAGAAGGTACGTTGTTGCCCTAGCATTTTTTTGCGCCACAGCGATGGTTCTTCGGCTACAGTTATACTGTGTTTCAATTTCAATAAAACATGCTACCTTCGTTGGTTGTAAGGTACGAAGCAGTTAAATGAAACTCCTTTTTATGTGGAAAACAAGGAGCTTTCGGTGGCAGCGTGGCCGAGTGGTTACGGCGCAGGACTTAAAATCCAAAGGGTCTGGGTTCAAGTCGGGCTCTGACCACTGGCCGAAGTTGTTCTCGGTAGAACTGAGTTCAGTTCCTCGGCCAGGCTTGTAAATTGCCAACTGGTCATGCTTCCCTCCAGTCAAGGTCCTTAACCTTGTTATGTTCATTAGGCTTATTATGTCATTTTGCCTGACAAGCCCTTCATGGGGAGTGGTCATTTGAGTAATCATTATAATTAGAATAATTAAAAAACTGCAGAAGTGATGACACAAAACTATGATGAGAAATGATGACAAACATTCAATCTCAGGAATAAAAATTTGCGTGCGTGTATGTTGCGTGCAACGTTTTATATTGGCTTGACTAACGATCAAATCGTAATCTTTATTTCTCGGATAAAAGCACATCAAGTGTTACATAAATATAAAAAGAAAAATAAAGTTATTTAGGCGTGCACAGGGAAATACTACATATAAATTAACTATTAACAGCTAAATTACAATTAAAACTAAGTCTATTAATAAAGGTTAAAAATAATAAATGTTGCTACGAATATAGCTTCTCTTAGAAATTTTAGGAAATTTTTCTTTCCATTGTAATTAAGTTACTGTAAAAAACAACTTCTCTCTTGGCTTTGAAAAAGGACTCAAAAACATCCGATACCTCCGTTGTGTATTCTTTATACTGTGTTGTCTTTTACTATAGCACAAGTTCAGCTTAGTGTGGTAAGGGCTTGTGTGTATCGGGATGAGCTTGCTATGAATCCAATTTGAATTTCAATGAGCTAACTTTGAAATATAACAGAGCGGTTTTCAATTGCGTGTTGTAAGTTATTTCCGTTTCCTTTGGTTTTGCTTGATCTAGCTCTGCGATTGGTTGAACACTCTTGCGCCACTTCACCAACCAATCAGAAGTAAAATCATCACCATTTGTACTTTGCTCGGACGCGTTTTCCCGCGCGTGACGCCAGTTGCTTCCATTTTCCTCGAGTTCTGATTGGTTCATTGCTGTGTTTGTTCCCGTTATGATTGGTTAGAGAATCAAGTGGTTTTGGTTTTACGTCACTCAGTTGAAAACCGCTCTACGTGTAAGAGGTCTCTCCAAAGGGTACCATAAACAAAATTACCAATTTAAATGTAAAGAGGGTTCGTGCATATGAGCATGAACTCCCGATAAATCGCAAACTCAATACCAGTAGCCAATACCAGTAAGCTGTCTTAAAATAACAACAAGAAATCCTTTTTTGCAAATAATACCTATGCCATTAACTTCTAAAAAGTACCATGGACAAAATTACAAATTAAATACAAAGCGGGTGTGTGCATAACGGCTTGAGCTTACAATTTAAATTCCAAACTGAAAATCAATCAGGGGTACCCGACGAGCAAATTTTAGCAAAATATTTAAAACGTCATTTTCTGCTTTCTTAGATTGTTTCAGAGTTTTTTAAAGGCATTTTTATGTAAGCTAATACAGGTTGATCTGGTGGGCGCTTTTAGCTGAAAATTTAAGGCGCAGAAAATGTTAGGAAACGGAATTCTATCCGCCGAATTTTAGCCTGCGTGCAGACGTCTCATATTTCCTTTGCTTCACGGGGAAAGGAAGCAGAGGAAATAGGAAACGTCTGCACGCAGGCTACCGAGCTGCTAAGGTCTTTCCGAAAACGCTATCTGACCTCATTGTACCCTCTAAACGACATGTATTTTTCCCTCGGAAAACAGTCGGAATTAATCAGTTCCCTGGTTACGAAAGTCTGAGGTGATGTTTCGCCAAAGAAATCTCTAGTTTCCACAGCAGTTAAATCCGAATATCTCAGGCGATTTAGGCCTGCAGAAAAGATAGTCCGCCGAAACGAACCGTTTGGTGCCCCTGAACAATGAGTTGCCTCAGTTGAAATAGTTTATCTAAACGGTCAGGTTTTAGAGTAACAGTGGTGGACAGATCGATTATGTACAAGTAGAAGCAAATTACTTGAGTCAACGTTTAACTGCTCAAGTAGATAAGAGAAAATCAGCTCATTATGCTTACCAGGGTAGTGATCCAGCATGGCACAAACAAGATCTCCACGCCAATAAACGAGTACCGTATCTGTCCGCAGTGGTGGCGAGCACGATGAAAATAGTGGTTATAATAAGGTGGGCAATGCAAACAGCCATCATGTAGCGTCTGTGAGAACTCGCCATTAAAACCATCAAACAGTTTGCAAACGAATATTCTGTCTTTCAATAGAAGACATGATCAAGTGTGGGAAGGGTAACAGGCGGAAGGAGTTTGCGAAATCACATGTGGCATGGCGTGCGGCATGGCATAATATATGTGAAATGACTCAACCCTTTCTTCGCGGTTTCAGTTATGATATTGGCTGCGTGACATCAAACAGACGTTGTCCCGTTTTTGCAAACTGCAACGTCACCCCTTGACTGTGTTAAACAGGGTCACAAAATGAGGCATTATGTCTCAAAATACAGTAGAAAAACCAAAGATGTTGGTGCTGAACAAGACAAGACCGAGTGGGCCTTCTTATCCAAGCTTCCCTCGAGATCACTCCAGTATCCAGTTGCAATTCAAACCCATTTGAAGACTCAGAACTTTTATAAGCTTTCTTTGCAACTATTTCAAGATGAAACAATACTTCGTGATAACTGAATGTGAACTTCCCACTAAGTAGAACGGAACGTGTTTTTTTCCTGCTTCAATTGCCAAGAGGTAAGTTTGACTTTTCACTCCATGGCGTTCACTACTGCCGTGAATTCAACGTTGTAAGTTGAGATTAAGTTTACTTCAAAATGCAGTGTTAAGTGACGTGACCCAAGACTTCTCGGAGGTCTTGGAACGGGATTTGAAGCAGTGATGAATACCATAGTTTTGTGTTTTGGTTGGTGACTCAAGTGATCTAGATTCAGTCTGTTTCTCAGTAATCTTTTCACAGGCTGTTTCTCAGTCTGTTTCCCTTTGGCTCCTCAGGCTTTGCATCGTAGGTGGACTGGCCAGGTTTGTCAGTGCACGCTACTCTTATTTTCTCACTGTCAGGGAGTCTATAACGGCACTACCATTTGGGATATTAGGCTTCTTAACAGCCTTTAATTGTGTCAGTTAGTATATTAACGGCAATGTTTCCTAAGAGTTCTATTCTGCGTTAAATGTACAGATGTACACCCAGATAGCTTTTTTTTTGTTACAAAGAACTGTACGCAAAACAATAGCTCACCATTATTTAACCAAGTTTTTTTGTTTTCGTTTTTCTAAAACCATGTGATACGCCCAAATTTTTGAACGCTTAGTACATTTGGAAACCATAAACACAGAAGATGGGAGAATGACTCACCTTTTGTTGACTTTAACCAAGATTTACATAATACTATGCACATAGTTAGTAAATTGCAGCTCAGCAAAGCCAAACAATGTACCGTGATTTTCTTTCGACTGTCAATTGAAAACAGCCCGCTATAGCCCAACAAATAAAAATACTATGGAAAATGAAAATATTTCTGGTAGGAAAAGACTTTTACGGTTAATCCTTAAATAATTATTTTGTCAGTATAACTGAATAACCTACGTCATAGTATGGGAGAATAAATTAGCACTGGGCAGCAGATTTGCAGATTGTGTTAAACATACATCGTGTTAAGTTATTTTTTGTAATTCAAAATTTATTCAGAAAAAATGAACCAATTTTTTAAAAATATTTCTGCTTCTTGTGTTCATTCTTTGACTGACATCACGGCAGTGCAGTTGAATCTTCATATTCTGGGCGCCTTGAGATGGGCCGACCGCCGTAGGTCTTGCGCATGCTCTCCGCCGACCAATCACCTATTCTCTAAACCAATTGAAACTGAAACCAAAACCAAACGTGACTTGCTGGCACGCTTTTCCTTCCTGCTTGCAAGTGCCAGTTGCATTGATTTGCTTCGATTTTTGTTTGCTCCGCCACTGTGTTGATTGATTATGTTGTGAATGTTCAGAGTCAATCTCGTTCAGAGAGTCCTCAGGCTTCTTGGACAGCAGGCGGTCACCGTGAGAGACTCTGGGGTAATGGAAAAATATGTTTTTTTCGTTTGGCTGTTCACAGTAACAAAACTAAGAACCTGCGGTTGAAATTCCACTTCCTCAGAGTCTCTCCCAGCGACGCCGCTGACCAAGAAGCCTGAGGACTCTGGGAACTAGATTGGGTCAGAGCAATTTGTTGACTTTGTTAGTAGTATAGTAGGCACCCGTTACCCCTGTTTTTTGGGCGGGAATCTGATTAAAGAAGGCAGGAGTACATTAACGTCGATGACGTCATAGGCTATTGTCCGGAACTCATGAATAAAATGTGGTGGATTCTTATAAGCGTATAACTGGTTTGACAGGTTTCCAACTCGCATCTCATTTGTGATTCAAAATCACTGAATCGTGACGTTCTTGCGCAAGCATCTATTTCTTGAAATTGTGAATATATGATACTTATATATTTGAACTGCGGAATGAAGAAATAAATGTAAACAAGATCCTCGCAGTTATTAACGCAACTTATGCAGTTGCGAAAAGAAAGCCTGAAAAAATCAGGCTTGCCGGGACTCGAACCCTGACCTCTGCGATACCGGTGCAGCGTTCTAACCAATTGAGCTAACAAGCCAACTGGGAGCTGGTCATTAAATTGGTTCGTAATATACCCGGGAAAGATGAAGATGAAATTGTGAGTATATGAAACTCATATATTTGAACTGCGGAATGAAGAAATAAATGTAAACAAGATCCTCGCAGTTATTAACGCAACTTATGCAGTTGCGAAACGAAAGCCTGAAAAAATCAGGCTTGCCGGGACTCGAACCCTGACCTCTGCGATACCGGTGCAGCGTTCTAACCAATTGAGCTAACAAGCTAACTGGGAGATGGTCATTAAATTGGTTCGTAATATACCCGGGAAAGATGAAGATGAAATTGTGAATATATGAAACTCATATATTTGAACTGCGGAATGAAGAAATAAATGTAAACAAGATCCTCGCAGTTATTAACGCAACTTATGCAGTTGCGAAACGAAAGCCTGAAAAAATCAGGCTTGCCGGGACTCGAACCCTGACCTCTGCGATACCGGTGCAGCGTTCTAACCAATTGAGCTAACAAGCTAACTGGGAGATGGTCATTAAATTGGTTCGTAATATACCCGGGAAAGATGAAGATGAAATTGTGAATATATGAAACTCATATATTTGAACTGCGGAATGAAGAAATAAATGTAAACAAGATCCTCGCAGTTATTAACGCAACTTATGCAGTTGCGAAACGAAAGCCTGAAAAAATCAGGCTTGCCGGGACTCGAACCCTGACCTCTGCGATACCGGTGCAGCGCTCTAACCAATTGAGCTAACAAGCCAACTGGGAGCTGGTCATTAAATTGGCCAGCTCCCAGTTGGCTTGTTAGCTCAATTGGTTAGAGCGCTGCACCGGTATCGCAGAGGTCAGGGTTCGAGTCCCGGCAAGCCTGATTTTTTCAGACTTTCTTTTCGCAACTGCATAAGCTGCGTTAATAACTGCGAGGATCTTCTTTACATTTATTACATCTATTTCTTGCCGCTTTCATTGTTACTGCAGACAACTATTGTTCTTTAATAATAGAAAACTGTTTTCGGTTCACTGATTCATAAATTAATTTTCCATGTTAATGATGGCGCCAACAAACCAACTACACATTTTTAGTAAAAGTTTTTATTCAGTCGCTCAACTAGTACAAAGCAAAGTCCTTAATACATAACTAATCTTTCTCTTCTTGAGAAAACTTGTAAGGATGACTTTAGCGAAGACGCCGGGGCCTTCTTGAAGGACGATCATCATCCTCTAAGTAATTTACAAACCCGATTCGAGGACGTTTTCGTTTTCTTGTTAGCGAAAGTGCTTCCACTGTGGGAGGGGGTGTTAAGATGGATGAGAGAGGCAAGCCTTTTGCGGGAGTCGCTTTTACAGTCACTGGTGTTTGAACAGTGGCTGCTTGTACTGGTTCTTGAGTAACAACCGCTTGTACAGTAACTGGAAAAACTGGCTCTTGAACTGGGTTCACTGTGGCTGCCACTAGCTCTTGAATGGGCTCGGGTACATTGACTGCTAGAAGATTGCTAGAATTTCCTATCCGTTCTTCAGAGTACGGTAGATTTGATTCTGTGCTTCTCGAATTCAACTGTTTAAACGTCAAATACTTGTTTTGCGGCTGCATGTACTGCCTTGCTCTTTCATATTCTCCAAGATCTTACGAGAGAGGAGACCACCCATAGAATCTTGCAGTTTCTGTACTGCTGGAAGAACTGGAGCTGTCGCCAGGTTCTGTTGCTTGAGACACTTCAGTAGTTCCTGCGAGACATTGTCTGGTACTCCTACGTTATCAAATCGTTCCTCACCAGGTAGAACGTGCATTCGTAACCTACAGTTATCTTGAGTGGTTGTTGTCAAGGAGACATCAGCACTGCACTTTGGCTTATTGGCAGCAGGGGTAGGCTGTCCAGTTTCTTTGACCGAAATGGTACGTTTTCGTGGTTCACTTGACCGCTTCTCACTCGGTCGAAAAGGTGTTCAGCGCTTGCAGAATTGGGTTTGGGTTTCAATTCCCAAAAAAACTCTAGCCTCTTTTAAGAGCTCTGACCTTGATGTCCAGTTTTGTCATGGACAATTCCAAGATGAGAACTCAAGTCGATTACACCAGGTTTGTCGCACAACGGACAGATTCGCGGAAACCTTCTCTTCATGACGGCAAGTGTCAAATGAACGACTTTTGTCGACGCCATTTAATTTATATTTTTTTTCGGGAGCAATGAAACGAAATGGTATAAGCAAGATACAAGAGGGGTGCAGAAGGGGTACAGATGGGGTACCGGAGGGGTACAAGAGGAATACAAGAAGGGTACAGAGGGGGTACAGGAGGGGTACAGGGAGGGTACAGGAAGGGTACAACAGGGGTACAGGAGGGGTCCA
The DNA here is from genome assembly GCA_964017195.1 of Siderastrea radians. Classification (NCBI taxonomy): domain Eukaryota; kingdom Metazoa; phylum Cnidaria; class Anthozoa; order Scleractinia; family Rhizangiidae; genus Siderastrea; species Siderastrea radians. The sequence goes on along the minus strand of OZ024889.1, from coordinate 37,185,163 downwards.
ATAGGGGTACCAGAAGGGTACAGGAGGGGTACAGAGGGGGTACAGAGGGGGTACAGGAGGGATACAGAGAGAGTACAGGAGGGGTACAGAGGGGGTACAGGAAGTGGTGGTGGAGGTGGTGAAGGAGGAAAACTACAATTGTGGAGGAAAAGGAGGAGGAGGGAAATAAAATTGTGGAGGAGGAGGCAAACAAAATTGTGGAGGAGGAGGAGGAGGTGGAGGAGGATGAGAGGTACAGGAAGGGTACAACAGGGGTACAGGAAGGGTACAGGAGGGGTATAGAGAGGGTACAGGAAGGGTACAGGAGGGGTACAGGAAGGGTACAGGAGGGGTACAGGAGGGGTACAGAGGGGGTACAGGAGGGGTACAGCAAGGGTACAGGAGGGATACAGAGGGGGTACAGGAGGGGTACAGGAAGGGTACAGGAGGGGTACAGAGGGGGTATAGGAAGTGGTGGTGGTGGTGGTGGAACAATAGAAATGAGGTGGTGGTGTTGGTGGTGGTGGAGGTGGTGGCGCTGGTGGTGGAGGCAAAATACAATTGTGGAGGAGGAGGAGGAGGAGGAGGAGGGAAATAAAAATTGTGGAGGAGGAGGAGGAGGGAAATAAAAATTGTGGAGGAGGAGGAGGAGGAGGGAAATAAAAATTGTGGAGGAGGAGGAGGAGGAGGAGGAGGAGGGAAATAAAAATTGTGGAGGAGGAGGAGGAGGAGAGAAACAAAAATTGTGAAGGAGGAGGAAGGAAATAAAATTGTGGAGGAGGAGGGAAATAAAATTGTGAAGAAGGAGAGAAAATACAATTTCTACTAAAAACCTGTGTGTAGTTGGTTTGTTGGCGCCATCATTAACATGCACAATTTATGATTCAGTGAACCGAAAACAGTTTTCTATTATTAAAGAACAATACTTGTCTGCAGTAACAATGAAAGTGGCAAGAAATGGAAGCTTGCGTAAAAACGTCACGGTTCAGTGATTTTGAATCACAATTGAGATGCGTGTTGGAAACCTTTTTAAAACCGGTTATACGCTAAGGAGAATCCACCGCATTTTATTCATGAGATCCTGACAATAGCCTATGACGTCATCGACGTTATTGTATTCCTGCCCTATTTAATGAATTTTCTGCCCCCAAAAAAACCGGAGAAACCGGTGCCTACTATACTACTTTTGTTTGGTGTTAGTTTTTCGTTTTAAGCCAGTTACTAAAATCCGCTCTATCATCTAGCTTTCTGATTGAATTAACAACAACAATGAGCAAGTGCAAAACACGACGAAAAGTGCCGACTCCTAATCGTCAGGAATCTGACAAATTGAGTGGTTTTGAAATGTGTCATGTTGGGAAAAGGTTGTATGTATGAGAAACCTTACGAAGACCCTTTTTTCTTGGAGATCAATTATCAGGGCTTCTTCTCTCACAATGAGTCCACCCTTAGTTGTAACTGGGTCAGTTTAGGTACTTAGGCTGAGAGAGAGAGAGAGAGAGAGAGAGAGAGAGAGAGAGAGAGAGAGAGAGAGAGAGAGAGAGAGAGAGAGGGCACAAGCCACACAACAATTAACATACACCTCGTCAACTTTTAGAAAATGTGGCGATCTTGAAGTTATAAGTGAAACCATGGTATCCATTTTTCTCTCAATTTTCCCTTGCATGAATTTTTTGTGTACTTTGCCCTCCCCCCCCCCTCATTACAAATTTTAAGTTTCTGTATCAGTACTTGCAAGTGATTCAAATCATGTAGCACACTTTTCTTGTCTCGACTCGTGCATTTCATGGATACTAATGAATGCTGATCAATTGCACAGATAAATTCTAACGTGTAGGCAATAACTTGCAATTTGGAACCACAAGAATAACCAAAGCTGTCACCCAGTGTGCCCGTGTCCAAGAATTCAGTGCAGATATAAAATTCTATGAGGTGACACAGCAGGGAGGGAAAAGTGCATTGTATTGTGTCACATTGGGAGCAAAATTTTTAAACGACCTTTTCTAAGACACAATAAACCCTTCAAGTTCAATCATGGACAATTTGCTCCTTTAAAACCTGATATCTTTGAACCAAATCCGAAATCCAGAAAACACAGACTCCGATGTGACATAAAATAACGTTTTACAAATTTTAACTCAAGTTCCTTAACTCGCTGCAGTATAGCGCTTTCCAGCCGATCAAAAAAAAAACTTCCGATGTGCACTGTAGGCATTCTTCAAAATGTCTGTGAAGTATTACCAGAGTCGACTTCCAAACGTTCTAGATATAAAGCGTTTATAAGTGAGATACCTATCTTAAGAGTAGTGAGAACGTGGCCGCAAGGTACTGGTCTGCAACGCAAAGATTGATCGTAAATCAGAAGGTTAAGACTTTGGATTTTGTGCAGCACCGCGAACGATTTGCACCCAAATTTTTCTTCCAAGTGGTTCATTGAATATTTCAGGACTGTATCGAAATCACCTAGGCTGTGTAATTACCTCGCTCAAAAAATTTTCAAATTTTAAAATGCAAAAAAGCCAAGATAAAATTAACAGGCCGTTTCTATAATTTGCAATGTCTACTTTAGCAGTTCTGTCTTGTTAACCGAGAGAACGTTTGAAATAATTTCGAAGGCGAGACCAAGTCGTCCTACAGTCGCACAACAGCAGCACGATATTTGGAACAGGCCTTAAAACTGTACCTATTTTACTAGTATTTTCCTTTATCCGATAGATCAGTTTTTATTTGAAAATATTATTCTCGTAATGTCATGTTCAACATTGTTGCTGGTTATTCAGGAATCTCTGGAATTGGAGAAAGACGCTGCTTTCTCTTGAAGTTCAGTCTAGCTCTTCCCATGCTCCCATACAATCTTTCATCAAGATGGTGGGTGGCCTGTGTTGCTGCGCGTGTCGAATCGGAGACCTCTATGTCTAGCGTGGCACTGAATCTTACATTGTTCATATCTACCACGCTGTTGTCGAAGTCGTTAGGAAGTCCGATCCGCCTCAACACGTTCTTAACCCCATTCGCAATTTTGTTTTGGGGATGGAATAGATGATTGGGTTACACAGCGAGCTGAGGAAGAATATACCGGTGGTAAGAAGAACTACTTCGGATGGAACGTCCACGCTTCTGAAGAACTGACGGGAAAATGCCGGCGATCCAGGCTGGAAGAAAACACAACAAAAACGCCACGACGATAATGCTGACATCAATGGCTGCCTTCCGTTCACTCCTTCGCCTGGACAACACTTACTGTTGGCTTTCAGTACCTTCAAGGCGTCCTAGCTGGACTTCCATGGCGTCTATCTGAACTTTCGTCGTCTTGTAAAACGAGAAGTTAAGAAATATAATAACGAGAAATGGAACAACAAAGCTCACAATGGGAAAGAAAATCATGTTCCATCTACTTGGGCCGTCTTGCACCGCCCATCCTTGTTCACAATAGAAGATCTCTGGATTGTAAACGTACTTTCCCCAGCCAAGGAATGGACCAATGGAGAAAGGGACCGGGATTATCCGCAAAAGAATTATGAAGGCCAGTTTCAGCTTGGTAATGGTACCATCATAGGTTAGCGGGGACTTGACTATCGCATAGTATCGCTCATAATATACCGCTACCAGATGAAGAACCGTATTAATATAGAAGTATCTCACAAAGAATGAATTGAGGTAGCACAGTGTTTCGCCGTATAGCCATCTTTCTTGTGCTACGCTTGCGATGCGGAATGAGTTTACCAGGATTAACGTCAGAAAGTCTGACACTGCTAGGCTGGCGAGGAGAACGTACCGCATTACATGCAATCTTGTTTCCAGAACTATCGTCACTATGACCATTAAATTACCAGGAAGGCCGATCACGTGAAAAGTGCGTGAAACACCGCGATGACTTGAGTGAAAACCATGTTAAATTGACGCTGCTTGACAGAAAATGTTGCTCGTTTTAACTTTGATCCAACTTTTCCTGAGCCCGTTTGTTTATTTTCATGTCGTAAGGCGACGGACGTCAGTTTGAGAGAAAAACCACATTAAATTCAAGCTGCTTCGACAGGAAATGTTGCTCGTTTTATTACTTTCATCCAAATTTTACTTTTACTTTTTTATTTACTTGGATGTAACTCCAATAGCACTTGGAGCTTTTGCTAGGCGAAGTACGTCAGCGGATCAAAACACATTGGACGGAAAACCATATTTGCCGGAAAAACAAGCAACAATTGTTATGCCTAGTTGCTACAGAATAAATCAACTCTTTTCTTTGTTGGGCCAGAAGCTAATCTGCAAGTATTGAACAATTTATATTGTTGAGGACATTTAGTGTAAATTTTGCTAGGTAGATGCCCTGTTCGAGTGCCGTCCTCATTCGACCTGAATATATAGCTACATAAAAAACAACAACAACAACCTTACCAACTACTTTCTTCTCACACTTTCTTGAAAGAATCTTGTTTTCTCTAATTGCTTATCCGTCATTATAATTTGCTTTCTCCAATTGTTATTTAATGACGTAAGTTTTGAGCACTAGTCACCGTATGAACCTTGAGAAATTTTCTGGAGGGTCTGATTTTCTTTTTTCGGTTTTCGGTGACGGTCATATTTTCGCAGTTTGCAACAATAAATACTTTACAGAGGATTTATCTTTATTGATTGAAACAAGCCGCGCAGTTTATGGTTTCGAAAATTAAAACAAAATAAGCCGAGAAGAAATTACCAATGCGCAGATCCGTTTTATAGAAATTGTCTATTTTATTAATAATGTTAAAAATAGCTCTTTCAAAGAAAATTAACCTGTAAACGTGATTTTCCGGATGTCTTGCAGTTTGAAAATCGCAATGATTCAGTGAAGGACAAAAAACACTAAAAGGCGATAATGAGAATTTCAAAAGAGCAGTTAATTTTTGGCGACAAAAAAATGCTGAGAGGAATCTTTTCAGGATCTGTTTCTCAAACATTTCACAAAAAAGCGTGGAAAAGTTCATGCCAGACGATATAGGGGAAATACAGCTCGCTTTAACAAAAGAGTCCAATACTTCAAACTTTCAATACTTTGTTGAGTTTAATTTGGAGAAACTGATTGAAAAACTCTTCCGAGAAAGAAGATGTCAACAACATCTGCTCACGTTTAATTTGAGCCATTAAGTTTTTTTGTTTAGCGACTATCAGTTAGGCATAGTAATAGAATTAATAGTTTTGGCAAAATTACATAGAGTTAGCCTTTGTTTGCATGATCATTTGAGGCTTAGCGGGAGAATTTCAGAGAAACGGTCTATGGTCTGGAGTGAAAATTGACGACAAATATACGTCTCGGTCAAGTTTCAAACGAATTATCAAGGTACTTCACAACAAAAAACTAAGGAAATTAATTGAAAAAAGGATCTTGTCAAAGGACGAATATAAAGCGTCTCAGATACTTCCTCGTCCCCAACCAACCTCTGCAACCCCCGCTCTTGAGGCCCGCTCGCATTTTGCGCTCGTTCCCAAGCGTCCCCGGTCGCGCTCATTTCCAAGCTCCTCAATTCGCCCCAAATCCTCCCGATTTCTCTCTTTGCTCTTAACAAGAAGAGAGCCTGCGGAGGAGGCATTCTCAGAAAGGTCATTTTTCCTTGGTATGTTCTCTTGAAACAACGGATTTTGCGGACCACCAAAAGAAGCGTGCACTCAGTTCAGAAGAATCACATGACCTCTTTTTTAAAACATTCTTTGAATGCAGGAGACAGTCATATATATATAAACATACAGGTACATACTGATAAACTTTGTACAATAAAAATTAACTTTTTAAAAATTCCAGCTAGCGGAAGACTGACCACTTGGCTATACATAGCGAGGGTTAAGATTTAAGCACGGGGTTACCAAGTTACAAATCAATCTAGTAGTCAGAGAGGAGGACTTAAATTTGGGAACTCCAGGTTGCACGGTCAGCCCCAGGGTGTGTGTGTGCAAACGAGGAGCGTAGACCTAACAACTAAGGCCAAAGACCTGAGACCTAGGTCTTTACTGGTGACAAATTAAACGGAAGGACCTGACTTAGATGCTTTGTTCAAAACCGAAACACACGAAATCGGTAGGGTTCTCATTTTGCATTTTGACCCGGACATTTCTACAAAACTAAGACCCTACCATTTCGCATCTCTGGGCGTCTGAAAAAGCGTTTACAGTCAAAATACTCAGGGCATTCCGCTCATTATTTAGGAATGATTTTCATTAATCGGGAATGGATTGCATTATTGGAATCAAACTTCCATTTTCAAATTGAAGATTGAAATCTTTCAACGGTAGACTCATTCGATGTAACGAATGTTGAGTGCATTGTCACTTACGTAAGCCAAAAGGTCACACGTAAAATACGAAACCGTTGGCGACTGTTGGTTTCAGTCGGTTTGAAATTATAGGGAATTTTTCTCAATTTTCAGGAACATTTCTTGTGCATTTACAGCACACTTGTTTTTAAGAAATATTCTTCTTCGTAGTCTTATAACAGCAGAGTGCTTCGTCACGCGTAAAAGTGCTTGCGATTAATTAATAATATTTTGTTTAGCGAATACAAATAAGATCAGATACAACAAGCCGCCAACAGTCTGCTACTTGCACGTGAACATTCGACTCATGAGGAGTTGAGGTGTAAAACCACTACAAAAACCGTGTACGATCAATCTTGCACAACGTCTGATCAGAGAGATCGTGATCAGTCCAAATTGATAAAAATATAAATGAAATGAGTCGAATATAAATGATTGTCAAAATGACTACTGCAGAGACTGATCAAACAACGTGCAAAGACGTAGGTTACAATATTTCGACTGGCCAATACCAGTCTTCATCAGGTTTTATTGAGGCAAATCACGAGGTTAGTAAAACAATGAGCGGAAGTTGCATATATGACGTGGTATTGTTTTACTACATATAGATTCTGTAACCTCGTGATTTGCCTCAATAAAACCTGATGAAGACTGATATTGGCCAGTCGAAATGTTGTAACCTACGTCTTTTCACGTTGTTTGATCAATCTCTGCAGTAGTCATTTTGACAATCATTCATATTCGACTCATGTCAATAATAAACCAATCAGCATTCCTTATTTGGAACAACGTTACCGTTGGAACATTACAATATTCAATTTGGAAGTGGAATTTTGATTCCAATAATGCAATCTGTTCCCGATCAATGAAAGTCATTCCCAAATAATAAGCGGAATGCGCTGAGTATTGGACTGTAATTAAGCTAGGGTCTTCATTATGTAGTTTGATCCAGCCTTTTCTACAAAACGAACACCCAACGATTTCGTGTGTTTTGGCGTCGACAAAGTGTTTAAGCCAGGTCCTTCCCACTGCAGCTTGACATAAGTCAGGTCTTAAGTCTTAGGTCTCTTTTTAGGTCTTCCCTTTGCAGAGGTGCCACCTTCTCAAGGCCAAACTTGGGTGTCCTGTGATTGTGTCTCTTTCCCAGTCCCTTCTCATCAAACACTTCAGTTTCGCTTACATGAATACTTTTTTTGCTCTTCAACGAACAGGCATGGAGGGCGATCAGAAGCCCTGTAATTTGAATGACGATTTTGTTTGTAAAAAACATGTAAAATTCTTCAAACGATGCCTTGATATTCTGCCATCAGCATACTCCTCTCTAGATACTAGCAGGTTTGTTAATGTCTTCTGTGCGTAAATAGCAACGAGCGAGAGTAAAATGAAGCTTATGTTTCTGTGGCAATGGGGCGTGAATAAATCTTTATTTATTATTAGAGGTATTTTTGCAAAGGTTATGACTATGGGAAAAAAACAGATCTTAGCAAAGGTTATTGGAATCTAAACAGAAAATGTAGGTAACCGCGCATTTTTCGGAGATAATTATGCAACCATAATTCTAAAAAAGCTTTAAAATACAAATGTATGGCAATTTCTTTCCAAATTTAAGCTCAATAATCTCTGAAAAATGCGTGGTTACCCCTAGTTTTCTTTAAGGCAAATTTCTTAAGAAACTTAAATATTCCGGACCTGACCTGTGATGCGCAGAACGTATGCGCAGTAACAAAAGGAGGCACGGCCTTAAGTGAAATTTACAACCTTTAAGTGAACCAGTTGTTGGGGAGGTCTATTCCAGTGTAATATAATTCCCTGGTGTAATTTTGATTTTTTAAACAGGCGAAGGGAAACTCTTTAGGCAAATCGACCGTGTTTTTATCACGTTCACCTAAACACCTACAATCTCGTCATTGCTTGCGCAAGGGCAATGTGTTTGTATTGTAACAGGAATGAGTTTTGAATAGAATAGATACTGAATGGCTATAATGATTAAGAAAATTTCAAATTCTGCTGGGACTTTTTTAATTAGCCAAGGATGTTAAAACTTCTGTTTTCCCTGTTTGATTGAACATTTTGCACATTTTTTATGGTTCTGTAAAATCTAACGAATGCAAATTACTTCTACGTAAACTAATAATAATAATAATAATAATAATAATTAACTAAGTCATACTAAAAGAAGCAACAAACTAGATCACAGCGGCTCCGAGTTTGTTCTCATTTCTTACTGCAGTATATTTTTCTCTTTATTTTTCTTTTATCAACATGACTAAAAAATTATATGTTTCCGTCAACTTATTATTTTGGTTTTGCCCCAGATGTCCGATGATGATGCCCTAATGAGTCTAGATCTGATACCAGATGTAGACTCTCCCTAACCCCTCCCTTTCTAAACTGGTCATGTTAAAACGCAGACTGCAGACTGCAGACTGTGCAGACTACGCAGACTATGCAGACTGGTATTTTTTTCTTTAAGTAAACTTTGATTTGTTGTACTTTTTAGGACTTTTCACTTTTTGTTGTGTTAAGATGACATTGCCAGTAGCTTGGCACCGAGTTCTCAAAAAAATGCCCCGCAGTAAGAAATTCTCGAACAATTTTGACGGAAAGATTTGCACCTTCTGGGAGTATTTCATATTCCTTTGCCAGACGATTCAAAAGCACATTTTGGTTTTGCATTTTACGAAGTTTCCGAGCTTGAGCGTACCATGAACTCGCTATGTTACTGTATGGCGCGTCGATTTGCCAATCAGGGAGTGCAAAATTTGCGTGATGTGTAGGGCTTCTTGCAAAGGTTTCATTGTCACGCAAACCCTATGGTTACATTTTCACACTTTGGTGGAGCTGAAAAATTTACAGATCCCCACTTTGCTTATTATTTGGCGTTAGAGAAGATGAAAGGAGCCTTGGAAAGGAAGATGAACCATTCACTGCCTTTCCGAATGTTATGAATTTTTTAATTTGCAGTGTTGGATGTTGTCATGAAACTCGCATTCGCCAAGAAATACATTCGCTATTTCGCCATTGTGGCTCCTTGGCATTTACATCGGGAAAAATCTATTTGCTTTTACATTCGCTAATAAAAATTGATTCGAAATCTTTTCTCAGTAATTTGAATGTAAGCTTTACATGGGAGATAGCGACTGAGCAATCCCAAATGAATTTAGACTGATGCAAGTGAAATGTTTACACAATTTTGACATCAACATGATTATTTTTGTCTAATAATTTTGTGGTAGCGACACCGGACGGCAAAACAAACCAGAGTTAGCGTTCTTTTCTGTACAAAATTACAAATCCATATCACTTCAGTCAGTGAGAATGGAGGAAAAGCTACGGCAAGAACAGTGGAAATGTACATCTACATGTAAATTTGAGGAAACCGTTGCAAAAAATTGTGCGTCTTTGTCACGTTGTTTTGAATTCTCCAAGCTAGCAGACCCTAGAAATTCTTCTAGAATTTCTGACTGCTAGGACATTGATTATACATTTTTCCAGAACCATACCTGGCTTCCAGGAATCTATAGGCATAGCAAAAAGTAAAAAGTATATGTAAGGGAAGGTACGTTTTTTCTTGGGGGGGGAGGGCTGGGGCCTCAGAGGGGAGGGTCATCAGTGAAGGTGAGCACCAAAAGGGGAGGGCCATACCTCATGTGAGCTATTCAAGGGAGGGTCACACATCTTTTCCAGAATTTTTTGATGAGAATTTTTGTGATGTTGCTTTCCATTTTTCTTACAGATTAAGTTTCTCTTTTCACATACTTTGATTTAATTTGGTGTTTTATTATAGGTACTAGGTTACATTTTTACATGTATATTATGCCAGGGCACATAGTTTTTCTCGGAGGATTCGTGTCCTTTACTGTCCCTATCGAGAAGTACTTGACTCAGGTATCGTTTCTTCAACTTCTTGCTGTTGGCTATCCGCTGCCTGATCTCCTGAGTCGTTTAGTTCTGAAGAGTTACTAGTAGATCCAAAAATGCGCTCTACCCTGTCGGAAATGTCGGAAATATTTGTTTTTGAGAGGCAGATTTCACATGCTAAAATAACCAACAGCAGTGCTGGCTAGTCGGAGAAAGAAGCGCGTGTATTTTCCTTAGATATTTTATGTTCAAAGGTTTTATAATACTCAAATACTTCCATATTCAAACTTTAGCTATAAACGTAAATATCCCACACTGATTGTTCGCATTTTCCTTGTTTCAGCACGCACACATTCAATATCGAGATATATTCATATATCAAACACTTTGCGTTCAGAAGCGAAACGTTCTGAGGTTTCTACAGCATGGAACATACCATGTTGTAGTGAGGGGAGGGTCGCGCTTTTGTCAGTCACCTAAAGGTGGGGGGGTCAGGAGTTTTTTCATTAAAACGCAAGGGAGGGCCAACACTTTTTTGGGAAAAAAATACCAAAATTCCCCAGCCCTCCCCCCCCCAAGAAAAAACGTACCTTCCCTAAACACACCTTCAGAAAACCAAGGTAAAAGAAACTTAAAAATAATAATATAACTTAAAAAAATTTCCAGTCTACGCAGTCTGCGTGGTCTGCAGTCTGCACAGTCTACAGTCTGCATTTTAACATGACTGTTTCTAAACATCCTGAGTGGACGTAAGGCCAAGAACTTTTCAATATGTCAGTGGCTCCTAAAGGTTAATTTAAATTGTGTCAAGCCAAATTTCTTTGAGAGCATAACATGGCCAAGTAGTCAGGGTGCTGGACTTGAAATCCCGAGACCCCAGTTTCAAGTCCCACTCTAACTACTACCTGGAGTTGTTACTTGGTAGACCCAAGTAAATGAAGTTCAACTCCTCGTCGTGTTTGTAAATAGCCTTGTGGTTTGCCTCTCATCTTGGGGTTGTTAACTTTTGCACAAGGTGTTCATTTGCTTTGTTTGTTTCATTGTTGCTGAAAAGCCCCACGCAGGGAGTGGTTAATTAAGTGGTTGTTATAAAGACCCCTTTTCTGAATAGCAGACATTTTTGATGGCATGCTCCAGAAAGGGGAGAGGGGGTACCAATGAGAGATGGTGATCACTAACGATAAATATGAAACTGCAGATCTGAGACGTCTAGGGGCTGGTGTTGGGAAAAGATTTCTATATAATGCCATACTTAATGGTGCATTTAACTACTCCACGTATCATACATCCCTAATATGCAAAATATTAATAGCAATCAGGAATACACCAAAAGTCAGAAAACTGTTTGTGTACCTGTGAAATATTAAGCATACAGTTCTAAATTTTGCTCTGTCATATACTTCGCCATCTCTGAGACTGGTGCCCACTTTTAAGGCATACACTTAGAGCTGTTCCTGAGCTTGTCTGTTGCAGATGGTTTGACAAAGTTCACTGTAATAATGATGTACTTTTTTGTTCTTTTTACAGGGTAACTGTGGCATTCTTTGCACTCTCTGGTCTTGACATTTTGAATTCACTCCACTTAGTTGAAGATAACAAGAATGAAGTTATTGAATGGATTTACTCCAACCAAAAGCTGCCAGATACCTCTAGTGAGTAGATACACCTGCTGGTTAACTTGATGGAATCTTTTTTTTTTTTTATAATTACTTGTTCAATGGATTTGGATTACCGGTAGGTACAAGTGGCAATACGAAATAGCTGATGATGAAAATTGTTATTTAATTTCAAGATATTGCAGCTGATACAAGCGTAATGAGATGCGGATTTCGTGGATCATCTACATCGGCCTGCAATAAGCCACTTTTACAGGTACATAATCATCTTCTAATAATTAGTAGATTATCCTCTTAGCTGCCTATCACACAAGTAATTCTTTTTCACAGGACATACATCTACAAATGTACACCTGCCAAATTTCTGCTAATTGAACACCTTCACAGGTGTAAGACAACCATTAGGTTATTCCTTCTGCCAATGCTGAAAAAAATTAAGCTCCCTTGATCTTGCCTTTGAACAAAAATATTAATCAAAGTATCCTGTGAGCCAACTCCTGAATGCAAGTGTAAAATAAATCCTTGAATTCGCAGTAACTCTAGAAAGAGCTGCTTGAGTTGTGACCCTAATCTGGGTAACTGTCCCATTTGGTGCATGCACAGTGATACAGCAGCACAGTGTCTTGTGGCATGGCTTGTGCTGGCAATTGCAAGAGGTTCTATGATTGCATGGTTGCAAACTTTCCTCAATCCTGTCTTTGTTGCCTGCCTTTTGGACAGAAGAGAACAACGTTATTAACGTATCATGTCTTCTAGCTGGCTACATGTAGCCTACTAATCAGGGACACCTAATCGTTAAAATCTAATTAAGTATAAGAATACAATTGGCACTTGGTGCTTATTACAATGTACATTTATTTGCAACTGGGTGATTTGTTTTTTTTTGTGATCAAGATTTCTGTAATTATCAGTAGCTTGGTTTTGGTTGAGAATAGGATTGGATGTGCTATTTATTTAACACTCAATAGGAAACTGCACTGTACAGTTATCAGTTAAAAAGAAATAATAGGACTCACTTTAATTTTTCCAAGGGCTGTGATTATGACTGCAGTCACATTGCTATGACATACACAGCTCTGGCAAGTCTTCTTATATTGGGAGATGATTTATCACGAGTGAATAAGCCAGCTGTTATTGAGGCATTAAAGGCATTACAGCTACCTGATGGAAGGTCAGTATTGTTGTTGGTAATTCCTATTACCGATATTGTTGATCCTTTCCAGTTGTTATTAAATAAAAGACTGAAAATAAATTGGAATTGCTGTTGTAATCCACACACTGGTAGCTGTTATCCTGTGTTTCCAGATCAAATTCAAAATATTTCAATTTGATTTGATTTGATTTTAGTTACAAACCAAGCTGATGAAAGGTTGAAACTCTTACCACTATGTCAACTCTGTTTCCCGCCTCTCCTCAAAACACTTTAAACAGGTCTGCAGCCATTTCATTGGGCTTATATTTATTTTATTATTTACTTACCTCACACTTGAGGGTTATGGTTTGGGCCAGTGGTCACAGGTTCAGAGATACACATGTACAGAGGTTCTCTAACAGGTTGTCCTTTTTGATGACATTAGTTCAGGAGTTAAGGCAGGAAATAGGATTGCAGAGACACTAGACATGTTATGATAATTTTGAAATCTCTTTAAGGACGGTGCCTCCTAACACAGAGGTATTTTTGCAAAGGTTATGACTTTGAGGAAAAAGCAGTTCTTAGCGAGGGTTATTGGAATCTACAAAGAAAAATGTAGGTAACCACGCATTTTTCAGAGGTAATTATAAATAAGCAATAAGCAACCATAATTCTAAAAAAGCTTTAAAATACAAAGAATGTATGACAATTTCTTTCCAAATTTACCATCAATTATCTCTGAAAAATGTGTGGTTACCCCCAGTTTTCTTTATGAATTCTGATAGATCTGCTTTTTTCACAGTCTTAAACCGTGCAAAAATACCTTTGAATTAGTAGGCAAATTCTTGAAACTTGAATATCTCAGACCGGACCCGAGATGCATAGAACATGTGTCCAGTAACAAAAGGAGGCACCGTCCTTAATTAGTGAGTTTCGAAAGTTCAGGCCTGGTTGTGTGTTTCTAAGTTATTTGTAATGTTGTCCTTCTCCAGAGCCATGTCCAGTCCAATCCATGTCTCAACAGTGGCCATCTAAAGTATCGGGTACTTTCTGTTCATTCTGTTTTTCCCCCTCATTTTGCAGCTTCCAGCCAACAGTAGATGGCAGTGAAAATGATATGCGGTTTATTTACTGTGCTTGTTGCATTAGCTACATTTTAAATGACTGGAGTGGAGTGGACATCCCTCAAGTAGTGCAGTATATCAAGAAAAGTAGGGTAATAAACTCTTTTGTAGGTTCTGAAAAGTGGGTTCTTCACACATTTCAGCCACCTTCTGGCACTTAAAGGGAGCCCAGTTTCACATGCCAGTCAGATGGGTAGCTTTTCAGCTTCCCTGTCCTTGACTGGATCAGATGGAATGATACATCACATTTTCATGAGTTTCCTCAGGGTGTGGTGTAATAGAGAGGGATTGCATAGTAAAAACATGTTTCTTAAAAGAGGAAGAAGCTTGTTCGTTTATTACAAAGTGAAAGAATTTGAACCCCAACTGAAGGAAATGCTTAAATCCAGACAGAACTGTTGTTCTTAGGTATTGAATTATGTTTTTGTTTGTACCTCAGCTCCTCATCACTTTTAAAATTAATTGAGTTCTTCCCCCCCCCCCCCCCCACTTCTTTCTTCCGTGGTTGAAGTGGCTTAAGAAAGACCACACCATTGTGGACTGTTGACTCCAATCCAAGCTCAGGTTTAGTTAATTTTCACGTCATTTGATGATGGCTGTGCTTTAGAATTAGTAGGCAAAGAGCCACCTCGTGGATGCACTACTAATAAAGTCGTTATTATTATTATTATTATTATTATTATTATTATTATTATTATTATTATTATTATTATTATTATTATTATTATGGTCATCATCATCATCATAACTCTGGTCTGGACTGACATGGTCCTGTCTACGGTACAGTGTATCTGATATCACTAAATCTTTGCTTCTTCTTCTTCTTCTTTTAGTCATATGATTCTGGCTTTGGTCAAGGGCCAAGTTTAGAATCTCATGGTAAGTTATATATATATTTTTTATTTAAGTGCACTTAAGTGCTAGGACACAGTATCAAGTTTTTGTGGTTACATAATGAACGGGGCTTGCCTTCTTTCAATGCTGTCTAGTAAGAATCGAATTTGATCAGTGTCAATAACAATAAATTAATCCTAATGATAGCTAGTACTTACCCTAAAACTAAGGATTTTTAAAGGAGAACTGAAGTCAAAAATCAAGTCTTTTTTTTCTTAAAGCTTAGACCATAAATATCAATGTTTGAAACTTTTTTTCTGTCTACTGGCTTACTTTCGGTCTCAAAAAAATAATTTTACTGCGAGTTTGGGCCAACAGCATTGCGGCGCAGAATGGGTGTGTCAGCGGTCATTTTGGTAGCTTATGACGTAAGTGGTGGGCAGGAGGGAGTGATGAACTTGGGCCTGGGCACAAGCGCCGGTATTGGCGAATGAAAATCCGAGGTGTCGGGCCATCGTGACGTCACAAATAAGTCAGTCCGGGAAATTCAAAGGACAGTTAACAAATGGCTTCCTTGCAAATGTTTACCGTCCAGTTTCTCAAAAAGAACAGATCAAAACGATGAAAGAACAAAAGGTATGCTGCATGCTATAACATAAAAAGTATTCTTAATGCAATTTGGTCCTCAAAACAAAATAACAAATTGGCGATAAGACTCAGAAAATTTCACGAACGCTTTGGTCGATCGATTGAAATCGTGATCAAGATCGCCTTTCAGAAGCTGTATCTCACAAACCCTAAGATGTGTCGCTTGGAGACAAAAACATAACTTCTATATGTATAAACTCTTTCCAATTTTAGGAAAACAAAATTGCGTAACAATTTCATTAAAATGATCAGTGGCTTTAAACATCATAAAAATGTGGAGAAGAATACTCCAATACAAAGAAACGTTTACTGTGAATTCATCTGCTTGGTTCGAAGTTAATAATGGACCACAGTAATTCCTTCCTTTGCTAAACTATCTTGTAAAAAACGGCAAAGATGACAACATTTGCTGGAGGCGAGGCAAAACAGCTGACACGCCGGCTTTCCGACCAAATTTCTGCTGATCTCTTATCGAATAATTATAAAAAACCACAGTTTATCTAAAACGCCAACTTTCTCAGGTTACTGATGTTAAGGGTTAACAAGGCTCTCTCTTTACTAGAATGGTCCTCAGTTTGACTGTTTTAAAAGTAATTAATCTTTGAAAATCAAATGACAGGACCAATTCAATTTATTTGCGAAACGGTCATCGTCAGTTGTAGCTAGTTGTAGATCAAGTAGACGGTCAAACTCTTTCTAGAACACTATGCAACCTGGACAGCAACTGAATCTAGACAAAACTGGAGGTATTGAGAATAAATCACTGAATCACTGATCCAAATGGTACTCAAATATATCTATTAGTTTTCATAAAAAAGTACAGAACCAGATCAGCGAAGTCTTGTTTCCTCAGGCGCCCGCATAATTTGCGAGCTGATTCAGATTTTTATGTTGTTCTGCAAAAGTGTAGTTTACACGGGTTAAATGAGGTGGCAAAAATTTACTAAGTTCGATTACTCTTTCCCTAGCAATTAAATATCACTATTCTTTCCTTATACAGAAGATGGAAGCAAATACTGTAAGAAAAGTTAACTCTTATGTGCTAAACATACCCTTCTAGGTTCGCCTTCTATTATGCTCAGCTAAACAAACGGACTGATCATTTTTTTGGCAAATACTATACCACTTTTTTCAACTTGGGTACTTTTGTTAAACTATAGGCTAGTCCGTAGCCAAGTTTCAAGTTTCCCTGTGGTATATAACTGAAATAAACACACTTTTTGGGACGCGGACAATAACAATTTTCCCGCATAATTCTTCGATCGCAGAGAGTAAACATGACTCTTAAGACATTATTTAAGTGTGATTTTAACGTTAATACAAAGAGCCACTTACCTATATCGAAAAAAGGAATGACTAAAATTCCATTACCCAAGAAAACAAGCTTAGCTGAAAGCTTAATAGCACAAAAAATACCTTTGTAGCCCGAACTCTAACATAGTTGCCAGCGCCATTTTTGAAGACTCGGCAAACTCGCGCGCTTTTCACGTCGTGAAGTCACGATGGCCAGACACCTCGAACCGGCCGAGCGGCTAGTTCATCACTCCCTCCTGGTGGTGGGGAACGAATGCAAGATTTTACAAAGAGAAGTACCGATTTGACCCATGTAGAACTTGTACTTTGAGAGTATATTAGTACAAATGCGACGGAAACGCCGGAGAAATACCCGTTTGGAACGTTCTTCTCTTCTGCTATCTCTACTGGAATACTTCCACTTGTCCTTGAACGCGTAAGTTACATTTTCACCGCGGATCGATGGCGCGTCTTCAATAACAACACCCGCGCAAATTTTCCGAAAATATCAACTCTGTTCATTTGGAGTTTGCTTCTCCTTCCGAAAAAAAATATACTAGGTTAAAGTAAGCTATGTCTAATTAACTGATTTGCCTGAATTTACCGATAGCCTTGCCTTTTGAATGGCACTGGAGTTCACTAGAAACTTGCTGACTGTAGTCAGTTCGTGTAAGTCTTCTAATGTATTAAAGTCTTATAAACAATCACAGATACTGGAATGCATCAGTATATCTTTGTGTTGCAAGTCTCTGCAGCTTACTCTTCTACATAAACATGCATAATCTTGTACTCATTTATCGTAAACCTTGCAATTTTTTTTGTACTTCAATACTGGATTTCGGTTCGAACATTAACATTTAGCGCTCCGCTCATCGGGCATCAAATACCTGCCGTAATCCATAAAGCCCGCGCACCTTCAAGTAATATTATATCCCTTTGTGTTGACATGTCGTGTTTTCATTACACTGTGAATTACCTTCGCAATTTTTCAACTGAAAGCGGCATAATTTTTCGTTCTTGCATCATGTATTTGAACTGATAGGCTATATAACAGATTCATAAAAATAAAGCTACAACATGTACCTTGCTTTCGGCGCACTCACAGACTGTAATAATTATTTATTGGCTTTTATACTGTTTTGTCACACCACTTTTCTCCGTAACTGAGTTCGTTTCAAAATATCTTCACAGTCAACGCTGGAGTTATTCACCAGTTTATTCTACCCGGCACAAAGTTCTAAATGTTATATTTTAGAAAAGCTGGAAGCCAGGGGAAAATATCGCAATAACAGGGAAAAATTACGGAACGTGAAATGCAATACGCGATAAGCGGCTGTTGTATGACCTTGGTGTCAAAACAATGCCGGATCTGTTGGGATAGATTATTTATTTGCCGCACAGGAACGGTTCAGAAGAATTCTTAACTTAGCATACTCAGTGGTAGTTATACTGCTGCGTGAAGGAGAAGAAATTCGCATGCAAACGTGAACATGTGCCCCGGCTTTACTCACAACCGATAGCCAGGCGTATGGCTTGGAGCACGGGATCGATCGATTTTTAAAGGAGAACTGAAGTCCACAAAAATCATGTTTGTTTTTATTAATTTATTTGGAAGCTTTAGACATATAAAATCAAGTTTTGGCAATTATTTTCACTTGCGACTTGTTATTTTCGAAAAAATTGGGTTTGAAATTGGGATTTTCCCGCTTTTTGGGCTTTGTCATTGTGGGCTCGCTACAGATGTCAGCGGTATGTTGTGACGTAAGTGATGGGGAAAGATATTCCGTTTGTCCAAAGAGTGCTACTAGCTGCTTCAAATCCAAGGCTTTGTTATTTCACAAATATTGCTTCCCATCATGAACTGTGTACACCTCTCCAGTTTGGAATAGTATATTTCCCTTGTGAATAACTAATTGGCTCGGAAGAAGAAGTCTGTGACCCAAATCTTGAGAGAATCGGGAACGCTGAATTGGCAACGATTTGCGCTCAATTGCGAAGACCATGCAGGCGAGGATAATTCAAGCTATGTTGAGGGCTGACAATTAATTTGTCAAGAAGTTGAGGAGCTCAGTTAAAAGTGTGATCAATCAGGTTTGTTTCCATTCGTGTGGTATTTCTATTATTTTGTTAGTGAGTGATTTGGATTTAGAATCGATCGATCCCGTGCTGAGAGAATCGGGAACGCTGAATTAGCGACGATTTGCGCTCAATTGCGAAGACCATGTAGGCGAGGATAATTCAAGCTATGTTGAGGGCTGACAATTAATTTATGAAGACGTTGAGGAGCTCAATTAAAAGTGAGATCAATCAGGTTTGTTTCCACTCGTGTGGTATTTCTATTATTTTGTTAGTGAGTGAGTCACAGTTTTATTGAGGTATCTAAGATGGGCTGATTATACAATATGAAATTGAAGTTTAACCCTTTCCCGCCGGCCTTTTTGTACTAAAGAAAAAAGCATTTTTTACTGTTAAAGCGGTTTTTTAAGTGCTGTGTTGCCAAATGCCACTAAACTTTGCTACAAAAGTGTTTTCCTACACTTTAGCTGTTTTTTTTTGCAGATTCATTTCCAATTTTTGTCTCGCTTCTTTTGCTTTCCTTTTTCTCTCCCTTTCTTTTCTCTTTATCTTCTACCCTTTATCCCCTTTCTATCCACTAGAAAAGTTTTGGCCTTAGCCCTTCTAAAAACCTGGAAATCGAATATTGATCAACTAGGTGACTTGGCCTATTTTACCACCATCTTTGCACCCAAAATTGGACACGTTTTTCTGGTATAGCTCTGCCAGAATTTGGTCGATATTCAAAATGGACACATGTATGGATGGATCTGTCCTTGCTATGTTAGCTGCTTATCAAAACAATCTGGTGACATCAAAAATGATGACGTCACAAATGGTTCAATGTCTCCGGGTCGAAAACGTCCCAAAAATGACTTGGCGGGAAAGAGTTAATAACTACATATAGAAGAGTTGAATTTTTTAAAATTTGGATGTGTTACAGACCACTTTGTATAAAGACCATGCACAGCTAAATGCACATGTGGTAGCAAAGCGGATAATGATTCTGACCCAGGATGGGGTGGGTGGAGTGTGGTGGTGGGTTTGGGTTACTCATAAAAAAAAATGTAATGAGAGCCTCCGTCCCAAGGTTCCGACTCTATACCCCTTTGTATACTAAGTTTACCGTTAAACTGCTAATTAATAATTAAAAATAACAATTTTTCTACCCTTTCCATGAACTGCAAATGCAATAAAGGAACCTCTTACAGGTGGAGCCTTCCAATTTAGCGCTATAGGGAAATAACCTCTCCCCCCCCCCAAAAAAAAAATGCTGAACTTCTTTTGATTGGTCTAGACTGTGGCTTAATCCCAGAAATACATGGTGTAATTAATCAGCTGTCAAGACACAATTTAGCGAAAAGATAGCAAGCTCCTGAATCTAAACTGGGCCATTCATTTTATGTGCAATGGTGTTGTAATAAGTTAAATAATAAGTCAATAAGTTAGACCAATATATACCTATTTTCCTCAAATGTTGTTGTATGTGTCATAGTTGGCAAAGGGACTCTGTGTTGTCAAAATTGGTCTGTCATCATTAAAAAACATTGGACACCTCCTGCAGGTTTGTCTAAATTTTCTTCATCACTCGTACATGTATGATCACACACTGAATCAGACCTCACTCAGTCCTATTTACACGTTCTTTACGACAGATCTACTATAGACTCATTTTGCATCCATAATTGTCAAACACATGTATGCTCTTTGGTTGTCTTTATAAATTTTATTACTTGATTTTTTTATAGGTGGATCAACATTCTGTGCAATAGCCTCACTTGTCTTGATGAATCAATTGGATTCTTCCTTTGTGGCAAAAGAACTTGAACAAATAAAGCGGTGGTGTTTATTTCGTCAGAAGTCTGGATTCCAGGGCCGTCCTAACAAACCAGTAGACACTTGTTACTCTTTCTGGCTGGGGGCATCATTAGAGGTACATGCATACCCATGCTACACTTACTTTTTTCTTGAGCATGTTTAAAGATCACAAAGTAATGAACTAACAATAAGGAATGAGCAGGATAATATTCACGTGTTACATAAGAATTATTCTCGTAATAGGGGGCACTCAACATTCTTTCTAAGAAACCAACTTTGGAACAAACCACCTGCCCTCTAATGTAGACTGGTACTTGAATTCTTACCGTGAACCATTTGTCAGTAGCTGTCCATTTATGATACTTATGCTGCCTGAAAACCTGATCATACAATGTAATCTGTGGTTGAATTCACTAATAACTAAAACTTTTTTAAATGTAAATCCACAGCGTCCATTTGCATTCAGATAAGTTAATAATTTATTGTTAGCCTCAAACAAGTTATATTTAACTGTCTTAAATACCAACTGAGCTTCCTGCAGTTACACTCACTGTCTATGAACAATTTATTACTAGGATTGGTCAGTCAGTGCCTATGTTTTGTTATATTTCTTCTACAGTACCACCATAAGTAACTATTTTTACATCAAAACAAACAAGCCAAATTACATCATTCCTCTTTTATCAAAATAGGAGGCGGAATCTTTGAGATATATACTAGCTGCAATGAAAGAGCTTAACTAAGACAAGCTAAAGACACGTGTAAAATTACTACTTGATGAGTTTAACAGAATTTTCTCATTTGATTTTATTAACAGCTGAGGTGAGAGTTTGTAATGAGGGTTTTGTTTTAACTGGCCACTAGATGCTACAGTGTAGACTCAATGGCAGATCAGCCTGAAGTGTCTTGGGGGCCCAACCTCATCCCCTTCCCCATATTGTGGAAAGAAATTAATGTGCCCTGACACCCAGTGGGCCCCTAATCTTGATCTCCCACTGGAACTTGGCTAACCAAGAAACAAGGCAGCACTCTGGCAATTAGTCTTCTTTTCTTTTTGTGTATAGTTACTTGGTGCTTTCTCCTGTGTGGACTTTGTAGCTAATCGTGATTACCTGATGTCAACCCAGGCTACAGTAACAGGTGGCTTTAGTAAGTGGCCTGGAAGCCACCCAGGTATGATATTTTTTTATATATATATAAGGAACAAAAATAATATGTTAGACTGCAAGTAGTCTCTAATTCTGGCGATGGCAATTGTGGGGTGAGTGAAATACACATGCATGCGCGCAAACTTTGGAGGAGACGCGATGCGCCTTTTTGGCGCTCCCCTCGCGTTGAGTCTCCTCGAAATTTCGTGCGCGCGCGTGTATTTCGCTCGCCTGCGCCATCTCCAAAATTAGAGACTACTCGCGGTCTAATAATATGTGAACACTTTTGGCAAAGCTGTAAAATGGAAAATATTAGTCCTGTAAAGTATGATGTCATCAACAAGAGATGAGTTCAAATGCTCATGCCCCTTTGGCAACACACTTTATTCTCACAGTGTATTTGTTGACATCACACAAACGGTTGGTCACTGCCTTAGTTTGTCAGGTAGTTTGCAAAAACTAAAATTTAAAGAATGTTTTTTTTTTTTGTGGAGCTCTAGTGTTGCCATGGTAACTTGTATGATGTCACAATCAGTTTAAAATATTTCCCGACAACAGAGATGCAAATTCCTAGTTTGCCCACATGGGCAGAAATACCTTTTTGAAATGATTTATCTTTTCTCAAGTTAAACACCATAACAATGCAAAGCCTTGCACACCTCCTTGAGTGAACGAGAAAATAATATGGTCACTTATGTGGGAGATAGTTGCCCACCAGAGATTGTAATACCACATTTGACTGGTTCAAACAAGATATTTCATAACTTACTACCACTCAGGTGGTCACTTGAAGGAAATGACATGGTTGCTTTCGAGAGTGTGGTTTAAGAGATATTCAAATGTATTCCTTTCTTTCATTATTTTGTTTTACAGATGCACTGCACACATACTTTGGTTTATGTGGCTTGTCACTGATGCAGGAACCTGGCTTGAGAGGGATTCATGCTGCACTGAACATTACTCAAAGAGCTACTGATCATCTTGATAAATTACACAATAAAATGAACAGATGATGACCACTAAACAGCACTTTTAACCAACCTCATTCCCAGGGTCTCTCTTCCCAAAAATGGAGAGATCCTGGGGATGAGGTTGAACTTTTTATCTCAATAAATATTAATTTATTATTAACAAACATCAAAATTTTAGCAAGGTACATCATTATTCCATTGCCATATGACTAATAAATGTACCGAGACACATCACTGTTAAACATGTAGTATTCTGTATTGCACTGTAGTATCCCAAATTCACACATTTTATTTTACGGAGCCCTGAGCATTAAAGCTGATCACAAGGAAAAATATTGTGAGGTGGAATAACAAATACTGTATTTGTTTGATGATTTTTCAGATAATACTCACTGCCATTTTTCTCGTTGTTCACAGTTTTTCTCACCGGAGGAGAAAAATAAGATATTAGATATGGTTATGTAGTGCACACTACATAGAAATTTTGAAATTTTCTTTTATTCATGAGATGGCAATCAAGTTTCTTCTCCTTAAAAGTTTGCAATAATTAACCTAGGGAAAATTTGTTGAAATATGCTGTGGGATCAAATTGTCCAAATTAGATTGTTGTACTTAGAGATCAACAGTTATCTCAAATTTTACAAAGTGAATGTATGACTGTGTTCACAGTTGACATTTTGATCACAGAAAATGAGTTGTGTTGTTCAAGCAAAAATTTTAATTATTATTGACTGTAAAAAACTTCCACTGGTTCGAAAAAATGGGCACTTTTGTACCTAGCACAAAATTATTATTTTGAATAAAATATTTCTTTAAATATTTCTTTTTAGAAAGCAAATTAAAAGTAAAGTTCAGGTGTCAGTGTGACAGTAACAGTTGAGCCCTAATACTACTGGTGTGAATCAGAAAAGAGCTGCTAACACTACATGTAACTTTAGAAGGAAAATGAGCAATATGAAAGTGAACACCTTTAAACGTCTTCATGACATCATGATATGGTCAAGTCATGGCCCGGGGGTAGGGGGGACACTCCCTTATTTGGCCTGAACAGGTATGTGCCACTCAACAGGGTATGGTTTTCAGGGTCTTGCATCTTCACTATTTAGCATCTTGAACAGGGTGTCTTTCTGGACTGGAAGCTTTGAACCCTACATGTGGGTACCAACAATTTTTAAATCTAATTCTATGATGTCATTTATAAAAAAAGTACTTTCTGTATGGGAAATGAAAAACAAGGCAGGCAAAAAGCACAGAACACAAGCAAAATATAAAGGTCTCTTGTCTTAAACAGAGTAGCAAAATGAACGGATTTTGTCTTAAACAGGGTCAGGGTCAAAGGCCTTGGCGGCACACCCCCACCCAAACTTCCCTTAAGTGCCCTCCCCTCCTCCCCTCCCCCCCTCTGTGGGAGTCATGGTCATGTCCAAAGGTGTTCAAATCTCACGCATACTGCTAAGTCACTGTGGATGTTTGCAAGATGTCCTGAGGCAGAACCAGTCAGATACAAAAAGAATAAGCAATAAGCTGTATAACTGCACACCTGCACACATTAAGGAAACAGTGAAAATTATTGTTCTCTGACAGGACCCAACATACCACAGAAAAGACGGTGGTCTCTTTTTCTAGTACCCCCCCCCCCCCCCCCCCACACACACACACCTCACACCTTTAAAGATGGTCTCGTAATAGACACTACCTTGGGAGAAAAACTGAGAGAAAGATTCGAACCTCTCCGTGCTAATAACTTTTACAAGCCATGCAAGTTTCATGCAAACAATATTTGTCTTGTCAAATTTTAAGGCCAACAAGGATTATCAGATAGTTGGTGTATTGTGTAACCCTCCTACTCCTCAACAAGGTGTGTCCTTCTTGAGAACATTTGTTATAACTACTAGTGTAATAATTGTTCTTTTGGGGGTTTGATCTCCTATCTGACTGGTTTAATTATTTTCAACGGGTCATAAGGGGACACCTGTTCTTATTAAGTTGACCTAATTGGTCTCTACCCTAAATCATTACAAAATTGGACTCTACCAAATTTTTGGTTTCGGCAATGTCTCTCAACTGAAAAAAAAAAACCAGCTTAAAGATTGTCTTACTCTCAACTAAGAATGTTTGGTTTAAACAGCAGTGTTATGGTATCAGAAAAGAATGCACACATATTTTTACAGTTGAGTTTTGCAGAATTATTTTTAATCTAAATTTTTACAAACAGCAGTGAAAATTTGACAGGAGATGAAGATTTAAAATGTTATTTATGAGGATTTTTTCGGCAAAATTAGGTGTTTTCATATCAGCAGAAAGTGTAACAACAAATGAACAATCCTTTCTGGCTTTCTCTAATAGTATAACATTTTGTTGATCTAGCTGTTATTAGCAAAGTTGCTAAGGCAATAGAGTGGTTTTACATAACCTGTGAAGTAGCTAATTAACCGTGCACTATTAGGCACCATATGATTTTTTAGTTGTAAGAATTAATTTTGTTTGGTGGGTTATGTTAAACCACTCTGTGACACACGTTCTCTCTAAGCAACATCTGTAGATGCTCTTTCAATGGTTTTATTAATTGCACTGTAAATAATATCCCAATCAATAA
Source organism: Siderastrea radians (assembly GCA_964017195.1). Taxonomy (NCBI): domain Eukaryota; kingdom Metazoa; phylum Cnidaria; class Anthozoa; order Scleractinia; family Rhizangiidae; genus Siderastrea; species Siderastrea radians. The sequence goes on along the minus strand of OZ024889.1, from coordinate 37,159,807 downwards.
AATAAAAGCAAGCTTGGTTTTAAAACATTTTTTATGACTGCACTTAAAACAAAAAAATCAGCTTGGCCTCTGTTTTGACACAGTATATTTTGTAGTACCTGTTACCTGATCAATAAGGGGTACAGAATGGCCAATCCGAGACTTTGTGAGGCGCATAGACCCTTGTTTCAAAATTCGAGACCAAGACTTTATGTTTAAAACAATTTCTGAGCCAGAGACTCAAATGTCAAATAATCTAGGGCAACACTCCTGCACTGTAGAGTTTGGGTGTAGTAGGTTATGGTAGGATAACATAACAGCATTTAAATTAAAGTTCAGCTTTCAGTGAATGTTTGCACAAGCTTATGGCAACGGAACCAAAAATCCGAGACTTCAAGATGGCAGTTTTCAAAATTCAAGATTCTGAGACTCTTACAATTCTCAATTCTCCTGAACTCGAGATTCTGAGACTCGTGTTAAAAAAAGCCGAGATTTCGAGACTTGGCCAAAAATTGTGGAGACCCAGGCTAATTTTGGGGACCGTTCTGTACCCCTCTGATAAATACGTTTTTCTGGATAAATAATGAACATTTTTATTTTCATTTTGTTGTTGCTAAGCAACTTGTTACACTATGGGGTGCATTGTCTTCTTGCAGATATAATCCTGAGCCGTAAATCATCTACTAACCCCTTGGAGGGATGCTCAGATCTTTAAATTATACAATATTTATTAATATTTTAACAACACTTTTTAACAGAAGGGCAGGGGGAGCAGTGGGAGGGGGTTGGGCTTAAAAGAGGGGGGGTTAATATCTTCATTCAGATTTAGAGTTACTATCCAAAACCTTTACTTGCTAAAAATTTTGCTCCACAAAGGGGAGGCTTAATAGAGGAGATAATAAACACTCAATCGAACCTACACTTTACCTTGTGCAAGATAAAATGCTTCATGTGAAGGAAAGCAATATTACCTTCATGAGTCAGAGTCTCCTTATGGTAGCTGGATCAGAGACCAGTGAGCTTTTAGCTGTGGTTACACAAATGAAGCATTTACATGGACACAGTAGAGGGAACTTAAGATCAAAGCGCAAGTATAAGATTCAGTATACACTGTAGGTAAGCATTAATTTTTCAAACCTATTTATGCTATAGTTTATACATGTAACATCGTACTAATCATGTTCCTAAGGTCTCCTAAACTACTGGTCAGCAGCAGGGAAGCGCAAAGTCTATAGGAATGTGCCGGTTAGGAATTTGAAAGAAGTTTTCATACTCTGATTGAAAGGCTGCTGGAGTTTCCTAAAGGTGATTCCCTTAATTTGAGGAAGTTTAAGAAAACTGTCACCTTGAAGGGAAATGGCCTAAAAAGTCACTTGAGGTGATGTAAAAGTCACTTTTAAGGTGGATGCTCTAAAGAATTCAATTGCAGTCTTCAAGTTTCTGTATCCATTCTGGCAGAAATCCCCTCACTCTGTAAATGCTTTTTGACATCACTGATAGAAACAACATTGCGATGGAAAATTCCCGCAGCAAGTGCAGCATCCGCATGGGCATCTTGGAACACCTCAGAAAAGTGCTTGACATGTCCAGCACCACTGGAGGCAATGACAGGAATACCAACAGCTGACTTTACCATGGAAACCAGTTCAAGGTCATAACCATTATTAGTCCTAATAGAATTATAGAAAAATGTGCTATAATTTTGGAATTATTTAATTTCACTTGATTCGTAAATTAAAATAAATAACAATACTTACCCATCTTTGTCAATACAGTTGAGCATGATTTCTCCAGCACCCAAAGCTTCACATGCCTGTACCATTTCATACACTCCAATATCCCGCACCTCTCGCCCGCCTTTCACCGTACACTGATACCAACAGAACTCCTCACCAGAGGGCCCAGGGTATTTAGTCCTTATGACATGATGCTGCACTGTATCTGGAGACGCAACATAAACTCTCTTTGGGTCAACAGAGATTACCACAGCCTGCCGCCCGTAGGCAGCAGCTATTGTTTCAATAGAAGTACTTCCTGTATTAATTCCACTGGATGCTATGTAGTTCTCTGCCGCATACACCGCATCACTACCAATCGATACCTTGTCTGCTCCTACATCAACAAGATAACAGGAAAAAAAGTTGACACTTTTTTTCAACCAAATGAAATACGACTGAGCATGAATATCAGGAAATAATCATACATAACTGGGATTTGTTTAATAACTGGAAAGGACCAATGTTCTTGCTAAATTTTTGGTTACAACATTGTGTGGTTTGAGAAAATATCCATCCCCCCACCACGGATAGTGTTTTGGTTTAAGCCTCCCTAACACACCAGATATTCCAGATTAGCTTTACACTTTCAATTCATTGAAAGATGTGGCTTTTGAGACCTGTCCACTCCCTAAGAATTTCCAATGACCATCCATAGGGTGCATGTTGATATTTTCTGGAACCACACATTTAACAAAAATGAAACAGGGACAAAAATCAACAAAATCAATCCTTGTCTTCTTTTCTATCCACACCAATATTAATTGTATTAAATAATGCTTTAATCTTAATACTTTTAAGCCCGACAGGTTTCTATTTTGGCACACCTGGGACAGTCATCTAGGTCGTGTTTTGTGTCTGAGATATGTCAACCAGCTTCTTTGTGCCAGCTGACACAAAGGGGGCATGTGAGATTTAGGGGGCTTATATTTTTAAAGCTGGGAAGCCAGAAGGGTGACTATAAGTATTTCAAAATTTTTGTGGCGACATGCCTAGTCATGGATGCTCTGGGAAAAGCTGTTTTTTTTCCCAGTTTTGCCACCGTCTTGTTTGGATGAAATGGTATCAGTGTAGTTAGTAGCTTAAGTTTAAGAGTGACACTTTGACACAGATACATGCAGACAAGAATGGTGATCCTGTGGTTTCAGGACAGTGGATTGTGTTGTTCCAGAAAATAATTTTATTCATACCTCCCCATGGATGGTTTTTAGGTTTGAACTCCTCACCCCTCTGGAAATTCCAGATTAGCTTTACACTTTTCTTTAGAAACTTTGGCTTTTGAGACCCCCCACCCACCCCCTCAGAAATCCCAATAACCATCCAAAAGATTTTCTGCAACTACATTGTATAGATTGACCCTGATCTCTGCAGACGTGTTGCTTCTATCAGCTAGTGACACACTTGATGGTATTTCTGCAAACATTGCTGGCAATCACCTACAATCTTGGACGAAACTAGTTGAGACAAAGGCAATTAGCGTGCATATTTCTCAATTTCAATATTGCAGAAAGGCTTTTCCTCCCCCCTCCCCTCATTCAATGTTGTTTGGAAGGACTGAGGTGTCATCAGGGGAATTTTGGTGGCAAAGCAACATTGATAAGGGGGAGAGGGGGGCAGATATGACGTGGTAAGTAGTTTTCAAGGTCAAAGTTCTCATTCATTCCAAAGTGTCTCAACAGTTTTGTCCAAGATTGTAGTGTAGCCACCCACCCAATTGAAACTGAAAATTGCCAACAATCACTGGCATCAGTTTTGCCTTGAAGAGAGTACATGTATAAAATGCCCACTGCTTCGCTGGCTTTAGACATGAAAATTAACTTCACGCTGTCTCTTTCCACCCAGGTATATCATCATTTTATAAAATAATAAGCAATTGAGAACTGTTAGGGAACCTAACAAAATTCTTGACTGTGGAGTTAAGCCTGCAATTTTCTCCTAGTTACTTCTTGCTGTAGAAACAATAGAACTTTACTTTAAGGTCTTGTGCGCCACTTTATAGCAGCCAATATGCAATTGCAACTTGATGTTAGATACATACCAGACCTGAAGTACTCTGCAGCGACCTCAACAGCACTGTAATGCTTCATCTTCAATTCACCACCATCACTGTCAGGAGCTTGTATGTCACGAATACCACCCCCCACAGTCAGGGGAACAAAAATATTCTCAGAGGCTTGACGAAGAACTTCCAGCATTGGAAGATCATGGAGAGGGCAGTTCTTGAAGCTTGTAATATTCAAGAAAACTATTTCATCAGCACCTTCTCGATAATAACGACGGGCCAGTTCAACTGGTTTTCCAAGGTTTCTCACTGCACCTCTAGGTTTAGTGGGCAGCTGATTATCATCTATGATTGATTGTTCCCGCACGTCATATTGTTCACCTTTAGTAACTACGAGGTCTCCTTGATCATTGTTTCGCACATCAAGACAGGAAATAATGCGGCGTCCAAGATGGGTGCAGTCACTGGCTATCTGCAATTCATGTGGGATTGTATCTGCTGCTATGGGGAAGTTATTCAGGAAGTTGTTTATTAGTTTTAGTCCCATCTGCCCACTTTTCTCTGGGTGAAACTGGGTGGCAACAATGTTTCCTTTCTGCACAACACTGACAAATTCATCTCCATAATCAGTAGTCGCAAGAGTCCAATCACAGACACCTGCAGCATTTGGTTGTAAGGCATACGAATGAACAAAATAAACCTTCTCATTGCTACAGAAACCAGCTGGGAACAGAGCAGATCCCTTGTGAAGTTTAAGCCCATTCCATCCCATGTGAGGAACAGCAAGACCTTTAGCTCTGTCAAAGTGCTTTACAGTTGCAGGTATTATAGATAACCCTTTTGTCCCAGGTGACTCTTCGCTGCCATCACATAAAGTCTGAAGACCTAAACAGATCCCCAGATAAGGTCTGTCTTGTTGGATGTACTTCTTGAGTGGCTCTACAAAACCACTACTTTCAAGGAGTTCCATTGCACTTCCAAATGCTCCAACACCTGGAAATATCAGCTTTTCAGCCCTTAGAATATCTCCCGCTTCTTTCACAAAAATTACATTGTAACCGAGGAGTTTCAGCGCATTAACAAGACTTCGGATATTTCCAGCTCCATAATCCAATACCGTCACTTCAGGCATATTTTCAATTCTTTGATTGTATGGCTTGCTGACAAGTATGTACTTCTGTAACGAATGGAAAATCAAGTCAATATAAGGAACTTTTTGCACTGTTCTAATAAGGAAATGTTTTAATAGTAAACATTTTAAAAGAAAAATGATTGAAAACATATGATGTTTGATATTATCTTGATATTGATAGTACAGTTAATCGTTTGTCTCACGATTTAAAAATTAATCCTATGGATGTACCAGTGTGGGTCGCGCATCAGAAGCTCTGCGCCGTTGCTTACAACAACAAGGTATACACACTGTTTTGAAGTTCAACACAACGTTTAGATCACACTTAGTGCGGCCTAAGGATGCTGTCGAACCAACAAACAAGATGGAGTAGGCTACAAGATTCCCTACGAATGTGGCAAAGTATATATTGTGTGGTTCCAGAAAATATCCATACCCCCCACGGAAGGGATTGGAATTTCCAGGGGTTGGGGAGTCAAAGCCCCAGGAAAATCCTGAGGGGGGGGGGTGTTGTATCAATTTATATTATTTTTTTCCAGACTGGTTCCATTATTCCTTGCTCACCGATCCGCAGACGCAAACATCGATCCTGTTAACTGTACAAAAGTAATATTTTCAAGGTGGTCAGGCTCGATTTCTGGTGCTGCGAGAGCCCGGTCGTTTTACCAAACAGCGGCTGATTAGCGAACAGCTCATGCTGTGGAAGACGAGTAAATCCCGTAAATTACGTACCGGTATTTAAGCAGATACGTCTGTCATTGGATTTCGAACTGTATCCGTCTCTGCTACTAGCGGCGCAGACATTTACGTCGCATTTCTTCGTGGTTGTTTGCCGGCGTGAAAACTTTCGTTTGAACTGAATTATTGCGTCAACATTGAGCACAGTAATAATTCGGAATCGACACAAAACAGTTTTTCGATTCCGCTAAGAGTAATTCTTGATCGAAAACTACGTAAAAACAATGTAATAATTATAGTTCGACAGACAAATATTATCTGTAAGAAATTTACGACTCAGGTGCTTTATATAAATCAAAAATAAAAACATGCCCGTTTCACGGGTTTTGACTCAAACATTAATATTTCGGCATGAAAGAAACGGGCAAAATTTCTTCGGTAGCAGTGGAAAATCACATAGTCGTCATTACAATTGCATAAAGCAAGTATAAAATAAAGTAAAAGGCATCCCAAGTATTAAAAGGGAAGTGTTTGATGGGAGCATGTGTGCTGAAATGTTTTTGAATGCATTCATGCTGCTTGCAATGTCGTTTTCGGCTAAACTCTACATTAGATAAACCTAGTTGTGCAAAAGTTTTCTAGCTTTGCCAGGTCTCCAGAGAAGGCGGTTTACGACAGCCTTGCATTGAGCATAAATAAAAGCAGAATTATGCAAATTGCGAAATCGGCGAGACGGGACGCTAATCGTCGTGGAGAACATTAAATTACACTGCAGCCTATGCTCATATATGCGAATTTACCAGAAAACGCAAGTAACCATTGAAATTTGGATTCTTAAACTATAGTTTAGCTAATTTTGCGCTTTAAACAAGAAATAGAAATATTTCCAGGGGGTGTAGGAAAAAATTGGAATTTCCGGAGGGGGGGTATAGTTTGTGGGCCGTTTTTGGAAAATCCAGAGGGGAGGGGGGGGTCATATGAAAAATCCCTTCCGTGGGTGGGGTATGGATATTTTCTGGAACCACACATTGGAGAGACAGTATATAATATATAGATTTAGCCAAGCCTAAAAGCGGAGCCCCCCTTTTTGTTTTGTCTGTTTTTTGCTTTTGTTTTTTGTTTTGTTTTTTTGTTTTGTTTTTGCTGGCAGTTATTAATTTGTGAAAATACTCTCATCCAAGTCGTTTTATTAAAAAAAAAAAAAAAAAAAAAAATTGTTCCTCCCGCTCAGTGTCGAACCCGGGTCGTCGGCGTGAGACGCCGGTAACTAGTCCACTAGGCCATGGGCGTTTGACATTGTTTACGTGGTTAATTTTAATACTTATTTCTTTCTTCGTGACAAGCTGCCTATCAGCATGAAAATGCTGGTGTTTTTCCCGGCAAAATGTATTCGAAACGCTGTAAAAACCATGGTTGTGGACAGAAAAAACCAAAAAGCACTAGCTCTGCTATATTTGGCATCGAAACCGCTGCGAAAAGCTGCGAACTCAAGCGGTGTGCCGACCAAGTTTGAACAGAACCGACGAGGCAAATTTGAACTTTTTGCCTGAACTTTATCGCCGAATTTCTTTCGCCTAGATTGAACTTTTCCCCTTCCACCAAAAAGACAACTGAGTGTTCTTTGAACTTTTTTTCCATTAACAAATTTGTTTTTGACTTTTGTTGTCTTTGCTTGTTTTGCTACAACGTGGGTCAACATGCGATTCCGCGCCGAAAACACATGGGATTCAGCACAGGGTTATATCCAGTGTAGGAAGTGTATTGGTAGCCCTGTGGTGCAGACGGATGGACGGACGGACGTACGGATGTACGGATGGACGGACGTACGGATGTACGGACGGACAGTCTCGTGACTACTACGTCACTACCAAAATTTTTTGGCTTGATAGATTACCAAATTTCCTTAGCAATGGGGCTCCGCTGACGCGCTAGCGCGCTGGCTCCGCTATTACGGTATATATTAGACGGTATATATTAGAGAGACACGAACTTAGACCTCAGCTGTCTCAGAACATGCCAATGAGACCGGACACTATCCGCTTTGGGACAAGGTTGAACGTTTATTGACCGCAACCCACACTCAGATAAGACTTCACCCTAACAACATCAATAGGGATAACGGAATTGAAATTCCAAATCATGGATGCCCACGATCAAACAACACAACAGCCGATTGGTACCACAGCAGACCTCTCAGGAAACAGATAAGATAAGATAAGATAAGATAACTTTATTTATACACGGTTTTTCCATCAGTCAATTAAGTTACTGGACTATCTACCTATCTAACTACAAAAATTTAATAACAACAAATTCAAAATAACAAAAGAAAAGTCTGCTTTTCATGGAGGCCGTGTCTAAAATTCACTTACATGTAAAATTTAGATATTACTTTAAACTGTGCCGACTTAATTTAGATTTGAAATCGGCCAGTGAAGATGCTTGTCTTAGGTCTACAGGTAAGTTGTTCCACAACTGAGCTCCGCTGTACGAAAAACTTTTTTTGAGATAATCAGTTCGAGGTTGTGGAAGAACTAATTTGTTTTCGGTATTCCTTAAAGACTCTCTGTCGACCACCATGCAACGCACGCCTAAACGGAGGTTTCGTGGACCATGAAACCCCAAAGTTTTGCATTGGCATTTGAAGGCTGTGGAAATCTGCCTTCATCCAAGCCATCCTTCCGTAGAATGGATAGAGATTTTCTTATGGAGCTATGAAATTTATCAGAGAACTATTGGAGCAGTGTTGATTTAAAAAATGTTCTATTCTTCGGGTCACAAAAGCGACAAGCAAAACCGACAAGCAAGAGCACGTGGAAAGTTTTTATTTATACCTCTGGCTCATATCAGAATAATGTGACTATGGATGATCCAATGAGTTCATAGGGAAAAATAACAGAATTCTTATGGTTATGTGGAACTGAATGTGAGTGAATATCAGACTGACTACAGTAATAAATGTTTCTGTAGATTGGACGTGACTGAGTATTCAACAAACCCCCCGGGTGGCAAATCGCGGTTTTGCAACCGTTAGTGATAAAATAAAATAATGTCAATTGCTTTTGCTCTACACGCCTTTCGAAATTTTAAAGAGGGGTATATTAAGGTATAAGTGCTGTTGAACACAAATGAATGAGAGAACTCATGACCCGATAAACTAAAAACCAAATGCACTATGTCAATTTGAAAATATTTCTCTGACTGCGTAACGTGCAATGACAGTCAACGATGAATCGTATTTTATTACAGTCATCTGCAAGACTTATAAACCATAAAATTTAGCTGTTTCTATTGACAAAACATATACACCTAACAAAGTGAACACCTTCATTTCCTTTCTTGGCTGCTAAAGGGCTCAAATCTAGCCATTTATCACAATGTTCTCTCTCCAAAGGAATCAAAACATAAACAAATGCGCGCATTGCATTGTAGTCGACAGAGAGTCTTTAAACGATAAGTACTAACATCGTCACGATATACGAATCTTGATCTCAGATAATCAGGAGTCATACCATGTAATGTTTTATACATTAGGATAGACTTCTGTTCCAATCTTTGATAATAGAGTCTTCGCCACCCCAGTGTCCGGAACAAATCATCTAAATTACTATCATAGCTCGCAGACATTAGGGTACGAGCTGCGCGGTTTTGAAGCCTTTGCAGTTTTTCAGCAAGGCCCTTGTTACAGCTTCCCCACACTACGTTGCAATAATCAAATTGTGGTTGAATAAGGCTATTATAAACTTTGATTAAAATATTAAATGGAGTGAGATGCCGAATTCGTTTAATTGCACCAATGGCACAAGCTATCTTCTTAGAAATGTTTTCAATATGACACTCCCAGTTTATATTTTGATCAACATAAACTCCGAGGGATTTAGCGGAGGTTACTTGTTCTATTGCGTTCTCATTTATAGTAAGAGAGGGACTTTCCGTAAATTGTGATAACTTCTGCCTTGATGCAATAAGCATAAACTCAGTTTCTTTCTAACAGTTTCTATCTCAGTTTCTTTCTAACAGTGTCTAATCAGAACAATGAGGATCGAAATGCACCCATCACAAACAACCAAGGTGCCTCTTATACTGATATACACCCAGTCGACACCATCGCTTGATGAAGACCAGCAGTATAACGGTCACAACGTCACGATCAAAGTGACTAAATCGTGAGACAAAGGATCAACTGAACTATCATTTCAAACAACAATGAATAACATTTTTCATGACACATCTTGATATTATTTTTCAAGTACGTACTTTGAAATGGAAGTTGCTGTTTGAAAGCAGTGATGTCTTGTTATTGGTAAAATTAGTTATGAATGCCCAAACACATACAAACACTTTCTAAGTTCTTTTAAAGGAGGGCTTAAATTAGTAAGGTAAAGTTTTATAACACCCGGTAGCGCCACCCCCCCCTCCCCTCCCCCCCTCCCCTCCCCCACCCAACTCCTTCACATCTCCCGACCCGAATAGGTTCCCCAAAAAATTTTGAGCGGAAATTAAATATTTCTCCCCATTTACTTAACTTTTCCGTTCTATTCAACGTATCAAGCAAAACACCCCTTCCCCCCAACCCCGCTTTCGTCGGCAAACGTTTTCATGTTTCTCTTCACAAAAGTTGGATTGTGTATGACATAGAGAGTGTATGATAGTACTGTATGATAAATGACTAAATGGGAACAGTTCGAAAAGATATGACAGTAAATTGTAGATCGCCAATTTTACAGGAGAATTAGTGTTTCTTTTATGACAACTCACCTCGTGGTCGACGGTCCAAACTCCGATAAGTACTTGGTGTAGGCAATCCAAAGTTTTGGTCCGTATAATGGTGCCAGCGATTTGACCAGCGGATATTAACTAGAAATTACCCACAACTCCACTTAGTACGTGTTTCATGTCACGTGACAAGACCTTCTCTCTGGCGGTGGGAGCAGCGTGGACAGTTGCCGGAAAATAGACTTTCAAAATCATGCTTTCTTCACGACTTTCGTCCTTATTAGCGAGAACTGTAGTGAGACGAACACCCCAGGTAAGCTGAGCAGTTTTTCTTTAGTTTATTTACTGTCCTCCTCGATCTTGCACTCAACAAAATATGATTGCAATCACGCGGCCTGGTTGCACTGTTCAAGCGACTGGTCGAAAGTTCTTGTACAGTCTGTATTAAACATCAGTAGTTTCTGGATAAAGTAAGTGTGACAATTTTATCTCACTTTTGTAAATGAAATGTGGAGATAACGTTGATGTATCTTTGATTTTCTGTGTTTAGATTTAAGGGAGGGATTATCATTAGAATTTCAATATCACGGGGTAAGCCAAGGGGTGTACCGGCTACGTCGTTTTGTTCACCATCGCTAGACCGACTAAAGTGACGAAAAGGTTTCATTCATAAGTAGTTTCTCTTCTTTGTCCTATCTACATTTTGAGTTGTGTATTACATAAGAGTTAATGTAGCATTCCAACAATATCCATTTACCTTTCTTTCATACGAGTTTCCAGATTTTCCACTTGGATCTTGGCTTCCGGATCCTGTGAGTCAATCCACAGCCTGAATCGTGCAAAATTCAGACTGAATGACTCATAGTCATATTCACATCATAAACAAGATTGCAGACCAAGAGTGTCATCTGAACAAAATATCACAGCAAGAACAAATATGTCTGCATCTTTTCTACAGCTGAACTGAGCAAACTTTGTCAAGAAGGGTTTTCCATTTCAAACGTTAACGTGTACAAGAGGTCAGGATAAAAAAAACAAAAGGTCCAGATCGCTCATGCAACCAGTTGGATTGCAATTCAATTCATATGGACCATACATGTATGCGGAGCACAAAACAACAGCAGGTGCAATGTTTGTTAAGACCTCTATGGCAATTGTGCGTGGTGTAAGATAGAAAAGCTAAAATGTTTCTTGTTGTAGAAAGTAGTTACTTCATAATTGCATTTTTTTTCTCAGATCTATCATGGATCTCTTGGTGCTGTTACAGTTGCTGTGAGAAATATAAGCTCTTCCAGTCCTTCTTTTGCTAATGCTGGTAAGTTTCCTTTTCTGCATACAGATGAAATTTGCACACTGCCTTGATAAACATCAAAGTTATGCTAATTTGAAGGTGCTTTTCCAACATTCAAGCTTTTCCTGCCCCAGGCAAGAAGTCTAATTTAATCTATCCCAGACAATCAGGAAAATTATTTTGGTTGCACTTTTATAAGCTGGGTAAATCTAGCATGGCAAGGAAACAACAAAGTTGCTGATTGTCTGGGATTTTCACACATACAAAAACAAGGCTTCACATGAAGGCTAGTCTGTTTATACGTATATATTAGGTGACGGGAGATCATGACTTCACATTTGAATTATTTAGCACTGACTATGCAGGTATAAAGTTTGAATGATTTCATATACAGTGTAATTTGTAATAGCAAGAAGGAAACTGTTAGTTACAAGAAAGTAAATTTTGTGTTCCAGGGACTGCTGAGGTTTCTTCAATATTAGAGCAGAGAATTTTAGGGTCTGCACCAAAAGCTGAGCTAGAAGAAACTGGCCGTGTGTTATCTATTGGTGATGGAATTGCTCGTGTTTATGGCCTTAAAAACATCCAGGCTGAAGAGATGGTAGAGTTTTCCAGTGGCCTCAAGGTAATATCAAAAGGCTTGGGCTTTATGCTTTATGTCCAGTTTTCTTGCACTAGGGCCATCCCTTTCGTTCTGTTTACAATTGTCCGACTAACCCAAAACAATAATATTGGACAGTTATGTAATGTAAGCAGGCTTCATTTACTTGGAAAATACAATAAGTAATGCCAATTAGCTAGACTCTCACAACCATAATGATCTTTTCCCCATTTTGTCCTCCATATTGGCTTTGTGACCACCCCTTTCCAGGCCTCCCACTTTGATGCTGGGGTACCAGTCCTCCTAGTTTCAAACTTTCTCTGTTTTCTTGTGAAGAATTTCTATTTTACCCTGACTGGCCAACCCAAAATTTGGAAAAGGCAAAGATGATAAATGGAAGCCAGTTGGTGGAAGTAAGCCCAGTCCTTATACCGGATCCCAATCCTCACTCTGCACACAAATACGGCTCCCTGGGACCCTTTGTGTGGATGCAGGGGAATTTTTGTCATCATACCCAAACAATCTCAGAAATCAAAGCGCCAATTGCTAGTACTCAGACTCCCCATAGTTTCCAGAGTGGGGAAATAGAGATGAGAATGCCTATAATCTGCAGCCAGTTCCCTGTACATTATACATTGTACATTGTACCCACAGTGAATCCTGGGAGTTGTATACCACATGACATACTGTATCTCTAGTACCTTGCCTGTTCAACAAACTTGTGAATAAGCTTGCATGCAAACTCATCTTGGGCTTGTAATGCTGAGATACCAGGCACTTGAAATGTAGACATTTTTACCTTGAAGCTTTGTTCAACGACTTGGAGGAAGGAACTGAAAAATTAGTGGCAACTTACTGTGGATTGCCACTGTAATTTGATACTAAACAAAATGTTTATTTTGGTATATGCATTTATCTTATTTGTCAGTACAATTTTTATTGAGCATTTATGTGTAATGTGTATTTTTTGCAGGGTATGGCTTTGAACTTGGAGCCTGATAATGTTGGTGTGGTGGTGTTTGGAAATGATAAGCTTATCAAAGAAGGTGATGTGGTGAAGAGAACAGGAGCCATTGTAGATGTTCCTGTGGGAGAGGGAATGTTAGGACGAGTGGTGGATGCTTTGGGTAACCCAATTGATGGCAAGGGCCCACTGGATGACGTTAAGCGTGCCCGTGTGGGAATCAAAGCACCTGGTATTATACCTCGTACCTCTGTAAATGAACCTATGTTGACTGGTATCAAGGCTGTGGATAGCTTAGTTCCTATTGGACGAGGCCAGCGAGAACTTATCATTGGAGACAGACAGACTGGGTTAGTTGAGTTAACTGTTTAAATCATTAGTGGTACATTCCCTCTTCTCTTTTGTGTTTGTGAGTTGTATATTGTCATTTCATATACCAAGATTTACTGGAGAAGTTATTTATATATTTCAAAGGCATCCTTGTATGGTGCTGCATGCATGTAAACAAAATTTTGTGTGCTGTTTTTTAAACAATTTCTTTGTTTGCTTTCAGCAAAACTGCCATTGCCATTGATACCATCATCAATCAAAAGAAATTTAATGAGGGAACTGATGAAAGTAAGTCTTGAATTGCAAGAGCTTGAGTTCAGACTTCCTGTACATTATACATGTAATTTGGGTTATTGTTATGTACAGCAAAAATGTAAATGTAACCCATCTTGTGCATGTACTGAAAATGTACCTGTAAATTGGTGAATGCTGAACTCACATGTGTAGGCATGCATAATGGCAGAAAACCGAGGCTAGTATAACAAACTGTTAGATGTTCCATTTACTGGGCCTTTTAATAACCTTTGAGTCTAAAGTCTGTGGTTCATAAATGTGTCAGTATTAAAGCAGGGTTCATATAGGGTTAGACATTGTAGTTGAAATAATTCTGTTTTGCCCATGCAGAAAAGAAGCTTTACTGCATCTATGTTGCCATTGGACAGAAAAGAAGTACTGTTGCTCAACTGGTGAAGAGACTGACAGATGCTGGTAAGCAATTCCTTGGGATTTTACCAAACAAATCTTTAGTTATTAATGTTGGAGTTCATAGCAAGCTATCCTGTACCTTGTATTTACCAAAAGCCTGTCTGGTGTGGCAACTGGACACCTACTTCTTCACCCTTTTGAAGAGAGGGTGGCTACTTTTTACAAGCATGCTTATTGCTTTGATGTTTTGGTTTCCATGTTTTTGTGTAATGCAGGTATATATTTTAATATAGCCCTTTTTGGAATCCAGAACATCAAATTGTGAACTTGAATGATACACTGTAATATGAATGATACAGGGTAATTCCACAGTATTTCACATGTCACCGAAGGGACAACTGAGAAAAGAATACCATAGATAATCCCCTTACCTAGTTTACTTTTGCTCACTCTGGACTTTTAATGGATAAAACTACTTATGACTACTTTTTATCAAATTGTGTCAAAATTATTTCTGCGACATGCAGGGAGAGTTAGTCCTTCATTTAAGCTGTCATAGAGGGGACCAGAAAAACATTGAAAGCTGAAAGTTAAAAATTAGGGGCAAAATCCTGTGAATCTAAAAAGGCAGCAGCCACAGTTAAGTCTTCATTTAATGTTGATGTTTATCAGGAATAGAAGTGCATTAATGGAAAAGGCATTCTTCCTCTCCTTTGTTGCACAGATAACAATAAGTGATAGTGGCTATTGTCACGGAGGGGACTGTCACGGAGGGGACCTTTTGTCCAGTAGACAACAATCATCAATAACCACACTGCAATCCTTTGGGTAGCCAAGTATTTAATGAAAAATGATGCTAGGGTTTTAAACTAAAACTTTCTTGAGAAGTATTATTAATACCAGTAAAGCTGTTGCACACTCATTGTTTATATTGCATTCCATCTAAAACAAGTTCAGTACCAGGTTTTTATTCTATTTAATTAAGAGATTTTTGGTCCATTTAAAAAAAGACAACACTCTTAAAAGTGACATGACATTTTTAAAACTTTAATTTCCAAGTCTTACACACTTATCTGAGAAAACAAACAACTCAGATATTTAATTATGCTTGCGTGGATGTAACTACATGTACCAGTAAGATGTTTTTTGATGTAAATTGTTTATTGAATAGGAAAAGACAACACCCTTAAAAGGCATCAACAGAGGAAAGAATACATGTAGCTAATGAATTATACTAACAGTAACTTCCAAGTCTTACACACTTATCTGAGAAAACAAACAACTCAGATATTTAATTATGCTTGCATGGATGTAACTACATGTACCGGTAAGATGTTTTTTTATGTAAATTGTTTATTGAATAGGAAAAGACAACACCCTTAAAAGGCATCAACATAGGAAAGAATAGCTAATGAATTATACTAACAGTAACTTGTATGTACAATACTCTATGAAAACAACAGTTTCTTGTGGTGCACTACTTAAAATGGTTACAGTTTGTCTTGCTTTTTAATGAACTGGTGCACCTTCTCTACCTCATGTTGAAGTGAAATGGTATAAGGGCGATTGCCCGTTAACAGCACAGGGCCGTAAAAAATGCAGCTGCAGTGTACTCTGTCCACGTCATCAGTTTTGGGCCAGTCATAGGTGGTGGCACTAATGCTGTGTAAATACTTAACTTCGGCAAAATTGTCTTTTACAGACATTACTCTTCCAAAATAAAAAGTGGTTACATAGTCAACTGCATAATACATCCCCACCTGAACCCCCATAGATGGCATTGGGCTGAGGCTTTGAAAATGCAGGTCGTGAATGATGGATCTTCTAACATCGATGATGTCTGCATTTCGGATGAGGGGACTCGCAAGAGCAAGTGCTCTCGAAAACAAACAAACAAAAACACCACAATCATAATCTGTTTCTTGCTGCAGCATATCATCGTCACTGTTCACATAAAAAGACCAGTCACAGGAGCTTGGTTCACCACCTACTGAAATCAATGCTCTCCACATCTTAGTGATGGTTCTTTGGTGTGTAGGCTTGATGTACTTTCCTGCTGCACTATCAAGTACAACGATCCACTGCATCTTTGGGAAAACACAAAGCAGAAACCAGTGGCGGTTGCCTACTTCATTGCAGGAAACAAAAATGAGATCAAAGTCAAACACCTTTTCTTTCTTTAGCAACTCACCAAGTTTCTTTTCACCACTTTTCTCAAACCTCTCCCACTTCACAGCAGTTGCATTTTTACAAGTGGTTGTGAGCAAACTCGGGAAGGCATCTATAATATAGTTAGGTAGCCACATGTCCACTGAATCAGTTGCCTCCTCACCTGATGTTGCTTTAAGGTCTTCAATGGAGATAAGAGGATCTCCACATAATGTAACAGCTTCAGCCAGTAAGGCTGCAACAATTGGCTCCTGATAACAGGGAAGCTCAAATGACAGGTTTGTTTTTATGTCTTGGGGTTGTCCTATCTTAATGTTAACAGGAAGCTTAAAACTACTTGGGCCTAAAACTGTCTGTGGTGGAGAACTTTCTGCCACTATCTCAACTTCATTATCACTGTCTGATTTCTGAATCTTCTGACTGCCTGGATTTTGACTCTTTTCATGGACTGGATTTTGACTCTTGTGATTGCCTGGATTTTGACACTTGCGACTGCCTGGATTTTGACTCTTCTGCCTGCCTGTATTTTGACTCTTCTGACTACCTGGATTTTGACTCTTCTGACTATTTGGATTTTGATTCTTCTGACTGCCTGGATTTTGACTCTTCTGCCTGCCTGGATTTTGACTCTTCTGACTATTTGGATTTTGATTCTTCTGACTGCCTGGATTTTGACTCTTCTGACTGCCTAAATTTTGACTCTTCTGACTGCCTGGATTTTGACTCTTCTGGCTGCCTGGATTTTGACTTTTCTGACTGCCTGGATTTTGACTCTTCTGACTGCCTGGATTTTGACTCTTCTGACTGCCTAAATTTTGACTCTTCTGACTGCCTGGATTTTGACTCTTCTCGTGGACTGGATTTTGAACCTTGTGACTGCCTGGATTTTGACTCTTCTGACTGCCTAAATTTTGACTCTTCTGACTGCCTGGATTTTGACTCTTCTCATGGACTGGATTTTGAACCTTGTGACTGCCTGGATTTTGACTCTTCTGACTGCCTGTTTGATGTTCTTGTTCACTGGCTGGCTTCCAATCTCTGCCACTTTGTGGTTTCTGACTTGGTTCACTTGATGTTTTTTGGCTGTTGTTATTGGTAGCTGCTGAATCACCAACTATTGGCTTAAGGGAGAAGGAGGAAAGAAGAACATGTTCTGTACATGTGTCTTGCTTTAAGAATTGAGAGTTCTTGGCCACAGAAACAGTTGTGTCAGAAAGCTTGGTGACATAGTGGATGGAGTGAGTTTCAGGAATTGAGATACAGGCATTCCACCTTTCAAGAAGATGCTCCTTCACCTGAGTGATGTCTTCCTTGGGGATGTATAACACCTTTACTGTAAGGCACTCATTCTCAGCAACCCTTGCAAACTCTTCAGCACTGTTTACAACAGTACGGTCTTGTATAATTGCTCTCCAAACAGCACGCTTCACTGCCCCTCCAACTCCATCGACAGCTCCTTTTCCATGTGCCGTCTCAAAGAGGCTCCAAGTTGCTTGAGTCCCAAAATCAAGAGAGTGGTATAGTACACTGGCTAAGTTAAATCTGAGCTAAGTTAAATCTTAAATTGAGCACTAGTTCCATCACTCCAGTAATGCACCTGCTTGAAAGAAATTTTCTTGCTAACAGCATCCAAGAGAGCTTTATTGAAGACATAAATACTTCCCTTATCATGAGACAACTCATCTGAAATGAGTGCATATGAAAGATGCTTGAGATTTTTGTTATCATCTCTATAATAGAAAACTGCAGTGAACACTGTGACTGATTCATTAGACCAGTGGGATGCCATGATTTCGCGTTGGTGCGTTAGCTGAAAATTTTCTGAGAAATCTTCATGAATAATGATTTCATCTTGTTTAAGCTGTTCCTTCAGGTGCTTCAACTCTTGAAACTGACGCCTGATATTGTAAACATGACGACTAAATGGTCTCAGTTGGGCAAGCAGATCTTCCTTGGCTTCAGCAATTGTACAGTCAACAAGATTTTTCTTCACAACTCCTTCCACTTTTTGCCACTGATAGTAGGAGATCCAACCATCCTCATCTAAGCCTTCAAACAGATGATCTGTTAGCTCAGTTACTCCACAGCTATCACAAACCCTATCAATGCACTTTCAAGAGTCAAGACTGCATACTGTCTGTGCAACAGCTTCTTCACTTGACAGATATGTACAGTCAGAAATTCTCGACAGCCCATGTACAAGAAGGTCTATATTTTCATGGTACTTGCAGATACATACTTCCTGATCAATTGCAGATGAAGGTATGACCTGGGGAGGTCGGAGCTCTGCAAACTTAGATTTGCCAATTTGAACATTGCTTTCTTCCTTGAATAGCTCATGTGCCTCTCCAATTTTAAACAAAAGCACTCTTTTTTGTCTGTGCTCCCTTTAACCATCAGCTTGTTTAACAGACACGTAGTCTTTCTTTCCTGGAAGCATTCTACTAATGTCATCTCTTACATAGAAATCCTGCACCTTTTGCACCTCTTCATTAGTGAGAGCATCACATCTTTTCTTTCTGTCTTTGTCCTGTTCTTTTCTTCGCTTCGAGTTGTTGTCACACAAGTCTACCACTGCCTTTCTTTTTCTCGGGGAGAGATCTTGAACCATCTTTGCTAACACTTGCACTTTTCTTTCAGGGCATTTTGGCAGGTGCTTCTTTGCTCTACTGAGTGATTTTCCAAACATCTGAGGGCTTACCTTACTGGAACTTTTGGTTGTTTTCTTCAATAACCCTGCTATTTTTGTCCTTTGTTTTCTTTTCTTTTCTCTTTCCTTCCTGAACTTCAGGCTGAGTTGCTTTCTTCTTCAAATAATCTTTTTTCTTTCTTTCTCTGTCTTTCTTTTTAACTATCTCATATTTTTCTTCATTTTCTTTCAGTCTTTCCCTGTACTTCTTTGTCCTTTCTTTGCTTGAACTCGTGGCAGCTCTAGCACAACTGGAACATGTGTGCACATGCTTTGGTGAGCATGCTCACTGTCCTCTATCCCATAATCCTTTAGTTTTTCAATATGAATAATTCATGAAAATGTGTATCAACAGCAAAATGTTCTATTTTAATCCAATTCTTGTACAAATAAACTACAAGTTTTGACTGAATACATGATTGCTGTTTCATGTAAGAAGATTATGGATGTTTTAAACATTTTTCTTCAATTACAGCAATAATTTCTCCTCCAAAACAGTAACTGTCCCCTCCGTGACAAAAAGTCCCCTCTGTGACAAAAATGTCCCCTCCGTGGCACTTTTCCTTTTTACAGCAATCCAAGGAAAAATATGTCGAGGAACTCATTAACAACTTTTGAGTTTGTTAGCCTTTACTTCAATAGTTGACAGAATTTCATTCAATTATCACCATTAATTTTAAAATGAAACTAATTTTTCTGCCTAGTTTTGTCACGGAGGGGACAATTCAATGTTGGATAGAGCAATATATCCCTTCCTTCAACCAAATCCAGGGACAAATAAAACATACAGACAGTCTATGAAAGTACCTGAATGTCCTGACTGTTTATGTTAGATTTCCTCTCAAGACAGATCTAACATGGCTATTTATAAATGTCCCCTCCATGATAGCAAAATATGGTGTAATGGTTAATTTATGTTAATTTATGCCCTGAAATCATTCCACTGACATCAGAAAAGTATAATTTCATACATATTTACCTTTTTCCAGTCTAGAAATGCAGCTACATTGTCCTTTTACCCAATTTTATATTTTTAGAACTTATGTCACAAATACTGTGGAATTACCCTACACTGTAATATGTAAAAGGCCCTCAGTTTAGTGTTCATCAACAAAGCTTTATGAGTCACATTCTAAGTAAAAGTACGTAACAAACACATTCTCTGTGCAGATGCTATGAAGTACACCATTGTTGTCAGTGCTACTGCATCAGATGCTGCCCCTCTGCAGTACTTAGCACCTTATTCTGGTTGTGCCATGGGAGAGTACTTCAGGGACAATGGAAAGCATGCTCTAATCATCTATGACGATTTATCAAAACAGGTAAAGTTGTGTAAGCTTGCAAGAAACTAAGAGCAGTTAAACTAATAATAGCTTTTTCAGAGACTTCTGCCTTAACCTGTTCTAGACAGGAGAAGTGCATGTTGTAGTTCAATTTTATCCTTGGTTCAATTTTTATTTTCTTTTGTGTTATTTTCTTTTGTTTTATTTTCCTTTCGTTAGAACAAAGGAAAATAAGAATTGAACCAAGGATTTTGAACTACAACATACATGTAGTTTGGTTCAACTCAAACATTTATGTGACAGACAACATGCTCCCCAACCCACTTTGAGGGCTGCTTTAGAATATGCCTAAACTCAACTTTAATGACGGAAAGCCCGCAAAGTGTCGTGTGACCTCATACCTATGTTTGCAGAACCAGAGTGCCAATGTATAAACAAAATTTTATAAAACTAATGATGATAGATTGTAGCTTTGGGAAATTTGAATTGTCAGTAAACGTTATTATTATGATTTTGTTTCAGGCTGTAGCTTATCGTCAGATGTCTCTGTTGTTGCGAAGACCTCCAGGCCGTGAAGCCTACCCCGGTGATGTGTTCTACCTTCACTCGCGTCTTTTGGAGAGAGCAGCCAAGATGAATGATGACAACCTTGGAGGCTCACTGACTGCACTGCCAGTTATTGAAACTCAGGTCAGTGATTAACTATTTGTGGATCAGAGAAAAGTTGTGAACATAGTGACCATGTGAACATAACTAACCTCGAAAAGTAATAAAAACCAGTTGATTTACTGATCCCTGAAATAAGTGACATCACCAACACGATTGCAGAAACCATAACTTTAATGACTGACTGTACAAGACCAGTGTGTTTACCATCAGATACTATTTCCAAACTCATTTTCATTTTTTGTGACTACCTTCAATTGCCTTTTCTTGTCTGCAGGCAGGAGATGTATCAGCATACATCCCCACAAATGTGATTTCCATCACTGATGGCCAGATCTTCTTGGAGACTGAGCTGTTTTACAAGGGTATCCGACCTGCCATCAACGTGGGTTTGTCTGTAAGCAGGGTTGGTTCTGCCGCTCAGACCAAGGCCATGAAACAGGTAAAGCAAGTTAATATTTGTACACTGTCATTTGAATTCTGTTTGCCATTCAATTTTATTATTCAACAAATTGTCACTATGCCCAAACATGGTAAGGAAGCCCTCAATATCTGTCATCCGTACATGACAGATATCCTGCGATATACGTAAATGACCATATTTGGAAGTGCACTGCAGATTTTCTTTCATTGCTTGTTTGGCGGCCATTTGGAAAAGCGAGGCAGTTTTAGTAGTGTTCTCCGGAAATTTTAACTCCCTGGAAGAAACTTTCCACGATAAAATGCTCTCAAAAAGTCAACAAGTATTTGCTTCAGCTCACAAAGATATCCAGAGGTTGACTTGGAATTTCCATAGTGAGAACTCAACCAAGAAAGTGCTATTGTGAACGATGCAGAACACTTACTCACGGAAACTTGTAAAGTTGAAAAGATGTTAATCCACAGGAAGAGGACTTATTCTCGGTAAGGTAGCAATATTTTTTTTACCTTGTCACATCATTTCAAACATGAGTTTGTAAATAAGTCTCTTTAACTGAACGGTAGTGAACTTCGATTTCTTGATCCTGAAGTTCTGTTTTGATTTTTATTAAGCTTATGTGTTGCTAGCTTTTGGCGTTTTCATCATAGAACCATAGTTTTTCTCATTCTGAAAATTGTATTCGATGAGAATTTGTTGAATAATAAAACAATTATCCTGCTCAATCTTGCGGAATATCCCCTGATTTAGCCAACTCGGCCTACGGCCTCGTCGGCTAAGGGTGCGTTTCTTTGGGAAAATCCGAAAACGGATTTGTGATCCCAGATCATATGGATTCTTCGACACCAAAGAAACGCAAAATCCGAAAAAGGATTATTTTGTCATGACAAGACAGGCTGGAGGCACGCAATATGTATGTCAGAACGATATTTCTCTCGTACTGCCCTAGAATTCAACTAGAATGGAATACGAATAATTTATAAACAAGGACAGTATCTGCAGTAGTTCAAGTGAACTCGCTATTTGCGTTCACAGTTAGCAAAATCTGGTCCCTGAATTACAGAAATGGTACACAAATGAAGTTATCCTGACGTGTCAATGCTTCTGTCTGTATTTTTGGAGAAAACTTTTCAAATATACGGAACGGAATAATCACCTGAATTTTCTTTTTCACGATCAAATGTTTTGTCACGCAAGATCGAGAGAAAATATGGCGAGACCAGTAAATTTGCATGGAAGACCGCTTGACAGATGTACTATTTTCGGATCCGTCTCCCAAAGAAACGCACGGATCATGAATCCTAAAAATCCGGATTTAGATTTGATCTGATGTATCCACTCGGAGTGTGGATTCTTCAGATCACTAATCCGTGATTAATCCATTTTCGGATATAGGTAAAGAAACGCAAAATCCGTTTTTGGATACAAGAATCCGGATTTGGATTTTCCCAAAGAAACGCACCCTAAGTATCAGGTGATATTCCGCGCGATTTCGCAGGATAATTGTTAAATAGCCGTCCTCTTTTGAGCAAACTTTGCAAAATAACTGCACTTAAAATCTACAATGTACCAAGGCTAAATGCCTCCTTGAAGCACAAAAAAAATTGTGATCATCTTCCTGCTGACTCTTGTAATTTCATGGTTGAAATAGCAATGTCACAAGATTTTCATAATTTTGGTCATCAGGTTGCCGGATCCATGAAACTCGAGCTTGCACAGTACCGTGAAGTTGCTGCCTTTGCCCAGTTTGGTTCTGATTTGGATGCTGCCACCCAGTCACTCCTCAACCGGGGAGTTCGCCTCACAGAACTTCTTAAACAGGGACAGTATGGTATGTTGAAATTTTTATGTCCAGTTATGTTGTCAGGACAGTGGCACAAAGCCCAACCAAACTACAGTTAAACCTATTTACAGACACTTTCCTATTACAGAAAGTTTGTTTGGTCTAAAAGAGACTAGAATCCCTATAAACTCCACCACTTTAATAGTACGGACATCTCCATAACACAGGCCCTTATCTCCGTTCTTTTAGTGTCAAGATTAAAGAGGTTTGACTCTACCAAATTTTAAAACTTGTGCCTTGTCGATTTGGATAACCAGTTTGTAAATAGGGTAAATTGGGAACAGCTCTTGAAAACTCTGTGGAGCCACCTTAACTACATGTACCGTAATTGTGGAAAGGTCTTGACATAGTGTCCAGGGGCCCATTTGTCGAAAGTCCCGGTACCTTTTCAGGCCTGGAGCTATATTTTGAAATCAAAGTCTATAAATGGTGGTGTAGCTTTTAGCCCGTAAACCAGGGGCTGGATTCACGAAGCCCTCCTAAAGTAAGATGTGTCCTACATGTATGTATTGCTGGAAAACAAAATCCTGCCCCAGCTCGATTTGTTTCGTTAACTTACAATTTTGCTGCTTAGCTTTCAAAACCAACAAAAATTGAATCTCTAAGGTTAACGTTGCGCTCACAAAATAGCTTTCAGTGCCCGAAAAGTTATCGGGACTTTCGAGAAACGGGCCCCAGGTCCCTGAATCGGATATTCAGCTGCTTTCTGCTTCATGCATCACACAATACCTATTTAGTCTTTGAAATCAAGGCTTACGGAGTCGTCTTCAAGTATTTATTTGTTTTCCGGCCTTCCCTTGTAGCTCCAATGGACATCTCTGAACAAGTAGCTGTAATCTATGCTGGAGTCAGGGGTCATCTGGACAAGGTCGATCCTTCACGAATCACAGCTTTCGAAGAAGCGTTCCTAAAACACATCCGATCAACCCAGCAGGAACTTATCAACACCATCAGAAAGGAGGGAGTCATCTCAGAAGACACAGACGCCAAACTAAAGAAAGTCGTTACAGAGTTCATAGCTTCTTTTGACTGATTTGCCAAAGAAAAGTGTTAATATTTTTTTCACCGCAGTTTGTGTAAAATGTGTTCTCCCATAAAAATCGTCCTGCTGACAATTTTGGCAGTCTGAAAACCGTAAAAAGAAATTTTAAAAAAGATAAATGGCGTTGTATTTTCTTGTTCACAGTGTAATCGTGAGGAAATGAAAAGAAGGGGATGACTTTGCCATAAAAACGTTTGCCAATCTTTACAGTAATGACCGTGGGCCGGATGACCGTAAAAATTCCACTAACCCCCCACCTCTATTAAAGGACTACGTGGCGGGCATTTTACGGACGTTTTGTCGAGACTGTGCTAGTTATGATTTAGTACCTTTGCTTACACGCACAAAATGCTCCTGGAACGCCAAGGAAGGTATCAAGTGAATTTTCGCAGGGAGAGCAAATCATAGTAAGTTCTAAACGATTTCTGCAAGACACGGCACATCTTGAAAATGTTGGCCCGTCGTTTTCAACTTGTAATCCGTTTCCATCCTGGCCATCCGTGGCGAGCTTCTTCTTAATGGATTCACTTCACTAGTATAGTGTCTTTGGACAAGTAAGCCTCTTCGCCCCTCTCATAAGCTCTCCCCCGTAGGACAAACGGTAAAAACATTAAGGTCGGCACACACGAGGGGACTAGTCCCTGCGACTGGTCCCTGCGACTAGTCCCGGGGACCAATTCCCTTCGTGTGCACTACTCATTTTAGTCAAAAAATGTAGTCGCAGGGACAAAAATTTGGTCCCTGCGACTAGTCCCACGAATTCAAACTTGTTTGAATTCACAGGACCAGTCCCGGGGACTAGTCCCACAAAATATGCTTGGTCCCTTCGTGTGTACTGTTCGTGGGACAAGTCCCTGCGACCAAATGAAAATATTTCATCGGATCTTTTACTTTTTTCCAGTTGACCTTGTCTTTATTGGGAATCTTGATCGAACAGTTGTCTTGTTACGCTTCTGCACTAGCAATGTAGGACACTGGAGAAAAAACTTCATCGAAATTGCAAATGACAGACACTGATAGACCGCATGAAGTATGAACCGGTTTGCAGTTGATATATTTTAATGTTTTGTGGTTAATCTAGTAAATTCGGTTTCACTGTTGAGGATCGCTTTATTTGTCGTCTCCACATTTCGGCGAATTTTAGTTAAAGCGCCCTAAATTAAATCCTTCAAGGGACTTGTCCCCGCAACTATTTGCTTCGTGTACACACTACAGGGGACCAGTCGCAGGGACTAGTCCCCTCGTGTGTGCCGACCTTTAGACCAACGTAAAACTACCATTCATTTGTTGGAGACTTGTTGGGCAATGTCCAGAAGTATCACTGAGTGAGGGTAAAGGTGGTGTTGAAGTTTTAAACGGTGATACATAATCCACTTC
Organism: Siderastrea radians; assembly: GCA_964017195.1. Lineage (NCBI taxonomy): Eukaryota > Metazoa > Cnidaria > Anthozoa > Scleractinia > Rhizangiidae > Siderastrea > Siderastrea radians. The sequence continues at coordinate 37,134,207 of OZ024889.1, read as the reverse complement.
CGTCCATTTTTTTCTGAAGTTTCAGGGAGAATTCCTTTGTTTGAGTTTTCTCTGAAATGTATGATGTCAATAATAGAAAATAGCCCCCTCTCATACCCGTTTTTGAGAATGAATCTATACCCCCAGCTCCTCACCCCACACCATCGGGTGCTCAATACAGCTTTTACGATACAGGTGGTAACCCTTTCCAAGCATTTGCAACGTGAAACTGAGAATCCCTTCCATTTGGAGGCAATAATTGCGAAATTTCACTTGACACGTGGATTAATTAGTGGTGTAATTTATTTAATAGAAGTTGAAGAAAAATTAATTTGAGTTTTCTCTCAAATTTACGAGTTATCCCCCCCCCCCCCCGCACTTCCTCTATAGTAAGCCCTTTTTGCGGTCTCGAATTAAGTAGGCTCCCCTTGGCTCCCCTTCAGCAATATCGCCCATAGGATACACGTTCTCACTCTATATTTGCACTCCCCCTCCCCATCTCCTTTCTCGACGAAGCTTAACGTAAGTGTGCAATATAAAATTTCGACTCATCAACTGAGTTGATAAGCTGAACTGTCCACCGTAAAGAAATTCGAAAGCTGAGAATCAGAGCGAATCAAGGAATTCTAGGTTGTGTGGTTTATATGTAGAAGGTGGAGCTTGAGCTTCGGCATTGGTGGAAACAAGGCAAGGTAGAAAACAGGAATGAATTAGTTGAATGAAAAGCGTTGTTAATTCTGTGAGGATTTAAAATAGTGCCAATTTGAAAGGTAAATGTTTGCTCCAAATTTTTGTTGCTTTCGGCGTTGCCCGGATGTAGAGAGAGGCCGCAAACTGTCATTTGTTTGATAGAAGGATCAGGGAGATTGAAGCGCCGAGCGACTGGTTTGGATGTGTCTGTCATTTCTTTCAACGTCTTGCAGGTGTTCGCGGAAGCGGTCGCCCTTTCCTAGCTTTTGAATTTCTTTACAGTGGCCGGTTTACTTTATCAGCTCAGTTGATAAATCCAAAATTTTTGTGTTTCACTTCCCCACCGACACAGCACCACACTTAGTTCTTTAGGAACGAACCCCTTTATTCATTCATGCAAAATGAAGTCAACTCTATTCGTTTGACATGATCGTATCTGCCGATAAATTAAAGCTCCTGCAATAGGAGCGAAAACAACAGGTTCTTTGTTATTTTTGTCTCTGCAGAAACGATTTCAGCGCACGAATGAACAATTTCGCTGCTTAAACCTTTCTTTCTGTTTGCCATGGTCACAAAAGGCTTCTAGTCTCTTACGAACTTTGCTTATAAACATCGCATCGCAGCCTTCGTTACCTATGATACACACCCAGATCAATCGTCAAAATTATAGTTTTTCAAAGAAGGAAATTCTTGCAGTTTTTCTCTGACCAACTCTTTTTTGTTTGTCTGTCCATATCACGCTATAACGTGTCTTTGTACTTTCTCTGTATATGCTGCTGGAACAATCTTTGATGTACTGCTCATCACAGTTAAGCTGTAAAAACTGACAAACACCAAGCAGCGTTTTTCTCGGTTCTTTGATAAGCTGTTAGCTGTGTAACAGGTGTACTGCCCCCTCAAAGCGCATCTCCAGCTTGCGGTTGAGCTTTGCCAGGCCGAAAAAGTTCCCAATCATGTGATCTAAACCGCGAGTATCATTTATCTAAAACAAAAAACAAAAAACAAAAAAAGAATTATCATAGGGTTAAATATAAGAGCTGAATTCGCAAATTGGCCGATCCCTAAAAACCACTAAAGGGACAACAAATTTGTTACCTTGACTCCTTGGCTAGCCTCGGTTCTTTTGTCTAAAGCTCTAAGTAACATAGTAGCAATATTGTCGTAAGGATTCCTGATGACATGAACATATTTAATGAGGATCTTCAGCGCTCGTTGTATTTCTAGTGAAGCGTTCATGCTCTCTGGACTCATGAGCTGCCTCGTTGTCCTATCACCCTTCTTATCTCCCATCACCTGTTGATTGAAATATATGACACTTATCTTCCTTAAATTAAATCCGTATTAACTGGTAGGGTGACATTGTGATGTAGTCCACTGAAAGGAAGGAGGCACAAAGAGAGAAATAAATCAAAGAGAAAACAACTTAACGGGGAAGTAGCACAGATTATACGACGAAACTGCTTAAAAAGGAACGAAATGTATTACGTTTCAAAAAGATATCTTACCTTAGAAGCGGGGGGTGGGGGGGGGGGGGGCGGGAAGCGTGGGTAACTCTGGTCATATACAATTTTCCACTGTTTTAGAACAGTTTTCTACTAATCCAAAAGTGCCTCCATTAGTTTGTAGGTCGACGTTACATGAAGCTAAGTCTTCTTAATTTGGGGGAAGGGGGTGTTTGGGAAGAGTGTTTGAGGGGGGAAAAGGGGGCCGAATTTGCAAAATTTGCAAATGAATGAGAAATACTTAAGATTTAACGAAGTCTAAGTGAAAAATGAAGAGATGGACCCCTTATTTAGAGGCCATGCGCGAATCATGACGGGTGAATGATGATTCGCCGACCGTAATTCGCCTGCCATCTTTTGCATACGGATCACAAAATAACGACGTTAAGTTGTTAATAAAATGCGTCATAAATTACAGACTCAAGCAAGGTGTCTGCAGCTTTCCCTCATCGGTTTGTGATCATGGTCCAGTCTTGACGAGCGAATTATCAGTTTAGCGGTCAAATAAAAACCCGGGGCTTCACACGGCAGCGCAATCGGCTGCAAAATTGTACGATGCAAAACAAAACACACGTAATCTTTCCAGAGCAGCATTATTTGTATTTTTTTTCGAATATTTATAATTTGTATTTTTCCGCGATGTTTGCTATTTTTAAAGTAAGTCTGTAAGGATAGAAATTTGCGGATGAAATGAGTTTACGGAAGAAATACTTTCTTAAATATAAAATTTCCTTTGCCACTTTGTGATTATGAAGAGTCGTTATGGGCGAATTGTTTTTCAAATACCCGGGACTGCACATAGCGGTGAAATCGATTGGAAGAGATTTGCATGAGAAGCGTCGGCGGTGATTCTAGTTCCCCCAGCGTCTTTCACCAAAACAAGTCTCTCAATTATGTCTTGTGGAAAGCAGTACAACATATATAAACCTGGAAAGTTTGAGCTTGAGGTTTATAACGGGTTAAAAAGTTGTATACTAATAAAAAATAAGATCATAAGGCGGCCTCACAGCCAAATAAAATGACTTGTTGTAACCTCATCGTCTTTGCCTCAAGTTGAGTAGCTTCTGTTCACAAAATATTCATTTGGATAATGTTAATTTTTTCGTGGAGAAACTGGGAGGGAGGTGCAAAGAGGTCCCCCCCCCAACCCATTGTCTTTCTGACTATGAAATAATCAGATGCTTTCAAACTGACAAAAAGTATCAAACCAAAGGAAACAGCTAAAACCACTAGACAACATTAACAAGGGAATTTTATAGATTGTTGTAAACTTGCTAACTGTGAGGGATTACTCTTTGAGTACAATGTGCCATAGGTACCCCTCCTATAAAGACGTCCTGGATCCGCCCCTGGTTTTTGATAAGATCTATAATACTCCAGCCCAATAGAAAAAGGACTTCTCAAAATGCATCAGAAAAGTTAGAAGAAGGTAACGCCACCGATAAGGAAAGACAGTTATACACTCACCAAAATGCTTCTACTGTAGGTTCCCTGCCACTGTCTCGGTACATGATAGTTGTAGCGATGCTTGACTGTAGCCGATCTGCAACCGACATCCGCTTGCTTTTTAGAGTTCAAGTACAACTCGTTAAACAGGTAATACTTGTTTCTGTGGGTGGCGTCCCACTCTTGCCATTTGCGAATGACATCAAACTCGTTAGCGATGATCACGTGAGGATGAGCGTCCAATAAGGAACTGACAAGTGTGTGACCGCTCCTGAGATAGCCAATGAACATCAGAAATGTTTGAACCCCGTCATAAACTTCATGAAGTGACTTCCCTTGGTCGTCGTTTCCAGAAAATCGCGTCGTGTGAGAGCCTTTCGGAGGATCAAATCAATAAAAAGAAATCAAATGAAATAAAATTGCAATTCTAGAGCTAGCTGTTATTTTTGGAAAGTTATTGATAGCTTAGGTTTGCTCATGCCGATCTCTATCAGCATCCAATCAGTGTACTATCGCATTGGTATTCCAACGGGTAAACAGAAGCAATTGAAGCAAATGCCGAAAGAAAATTATTTCAAATGCAAATGCAACAAATACTTTTAGCTTCGCGGCAGCCCCCGATTCATTGAATACGAATACAAGTATGGTCTACTGGCATTTCAAAAATTTTATGCAACTAATCAAACGAAAAAGAAGCAATCCGATTTTTAACCAATCAGAAAATAAACATATATGCTCGTTTTTTCACGTTGCTTGGGATCAGCTGTTGCATGTTTTCCCGCGCTTGGCACCGGATGTTTGTTTTTGCTTTTTTCCTGATAGTTTCATAGTGTTATTTGCGTTTGCTGTTATTAGTCAAATGTGTTAAGTGTAAGGTCATGACTTTCTTTGACCACAAACAATACAAAACGGTGACGGCCAAATTTCCAATAACTGGATATACATGACGGTTAAACCCCTTCAGGCGAAGCGTCCCGGTTGACGGCGAAACTACCACTACCCTAGTTTGTCGATTAACTCAGTTATATGAGATTTTTCACATTTCAAATGCATACTGGATAACAGTATTGTAGAGAAGATGGAAGGCATTCCTTAAAAATGAATTCTGTGACAAATTAACTGCCGCAGATAATTTGCCACAAAATTACTTAATTAATTGGTAGTGTTCTCAATTCCTACCTGTTTGGCCAATTTGTAGCTTCTTATCACTCCTGAAGAACATCCACAGAAAAGCAAAGACTAGTATCGCAATAATCACATAGTAGAACCTTCGTTTCATTTTGGTTATTCTGCATATACTGGCTGCCGTCCTCTCACGCTCAGTAACGTTTTTAATGGATCTTTTTTATTTGCCAACCGTGGCGTCACTTCTCATTTAATCTCATGTGAAATACCTCAGCTAGAAAATCAGTAGAAGGGATATAAATTTACAAATGTTAACCGATGCATTCAAAGACTGTTTGGTAAAAGCAAACCCCAGTCAAGGGTATTCAACGGTTCGTTTCGGCGGAATATCTAGATCAATCAATCAATAAATCAATCAATCGGGATAAGGTTGCCCTGTATATCCGAGCCAGAGGCTCACGTTTAAAACGCATGACAGTAAATAACGATAAAATACGAAACTTACAATGATTCAAACAATGCTTCTAGGGATGTACATAATAATAATATATACTTAATAATAATAATAATAATAATAATAATAATAAATAATAATAATTATAATAATAATAGATGTGCGGAAGGCTTAAATTGCCTAAGATATGAAAAAAATTAGATTTTTTTGAGCGAAATATCGCCTAAAATTCTCGAAACATGGAAAAATTAATTTCTCTTGCTTCGGAGGAACAAATCTCTGCTTGTTAGAGTGCAAAATAATGTAGGCTAGCGTTTTCGTAAAGCCAACAGCTACTCGGAAATTTGGGTGATATTAAGGAGTGTGTTCCTTATCATTTTCTGGGACTTGAATTTTCAGCTGAAGAATCAAAGATCAAACTGTCTAAATAGCTCACACAAATATCCCTTTAAAAGGGCCCTAGAAAAACTCTATAGAAAAGGAAAAACATTTCAAGTATTTTAGTTAAATGTTCCCGTTGAGTGTAATCAGACGAGTGAACTGGAAAGGCATTTAAGACCCACACTGAGCTTAATCTACCTGATACCATCTTCAACCTGCAGTTAGTTCGATTTGAACGGCAACAGCTTTGCACTTGTTGTCAAAAGAGGCACAATAAACTATTTATATCTCTAATACATGCATTTTCTGCCGTTTGATTAACGCTCACGAAAAGGGGATGACCGAGAGTAATAGTCTGTGTAGTGGTTTTCTTAAGTTATTATTAGTACAGGTAATTGTTCGAAACGTTTTCGGAGCCAAGCTTCTTCATCAGCGTACGATGTAAAAATAATGGTAAAAATATGCAGGCATATTTTAATAATAGAACAATAGAATGATTTCACAAACCCCGATTCTTATATGTTAATAAGAACAATAAAGAAAACATGCACCAAGGTTAAACACCATTGTTTCAAAATTTAAATTGCATACATGCTGGTGTGTGATATCTGAATGGTTTATACGGACAACAGACAACGGCAACAAAGAAATGAGATTAACTCTTTTTTTCTAATAAGGAAATGATCTTTTTTAACTGTTCTAATGTTACGGGCAAACGTTACCCAATGGCTACTGGATCTGGACTTTTACCCAGCATTTTAAAAAACTTACCGTTTACTATTCGATATCGGAAAATGCTAGATTTCTGCAGACAAGTAGCAAAACAAGCTCAAACAGGAACAATTTTGTTTTCAGAAATTAAACCGGGCTTTACATTTCAAAATTTCCGAACGTCAATAGACAGTTAAATAAAAAAAAGCTGAGTTCTGAAACAAGGCTTTTGGCTTGTTGTCCGTTAATTGTGCAAACCACAGGCAGCCCAAGCTTACATTGAGAACTGCGCATAAATTAGACTGTTTTTTCCACGCTAAGCATAATAATGACATCGGCATGTTATGCATAATAATGACATCGGCAACATTTAAGAGTTTGTATAGAAACGCTACAAAACGTCTCAAATTGCCACAAATAAAAAAGAAGTCGATATAAAAACAATTTGCCTTATGTCATTGTTGCATTGGTCGTTATTTGAGGGCTTCCTGGGCTGGTTTGAAGCTTTTTAGGCAAGAAATTGAACGTAAATTGAGGTTTGCTGAATCTTTAGAATTAATTAAAGGCAGGAAACAGTTTCACACTGCACCTCACTTGAGGCTCGATAAATTCCATCACAATAAACGAATCGCCCTTAAACTTTAAAGGTGTATTCTTGGGTCATGCACATACCTCTGTTCTTTCTCAAAGGTTCCAGATCCTATTTTAAGCCTTCGAAAATCCGTCTTAAATACGAGCCTGAGTGAGATTGTCCACAAGCAATTTGAGACGTTTTGTAGCGTTTCCATACAAACTCTTAAATGTTGCCGAAGTCATCATTATGTATAGCGTGCCGATGTCATTATTGTGCATAGCGTGGAAAAAACAGTCTAATTTATGCGCAGTTCTCAACGTCAGCTTGGGCTGCCTGTGGTGCAAAACCATCCAGATATTTCTACACACCAGCTTACCAGCATGTGCACAATTAACAATTTGAAACAATTGTTTAACTTTTGTGCGTGCGCTTTTTATTCTTCTGTGCATTAACATTTAACGATTCTAATTAGCATATAAGAATCAGGGTTTGTGAAAACACTCTAATCTCTAATAGGTGGTTTTCAAACTAAAAAAAACCAATAATAAGCTGCTTCTTGGAGATAAAAGAATCGAATAGGCAAACTTAAATGAATAATTTATGTGACGTAATAGTAACCAAATAAAATGCATTTTGCGCCACTAAGCACAGGATATATAATTGAGAGATCAGAAATGAACTCTGCAGTGGAAGTTTTAAGTGCGGAAATGAACTATTAGTTTACTGAGGAACGCTTAGTAGAAAATGAGTGGGTACTCTTCACTTTACCTTACACCACACTACATGGTCAATTTTCCGATTTCTCAACTGACTGCATGAATTGAATGCTTCAATGATTGTTTTTGCTATGCTTCGTTATCATTGTATAGTTTCACTCAAACATCGACAAGAAACAGCTCAGCTAAAACTACACACCACGGAGTAATTTTCGTCGAGTGATTACCAAAACATTTCAAACAAGCCACAGTCATTCAGAGCAGAAGATGAATCGCCAAAAACTACCCAGCGCTAGATTAGACAAGGGGTGCGTATTAAAACTACTGGCACGGTTGCGTCTATTTATAACTATCGGTGACCATCTTATCCGATCTAAGATAGTACGGTGTCACTAATATGCTAGATTTTGTTGTCAAATTGTATGTTAAGTTACCCTGCAATCTTAAGTTTCTAGGAGTACGCAAACCTCACTCTACATTGTAGCTGCTCCCTCTTGAACCTCCCAGCAGAGTAGCAAAATACACCTTTGTGCCAACCTCGTTTCCAAGGGCTCTATTCATGAAGCCCTCCTAAGTTAAGATCTGTCCTATGTATTGTTGGAAAACAAAGCCTATTGTTAAGAAACAATACTTAAAAGATTCATCTTTGGCTTAGGACAGCTTTGTGAATACTACCCCAGGGTCTTTGGGTTAGGCAATCCAAGCTGGCGACGACATATTGGATTCTTTCTACAAGAATCGATGTCTTGACATCCGCCTTGACACATAAAAAGTCGGCGCTACGATCGCAAAGTCCGGTGGTATTTGTTGCAGTTTCTCTTTTACTTGCTTGGGGTGTCGCTATTGGAGTAGTGAAAGCCACAAACTTTTTCGGCGCTAATTAGTTAGCGCTGGCGTATAAGTGTGGATAGGTCTAAGAAGTTAAGCCATTAGGCCCCGTCTTGCATTAAGTCCAACATACCTCCCCTTCGGCGACTTTTACCCTTTTCAACATACACTTCTATTCAACTTTTTGTCCGAGAAAAAGAAAAATTATTCGTTTCTATCTTGTGTCAGCCGGGGATGAGTAACTGATGTGGCAAGGCAAATTTGAGTCCTGTTTAGATCACTTTTTCCATTGTACTTCAAACGAGGCAGGTTTATCTCAAAGCGAAAATTCATTGAATCTGGCGGCTTGAAGATGCGCAAACAATAGCATATAAACAAATAATGATAATAATAATAATAATAATAATAATAATAATAATAATAATAATAATAATAATGTTATGACATCTCTTTACTTTTCAATGACCATCATGCAGTTTGGTTGTGTGTTGTTACTGTCTAGTGTCTCAGAAATCCTTGACCACCTACTGTATAGGCTTGAGCTTTCCCTACTCTGCCTAAATACCTGGGCTCGACTGAGACGTGTCCTTTCTTCAAATTTTGCCATTTCACAGCGTAACAATCCGCCATTCTTATTTGCACTATGAAATTTTTCCAACGCAAGTGCGATGTAGTTTTGAAATACAAATTTCCTGTCAACATTATCTCACCCCCACCCCCCACAATTGCCTTTCCTCTTTTCCGAAAATAAGCCCCTAAAATAAAGAAGAAACGTCATTTTCTGAATATGACAGCAGGGATGAAACAAGCCATGGAGGGTCCTTAGGCTTGCTGTTATGAACGGTTTCTCATTGCATTAAATAAGTAACAAAATGGCCAGAAAGCTATCTTGTTAGATTTCTTGCTTGCCTCCTCGTTTGTCTCTAGCTCGCAGCAACATTGGCAAACTAATTAGTGGAAAACAGTTCAGGGCGTTTTTCAATCCTCAAAAGTATAGTCTTTTAAAGAAGGGAAGTCTTGCAGTTTTTCTCTGACCAACTCTTTTTGTTTGTCTGCCCATACCACGCTATACCGAGTTTTTGTACTCTCTTTGTATATGATACTAGAACAATCTTTGATATACTGCTGAGCACATTTAAGCTGTAAAAAGTGACAAACAGCAAGAACAGTTTTTCTTGGTTCTTTGATAAGTTGTGAGCTGTGTATCAGATGAACGGCCCCCTTCAAGCGCATCTTGAGCTTGCTATTGTATTGCACTAAAGTGAAAAATTTACCAATCTGTTCATCTAAACCGTGTGTGTCATTGACCTGAAACAAAGAAAGTTAACAGAAAGAGTTCAATACAGGTCCACGTGGGTTTGGAACAATTTAAAGCCTTGTTTGAAGTCATACAGCATTTCTGTGTCCAAAAATAGGGTATCCTCAGCCTAGTACCCAGACCTTCTCTTCCCGCTCACTCTACTTGGCGCGAATTTTCGTGACGTCACCGAAGGACATACTGCGTCTCATTCGGTGACGTCATCACATTTCGCGCCGAGTCGAGTGAGCAGGGAGAAAACGCCTGGGTACTAGACTGGGGTATCCTATCGTGCGAGTAGAGTTGTTGTGGTGGCGTCTATGCGGCTTGCTGGTAAATACAGCCAAACATTCCTGAAATTTCAGTTGGAATGTAAGTGTCAAGCCTAATTCCAAATAAGGCAAACGGAAAATTACCAGGAAAAACGGGATATGTTGTGAGAGAGTCCAAACGGAATTTCCGAACCCAAACTGTTCGTACCGTTGGTTTCTTTATGTACCCATTCTAGGCCTTTCGCCAATTTTGACCTGTATACGTGAACAATCAGTTTGATTTGTGGCTTTTCAAGTAAATTTCACAAAATGGAACACGACATGTCTACCTTCTGCCGAGTTTTCATTTGGGGATTTTGCATCCCATTCACACAAACAGTGGATTAATCGTGAAGCAACTAGAGATATGACCTTGATCGTTAATCATTACAAAAAAAATCTCCTCCACCCCTTGTCGAAAGAATGCGTTCCAGTTGACCCCGACATTTTTGTTGATGCCAACGACATAGTAGTAGGAGGCTTGGAGATGGGGAACACAAATTTTCATTCGGAACTTCCCATCTAGAAAAACAGGAATACATTTTTAGAAGTTTTGTTCATTCAAACTAAATCAGAGCGTCCCATTTATTTCCCAACCGAAAATTCTGGCATTTTTAAAATGATAAACGATCAACCCAAGATGCCCCCTGTACAGTGCATGAATCAGCGGAGGATCTTGGACTTCGCGTAGAGTGAGGGCCTGGAATAAGAGAAAGGGGGTGGGGGTGGGGTGGGGGTTGGTTGAAAATGTTCCAGTATTTAAAACTTTCCGCACTATGAGCCTGATTTTTTTCGCTAAATAGGGGGACGAGCACCTGCGGCCCCTATCTTAGGTCCGCTATTGTGGATAACCTGAAGCTCGTCCGTGCACCCTTTAAACTAAACCTAGAGGATAAAAAAAAAAAACGACAACTTATGTAGCTAACACTGTTTGTACGTTCAACCGTAAACACTAAAAGGACAAGAAATTGGCCACCTTCTCTCCTTGGCTAGCTGCGGTTCTTTTGTTCACAGCTCTAAGCAGCATAGTAGCGATATTGTCGTACGGATTTCTGATGACATGAACATATTTAACGGGAATCTTCAGTACTCTTTGAATTTCTTTTAACATTTCCATGTTCTCTGATTTGATGAGTTGCCTTGTTGTTTTACCACCCTTCTTAGCTCCCATGACCTGTTAATTGATAGATTGAATCAAAATCGTTATGCTACTAATTAAACAATAGAGTTCTTCTGTCGAAGGCACTATCTTGTGATAGGAAATTTGATCTTCACAACAAATATTAGCCCGAAAAGTAGTTTGAGGGCTTATATGAAGTTTGAACATCAAATTTCCCAGGGAGCCTATCACACATAAGGCCTGAGACAGAAGGACTCTATTGTTTTTATTATACAACGCTAAATTTTGAGCAAAAATTGCCAGAAACGGGCACTATGCACTGTTAGTATAATTGCTCAGGTATTATAGAGAAGGGCACCCTCTCATTGGTCGAGGATTACGTCATATCTTGCTATCATCACTCCGCGCGAGGTGATTATAATACTGAAGCACTAATTTTCAAAATGGCCACCGCGCGATTTTTGATGTTTCTGAAGAAAAGAAAAAAGAAAATGCATTTGCAATGATAACCACCTGAGCAATTATACTAAAACATTATTCTCCTCAGGCTCAGCGAATATTGTGGAATAATCCCCTCGACGATTATTCCACAACATTCACTTCGCCTTCGGCGAATAATTGTTAAATAGGCGCCCACTGAGGAGAGACACCATTGAGTCACGTGATTGATTCCGACCAATGGGAGCACACCAATATTTCGCGTTGTACTTTAATTTTGTTTATGCTATCACCAGCCATTTGGTATGAAACAGTTAATTTAGCTAGGGGAGGCCAGTTAGTCCTCTGGTAAAGAGTCAGTGCTGCTAAATTCGAGAAAATAGACTAAACATTTAAATACACTCAGTACCTGAACCTAACTAAGTTTAAAATGCTTCAATGGTGTGCCATGCCAAATTACGAAAAGCCACTAAAAGCTACACATTAGCTACTCTCCATCTAGCAGCACAGGACCTTGGAGAAAAAAGCTAGCGAGCAGGAGCAGTTAGTTAGGTTTTGGCTCGCGCGACTCTTTCGAGCCTGCTAGCGAGGCGCGCCGTCGAAGGGAAGGAGTGGGAAAAATGAAAAGTGACGCCGTCTCACTTCGCTCACTGGCTCGTAAATGGCGGCTTAGCCGAAGACTCCAGTGCGAGTACCCAACTAAAAGAGCTTATATGAAGGCTAGGGACAGAGAGGAAAGAGACAAAAAAAAAAGAACAAGCACACCCCTTCCGAAATAAAAATAAAAACCCGAAATGAAAAAGGCGGTGAAGAAGTCTGAGTGATATTTCCCACTAAAGGGGTGTAAAAATAGTCCCGACGTTCCCACTACGATATTCGAAGTTCTCTAGCGTGCCCTGTCTAGTTCGTTCCTACGTCACCTTATCATCAAAAATTAAATTTTCTAGCGACATTTTAAATGAGGCACCGTACAGCAAGGGTGAAGCTTTTTGGCACGGCAACGGCAATATACCAGTAGTTTTGTTTCAGGCGAGGCAGTTTTGTTCCAAACAAGGTTCCAATCTCGTTTGCAGCGTCTTTGCGTAATTGGACAATCCAAGATGGCGGCTACTCGAGCTTTGGCTTATAACTTGGCGTCCAAGGGTCTTTTTTTTCTCTCGTTTAAAAAAGGATAGAAAAGAAGATTCAAATAAACAAGAACGGGTGGGTATAGTTGTATTTGGAATTGCAACGATTGGTAGACAGCTGTTTTCTGTTTTAGCGTTTTTAATTGCCCACAGCATAAGTCGATTTTGCTTCTTGTACAGTCCCCTTGTTTTTGTATGAACGTAGTAATTTTTTTTATATCTTTGCATGACAATTTTTTTCCGGAGAGGAAAACATAGTCCCCAACCGTAAGAAATATTGGCAAGTCAAATAAGACTTAACTTATGCCGATTTTCACCTTTGCCTTCAGTTGCCGTGTTACTACGGCAACGCAGGGTTGTTGTTTTTTTAAAGGACAAAAGAAACACTCTCAATCAAACTGTCACAACATCGTTCAACACTTTTTGAATAAAAAGTGGACAATATTGAACCGCAAACTACATCAGATCATAAGGATATAGTATACCACCATATCACACTCACCAAAATGCTACTATCGTAAGTACCCTGCCACTGTCTCGGTACATGATAGCTGTAGCGATGCTTGACTGTAGCCGATCTGTAACCAACATCAGCTTGCTTTTTAGAGTTCATGTACAACTCGTCAAACAGGTGATACTTGTTTCTTTGGGTGGCGTCCCACTCTTGCCATTTACCAATGATATCAAACTCGTTAGCGATGATCACGTGAGGATGGGCGTCCAATAAGGAACTGACAAGTGTGTGACCGCTCCTGGGATAGCCAATAAACATCAGAAATGTTTGAACCCCGTCATATACTTCATGGAGTGACTTCCCTCGATCGACGCCTCCAGAAAAGCGTGTTCCAAGAGAATCTTTCAAGAGAATCCGAAAGCAAAAAAAGGGAACAAAACTTTTTAATTCTAGCGCGTTTATATTGCTTTCATTGCTTTGATTTTCCAGTTATTAAGTGTAATAACTGATTCACAATCCCTTGCAAAGAGCAATGAACTTAACGACAACAGACACATGAATCATAATCAAAACCAACCCAGTCGTGAGGTCAAGAAGACGAACCTGGTAACGAACGGAAAGCGACAAACAGGGCTTAGTTTTGTATCATCTTTCAAGGACACTTTAGTTTGATCGCACCACTCCGGGACATGAAGTATATACCTTCTTTTACATGAGGGAATGGGGTGAACCTAACATTACTACTTTTCAGATCAGTCGATGAGTTTAGCTGTAGGAATGCGAGGAGAGCCCCACCAAGTAATCCTCATTCTGTTTATTCTGTATGCGGTATCCGCCACAGTCCTCAACTAATCAGTCCCTATCTTCATTCTCAAGCTCCAATTATGAACTATAATTGACGTCACATCACATAAGCAATTCATGTTACAATTACGCAAGGAATCAAAACGCAAGTTTCTTTCTCATAGCTTTTTCCAGGCTCCAAGATAGCAGGAACGGTGAAAAATAGAAAAGTGACGCAAAACTAAAACGCGTAGGGGGTGGGGAGGGTTTTTTCTGTTCCCTCTCCACTTTTCACCGCCCCTACTGTTTAAGAGCTTGAAAGAGAGAAATAGAATTTCGAGTAGGACAACCAATAAACAGTCTGTCACTAGACTGCAAAACAGATCACATTGTTTGCGTCAGTCGTTCGTGCGAAAGCGCGCGGTCTTCGAGCGAAAGTTCAGGAGCGAGTGTGAAGGGGTGAACTCGCGGTGGAAGGGGGAATCGGCAAGCGCGGATACCTAAGGATACTCGTGAGTCGAGCGTCGAATAAGCGGATGCGCAATGTCTCCTCTGCATTCTCACTCTCCATACCACTCACGCAAAAATACGCGGACTGTGTTGCAGTCTAGAGTACGTACTTTCTATATCAAAACTACTGACTGAATGTACTTTTTATCAGTATGAGGTGGTTCATAGCGATGATTTGATTTTTTTCCCTAAAGAGTTCTTTTTCAAATCAGAAAGATACTGTCCTTTTAGATTTCAGGTTTAAGACAGTTATTTCTATAATTACGGCATTTTGTTTCTATGCGCGAAGAAGCCCCACTCGGTTGCACAACTCAGTGTAGGGTTTGTTGAACTTTATCAAAGTTATAAATTTCTTATGGGCGCCCGATAAGCGATTTCGTTCGCACCCGCGTAGTTTTCGTGCAAACACGTGTGTTTTAGTATTTCACTCGCTCGACAAAATCCTCGGCAAAAAAGGAAATGCCCCGCTCTAAGAGTTTTACTAGTATGCAACTCAGAATGTCCTTTTTGTGCATCCTGATATTTGACTAATTGCTTCTAGCAACGAGTAAAATGTCCTCGAGTGATCTCTGTAAAACCATAGAATGAGTTATTCATTATTCCACTTCATTCTACCTATGATTTAAGTCCAATGCTCAAATGAAAACCCGAAAAGTCGGGACACGGTAGTGTAATACGGGGTCCTAAAGAAAATTCCGAGGGAAAAGGGTGCAGGAAGAATACAGGAAGTGGGAAAAGAGAGGCGGGAAGGAGGAGAAATAGCTAGAAAGTACATAACATAGGAATATTGTCAGGAAGCTGAAAAGGAGTCATTTTTATTAGAACGTTTTTACTAAAGGTATCTCTTCGTTTAGTCAAGCGAGTCGCCCCTCAACCTATTTTACGATCGAAAAAGGGGAAAGAGGCAGGAGCAGTCAAAAATAGAGCGGAACCGGGATTTAGAGCTACGAAAAGCAAGGAATTTTGGACCTCCTGGTGGAACCCGGCAATTTCGGACACCAAAGGGTGACATCATCATCATCATCATCATCATCATCATCATCATCATCATCATCATCATCATCATCATCATCATCATCATCATCATCATCATCATCATCATCATCATCATCATCATCATCATCATCATTATTATTATTATTATTATTATTATTAAGCCGGGTGCTCGTATTATTCGAGTTTTCGAGGGCTCTGACAATAAACGTCACGGACATTTCTTTTATCGATAGAAGGACTAAACCATACAATTTTTCATGTCTCTAACTCGTATTCTCTCCTGAGGTCAAACTGAGAAGCCGGCTCATGCTCAGTCAAATGATCAAATATGTCAAATGCCTTATCTGAAATTTTTGTTTTCAAACTTGCACAGCGTATCGTAAGCTGTTTTAAATAGCCTGTAATTTTTCTTTGCACTGATATTTTCAGTTTACAGTTTAGATAGACGGACGGACGGACGCATAGACGGACAGAGCGTTGTCCGCGGTAAAGCGGGGTTAATTAACTAACTATAAAGGTGTTCGTATTTTAAGCGGGCCGATGTATAGCCTGATTCTCAGACGGGCCGAGGTCGACCTCAGACCGTCTGAGAATCAGGCTAGCCGATGTAAGAGTATATGAGTTTTCCATTGGGACACAAAATTGTCCGTAAAGAGGGGGTGTCCGTAAAGCAGGGTGCCATTACAGATGCAAAGTAATACATCATTTATGATGCTCTCATCCCCATTTACTATTGTACCAACCAGGGACGTAGCCAGAAAAAAATTATGACTGAGGCAATGTCCATGGTTAAATTCTCTTCCTAGGTATCGATAGGTATTGAGGGTATTAAACGGAAAAAAAATGACTGAGAAAACGAAAAAAATGACTGAGGCAAGTGCCCCGGTTTGCCTCACGGCCCTGGCAACGTGGTAGAGAGCATAATTTTCCAACCGGAAGTTTTCATGCGTGACAACGTTCAAAGAAAGCGATGTCTGCTTTTGTGACCACAAGCATTCTCTAATATATCTTAAAAACTTGAATTCTCCATAGTTTTACTTTACACTAAAGTCGTTCAAAAAAATTCCACCAAAAAGGGGCACAAAAAAGGTGCTGCTATTCCACGGCAAACGCATCATAAAAAAATGAAATAAATAACAAATTCATTTTGATGCCTTGTGGCCCAGCGTGTGCAGCGTGTTAGTGTTTCAGTGTTACAAAAAAGGACATATTGATGATAGGAAAGGCTTGTGTTTTACTCTAAACGAGATATACAGAGCAGATGTAAGACAATCCTCCACAACGAGCTGTGGCAAATGACCTGAAAATCCCTAAATCAGACATGAATATTGTAGAATGCTAACATCTCCATACGAATAGCGATAGTTAAACATGATATGTACTTTCATATTTCCTACCTTTTATGCCAGTTCGTATGTGTTGTAACTTGTTATCATTCTTGAATAACGAATATAGAATAGCGACGACTAATATAACAATAATCACAAAACAGAAACTTCGTTTCATCTTGAAATCGGACGACACGTTGGACATTTGATCCTGCTTTGCTACTGTCCAATCACGCCAGTCACGTTATTGAGTAACTTTCCCTCACCTGGCGCGTGCAAACGCCATGCGCGTCGTTGGCTATGGGCGGCATTACGAGAACGCCAAACGGCATTGAATGGACAGAACTGGTTCAGACGGTTCAGTGGTGTATTGCGAAATGGATTGAATAATAAGCACTTAACGACTGGCCCTAACAGAAACAGAGAGCCGGTTTTGTTTCCCCGAGTCCCTCAGTGTTCGGCGAATTGTTATCGTATCCCTCCCACTCCAAAGACAGAATAGCCTGTTCCAGGCGTTCAGATAGTGGAGCGCGAGCGAAAAATAAAGCGCGCGAAAGAGCGGGAAAAAAAAAAAACGAGGGGAGATTATTTTTCGCTCGCGCTCCACTATCTGAACGCCTGGAACAGGCTAAAGATAGAACAAATTACGTAGCTAAAATTAGTCTACATACGTGAGCAAGGAGTTGAGATCCTTCTATCTTGAGTTAGTTCTTCAAAGCTTTGTTGTAAGTTTTGTTGCTTACATAACTCTTTTCTGTCTTTTAAGGTTTTAACAGCATTTTGTGTTGCTTTGTTTGTGGACTTCGAGTTTTTATCCCGTATCAGTTGTTCAATTTATTCTTCTGTTCGGACTGGAAGGCATTTCGCGTCATGACTGAGGAAAAATTTGTATTTTGTGATTTGTCCTAAACAGGGACCTAAAATGAACGGTGCCGTCCTAAACAGGGTACTGTATTTTAGGGTATTTTAGGGCTTTTTTGACCCTCAGCGGCAGCCCAATACCCGGCCCTATACCCAAACATGGGTCAATCCCCCCCCCCCCGGGGAAGACAGCTATGTTGGCGAAATCCCCTACCCCACGCCACTCTAAGGCCTCGGGGTAATGTGAACCGGACTGGTCTACTATAGATGATGACCCGCAGTCAACTCCTCCCTTCTCTTGGGATAAACCTAATACTGTGACCCAGGACCAAAAGTGAACCATGTTTTTTTTTCACATTGCACGATAGAAACTGGGCAACTGAATCCCGCTCAAGGTATGTGTGCCAACCAAGTTGAGAATTCTGTTTCTTTCTGTGATTTGTTCTTGTTCTTCTTAAGTGACCTTGTAACATTCATTGCTCTGTTTATAACATTTGTGATAAGACCTTGATTTGTCTCACTGTAAATTCAACTTCTCATCTCAGAAGTTATAAATGTTTAAAACCAAACAAAACACAGTGCACGGTTGCTAAGCCATCATGGCTCTTGGCGGTTGCCATTAGAATTTCTGAGAAGCCTCGTGACGCAAGTTTCTTTACACTGAGACATGGGAACTTTGTCCACTACAGATGGATGTTTTTGCACTTTGAGAAGACTGAAAAAGTACTGATGCACACGGCTAAACCACTACTTTCTAGACCGCGATCGTCTGGACTTCACGAAAGGAAAGTGCAAAATATTGCTACTATTCTGGAAGTTGTTCAGTACTTCAGATCTCTGTAGCAACAACCGGTGACAATAGGTTGGAACATCAACTGCTGATCAGTGTCTACCTTCCGTCCCTACCCTAACAGCGTTGTTCAAAGACAAATGAAAATGAAATTAAGACTGGCGCTTTTTATGTGAGCCAACGTCTGACCAGGGGAAAGGGAAGGGTGAAATAACAAGTAATGTCACGGATTGTAGCACTTCAAATTTGTATTCGTATTCATGTTGCATTTAGTGGGATTGTGTTATTAATATCCATAATACTAGTTATCCGGTTACTGCGTTTTCGTGAGTCTCAAAGTTGAGGTTGTTCCTTGTAACACAAACTATTGGCGAACAGCATGCCAAAACACGTCCAAGACAAACGACTCCACTGACATAACACTCTACTACGGTCTTACTCTGTGTGCTCAAAACTTTGAGAAAATTACATCTAAAGCTGTGTTACCATGTTGGCAATACTGCAAAATACGAAAATTCAACCAGAACTAATTAACTTCAAACTTTAAAAAGTTCTCAAAAACTTGACACAGAATGGCAACCGCTCTCAAAAGCTAATGATTTACGTTTAGTTTACTCCTCTTAATGTTTAAACTAGAGACAATGAAAACTCGGCAATCACTAAATCTTAGAACTTTTACCAGCTACTCTAACTGAAAAAAAAACTTGGCGCTATAAAACCATTGTAAATTCAAACGGGTGACTGTCACAGGTTTTCGGGCATTATGCTGGGGCATTAAGACTGTAATTCCTAATGGCCACTGATAGACAAACATATCATTCTAACGTCATACCCAAGGGTATTCTGTCTTTAATAATTGTGAAACTTGTGAAACAAATCTTTGACGTGGTAAATAGCTGACGGGTATTTTTACTAAAGATACCATCTATACACCGTGAAATGCAAAATGTTAGCCCTATTTTACGTGTTCCAGTGGTTTTTAACACGTTGATAACTTTTTTACATCAACATATTCAAGCATTCAAAAAGACAATGGCACTGAGACAAACTGTTGGGTTACCTTTTATCCCAAACTTCCTTTAAAATGGCTTGACAATCAACCCGTTTCAGATGCAAATGGCTCCACTGCGAGAATTCACGAAAAAAAAAATGGGGAAAAATGTGCATGATATGTTGATTGCATGATGACCCAAGACTGGCACGCAGGGCTGCGTTTGCAATGCACGAGTTAAACTCGGAGTCACCTCTCATGTTTTCGGATCAGAGCGAACTTATTTCCAAAAAAGGCATTATCTGAGAACATTTAATAGAGGCAATGGCGAGTTGAAATGCAATCGCACCTTCAACTTTACCAGTCGTGCCGTCAGGACTCTCTCCTCCGCAGAGGCCTCCTACAGTCGCGCTGGGTAGAAACGCGCGGAGGCTGGTAAGAGAGAAAAATTAAAGCGCGCGTTCCCCGCGCTCCCGTTTTCTCTCTTTAGTGCTCCCGTGTTGTTTCTTTCACTGGTGTTTACTAACGGGAGCCTCTGCAGAGGAGAGAGCCGTCAGGAAGTTCCATGTGATTGCGAATTTACGAAAAAAAAACTATGGAGTAGAATTAATGTCCAAACAGGTTGATTTTAAAGCAAAATAATTCGAAGGACATCTGGGACCATTAGTAGATAATTGACACCTACATGAATATGGTTTATAATTCCTCACATAAAGCAGTTCTGAATCAAGTTAAAAATCATGACAAAGTTGAAACCTTGTCATCAACCGATATCATGTTTTGCTTATTTTATGACCATGTTTACAAAATAAGTACGATACTACGCGCGCTCTGATTGGCTGAGATGTGTGTTTGCATGAAAGTATATGAACACAGTTGTGACGTCGCAGTCGTGCGTAGTATCTTAGTTATTTTATAGAGGCAATAAAAAACCTTTTTCCTATGTTTGCATAGCCTGATATTTTAAAACACTCGAGGGGTTGGGAGAATTTTCGAAAGTTATGCAAACCCGAGACGAACTCGAATTCTCCCAGCCCCTCTCGTGTTTATATCAGGCTATGCAAATTCGGAAAAAGTTTTCTATTGCTTAATTGCTAACTAAAGGTGTGGCTGCAGGAAGGGATATGCCATCCTTCAGACACAACAGCAGATGACTGAGGCAGGAGCAGTATGTTGTATTTTTTTTCTACTAGTAACTGTAATCTTTGTATCTTGAAACATTAATCAATAAAAAATGTTAAAAAAAGGAGCTGGGAAAATAGCGAAATCAGTGCAAGTTTAGCCTATTTTACTGTGTTAATCTAAAAAGTGCCATGAACATTTTGATTTCACTTTGTCAGGCTAATAGCCCTTTTCACAGTTGGAAAAACAAGTAACTTTGCATGGACCACCGTAACAAAATAAAAGTACCGAATCCTGTAGTGAAGGATTTAATCAGCAAAAAAATAAAGAACCAAATATGATAAAAAAGCAAAGCTGATTCCACGGTTGGGAAACTCATATGTTTTATTTACATTCGCTACGGTAGAATCAGCCTTCCTTTTTTTAAAATCATATTTGGTTCCTTTCACAGTTAACCTTTCTCATTTGCATTACAACGCAATTTAAAACGTGGATGTGAAGCAATTTTGCAGTTTCTGCCCGAAATTGCATCACATCCATGTTCAAATCCATCACAATGCAAATGAGAAGAGTGAGCTGTGAAAAGAGCTATTGTGCCGCAGCCAATAAGACGCGAGATGGATCACGTCTTTCAGTTTATTCACCTCGCATCTGATTGGCTTTACCCAGCATCACAATAACATTCCACAAACAATTCTAACATACATGCTTTATTGATTAGCACTGTTATTTTCTCTACCTCTGATATCTGCCACTTGGCCTCTGAGACTATCACTTGAGTCAAACATGTGACAGGCATTTTCCTTTAGTATATCCTGCAGGTATGCTGCTCAAACACCCAAACTTCAGACACTTTCTATTTCAAATGAAGACAGTGTCATACCTCAGTGTGGCATCATTTGTGATTAGACTCTAATTCAACTGCCAATTCTCAAACAACATGCATGAGTTTCACATGCTTGGAGGTGTAAATGTGATCCGCTCGTAACTCAGTCCAAGTTTTCACACCCAACTCACAAATCAGAGCAAGCAGAGCAAACTGTAAAATACGTATTCAAATTTGAGAAAAATAATTCAGTTCAGGTATATCATACATTTATCCTCGTTCGAAACTGGCATTCAAGTCACATTTGCAGAGCTTCAAATAATTTTTCTTGAAAGCACATCTGAGTCACCATTTTGGTTGAACAAAATATACAAAAGGGTTGCATATCACACGTGCCCAAGGTACACTTTTATTTCTCTGCAAAGTGGTTGGTATTCATAGTGTTGGACATTATGGCTGAGCACCACAGGCAAACTTTGGTGGCAAAAGCCAAAACCGTGAACACCACAGGCCAACCAAGGAAAAACTTGGAACTCTGGAACAGCACACTAAAGCTGACTGTATGAGGACTTGAATAGGCCGCCTAGTAAGGTCTACTCTAATCCTTAGCTGGATAATGTTTCGGGCTGTTCCGTGGTGTTCTGGGCTGTCCGGTAGTCAGCCACTGTCCAATGAAACTGTTATTTTCAGCTCTGTATTTGCAGTACCACCTCCTGCAATTTGCACTAGTTAGTCGGTCATCTTTGGAGACCTTTGAAAGTTCTTGCACAGTCTCTAAGAGTGAAATTCCCAATACCAGATTTCAAAGGTAGTGCCACCTAACCAGACAAACTCTGGAAAGTGAAAGAGATTCTCAAACAGTTCTGGCTATTTTGCCCACAAGTTTGCGATTAGTTCAATTTGAAAAAATAAATAAATAAACATACTGATAAATTGTTACTCTGTAAAAGGTTGAGAAGGAAATCTGTGGGAAGATGTTTTTCATTCAACACAGACTTACAAATATCATTCAAAACCTAACACTTATCTTCAAATTTTGATTAAGCATAGTAAGAAAAATGGAATACTTCTAGTTGACCAAGACCGTCTTGTTTGTCCAGTTATGAAATCTGGTAATATGTCTTTCTTCAAAAAGGACAGGAGTATTTTGCTTTTTAATGTAACGTCACGCACAGCATTACCAAACTTTGATATTAAATAAAAACAAAACAATTACCAAACAGGACTGGCATAATTTAATATAACAGGGCAATAGCGTAACCTCAGCACGTGTCTTCAGCACTGGATAAAAGTTAACTGGTAATATGAATCAGAGCTATATGGAATCATTCACATGGAGTAAAACTTTATGATTGATGCAGTCATGTGAAACCTACACTTCTGTGTAAAAGCAGAGGTTCCTGCACTTAGAATAAAATATCTTGAGTACTGTTAACACTGGTACATAATCCACACCTTTTGGCTTACATTCTGGGATCAAAATTGGATCTGCAGTTGTGAATGAGAATTTGGTGAAACAAAACTAACAAATCCTCAGTTAAAAATGAACGATAGAGAAGATAAAGGTCAACATCTAACTGAGAATTAAGGCATACGCACTTCACAGACTCAAAGCACAAAAACAAACAAGAAAAGATTTATTTGCCCTAGTAATTTGTTCTGTAGGTAAGTATACTTGTCTGCTATGATTGTGTAACATTTTGTCCAACAATCAAGCAACAATCAGTGCTTGTGTTCTGTAATTTGCACATTTCCAGTACTTCATTGTGACTTTCTAAAAAATCTTACCTTTCACAGTCAGGGTACAACTTATCACAAGTGTGGCTTATACAAGAGTGTTTACAGTAAACCAAATGCTCAGAAATACAGAAAATACCACTGCCACCTTCACACAATCTTATATTTATCTCTTACAAGATCTACACAGTAAAAAATGTTCCTTGTACACCACTGTATCACCAACACATGTTGAAACGTGTCCAACATCATTACATAATATAATGCATAGCTAATTTTCTAGTATTTATAATACACAGAATGCACTTTATGGTACACAGGATAATAATAATAATAACAATTATATGGATACAAAAGGGTTGGGTCTTACGGAGAACAATCTTATCACTTTTTACTTGTAACCCTTAATAAAATTCTAAAACCTAATTTACATTATGCATTATAGCATTAATTAATTAATATGCATTCAAAAATAAGTTACCCGCAGGATAAAAACAGGCCACCACAATTATTGCATTTGTACAGCAACTTTGCTTGGAAAGGTAAAATGCATTCTTCTGGAATCTTCTTATATAGGACACCTTTCTTAAAAAGTAGTAATTATCTGCATTTAATTCAGTGTAATCTTGCAGATCTGTAAGAGATAAAGGAAAACAGGAAAAAAAATGAAAATTTTCAGGTGAACAAGAATGCACTACTTAAGAATTGAAAATACACTGCAGGTTTACCGTAGAGGGTTTACACAAGTACTTTCAAATTCTTCCAAACTTCCTCAAGTGATTGCATCATGTTTCCATAAGCAAAAGGTAGCCATTTTCTACGTTTTGCAAACCAAAAGCTAAACAAATGATAAGGGGTAAGAGTAATTTCATTCATGTCCACAAAACAAGAATCTGGTGCCTTATGTTATGTTTTCCCATCAGTACTACCATCACTTATATATGGGAGTCCCTCCTAAGTCCCAGGAAATTCTAGTTTTTCTACCAAGTGAACTCTAAAGCAAATTGACATAAAATAGTGGCTGGTTTGTTGCATTTACTGCACCTTTTAATGTCACTCAAATTGTGAATTTCAAAATGCAACTGATTATTTCAGTTTTTACTGCTGTCCTTCGTGATTACATTGTCAACCAATGAAACAAACGAAAACAGGGACTAACAATGTGGATCCAAACCCACCAATCATAGCATATGAACTTGACCTTTTCACCACATTGAGCTGGCTTCTAAAGACCCACTGCGGTGACTGACAACAGTGAAAAAAATAACCGTTGATTCACGGACTTCAAAGTCCGCTTGTTATTGAAAAACGCAGTAAGATTTGCTTTTAATAAGCACTTGTTCAAAGAATTTTTTACAGCACTTACAGATACATCCAACAATTCTACCCTCACTAAATTTCTAACAAAAACTCATTTTCCTTGGGTAATTTTGCACAGTGAAAACAATTCAGAATTATCAGGTAAAGAAACACACAACACATTAAGCCTACCCAAGCCTGTCCAAACGGAATTGATCTTCGGTGGCAGCATCAGTGAGTTCTGACTCCTGACCAGACAACATCTGAAAACCTTCCACATCTAATGGATCAAGCACAACCTTTTGAAATGGATCATCAGATCCGTACATTTCCCCAGTATCATCTCCACTAGCATGGGCCATGGCCGTACTAAGATCCCTAGCAAAGTCTGATTTTTGCCCATCATCATCTATTCCAGTCACAATTAAATCTGGTACCCGCGCATGGCCACCATAAAAATGTGCTAAGCTGGGCATGCCCTGAGGGACGTTTGTTGGTGTTTGTGACAGCAAACTTTGAAATGGAAGTTGCATTGATGAATTCAACATCTGGCGTTGCATTGACAATTGTTCCGAAAGTTGTTCTTGTAAAGCTAAATTACTAGGCTGCTGTGACTGCTGTTGGGGCTGATGTTGTTTAAAGTAGAGCTCGGGATTAAATGGCGACATAGGAGTGGTTGGCAAGCTGCCAAAAAGAGGTGTGATGGGTGCTGATGAAGTGGGAGATAACGTTGGTGAAGCACTTGTTGTGATAGCTACATTTCCATGTGAACTGAAATCATTATTTCCAACATTTCCTTGTGGATACAACTGGAATTGTTGTAACCGGTCTTCAAGCGGAGAGATGTTTGCATCCATTACTGGCATGTATGGAGGTTTTCTCAATTGTTGTTGATTGCCTGGTTGGCGTCGCATGGGATTCTGTCTCTGAGGCAATGGGAAAGGCTGGTTGGGTGACAATACTTGATTGACTTGTTCATCGGGGTCAATGGGAGTTGGCAGTGGAGATGGAATGTGCAGGTTTGTCAAGTCTGGCAGAGAGCCACCAGTGTTGGCAGCAGCTATTGGCAAGTTTGGCCCTGATGGTGACATATTCTCTGCTGATGGGTACATCCTGTCAGTCACAAACAAAATGATATATTAACCCACTGAGAGCTCCACCAGACCAAAAAGAACTTAATCTTGCACAATCATGTATTCCTAATTTATCTCCTGCCTTCCATACAGTACCGGTCAAATATGAGTTGACAGTCACTCGAAACTCGAAGAACTTAACTTGACCTTCAATCCATGAAAAATTCGAGTTATCAAGCTCAAGTCAAAAGCTTTGAGTTTTGACACAAGCACCTCAAGTTTTGTGTCAAGTGAATAGAGTTTTGGAAACTACAAAACAAATTAAATAGCTCTGACATTATTCAATTAAATTTTCATGTGACTAATTGAAGAATATACTGCACTAAATATGTCAAGGAACTTACTCTCATTTTCAACAATGAATACCACATGTATTTCAGTTCTCATTTTCGTGTTTTTCAAATGTCAAGTAAACAAGGTGATTGCTGTTGTTTCCACTCAAGATTAAATGACAATATATTATTTTTCAGTTAGAAGTCCTGTTGAAAGAGGCACTAAAGCGATTTAAAGCTCTTTATAAATGCGACATTTAAAGTACTGGATTCTGAAGATTTACCCAAGCATCTCTGAAATGACAAACAAGTTCAACCTTACTGAACAAAGAACATTGCATAACCTGCCGTGCAAAACACTTTTGATCACTTTTGATTATGGCTTGAAGTGAAACAATTGTTGCCATGTCAAGTCAAGTCACATTATTTAAGTGTCAACTGTTCTAGTGTACTAAAACAGCACAAAAAAAAATGGTGGTACTAATTGAGAAGTAAGATATACATTAAATTACCCAAGAATAATTACTGTAAGCACCGGCGTATAAGCCACACCTTTTTACCCTAAAACTTCACTCGAAATCGGGGGTGCGGCTTACCTGCGAGAACATCTGGGGAAAAATCTTTAATTTTCCATGAATCATCGCCAAAACAAGAAAATAAGGTCAAAACGGTACCACGCTATCTTCGAGAACTTGCGTGGTAAATGGCCCACTGTTTTTCCGTTGTTGACAACTTTGATGGCAAATTTGTAAAAGGAATTATCAAACTCCCTTTCACAGGCGAGTTTGTCACTGATGGATTGCTTCCAAATATCCTTGTAAATAAGGAAGCCACGAACAGCTGAAGAAATCGCTAAAACCCCCATTTCAGTTTGCTTTGTGAATGAACGAAGCGACTTGTCACTTATTTTCTCTCTTCTCATCAAATGCCTGGCTACTTAGCCAAGATAAGCAAGCGAATGGCTGAACGAACTTATACTCACAAATTTTTGGACTTAAATAGCTTTAACTGGGAAAATGTTGGGAAAAGTTCATCGGGAAAGTGGTCTGGAGTTGAAGTACCTTTTACACACCTTTTGATTGTTATAAGGATTAAAATGCATGTTTGAGTCTTATTCAGACTACAAAATGAATTGCCGATCTGTAGTGAAAAGGACTTCACTTCAGTCAATATGTTCATTGAATGAATTTTTAACAAAAATTTTTTTCCTATCTTGAGCTTCTAAAAACAGGGTGCGGCTTATACGCCCGGCGTTTAAGGTTAAATGTGATTACAATATCAAAAGATCTGAAATACAGTCACACTGTACTAAATAGTATCGTATTTTAACTACCACACTGGAGGGAAATTAGCACTCAGCCATGTGCCTAGGCATGTGTCAAACCCTCCTGGGCAAGTACATACAAACTGTGAGTTTTTTGGTAGTGGTCTTAAAGTCACTCACCCATATGGTGAGTGCTGTCAAAATCTAGCTTCCAGCCCTGCTATTACTGACAATATGAATAACAAGATTTACTTAAATTTACAGTCCCATGAGCCCTCTCTGAGGTGACAGATTAGACATTTTATAGTACGTGATTGAACAATCCAACAAAATACTTTGAACATACTCTGATCTGCCAGACTTCACGCTAATTACATATAACATAGCACTCAGATCAGCTACCGCATAAGTAGCAGTTCTTCCAGCCACAATTAGGTCAGGTAGGTCTCTTTTCCTTATTCTATGTTTAGAAACCTTCTGAGAACATAACCACTTCGCGTTGCTCCTTGGTCAACTTGGACAAGTCCTTAACTCTTTAACGCTCAAGAGTGCCATATGGCACAAGATGCCATTACATGCTCATCATTTTTGTCAATTTGTGTGAAATTTGCACAACCAAAAGATCTTGGAATGAACTGCACACTAAAGGCATAAAATTGAACCCCCCCTCCTATATGAGACTTGATTTACCACCTCTACAACTTTTGGATTTTTTTCCCTTTGTACTTTCAGGGTCACATTGATATCTTACGACAAGAAGTGGACTGAGAGCTGCAAATTTAGCTATAGTTTAGGGCTACACCCAATATGTATGAGGAATAGGAAAATTTTAAGCGTTTTTCTTTTTTCATTTTGAACACTTCTCAGTCTAATCTGAGACCTCATCCACCCCTACAACATACCACATAAATTACCTATCAAATGGTGTATCACATGTGGTCTACCAGTTCATAGTTGCCAATTTAGAAAAAACGGCATTTCCCTTTGCTGGTAAAGGGTTAAAATCTTGGTACTGGACAGTATTGAAGAGTGTAAAAGTATAGAGTTTCACAACTCATATGTGCAAGAAACAGTCTTGTATTAATTGCGGGAGAAAAATATTAGCAAACTTTGAACAGAACTTAAACACAATGTTGGTTTAAAAAATCTTCCCATTTAAAATGGCTTTACTCAGTAGTAAAGCCAACTGCAGAAAACCAGGAAAGCCTAATGGAAACTCTGTGAAATAGTTTTCATTTTTGGAGATGCCAATTCTATCCTTGAGTAAACAAAACTAAGTCTATGCAAATTCTGTGTGCTTGCAGATTTGCTCAGTGATTTCTCAGAACAGAGTGATGGCAAAAGTATATGCTGCTGAAATTTACCCCAATTATTTTTCATGTACTGCTGTTTTGCCAAGAAAATGAAGCAGTAAAGACATGCCAAACACAATTTGCTGGCCATAAACTCATCACCAAAAGCAGCAATGTATTAGTTAGCTGCAAGATTGTTTTTATTACAAGGAGTAGGTAGAAATTAGAGAATTTGTAAAACAATAACAACCATTTGATTTTAATTTGAAGACAATGCACTTTTGTTTTAGAAATTCAGTTTAGGGGTTGGTGATTTCTCTGCCAATTGCAGCAGGAAATCATAGTTGAAAACCAGGTTTGTGCCCAACATATTTGAAATCAACTGTAAAGAACCAACAGCTTTTAACCAGTAAATCAATGTTAACTCTCCAGTATAAGTTAACTAAAACAACAAAACAAACTGGTTAATCTTACATTCCAGGCATTTCACATGACTTTGGTCTTGTAGGACTGCGAACTTGCTGAAAAAAATAATAATAATAGTGTGAACTAAATCACAATGTCCTAATTCTGAAACGGTCAAAGCTTGACATCAAGATTTGTCTCCCTAAAATGCTATCTCCTGCATTCTTGATACTAAAAGTTAGTTGAGAATAGAACAACCAGCAAATAATAAAAATCATCTACATGCACAGTGCATAGATTTTCAAAACTTATGCTGCTGGCCAGTTTTCCCAAAAACACCCCCCCCCCCCGACTAATAAAGCCCCCTGACATTTATTAGATTGTTAAAGTACTAAGATTACTAAGAGTACTACACCTGGTTCCATGCTATTAATGTCTCTATCTACCCAGGTGTAAATATAGGTATCAGTAATTATCCCCTTAAACATTCGTGCCTTAAATTATCGTTCGCCGGCAAACGATGACTTTGCGTGCTCGTTACATGAAGGTTTTTGGCTTAACCATCCAACCAATCGCAATTTTTGATAGATGATTCACATAGCAACTAAAATATAAAGATTTTTATGATTGGTTATTGACGAGGTAGTGAAAGCGAGGTTGGCTTCATGTTCGCGTCCCTGATGCCGCGTGGGGACGCCATTTGTATCCGGTTGCAAAGACGCGAGTTTGGAATGAGCGGCTTTGAATGGGATTTTGTCGCTTCAGTGGCTCCAACTCATGGAAAATGTTTGAGGAAACTTGTGATTTTATGTTGTACTGCATTTTTACGGTCGATTTGGGATTAGAATGTGGAGTTTTTTTCGGAAGAAGAAGAGATCGATGCAGATTGTAATCGACTTGCTTGAGTCAGCTGATACGAGGTATGTTATAGAAATTATGCTGTGTTTTCCGCAAAAATATCAACAGAATTGCTCGATAATGATTACTTAGATGTTTTCAATTCTCCTAGAAGACTTGCTTCTTTATTTCTTTGTTTTTATGTAGCTTTTTTGGGATAATAAACATTGCGTGTGTGTCGGAGAAGTTATAATTGAAGTGCGTGGTGTCACATTTCATTGTTTACTATTTTTCCTCTCGACTACTTGTTTCTAACTTATCATGTGGGCACCAGAGGATCAAAATGGAACTATTTATCTCTAATACTGCCATAAATTTTCTCTACCATTGCTCTACAACCTTTTTTGGGGGAAATTAGGTTGAAACTTTATAATTATTATAGTAATAGTATTTTACATTTCACTATTTTATTATTATAATTATATGAAAAGATTTTATTTGCTTAAATATTTCATTTTGTTAACCCTTTCAGGTACATTTTCTTGTACCCAAGTAACTGTAAACAGATTCTAAAGTTATTGGGTTTTGATTTACTACAGAGGAGCTGCTTTGGTATTGTCTGTTGCTGAGCCTGCTCCTGGATTCATCCACACTATGTCACATGACATAAAGTCCTCCTTGTGTTCAGCTTCACAAAAATTGTTTTCAGAAGTGGGATTCAGGGTATTCTGACAATTTAAGAAGCTGATCTATTGTAGCACTTATTTCTGGCAGGTAGAAACACTTTTTGAAACAATTAAATTGAAATTGTATAAGATAATTGTGTTTTGCTATTAGTGTGTTTCTGTGTTACGTGACATGGCATCTTTCTAGTTCAACAAAAGTGCCATCAAACAGTTGACCAAATTGTCATTTCAATGTTTTAGAAATTTAACATGTATCTGTTGAGGATATTTTTACACTTTTTGTGGCAGATTTGTATCTTAAAATCTTATGAAATTTGGCTGTCCTACATTTTGTAGAAAGTAAAGGTGGAAAACGTGACAACTTTGAACCCAACTGTCAATCAATCAGCTTGACAAGTAACATCTTAAGTGCTGTCAGCCTAATCACTGCACACTGTAAATACTTTTGCAAGTCCATAAAGGTTCCCAGCTACAAAAGTCTTGACTGTAGCAAAGCAAAATAGAGTTTTTTCCTCAGTTAAGTATTACAAAAATGAGCAGGAACGACGTCACGACTCCCTAGGGGGGCACCTGTCAATCAAAAAGTTGCCATCAATGAACAGAAAATTTTATCCTCTCAAAAACCATATATAGTTATGGTTATGCATACTTCCTGTGCTTTGTTTGGTTGTAAAAGCCATTAGTAGCTGATCACCTTAAAAGTGGCCCAAAAAATGAGAAATTTTAAAGGGTTATAACCTGCTAAGGAAATAAACCTACATTTGTACCAAAAAAAAAAAATGCTGCAGCTACCCTGTGATGGACTGTCAACTCATCCAGGATGGGAGGGGTACTGATTCTCCCAGGAGACAAGTACACACCCGATGTGTGACTTGACTTGGAGAAAGACTCAGCAAGTAAGATTCTACTGACCGGTTAGTACATTATATGATAGAATAACAAACTGGTTAGTCCATTCGTCTTACCTTTCTCACTTCGTAGGAGGGCAATGTCTTTTCTGAAAAACAGAAAGGATAGAATGTTAAATTTCCTGAATAAAATGCAATAGTAAATTAAAGGAGAACTGAAGTCAAAAATCAAGTATTTTTTTTCTTAAAGCTTAGACCATAAATATTAATGTTTGAAACCTTTTTTCTGTCTACTGGCTTACTTTCAGTCTCAAAAAAATAATTTTACTGCGAGTTTGGGCCAACAGCATTGCGGCGCAGAATGGGTGTGTCAGCGGTCATTTTGGTAGCCTATGACGTAAGTGGTGGGGAACGAATGCAAGATTTTACAAAGAGAAGTACCGATTTGACCCATGTAGAACTTGTACTTTGAGAGTATATTAGTACAAATGCGACGGAAACGCCGGAGAAATACCCGTTTGAACGTTCTTCTCTTCTGCTATCTCTACTGGAATACTTCCACTTGTCCTTGAATGCGTAAGTTACATTTTCACCGCGGATCGATGGCGCGTCTTCAATAACAACAGCCGCGCAAATTTTCCGAAAACATCAACTCTGTTTATTTGGAGTTTGCTTCTCTTTCCGAAAAAATACTAGGTTAAAGTAAGTTATGTCTTATTAACTGATTCGCCTGAATTTACCGATAGCCTTGCCTTTTGAACGGCACTGGAGTTCACTAGAAACTTGATGACTGTAGTCAGTTTGTGTAAGTCTTAAACAATCACAGATACTGGAACGCATCAGTATATCTTTGTGTTACAAGACTCTGCAGCCTACTCTACTACATAAACATGCATAATCTTTTACTCATTTATCGTAAACCTTGCCATTTTTTTTGTACTTTAATACTGGATTTCGGTTCGAACATTAACATTTAGCGCTCCGCTCATCGGGCATCAAATACCTGCCGTAATCCATAAAGCCCGCGCACCTTCAAGTAATATTATATCCCTTTGTGTTGACATGTCATATTTTCATTACAGTGTGAATTACCTTCGCAATTTTTCAACTGAAAGCGGCATAATTTTTCATTCTTGCGTCAGGTATTTGAACTGATAGGCTATATAACAGATTCATAAAAATAAAGCTACAACATGTACCTTGCTTTCGGCGCACTCACAGACTGTAATAATTATTTATCGGTTTTTATACTGTTTTATCACACCACTTTTCTCCGTAACTGAGTTCGTTTCCAAATATCTTCACAGTCAACGCTGGAGTTATTCACCAGCTTATTCTACCCGGCACGAAGTTCTAAACGCTATATTGTAGAAAAGCTGGAAGCCAGGGGAAAATATTGCAATAACAGGGAAAAATTACGGAACGTGAAATGCAATACGCGATAAGCTGCTGTTGTATGACCTTGGTGTCAAAACAATGCCGGATCTGTTGGGATAGATTATTTATTTGCCGCACAGGAACGGTTCAGAAGAATTCTTAACTTAGCATACTCAGTGGTAGTTATACTGCTGCATGAAGGAGAAGAAATTCGCATGCAAACGTGAACATGTGCCCCGGCTTTACTCACAACCGATAGCCGGGCGTATGGCTTGGAGCACGGGATCAATCGATTTTAAATCCAACTCACTCACTAACAAAATAATAGAAATACCACACGAGTGGAAACAAACCTGATTGATCACACTTTTAATTGAGCTCCTCAACGTCTTGATAAATTAATTGTCAGCCCTCAACATGGCTTGAATTATCCTCGCCTACATGGTCTTCGCAATTGAGCGCAAATCGTCGCTAATTCAGCTTTCCCGATTCTCTCAAGCACGGGATCGATCGATTCTAAATCCAAATCACTCACTAACAAAATAATAGAAATACCACACGAATGGAAACAAACCTGATTGATCACACTTTTAATTGAGCTCCTCAACTTCTTGATAAATTAATTGTCAGCCCTCAACATAGCTTGAATTATCCTCGCCTACATGGTCTTCGCAATTGAGCGCAGATCGTTGCTAATTCAGCGTTCCCGATTCTCTCAAGATTTGGGTCACAGACTTCTTCTTCCGAGCCAATTAGTTATTCACAAGGGAAATATACTATTCCAAACTGGAAAGGGTGTACACAGATCATGATGGGAAGCAATGTTTGTGAAATAACAAAGCCTTGGATTTGAAGCCGCTAGTAGCACTCTTTGGACAAACGGAATATCTTTCCCCATCACTTATGTCACAACATACCGCTGACATCTGTAGCGAGCCCACAATGACAAAGCCCAAAAAGCGGGAAAATCCCAATTTCAAACCCAATTTTTTCGAAAATAACAAGTCGCAAGTGAAAATAATTGCCAAAACTTGATTTTATATGTCTAAAGCTTCCAAATAAATTAATAAAAACAAACATGATTTTTGGACTTCAGTTCTCCTTTAAAACTCAAAATTACATGTTAAAGCTTCTGTCAGATATTTTTAGCAACATATTTAAGAATGCATGACAGAAATATAGTTGACACAATAGGTGTCATTATCGTGTGATTATTGTGTGAACTTTGCTCAAAGTAAATAGGTGCTTCCCAGCAATTAATTGTGACTTAAGATGAAACCAACAAGAAGAAGACTTTCACATAAATTGGAAATTCTTGCGTAGACCAGATGCAGGTACTGTACAAGATAGTGAGTCGAGTCAGGTTTGTGTCTAAGTGTATTGGAAATAAACCTTAAAAATTGTGTAAACTTTTTATGACTTGTGTAGGATATGATTTACTGGGAGGAAAATATTTTCCATACCTCTAGTTAATACTTGTGAATATTATCACATGCGCATTACATATAACTATTAAATGCAAATACTAATATTACAGATAACTATTAAATGAAAATATTAATCCAAAATCAACCATTAAAAACATACAACTATTAAGACTATTAAAACTCTACTTAAATCTAGTATATGAAAGCTGGCAGTTACACAACAGGGAAATATGAAAATATGCTGGGGATACTTTTGAGCCAGAAAATACATCAATTTCAAATTAATAAACACAAATCAAACTGAGGAAAATGAAATTTGTCCACATCTCAAAAAATTTGAGAGTTGAGGAAATTATGGTGTAAACATGTCAAAAAAGAGTGGAGGGTGTAGAAAAGTAAATGAAAAAACTAAAACTACAGTAACATTGAATGTCACAAGGCATAATAAAACATCTGTAGAGGCTCTTGCCCATGACCATAATATAATCATGTCAGCTAAATTCAAATTATGACAGTCCTTACCTTTAGGTTTCACTTCTGCACGCATCACACTTTCATGAAGGGCAGAATCAGAGGCGATTCTATGTTCAAAAAACAAATGACAAGATTAAACACCATGTTTACTACTATACTAGCAGTTCACAGGTGCTACCAAGAGGAGTCCTATTGTTCAAGAAATGATATCATAGGAAGCAACATCACATTGGAATACAATAAAACAGTGGCATTTCAACTTATCATATGATAGAATATTTTGCTTAAAGGTTAAGACCCCCAGACCTCGTTCCATTATTTGTTTTAGACATAGTACAAACTATCATAAATTATAAAAAAGTTGTATAATGTTTTGTATCTTGTTACAGGGCTGGAAATAATTTTTGGATATTCACCGGTCAAGATGACTGGCCAAATACATTCTAGCTTGGTCATACCTCCTTTCTTACCGGACAAATATATATACGTACTTTTTCTCTCATAAGGCGCACTCGGCCATTAGACGCATCCCAAACTTCGCAACTCAAGTTTTCAAACTAAAAAATATCACTAAAATACGTGGTTACAGGACACATCCTGAACTGAAGAAAACTTTTCTCAGTTTATTTCAATCACAACTGAATTCGCTTACAATCAAGGCAGTCGAAAGTGAGATCGTAAACAACGGCGTGAAAGTCATTTGCACAAACATGAGCGCACAAGTTTTCGGTAATTAATAAAAGAGTAATTGTCACACTCGTAAACAAAAGCTAAAATGTCACACTGCAATGACTTACATCTTCAGTTAATGCTGTTTTGATTCGTGTTTGCAGAGTTATCCGCTGGTCAACCCGGTACCAGGACTTCTCTGAAGTAAACCCCGCTGACCGGGGACTCACGTGCTCAGCCGAACGAGTCGGCCATGTTTATTTTTCGAACGCTGCGAACGATTTTAAGGACTTAAGCTAGTTATTTCTCGCCTTATGGACTTCTTGTAAGTGTTCTCGTTTCTCTAGATAAATCTATTTGTATTGTATTATGATTTTTGCGTTCTTGTTGGATTGTAGAATGATTCCTTCATCGTTGACATTAAAGTGAATTTTGCTCATCGAGAAGGCTATTTCTTCAGTGTTGCCTAAGAACAGCAAGAAAACTAGAATAAATACAAGCAGAAAAGTGCCGAGAACAATTTGCTGTGCCGATAAGTTTCAACGTCGCAGTGAGTAGTAAAGGTGAATGGCGAAAACTGACTCACCCCGAATGTCACCTTCAAAAGAATTAGACACCTGAAAATCTGGGCGCTACCTTGGATGAAAGTGTCACTGGGTGGATGAAGAAGGTAGGTTTCCTTTCTCGACTAACAATCCAACCACATTGTCACAAAGAAAAGATGATGTGTTCGAGGTTAAGTGCGTGACAGTATCATGTTACTGAGCACGTGCTTTCAAGCAAGCACTATATGCAACTACGGCTTTGTTATGTTGTTTTGCAAACCGTTCTGTCGCTAAAGTTTCTTTTAAAGTGTTCTTGCATTTAAAGGGGCATAGTCACGCTATTTTAGTTCACTTTAAAAATAAAAAATATATGTCCTCACATAAATGAACGCCGCCCACAAATAATGGTCTAGTTTTGTTACCAAAGACTATATTACTTCACTGAAACTGTTTTCTGTCATCTATTGCTATGGATGGCACGGATGGAAATGGATTGCAATTTGAAAAAATTAGGCTAAACTTTTCAAATTCTTTCAGTGTGTTGACATTAAATTGATATTAAATGGTCATGGTTTGTATTCTCTTACTGAAATTAAGTTAATATGTTCCTCTAAATGTTCAAACACAATGTTGGGCATGGATAAAGTTAGCTACCGATAATTTTAGCACAGTTTTGACCAGAAATCTGCAAAATCCTCGTAACTATGCCCCTTTAAGTGGAATGTTGATGTTGCAGAAACGTCAACAATCAGCAATGTTTCTCTTTTGTTATCGCCTAATTTTTATGAAAAATCAAGATCTTAAGAATTTGTTGCCGGAAAATAGTCGTCTATAAGACGCACACCGAATTAGCGATAATTTTTGACAGAAATACTAGCTTTCGTGAAAAAAAAACAGAAAAGAAAACGGTGCGGCTTGTAACCGGAAAAATACAGACATATACAGCATAGAAACTTTAGTTCATTTCAATATGATTGAATGTAACTGGTCAACATGACCGGCAAGGCGAACATTTGACCGGTCAAACCCCCAATCAGGCTGGACATTGTCCGTTGACCAGCCGTTATTTCCAGCCCTGTGTTAACTTTAACAGAAAAATATAAGTTACTTAACTACTCATTCGCTACTGACAGGGCTCATACTAGTTTGAGCTTTTGAAATTCCAGGACTTTCCATGACCTTTGACCTTTTCAATACTCTCCATGACCTAATCTTCAGGAGCAGTCACTAAACTTTCTTTTGTCCCTTTGTCTAATTTATTTTGTACAATGAGCGATATTTTCCATGACTTTCCACGTCCCACACTTAAATTCCATGACTTTCTGCACCAGGAAAATAAATTTGGTTAAAAAAGCCATGACTTTGCAGGTTTTCCATCACCTCTACGATTCCTGCCTGAAGCAGAACTCGAAACAGTTCAGTTAAGTAAACGTAAATGCATTGTACTCATTTCGGCAGAACTTCCTTTCATTGGAAATTTGAAAAATACTCATGATCAAAGCAAACAAAAAGTTGTTTGAGAAAATGGAGTTTTTAGATAACCAGTACTGGATTGATGAACGGCAGTGTGCAGCAGAAATGTGTTTCTGTCTGAGTTTATAGCAAAGTTTTAGGGTGTATGTAGCTATAAAGCTAGTGTTCAAGTTAGAGAAATACATTATATGATTTAACTCTCTTACAATTAATACATACAATTATCAAATACATACAGTTAATCCATATAATTTTCAACATACATGGTTCATACTTCCCTAACAATCACTTAATTAACATGAACCAAAACCTCGGGGGGAAATAAGGGCTATTTGATTTAAGTAAAATTGTCTTTCGATTGATCAACAGGATGATAACATTAAACGGAACATGAAGACAAATTTGTCTGACTTGTCTGACGAGCGATGTCTTAATAAATGAAAGGTAAATTAAACTTATAGGCAAACAAACGTCCAGCTGAACAGGTGGAGAACTCCAAGTTCCAAATTATAACATGTTATCGATGAAACAATATTGCGTTCATAAAACGTGAAATCAATTCTCAGTGAGCTGCAAGCTGTTACGAAATTTCACAAAATCAGTGTGTACATGTAACTCGTGTTCACACAACAGTGCTTTTGCGCGGGAAATCATGTTTTAGCTTTAGCGAACACTTCGCTACACAAATATAATTCGAACCAATCGCTCTTTTATTATTTATCGCGTAAAAAAAAAAGATAGCATAAATCTAAGTTTGCTGCAACAAGGACGGCGAACAGAACATCACTGTTGTTTAACGGAAAGTACGGAGACCCACGTCGTTAAGTAATCGAATTAAAATGTAAAGATTTTAGTGCTGTTTTATAGCTACAGATGCGTGTCGTGAGAATATTTTACCTTCGTTCTCGCCAACCCTGGTCAATGTGTTGTGGGGGTGATAGGTGACATCCATAAGGTGATGTGTCTATGTGATCAAGGTTAAGGCAAAATAAAATTTAAATAAAACAAATAAAAAACCGAGCGATTTCCTTTCTTCAAGGGGAACGTGCAACCAGTCGTAATATACAAGATCCAGGTACGTTTCCCTTTTAAAAAGGATCGTTCGAATCTAAACATTTCAAAGTTTCACGAACGCTTTCATTTCTTCAGTTTTAAACAAATTACACTGGTAAATAACAAAATGAGCTACAGTTAAAACAGGTAATACAAAACCTATAATTTATAGTACGATAGTTATAAATCATATCGTGACATCTGCTGCTAAAGTCCTTTTGCTTTGACTCAGCGATATGTCTGAGTAAAATGAAAGGATATTCCACGATAGCGGTTGTTAAAAGGCACCGGTCTGCTCCCTACAAACCGTCTGTCTCTTACAGGCATTCGATCTCCCACACTGTGCACTTTGCCCGTGAGATCATCCAGATTTTTTATTGCGTTCTGAGAAGGCAAAGCAGTATCACTTTATTAGACTCGAACCTCCAAAACAAATCCAGAGAAATTTAGATATAAGCTCACATATGAAAACACAATCAGAAAGTGCAAAACATTCAATGACCTGCAAATCCAAACCTCTCTGTGCGTTTGCTAAGCTCAACTGGACATTCGGCAGAGATCCTCCTCGGTAATGTGCCTGCAGTTGTTGATGATGTTGGGGCTTTCTTATCGGCTGACAAATAGAGAAGAAAACCAGTGTTCAGTTGTGTCATATCAACAGCGAATAACAAAACCCGACTAAAGAAATTATTTTCCAATCAACAAAATTAAAAATACCTCTAGCATAGACACCTCTTTCATAACTTGTTCGAAAGCGCGCCTTTCTTCCTCCTGTTTTTGTTTATGTAGCGCGATTTTCTCGGCAAATTTTCTCGGGTTCGCCATATTGGAAGTATACGACAGAGCGTGTGTTGTCAGACTAGCAGCGTTCCATTTGGTCACGGGGGGTCCGTCTGTCGACCAATCAAACCGCGCAAAAATGCAAGTCCGCGACGTTTCTTGTTGCGGAAAATGCAAATTTATCGCACGAAAATATTGCTAAGGGTTGTTTATGCTCACGAGAGTCTGACAACTTTTCAAACGCAGAGAATAATTCTGCAATTTTGACCAAGTTTATATGAAGCACCCAGTTTAAAAGGATGGTCAGGATTGTCGACTTTCGTTCCATGACAGTTCGTTTTCCGTTGCTGATGTCACTGACATGAGATAAGTTCAATCACTACGCTCTGATTACACACTTCGTGTATACTTCGTGACACAATCGGCTTGTCATCGGAAATTAAACCCAGATTCCTTTGCGGCAGCCGCTCGACCCACTCCTATTATTTAGCAGCTGGGCCACCTCCCGGAGCAAATATATGTAAGAATGTACGTGGGACTCGATATTCGCCTACGTAGGTAACTAACTTCCGCAAATATCGCAAATCAAATAAGCTAAAACCGAACAAAAAAAAAATTATAATTACTCCACAATTCAAAAGAGCCCCAGACAAAACGTATGATTTCGAGGATGATGTAAGTGTAGCTTCAATACGTTGTTTTGTTCGTGGCTGGCTTGTGCTCGAAGTAATTTCTTGACTTGCTGACAAACTACGTAATCGACATGTTGTAAAATGGTCTAAAATAACAAAATGTAAACTAACTCTGTGTTTCAAAGCGAAACAACAAACAAGACCAAGCGAATTATCCCAAAACTAAACAAAATTAAAAATACCTCTCGTATGACCGGCATGTTCATGACTTGTTCGAACGCATGTGTTCTTTCCTCTTGGTTTTGTCTTAGCCGCGCGATTTTCTCGGCATATTTTCTCGGGTTCGCCATATTGAAATCGGTACGAAAAGCATGCGCGACAGTCGTTCCCAGTCCCCAACCAAGACGCTGAAGATGCTACTTGAACTTGCAGTATAGCCTGAAACTGGTTGGAATGTATAAAAGATTCGTAGGACGCCCCAGACAAGATAACATTTGAAACTGGCGAGGTAAACGGTTACCGCTCTGATTCAAATCCTTTCCAAAACGACTCATAAAGACACAGGAACACAGATAAATAACAATATATGTTTTTAAAGGATTGTGATATAGCTAATACAATGTTTCGGTTCCCTGTAAAGATACTCTAAGATTCACTTCACCTGTCGCAGCGGCCTCGTGGCCTAATGGATAAGGCGTCTGACTTCGGATCAGAAGATTCCAGGTTCGAGTCCTGGCGGGGTCGTTTGATTTTTGCAAGAAGAGACATAAAAAGAAATTTTTTCTGATTTTTCCAAGAATTAATAACGAAAGAAAAGGTTTCGAACATTTTTCATATATTTTCAAAAATATACATATTTTTTTACTTTCACCCTGCATTCTGAATCTGTATGTCTTATCTCCTTGTTAACTAGTAATAAGATGTAACAATTCAAAAACTTGACTATAAGTTTACACTATTTTTTCTATATATAAGAACGCGTAAAATTTGGCTGAGCCTGGATCTTCTTATTTAGCCCATACATTTTCTGAAGTTTTGGGGCAAATCTCAGCCTCAACGTTCTTATAAAAATGGTTCTTATACAAAAAAAAAAAGCATTCAAAACAGAGCTTCGCCGAGTGTCACTTGGTGCTCAGTTGGTAAAGTAGATTGCCCATAGTAAAGAAATTGAAAGCTGACGTTTTGAACGTTAGCTCTTGCAAGCGTTAGCCCCAGCTTTCAATTTCTTTGCAGGTAAATCCAAATTTTTGTGTTTCACTTTCTCACCGACGCAGAGCCACAATTTCTTTATAAACTAACCCTTTTAATTTTATTCACTTGGTTCTGACAAGTTCAAGGAAGAAGGAGAGCCACATCCAGGATTCCCACTTTTAAAAAAATGCAAAATTCGATCCGATGCACAGAGTGGATAAATCCCACAACGAAGCGTTGCGTTATATGACCATAATTTCCGTAAATGAAACAAACCGGAAGAGTTATTTCCTTCATTTCCGTCTCCTGAAGTGAACGACAAGTTGGTTTCCCCTGTTGCTGTCACGTGACCATCAGAAAAAATTAAATATGGCGGACGAAGAAGAAGCCGAGTCTAGGCCGAGAGCTGACCCGTACGGACCCCGGTTAATTGAACTACATCGCGGAGAAAATGGATTTGGATTTAATGTACGTGGGCAGGTATCTGAGGGGGGACAACTCAAGTCTATAAATGGCGAGCTTTATGCACCACTGCAGCACGTCAGCGCGGTTTTGGAGAGTGGTCCGGCCCACAGCGGAGGAGTTCGAATTGGCGACAGAATCCTTGAAGTGTAAGAAGCTGCCGTTTATTGTTAATTTATTTTTTATGGTATACTTAGAAAAGCCCTTTTTAGGTTATTACATGTCCCTCGCATCAGCAATACTGCGACGTGTTCGATATTTCGCCAGTGTTGTGAAGTGTGCAGCTTGAGTTATAAATTTGGCTTTGATCGATCTGTTAAAGTCGGTGTTAATTTCCATCTGTCGTTCATTTAGACAGCTGCTTGCAAGTCTGTTTAGAGTTTATCTCGTAGGAAATTGATTTGAATGTGATATTTGTCTATTGTCTTCGCATCTTCATCACAAGTTTTTTGGGAAATTTTGTTGATAAATTTTCAATTCTTGTGTTATATCTTGTCGGTCAAACTGGTTAATCAAGTGTAATCAAACTATATTCTATTTTAATTAAATTTTGTCTTACCTTTCATGGATTATAATAATAACAATGTGCAGGATGACTACATTTCCATCCTAGCCCTGCTAAAAGTTAACAAGTAAGGTAAGTTTATCAACAGAAAATTCGAAGTGAGCTATGCATCTGTCATTTCCAGTTATGCCCATCCCCTGCCCCCATCCCTCAGGATAATCCCAGGGCATTATTGCAAGTAACTGACACGGGGGGCAAACAAGCTGTTCAAATGCCCAGTTACTGTAAAGCCCAGATCAAACAACGTGGGAGTTGTTATGAGGGAGTCCAAACTCGTTAAGAGTGCATGAAGACTCAACAACAGGGCTTAAGTTAGATCTCAAGGGAGAACAAGAGTTCGAACTTCAACAGGCACTAGTGAAATTTTGGGTACATTCAAACTCTTTGAGTGCTCATACAATGTAAGAGTCACCGATATTACATGAGTTTCACACCAAACAAAAGCAAGAGATTGAACTCTTGACAACTTTTGTTTTCATTTGGTCCATTGTTTCAAAAAGTCAACTTTACAATGAACTCCATGTTTTCAATATTGTCTCAAAAGTAACACCTTTTCAAGTTTTTTAGGTATTTAGTCTCACATCTTTTCAAATAACCACAGGCAGTCGAAGCTCTAAATTAACCATTTATCATCATACAAGCATTGTGTGAATCGGGACGTGACCTTTCCACGAAAGCGGTATTAGGTTGCATGACAGCCTTTGAGGATTTGAATGCTTATAAGACATTTTATGGAGAGTAAAATGTCATAGATTCCAAATGTTAAATAAAGCAAAATTTTAACATACTTTTGGGAAAATGAATAAAGCAAACTTACCTCTTGTCTATTCTTTGGGTGGAATGGGTTATTACACTGTTTTGAGCTACTCTTGTCATCGCTGTTATTCCCTTCATAATAAAATAGGAAGGCTGAACGCAGAGGTTCAACTGGTAGTCCACTCAAGGTCTGTTTGCATCCGAAAAATCCATTGGTTCAGAATTTTTTTTGACCAGCGTCAAAGCCCTGTGATCCCTGAAGCCTCTGAAAATCCTCACACAATACACATTACGCTGAAATGAGCATTTTCTATCACCCATTCCATTCTGGTGATTTGGGACCCAGATGTGGCCATTGGAGAGGCTTGCGTCCACAGGCAAATTTCTCCCTGCAAAGGGTGGCACAGTCAGTTTTCTGGGTTTTTTGGGGGGGTTAAGTTTCACAGACCCTTATCTAGTCTTCGATGGCATGCTTAAACTGTGTTTTATGTTTTCAGTTTCATTCTCAGCCAAATATTTATTCTTTTTGTCAAATGAGTTTATTTGTTATGCAATTGAAGTGACTTGGACCCAAGCCTCTCCAACAGTCATGTCCAGTTTCAAAAACACCAACACACATAGAATGGCATCAGTGACGGAAAATGCTCATTTTCAGCATAATGTGTGAGGATTTTTGGAGGCTTGACGTTTCCAAAGGTTTCGGGGATCATAGGGCTTTAACTCTGATTGTCAATCAAATGGATTTTAAGGATGCAAAGGGCCTTTGGATGGACTGTGGTTGAGGTGGTGTGTTTAGCCTTGCCATTCTTTTATGGAGTGAATAACAGAAGTGATGAGTGGTGCTCATTTATTTAATTTTTAAATCTACGATATTTTCTGTCCATACAATGTGTTAGAAGCATTGAAATTTTCAGCGGCTGCCATGGAACCCAATAATGCTTTCATTGAAAGGTCAATTTCCGATTCACACAATGCTCAATGCTTACAAATATGAATGATAGACGATTAGTTTAGGGCTTTCTCAAAATGTGAGCTTGGGCAACCTCGTTCCCAGGGTCTTACAAGGGAGGCAGAGAAGAGAGCCCAGGGAATGAGGTTGGAGCTTGGGCTGCCTGTGAAATGACAAGTAAAAAGTGCTGATAGTAGTTATATATTTTACTTTTGTCACACTGTGGAGCGGGAAAGTTTTAGCGGAGAGTAAGTTTTTAATTATTGTATATTTTGGCTGTTTTGGAAAAATTCATATTTTCTGATTGGAATTAACTTTTGCGATTCCTGGGTAAGTTATCATTGTGTGAATGCTGGCTTATTACAAGTTACAATCTACACTGGTGTGCACATTGTAACACTATTAAGTTACTGGAGAAAATAATTACAGTTGTGCTTTTTGCAGAACCTTTTTTTTCTGTTAATCACAGTACAATAAAAAAATTTCATACTTTATGGTACAGTAAGACTTATGAAGTTCTGCATGAATTTCTTATGTGTGATTTGGTGTTGTAATATCTTAATATATATTTTTTGTCTTCCTTAGGAATGGAGAAAATGTGGAAGGTGCAACTCACAAACATGTAGTTGACCTGATTAAGAAAGGAGGGGATAAATTAACACTAGTTGTAATATCTGTCAGTCAGCTAGAAGCTGAAAAACTTGATAGCGACAGTTCATCTGGAGGAGAGTATTATGACTATTCTGACAAGCGTGTTGTGCCAATATCTATACCAGAGACAAGACAAGTCACAAGTGATGGTGAAACATATGTGGTAAGAATACTGAGATTTGTACATATACATGAAATAAGTGGAATCAAAATTAATTAAGAGTGTGTAAGTAATTTTAACATCTCCATTTTTAGGCTGACAAAAAAGATTTGAAGGCTAAAAAAGGAATCAAACCCACGACCACTGCAATACCAGTGCATTGCTTTATCAATTAAGCCCTGATATGTTAGTTGTGGGCTCCAATAACCTGCAATAGTGC
Source organism: Siderastrea radians (assembly GCA_964017195.1). NCBI lineage: Eukaryota > Metazoa > Cnidaria > Anthozoa > Scleractinia > Rhizangiidae > Siderastrea > Siderastrea radians. The sequence goes on along the minus strand of OZ024889.1, from coordinate 37,089,690 downwards.
ATGTACAATGGACAACATAATTAATGTGGGCTAGATCTACATTGTACAACTATTTGTTTCATGGCTTGCCCATTATGCATATTGAAACAATTTGACGTAACGAAAGTTATTTCATTTCTATATTAGGTGTATAATATATATTATGAAGACAAGCATATTTGTTCAAGGAGATACAAAGAATTTTCAAATTTGCACAACAAGGTTAGTTTTTAAATTTAACAATGTTAGTCGTACATCTTCAGTGTTTGTTTTTAGTGACAATAACCGCCCCAGACTTGATTAATGCCGTGTTGTAAATTTGAGTGGACAGTAATCCGTTAGTCTACTTATGCACATTTAGACGCATACAAAAAACAACTCAGTGACAGATTTCTACATTGAAAATTTTAAATTGCAAAAAATCAATATATCTGAACAAAAATGTCCCACAATTCAAAACTATGTAAACGTGTTCCTTGTGTAATGTTTTGTACCCTGACTGATGAGATCAACAAATACTAGTTAAAATAAAACACAGTTGTCAGCACACTCCACTACAGGAAAAAGAATGCAACAGTCAAAGAGATAACTTTCTGCAACACAGGTGAAAGGTAAGGTTAAAAGGTTAAGCTGTGCACAAGCCAAGGAGACCCATTAAAAGGAATGACAATATAACTGTAAGAAACCATAAAGAATTTTAAGGTTAGAGGAATATTTTTGATTTTTTTTCCCAGCTAAAGAAAGAGTTTAGAGATTTCCAGTTTCCCAAGTTCCCTGGAAAATGGCCATTCCACTTGTCTGATCAGCAACTGGAGGCTCGGAGAAAAGGCCTTGAGTCTTACCTTGAACAAGGTCAGATCACATTATTTTACTATTTTGACCTGGCTCATAGAACGTTCCCTCTGTATTAATCCATCTGTCCTTCAAAATAGCTTCAAATGTGACTTATTTGATGCACAGCTGGTTTTAATTTGGTTTTGTCCTCAGACGGTGCTTTTCTTGGGAAAAACAATTTTCCCTCTACTATTTATTGACTAGCATTAACTTCAGTAAAGGCATCATATGATGACATCCATATGTCAGAAGTTCAATGCTACCAATTAATATTTGAAGCCATCAGGAAGGACACATGGTGGATCTGGTGCAGTAGTGAAGTGGTCAGTGCAACTGACTATTGATCAGATGGTTGGTGGCTCAATCATGCTCAATGTGTGATTCCAGAAAATATCCAAACCCCCACCACGGAGGGAATTGGAAATTCCAGAGGGGTGGGGGGGGTCAAAAGCCCAGGAAAATCCAAAGGAGAGGGGGGTTGAACGGATAAATCACTTTCCAGAGGGTCAACTTCGATTCATTCCGATGTGAGCTGCAGATAAAGTTCGAAAATTACTACTTACCGAATTTGTAGATCTTTATTGTGGAATTAAATTAATTTAACTGCTAAGTAAACACTTTCGTAAACGTAAAACAGGTATTCTTTCTTCCAAAGGCGCTTTGGAAGCGATGTTGGGGCGGAAACGAAATAAACATCGTCGTTGCGTAGAAGTAGCCGCCATTACTCGTTACCAGTCTTCGAGAAGACAGCAACGCGTACCAGGAGTGGTTACATTTACTTATCAAGACGACGATCCTTTGACGAAATGTCTGCATCGTCTAAACAACCTAAATTTTAAGCTTACCTTCACGATTGACATTAATTATAAGCGTTGTTTACGAACAATCAGAGCGTCCTTGTTAACTATGTGGTAACTGGCAAGCGAAGCGCGATCTCATTGACTCGTAGAAGTCGTATTTTGCTAAGCTCAGCAATGAGAATATTTATTGCAAAGTACAAGTGTCACCAAATACGTTTATGGGCTTTGTACCTACTCTTGCACCTTCAAGTAACGGGCTCTTAACTGAGGGCTGGTATGCAGTGTAACAACTTTAGAGAACTCAATATTCGTTATTCTTTCTATTTTGATCATTTCCCCTTTATTTTGTTTGTGCGTTTTCTTTGTTCATGATCGCGTTCATGCTGAAGTAACGTTTATCAGCAACACTGCGACTTTTCAAGCGAATTCTTCAATTAAAACGAATGTTTTAGTACTTTTGTCAAGGTAATTTTACAGATACCTAGTATATCTGTTTGACGTAGAGAAGAACTGTTGGTATTGGTAAGATAATATGTTATGAGTAAGTTATATGCATGTACGTTATTATTTCAAATGCTAATAAAACACGTCCTACGCTAATCTTAACGGCTTAGCTTCATTTAAATTTGGATCAGTTGCTTCATTTTTAACACTCTCCCTTCTTGAACGAAATTTTCCAGAGGGATTGGGGGTTGTTTGACAATCTGTGGAAAATCCGGAGGGATGGGGGAGTTATAGCTTACTTCAAAAAACGGAAAATCCGGGGAGGGGGGGCATCCTAAGTGAAATTCCCTCCGTGGTAGGGGTATGGATATTTTCTGGAACCACACAATCATGATTCGTTGTTTCTTTGGACAAGAAACTTTACTCTGCGATGTCTTTTTTGCCAAGGGAGGGGGGGGGAACTCCTACAAGAAGTTGTCTCATGTTACAGAAAACTGCATTAACTGCTAGGCAGTTCTAGGCATTTGGGCTGCTTAAAGTGCTACGATGATCAAAAATAAGATTTTTTTGTTCTCTCCATATTTCGAAAATATAAGTACATATTACTCATCATGCAAAGTGTTAAGCCAAAATTCGTACGGGAAGTCCGATTGTTTTAACTGTAATTTTCGGATTCGGTTTGCCACCATTACTCAATTCAAAAATGACCCGGACGAGTTGGGCCGAGTTGGCCCAGAGAGGAAGTGACCTAGAAGTCTCAACACAACAAAACAAATGCGGCTAGTTTCTTATGCATTCGGAGAGGTGTGAGGGTTCGCAAGATTCATTTCTTCGAGTTTGAGCTGCAGTATGCATGCTTGGCGCTCTGTTGTGGAAGATCACGGCAAAGAAAGCATCAATGAATCGGAAATTACCATTCACAGTTCACTAACGAGTTGATACGTTTATTTTAAGCAGAAAAGCTTCATTTGCATGCACCGGAAGGACTTCAATCCTGTTGGACACCCAGCTGTTTGCTCTGTGCATTTTACGGGTGAATTCACATAAACTTGACATAAACTATTTTCTGTGTCGCCGGCTTCGCAATACGCAGAAATTTTCTTTTTTCAACTTGGCTATGTGGTACGCGGTAAGCAGAAAATATTACTGCGTATTCCGCGTACTGTAAACGTTCCCCACTTAAACTTCCGCTAAAAGAATATTATTTGAAGTTCCTATAAACTAGTGGACCATAACAGAACATCACCGTATATTCTTCATTCTATAACCGAAAATATTACGCGAAATTTCTTTGAATTACTTGGCTACATATAACGTGAAAATATAAACAACCGAGCTTAATCGACCAATTAACAAGCCTTACTGTGTATTGCTTGTTCTTTTTACTGCGTAGCCATCTCCTAACATCCCTCGTACATTTCAATTTATCTCTCTCCGCGTACTGCGTGGCCAGCTCCTAATATCCCTTTATACTTCAATTAATTTCTCTTGGCGTATGGTGTAGGGAGCTCCCAAAGTCTTACATAATAAATATTTATTAGCTATCAATAATTTCTTGAGCCTTTCACCGCATTCGGGGTTGTCACTTCTCTTAGTAACGTTTTCGATGTGATGGCGTATTCCACAGTTTATACCTAGACTTCTGATGTTAAATCAGAGTTTACCTCTGTTAATTCGCATTTGCTTGTTTACTTGGTAGTACAATTACCATGTTAGCACAATTACTTGGGCTATTCACGACATCACTTCGTTTACGTGAATTTATTTTCCTCAACCTTTTGTCTCATCTATAAAGTTCTGAATGTATGTTAGGCATCAGGGCTCTCTATATTTAGTTAGAAGGGAGAGTTTATTATTATAGGATTTATTATTTTTAGGTCTAAAATCTTTCTAACTACAATTTAGGATACTGCAACAAATCTGTGAACATAACAACAACAAACTCAACCGGTATCAGCGAGAAATATAAGCAAGAGTAAAAAACAGCTGACGGACCTCAACACGACTGACATGTGAAACAGTTAAATTTGCTGTATTATCGGAAGGATTTCAGTGTTTGTGATTTGGGATATTTGTTCAGCTTCTTGATCCATTCTTGCATTGTGAGACGGCTTCCTCTTCGGTAGCAAGAGGCTCTAAACTGTCATCGTATGGTGCGACTTCTGCGAGTTCACTGACTTCGCCCAAAAAACTTTATTCTTAATTGCTCTCAAAAGAACTGGACGACAAATTCGACGGAAAACACATCCATATAATGCAATGTTTGGCTCTCTATTTTTTACTCTTCGTCGGTCTTTGTTGTGGCGATGGTTGAGACTTCTACGTCACGAGCAAAATTCGTTTGGTTAGAGATAAGACTGCTTCCATGAAATTCGCGGGCTTCTCTCTTACGAACTGAGTAATGGCGGATGGGTTTAACGCAGTTTTCAGACATATATTCCTGGGCTGCATAAGCAAATATCGATCTAATTTATCGCGAGTCATATAATATGGCATCTATTGAACAGTTTGAAGTTTAAAAAAAGTTGAAAACAAAACAAGACATTTTCATCGTAGTAGCACTTTAAGGCCCATATGTGACCTTACTAGCAGACATCTGGCATCTGAAGTATATACAAAGTGGATCCTACACACTCTATCCCTATTATCTCCATCCCTCCCAAAAAATAATAGTGTAATATTTGGTTAAAATATTGTTCTGTTGCAGTGAATTCCGTGAGGGTAGTAGGAGAGTCAGATATAATGGAGGAATTCCTGAAATCTTCAGAGAACCATGTCATGGTAGTCAGTTTTAATCTATAATTTTAATTGTGTGACTATAAAAAATTATTAAGATGTGAGTAATCTAAAATTACTGAGTACATGTATCTGTGAAACTATGATAATTATTATCATGTACATGATTGAGTGTAGAAAGGAAAATGAAACTATCCAGAATACTGGGATTTTCTTATCTTAATTTGCCCCCCCCCCCCAAAAAAAAACTTGGGAAGGAGGGGAGTAGGCATAATAAAGAATTTAAAAAAAACTTTCAGGATGCTTTCTGTTCTGTTAGTCGTCTTGAAACATTACTTTGTTTGCAGTGTCAGTCTTTAGCCTGAATGGATACATTTTCTATCTGTTTGTTTTTCTCATTGTTGTTGTGGTACAGAAGAAAGATGAAGAGGATGGAAACATGAAAGTTGAATTAAGAGTATTTTTACCAGATGACTCCATCACAACTGTGGCTGTTCTCAAACATCAGAAAACTGATGAAGTGTTCAAGGTACAACATCATAAAGTAACATAAACTGCCGCTACACAGTGCCAGTTTATGCGTCCAGTAACTCTTGGCTGTACAGGGGGGGGGGCACCCCCAAAAAGGTTTTTCTCCAGTGTTTTGAAGAGGATTTTTTGTCAGTACCAGTCATTTACAGTAGCTGGCCACTAATCCCTAGATTTATTTTGGCAATGTTTGAGGAGAATCAGTTGCTATGGATACAAGAAATAATGTCATAAGTACCATAAAGTCAAACCATTTTTGAATTAAACTCATCACCAATGGATGAGTGTGGGGATGGTGCCTGCGTCTATGAGGAAGCCGCCAGCAAGCGCGAAAGGTAACCATGACAACCCTGTGAGCGGCAACCAACAGGCACCGTCACACTGAGAGAAACTCAGTGGAAAGGCAACACTAAATACTTACCGATACTTACCTATGGGAAAGAGAGGGTGGGAATGAAAAGGCGAATCGGCAGTCCTTGCTCAAAAGGCAACGCGAGTAAAATGGCTTGGCCTCCACGGGAGAGCTGTAAACTAACTGAAGCCCCTGATAAAACCCTGAAACTGCCCCAAGTTCAGGAGAGCAACCGCTGGCCCACGAATATTGTCTCGAGTTTAACCTTGCCTAAATTTCAGTTAGCCTCATTTAAACTCATCACCAATAGGTGAGTTTGGGGATGGTGCCTGCGTCTATGTGAAAGCTGCCAGCAAGCACGAAAGGTAACCATGACAACCCTGTGAGCAGCAACTACCCAGGTATGACTCCGAGGTGCTTGGAGAACAACGGGCCCGCTCACAGGAGTGTCAAAGGGACCGGGTTCCACCAGAGTATTCAAGCACCAACCCCACAGAACTAAAATAACAAAAAGGAGTTACTCACCAAATGGGATGACTAGAAAGCCCTACCACTGGAGAATACCAATTCACTCCTGCAACATGAGCCACATGCAGACCAGCTATAGAGAGAAGATGAGACATCCGATGCTGAACGGAAAACTAGCACGTCCGTGACACTACCAGAGAAGAGAACCAACGTCCAATAGCAGTTTTGGTTGGTTTTTTGCCTGAAGGCAGTCAAAGCCAAGATGAAAACTGAGTAAGCGAGTTAAAGAGGCCCCCCCCCCCCCCCCGCCACTGCCGCGGGATGGAGCAGACCTAGGCTAAGCTTGCCCGGAGGCGATGACTCGCGGACGTGAAAATAGAAAGGCACCTGTTGCAGCTGCAGAACAGGTCAGGCTATTCTGGCACTTGCCAGAAAGTCTCTCACTGCTGAGCCCCGTGAATGCCGCACGTCGGGAGCTAAGCCAATTGGCTGGAAAGCCTCGCGAGTGTTTCAGACGGCGTCCGGATGTACAGTTGATAGGCGTTGCTGGACCATTAGATCTACTGTTCTGGAAGTTCTAGTCACCAAAATGTGCACGACTGCCTCGTTATCAGAACGGAACAAGATGTGCTGAGGGGACCACTGCGGACTCCAGATGAACGCGGCGATCACTATGGGGAACAATTCCTTATAGGCGATGGAAGACCCAGCCTGGCACGGGGACCACGCACCACTAAACCATTCGCTCCTGATATAAGCTCAGAACCCGAGGGAGCCTGCAGAGTCCGAGGTGACCTCCACATCAGAAGAAGCTGCCATACCTGGAAAGAGCCAAAAGCTCAAGCCATGCCATGAAGAAAGAAATTCATCCCACCATTGAAGGTCCAGATGGAATTAGGAGTTCAGACAGATGGGGTGCTCCCGGCGCCAAAAACAGCTTAGGAGGTTGATCATACGCCGAAGGAAGGTGCTGCCGGGCCAAACTACTTTGGCAGCGTGGTGAAGATGGCCAATAAGCGATTCCAACTGGGTCCTGGAACACCACCGCCGACCATGCCACGAAGTTATTGGCTCCCTTACAGCAGCCAATTTTTCCTCTGGAAGCCGGGCAGACTGTTCTAAGGAATCCAGTTCGATCCCCTGCACGGCGAGGCAGGTGGCAGGGCCCACACATTTGCCAGGGTAAAGAGGAAAGCCTAACTTCCGGCAGACTGACTGACCAGTTAGCAGATTGTGAGGGCATTGAGTTGAATTAGGAGGTCCGATGATGATGAAGTCGTCTAGGTAGTGCAGAAGATCTGGCAGATGATGTCTATTCAAGAGAATCCATTCCACCATCTCTGCCACTGAATTGAAAATATATGGTGCCGATCGGAGACCAAAGGGGAGGGCTAGGTCGACGAAGTACTTCCCTAGCCACTTCATACCTAAAAGGAAGCGGTCGTCCGGATGTACTGCAATATTACGATAGGCTGCCTCAACATCAAATTTGGCCATTAAGGCGCCTGGCCCATACTGGGAGACCATGCGAATAATCTGATCCACCTTTATGTAGTGCATGGAAAATTCTTCCGCGTTAATGCCATCATTCATGCTGGAGCCGCGGGGGGAGGACAAATCAATGATAAAACGCCACTTACCGGGCTGGCCTTTTTTTGGTATTACCCCAAAGCTGCTGACATGCAGATTTGGCAACGGGGGGGGGGGGGGGAAGCAAAGGGGCCCACCACCCGATGGAGAGCGACCTCATTAACCAGATAGTCATCGATCACCGACGCGTGTTGCCAGGCAGAGGGTTTATTCCGCTTGGCAGACTTCAGCCGATGAGTAGGGTGAAACCCCAGCCGAAAACCATTACTTAGACCATCAAGGACATAAGATACAGCAGTTTGGTCAGGTTGCCCAGCCAAGTCCCTTGAAAATTCTGCCACGCTGATTGGATTGACCGCTGATACTGGCGGAAAGGGAAGTGGAGCTAGAGGGAAGAAACGAGAGACACATACTCTGAGCAACCCATAAGGTCAGAAAAGTAAACAAGGCGGAACGAACTAATAGGGATTCCTGCTAGTTCGGAACAAAATGATTTAAGGACACTGTCAAAATCAAACTAGTACGGAAGCTAAGTGAAATACATGTCAGTCATAGTCCACCTAGAAATTGGCAAAAAATTCTAGAAGGAACAAACTATAAATGCGACAATACTTGCTAACTTTGTGCACTGTCACTCAAACTAAACAGATCAGAAAGGGGGGATTAAGAGCGACGAGGAGCCTGCTGCCACAGGGGAAGAGGAGCGCCGCTTTCCGTCTTCCCGCTTGTTCCTGGAAGTCAAGCTGGAACATGCGACCGCGCGGTGAGATCCAGAACAAACCATGCAGCGATGAGCGTATCTGCAAATGGCCTGAGGGGCAGTGCAGCAGCCCTTATTCCATGATTTGCATTCGACCAGACTGCTGGAAGATCCTGAAGGCTCCCAGTCAGACGAGTCAGAAGAAGAGGAGGAGCGGGTAGTGGAGCCAGCCACGTGGAAGTTAAGGAGTTGAGCGTTCATGCACGACCAGTCAGTGAGCCCTGTGGCTGCCGCATGCTCACGAAAGGCCTGATCATAGGAAAGCCACACATGACCGCTGAAATGGTGATGCGTCTGGAGGATGAGCAATTGATACTGAGGTAGATCCCTCCACCGATGTGGGAAAAGAGAGACCATAATCAAGGAAAAGATTGCGAATGCCTCCAACCACGTGGCAATGTCCTTGATGCGATGGCAAGGTTTTTTCGGCTGAGTGGTCAAAACCAAATGGCCATCCAACAAGAGCTGCGGTTCGGGCTGCTTTAGCTGTAAAGTTGCTGACAGCAGTTCATTTAAATCAATGAATTTGCCGGCCACGATCTGCACCACCAGCTTTGCGGGGACCGGAGAGAATCCTGGCCTGACAACGAACGGTTGATCGGCCTTGCTCATGGGCTGAACAACACTTGAAACAGCAACATTTTGAGAGGTTCCGAGCACTGGACTGGCCATACTGGGGGCTAGTGACGAGATAGACATGACCGGGCAGCAAAAGAAGAAACAAAGGAGGGCACAACAAAAGAAAAACTGGCCTACCTGAAGATGAAGGCCCCGCCGATGAACTTGGCGAATATTGCTCCATGGGCGGCGAACTGGACGAAGGAACGCCCCTGTTTACACTCGTGCTTGCAACTTGTGCCTGCGAAGTTTGTGAAGAAACCGCTGGAGCTTGGTTCACCCGCTCGGCCGCCACAGCCAACTGAGCAGCTTGGTTGATCAATGCCACCAGTTCCGGCGAGAGAAGCGAAGCTTGTCCTGCATTTGAAGGATCCGCAGAGGCAGCAACAGGCGGCGATATGTGCAACCCAGGCTCGATCGTAGAAACTTCAACTGGAGGATCGAACAGCACCTGTGAACTGTTATTAGTGGAGCGGGCAGCCATAATTATCAGCACCAGAAGTAGAGGACGGCGCGAAAATACTACAAGGAGTCTCAAACAGGCGAATGAAAAGGCGAATTGGCAGTCCTTGCTCAAAAGTCAATGCGAGTAAAATGGCTTGGCCTCCACGGGAGAGCTGTAAATTAACTGAAGCCCCTGATAAAACTCTGAAACCGCCCCAAGTTCAGGAGAGCAACCGCTGGCCCACGAATATTGTCTTGAGTTTAACCTTGCCTAAATTTCAGTTAGCCTCATTTAAAATGCTTGCTTTTCACCTTTTTTTCAGTGAAAAAAGAAGAAATGCTGACAAAAAGCAGTGAATTGTTTATTTATAGCACATTCTACATGTCTAGCATGACATTTCCTAATTTTTGGTAAAATCCAAGATGACAGCAGTCATCTTGACTGCCGTTTTGGATGATGTCAGAGACTCCTAGCAGCCCCACAACCCACAATAATTACCTCATCTTGAAAAGCACATCACAAGCTACCTATCAAAGAAAAAAATGCTGTTTATATATTGTAACACAACAAAAACCCATGGATGGGGGTTCCATCATCCCATCCCCCCTCCCTGTGCCCTTGTACCACATTGGGGGGATAAGTTTGCTTGTACATCTGAGGGTCAAAATATGGTAAATACCAGAAGATGAAACTGCACCCAAAGTTTAGAAGTTCAAATTTTGGATAGAAAACAATTAGCTACTTTAGAAATGAGTAAAGGACTGGGAACACTTTTTAAAATCAATCAATTGATTAAAATTAAGTTTGTTATATCGAATAAAGCACCTCAAAAATGGGAATCCTGCCAAGTTTGGAACTAATCAGTTGATTAGAAGCAGAATAAATGGCTTCCAAAAATTGGACAATGTACAGAGTTTGCATGGTTAGGGGGGACAAGCTTTTCAAAAATATAGAGACATTTGTATGGGATTTTTGCTGTATTTGAAAACTTGTAGTTTAGTGACTTTACATCCAAACTTTCTCAAACTTGGCAAGGCTGGTAATTCTGTCATGCCCTTTCATGTAATGGACCATTACGTGGTAATTTAATTTACATTTGGTCCCAGGCCCCTACTTGTTTCTAAAGTGGCGAATGTTTTTAAGTTGAGTCTCAGAATTTTGCTACATCCTTGCTTCATGCATAAACGTTTACAGTGTACTCACTGAGTAGTTTTGTGCTTAAGTTTATGTAATTTATGTACCGTAACATGTTTTGTTTGCAATTGTGGCAAAAATGGTTATCTGTTGTTGTTGTATCATATCTTTTCAATCATCTTATCGATCATAATCTTATTGACCATTACGTTTATATTTTTATTTTTGAAGGCTTTGGCAAACAAGCTCAATCTAAGCCAGGAAAATTTTATAAACTTTGCTCTCTTTGAGATTCTGGAAGATGGATTTGGTAAGTAATTATTATTGTTAGCCTCTGCCCTGGTCTTATCAACTGGGAACTTTAGAATGATATATTTCCACATTTTAACACAGACTGAACATTATGTAATGATTGGGTGGAGGGGGTGGGAGTGCACTGATCTCAAAAGTGGCAGGACCTAAGGAGGGAGCTGTCATGGAAGAGGCAGGAAATGGGAGTAAAGAGCACAAAAAGCAAGGTGTCCGCATCTCCTTCTCCCCTTCTCTTTTTGTGTTGTAACTGTTATGGTGGATCCACGGGGCTTTTTTGGTGATGAGGCATGCACCAGTGTCATCCATGAAAACCTGATTGTCATATATTTCATTCGACATGTTTACTCAAAACTACTAGTGCATTTGTATTAAACAAGAGAAAAGTTTTTTTGCAATCATTACTCCTGAATACATTTGTCAAATTTAGCACTGAATCAAATCCACCCATAGTCAGGCATTTGTTAGTGTGCATGTGGCTTTGATTTTAGTTTTCTTCAATTTCCTTCAGTGAAATCTTCGTAAAATTTTACAATACATATAATTTGGCTGGAACAAACTTAGTACTGGCCAAATTACAAGGAAAAAAGGTTAGAAAAGCAATTTCTGTACTTTTTGTAATTTTTTTTCTTTTAATATACATTAAAATTGGTCTTACAAGTTTTCCTGATTATCAAGCCCTACATGTATGTGGAGTATAAATATATAAATTACCTAATCTCTTTGCCAAACCCCACTTATGGGATTTCACCAAAGGAAACTTTTGTTCAACAACAGTGCTACGTCATAGAATAAGAATCCACCTACAGTAGATTGCTGTTTTAGCATGCGTAAGTTCTTGACAAGAGATTTGTCATTTGGGTGTTTGACTGAATCTTCATGTTTGGAGGTTTGAAAAACTGCTTCAAGCAAATGTTTTTTTTTTAAATTCTTGGTCATAGGTGCTTTAGGGATAAAGCTGGGGCTGTATTGTTAACTTGTCACTCTTGTGCATGAGCTTGTGCCAGCTCACATGTGCAGGTTACCAAACCTTGCATCATTAATGCACATGTGCTATCATAAAACTCTAAGGTAAAAGTAAGGTACATAAACAGGGAAATCCACATATCCTGAGCTTAATCAGGTTTTTGTAGATCAAATGAAGCAACTGAGAGAATCTCTACCAGCAACCACCCACCCCCCCCCACCCTCCCACCCCCACCACCAGATGGAATGTTAGGACATTGCAGGGTTACCCCTAACCTTTGCAGTATGTTGCCAGTACATTTTATACACCTAAGTGGGTAGAGACAATGTGGGGTAAAGTTTCTTCTCTAGAGAAAATGCAGTAGTGATAGGAACTAGGATTCAAACCACCCTTTTAAGGAGCCACTTTAAATCAATTTTTTTGTAGTAAATATAGTTTCTGTAGACAACATGTATTAAGTAAGATGATGAGTAAGTCTTTCCTTTTCATGTTGCAGAACGGAAGCTTGAGAAAAATGAGTTTCCACACAGTGTGTATATCAGAAGTTACTCTGCTCTGTCCACAACTCCCCTTGCCATCAGGAAATGGAATTTCACTCTAGCCAGGGTGTGTATAAATGCTGAGCACTAAGCCTGTGAGACACTGTGCAAGTTTCTATGCTTGTGATGACTGGTGAAAATTGACTTGTGTGCGCTGGTGATCAATTTTGCTTTCATGGGTGCATAATATCACCTAGTGTGTTACTGGCTTTAGACAATCCTCCCCTGCTCTCTCTTACCAGTGTTATTTTGCTCTGAAAAGGAATAAACCCAGATAAATACATGAGTTGTGCAAATTAGGTATATACGTATCAAGTCCCTTATCAAAAACAAGTTCCCCCTATCCCGTCTATGCAAGTTGTGGAGTGTATTTGGCAGCCGGGTTTCACATTGACTTGTTTTATCATTGGACAGGAAGTTGAGATGAGCAGTGATGAATCTGCACTAAATCTACTTTACAACCAGGTATTTATGATATATATTATTTTTCTGATGTAAAGTTGTCAACTAATTTTCCATCATGGGTTTCTGCATGTACATATTGACATGCAAAGTAATATTTGTGAGGAACTTGTGACATGAATGTAGCATACAGTTTGTTATACTTAGAAAGAACAAATTCTGGTTGTGCTATTTTGCTTGATATACTGTACTTGATATACTGTGTTGCCTCCTGGTTAGAAATGTTATTTAATAATTTTGGTAGTATTGAAACAAATTTACTAAACAGATGTTTTTCCATTCTTGTCATGCAGGCAGTTGGGGACTTAAGAAGACGGAAGTTCTTACCAGGCAAAAACTTACAAAAACTCAAGGATCTGCAGGCAGGGAATAAGAAAAAAGAAGTAAGAAGACAAAGGCTGTAACATCACAAAATTTAAGAAATTCTAAAATGTGTTATTATTGGAAAGGGAAAATTTCAATCACTTTGGACATTGAGACATCCTGCTTCATTTAATTTATTTAAAACAATTGTTGCAGTCTGAAAGCTGTTTTTGGTTTCCCCCAAAAAGCTATTTTCTTCTTTATTTTGTTTAAACTATCAGCTCAAGGCATTTGGTTTGCAAAATTATGTATTTAACACCTCTTACAACAGCCAACATCGAGAAATCCATGAGTTTGAGTGTGAGTTTGAGTTGACTTCAAGCTAAGTTCAATATTAGTAATTGTGAAGAACAGATCCCTCCAACGTCGCTCACCTCTCGGCCAACAGCTGGCCAACAGTTGGCAGACAGTCAGCCAACAGTTGGTAACTTGTGGGTCAACTGTTGGCCGACAGTGAATGGAGGGGAGCTCTTCACAATTACCATTTGAGTTAACTTACAGGATGATGCTAAGCAGTGAACCTAACCCTGTCTAGGAGCTAACCAATGAAACTGTACCAAGAACACTAAATTTCCAAACTACTGAAGACAAATATCATAGCTGTTTCTTTGTAACTCGAACCCCTCCTCTAGTCAACTTTAAGTTAAACTTGAACTCAAACTCATAAATTCCCTGGTCCCTATCGTAACCTTTGCTGAAAACATATAATATTTCATCGTGCATCCAGCTTCCAAGTTTTGCCTTCAATCTCTTCAATCTATCCAATTCGTAAAGACGATGAAGTTTAAATATAGTGGTGGTTATTTCGTCACCAAAAGTAAACTAACTTTTATCATTTTCTATTTGCAGTTCCTTGATGTTGCAAGGACATTAGAGGGATATGGAACTGTTATGTTTCCTCACTGTGCATGTGATGCAAGAAAGTCTGGCCATGTTATTGTGTCCATAAGTTTAAGCAGTTTTCGATTGCAAGCATGTTCTGATCAGGGGGATAGAGAGGTTAGTATTACAGCTTTCAATATTTTGCCCATTTATTATGCTGTGAAGATACAGACATATGTCACGGTCAGCACTCTTAAGAAATGACAATAAGGTCATCTTAACCGACTCTATCCTCTCATACACAAAATCTTAAATGAGGGTTGTGATACCAAAATTATCCCAATGGAATTTACAAATGTTGGTTTTTGGAGGGGGAGAAAAACCAAAGCACTCTGGAAAACCCATAGCTTGGAACGAGGTGTATGCCAGCAACCTTCTTAATCCACATGGTATCATGACACTAAATCTGAGATAATTGAGTGCCACGACTCATAGGGCATTCAGGTTTAATAGGTAGGAGTGAAATAGGTTGGAAGTCTGCATTAATTGAATTTTGATCAGTACTGAAACCGACTATCAAAATCACGACTTTGATTATAATTGTATTTCTCACACAGAAACCCTTGTTGTAGATACATTGCATGTTTAATTTTTTTCTGAAAATGAGCTGAACAATGAAGGTAACTGCAATAATTTATTTCTTTTTCATTTCTAGACTAATGTCTCCTCTGTGGTAATTAAGTTTTCTTTGCATACACATTATATATCCCACTTGCAGGCCTTGTTCTAGCAGTGCTCAGAGGCCTCGGGCTTCTAACTTTTGCCTTCAGGCAACTCAAAAAACGTATTCTTTCCATAAAGCTTAAGGACTGGGCACTCCAGATTTTATGGTTAGAAGCCCCCCCCCCCCCCCCCCCCGTGGTTCTTCTAGGAGCACGGCCTTTTCTACAGTGGTCCTTTTATGTGCATTTTCTTTTCAGGATCAGGAACATACATTCAACTGGGAGGAGCTGACTCAGTGGGAAGCTGATTATGAGGCTATGGCATTCTGCTTTGAGTACAGCAGAGGAGGAAAGAAACCGAGATGGGTGAAAATTTATTCACACTATGTACGTACACACATTAAGTTTCGTATTTTACCACAGTCACTATGGTTTAACCCTAATCAGACTGGGCTTTTTTTGGGTCTTCTGGCATTGGGGGGGGGGGGGGCGCTGATTCGGCCCCCCTGCTTAACTCCGAGAATATTAAAGCTATGACGACACTTGGAGGGTAGACAGTACTTCTAAAAAGGTTTCCATTGAGGTCCGCAACATAAGCTGGTGACATCATATGGCATAACAATTATGTCAGGTTCTTAAATGGCAGCCATCTTAGATCCGCCATCTTGGATTTCTTGATTTTTCCAGAACTTTTCAAAATCGCCAAAATTGACCAAAAAGTAACCAAAATCGATAAAAGAACACGAAAATGACATAAAAATGTAAAACGTACTTCAGAAAAGTTAAAATATCTCATTTTTTCAATTGCTGAAAAAAAAACAGCCTGTCAAAAAGTGGTTGCCATGGGAACGTCAAACTTGAAGGAGAAGCACTTGCTATGCCTAATTGTTCCCAGATAGATTTTAGGTAAAGTCACCAAGTTGGCTTTGGCTTGCTTGTAATAAAAGTTATAAAGTCCAAAGTCAGTGTGGGCACAATCGCCCCCCCCCCCCCCCGGTCTGAATTGTGTTAACATGTAAAAAGTGCTTTTCTATGGTAAAACTACATGTAGGAGTCATTAATTTCGGTGAAAAAGGATTCTTTCTAGTCACTTATGTCCAGAAATGCAGTTAACAATGAAAATGGCAAATTAACCAAAATTTTACCAGGAGTTTTGACGAGAGGCCAAGAATGGCAAAAATGGCGGTTTTGACAAAATTCTGCCAAAGTTCAGATTTCCTGCAAATCAGCAACCAATTTGACGAAAACGGCAAATGTGGCAAATACAACTTGGGTTATCTGGAAGAGGGCCGGGAGGGGTACTGACCCCCACTTTCTGTAACCCCATGCTTCTACCTTATAGGCAGGTCTCGATGTGCCTTTCCTCCCTTTTTCATCCTGAAGCTGATCTTCAACCTTTTGTAGTCATGCTATTTGCAGGATAGGAAACTTTGCCCCACATTGTTTATCTCCACTCGGATGTAAAAATGGGCTTGATGGCAAACTGTGAGGAAAAACTTTAATATGCTGGGGAGACCCTGTGATGGTTACATGTAGCATCCCATAGAGGTAATGGCGTTAACTGTTGGCTACCTTTGGCCAACCAGGACTTGCCTTACTTCCTTATCGGCATGTGTTTCCCTTAATGTTATTGCAAGAGTTTCTAACTGTTTGATAAAAATCTCTAAATCTCCCCTCCAAACTGCTTGATGAGGTATTGAGAAATTAGCTGTTCATCAGTGTTGATATCTTGTCAAACGTGATGAACACAACAACTTTGGTGTATTTCGTTGCAGTTTGTGTTCATGAATGCATGTGTAGAAAGAGTCGTGAAAGAGATTGAATGGAATGAAAAGGTAATAGTACCAATGGCGTGTTTACCTTGACTTCAGGTATAGTATGTCAAAAGTGAAGTACATTTGATGTTATCTTACTTCTCTTAATTTATCAGCCTCAGTTCATTATTGCAGGAAATTTACAAGTCAATAGAATTAGAGCAAAAAGTGTTGTATTTGGCGACCCAAGCAAAGTCAGTCTATTTGAGTTAAATTCTTTTAATGAGCCAAAAGCTAAGTAGACTGCAAGGAAAATTACATTTTCACATGCAAAATGTTATCAACGGGGCCCAGTGACTAGCTTCAGTGAAATATCTGTTTGTAAAACCTTGACTGGATTGATATAACTTTGACCAAACCGACCCAGCGGTTTCTTTACGAAAAGCCTTTAGAAACTGAACGTCTTAACTTGAAAGGATTTTCCTTCTATGTTTTGGATAACCTTTTCCAGGCGCTTAAATTAAGGGGAGAGCAAAAAATGATTTGTTTGTCCACCCTCTTCCTTCCCCAGTCCCTCGTCGATCTTTGTTTTGTTTTGTTTTTTGCTTGTTTTCATAAAATTATTTTTACTAACGCGGTTGTTCCTCGTTTTAGGACGGTATTTCACCTTTGTATCCAGCTCAAGTAGAAGGAAACGGATCAGTTGAAGAATCGACTGATGACAGAGATTCACAGGACACGGTATGAATTATGTTAATGAGACTGCCGACGAGCCCTACAATAATTTGGTTGTGTTAAAGGCGCGATGTCATGAGGATTTTCCCATTTTTGGTCAAAGAGATGCGATATTTATTTCTGGAACGTACATGAATCGCTTCTAAACCACCAACGGGACGGTATCGAGTGAATTTTGAAAAGGAGGAAATAGTAACAATCAGTTTTTACTTATTTTATCTGAGACATAAAGGAAGAACTTTAAAACATCAGCCCGACTTTTTCAAGTTAAAATCTTTTTACGTCCTATACATCCTTAGCCAAACAGTTTCCTGTGCACAGGAAATTTTAGGCTTCCATTGATGCAACTGTGTCGGCTTTTGGATTTTTAAAATTATACTAAAAATAGATAACACAGTCCCTTTAACGGGGTGGTCTTATTTACCGAGTAAAGTCAAATTGTGATCGTCTACAAAAAGGTAGGAGGAGCAAACACGAAAACAAAACGGGATCGCAGGATCAATAAACAAGGCGCAATGACTTTGAAACCGGCTGCTAAATACAGTTTAAAAGACCATTTTGGTTTGTCTTTATCACATTTTGCTTGCACGTGCCCTTTAAGCTACAGCACCTCGAGTTGTCGTATAAAGACTGTAAATTTAGCAAAAATAATAGCAGTTTGGCATTCCAAAAGGTGCTTGTTGTTGGCATCGACGGCGTGGCTTTTAGATGGAAAATGACGGAGCCCTTGTTTTAGCCACAAGAAAGGGGAGTATTAACAGAGTTATGGTAAGGCGGGTTTCCGCTGTTCTAAGTTGTTTTCTTGTATTCTTATAAAGCGGTTTTCAGTCGAGTGCCGTAAGTAATTCGCGTTTAAGACGATTTCCGCTCAACGTTCCAGCAGTAAGTGCAAAAATTAACTTACCAAAAAAAAAAAAATGCAGCACTGTCACATTTTGAGAACAGATAAGAAGAACTTATCGTTACTTTTACTCCCAAACTGACCCCGCGAGAGAAAATTGGATTTGAAGTTATCCATATTTCAATTAAAAAGACGCTTCATGTCAGTTCAAAACAAAATGGCGCCCGTTTTAGCATACTTTTACGAGATTCGAAATTAATTTTCTTGAGAATGCTTGAGAATTTCATCGCGGGGTCACTTGGGCAAGTGAACTAGAGTGAGATGTTTCAAATAGCATTTAAAATGTTACCGTGCTGTGAGTAGTTTTTTAGTAAATATTTTTTGCACTTATTGCTCGAACGTTGAGCGGAATCCGTCTTAATTTGGTTTTGCTTTGAGCAGATCTGTGATTGGTTTAAAAAAAAACTCGCCCCACTTTCTTAACCAATCAGAAGTAAAACCAAAACGCATAGTGCTTTTGTCGCACGCGTTTCCCCGCGTGCTTGGCACCTGTTACGTGTAGTTGCTTCGAGATCTTATTGGTTCATTGGGTAATTTACGCTTGTTGTGATTGGCTAGGGCGACTACTTTTGGTTTTACGACACTCAATTGAAAAACGTTCTATAAAGCATGTGCTTTACAAGAGAATGTATGAGTTATATATTGTATTTTTACAGACTGTTAAATCCACTACCACCCCTGTGAGCCACACAAAGCCATCGTCGAAGGGCAATCAGAAATTTGCAATGCCTAAAACAACGACCAAGAAACTGTATACTGAAATCGACGACGAGGACTTATGAAATGTGAACCAGTGAGCTTGATGCTTGTGTTTAATACTCCCGAAAGAGTGTCTTCCTCGTCAGTTTTGTACTCTACGTATCGTTGTCATTGTATGGTTTGTGCCTTTTTTTTCGTACAACTGAACAGCCAGGGGAAGGCGTTTCTCGCAACTCGCGATAACTTTCCGGTCCCGATGAGTGTTTTTTTTTTCAAACCCGTTTTATTAATCAAACTTCCCAATGTGTTGCATAAAAAATTATCTTTCAACATGAATAAAAATTCATTCTCTCTTGAAGTATGAGTTATCGAGAGTCTCGAAAAACGGACCCCGCAAAGTGTTTATCAGAAGACATTAATCCTTCGAAGGGACGCATCAGGTGACCAAAGACTGAAAAGCGAGTCAATCATTCACAATTTTCTGTCATTAAAACACCTGGACGGTCTTAGTATTAAAACGCACTTGGTATTTATTTCGTTTTTGACCGTTTAAAGGGGTTTTTATTTTTGTCCGTGGGAGAAGGGACATTTATTGCAATAAATACGGGATATAGGTAGAGTGGTCAAGTGGGATCGCGCGCGCCACCCTCGCGGTGTCGGTGTTTCCGCTTTCTCCATCCGCTCTTTCCTGTAACAGTTTTAGTACAATCTGCAGTTATATGGGAAAGTTTCGCTTTTGGCAGATTTCACGAGTTTTGATTTCCTTATTCTCCACGCAAAGTGTTGCGTAAGCACTCACGAATGTTCGTTCTGTTGCTTAGCAACGCCCTTGTAAACCTCGAGTTCATTCAATTGCCTAAGATTGGATTCCGAGCCAAAAATATTATTGTTTCCGCGGAGGCTACAAGTAATTTAAGATAGAATCGCTGACAATAATTACTATAAAAATTTCTGTCGAATGTTGCGTAGCGCATTAGAAGGAAACCTACGATATCTTTATAGAAACACGAAAAATGTTCAATGTAATATTTACTTAAAGAAAATAGGAGCATTAAGCACGTGTTTCGATAGAATAGCCAAAACAAATGAGATCGAAAGAGCCCTAAACAGTTAATAATAAGGGATCTCCGCAGTTTTTTTAGTCGGGAGAACTCTTAAGTAGTTATTTTCATCTCCTTTATGTTTTCTTAATCCTATTTCGAAGGAGCGAATTTGTACTGAATAGCTCAGTACTAAGAACAAATAAGGAACTGTTTTACTTGCCTGATTTTCAGACGATCCGAGGTATCCCAGACGTCTGAGAATCAGCCTGCAGTTCTTGAAGTCATGTGTATTTGTGTCAAGTTAAAAATGCAGGATGAGAAGGAAATAACCTGCAAAATAAAAACTGTTTGTTATGTCCATCTTTATATATTGTCAATTCCAACAAATGATTTTGAAATAATGCTGAATAAATAACGCGAGTGATGTGACCCAAGAAGGGAGTGATCCGTTGCGTTTCAGTTATGTGCGTTGTCACGCAACGCTGATCCCCTGGTGGTAGTGCTGTGTGACAACCGATATAATGGCTGTGGTGGAGACTGCAGATGGAGCTCATGAAAAACGAAATTGAATCATTAAATTTCCCTGAGATTGTTTTAAAAAAGAACTCGCGCCTCTTGCTCAACCAAAGCGAAGTAAATATGACTTGCTTATACGCGTTTTCCCGGACTTTATTTATTTGCTTCAAGGTTCTGTTTTGTGTGCCTCTGTTGTGATTGGTAATTTCTTTCGTTTCGTTTTGTTTTATTACTCAACTGGAAACTTCTCTGTGTACTACTGTATAACACTGCGCGATAAAAATGCGTAAAGCAATTTCTCAGAGTTCGTTTTTCGAGCTCATTTGTGACATTCACTGGGTTCCTGGTGGCACCGTGGTACGACTACGTAACAAAACGACTGCGATGCCACCACCAATATAGCTAAAAGTTTACCGTGCGTCAATTCACAGCGGTTTAGTCGCTGACCTTGCAACTTGAGCAGTTTTTAGTCGCGTCCCTTTAGCTGCTGCTGAATGCAGCCGTAGCTAAAAATTTTTGTAGTTTCCTTTCAGTCGCTGAATTATTATCGGAATGAAGTATGAAGTTTTCTGTAAAGAATGTAAAGTAGTCCACTGTATAAAATGAAAAGTGAGTAAGTACAATAAAAAGGAAACATTTCAGTGTTGTTTGTCCTGTTTTGTTGGGTTCCTATGTAGAGGTGCGGTGGTGTTTTCTATCGCCTTTCTTCGAAGGGAAGATGTGAAGGTCGGTGGTTCAAGGCTGGAACGAAGTTTCTTGTCTCCGGAGAGACCACATTCGTCTTCTACATCCTTCACCTAAACTACCAACAGTCCCTCCTTCGTGGACTACTTTCGCGTGGGAAAAGAACACACGCCCGTGTACAAATTTCGGCACCGCGTGAAAGGTGACGTGCGTGTGCTGAGGCCCAAAGAACTTGTTTTTTACGTTCTAATTCGCTACGCACAAACGAACGTAAATTATTTTCCCCTTAAGTACTGTAAAAACAATCACAACAGCTTGATGGTTGGATGCTCAGGCAATCGAAACTGACGTTTATTCAACAAGCAACAATATTTAACAGACACAGTTACAGCTTATTACAGGCTGATGAGCACGCTGGAGAAGGTTTGACTCTGAATGTCTATAAACCCAATTGGCTAGTTATTTGCAAACGTTTAGAAATGTCCTCTAAGACGTACATATCCTTCGTGCCATCCGACTTCCAACGTCAGTGGAGTTTAAGTACTCTTTCTGAAAGGTTAGAACTATTTCTAACAGCAGAGGTAGCTCCTCCGGACCTTAAACTGTGAAGGCCGTACAGCCTATGATCCAAACCGAGTTCTTTAAGACAATCCTTGAAGATTTCCCTACACCTACTGACCTAGTGTAGGATAACTTTCTTCCATACAACTTATAAGTATTACAGGATTTAAACAGCCTCACTGGCCTAAAGAGTGCAGCATTACTAGAAAAATTAACATCCCCCATGCACATATAGCTTTCTAAAAGCGCGACGGGACAATATTTATTGCCTAATCTCTTGATGCACACTTATTTCCCCTTCTCTGTAAACATCATTCTTCGAACGAGGAACAAACCCCTTTAAGTAGACAAAAAAAAATTCCAAATGCGCGGGAACAATGCTGCTCAGCTCATCATAGCGAAAAAATCCAGCAAATCCCAATGAGCAAATAAATACAAGCTACACGTAAATCCTTCAGATTCGCTGACAGACTAGCATACTTATCAATAATACTTCTAATTACGTCAGCAGAGATAGGAGCCTTCTTAACAGTAACTGCTTTACAACGCTAAGCAGCTTCCAGCAAGTTATGACAAATAGCACTATCGAGTGGATTGCTGCCGTTACTAGAAATGAAAGAATGAAACCACTTAAGGGCGGCATGAGCCACCACTAATGCGGCATAAGAATTTGAACTCTTGTAAACCTTATGAAGATAGGCGACAGCGAGAGAGACAGGGAAAGGAGGCACCGGCCGAACATTGGACAAATTACACCACTCAATAAACTTTAGAATCTCTTTCTCATATTTCTTCACTGTGGAGTCAGCTTTAGATCTGAATAACGTGGAGAGAACGTCCTTCAAATCTGGCTTGACCCTAGTGGGTAGGCGATTCCAATGACCATCAGCATCAAACATCTGCAACGAGAAAAGCATGACGATAACAGAAGAACTTCTGACTGTAATTTAGCAGTACCTAGTCATAATTCTGGAGATGTTTCCAAAAACTGCCCCAGCGGAAACAATTTTACCTACAAAGGAAGATAACTCACGCGCTAAGACCAAGCAGCCCTTAAGAAAAAACGTTTCAAGTGATTTCTTATATGAGATACGAATGGTACTATGGATTGCATCCCATACAATGCCCAACCATTCAATTATTTGGCTCGGGCACCACTGAGATTTCTCCTCAGTAGTGATAACCCTGTTTTCCCTAAATCGGACCTCATATTAGACGCTAGGGCTACACAGGAATTATGATCAAAATCGATCAGCCAACCATCGTCAAGAAATAATGCAATATTGACCCCATAAATTCGCCAATACTTCTCGAGTGGCTTAAGGCATTTCGAGGAAATATAAGGGGCGGAGGACAACCCAAATAGCAAGACGGTAAATACAAAATAACGAAAAGAAATTTCACCTGGGAATCTGATGGTCCGGGTGAACGTCCATATGGTGATAGCCACTCTTGAGATCGAACCAGAACATAAGCTCCCTTTTGAAAATAAGATAAAGCAATTTTCCAATCTTCATACTTGATCCTTTGCTTGACAAGAAACTTGTTGACATACCGAAGATCAAGGATCAACTTCTTTTTCCCGTTGGGTTGAATAGATACGCTTAAAGGATTCAGTAATTATACGAACGGGGGGCCCTGGACTTCCACCACCCTGCGTGTGTGTAAGAGTTCCAAAATGGCTTGCTCGACAAACTGCGAATGATCAAAAGCTGATTTGTTATTCTAAGAAAAGTTCCCGGGGGGTACCTGCTCAAATGGCAAACGATAACCCTCAAATAACCGATAGTATAACATTAGGGGCGTCTATACTGTGCCAAAATTCCACATGTCTTCGTAGGCTGCCCTTCGCTTCAGGCGAGACAGGTACTGTTAAATCTTCAACTTTGTAAATCTCTTTTACCTCCATAAACTGCGTAAACAGAGAGTCATTACCATCATCACTTTGAGTTGCCGTCGTTACTGAACACTCCTGATCCGGGCCTAGCACAGGTGGCGCCGCTCGAATAATAGAAGCCGCTTCTGTTGGAGGGGAAAGAATAGGCGACCCTGCAGTCCTTAGCCCAATGTCCTGAGCGATTGCGCCGGTAGCAACGGTTGGTATTTGCAGCATATTCTGGACGGCCTAAAACAGGTACACATTACAAAATAAACCAACAAACAAGCATAAGCCATGAAGAAAATTTTTCTGGAAATAAACTCTGAACGGGCGGGTGGGCGGGTGGGCGGGATATCAAAAAGCAAACGCCAGAGTGGAAAGCGAGAGCGAGAGGAATCGATTAACTCTTGCAGAACCTTAAATACCAGAACTATCCAATCACAGAATCCCTAGAGACACGCCTAAAGACGTGTACTACAATGGCACAAACACAACCTTCTAATGATCTGTATCAACTGAATACCAGCGGAAAATACATTTACGTTCTAATTCGCTACGCTCAAACGAACGTGAATTATTTTCCCCTTAAATACTGTAAAAAAAACATAATCACAACAGCTTGATGGTTGGATGCTCAGGCAATCCAATCACTCGAGACTCGAGACTTCACAAAGTAAAAGATAAAAGGCCTTACCGCGAAAAGCTGAGAATCACTAGTAGACTTAAGCTTCTTGGCAGCATTGCCGCTGTTGCTTTTTGCTTCCTTTCTCTTTCTTTCGGCTGCAACTTTCACCTTGCGAAGCTTTTTCTCATCTTCTGAATCGGAGGCAAGATCATTGGATTCGTACTCTTGAACTACGAGCCAACCGTCTTTATTTCTATCGGCGATTCAGTTTTATTAACTTTTGGCCCTTCTTGATTAGGTGCTGTCCTTCAGCGACCAACTTTCGGGCTTCGGAAGGCTTCTGGACGCTGTCCTCTATTTGAGACAAAATGTTGCTCAAACACGAATTCAACTCGAACTGCTTTCTGTTTCCTTTAAATTTGATTGTGGAGGCTTCTTTATCGATTTTAGCGCTCTCCTCCAATTGCCTGCCTTTTTCCTCCAGTTGGGAAGAGAGATAACCCTTGAAGAGTGAGAACACTTAATCAACTACCTAAGGTTCGGCACTTCTCAGTTGACCCGACAAAACAGCTTCTCCTAAAGGTGACTCCTGTCCTGGCTCAGTCAATTCCCTTTCAGTGATACCAAAAAGCAAACGCCAGAGTGGAAAGCGAGAGCGAGAGGAATAGATTAACTCTTGCAGAACTTTAAATACCAGAACTATCCAATCACAGAATCCCTAGAGATACACCTAAAGGCGTGTACTACAATAGCACAAATACAACCAGCTAATGATCTGTATCAACTGAATACCAGCGGAAAATACATAAGTTTTGGCCTGATTTTGCTCATATTACCAGCTCCGCGCGCGTAGCTGTTAGAAACAAGGAGTGGCTTCTTCTCGCAACTTTCTCCGTAGGTGGTAATACGCACAAAATTCGGTCGCAGCTTGAAGTAAAGGTTGGCCTTATTTGTTGCTCGGTTTATATGGGAGAGGATATCTGCGCGGTGAGCTAGCAACTTATACATGTGGGGGTGGGGTGGGTGGGTAATAATGCTCTTACCCTTCACTGTTGTAATTGCTTTATCGTAGTTTCATTCCTTACCTACGTTATCACATGGCTGTTTACACTTTACATGGATTCATGGAAACGTGCTTTTCGTAATCCGTTTCCATCTAGTCCGATCTTGACAAATGGCTCTCCGTTCCCGGTTACCTTTTTTTCTGTATATTTGTATCGATTTGAAACCATTCTTGGAAGTTTCCATTTCTTTTAAAGAACCTTGTGAATATTCGACAATTCTTTTACGATAATTTTATTTGATAAGAAACTTTCTACTGTGACTTACGGTGAAGTGAGAAGCTTTCTTGGCTTACACAAAGAATGGCTACTTGGCCAGGAGTACAACCAGATCGATATACTGAAAATCTCGTAAAAGGGTGAAAGGAAAAAAATTAGGGTTGACATCCGGTGTTTATCTAACTGTATTATTACTTAAGGCAGCTAAAATAACACAGGTTAAAACAGGTCGGAGTGTTTGTCGTTCAAACTAAAGAATGAAAGATCCAAAAACAGAGGATTAAGTAAGTCACTAGTATCACCAATTTTGCGCAAAAAAAATAAAACCATAACAATTTAACTGAAATTTATATCATCTTTCTAGAATTCACGTTAAACAAGTTAACGAGGCAACGAAGTGAAAACTAATAACAATCAACTCGATTCTGTGCTGTGAGTTTACGATGGGGCTACAAGTAATTGCTCAAATTGCCACACACTGCGAAGAACATTTTACTTATTTCTTGACGGGTTAATGTTGTTAATTTCACATTAGACGGTTATCCGTCAGAAGATCTAGATGGGTTTCTCGTCTTCTAATAAAACTAATTGTTCTCTACACTCGCGCATTCCACCTGCTAACAACCAAATACTCTTGCCCCCCACGTAACTACAGATCTTCGGGGAAGTTGAATATTAGAAACTCTCACAGCCACATGGGCGAAAAATGTCAAGAAATAAGGCCCACATAACAAGGAAGCCATAAACCCACAGATTAAAAAGATTACAAATGGAAAGCAGTATCGGTTAAGAAACGGAACGTAAACGCATTTGTAATAACTGAAAACGGAAAAAAACGTAACTGATAATGATATAATTTACGCGGAATTTCACCCTTTTTTGCAGTGGGAGGGGAAAGTTATCGGCATATTTTTAAAAACCTATTGACTTGTCAAAATTTACAATTGTGCCAGGAAATAATATGGGCAATTTTGTAAGCCCTGTTGATTAACTACAGAATACACTTACTCATTTGGCGATGAATAAACCATACGCTTAATGCACTTTTTATTTTATCTCTGAAATATAATTATCATTTTTTATCAATTTCAAAAGCGAATCTTGGATGTCTTTTTCCCTAATTAGTCCGTAGCTTTAACAGGTCAATACTATGCCCTCTAACAGCCGCCTAGGAGAGTCATTTCTAAGTTCGCCGCATATTGGTTTTCGAAAATTCATTGTAACGAGTCGTCGCCTCTCAGTTAGCGATAGCACTCGAACACGTGTCAATCAGTATGGCATTCATAAATCATAATTGAAGTTTTTTTGAGTGTTTCTCTTATTTTAAGTTAGTTTTCCTTCGATTTTAGCTAACATGTTGATATTTTCGCTATCTTGTCGACAAAAAACAAAACAGTTTTTCAAGTCAGCTCGCCCTGGAACCAGCTGGCAGGTAAATTAGTTTTGGTCGAGATGGGGGTTTAAAAAATGTAAACAATTGAAGAAAACACCTGAACTGTGGTAATACATTCACAATACCCTGTGCAATCAACATTGTCTTTTATTCAGCGTCTGTTATTTCATCTTACCGCCGATAAAAAAGGTGGTAGCTAACTTAATTCTGGAAATGAAATTACCCAGGAAATTATACTTGAAGAAACATTTGACCCAACTAACCATATTTGGTCGTGTTTGCCTTTTTTCAAAGAAGACGACGTTGTAAAAAGAAATAAGGTCTTTTTATGGCAGGCGCATTTAAGGAATTGAAAATTAAATCAGTAGGAGACAGGTTGTAAAAATGTTCATAGAGCAAAGACTTGCGGCCACTCAACTTTCATCAGAGGGCCAGAAAAGAAAACTCTCTTCACACAGAAACATTCATCCTAAAGTTCACCTCTTTTTATCAGTACAACAACTAATATTTTAATGTTTGGGAACGTACGATTTCAGATAAAACTTCATAGAAATGGTGGTTTTTGGAAAAATATTTTGGGGAATAGGAGAAAACGTGGAGAAGAAAGTAATGTATGCAATGCACTGAGAAAACTGCCGACAGATATTGGACCCTGCGTTATCCGCTCCGGAGCAAATCCGCGAAAGCGAGAACTGAAGTCTTGAATCGGACAAGCATCGTCCATGTTACAAAATACCGTAAAGTATTAACTGGACCGTTTCACGTTTAATATCCATATCCAATTTTTCTGCAATGCGAACCCAAATAAAGCTCTTGGTGTGTGTAAATAGACGTCTAGCATGCAGGGAAGAATAGCAGATTTTAGTTATCGGCTACTAAGCGACAAGGGTGTGACAATGAATATTCAATACCCTTTCAGACAACGCCAGTCACTGCTGTGCAACTGTCGGTAGTCAAGATGCGTGGTGCAGATAACTTAAAAAATAATAATTATTTAGAGGATATCTTCCCAAAGAACAAGGAAAGATTCTTGATGAAACCGGCCTCTGTGATACAATTACCGCAGACGCCACAAAGTTACCGCTAAGCGCGCCCGCAACTCGCACTCACTTTTGAAACACAGTGAATTACTTCCTTTCCTAAATAATTGGGAGTTTTTCATTTGCTCTCTTACTTTTTTTGTTGCCGATCAAAGGATGTTCCCATCTACCTTTTTAAACCGTCCGCAAGCAATGCCGGAATAGACGCAGTCAGAATATAATTAAGATCATCTTTTCAATAGCGCATGACAACACATGGCAAATAGAATGATTCAATGAGTTGTCACTATTATGTCAGTT
This sequence comes from Siderastrea radians, assembly GCA_964017195.1. Taxonomy (NCBI): domain Eukaryota; kingdom Metazoa; phylum Cnidaria; class Anthozoa; order Scleractinia; family Rhizangiidae; genus Siderastrea; species Siderastrea radians. The sequence continues at coordinate 37,061,408 of OZ024889.1, read as the reverse complement.
AAGAAACAACGAATAAGAGAAACTAGTTGTTCTTCTAAACTCTTCCTGAGTAATACTGCTGTTCATCTACATATTTTTGCACCGTGACAGCTTTATTGATTTTATGTCCGCCCTCAGGCAGACTTAGCATTTGAAAGTAAAATTTTGCAGAGAGATTACCATTACCGCCTTTGGGCTTTTTTCAATATGTCGATGACGAGTGACCTACGTTTGAATGATATGACACGGGAAGATGAGTGCATTCGACGAACATCACTTAGATCGAAATAATGCAAAGTAAAAAGATGAAACAGAACTCACGAGTAATTCTGAGCAAATGGAGTTTTCTTCCTTATTTATTACGAGAATTCTCCCTTTCTGTCGAACGTGACTGCATATTTGAATCTTCTGTCACTTTTTTTGGGTCATAACAATTTACCGGGGGCGTCGCTGTGTTTTGCTGTTACCACTTGTCTGCTGTTCTAAAGGCCAGGGTTATTCTAACTAAGAATGCATTTTAAAGAGCGAATTAAGAGATGTCCACGCTGTTTTGTTTACTTCGATCGATCCCCTCTTGTTCGTGCAGAAGTGCGAAATGCATTCATTGTGCATAATACCCCTGGTCGATTGTTTGTAAATGTTCTTTGCGGTGATTGGTTAAAACGTGGCAGCTGGAGATCACTTCATAATCGCCGTAATTTGCATTTCGTAGGTTGGGAGGCTAGCTGTAGATGCACTACACAGCCGACGCTTGTGGGATTTCGTGCGAAAAAGTCTTCTCCAGCCATATAGATGTAGAGATGCCGCAATTACCTGTAACTGAATCTACAAAATAGACTATGCAAGCCGACGTACATAGGTAAGAAGAGAAAAAACTATCTTCGAAGGAACACTTATGGTCAAAACAATCACCCCAGAGATTGTGTTGATTTTGTGAGCGAACAGCATTAAATTGTTTTTACCAAAAACTCTCCAATGAAAAGGAAGACGTGGGTAAAAATCGAGGTGTCTTCAGCCAGGAAACATTCTTGTAACGTTTTAATTCGCAACACGGGTTTGTTTCCTGAATCGAGTCGCAAGCCGAGCGAAGTGCAGAAGTTTCATTAAATGCGGCAGAGAGATTCTCATTGTCATGAATAAAACTAGCACCTGCTACCGTGTTTGGAGTCAAATTGAATTTAGCGTCACTACGATTTTCCTCTTTTCTTGTCTTTTGCAGTTTCTCGCGGACTATTCTTTGCCGAAGCCAATGCGATAATTGCAAAAAAGTGATACGTTTTCTAGGAGTGCGCTGCCAAGATTGCAGGTTTGTAGATATACGGGTTTTACGCTACTGCGGACTGCACGGAAGACCAATTGTACATGAATAGTAATGATTGTACAGAGCAGGACTTACTGACAATATCGCAATGTTCTGCTTTTGAAATCTGAGCGCTAACAAAAAATTGTTGTGCTTTGATCAAAAGGTTGAAGTATCACAAAAAATGTTCCAGTTTCCCGTTAACTGCTGACTGTGATCTTCGATGCCATAAAGTTGATGCCGGTAAGAGAAAGGAGGGCACAATATAACTTTTAGGGCGCAATTAATATTTATTTTACTCTCAAACCCTTTTTATTTTCAGTTTTTAAAGTAACTTATCCTTGCATTTTGTTTTCGTGTTCCTTCATCGCAGTAATTTTGATTTTCGTTCTTATATTTTCTTTTTCTTTCATTTTTTGTTTATTTATTCATAAAATATAGAAAAAACAAGAGCTAAGCGGTTCTGGCGTAAGGGCCATAATGCTAGTGGAAAGTTCTCTCTGCACCATGCAAATTTGGAGCATTTCGCTAGAAAAGGACTGCAAAGATCGCTTGTTCCTGCCAAGGGAAGAATACGACAAAAACTGATCAATGGACTTTACGAGTCATTTTGCTATAATCCACGACAGGCTTTTGAGTTTCAACCCTACGATGTGGATGAATTTCGAGCAGCGTCAAGGCCATTAACAGTAACCGTGGAACGACATTCTACACCTGAAAAATACCCAACTCGCGTCTGTGAAAATTTAACCACAATAGACGTCGAATCACTTCTTGAATTACCAGGATCACTGGACAACGAACTGCTCTTAACTACCTCGAGCTGGCATAGGGCCAACTCATGGTCGACATCAGCAAGTTGTACATATTCATCGGGGTATTCCTCAGCAAACACATCTTGTCCATCATCAGCAAATTCACACCGAAGTACTTCGCCAACACCAGACTTTTCCAACATCAAGCTATTGAGCACGACTTTAGAACAGTACGACGCAGAAGAGAACAGTTATTCGGGAGCCAGTGATCTGGGAATTTTGACCGAACAGGTTGATTTAACAGACGAGTTTTTGGTGGAACCCTGTGACCACTTTGCAACATGGCCCCAAAAAAGCAGAATTCATGACAAAGCTGAAAAAGCGAGCAAGAGAATATTTTCCGGTGGGTTTCAGTTATGCATTTATTGATGTTGTTTATACATTATCTTGTGCTTACCATTGCTTGTAATTATTATTTCTTGTATTCCGTTGCTTAAGGGGAGAACATGTTCCTCCTTTAAGCGGAAATAAGTTTAGAATACTGAAAAGCCGGTCAATAACGTAACTATCTATCGAGTCGGTGAAAGGGAATAGGACAACTTTTCGATAAAATTGTCATTACAAGTTACCTAAACCCTAAAAGAAACGACGTGTAAATGTTCACAAAATGTTCTGAGATTTTCACTTGAGGTTAAAACTAGATGAAAAGAAGAAACTCTCGGTTTCACTTTAAACGTAAGTTTGGGAGAGCTGATCAAAATTTGAACAAGGATAAGAAGAACTGAAGCACATGAAAGCAGTTTGAAGTCCTCGAGTTTCCGCACAAAATCTGTTCAATGTTAGTGATTTGAGCGCTTTAAATAGTCCTCTTGCATTTCGCTCGCGACAGTACAAGGCGAGAAAGACCGAAGATCATCATATTTACACAAGCAACTGTATCCGTTATATCTGTTCAGTTATCATCCATATTTGTGGGGAAAATTTCTTCCATCCTACTGGCCAAAACTCGTAACCCTTTTAGCAATGTCACGTTCAGGTCATTTCTTCGGCAACACATTTTATACATACTTTAGTTATTTATACCAACTGTGTAATATTCATGCATAATTAAACGAATGATGGGGAATTCTGTAACTTTTCGAGATCCCATTTTTCCAATATTTTTCGACTTTCTGACTCTCACGCGACGTGCTCGAGAGCACGTCAATACTAAGACATAAAATTTGAGTTTTCAGTCGGATAAAATTCAAATTGGATTTCCCTTATTTAGTTTTTCTGGTCCACTTTCTCCCGTGTATCCAGAATTGCTATCTGAACAGCGAAGAGCGTTTATTAGCTGGGATATATTTTTACCACGCCGATTAGAAATTTAATGCACTAGCTCACTGGACAAAATTTAGGACCTTTCATCTTAAGGTTTTCTTTCAATATGAAAGTGATTTTTTAAGGAGAAACAACGAAAAGTCAAAGCTGTCTTGTCTCTTAACCAGCGAATTATCTTCACTAGTAGTTGGGTACTAGCATATCAAACTGTGCTGTGTAGAACGATGGGTCTTTTCGATTATTCGTTTAGTCACCAACTCCTTCTTTGATGTTATTCGTTTGTTTTCCAGAACGCCTAAATGTTGCGCAAATAATGCTGTCTCAACCTCAAATGTTTGTTTTAGCGGTTACCGTTCGTGACAAGCAAACGAGTAGGCATAAATATCAGTCAGTAGTTTAGGAATATATTTTTCTTGCAAACGTGTGGTATCTCCAAAAGATTCGGTTATGCCTCTAGGCTACGTTTGCACAGCTTGATGTCATATCTCGTCTTATTTACCATTTATGTCTCTAACAAGTCTAATGGGGTATCAATACGGCTATTATTAGACCAGATGACGTAGCCACGGAGCGCAAAAGATGAAAAGATAACTCATTTTTGTTCCAATTTTGTCCATTTACAGCGATAAATTGCTGACTCAAAAACGTAATTCTAATGATCTTCTGCATTTTTACAATTAAACATTTTTACTTCAACATTTATCACCCTTTACACTGTGTGGTTCTTTCCCTAGTTTCTGGATGAAATCTTGTGGTGTGCCGCGTGCTATTTAAATGAAAATTACTGATGGGTGCTTCCTATTGGCGTGGTTTATTTTTCAACGGAGTGCAAAATAAAATTTAGAAATTTTTTCCTAGTTTTTGTCTTTTAAGACCGGGAGGTTAATGTATGCATCTCATGTCGTTTGCCTACACTTTTTTTTTTAGCTGATGACTTTCATGGATCACGATATCACGAGCCATTGCCCACGGTAAACAATGGGTAAGTTCACTTATCACTCTGAGCACGTACAAGCTTTTAGCAAAAGCAGGAAGCAGAACAAAATTGACGTCATTGTTTCCTGCTGTTATTACGTAGTAATTAAAACAGAAAGCATGGCTTTTGACTGCGAATTTGAAAAGGGAATTCTTCCCCAAGGCGGGGAGAAACTGCCAAGACTTTCACCTGTTCCAGGGTTAGTCTTTCGTTAAACGAAGGCACAAAGCAATGATAAAAGCCGGATTTGCCTAAAAGGAGAAAACATTCTTACTTTTATGCTGACTTGCTTATTTCACCTGCATACTTTCCACTTTTTGCGAGCTAAAAAGACATACGAAACTAAAAAAAATAGTTTTAATTTGGAGTATGAGAAATGCAATGATATTTAAAAGAATCTTTCCAAAGAATTTAGGTTTTCAGGAGTGTTAGAATCTGTTAGAATCATACGCCTCTTTAGAAACAACCCCGAAGCTTACTGACCATTAGATCGATTAGGGAAACCAAACTTCGGTCGCCAGGGAAATGTTATTGGCGTGGGGAAACATCAGACGATTAATTAGGCAGACGTCTCACGTCCGAGAGGATCTTTATTTAGCTGGCATAAATCAACTTTTTGACGCTTGTTATATTTCTGTTCTACTTTAAAGAGTAGAAGTGAAATATAAAGAGTATCGAATCCTGACAGGTATAGCTGACTGATATGAATTTTACGTCGCTAAATTCAAATTGGCGTTGGCTTAGGGTTGCGGAGGCAGCCGAAACACGGATAACTCTGATCGGCAGTTGTGCAAACTTCCTTCACATACTGGGGACTCTTCGTGCCTACTCAGTTCTGTCCAAGGGCGCAAAATAACTATTGTGTTTTAATGACTATATTTCTCGAGGTATAACTGAGTCACTTTAAAAGGATTTCTCAGATCGTGCGTAGTCTTAGTCTTCACTTCCAGTAAACCAAATATGACTAGCAACTTTCAGAAATCTAGAACATTAAAAAACATAAAAATGTTGCAAAAAATTCACTTTCTCGATTTTAAGGAAGAATGACAAACCTTTACCCGGCTTTTTTCCATTAACGTTTATTTGTTTATTGACTTCATGTTTCGGTATTTTCAGCCTAAACGATGAAAAACATGACGAAGAGGACATAAAGGTAGGCCGCATGCATAGGCGTTGTTCAGACTAATCTAACATTGACTGCTCCTAACTGATATTCTTTTCTTAAACCAACGCAATATGTAAGTACCGCATGATACAGCATCAATGTCGTGTTCTTGAGTGGCACGCAATCTCTGGTAAATTAAGTCGAATTGACGAACTAACTATCGATTTATAAAGCTAAAAATTCCTTGCAGTTTGTTCTGACTATAAAATACTTCTATCTGTTCACAGAAGTCCCTTCGTGAATGGAGCATCCCCTATTCAGATTTGCAGTTCGGGGAAATCGTGGGAGTCAGTTCTAAAGGATATGTATACAAGTAAGCACCAATCTGACACTGTAAACTGGGAGAATAAATCCGACTTAGCGATCCCCTAACATATGACGTTCACCTATCCGTTAGTTTTGACTCTTTTAAACTAGATATTTATGTTTTTATTTGGTTTTTAGTTGATAATAAAGTGGTTAATGTTGGTGTTGATTTAGGGGAAGATGGCACGGTGACATCATGATCCATACTCGGCGGAATTCTACAAAAGAAGACGTGGAAGAATTCCTGAAGGAAGTGTCCGTGTTGAGTATGATAAGACACGAAAACGTTGTGCTGTTCATGGGCGCCTGTCTTGAGCCACCCAACCTTGCTGTTATCTCCAGGTAAACCGCGAGCATGCGCACAAAACATACTTATGCGTCTTCAAATTTTGATCTGATCTTATTCTTCAGTTATACTAGTAACACATAATGAGATAGTATTATTGTTGCCAGAAGTAACAGGCCAAATAAGAGAACAAAAGAAGTCGGCCAAACAAAGTAAAACAGGAAAGGAACTTTAAGTTGGGTCGTTCCTTGTACATCCTTACACAATTCCAGCCAAGAACCGAATCACAAATACGGGAAAAATCTAACCCAGAAATAAACCCCAAATACTAAATAAATAAACAAACGATATAAGTAGCAAGAGCGGATCCTCAACGGATAAGAAGACAACGTGCTTGGTAATATACTTGACCTCGGCCACAGAAGGTAGCTGCAAGCGGAATAAACTGATTGGATAAGAGTGAGTATGCGCTGCCACGTCATCTTTCAGTAGCATCTTTGGTCATAGTCTGTAGCTGAATGTAAGCTACGTTCGTTGGGTGAATTTCTCTTCACGGAATTAGCTCAATAATTCATTTGCAGCCATAACGCGGCCATGCTTCGCTAATGCTTAAGTCATTTTTGTTATATTATTTTTTCCTTTTTCAGCGTCAGAAGAGGTTTGTCGCTTTACAACCACCTCCACGTGCGTCAGGACTTATTTTCTTTGCATTCTAAGATTTCCATCGCCAAGCAAATTGCACAGGTTTGTTCTTCAAATGTGTTTAATATACCATTGGCTTACCTATCCTTACAGTATTGTTACATCTTTAAGGAGGCGGGTGGCTAAGAAATAAGGCAAGTGATCTGCAACGGGTGTTTTTCGGAGAGATCACTCAGTTTGCCAAACTCTTATTAAATTAATCTCACAGTAAGAATAGCTAGTCACTGCTCAAGCGAAGCTAAGATACCGTATTTCCTCGAATAATAACCCTCCTTTAGTGGAAATATTTCAAATAATCGCCTCCCTCGAATAATTCGCTACCCCCTTCCCCGAATAATCGCCCCCTTTTAGTGCGAAAAATGATAATAATTACAATACGGTATTGATGGCAAGGGTGGCAAGATTTAGTCGAGGTACAGTCAATGAAACTGCTGTTTTTTCATATATGTTTACCTTTTTTATTCTTTTAATCGTCGAATAATTATTTCTGCTTTATAAGTTAAGTCAGGCTGTTTTCAATTGACTTACAACCAGCTAAGAAAATACACGAATGAAATGATGCAGCCAATGTAGTTTTTAAGCTGGCGTAAAACGTTCGCTCTCAGCGAACAGTCAGTGTTGTTTTTGACATTTTGTTTATGACTTCGTTTCTTTAGGGTATGAGCTATCTCCACGCTAAAGGTATCGTCCTTCCTGCCTTAACCGCCATGAACGTGTTCCTGGAGTCCAAAGTCAAGCTGTGTGTGTCTGGCTACTGCAACAGGACTACCAGAGTTGAAAGGTGAAAGCAAATGCCACTTTACACCTACAGCATCCATGAGGCCTGAATGGTCAACTGGCATTTCTTTTCCTAATATAAAACAGACCTAAGGAAATTTAAGAACGATGTTAACTTCAACAGCAAAAAACTCCACGCCGGTGAACTTACCGACTTTTTCATGTACCTTTTTGTCAAAGTACACCTCAAAGTTGTCTTGTCGTCTGTATGTTTTAAAAACAAAACCGCGTTTCCCACCAACTAAAGAGCCATTTGTTTCTCAGGGAGGGGTACTCAAGTATACCTCAGGGTCATCTGACTTATCTGGCTCCAGAACTGATGCGCACGCTCACAAGAAAAGGCTGTGTTTTATCTCCTGAAGAGAGAAACACTGAATGGTCCAACGTGTATGCGTTCAGGTGAGACACTAATTACAACAATATAAAGGGGTAATAACTGTCTAAAGCCCAGGTCATAAGCTTTTAAACGCAAAACAGGCGATCATTGATATTTGCATGGAGAAAACTGGCAAGAGAAAATGTCTTTGATGCAATGCGAAGTACAAAGATGTTCTTGTTCTTGTGGATTCTTGTTGTTGAGAAATTGGTGTTGTCCGTATTGAAACTAAGAATATCGAATACATATGACTGGAAATCGGTTTGGATTTTTAGTGTGATTAATACGTTTAAAAGCTGCATAAATCGTTTGGAATCTGTTCCCCCGATCAAACAAACAACGGTATAGCCACTACCTGCAAGATTTATACCACTGTAAGAATAGGTTTTACTAACAGAAAATGTACAGAGGACGCAGATATGACTTTATATTTGTTGTCAAACCTCAATAAAAATTTAATATTACAATTATATTTAAACATCAATATTTTGTTATGTAGCACGATCCTGTACGAGGTTTTCGCTGGCAAATGGCCTTTTAGCTTTCACCCTACACATTCCGTGATATGGATGATTGGCAAAGGACAACAACAGTGTGTCACACATATCCAGTGTCCGGAATCTCTCAGGGTACGTACACATTTTTCAAACATTCATAGCTTGGACAGTAACAATGTGCAGTAACAATGTGTGTTTAATACAGAGATCGTGTTAACCTGACAAAATAGCAGCTAGCTCCCAAAGTTAAAAACAGACAATTCTTGTTTAATTCTAAGAATTAGATGCCACAAGAAGATGCGCACAATAGCTTTTACTGAAAAGGTTATGAGGATTTCATTCATAGCTGGACTCGGAAGGTAGAACCACCTTCTACAGCATGATGCAGGGGCACCCAAAGAGAAAATTTTAGCAAAATACTTGAAATATCATTATTTTCTGCTTTCAAAGATTGTTTCAGAGCTTTTTAAAAGCGTATTTGTGTAGGCTAATACCTATTGATCTGTTCGGATCTTTTAGCTGAAAATTTAGGCCGCAGAACATTTTAGGTAACAGAATTCTATCCGCCGAATTTCCGAGCCGGCTGCTGATGGCTCTCCGAAAAATGTTACCTGACCTTAATTTGCACTCTAAACGACACCCTGATTTGACCCTCCGAAAACAAGAGGAACTAGTGAAGTCCTCTTGTTACGAAAGTCCGAAGTGAAGTTTCGCCGAAGAAATCTCTAGCTTTCACTGCAATGAAATCTGAAAATCTCAGGCGATTTTAGGTCTTCCGAACAGATATTCCCCGAAACCAACCGTTGGGTGCCCCTGATGATGAACTGCACCACAGGAAAGAGCTGCTAAATCGCTTTTTCACCAAAGAATGAATTAAAATCACCTCGTTTTGTACAGCACACTCAGCATAATAGAAAAGCGGTGCTTAAAATCTTTCGTTTGATTGGTTGCACAAAAGATTTCACCCACCGAGTAAAAAATTCAAATTATGTCGCATAAACTGACGCGGAATCTCAGTCTACTTAATGCACTCACTAGCTGTACAGTGCCATTATTAACCATCTCATGACTAGATATGATCGCTTTAAACGGAAACAATAGTGTGCGATATATTTATTAATGGTCGCTTTTGTGTATCAACAGGAGCTGATCAGAAATTGTTGGAACAAAATACCACATGACCGACCGGGATTTAGCAGGATTGCCGAGTTCCTTCAGCAGCAAAACGTGAGTACAGCGGACTAATTAAGTTGCGCATGCACTGGCTGTTTTCCTTGTAGTGGTTGACTCTTTCGCAGTTGCAGCCTGACAATCCAAATAACCGCTGCGAAAGAAATTTGCGCGGGTAACATTATTTTTTAAAATGCCGCTTCGCCATCTCGCAGTATATGCAATATGTGCATAAAAGCTTGCGTAGGTAAAGTGACCAACCCGTTCTTTCTCGCGAATGATTCAACTTATTGAACTCCCCGCGACCTCTTTGTGTGATCTTGTCGGCAGCGGTTTTGGCACTTTTGCCTGGCGCGAAAATTGGGGCGAGCGCACTTTTTTGCGCTCGCCCCAATTTTCGCGTGACTAAAAAACAAAAAATGCCTCGAACGTCCGGAAAACCTTATGGAAACGCTTGCTACGCAGGCTACATTTTCAAATAATCGTGTCCTCTGTGTCAACAAAAAAATTGTGCGTCTAGCCATAACTTTAGCAGCTGGCTTTCGGGACCGGCGAATGTCTTTATTGGCTCTTCAATGCTGATAATAACAATAATTCTATAAAATAACGAAGAAAATTCGACACACTGAAGATTTGTGAACGCATTATTTGCATCAAAAGCTGTATTAGAGGATGAAGGTATAGTTAGTTTATCTTTTAGTTGTCTTTGATTACTATCTGCCGTCTCTTCTAAGGCTATCTTTGAGACAGCATCAAAACTAAAGGACACTTTTTGACACTTTACTCAGCGCCTTTGACAACCTGTCTCTCTCATCAACTGAAAGCCGCCCTTTCCGGCCCAAGACATCGTATCAAAGGTGGATATCATTATCAAAGACGTGTTTTCGTGAAGTGCGCGCGCGAGGTCGTAATTGTTATGTTCAACCAAAACTCCAAAAGCTTCAGACAACGTATTTGTTGTTTTTCGCATAATATCGGTAAAAATTATTTCTGGATGTTCTTGTTTTATTTTCAGGTCCCTCCTGAAGTTGCCCGCAAGAGAATCAGTTTCTCTGAGCCCGAAAAGATGAATTTTGTTGGTCGTCAGATGACTACATTGTCCATCAAGTAGTCTTAACTCAGCAAGGTGAACCTACAATACCACGACAAGCCCTCCAGCTAGATTACGTATACAGCCTTTATTTAAGTTAAAAGAAAAGTGTATTATTTCGTCTTACACGACGATATTTGGCCAGATACGTCTGCTCAAACACAGCGTTTTAAGTTTTGTTTTACACAGCTTTTCCAACCAAGATTCGTTGCGGAACGAAAAAATGAAAGATCTACCATCGGTATTCTTATTCACACAGTTACGAAGGCAAACGAATATTGCCGTTTTACATTATAGTACTCGATCGTTTTTGTATTTAGTCTCTTCTCAGTCGATTGCTGTCTATTTCGTCGACATTTAAACTTTTTAGTTCATATACTTTTGTACTTTTTAGAGATATCTCTCTATTGTTTGAGCCAGTTTTATTGCTTTGAGCTGGATTTAAAAACCGCCTTCCATGTATACATAGCCAACTTCGAAGGGTGCTTTATAAAGTTAACTGTTAAAGCGAAAAAAGTGCTTTATCGTGCTAGCTTGTTTATAGCGAAAAGCTTTAAATTTTTGTATAAATTAGATGCTTTTATTCCAGGAACACACGTAATCTGGTGTTTTTGGAAGTGATTTGTGATTTTAACGCCATATTTTTTACTCATTTGCATCGGGGTATTTTAGTAAAAAAAGAAACAATAAATGAGATATTCGAGAGATTGCAAAAAATGATATAGAGCTCCTTGTAGAAGAAAGGTTTTGTACAATAGCATGAAATTTGTAAACCTCAGCCTTGTTTGATATTTATCTTATCGATGGCCTATCTGCTGACTGCATTTTTGTATCTTTCTAAAAAAAATATTTTCTGTTTTAAACCGAAATTTTCTTTACCGGACTTCGCAGTATACAAGACATTATCGCTGTATATTCATAACCGGATTACAATAGCTTATAACGTAAGTAGGCAGCGATGTAAATGCATTCAACAGTAATTGTTTAAGAGAGAGTAACGGAGAGGTTTAGGCAAGGTAAGCTAGCAGAACATAAAACTCAATTATTATTTTATTATAGTTTAAATAAAATGCGACTTATCATTAACTGAGAAAACTATAGCCTCTAGTATTTATTGCTTTTTCAGCTCATGCTATCACTGAAAAATATGACTTTAGTAACCAAGTATGATTCACGTGGTTTTCTTTCGAATGTCGTAAATTTACTATAACCAAAGTCAACATGTACAGAATCAGATCGTCAATTATCAAAATCGTTACAACCACAAAAAGCGCAATGGACCACTGCAATCAAAACGGAAGGCTAAAACACTGATATCTTGTGTTAAGCGCGGGAAAAATCGCATGAGTCACACCACTTTGAATGTGATTATGTGGATTAAAGGCATCACGTTAACTGACTAGTTGGAAAATGTTGAGCGAGGTTATGAACAAATTACCGAGCTCGTTGAAGGGGATACAAATTTATCTTTAGAAAACGTTAGAAGAGCGCTCTCGTATTTGAGATGCACTGAGTTAATTGTTTTATCGATCAACAGCACTGGTTGCTTGTGTTAAGCCTTCTTTATCGTGCTGGTAACGGAGAGAGAGGTTTATCGAGAAACAAACAAACACCTAGAGAGAAGTCAGACACGTATTTACAGTATAGATTGTTTTTCTCTCAGGTAGATAAATAGTTATTTATCTGGGAAAACAGCTATGGGATACAAAATTGACCAGGATGTTCGCAAGCATTCCCTGTGAATTCTTTTCTGGCAGTGGTTAGGGTTTTCTGTTATTTTAATTTTAGCTTGTGCCTCATGAAATAGCACTAGCTCAAAGGTTATATTGAAGACTCCTTACCGACAATCCTTGGTCACTTTTATTCCATCAAAATGAATTTTGCAATCGTGTACATTGTCACGCTAGCTAATATAATACGATGGTTCAATTTATTTATTTGAAAAGGGTTTAACATTGATGTTTACTATGTAAACTTTGATCTGAAAACTAGTTACAAGAAATTCAGGGATTTTTAGCGGTCTTTCCACTTCCTCTTCAAAATCCGTTTAAGCTCTTTGTCTTCTGGTTTCTCCTTCATCAGACTAAATCGGAAATAAGGAGAAATCGGAAGTTGAAGAACCGGAAATGGAGGGAGGGGACAGGGCTAGATTTGAGAGCGAAACACTAAGAAAAAACTCAGTTTTTGTCATGGTTTGTTTTCAGTTTTTAATCGACTATAGACATTTGTTACATGCGTGAAAAGTAAAACAAACGTTGTATTGTATTAATAAAGACAAGCTGAATAAAAAGCTTTTAAAATACCTTGTCCTTACAGTTTTATCCGATTTATCGGCTGAGTCTCACCTCGAACGCACTTGTACCTTTTTGCGAGGATTGAACAAAAAAGGCACGGCATGCAACCCCTGATCTGAGATAACACAATTTTTAATGTAGTTCAAAAAGCCTAAACCTTTTGGTTGGCCTTTATTTAGGCCAAATTAGGGGCAGTTTCAACGAAGGGGTTACCGTATTGCGTCCGAGCGAGGTGTGATGTCCGGTTGTTTTCCCCGGAGGAAAACAAGGACTAAAGCAGTTCATGCCGGTAGTCGTCCTCTCTCCTTTTCCCTCGCGTGACCCTCGCGCGCGATAGACATTGTGCTCAAAATTACTCTGACGCTTGCTATACGACTAATACAAATTAAATGACTTTCTGATGCGAGTATCCAATGTCGAGCTACAGTTCCTCAGTAATGAAACCAAAACAAAATTTAACGCAATTAACGCAGACCTCGAAGCCGGAAGAAATGCAAGGACTGTTTTTCCTCAAAGCTCAGCTGCACTGCCACTGCAAAAACAGTGAAAATTCTTTTTATAAAAACCAGATCCAAGCAGTGAGTTCAAAAATTAAGAAGTTGAAACGTAAAATTGAAAAAAATTAATAGTTTAGGTTTTAACGGGGATTGAAACTATCACACACTCTCGGACTGCTCTTAGTTACCGTGATCATGAACGCGAGGACACTGCACTCCTTAAAAGTTTTCATCGAAAGTTCACTTATATGGCATCTGATGCTTCGTTTTTTCTTTTTATGGTCAAAAAAGCAGATCAGTCGGAAAGAGCTCTGTAAAGTATCGTGTTAACTGGTTCATACCCTGCGAGCTTATGGGCCCACAACAGCCTGCGGGTTGTTTGATTCTATACTGTGCACGTTCAAAGACAAACACTATACCACAACAATTTAACGGGAGAAGTTGTTAATTAGAAAGAAATGTATTTTTGTTGTTTTAATGCCCAATTTGTACGAACTCGGGCTGGAACCTCGGGTTGGGTAGCCTGTGTCCTAGTCCCCAGGGTTCTGTTCTGTCACCACAGATTACATTTCATGAAGAATACACGAAGGTGTTGCTTAATCGAAAGTGGATTTTGTTCCAGAATTGCATCGTCAAAATGAGGAATGTTGTATTCAGTTCGACGGATTTTGAGCTTTTTGATCCTGATATCACACCTCAGGACTATGAGTTTTTCCAGAAGCACAAGGGAGCGTTCAAGGGTTTATTGGAAGACCAGGTATTGACACAAGATCTGTAGAAATAAACGGTTTTTGTAGGAGAAGAATAAGCTACAAAGAATGTCTGAAGCGCTGTTATAGTAAAAGTGTCGTTTAGAATAAATCAAATTACTAACTGATTTTTTCGGTCTAATGATAAGGTTAAATTGTTTTTACTTGTTTAAGTAAATTGTGAACGAACAGGTTTGAAAAACAGCATGCAAATGCGTAAGCTGGATTATTTTACCGTCTGATTTCATACAGTCTTCCGGGTCATACCGGAATGCAAGGAGACGCATGAAAAACGCATCTTTTCTTGTGTTCTAGTTTGACCTCGACATGTACACACTTGTATAAACTTACTTATAATTTCATTGTTCTCGCAATTCAAGCGTGTTTACCTACGTTTTCAACCATTTGACACTGCAACAAGCTGACACAACTTGCCCTCAGTGTTGTTTTGTTACAACTGTGCATCCAAGACAGTAAAGACGATTTCCGCTCAACGTACGAGCAGAAAGTGCAAAATTTAAGTTACCAAAAAAGTTACTTATAGCACGGTCACATTTTGAGAACAGATAAGAAGAACTTATCGATACTTTTGTGCCCACGCTGACCCCGTGAGTGAAAATGGATTTGAAGTTATCCAGATTTCAATTAAAGAGATGCTTCATGTCAGTTCCAAACAAAATGGCTTCTGTTTTTAGCATATTTTTACGAGATTTGACATTAATTTTCTCGAGAATGCTTGAGAATTTAATTGCGGGGTCACTTGAAGAAGTGAATTAAAGTGAGGTGTTTCAAATAGCATTGAAAATGTTGCCGTGCTATGAGTAGCTTTTTAGTAAATATTTTTTGCACTTATTGCTCCAACATTAAGTGGAATCCGTCTTAAGAGGCTCTGACTGTAAATATCGAGAATCGGCGGACAAGCTCAGAAAATCGAAAATCCTGATAACCTGCCAGAAGAACACTTTTGGGGAGCTATCTTCGAAAATATTACTTAAACCTTCTGGATTTCTATTGTTTTTGGGGAATTCGGAAAAACAGTTTTGCTTAATTTATTGCACAATAATCAGGCTTAAAATTAAACAAATTGAAAGCGCTTGTTTTTAAAAAATTTGCAACGCCAGAAAACAATTTTAATTTTAAATGATAGCAATACTCTTCTACTTTCTATCAATAGCACTTGCATGGAGTTTTGCTTCATTTCTGTGGTTTGGTGGTTCTTTGAAACAAAGCCATTTTGCGCACTTCGGAAAAAGGCAAAAATTGGTAAACTTCAGAGGCTTAAAATGGGTCTTGGTATGTCTAATATCGACTTGAAACAAACTCTGTGATAAAGTTTGACCCTACTTCTATTATGATATGAAATAAAAAATCTGGGCAATTCAGACTCGCGCTGACAAAAACAAAAATTCGCGAACCAGTGTTGCCAAAATTTGCATAATGAAATGAATGAAATGAAAAGTAGTAGTCTGGGTGAGCTCAATTTAGAGGATTTTATTTACTGAAGACACAAAGAATGAACTAAAACATTCCTTCAATCTATTCTTGCATTGTTTTGGGCTTATACTATTTCTACGTAAAACTAAAGAGAAGGAGAAGAAGTTTTAAAAGTTCTACACAAGTTGTTGCGTGACCGGTGTCACGTGAATCTCTTTTGTCAATTTGTCATTCTACTTATGGCAGTTTTTAAATGCGGTCTCCTACATTGGCCGCTGTTTTATGCACGGCTAGTTCTCCAGCGAATACCGTACGCATCCCTGTGTTTGGGGCATACTGTCATGTGCAGCTGATATTCTACTGGGACGAAAATTGCGACAGGCAAGTCTAGAATTAGTTTCGTATACATATGACACCTTTCTCTTCGAGAGAAGAAAACTGCGAAATAATATGTTGTTGTGTACGGGACTCAATCGCTCTTTTCAAACGGCTACTAAGATTTTGGGCGACTTTTTGAAATGACACTATTTTGGCCAGGAAGCAAAAGTGCATCATTATTATTATGATTTATACGTATTTGTCAAAAATTGCGCTGTTCCTAGAGGGTGGTAAAGGGTATTTTCGTGATCCGTGATCGGCCCCTTTTTTTTCCCGTGAAATGTGAAATGGCTATTTTTTTTCTCGTGAATCGTGATTTCTATAGTAGCCGTGATTTTCCAAAATTATTTTTTGCGAAATGAGAAATAAATGTTTATTTCGCCGTGAACCGTGATTTTTATTGTTTTTTGTTATTTTTGACATCCGTCATTACGTAATGAAGACAAAAATAATATTGCGTGACGTGACAGGAGAGTGGATCCTTGTATTGACCACGTGGTGTGCTCTGGTGTCTCTGGTGTTCGGTGACCTTTGGCCAAACCTGCCTGGTCAGCCATCTTGTCACCCACCATGGCGAAAACACGAGCTGAACAAGATCGACAAAATCGTCAAGAAGGTTTCGAGGTTTTACCAAATGTGACGGTTCTAGTAAGATTTTATTTAAACGAAGGTGGCAAAAAAGTTTTGATTCATAAAGAGAAATCCCGTTTTCCGTTCTCCGCCACAGCCTACAGAGATCTGGAAGTCTTAAAAAAAACTGTGTTAGAGTTTTGCGGCGTGCAAGCCATAGCCGAAGTTAAAGGCCTTGGGAAGAATATTGAGACTTCGTTTATGAGAACAGTCCGTTCTCTTGGAACTGTAGAAAGTTTTTGTCTTTGGACCCAGTAACAATGGGAAAATGAAATGGTTTTCTTTCTGAAAAGGGAAAGTATTTTGCAAGGTATGTTGACCTATGTTATGTTAGCACCTTGAATAATTTATTGAATTATTTGGCTTTGCATTTTGCATTGACTGCTTGCTGTCAGTCACTGTAATAATCTAATAGCGTTTGCATGCATTTACGAGCAGAATTCGGTCGACAGAACTATGTAAGCAGTCGTAGTCATTGTAGAGAAATGTTTGAGTGATTTTCGAAGATTTTGATTTCTGTAGCCCCAGTGTTGTCGACAGGCTAGTCGGCGACGCGGCACTGAGAACGATGACAGTTGTCATTCATGGCAGACGCTATGACTCATTCAGTGAAAACCTCAAACAAGGCTTTGCTTTGGATGTAACTTTTCAAAATGTAACGGTATGTTATGTCAGAAAAAACTTTTTTTTTTCGTGAAGCGTGAAATTCCATTATTATTTTTCGTGAATTGTGAAAGGGCCGATTTATTTTTCGTGAAACGTGATCTATACCCCCCCTTTACCACCCTCTTCCTATCAATATTATTACACTTGGATAAATATGTTTAAAAAAACGCAAACCACGGACGTTCTGGCAGCGGGATCGGTATTTACGAGTTCTAAATGCTGCTGTATATCTAAGAGATATCAATACACAGTTTGTTTGGTTTTACTTTGCAAGATCGCTGAGAACTCTTTCACGGTTTTGGAGGAAAAGAGTTTCATTGAAGAATATTTTCACGTTTGCATGAACGTGCAGTGATCGGTTGCGTGACTGGATTATTTTGAGTGATACTTTTGTGTTCCTTACTTTACACAGCCCGGCTGAGCTCTCAATTTATACGCGTACGTCAACTTTAATGATTTGTATAAGAAACCGTTTGGATTTTCGAGAACATTGGTATTTCCCCCCCAAAATACTGCGAATAACAAAGAAAGGCCATTGGTGCTGCAGAGTATAGACATCTGACAAAATATGATAACCCACTGCACTCTAGTTTCACCAACAATTTTCCAAATTTGTTCGTAGTTCTTCAGAAAGATAAATGAAGATATCAGTGAATGCATCATCTAGTAGAAAGACCATCCGAAAATAGTTACGGTAAACGATTTGTCATATTTCAAGGCGTCCTTCCATTACAGTTTTTTTTCTATTATCCAAATTATGCAAATTTTGGCAACACTGGTTCGCGAATTTTTGTTTTTGTCAGCGCGAGTCTGAATTGCCCAGATTTTTTATTTCATGTCATAATAGAAGTAGGGCCAAACTTTACCACAGTGTTCATTTCAATTTGATATTAGACATACCAAGACCCATTTTAAGCCTCTAAAGTTTACCAATTTTTGCCTTTTTCCGAAGTGCACAAAATGGCTTTGTTTCAAAGAACCACCAAACCATATAAATAAAGCAAAACTCCATGCAAGTCCTATTGATAGAAAGTAGAAGAGAATTGCTATCATTTAAAATTAAAATTGTTTTCTGGCGTTGCAAATTTTTTAAAAACAAGCACTTTCAATTTGTTTAATTTTAAGCCTGATTATTGCGCAATAAATTAAGCAAAACTGTTTTTCCGAATTTCCCAAAAACAATAGAAATCCAGAAGGTTTAAGTAATATTTTCGAAGATAGCTCCCCAAAAGTGTTCTTCTGGCAAGTTATCAGGATTTTCGATTTTCTGAGCTTGTCCGCCGATTCTCGATATTTACAGTCAGAGCCTCTTAAGGAGGGGGGCATTGGGTTTACGGTGATGGGGTTTTGGACAATTTTTCATGCAGTATTTCGGTAATTTCAACCTTAACTTGCCGTATTGTAGGTTTATCCAGATCCTCAGTATGCAGTTTTAAAGCGTTTTGAACGACGTTATTCGGTAAAAAGAGAAATTTTTTTCCGTATTCCAGTTTCTGATCATTTCTGAAACAGTTTATAATTTGTTTCTGATCATTTCTGAAACAGTTTATAATTTGAAACTTTTTGCATGATGAAGCGTTACGTGATGGTTATTGTTACAGTTTCAGTTAATGTGAGATGTTATAGTTTTAATATCCAATCAAAGAGTTATGGTACCCTAAGCCAGAGGAGACAATTTCGTTTTCAAAGATGCCCATCATGGAACCTTTGCCTGTCGTTGAAAAATCCCAGGCCAACTGTGCTCTTCTACGGGGCTGGGCCTCTTCCTATGGAGCTGCTGTAAGACAACGTACAGTATACCAAGAAACAACGATGGTGAAGCATGGCACTCTACCGGAGTACATGTACCATCGACAGTGTATCATATTAGACACACCAGTCACCAGTCACCTTTGTCACACGACACGCGTGACACGACTGAGGACCATGAGGATGAGTATGACACCAGCAGTGACGAACAGGTTGAAGTGAAGGTGCCGATGGAAATGGATCAGTGCTCCAAGGGGAAATTGGTAGTTCCACAACATTTCTCCTTGGCGCACGGTCCCAGTTCAGAAAAGTTGTTGGCTTCTACAATCGATCGGTTATTGTACTGAGGCGACTCTCTCTGCAAGATCCCCTGTGATTTGCTGTTGTCCATTTGTACACGTAGACGACGTTAGTGGTTTGATGGCAGGGCCATCATTGAAAATGACATTGTTTCCAAAGACTTGGAGAAAATATGAAACAAAGTTTCTTATTCTAGTGACATAAAACAACAGCTGATATCAGTATTGTAATCGCCAGCCTATAAATCAAAAGTTCAGTAGAGGCACCGGTTTTCTATACTGCGCAGCAAAACGATAAAAGGATTTGAAGGACTGTTAACTGCAAGGCAATCCATCAGCAGACCTATAAGAACACTGTTTGCTGATGAACGCTTACGTCACTGACATCGCCGAGTGTGCTGGCTGGAAAAAATCACAGTCCACACAGAGTGATTGCAATTTTTTCACAGTTGAATAAGTGTAACGGTCGAGGTAAATCTATAAGATGTTTTTATTTTTGAACATGCAAGAGGATCTTCCTGTGCTATTTTGCGTGGAATTTTGCTAACAAAACAAATACTTACCTTAATTTATTCAATGCCAATGCGAACAATGAAATATAGGTTAAGGTGATTCTGAACAATATGGCAAGATGCAGCTTATGGTAAACAATAACGTGGCGATTCGAAGTGTGATTTTGGTATTCTATCGATTTTTGATGCGGTATTGCGGTTTTTGCCGATTTATTTTGCGGTATTGTGGTTTTGGGTAACCCCAATGTCCCCCCCCTTAAGCATTAAACTTAAACGCAAAACTTTGGTTTTATAAACTGAGTTGATAAGGTAAACTGACACCGTGAAGAAATTGAAAGCTGTAAGTTGTTTCAAGTGCAAGCCCTTTGTCAGAACGAATCAAGGAATTGTGGGTTGTAGTTGGTTTATATGGGGAACAGTGGAGTTACACTATTAGTAGGAACATGGCAACGTGAAACACAACATTAGATCAGTTGAATGAAGAGCGTTCATTGATATCGTGGGGATTAAGTGTGCTGATTTGAAAAATGAATTTTTGTTCTAGATTTTTACGGTTTTTCTTGTTGCCCTGGTGTAGGGAAATACCCGCAGATTGTCATGTGTTGGATAGAATGATCAGGGAGAATGAAGTGTTGTCTCCAAGAGTCCACTTGTGAGTGGCTTGGCCTCTTAATATAGAAATCATCTGTTAAAAGATATTTTCTTGCCTTTTTCTAATTTTAGACTCAACAGCAAAAGCAGAAGTTTGTTGAAGCTTTCAGAGAGTTTTCAGTAAATCATGGGTGCATGAAAGGCTTTCCAATCAAGGTACAGTACACAGTCATTGTGTACAACATAATAAGCTTTTCTATTTCTCAACAAGTGTAGCTTAACAATATTGCTGTTGTTGTTGTTGTTTATAGAGCGACAATATACTTTCATTTGTTGATGATGTGATGCAATATTTGACTGAAAATTTTGTCAATGGTAAGGTCAAATTTCTAGTGTTTCAACTGCCCTTATAGTTAACTTCTGAATTGAACAAATGTACTTTACCATCATGTCTTGTCTTTTCATCTGTGCTTCATTGACTTGACAGAAACTAACAACATGGTTGACTACCACACTGTTTGTAGCAGCAATTCAAAGTAGTTCACAGTGTTATAGTACTGGGGTGCAGAAGCAATATATTGAAATAATTCAGTGTGCTTCACTTGAGTTGCCAGGCAACGTACAGTGTAGCACTGCTACAATTGGCAAAATCTTATACCAAAGGTGACGTGATCCAAGCAAAAATTAAACATCAACAAAAATAGACAAAATCGTCACCTCACACCCTTTTTATATGGAGTGCTTTATTATTGGTTTGTTATTCAGTGTAGCTTGTTTGAATTCTTTTGAGTGCAGTCTGCATACAGTCATCTCCTATTTCCTTCCTTGCTATCCTGAGTGCTGTGTTTCTTGTTACAGGTAAGGTAAGCAAAGCCAAGTGTTTAGTCATGGATGCTGTTTGCCTGGCACAAAACAGAGGCTTGATCCAGCATGTTGGGTCTTCATCTTATGGTATGTACACACCTTTCATCTTTGGCTTCTTAATCTACCAAAATACAAATTCTTCAAATATTTCGAACATTCAAATTTATGCTAGTGATCAATTGAAGGGCTGAGTGCATGGCATGTGAAAGTTTTGTCCCCTTATTTCTCCAAGTTGTGAATAATATTCTTGGATTCCCTGTAGGTTTAGGTAGACTATATACATGGCATCACACATTGCATTTTGACTACTAGCACCCTATGAGAAAAACAATTTTTGTGATGGACTACATGTACATGTATATGCAGCAGACCCCACTATCTCAAATCACCCTTAGGGGCAGATCTGGGGGGGTGGATTGGGTGTCCAGCCCCCCCCCTCTTTGGGGTCATTTAAGCTTGAAATTAAGAGGGGGAACAAAACTATCACTATCACTATCTATCACTATATATCTTGGATTGTTCCGATATCCTTCTGTCAGGTCAGCCCCCCCTCCCCTGAAAAATCCTGGATCCGCCACTGTCACCTAAAGTGTTTACTATTGGCTATCTTGGACTCGCGTTATCTCAGACCATTTTTGGTTTCCCTTGTGTCCTTGAGTAATCTACTCAGTGACTGATACTAGTACTGTATACAATGTATAAAGCTAGTTAACTCTCTGTTACCTCTCCACTTTGTATGATACTAATGGCAATTTGTTTTGTTTTCATAGCTAAAGACCCATTTATTCACAAGGACACAAGGTACATAATAATAAACTGTGTTCTCAAATTATAAAGGGGATGATGTCATCAGCATTTCATATCTCATCACATGACTGGCGTAACTTTGACTACTTAAAGTCTTGCATCATTATAAACTGCTTGATGTTTCCTGTTGTTTGGAAATGAGCCTGTCTCTGTCCTGTTGAATGATGTTCAGCATGTTTTAACCATTTCAAAATGGCCTATTTGAGCTTTCATTGTGGCATGATTTAAATAGGCCTGACAGAACAGAAAGGGTTTGAAATACATTCCCACTTGAGGTCACTGACGGAGACCCTGTCCTTGTAAATGCATTTTTTATTGATACCTTTACATCTGACACCTTGGCTATATATCGTGGCTATTGATGTATTTGCAATATATTTGATGTCAGAGATGTTTTGTTACTTTTAGAGATGTGTTTCGTCGATTGTTTGGACAACCAACAGAACAAGATGCCTGCTTAAAGGTACACTTTTTAAATCGTTTACCAATTCACAATTCAGTTGCATTTCTCACTACAGAATTAATGACTATTATTATTAATCAAAAAATATTTTGCTATTTAAGCTATTGTTAAGTTTTTCCAAAAACATTGTCTGGAATAAAAGTATCCAATGGTTGTATCTTTTCAAATTTCCTGTAATATTAGGTACTGAAAAAGCAGATGGAAAATGTTGACGATGAGGAGAGTTTTGAAGTTAGAATAAAGAGTGAACTAATAATTGTCTTTTTTAGGCTATGTGTGTGTTACCTCTGTACGTCAAGTTCGGTGGCTCTATTTGTCGCTATTTAAGGCGTTGGTTAGAAGCTGGAAAACTGGACGAACTTGGTGTTACTTCCTTAACCGCGATTCCATTATCAGCTCTGCTTAAATCTAAACCAGCGTCTGGTAACACTGAATCAGACCAATCCACAACAGCTAGCTCTCAACCTACAAACAAACCCGTGTCAAGTGACTCCACCCCATCTAGCAACACAATGGTAGCGGTAGCCACTGTTGGTGGACCTGCAGGAGGAAAGGCAAGTAGCTCTGATGATGACGATGATGAGGAAGAGGATAACTGGCACACTAAAGTCATACGAGGGATACAATCAGTGTTGACAGACAGAGCCGGCCCTTCTCCTATCGAATACATGGAAGTTTATAAGCGGGATAAAGATGGGTCATATAGAAGACTGCGGGAAGACTTCCATCTGGATAAAGGGCACCCGAATCAGGAGTTTGAAGAACGATGCAGGAGAAAAGACGAGGAGCGGATTGAAGGCAGCCGTCTCCATGAAGTGATTATAAGGGATTACATAGAGAGCCCGATCCACGGTACACCAAGTGTACCAAGTGTAAAGCGACGACAATGTGCAAACTGTAGAAAAGTGGAGAAAGCACCAGGAACGTATAAGAAATGTGAAAGGTAAGACAAAATGGGCTCAAGGACAGACTCCAACGAAGTCATCATATTGGTGAGACAAAACTGAACTGTGGTCTGGCGTTGTATCATTATACAATGTATTTATGCATATTTGCTAATGCTTTTATGATCTGTTCTCTGCTGTCAGCGCAACAATCGATGGCAAACACACCTTATTGCAACAACTTAAAACTTAAATTTGCTCAACATAGTCATTGTATGTAAAACCGGTGTGTCCAGACGTCACTTTCAACTGCACCTAGAATATACTCGGTCATCAGAAAATTTAGGACTTCGTTGTCTGACGACCGACTGTTATTTTCAACTTTGAGCGTGCACTTTAACTTATCTACACTTGTTCGTAAGTGAAAACTGCCATTTCTTTTATTTGCGTGAGGGAAACAAGTGGTTAAATTTCTGTCTAAATGAAAAGAAGGATCAAAGGAATTAAGCTTTTTGAAATCCTGTCAAGGCAACCTACGATCACTAGGTCAAATTTGCACCATTTTGAAGGACTAGGAGAACCAGTTCTTCAAAATGGCGTATTCCGTTTTAGTACTAATCAGTCAGGCTGGCCAGTCTTGACGAATGACTCCGATACATCTGGTCAGTCAGTTTAAACTGCGTGTAGATCACAGATTTGTTAAAACTTGTTTAAACGTTGGTTAAATAATTGTCCCCAAGAGTTCTGAGTGCAAAAGCATCCTTAGCCAATTGGCAATTCCTGTTCAAGCCTACCAGCCTCTTTATCTCAATGGCGATGTGTATTTTCAACAGGTGCAAAGGAAAAGGCACGAAATTTTACTGCGGCCGAAAATGTCAAGGTAAGTAGCATTTGCTGTCATAAGCTGCGTATCCTGTTTTTTATCCTTGAATATTTAACAGTAGATATAAAGGATTTCAGTGTTTGGGATTGTTCGTTGATGTGACTGTCGTAAGAAATGATTTTCACCTTGAAAAGAAATCTTAATTGGACTTTACAATTTATTACATCAAAATACATCAAAAAGGAAAGACAGAATTCTCCGAGTTGGTGGGGTGGGGGGAGGTTGGAATTATTTCTCTCTCAAAATTAATCCATTTGACCCTACCTCAGAATTTTGAGAGTTGGAAAGTAGACGTAGTTACATAAGCACAGTTCCAAAGAAAATTATAATCTTTAAGCGATCATTTAATCAGAGAAAAATATCATGAGCAAGTAGCTCTTAGCAAGTGGAAAAATAGCAAAATGTAGCAAGTAGCAAAATGTCATGAGCAAAAATGTTTATGAGCAAAATGTCAACTTCGCCCCTTTTCCCCAATTTAAGAATCTTTTTGACGCAAACCACGTAACAAGTCAAGCGCATGAAGAATTTGCAATCATGATTGGCCCGATTTATACTAGAGACGGATCATCCGTCCAGACGGATCATCCGTCACGACAAATCATCTATCTAGTATAAACACGGGATGAACTATGATACGAACTATCGTTGCGTCTCGTAGTTCGTCCCGTATTTACACTAGGCGGATAATTCGTCTAAGCGTGACGAAAAGGCATGGGTACAAGTCAAATCCTTTGTATTTCACTGCAAGACGACCGCTGGCTTTAGGTATCGAGATCCTGATTTTTGAGTAGTTCGTCTTCTGCCCGTATTTATACAGACAGACGGATCATCCGTCGAGACGAATTATCCACGGTAGTTCGTCTGTCAAGACGAACTACCGTGATAGTTCGTCTGGACGGATGATCCGTCTGAAAGTCCGTATTTATACACAGACGAATTATAAGACGAACTACCGTTCTTTGCCCAAGTTCGTCCCAGACGGATGATCCGTCTCTAGTATAAATCGGGCCATTGTCCTATCCGAAATTTGTTATTAAAACTCTGAACTATCAAAGACCACTGAACTATTAAAGATGGGCGATTGAAGCTGGGGTGGGATTGTTAGGCCCAGAAAGAGTTTTCCTGCTTCAAAAGAGGATGTTGTTGCCGCACTTTCATTGGGATTAACAAGGTTTAATTAGCGACTGAAGGACTGACTGACCCAGACTGACTGAGACTGACCGACTGACCGACCGACCGACTGACCGACTGACCGACTGACCGACCGACTGACCGACTGACCGACTGACCGACCGGCCGACTGACCGACTGACTGAGACTGACCGATTGACCGACCGACCGACCGACTGACCGATTAACCTTCCGATTGGCCGATTGTTCAGTCAATGAAC
This sequence comes from Siderastrea radians, assembly GCA_964017195.1. NCBI lineage: Eukaryota > Metazoa > Cnidaria > Anthozoa > Scleractinia > Rhizangiidae > Siderastrea > Siderastrea radians. Next base: position 37,035,615 of record OZ024889.1, on the reverse strand, counting down.
CGATGAACACTGACTGACTGATTGACGTAACCTTTGTTCCACAACCACAGGTGAAGACTGGATTTCAAGACACAGAGAAGACCATGCTTCTGTGGAGTTACCATCATAAATGCTGATTCTGAATTTCTTCTGGATGCAGTTGACTTAGCACAGCGATAGTATTCAATTAACTTTGTCGGTGGTTATAGCAAGAGAAAATAAACTGCAGCCACAATCTCCAGAAAAATCTTAAGCTGTCACCCCACTTGTTTCAATGTCACTGGTGCTTTAGGAAAATCAACAAACATGGCATTGGAATGGTTGCGGGTTCAAGGAACAGTGGACACGATTGTGTAGAAGTGTAAATATACTTAGGAGTTATCAACGTGAAAATTGCTCCAGTTCCACTGAGATGAAAATACAATGTGATTTCAAGAAAAAAGTACATTAGAACTGAACCGTAAAAAGTACTGATGAGTCGTGCCCCAGCTGAATCTTCTTCCTAACTAGTAGGGCACGTGCGTCGTGAATATATAATTAACTCGATTTAACTAATCAGTGTGCGCGTTCTGTAATAATACGTGTTTCCGGTTGGTACAAACGTCGTTGAGTCTGTGGATGAAATTGTGAAGTGTATTTGTCCAATTAAAACCCACTCAGCGGTACCTTCCCGTGATGCTGTTTACTATTCAGGCTCATCTAAATAAAGTGCACTCCCTTACCTTGAATCCCGGTTATCTCGAGTCCCCAGTTATCTTCAACTGACACTTGTTTCCCTTGGTTGAAATTCTCGCTTACTATTGGCTATCTCGAAATTCCGTTTTCATTTCCTGATTTTTTCCCTTGGTTTTTCCTTTGGGAGTGTTTTTGTTCGTTACCATTTAAGTTTTAGTCCAGCCATATGGTACAAAAAAATCGCCGAATTGTGCACTTCGGGGTAAAAGCACCAAACTTGGCACAATGATAGTACTAGATGGACTGATCATTTTTAGCTATGAACCCCATCCAAATACACACGGGGGGAGGCACAATGTGCCCTTGGGGGGAGTGGTTTGGTCGTTTTCCATCTATATGGTGAAAAAATTGTGCCCTTAGGGGTAAAAGCACCAAATTTGGCATGGTAATAGTAGTTACGTTGCTGAACAAAATTGACTATGGATCCAGGCAGATTTCTGTTAGGGGGGAGGATTTTGCACTCAGAGGGGTGGGGTAGGTTCCATTTTACAAAGAAATTGCTACAATTTAAGAGAAAGCTGCAACGTTAACCCGAATTTGCCATATTAGTAGAGCGTGATGTCCTAAGGAAGTTCATCTATGTCTCTACCTAGATTTTTTCACAAAGGGGGAGACATAACTTAGGGGGGGAGGGGTGGTAGTATGTATCTTTGTATTTTCGTATTAGTTTCTCCTGTGAAAGAAAAAACAATGATCTGCCTCAAAAACCGGCAGAATAATAATTCACTTAGCGAACAGTTTCTCCTGTGGCCTCATGCAAGAGCATCCTCCATGTTAGGGTTGGGTAGGGGGGGCACCTCTGCGTGGAATGTGCAATCAAGTTTTGTATAATATCTGAAAATCAACAATTGTATGGAATAAAACTACATAATTATACAACGGTTATGTTATTTAATCTAATGTTAACCTTTAAACCATGTACAAAAATTAACCTTTTTAGGGGATGCATCTGCAACACTATCAAATGCTACAAGTGTTGGTTTAAGTGCAATGATGTAGACAACCATGTAAGGTCCGGAGGGATGTCCAATACACCCGCACCGCAAGGGACCGTGAGGCTAAGGTTTCGGTCCGTATAGATCACACACTCAGGCCCGTAGCCAGTGTTGAGGCAACCAAGAAAGTTGCCTCGGTAAAAAATTTTCCTTGTGGTTAAAAACTTAAATAAAAAGATGAATTATTTAATAATATAACATGTTTCTGGCAGTAAACCACGCCACCGGTACAGTAAAGTGCGATAACCTCAGTTAATTCTTAAGACGTTGCTTCACTACCAGATGCTATTTCCTGCTGCGATGAGCTGCTTTATCCCAATATACCAACAATCGTTCAGTTAATCCTTACATTACCAGTTGGAACTTGCTCCTGCGAGGGAAGCTTCAGCAGTCTGCGCCGATTGAATGGTCTTGCCCTTGCATACGTTCATGACATCACTCCAGAGCCGTTGCAAATATTGCAAAAATGGGACGCCAGTGGTCATAGGAGAATTGCTTCAGCTTTCTCCAAATAAAAGCGAGGCCTTAAGTAGAGAGTACACCTCAGCACTAGTACACTTGAACTGGTGTACTTGAACGAGATTGATATTTTCTTTGTCACGAATGCTGAAATAACATTCCAGAGCTTCTAAAATTTCATTTCTGAATGAAACCGTTCAAATTTTAAAGAGATGAAGAAATGATAACAAACATAAATGCTGTTAAATTTAGTTGGATTTTGATTATGTTTGGGGGAAAATACCACCAGGAAAACGCTAAGAATGGCATTCTTGAGCGTCTGGAAGCTCGGGCCTTCAGCGCTTCGCAATTGTCTCGGTTATCAGAAAAAGTCTGGCTACGGCCCTGTGCATGGTCCGTTTTGAAGAGCTGACTTTCTCTTTCGTGTGTCTTGATAGCTTTGTCTTGTCTTGGACAGTCCGCTAATGCAACTCTGTTATCAGTTGCACAACGCTTATAGAACGAGTAATCGACATCTTACTGTTTTCTCTTTGGTGTATATCGATTGCTTTGTTTGTCTCTTGGCGAGTCCTCTTTTAGAACCCTGTTATCACTTTACGCAACGCTTATAGAACGAGTAATAGAATATAATGTCTTCCCTTTCGTGTGTATCGATCGCTTCGTACGTAAGCTTAAATAACGAGGCATAATCATACTTGCATTGGATATGTGTACCTCTACATGCGGACTGTGAACCGCAAATAATGGTCCGTAATCAAGGATGACGGTCCGTGCGAAACGTACGGACCGTCAATCGCAAAATTGGTCCGTAAGTAAGGATGTCGGACCGTACGAAACGTACAGACCGTCGACAGTTGGCCCTGGTGTGATAATGAGATGCACGCCCTGTATTCGGACCGTAAGCAAGAATGACGGCCCGTGCGAAACGTACGGACCGTCAACCGCAAAAAAAAAAAAACGGTCCGTAAGCAAGGATGACGGTCCGTGCGAAATTCAGGCTAGGAGAAGGTAGTTCAGGATTAAAAACCAAACACTGTCCCCAACAATGTTCAGCTTAGTATGCCACTCTCTTGGTGTGCTGTAATACTGCATGAGCAGTAGGGAAATGTTCTCAAGGGTTCTTCCCTTCTCTACAAATAGAACTTTTCTGGCATCACTGACTCTTTGGCACTGGCCTGTCAGTAGTTATATAGTTGGGGGTACGAAAGCATTTTTCAAAATGCTCTCTTACCAAACCCAACTATATATCTACTTTCCATCTGATGGTAATATTTTATGGAAATCTATATGTATTTTATTTCATGCGGAAACCAACGCATTTTCACATCGCGTGACTTCATACAACAGGAAGTCTAAAATTCTCGGAAAAGCATGTTTATATCTTAAAAATATTATCTCATATAATAGTATAGAATGAATTGTAATGAAGATATACACAATGAATTGAAAGAATCAGGAGAAATTTCATGTCCTTTCTGTGACCAAAATCTGGATTCTAATGAAAAACCACTTTTAGTAAAAAATGATTTATGTTGTGATAATCAATATATTATTAATGACGATGGGATGTTAGCATGTCTAAGTTGTGGTGTAGTACAAGGATATAATTATGTGAAAGAATATGTTAATTTTTATGAAAATATACATAGATTTATAAGAAAATCTGTTTACCATCGAGAGTACCACATTAACAACATATTACTCAATATCGAAGAAAAATATAACATTGAAATATCAAACTGTCAGAAACATAAGATTGATGCTATATTTGTTGAGATAGGTAAGATTATTAAAAATATTAATGGAAACCGAAAAAGAATGATTAGCGTTAATTTCATTATGAGAAGGATATTAAAGATGATGGGAATACCTTACAAAAATATTCCAATTAGTAAATCGAAAAAAACATTAGCTTTTTATGATCAATATTGGGCTAGTATTATGTCTCTTATCGGTGATAAAATAAAATCTATTGTTGGATGAACACTTTATTATATTTCTTTTCAAATTTGTCAGTTAAAGGGCACATATCAATGATTATTTCATCAAGAACTTTGACATAATCAAGAAATCCTTTGTCATTATACTCCAGTCCTCTCATAAAGGACCGTATATCAGTTAAAACCTTTTCGTACGAAGTGTACGCGAATTTACACATCTCAATCTTTCTTTTGTAATTTTTAGCCTCTGAATATGTTTTAAGCAAGACCCCAGAACCAGATATTATTCCGAGAGGAATAGGGTTTAGTGTTACACCACCAACCACAGTCCCAGTTACTATCAATACAACAGACCCAATATTACATGCAAGTTCTGCTTTTTTGAAATATTTAAAAGTCATTTTGAAAAGCCAGTATTTCTTATGGTAGAATTTGTACAATGCTTTCAACTCAGATATTTGATCTTCCGTTAAATTTTCTGAAACATGGTTCCAATTGAATATGCTTCTGCGTCTTTTAGTCATATATTATATGGTTACATTTTTCTTTTTGAATGACTCTTTAATATTGGAGTATAATGTTTTTATGTTTTTAATCAATCTTTCTATGCTTTCGAGAATTTCATTAATTAAAATAGCTGTTCTCATATATATATATAAGTTAGATTATTCATCCTGTAAACGATGTCGAAACATCGGTCAGCTTTGAAGTGTTTGGTTGATATGTTCCGCATTGTGATATATAATGAATGAAAAAATATCTATGGCACTCTATATTCAATCAACAGTAAGAGTTCTTCATTTTTTACAACTGAACCCAGTTCCACTGCCAAATGACCAAAAGCCAGTATTAAATTAATACTTATTGTCTGTGTTCGAGTTGCTTTGGTTGAAGTGTAAGTGATTGATTGAGTTAAATGGTCACTGTGTTTTACTTTTAAAGAAATAGGCGTATATCGTCTTTTGACTTTGAAATAGAGCACTGTTATAGTTAATATGTGGCTATGATTTGGAATGATTATTTTGTCACAACCATTTAATAAAAATGTGTTCCCATTTTTTGTATTCAAAATCCCATTTATGTAATGAACGGAACCACGCAAACGATGTCCGTTTAAAGATAAGTCTGTTTCCATCACCATTTTTCCATTCTCAATTACAAAAGCGGTGTCATATACACTTGGGTCAACGTTTGAAATTGTTTCTTTTACACCATAAACAATTAGATGTCCAATTGTTAAAAGTGATGGAAAAGTAACTGTACCGTGTAGATCGAGATAAATAAATTGTGGAGGTGAGCTACCCCATCGGTGAAAATTGATAACTGTTTTGGTATAGTTTTCGAATGTTTTTGTTGCATAATTAGAAATTGAAATCGTAGTGCCTTGCACTGCCACACTCAACTCACTCATTTCTGGCGGAAACCATTCAACTACCAAAGTATAGTAACCGACTGGAAGTTTAAAAAGGTTAAAACCGAGGCGTGATTGGTACTGGTTTGGTGAGCTTTTTTGAAACAGGAGTTTAAGTTGGTAAGCTTTTTTATTAATTTGATGTGGAGAATTGGAAAAATCAACAATACCCAAAACCTGAATATTTAATTCACTTGAAGATTCGTCGTCGTTTTCCATTAAATATCTGAATACATCTTTTTTCCCCGAGCTAGTGATCTGAGATTCATGAATTTTTTGAGTGACAAGATTTCTCAAAGTTGTTATTTCATTTTCCACAAAATTAACATTAACTGCGGATTTTGAGTCTCTGTAATCGGTTTGTAAGTTAATAATTTTATTGTTATTTAAATTCAAGTCTCCAGACATACTTGTTGTGCCATCAAGTTTAAGATATTCTTTTTGTGTCTCACTAAGTCTTTTGTTAACAAACTCTACACTTGTGGCGTCTTTTTGGTTTGATGGAAATTTAAGATTAGTAATTGATTTATTTGTCATATCAATATCAACATTTTTATCCAATTTTTTCACAAGCTGATTATCGACATATTTTTTATTTGTTGCTTGATCTGCCTGTAATGGATCTTTTACATTGAAAATTGTATTATTATTCATATCAATATTTGCTTCCATTTTTCCGCCTTCCTTTTTTGAAAGAAAGATATTTCTCGTGTCCTGATAGTTTATTACCTTTGTCAGATCACCGTGGACAGGATAAGGGTTGCTTTTTAATTGCAAGATACTGTACTTATTTTGCATGTCAATATCAGCAGAACCGCTGACACTACCTTGAGACCCAGGATCACCTTTATCACCTTGGTCGCCTTTTAGGCCCTGGGGTCCTTGTAGCCCTTTATCACCCTTTACACCCTTTGGCCCAGTAGGACCAATGTCTCCTTTATCACCTTTGACTCCTTTGGCTCCTGTATTACCTTTTGCACCCTGTGGACCTGGAGGACCAATATCTCCTTTATCTCCTTTATCACCTTTTTGTCCAGGAAGACCCTGAGGACCAGGTGGCCCTTGAGTACCTGGTAAAATTGAATCTGATGATGTTGAACTATGTTCATTAAAAATTCCCATATATTATATGATTAGATTATGATTTCAGTTATTGTATATTTCCATAAAAGTTTCTGTTTGACACCTTTTTCGGTTTGTCCACATACAGGAAAGAATACGGTTTATTGGTTGCTTTGATGTATCGTTCTTTGTCGACACCGAGTTCTCTTGATATCAGACTACGCTCGTTACTGCTAGGAAACTCATACACACAAAAATGGCTGCAATTTAATCGTATATCCTTTGGTGTTCCATAGAAAGATTGACTCAGATAAATGACTGAACAATTTTTATGCCTACCTCTTATGAAATAATCAATAAGGGGTTTCTGGTTTTTGTCACATACATAATCATCAAAAATAACTATCTTCTGTGCTTCATTTTCCAGATCTTCAACTGGTACTATATCGTTATTACTACATACGAGTACATCATAACCAACCGATTGACTGATTTCATTAAATATCTTTATCATATTCTGGTATTTTTCTTGTTCCAAGTTTTTCGCATATAGGTGGATCTGATCACAACGGACTAATGGCTTAGTCAACATATGATAAAGCAAATTTGTTTTTCCACTTCCACTTCCTCCGCAAATCAACATTCGGAATGTGTCATTCGGCATATATTCATACAACTGTTTGTAACTGTTAGTTTTATCATTTTTACTGTCATAATTAGGTATTTCCATATATAATATATTAGATAACTTGAGATAAGTCGAGATAAGTTTTATCTAAGCAATATATATTATGGACATAGAAAGAATACGGAAAATATCAGAGGCTAAAATTAATGCTGGTAAACAAGTGAGTAATGTTCGAAACAAGTTGAAAGAAATCAAACATGGAATGCAAGATGTTCAAGAAGAATTATCTGAGGTTTATAAACCAATTGTAACAGCTCAAGAAGATGTCAAACAGAAGATTGATGAGAAACAGGACAAATTACTTGAACAGTTGCAAGAAAATCAAAAAGCAATAACATCAGGGTTTGAAAATCTCATTATGTATGATGAATTACCAGATGCACAACCAGAAGAATTAATTCCTTTTGAATACCCAGAAATCGAGGAATCTGCAACAGGGGGCCCTTTGATGCCTGATATGAATAAAGATTTTTCAAAAAAAGAATTGGATCAAATAATGTTAAACGATTTTTTACCTCCAAATGAATTATTAGATTTGGTATCACTTGGCGTTAAGGATATTAATGAGTACGAAAAAAAAATTGGTCAAAAAATCAAGGAAATAGGTCTGCAAAAAAGTCATTTATCAAGATCAGAGGAGGATAAAAAAAAATATAAAAGAACTCGATAAATTATCAAAAGATATTGATTTATTGAGAAAATACAGACAACGTGTGAAAATTATACCAGAAGGTTTAAAGATCATTGGACAACAGAAAGTAATTAATATTGATCTAGGTTTCAGTGATGACGATATCAAAAAAATAAAGAATTATGGATTTAATAAACCAAGTGATGTAATGAAGACTTCAGTAGATGGAACCATTGACTTTGAAGAATACAAAAAAAGACTTAATAAAAAAATCATGGAACTAGGTCAAACAAAAGGTTATATGTCAACAACAAAGAATGCCAGAAAAAAAAATAAAGAAAAAATTGCTAAATTAGCTGAAGATGTGGATTTATTACAAAAATACAGAGAACGTCTAACAATTATACCTGAAGGTAAAAAAACCATTGGAAAAGGTTACACACAACCAAAACGTAATGCTTACAAAATACAATCTGGTGGTCAATATGGTAATCTGATTATTGATATTCCAAAATTGATGGGTCAGTTGCATTTGGTAGCAAAGAATAATGGTAAAAAAGTACTTGATAAAAAGGTTGATTTTGACACTCTTGATCTTTTAACAAAAAGATTCAACAGTAAAAAGAAGTATAGCAACCTGTCAAAGATGGTATTCAATCAATTGAATCAACTGAGCGAGATACCAATCCACAGAAGTTCCAAAAAATTCTCCAAACTTGGGTCAGGTGTAGTCTACTATAACAATGTTGATGATCTACTCGATCGGATGGAGCTTTTGGGAGGATCTATTTTGGCAGGTAATGATGGTGCAAAGAGTGAATTTTCCGAGATAGTTCATAAATTATATGAGCTGGGTAAAATTAATGCCAATCAAGTTAACGATGTTTTGAAAAGTTATGTTATCTAATCTAAATATATATGCAAGAACGAGCAATTAATATCAATTCAATCAATCGACAAAAAATTGGAAGATCTCGTCCTGAAGATTTCACAATCAAATTTGATCCAATTATGCATTTGGATAATGATATGCATCATAATATGGCAGTAGATCGTGTGTCGATGACATACAGTTGGCATAACGTCAATGATGAATATGAAAACAATAAAATAAAATACTCAAAAGACAGTGGTTCTACTTGGAAAAATATACAATTTGTTGACGGAATGTATTCATATGACGATTTAAGTGATTATATCAATGATGTCATCAAAGAAAACAAAGATGAGCCAAGTGATAATAAAGTTGGGGTGAAGATTTATTTTGTACTTTCATCATACCGTGTTATTGTTGAACTTGGTGAAAATTGGCAATTGGATATACGGAATTCAAAATTCGGTGATTTAATTGGATTCGAACAAAAAATTATGACACAGACAGATTATAGCACCAAGTTACCAAATATCACTAATTCAATCGACACTCTTCACCTGAATTGTGATATAGTGACAGATTCAACCACAGATGGAAAATTCAGTAACACCCTGGCTATTATACCAACGGATAATCTCACAAGAAGCTATCCATTTACATTCGAACCCAAGAGGGCTCTTTTCAGTCCAGTTTCAAAAACGATGATCTCTGAAATGCGTATTACAATTACAGATTCAATAGGAAGACCAATCGATTTAAATGGAATTGACTGGCACATGACTTTGATCCTACGATCCAGTTTTATCTAATCAAATGATATATGCGTCAAAGTGAACTTAAGAAGAGATTCGATCCAAAAATTGGTAGATACGTGAAAAAAAATGTTCACACAGGAGAAATACACGGTGAAGGGTTGACAGATATTTTAAAATCAGTTGGAAGCAAGTTATTTGGTAAAACTGCCAAGGAAATCGCTCAAAAAGCTGCCGTGACTGCAGCCACAAAGGCAGCGACAAAAACAGGAGAACACATTGGAAATAAGGCTGGTGATAAAATTGTTCAATTGTTGAGCAAAAAACAATCAAAACAACCAACTATTCAAAATACAATAAGTGAACCAGTTGATCAACCATTAACAGATTTCGAAATTGCTCAGAGAGTGAATCGACTTATTTCAGGAGGAAAAATAAGAAAGATGTAAATTAATATAATCTAATGATATATGGAATCTTATAGAAGCCCAAAATATGTTGAGAGATACGAAGATGTTATTTTCGAGCTGGAAACACCACTGAATGCTGTTGTCCCTAACAATAGTCATCAGAAAAAGGACGGGTATAGGTTTGTTGTCGACAATTCAGGAGAAGTGACTCCTATGGACTGGCATAATGCTAGGCTTGGAATCAGTTTCAAAGTGAATAAGCTTGCAGATAATGCACAAATTGCTGTTGACGATCAAAACGGAATTGTCAATTCGATTCATAGTTTCATAAGTAATTTGGATATCAAACTGAACGGAAAAAAGGTGTATGATTGTAACAACGCCAATCACTGTGTCAATATCAAATCACTTCTGGAATATTCTCCAGGTTATGCACAATCTACTGCAACTAGCAAGTTCTTTCATCTGGATACTTCAAGGAGTGCAGATGCAGCGAAATATACAAAGAGAATTGTAACTGGAAGACGAAATGCTGATAATACTGGTAATGATGCAGGACTAATGTTGATGGATGAAAATCCCGATTATAACAAAGGATTTGCTGAAAGGAAACTGTTTCTCGGAACGTCTCTAGAAGTAACAAGAGAATTGCCTCTTAATAGATATTCGTTTTTTGAAGCTCTTGAAATGAATCTACTGCCATCAGGACGAGTTGAAATGAACATTGAAATTGAATCAGATGGTAATTTGATCTGGCAGGCAACTGATAATTGCAGAGTCATTATAACAAAGCTGCAACTGATCGTACCACGAATTACATTCAACAGCGCAGGACAAAGCATGTATATGAGCAATTTTCTGAAACCTTATAAATGGACATACCTCTGTGAAAACATTGAGAGAAGTAATTCAACAAAACAGCGAGCTGGTCATTTCAAGATATCCAGTGGTATTTCAAAACCTAGGCATGTATTTGTTTTCATAATTAATGATGCAGATGTTAATAACCAGGAAGCCAACCAATTTCTTTATAATACCTTTTCAGTCAGTACAGGTCCCCAAAGTCTTAATAATTGTCATCTTGAAGTCGGCAATGGTAATGAGTATCCCGAGATTCATTATACTCCAGCAACAGACCTGAGCAGGGTATACAGAGATGTTCTGAAATACGTTCACAAGAATAATGAACTGGGCGAGGGATCACTTTTGAATATCAGTAATTTTCAGACACTGTTTCCAATTCTGTATTTCGATCTGACTAAACAGAAGGCAGATATCAGAGACGGTACAACAAAACTAACTTTCCGTTATGAGCTTTCAGGAACAACAGCCACTGACTATTCAGTTTATGCACTTACTCTGTATGAACAGGAAGCTGAACTGGTTCAACAGAACGGTAAGCTGCTTTTCCGATAAACATATTCAATTAATAAAAACATTTTAATCTAACATATATCATATACAAGATATGTCGTATGTTAAATATGGAGTAAAATTATCTACTGGACAGAAAGAGAAACTGGCAAAAGCTTTGTCCAATAAATCAGCAATAACGATACGATTGACAAAAAGCGATTTGACTGGAAATGATGAACTGATGCTTACAAGAACACAGTTGAAACGTATACAAAAAGCAATGAAGAACGGAACTGGGGTTGATTTGAAAATAAGTAAAACCCAGATCAGACATCTAGTAAAGGTGGGAGGTTCTCTTTGGGGTTCATTGATGACACTTGGTGCAAAGGCACTTCCTTATGCAACAGCGGCTGCTTCAAAAGCTTTACCAGCTTTGGCTACTGGTGCTCTGTCTGGTTTGGCAAGTATGGGTGTCAACAAGATATTCGGAAGTGGTCAAAGGGGTGGTTTTTTGATTCCACAAAACAGAATCAATCAACTTATCAAACACAAAGACTTGTTAACTAAAGCGCAGAAAGAACAAATTGTAGCAGCTCTTCACACTGGAGGTAGACTTATCATCAAGCCTACAAAAACTCAGTCTGGAGGCTTTCTTGGAACAGTGCTTGCATCTATTGGAGTACCTCTGTTGATGAATGCTTTGACAGGGAGTGGTTTGCAGGTTGACAGAAAGAGGTCAAGAGGTTCAGTGAATGTTCATGTACCAAGAAAAAGACAATCACAAGCAGCAGCAAGAGAACGAACCTCTCAAGCATCATCAAATCAAGATGGAGGATTGTTTATTCCTATGAACCACATTACCCAATGGAGGAGCCCTCCGTTTGTTGGAACATGGGATAATCCTGTTGGTATGGGCATTAAAAAAAAAGCTCCAAAAAAAAAAGGCAACGGGTTACTACTAGGGAAAAACAGTCCATTCAAGGGAATTCCATTGCTGGGAGCACTTCTGTAAAATTCGTGAACAAACCATTGAGTAATTTCGATCTGCAGAATTGGGTGAAACAGTTGGGAATAAAACATTTCAGAGGTGTATATTCAAGAGATGCATTACCAACAAAAATAAGAAAAGAATGTGGTATAATAAATTTAGATTCACAAATAGGACCTGGAACACATTGGGTAGCATACAGAAATATCGACAATTTTGCATGTGAATACTTTGACTCATTTGGATTAATAATGCCAACAGATGTTCAAAAATATCTATCAACAAGTGGAAAACAAATATTTTATTCAGGAGATGAGATCCAAGAGAGAGATTCTGTTCTGTGCGGTTACTGGTGTCTGTACTATCTGTTGGAGAGACAAAAGGGTGTACCTATGCTGAATGTGATACATAATGCGGAATTTGATATGAAAGATAAATCTGTCAACCACCGTTTTATAATAAATTACTTTAAAAACTGGTACTTAATGTAATCAAATTATATATGATATCTTATTGTGTGAAACAGAAGAAACAGACAGAATGTGTACCTGGAAGTGAAATATATGTAAAAACGAAAAATGGGCGAACCATGATGAAATGCACTTGTGCTGAATGTGGAATCACTAAGACTAAATTTGTCAAAAGCAAAAAGGGAGGTGAAAATCCATTAGGTAAAGCTTTTGAGGCAGCCAAAATAGCCGAACAAATAACTCGCAAAGTAATTCCATCAACCAACCATGTATTTGACCGATATTGGTCTGGTGATATCTTGAAAGGTGCTTTCGATGATAAAACTGGTATAACAAGCAAGAAATTCTGGACCAGACCAAAGAAGGGCACTGTCATGCGGTTGGTGAAAAATCCAAAAACTGGCAAATATGAGAATGTGTACGTCGAACCTTAATCTAATGTAATCATATTATATATGAGATCATATTGTGTCAAACAAAAGAAACAGACAGAATGTGTGCCTGGAAGTGAAAGATATGTAAAAACCAAAAATGGACGAACCATGATGAAATGCACTTGTGTTGAATGTGGAATAACTAAGACTAAATTCGTCAAACAGGTGGGAAACGGGTTAGCCCGTCCAAAGAGGCGGGCATACTAGATGGTGGTGCATTAGCTAGAAGACGTGGCCCCTCAGCAGTTGATAAAGCTGCTTATATTATGAGTAATTTTGTAACACCTGCTCCAAGTTTTGCAGCCCTTGGAAGGATATTAGCAGGTCAAGCATTCAAAGGTGTGAAGGATAACGTTGATTACTACAGAGGAGGCGCTGTTGATATCCATAAAGCCATTGGAAGGCTTCCTAAACCAAAATCAGGCTGGACTTTACCAGGTCATAAATATACTGGGCCTTACAACCCACTACAAAAGCAGTTAAAGTATGATCCAGTAACTGGTAAGATATTGGAAATCTATGACCGACCAACTGGACGTACGGATGCGATAGCAATGCAACATGACGTAGATTATTCAATTTGTAAGGATGACAAAAAGTGTAAGAATAAAGCTGACAGAAAAATGGTCAAAGCATTGGACAGTGTGCCATACAATGAAAGACAATGGGGACATTTCCTTGCTAGGAATATAATCAATACAAAACAGAAACTAGGTCTCGGTGTAAAACAAAAGAAGCCAAAAAACGGAAAGCGGCGTTGAGTAATTATGATGATTGGGCTCAACATTTAGCCGATGAATTACATAAACCAATCAGACGGAAATTTAAAACTAGAAGAGTTATTGCAAACCACATTGACGAAATATGTGTTCAGATATCGTTGAGATGCAAAAATTCAGTCGATGGAATGCTGGCTACAGATATCTTCTTATGGTTTTAGATGTATTCTCTAAATACGGTTGGATCGTTCCATTAAAAGATAAAAAGGGTGAAACCGTTATGAATGCTTTTAAAACAATATTCAAAGAGGGACGTAAACCACAATATCTTTGGACAGACAAAGGCAAGGAGTATTACAACAAACATGTTAAGGAACTACTTGATAAGAATAAAATAACCTTGTACTCAACTGAGAATGAGGAAAAGTCGTCAGTTTGTGAAAGATGGAACAGAACAATTAAAACCAAGATGTGGAAGCAGTTTACTGTTCAAGGTAATACACAGTATTTAGACATGCTACCCAAATTAGTGAAACAATATAACAACACCAGACATTCAAGCATAAAGATGACACCAACAGAAGCCAGTAAAAAGAAGAATGAAGGGACTGTTTACTTTAATCTGTATGGTGATATGGAAACATCAAGACAAAAACCAAAGTTCAAAGTTGGTGAGAAGGTCCGAATATCTAAGTATAAACGGAATGTGTTTGATAAGGGCTATACACCAAATTGGTCTGAGGAAATTTTTACAGTTGATGAAATACAACATACAAACCCAATCACATACAAACTAAAGGATCTCAGAGGTGAAGATATTCAAGGGAGTTTTTATGAACCTGAATTATTAAAAGCAAAACAAGAGGTATTCAGAATTGATAAAGTCATTCGGAGGGATTATAAAAAGAAGCAAGCTTTGGTGAAGTGGAAGGGGTATAGGGATGAATTCAACAGTTGGATACCCTTCAAGGACTTAAAGAATATATAAAACGATTCAAGCAAATATTATCTAACATATATTATATCGATTGATACAGTATATACTGTCTTTTTCTTTTGGTAGCCAAAAATATAATTGTTTCTGGCTATTAATATATAACATATATTATATGAATCTAATATTTGGAGGAGATATCGATACTTTAAAATTCAGAGCTAAAAACGTGTACAATGCTAAGGATCTGAGATATTCGAACCGTAGAAATAAAAAATATGTTGTAACACTCAAAAACGGTAAAAAAATACATTTTGGGGACAGGAGATATGAAGATTTTTCACAGCATCTAGATCCAGAAAGACGTTTAAGATATCGTAAAAGAGCGTCCATGATAAAGAATAAATATGGTAAATTAACATATAAGGATCCTGAATACGCTAATTACTGGAGCTACCATCTTCTGTGGTGAACAGGTTTAAACACACAAGTCAAAGATATTTAAGAATAAATATATAGTATTTATATATGGAGAATGAAAATGTTAAGAGAGGTCCTGGAAGACCAAAAAAGTATTCAACTGAAGAAGAGAAAAAGAATGCTTTAAGACAACAAAAAACAAAGTACATGTTGAATAAAGAGTGGTATTGTGATGTTTGCAACACTGGTTGTAATTACACTTTGGCTGGCAAATGGTGTCATTTGAACACAAAAATGCATAAGAATAACGCCAATGCAAATAATTAACATAATGTATATAGTTCAAAGGATCCAATCGAGGATTATTTGAATTCTTGACTATATTTAAACGCGGTAAAAACTACTTAAAATAATATCAATACTATAGTATATAGAATGAAAACAGAAAAATCTAATAATATATATATGGTAAATGAACAACTAAAAAATCATCTAAAAAACTTCACCGTAAAGGAATTGAAAAAGGAAGTCATCAAAGTTAAAAAGGGTTTCCAAGTTTCCAAATTAAAGCGAGCTGATGTAGAAAACGTCATACTAAAAAATCATCAACACTTCCTACACTTACTTAAAAAGAATAAAGTGAAAAAGCCTAAACAAACTGCAAAAGACAATAACACAAACAAACAAAAAATTAACGAGTTAATAAAACGGTTAAATGACGAAGATGAAATAAACATAAGAGTAAAAGAGTACATAACCCAAATTTTAAATACACTTGACGAAAAAGCAGCTGGAAAAAGATATCCCGAATTTATTGATGAACGATACAGTGGTGTCACGATTCAAAAAAATAAATCACAGTACGTCATACGCGATTCTAATAATTTCAGCAATATAATACTAAAAGCTACAACTGATCGCAAGCAGGTTGAAGACATCCTATACAATATGTTAGCATAATAATCTTCAACATCATACAGTTCAAAGGATCCAATCGCGGATTATTTGAATTCTTGACTATATTTAAACGCGGCAAAAACTACTTAAAATAATATCAATACTATAGTATATAGAATGAAATCAAAAATATCTATCAGTAATATAGAAATGAACAAAGCTAGTTTGAAGAAACTCAGCAAATCGGAACTTATTAAATTGCTTCTGAAGAAGGAGAAGAAGCCTAAAATCATAGTGGTTGACGACACCAAGCCAGTTCCAGCACCAAGAACATACAAATCAAGGAGACCAGTACCAACACCTCGCAAGAGCGTTAAACAAATGGCTAAAGAATATGAAGAAAACATAATTCTTCCACCTTCAGAATTCAGGGATAATTATAAACCCATTCCAGCACCAAGAACTAAACAAAATGCAGTTCAAAAACCAGTTCCAACACCAAGAACCAAAATAGAACAAACAGACAAAGCTTTAAAAGGTTACACTAAGTCTTATGAAATTAGCATAAAAAACAATAAAGACCCCTTAGCCCAAATGCAAAACACGAGAAAGGCTATAGAACATCGTGTAATAACTTTGTTGAATGAAATGAAAGGCTTGAAATACGTTGAAACACTGAAAGTTACTTTCGAAAAAAATTCAGGTAATGAAATAGTGATTAAAACTGCATATTTCAACAGTACAGTCCAAACAATTATTAACCATACAGAAATCAATGAATCATTACAAATGTCTAAACAAAATATCTTAAACCTGATATCCCAGTGGATATCAGAAGGTTCAGGATGGACCATCCAATCTGTTGATAGCCATTACCTCAACATTGTCAAATACAAACCCATGAAAGGATCCTCATATATCCAACTGCCTCACGAACTGCGAAACAGCGCTAAAGGTTTAATAAACATGAAAAATGAGGATAATGAATGCTTCAGATGGTGTCATATCCGACACTTAAACCCACAAGAAAAAGATCCTCAAAGAATAAAAAAGACAGACAAACAATACGTTGGAAAGTTAGATTATTCAGGTGTTGAATTTCCAGTCAGTGTCAAACATTACAACAAAATTGAGAAGCAAAACAGTATCAATATAAGCGTATTCGGATATGAAGACAAACAACCGTACCCCATCTATGTTTCCAAAGAAAAGTATGAAGATCATATGGAACTACTTCTGATAACGGAAAATGAAAACAAGCATTATGTTCTGATAAAGAATTTCAACAAATTCATGTACAATCAAACAAAACACAAAGAGAGTAAACACTTTTGTATGTACTGTCTTCAATGCTTCAGTTCTGAAAGAGTATTAAACAGCCATAAAGAAAACTGTATTCAAGTGAATGGTCAGCAAGCAATAAAAATGCCTGATAAAGACAATAACATACTAAAATTCAACAACTTTCATAAACAGTAACCTGTGCCATTTGTTATTTATGCTGATTTTGAGGCCATAACAGAGAAGATTCAAGGATGTCAACAGAATAATGAGTCATCTTATACTGAAGCTTACCAAAGACATACAGACTGTGGATATGGTTATAAAGTGGTTTGTTGTTATGATGACAAATATACAAAACCAATACAACTATATAGAGGTGAAAAGGCTGTGTACAAATTCATGGAAAATATGTTAGAAGAAGTAAAATACTGTAAAAAAGTCATGAAAAAACATTTCGATAAACCATTGAGAATGACTGAAGTGGATGAAGAGGAATTCAAAAAAGCAACAACATGTCACATCTGTGATAAAAAATATACTGAAAAAGACATTCGAGTCAGAGATCATTGCCATATAACTGGCAAATACAGAGGCTCAGCACATCAGGACTGTAATCTGAAACTTAGAATAAATCCAAAAGAAATAAAAATTCCAGTTATATTCCATAATCTGAGAGGTTATGACAGCCATTTTATAATGCAAGAAATCGGAGCTATTGTTAAGAATAATACATACACCAAAAACGGAAAAGAGATGAAAATGGACATAAATGCAATTCCAAACAATATGGAAAAATATATGGCGTTCATGCTTGGTAACCATCTGACATTCATTGACAGTTTCCAATTCATGAGCTCAAGTTTGGATAAATTAGTCAGCAACTTACCAGCAGAAGATTTAAAATATACAAACAAAAGATTCCAAAAAGAAAAATTCAATCTTATGACACGAAAAGGTATTTATCCGTACGATTTCATGGACAGTTTTGAGAAATTCAATAAAACAGAATTACCAACTAAAGAAGAATTTTACAGCATATTGAATAATGAGCATATTTCAGATGAAGATTATAGTCATGCTCAAAAAGTGTGGAATACATTTCAATTACAAACGATGGGTGAATACCATAATCTATATCTTAAGTCTGATATACTTCTATTAGCCGACGTGTTTGAAAACTTCCGTAAAACCTGTCTTCAGTATTATAAACTTGATCCCTGTCACTACTTCACATCTCCTGGTTTGTCATGGGATGCCATGTTGAAGATGACTAATATTCAATTGGAACTAATGACAGACATAGATATGTTTCAATTCATTGAAAAAGGTATGCGTGGTGGTATATCTTATATTGCCAATCGATATGGAAAAGCAAACAATAAGTACATGAGAGAATACGACGAGAAGGCGCCCTCAAAGTATATTATGTACCTTGATGCTAATAATTTATACGGTTGGGCTATGAGTCAATACCTCCCCACTGGTGGTTTCAAATGGTTAACAGAAAAGCAGATTAATAAAATCAATTTAGCTCAGTATAATGAAGACAGCAATAAAGGGTTAATACTGGAAGTTGATCTAAAATACCCCAAAGAATTGCATGATCTTCATAACGACTACCCTCTAGGACCAGAAAAAATTAAAGTAGCTGATAACATGTTGTCAGGATATTGTAAGAAGATACAAAACAAGTTCAAAATATCGACAGGACTAGTACACAAATTAATTCCTACATTAAGCAATAAAGAAAAATATGTTCTGCATTACAGAAACCTGCAGCTGTATCTTGATCTTGGATTGAAAGTAAACAAAGTCCATCGAGTGTTAGAATTCAATCAGTCACCTTGGCTCAAACAATACATTAACTTCAATACACTAAAACGTACTCAAGCGAAAAATTCATTCGAAAAAGATTTCTTCAAGCTAATGAATAACTCAGTGTTTGGAAAGACAATGGAGAACATAAGAAAGAGAGTTGATGTTAGACTTATTACTGATGAAAAGAAATTATTGAAAATGGCTTCTAAACCAACTTATGTAAGCAGTAAGATATTCAATGAAAATCTGGTAGCAGTTCATAAGATAAAAGAAACGCTAACTTTAAACAGGCCAGCATATGTGGGAATGTGTATTCTTGATCTAAGTAAGACATTGATGTATGATTTTCATTATAACTACATAAAAGAAAAGTACGGTGATAAGGCCAGACTACTATTCACTGACACAGACAGTCTGACATATGAGATCGAAGCTGAAGATGTGTACCGAGACTTTTGGGATGATAAAGATCGATTTGATAACAGCGACTATCCAGAAAACTCGCCGTATTTCAATAAGACAAACAAGAAGGTAATCGGTAAATTCAAAGATGAAGCAGCTGGAATGCCAATCACAGAATTTGTCGGTTTGCGATCAAAAATGTACAGTTACATAAAAGACAACCAGAAAGGTGGAAAAACAGCCAAAGGAATCAAAAAGAACATTATAAAGAACGACATCAAACATGAAAATTATAAAGAAGTACTATTTAATAACAAACAAATACATCATACCATGAAGACAATCAGAAGTAGCAACCATCAACTCGGAAGCTATGAGCTCAATAAAGTGTCACTCAGCTGTTTCGGTGATAAACGATATATAGCCAACAATGGAGTCAATAGTTTCGCTTACGGACATTATGCAATTCAAAAATGTATCGACTGCTAATATTTTTATCAAAATGCATCGAATTCTGATATTTTTATCAAAATGTAGAAACTTCTGATAAATTTATCAGAAAAAATAATTTATGGGTACGTTTTTGATTGGTTGATGACCTTGACACAATAGCTATTAGTGATGACTCATTTCCTGTTTTCACCAGACATGTCGAGACTTGTTTCTCGGTATGACTTCCTGTTTTCCGAGAAATTCAAACTTCCTGTTGAATGAAGTCACGCGATGAAAAATGCGTTGGTTTCAATATAAAATAAAAACATATAGATTTCCAAATAATTGAAAAACATATAGTTATCCAAAAATTATTACCATAAAAATAATACCATCAGATGGAAAGTAGATATATAGTTGGGTTTGGTAAGAGAGCATTTTGAAAAATGCTTTCGTACCCCCAACTACATAACTACTCCTGTCCGGTCATACGCCAGAACTACAAATCTCTCAAGCACAGGCATAGCATCTAGGACATTCTGCATAGTACGAGCTTTCTGTTAAAGCCTACTTGTAGCACTTGTAGCACTTGGAATATTCGAGTATGACTCAAAATGCCGCTGTGATCCTTGACAGTGTTACAGATTCATACCCTAATTAATTTTTGTACATGGTCTAACGGTTAACATGAGATTAAATAACATAAACGTTGTATAATTATTTAGTTTTATTCCATACAATTGTTAGTATTATATTATGCTATACGAAACGTGATTGTGCATTCTACGCCAAGGTGCATCAAGCACGCACCTTAGAACATCACGCCCTACTAATATGGCAAATTCGGGTTAACGGTACAGCCTTCTCTTAAATTGCAGTAATTTCTTTGGAAATTGCACCTACCCCAGCCCCCTAAGTGCAAAATTCTCCCCCTAGCAGAAATCCGCCTGGGTCCATAGCCAATTCTGTTGAGCAACTTAAGTACTATTACCACGCCAAATTTTGGTGCTTTTACCCCTAAGTGCACAATTTTTTCACCATATAGATAGACTTTCGAACAAAACGGCCAAACCCCTCCCCCGTGTGTATTTGGATGGGGTCCATAGCTAAAAATGAACAGTCCATCTAGTACTATCATTGTGCGGAGTTTGATGCTTTTACCCCTACGTGCACAATTTTTTCACCATATGGCTGGACTACTTACTCGTACGCTGTTTTTCGCGTGCTTTTTTTTTCAAGACGCCCGAAGGAAAAATGCACCGCTCCGCCAGCGACTCTCTGTGTCGTTAGTGCCTACCATGCCGCCGCTAGCTCTCCTTCTCCAAAAAACCACGAGATCTCGTCTCTGTGACGGTTATTAATCCTTCTACTTAATTAATGTATAACGGAGCTCCCTCGGCTAGCGAAAGCGAAGCCCCATATTCGTAGAAAGCATATATCCAAGTGAGTCGGCCTGATGGTCATGACCGTACGATGACGCCTTTTGCACCATATGCTTCTTGTAAAATGTTCGAAGTGGCCTTGAATACTCACATGTTTACGTACTGGTGAAAAATGGTAAACTGACCCGTACTAACGCTTTAATTATAAGCCCACTTTTCATACGCTCGATTTTCGACAATAATTTTACATCCTTTGAATGAAGACGTTCTTTTGCTAGCACCGTGCTAGTATGTCCTCGAAAAAGAATTTCTTCTAAGCCCTCCAGTTTCTTATATATGCGCCGTCGAGTATTCTTTAGGTCTTTTCCTTTTCTTGTAGTGACTACAAGAAAAGGAAAAGACCTAAAGAATACTCGACGGCGCATATATAAGAAACTGGAGGGCTTAGAAGAAATT
Source organism: Siderastrea radians (assembly GCA_964017195.1). Lineage (NCBI taxonomy): Eukaryota > Metazoa > Cnidaria > Anthozoa > Scleractinia > Rhizangiidae > Siderastrea > Siderastrea radians. Next base: position 37,013,687 of record OZ024889.1, on the reverse strand, counting down.
CTTTTTCGAGGACATACTTGCTTTTTTAGGAGAGATCTGGAAAGCGACCACCTCCAAAGGACCACTCGAGCGTTAGACTTTCGTTTAACTTTTCAATTACTTAATTACTTGTTTCACTTCAACGGTTAAGTAAATTGCATATTTGTTTGTGGATTTGATGTGTTGAAGATAACTTCCTTGAAATGTTTGAAAAACTTGCAAAAGTTTTTTTCAAACAGCCCTGAAATTAATTCGTGCGTCGAGCGGACCGGAATTGCATGCGGCATGCGGGTAACTCCACTCCAGGCGAAAATTGAAGGCGTTTTGCTTTCCCAGGCAAACAAGCGTTTATCTGAGTGAAATTTTATGTTCATGAAGGATTTTTGTCCCTTCTCTACGTTTATTCATTCAAGGAATTTCTTAAATAAGCGAATATAGAAAGGTTTCCAAAAAAGCAATTAAAAGGGTAGTTGAGATTCTTTTTGGACTTGTAGAGGAGCTTTAGTGTCACCATGGTAACCGCCATGACATCATAATCAGCCTTAAAGTTTTGCCCAACAAAGTAGCCATTATTTTCTTGGGGGCGATAGAGCTGTTTCCTTAGGGACACTCGGACAAAAGAGATGCTTATGTGCGCATGTAGCATCAGATGCGAAAGAAATGTTCAGATTGTAAAAACGGGCGCGGAATGTGAGCGTGTGTTGCGCCAGACGCGATGCAAATGATTTGTAATATGAAACAGTAATAAACTAGCTACATGACAATAATGAAAGTACAAATATTAACTGCTGAATTTTTTATTACAGTTTTAATTATAATGAGGTGGCTTTGATAATACGAAAAAGCGTTTTCGTTTTGAAATCTTAGGCATGTAATATATTGAAATGGTCTGTTAGGGGCACTAGCGTACAGACCAGCAACAAAACTGAAGACTAACTTTCTCCTTTTAAGATTGTCCTTTTTAATGCAACTGATAACTTTACAGTACAGAGGCTAGCTTAGAATCACACAAGAACTATCACTCCTATCCTTTTATTTTGACCAGGAGAGAACTGTCAATCTCATGTCAGTTACCCGTCAAACTCAAATATATTCTTACGTGATGACTTGCGCACAAGATCTATTGCGAAAGTACGCAAGCGCACAAAGACGATTAGCGTAGAAAGCTTCGAGCAACTACGTAGATACAAAATCTACCTTACGTTAAATTTTCAACATCGTTCTCGAGGTATCTGGTCAAAATAAAGTAACAAGAGCAATATAAAAATTACAAGGAACAATTCTATCGATTCATTTAACACACTCTACTTAAATACAAGTGAAATCGCAAGTTGAATATTATTACATAACAGTAAGCTACACGTAAACTAATTTTAGAACAAAGGCTTCTTCTCCGGATTTAAGGTCCGCCTTTTTCAATAAGTTAAAAATGGACGTGATCGGCTATCTTGGAGAGTAAAATTAACATGCACAGCAGAACTTGACATAGCACCACTAACAATAGACTGTTTGTCTTGTTCAACACTTGTCAATTAAAGTTTCCCTTTAAAAACAAACCGACTAAAAAGCAATAACTACAAGAAATATTAAATGGTACGAATTCAGCAGGAGACACGAAGAGATTGCGCTTCAAATGCTAAAAGTAAGATAGAAAAGTTATTTCCAGGAAAACAATCACGAATGTCAAACCCTAAGGTCAAAACCAAAACAAGCAAATTGATGAACTGTACAAAAACAATTGAACATTTCATCAAATAAGGATTAATTTCCTAGCAACGTGTAAGCAAACATCGCAAATCATTCGTTTCGCGCCAAAATCGTACCAAGGAATAAATATCAAAAACACAACCAAAAACGAACTGTTGAAAACGTTGCAATCACTAAAAACCTACAATATCTTACTTAAAACTTACACAATCATTAATCTAAAGAATCACATATTACACAACACAAATATTCTTGAAACCACAATGCATAGCAGTCAAAAACATAAATAAAATATGAATCTTCAGACTGATTCCCTTCGCAAAGTTCAGTCTTAAAAATTGCGTATTTTTATTGTTTAACAAATACATTATCTCTATACGTTCAGATTTCTGCCGGTCTCACCAATATAAGTGGCCTGGCAGTCGCAGCATTTGATTTTATAAACTGCTCCCCGTCTGTCGCTCGGTTCGTCTTTGTCTTTAACGTTCGTCAGTAGCTGTCGTAAAGAAGTGAAAGCTGGAAAGCTGGTTTACTAACTTAGAACAAACACCACTGAACCGTTGCCAACAGTTACCTGCACCTTACAAACGACTGATTGCCGACAATAACAAGACAGACAAACAATAGACAAACCGACTTATTTGACTAACAATAGACCAACGGACATTTGACTAACAAAAGACGGATCGAAACGCACCAATCACGTTTAACAGTCTTCACAGCCAATAACATCACGGCTAAACTGACAGACGACCAATAACATCACGAGATCGTCGACCAATCAGGACAACGACAGAGACTTATAACATCTACTGACGATTCACAGTTCACTTGACTCTGATGATGACTTCCGCTCAGGTTGTCGAAACGTCAGTCAATGTCACCTCAAACAGTCCTTCTCAGGACTACACTCACCCGGACGATCACAGTTTACCGAATTAAAATAGAGTCCATGTTGCCGTGCGTCTGTTCAGTAATACATCACAGATAACTCAAGGTTCTGTACGCTGCTCAATTTGGCCCTTTTAGTTGCTAAGTTCTACATATACCGACGCAGTCGGCAGTCTAGAAGATACGCCTCTATACTTCCCCGTGTTTGAAACAGAATTACGTGAAAAAGCAAGCATTGAAAAAGACGCTGCCGCGAGAAATGGTTATCTAAAACAATTCAAGATTAATGTTGTGAATTAATTTCAAGCAGTGTAATGTAATTTCGTCGTCCGTGCGAAGCGCACGAGCGCTTTTGTAGATTATGTTAATTTCGTTTTTCTACCAGTATAAGCACATGGTTTTGGAGCTAAGGAAGAAGTGTGAAACAGAATAAACCATCTCAAGTTTGTATTTGGAAATTGCGAGAGTTGATTACTTTATCTTGAGACAATTAAATGAGAACATCTGATCCGCAACAAATTTAATGGAGATGTTGATAATTGAGAGACCTTTGACCCGCTTTGCAATTTTCTTAAGCTAGTCATTTGCTTATCTGTATTTATTTATCTATTTATATATTCGCTTGTACTTTTTGTTTGTTTCTATTTGTAAGGCTGTGCTAAGTATTATTGTAATTGCTTTATAGTGTTACGTTTGTTTCACATACCGTGTGGCACTAAGTTTTTGCGATTTTTGCCTTGTTTTTTTTTCACGGTCCGCAAAAAAATTTCCCGCGAAAAAAGAATTGCAGTCGTACACTACAAGTATTTAACTATTCTCAACACTCGAAGTAAAGCACGAAGATTACATCATAGAGGTATTCACACCCAATCTAGTTTCAACGCATTCCTGTGAGATCGCTGCTCTCTAGGGAGGTGGAATAAAGTTTAAAAGATGACTCTCACTGCATTCTGCCCTTCAAACTTGATCAAGCGCCCACGAGAGAAGACGGCAACTCTGGGTTAACCTCCACGAATTTCAAGCGAGTCGTTTGAGAGAAGCTTCAAAGACTGTAATGGCAGTTCCACAGATGCCTGTTCAGCTGGCGCATCCAGCACAAATTGCAGATCCAGCGAGACCAGGGCCACCGGCGCAGCCGCCATCCAGTGCAACCAACCCAGCCAGGGGCAGCCGGCCCAGCCAAATCCAGCAGCTCCGCCACCGCAAGCGAAACCTGGAGACCTTGAGGTAATTACTCCTATGTTTAAATCTAGTTTATTGTGCTAGAGTTTTGTTCCTTCATTAGCGTTGCCTTCGCCCAGAAGGAGTCCGTTTTTAAAAGAGCGTCTGGCGCTGGTTTGTTGGTTGGCTTGTTTGCTTCAAGGCGGAGTTAGATGTAGTTAGCGTAAAATAATGAGTATACGGTAATTATTGTTTGCAGCGCAGTGTTAGGATTCTCTAGGTGGCATGATTCTTTCGGCAAGGGACCGTTTGATGATAGCAAATGAATGTTTGCGTTAAAATTTTGCTTAGGCGCAGAATTATCGATGTTCTCTTAGTGACATGATTCTTTAGGCAAGGGACCGTTCGATAATCGCTAATGAATGTTTGCGTTAAAATTTTGTTTAGGCGCAGATTTATCGATGTTCTCTTAGTGACATGATTCTTTCGGCATGGGACCGTTTGATGATCGCTAATGAGTGTTTGCAGTAATTATTGTTTGGAGTGCAGAATTATCATTATTTCACTCGCCACCATTTGATTACACCATTTGATTACACATACGAATGATCTTAGAAAAACAATTCGTACTCGAGATCGCGAACACCAGTTTCAACAAAACTTTCTAGGTGTAAAATAGTGAGAAAAAGACACATTTAAACAGTATTTTCTAGCCATTTCATCAAAGCATTGATTATTTTTCGGTGCATTTACTATTACTACGCAAAAAGTCAAGTTGAAAGTGTTTTTGCAATTTACTTCAAAACAAAAATACATCGATATTCTTGGACGCGCGTTCCTGAGAACTAGGCGCGAACATGAGAGCGAGGCTCAGAGGACACAAAAGCCGGGAAAATTGAAAACGCGACTCAAGCTCTATTTACACTTTTGCTCTATTTACACTGTAAGAAGTATGGTAAATTTCTGTTCAGTGGCGAGCTGCCGAAACAGTTCAAGAAATCGGCCAGATCTCTCTTTTTTCTGTTTCCCTATTGACGAAAACGTCAGAAGGCTGTGGAGAAACTTTTGCAGACGAAGTGATCCTGAATTCCGCGACCAAGAACACCCTCGAATTTGCAGCGTTCATTTTGATCAGCACTCTGTTACGAAGTCTATCGGCGGGAGAAGAGATCTTATTCCTGGCACATTACCTAAATATTTTAACCCACTAACACCAGAAACTAAAGATTCTTCACGCAAAAAGAGACTGGAAGAAAGGAAGAAACGAAAGCCCTCTCAAGACTCTAAGAAGAGAGTTAACAAGCGAATTAAGCTTACTCGGGAAGGCGAAGATACAAGTTTCCCAAGTAATGAGACAGTACTTTTGGACCACGACTATTGTCTTCAAAGCAATGACCATGGAACCCAAACAGACTTATCTTTTGAAGATTTACAAATTTTAACTTCTAATATCGACGCTTTGAAAGAAGAGAACGCGAAACTTAAAGCAAAGCTAGCAGACAAAAAAACACTGAAGAGAGAACTCTTTATACAAGACGTTTTAAACAATGACGAGTCGGTTAAGTTTTATACAGGAATACCTAGTCTGACTTGCTTGATGATATTTAATTTGCTAAAGCCGTTTGCAGAAAAACTCAAGTATTGGGACAAAAACAAAGGAACAGAAGTTAGCTATCAAAAAGATTCAACTAAGAAAAAGCCTGGGAAGCAAAGACTACTGACTATCATGGAAGAATTTATCATAACTCTGGTGAGGCTGAGACTTGGACTTTTAAGTAGGCAACTTACAGACATCTTTGGAGTGTCTGAAGGTACTCTGAGCAAAGTGTTTACAACATGGATTTGCTTTTTATCAAACGTTTTCCGTGATATCCTTCTTAAATGGCCTTGTAAGGAAGACATTAAGAAAACTTTGCCAAGATCATTCTGTAAATTTCCAAACACAAGAATCATTATTGATTGTACAGAGATTTTTTTACAGAAGCCAACTTCCCCTAGTGCACAGAGGGCAACTTGGAGTAACTACAAACAACACAACACTATGAAAGCACTTGTTGGAATCACACCAACAGGATATTTTAGCTTTTTCAAAACTGTGGACTGGAAATGTCAGTGACAGATACATTACTGACAAAAGTGGTTTGTTAGACAAACTTGAAGAGGGGGATGCTGTTATGGCAGATAAAGGGTTCAACATCAGGGATCTGCTCACAAGAAAGAAAGTTGCACTCAACATCCCACCACTTTGCAAAGGTACATTGCCCCTTAATATTTATTCAGTGTAAGTTGGATTGAGGGAGTAAAAGGTAGAGAAGGGTAGGATAGGAGTGCGTTGGGGAAGCAAAGTTGTAGCAGAGATGCAAAATTAATAGTTTGCTTAGTCATGCGAAGAGGATGTTGTAGCTGATGGTAGTGAGAATCTGGGTGTTCAAGGTATTTATTAGCTACAGATACTGAATTGTTTTCATTCAGGGGTAAAACTGCTTGCTGCTGTCCTGAAACCTAATTCAGTATGGGTTTGAACCATTGTTTTTATTTCATAAAAATGTTTAGGAAGTTTATGGTTCCTGAGAAACTAATTCCCTGTTTTAGGTATATGGTAGTGATTATTACCACTGAAACCACATAATATTTTTCTACTTATACTAAAATTTAAATTTACTGTACTTTTGGACCATTCAAGCATGTTAAGATCAGATAAAACCTTCTTTGTTAGTCAAAGTTCAGTGTCAGGCTGAAAGAGGTTTTAAAACCCTCAAGGGGGTTAAACTGCCACATGTTACATGTTTGTCATACATTGGTGTCTACTCTATTAGAGATCTATTTCCCTTGTTTTCTTTTCCCCCAAGAAAACAACTTTCCAAAAAGGCAGTGAAATCAACCCGTGCCATTGCAAGTGTGCGGATTCATGTTGAGCGAGCTATTGAACGTCTTAAGGACTTCAGAATCCTACAAGGGAACTTCCTCCTTCCAATGCTGCCTATTGCAGATAACATTTTGAATGTGTGTGCTGCTCTATGCAATTTGTTGCCACCCTTAGCTAAATAACTGTTAACCCTTTATTCCCAGAGTCCATTACGGAGACATGTAATGTGGTTCTAACTTTTGAAACTTAGGACGAAATCCTGTGGTGTGACCATTCAAATGAAAAGTCTTTAGTAGTACTTGTACATGGTACTATTTGGTTTCCAGTATTTAAAAAAATGAAAAATTATGATTTTTCCATGAATTTTGATCTTTGGCACTCTTGAGAGTTAAAGGATTAATACAAATGCATTTGAGCAGCTTAAAACGTGATTTACTTTGGCACTTTGCTGCCATACAAAATCTAGTCAGTCCATTTCACTAGAAAGGACATTAATGTGTTCAAGTCCTTTCACTTTTGCATTTGACATCTACAGTTGATTGTCATTTCATAATGACTTAAATATGTCACGATGAAAAAGTTCCTGGACTAAGTGCTCAAGGAAAAAGTTTCTCAGCTTTTCAAGCATTTCATTCCACAAATCACGGTCAAACTTAACATTGACAATCGTAATTCCTTTGAGTGTATAAATGACTAGATCACAGTTTCCAATCCCTGTTATTCCCATCAAGCCCTGAATTTGATTTTCTCTTTTAAGCACATACTCATCATCCACCAACTGGAGATTCTCCTTGGCTGCAACCTGTGGCAGGAGATTTCTTTTTGCATACATGCTCTTAACTTCAATTAGCTTCCTTTGGCAGCACTCACAAATCCTTATTCCATCTGGGCTAGCTCCCAGGAAGGGCCATAATTTGTTGATTATCAGTCCACTACTTGTTATTGACAACTTTCTATGTTTTTTGTTCTGCTTCTTCAAGTAAAGATTAAGTGCTTGCTTTTCTTTTTCATGGCCCCATGTCAACTGCTGTGGCATGGTATCCTCAGCAATTGGGCAATAATTCATAAGAAGTTTGACAGTGTTTCTCCTATCTGTGTTTTCTCTGCATGACAAACAGTGTAAAATGAGGATGCTGTAATTCTTCCTGCCCTTTGCTCAAACCAAAACTGGGACTGGGACTGTTAATCATTTCTGCTTGTTCATCATCAAATGAAATTGACTCAAGGAATTCAGTGGCAAGTTCCTTTGATACTGCAGGTGTGACTTTGTTAATATTTACAGCTACAAAAATTTTGGCATAGTCATTCATTGAATATACATCAACACTATGAACACTTTCCTCTTTACTGACGTTCAAATCATCGCTTATAAATGTTCTGATTTCTTCCTCTGTTTGCTGAGGTTCTTCAGCAGAGTTTAAGTAGGGCAGAACTGAAGAGCTTGGGCATGTTTCCAGTAACCCAGCTTTAAGCTGTTGTTCCAGTGCAATGGCATTATAAGTAACACAGAGTGGATTAAAATGATTTGGCTTTAATGACTCTTTCATTGTCTTGCCATAGTTACTACCTCCTGTTTGCAGGTCCTGAATAGGCAAACTTCCCTGGTTTCTCTTTCCTCTCTTTGTCCACAAGCACTGCCCCGATGTACATGACTGCATGTCATTAAAACGCACACTAGCCTTCAGGTCAAATAGTGCTGCAGCTACATGTTGGCAACCTCCGTCAGCCCTATCAGAATGAGACCAGTATGGCAGATGACATGTGTCCTACCATGCAACATAAATATGGAATGGTAATAAAAAATCAGCAAAACCATACGGCTTTAGCCCTCGGTGTCTTTTCCTATAGTCAGTGCATGTGTAGTTCCATTACACTGTAACGACAGGTACATGCAGGTTTATTGAAACTTGTGCTTTAACCTGTAGGATTTATGTCCTGGATCAGTGTTGTAAATAAGTTATGAAAAGCCCCTTGTGGTTTAACCTTGTGGATTAAGTAATAAAGAATTTTGCAATTGTATTGCAATATCACCTATGGAGACAGGTTTTATTTATTCTTCCAGATGCCATAAAAGATATGGACTGACAATCTTGTATTTCAAACAATCGATACTTCTCAATAGAAACTCCTTACAAAATAAACAGACACTGACAAAAACTTTCTTTACTTTTTATGCTACTGCAAAATACCCTTAACTTATTTGTATTTGATAGCATTCAAGAATTTTCTTTTATGTTCTTTCTGCCTAGCTCTGTAATTGAAATATTTCATGTACATGCAAATGATGTGTGCAAGAGCTGTGGGACCACTCTGCAGTTGCTCTCACTACCATTATTGTGATTCACTCAAATATTAAGAAAATAAAACACATTTAACATAAGTAAATAAAACATACCCTCCTTTGCATGGACAATACGCTGAATGAACACTGCCATCCTTTTTTAAAATAAAAAATCCTTTGTAGGTTGTTGATCCATCATCAGTCTTGGACTTTTCAGTTGGCTTAACAGAAAACTTTACGTAACTATAAATGCTGGTAACAGATTGTGGTGGATGATAACGCAGGTCTTCCACGTGTCCATCGAAATACAGTTTGTATCCGAGAAGTGACTTGTAGCTTTTGAGGCTTTCGGGACTGTATCCAGGATCCTTGCCCACAAGGTAATTAAACAAATCAGGGAATCTAAAGTCGGGCACGTTAGAAAAATTTTGCGTCCATTTAGATAAACCACATTCTCTTATAAGCGGATTGGGCAGGTTGCCTTCATCGGGAGTTTTCAGCTGATCGTTCACTAAAATTACCGGATTAACAGCTGCTTCCTCTTCTGCGATTTTGGGTGCTTTTATTTCGCTACTTTTCACACACAATTCTATTAATTCAGCCTTTCGCTTTCCTGAGCTCTGAATTCCTCTTTCTTTCAAAAAATCTTTCAACCAAGGAACCGGTTTACAACTGAAGTTGTCTGCAGCAGCCATCTTGTCCTCTGAGCCTCGTTCTTATGTTCGCGTCTAATTCTCAGTCACGCGCGTCCAAGGATATCGAAAGGATCCCATTCAAAAGCACCGTACCTGACATTGTGACTTTGTAGCCTGTTTGACTTGACAGTTCACCCAAATTTCTGAGCAATGCACTGAGCGAAAAATCAAGTGTTGTCCACTTTCCGAGAAGCTATTAACAATTCTTTAGTAGAAGTGGACGAAATAAAGCTAAAAATACTGCTCGCAAAACACCTTTTCACGCCATTTTCCAGCTTTTGCCGCGACCTGTTCGACCAGGCCTGAAAAGTGCACCAGTTAAGCACCAGTCTCCCTGAACAATCCGTAGCATTGGTGCCCAGTACTCTGCGTGCCTGCAAATTCACATCCCTAACCTATATGAAAACGAATTTTTTCAAAAAAAACTGTTAACGTAGTTGGAAGGAGCATAGTCTGAAACCAAATATGCTGATTCGTTTTTACATTTATATTAAAACCTCACAAAACAGGGAATTATCAAAAGTTTAAGGTTCATTTTTTATTTCGTTTTTATCAAAAGAAAAAATAACGGTCGTTTTTGAAAAACTTACATCTTTTTCTGCAATATGGCTGGGAGAAATTACGGATATATTGAGCTCAATGCAGATTTAAAGTGATTTGAAATATTCTGTTCGCTCTGGTCACATGAACGATGACGTCACAACAATAAGATAGTCATGGACGTTACTTTCATGTGAAGTTCTATTAAACAGCCAAAGTTTGCTTCTCTCTGCCTTAAACTGCCATAGCTACAGACTCCCCACCAGTCCCCTAAAAAATGCTCCTGTACAGAGCCACCTTAACTTTCACATGCCAGATGTAAACTGGCAATTTCTAAATTGCCCATTCCCATGACCATCAGGGCACGTTATCTGCTTTTAAATTGGTAGAGGCCCGTTCTTGCAGTGAGCTAAAACATCTTTATTGCCATAGTCACGTGACTAATGACACCATCCCCCTAACATTGATATGAGGGGTAAGTTTCACACGATTGTAAATAACACATGGTACAGCATCCTCTTCGACCACAAGTTCACTAAGTTATTTAGCATTAAAAATTTTTCAGGTGAAAGGCATGCTGGGAAGGTTCTTATTATAATTATAATATTGTTTTTACTTATTATCTACAGTGTACAACGTATAAATGCATAGAAAGTTAGCCACATAGGACGCAAAGCGTGACCTATGTTGCTCTACACGTCTACAGGAATTTAACACTTTATAATATCCTAAACCTTAGTTAGTACAAACTTCAGAAATCCTATAAAAAGAATCCTAAAACTAACGCGAGGCTAAAATTTATATAATAAAATGAGATACTAAAGCAAGCTTAAAACTAATACTATTCTGTCTCTAATATAACATCAGGGCCTGGGGTGTCACTTTGTAATAACATTGAATGTTCGCGCAATGTTCAGGGGGCTGGACAACACAGCCTTCTGCATCCTCTTCAGGACATCACTCGATCGCGCACCAAAGATCTTATTCATCTCGACATCCAGCTCCTTGGACCATCCCCCCAGTACGTCCATGATGACGTTCAGCTGTACGATCTTGTAGCCTGGGTATTGTCTGGTAAGCTCCCACCGCCATGGCTCGTACTTCTCTGTCTTCTCAGTGTCCTTCCTCGCGCGATTTTCCAACCAAGACACATTCTGCACATCAGTTCCGCACATCGTGTTAATTTGGTCTGACGTACCGGTCTTATAGGCCGAGTGAACTCGGGTTGGCAATAGCTGTTTATAAAGCTCCATTACGCCAGCAAGGAGCGCACGCCCACCCGTTCAACCAGCCAAAACAGCCACCTTTACTTAGCCTGCGTAACTGGCGGAATTGTATTTGCGTGCGTAGTTTTGGCGGCGAAGCCGCCATTCTCGCGGCTTTGCCGCGAGAAGCAAGCGCCAGAAAATTCAAAGCGTCTCCTCCACATTCTCTGCGCGGCTTCTTCTCCTCTACCAAGCCAAAACTTTGCGCGCGCGAACGATCCCGCCGGCTACGCAGGCTAAATGATTTCCGGTAAACTGTTTCATTTATCCCAATCCGCCATGGCTCAATTTTGAAGTAATAAAGTGTTAGGCACAGCCATATAATAGACTTCTTAATAACTCTCACTAGCTCGGGACCGTACTGGGAGTATATTGCCCTCAGTCTTTCTTGTACGGACCTCGCTTCGCTCGGTCCGCACCAGAGAGACCTCGTGCAATATTCTCCCAGTACGGCCCTCGCACTCGGTTAATAAGAAGTAATTATTTTTTTATTGACTGGTGAAAATTAACCTGTATGTTTTCGTATTTTGCAAGACGGTGAAAAATAAAATGTACCTTTTTATTATTAGCGTTTATAGACTCAGCAAAACCTGCATGTAAGAGCGCACGAAAGTTTCATTTGTTCTGGAGCGAGATCACACTTATTCTCAAACACAGACTCCAGGAAGCAATGGTAAACATCTTTGACATCAACACAGGAGGTTCTCTTCTCTTCCACTTCACCTAAAAATAAATTTTCAAAAAATATAAAGGGGCATACTAAAACAATACACGTTCACAAAGACTAAAGGTAGGTACAGCGTCCCTTTGTACTGCCTCATTCAGTAATAACGTCGCATTTTGTAACACTTAAAAGTTACATTTTGTTAGCCGGCGTCCTAGTCAGTGTTTTGTTGTAATCCCTATTGCAAATATATTTTTCGTATTTTGTAATAGCCAAGGGCCGTTTTTTACAACTTAACGCAGTCTCCATACCTTTTTTAACAGGCAAAACGAAAATTTTCCGGGAAAACATTATGAATTAGTCTTTATTTTGCGCAATGTCCAGAAAATGACGAAAACGTCTTTTACTTTAAAATACGTACTCCATCAGTGAATTGTGATGTTCTTTAAGAGTAAACTTTGGCTCACGAAGGTCAGCTAACCGATCAAAAAAAGTGATAACTAAAATGTTTACAGAAAGAAGAAATATGTGGAAATGTATATACCGAGTCACTGAACTGAAGGAAAACTTTTCTTTAAAGTGCCACGGAGACGAAAATTCGTACGTTTATTTCGGCCAAATTCTCTCGCAGAATATCGCGTTGTGTTTATATTTACCCAGAAAACCGAACAAGAAACCGTCCATCCTAATATTTTTAGCTCCAAAGTTGCGTAAAATGTGTCCGTCATTACTGAAAACGTGCTCCTGGGTGATTGCGCAATTTAATAGCTTGTGACGTCAGAGGCTCACCTCAGTCGCGTTGCCTTGTGTTTTGACTCAAGATGCCTACCGTCGACTGCGAAACCTCCGAAGAGTATTTCTGCGATTAGGAACAGTCTTTAGCTTCTGAAGCATCAGAGGATTCATTTCATTCGGCAAATGAAGAACTTTTCTTACCGTACGTTGTAAGAACTGATGTGAGGAGATTTCAGCTTATAAGCTTGTAAACAAACTGTTCAAAACTGACAAACTGTTTCTCGCCTTATTGCTTATACAGTGATTGCAGTTCAGGAACAAGTTGCTCAAAGAGCGGATAACTCTTATCCAAAGGATAAAACGCTGTCCAGCTATTCGAAAAACAATGTTTTCTTAGACAAAACACCTATAAAAACTCTAGAATTTGATGCTCGCAAATTCTCAAGCATCGGTCGATTGATTTTATTGTTCGCTTCGTTGGAGGAATAAACGAACCTATATTTTGTCTGCCGCTGTTTATATTCATTATATAATGTAAAGTATTCAGATTTTTGGCCATTCTTAGCATAGTATGGGAACCTTTCTTGAAGAGCCATAATGCTGTAGTCATCTGGCAGTCAGCTGATGAAGCTTATCGTGTCCACCATAGTTCAGTGGTCGCTTAATGCATTGAAACACAAGTGCTTGGCGTTTCCAAATATTTTGAACAGTTTTTGTAGAATTCTTAACTTGAGCCGAAAAAAGTGAAATGAACCAAGATCTTTTTTAAGAACTGGAGGCCTTGTGTGACCGGAATCTAAATACTGTAGTGCAAATCAAAGCCACAAGGAAAATTTTCTGCTGCTCAACAACATCTGGACCGCCGAGAAAACGAAGCTTTCGGCTTGCTTTATTCATTGCGTAAAAATAATAACTTGACATCTAATCATTTTTCTTGGTAGTTCATTTACTAAGATTCCTATGACAGTTAAAAGAAATTACATTGCAAGCCCCTTAGACAGGTAGTGGCGTGTGATATTTTTTCCAGCTTAATTTCCACGCAAGACGAGCCGACCTGTTGAAGCCTTTATATATTTCGAACAATATAAATGTCAATAGACTCTTCACCGACAGGGAATAAGGAGAAAAGTTTCTCAACATTCAGGATGGTATGCTATAAAATAAATGACCATGCTTCTAAGCGATTACTGCTTTGAAATTAACACACGCGGAATTAAAAAAAAACTAAGCAATACAAACTATTGGCTTAATGGCGGCGGTCCTGCATTCGCCCAGGATGCATTTTTTTAAAAAAATATATGAGGATTGCGCCGAAGATCTTCGCGCTAGTAGACGGCAGAACTGAAAGGGTTTTCCACAAGCAAAATAAATTTCAAAATACGTTAAAAGAAAATAAGTTTTGCACAATGGTGGATACGTATACGTTGAAAAAGAAACAAACTATCACTTCAACTGCCTTAAGATTAGGTACCTTTCGTATGGTTTTTTCCGGATCTTTTTTTCCATATACTTGGAATGGACAATGCATAATCGACCTTTGGGATACTTCGACATGAACAGCCCTCTGGAAACACTCGTCCATGAAGTGATCACAACAGCCGACAAAAATACCTCTCAAGTTGAAATTTGCACTGTGTGTGAGTACAAACATTATCCATTTTTCCATTGCGGGTCCGCTTGCAAGGCTTTGATGAAGCGAAATACCAGCTCGGGGGTTGGATTTATTGTTGCAGCATTGTACAACACAAGCAATGCCCTTTATAACTGCTGCAGCAACGAAAATTTCAAGGTCGTACAGCAAACAGTTGGCAGGAAATCCTCCCTCGACGACAGTTAAATTTCCCGCGGCAAGTAAACCGTATGAAGGTACTAGGTTTGAGGTGAGCCTCTAACGTCACTTCCGCTAATTCGCAAGCCAGCTTCCGGGACAAGGGCCAGTAATGGCGGCCGTAAAATCTCGACAAAAACGGTCCAAAAAAGGCGACTTCCAGTCATCGTAATGAGTTGAAATTTGGCATGGTTACTAACAACCACAGTCGATTTTCGAAAATGCCAAAATATGGAATACCAAAATTCCGGACCCAGTGGCACTTTAAATTGCAAACACGGTCATCAATTCCAGAAAACCTCTATGGGATTGTTTGTTGCTTTAAGGACAACTGCCTAAAACAGCCGCTCGTCGGTTTATTTAACCAGTTAACAGACCATCTTCATTTGTTACAAGAATGTGAGGTTTTAGAAATACTGAGGTAAGCTATTTCCAACGCTATCTGGCATTCCCCCTATTCCACAAAAAATTCATGGGAGTTCTATTTCGGTCGACTCGCCTCGCTTGGTAATATGTAAGTAAAAATACGCAAGTAAAGATGTTAGTTAAAATTTCTGTCAACTTGTTGCTGTGGAATTTTTCTCTTCAGACATTGGTTAACTTCCAACGATCTTAAAGAATCATTATTAAAAACTGGAGCAGAGGTATTGCAATTGGAATCTAACGTTTTGATTGGCATATATGCTCGAAGCGCGCTTAACAACAAAGAGAGCTGAGATTGGCAGAGACAAATCGTCGCTCAGAAAAATGTCGCGAACGATAGGCTTTATACGAAAAGCGTTCGACACCAAACTAGCAACACGCGTCATGAAATAAAACACAGCAAGATGGGAGGGGTTTATTATGGCGATTCGATCTAATATCAAATAACCTAAACTGAAGCACCCTAAAACAGACTGAACAAAAGCCTAAAGAGAAACTTTGAAGCTTATACAATTAGGCTTCCTTGTTACTGTAGTTAAGGTGACAAAAGCAGCAAAAGTTATTTAACTGCTATGGCTATAGAAGACTCTTAAAAATGAGCTACAACAGGAATTGAAACAGTTTTATACAGTTCTAGTAGTTAGTATAGATATATTTGTTAAGTTTTAAAGAGAGATTGGATTGGAGATATCTTTATCTAAAGAATTAATACCTAGCGTGAGTGCGTGAATCTGATTGGCGCAATCGTCGTGATCTAGTCACACACGCTATGTCCTTGAAAACTGAAATTAAGTTTCACTTTTTTGTAAATACGCCGACCAAAATATCGACCATTATTTTCCGTTTGGCAACTAAGTCCTTTCTGTATGTTTCATAGAAGCATGAGTATGTTA
The DNA here is from genome assembly GCA_964017195.1 of Siderastrea radians. Lineage (NCBI taxonomy): Eukaryota > Metazoa > Cnidaria > Anthozoa > Scleractinia > Rhizangiidae > Siderastrea > Siderastrea radians. Next base: position 36,997,759 of record OZ024889.1, on the reverse strand, counting down.
CTGACTTAACCTGTCGATCGCTGTTTTGGCTTGACATTTCAGCTAACAGCGATCTCTTCAGGAAATTGAGGAAATAAAGACAAACGTAATGCTTCTAACTGCATTTCAAAAACGCTTTTGTTTTCTCAGTGCAATTTTAACCTTGGCCCACTTGAACACTTAAGTGCCGTTTCTTCCTTTCTTCCAAAGCGTGGTATAACATAGCTTACCTTAAATTTCTTTTCTTAAACTTGCTAAGAAATGCTGCAAACTCTGCTTTACGGTATGGGACAGCCATGATAGTCGAAACCATTGTGGCTACCAAAAGACAGGCGATGAACTTCCAAGCCATTGTGATCTTCGTGTTGCTATGAATAATTAAAGAATTAGGTATTATTACGTTCAAAGGCTTCTTCTGACATGACAAATTTCGCAAACTCACTCTTTCAGAAATTGTATGACCTTTATACCAATTTCATTTCCTTAAAGAGACTGTTGTTTGTTAGTGGGATAAAGAGAATCAGTTTCGAACAAGAACTGACATTTAAGGATAATGCTCAAAATGTCATTTTCTGCTCTCTATGATATTTCTGGGCCAGTTATTCGTGTAAGCTAACTCAGGTTGATCTGCTAAAAGTCTAAGAAAACGCTAGGCAACGAAGTCTTATCCCACAAATTTCCAACATGCTGCTGGCTTTCCGAAAATGCTAGCTGACCTTAATGCGCACTCTAAGCGGCATATTCATATTTTTCTCTCCGAAGGCAAAATAGATGAAATTTCCCGTTTTACGAGAGCTTTAGGTGACAGCTCAGATGACTTTGAGACGCAAGCGATCATTGTCATCTAGGGTAAGCATTTTTCTTTTCCCCAGTTGATACTCTACAAACATGTAAAACAACTAGTGGTCTCGTTCTAATTTAATGAACTGTTTTGCGTGTTTTTTGCCCTTTCCATTAAACCCCACTAACTTCAATAAAAAACATTACCTTTAGCCGTGATTTCGGACATACAGTCTCGTTAATCACGCCTTCTAAAATTTGTAGACGCCTGGTCTTTAAACTAATAGAATATTAATAATTTATACGCGTGTACTCCTTAGTGAAACGTGTTCACCCGCTGTTCAATGAGAGGTTATTGTTTCTTGAAAAAATCTGTTGATCAAAAACAATGGTTCAAGCGTCAAGGTCCGCGGCTTTTCCAAAATCAATAACATTATCATACCCTCCCTCTTGCCAACTCAATAAATAATACGAGAAAAATTGGAGATGGCATTTAGCAAGATCAGCCTGTCAGTTTGAAACGAGGATATTCGGGAAAAGATAACAAAAAAGACGTTGAATAGAAATTCTGTCGACTTTTTCTGAAATGCACCTGCTGTAATTAGTCCATTCGTTTCAAAGAATTTTACACATCTGCTATGTTGTCCCGGCTTGATTTCTTTGTGTATTTCGGAGTAGTCATGCAGTGCTACATATATAATCGGAAAAAATACCACACAAAGGGTTGAACTTCTGCCATGTGTAGTTTAAAAGTTATCAGAGAAAAGAAGAATTTTGGAGAGAGGTTCCAAAATTCCCGATTTACGGTATAAAATCGGTGTGAATTAATCACGTGACTGCCTGGAACCTTCACTTCGCTTATTCAAAAGAATATATATCCTGGATGCCAGAGGGGTTCTCGCGCGACCACACGCTTACTTAGTGTCTCTTATTTTGTTAAAAAGGCGCAGCCTTCTTGTTCATAATTTGGACAAGAATGCTAATTGACTTCTGACGCCCTCGTAAGGGATTCATGATCTGTAGACCTCGGCGGTAGGGCGACAAAAATAGTATTAAACAGTGTGATCAGAACGCTTGTGATTACTAGGTGTGAGGTGATTTTTGCCAGGGTGCTCGATCGCCTGTTTATCGTTGTCGCTATATCTGCTAAATTATGGCATTCCGCTTGAAATAAATCATGGTAGAAGGTTTAGACTAAATAAGGGACTGGATTTTATCGGTGAAAGTAAAGAGAGAGGATCACAGATGTTATTCAATGGAAGACCGGTCGAAAGGTCGACTGGTTTTATTGCAAATGTTCTTATTCTTCTTCGTCGTCAATCCTCTCTAAAGTCTCATAATTTAGTTAAATACTAGTGGTTAATACAACAGTTCAGCCTTGTATTTTTTTAGTAAAAATTTATTAAAGTTAAAGGATTGAAGGTAATTAGCTTTATCGCGCCCGATTTTCATGAAGTACTTTTTACATTATACTGCCCAAGTGCTATTTTGGCTTCCTCAACCCCCAGGACTACCACTAGAAAAGGAGCGCGATGCTCAACGAAATAGTTTTCTTCTCCGATTATTCCGCAACGTGAAGCTCATTATGGGAGAATCACAGAATTATAACGCAAGACATTTGAACTGCCGAATTCTTTTTAACTTCTATGAAAGTTTCAGTATATTCAAAAACGCACACACTGCAATTAAATTTATAAAAGCTATTTGCATATTTTCTAAATGTGCCATCACAGTGATTAAAGTGTGAGTCCTTCAAAGTGACTGTAAATCGCAGCGAACAATGCCAGACGTTTTCACTCGCGTCTCATGCCCCTCTTTGATCAGCTTCTGGCAGATCAAGTCGGACTACTGCAATGTTGATCATTTTTCTGAATTCTTTCACATTTCCAACATTCAAAGTTCATCTCATAATTTTGATACATTTCGTATTAAAAACAGTGGCTCAACTTTCAAAGACAATAGCTATTATTATTTGTATCCATTTTGTCTGAATAAGATCACTTTTGAACAATGCCTTATTATACACAGGGGAACTTTTTAAAAATGTCCGATAACCTGTGAGTCATCCCCAGGCGTCCCTAAGGTATTCTATGCCGGTTCGCGATGAGTTGTGGGACAGATGCACTGCAGCTGGACATTTGCGTTTGTATTTCCTTGAATAACCTATTACGTGTTCATGTTCACAAAGCGTCAAACATTTAGAATCAAGCTCTCTTTTACTGTTTGGTTTCATCAATAGGTCGCAATTTATGTTTAGACAGGAGTCCATAGTTTAGACAAATATTTGGTTGATGATTTTTAGAAAACGACCAGTGTTCGCATAATACAAAGTGTCACGATATAAACGCTAAAAAAGGCTAGTTCGAGAGACTGGCATTTCAGCAGTGTAAATTTAGAGAAATAGCAGAGAATTGGTTTGAATCCAACCTATTTTTGAATTGTTTAAATAGTTGTTTCCTTTTTTTATTTATTTATTTATTTATTTATTTATTTTATTATTATTTTTTTTGCTAAAAACGTTAATCAGCCGCCATCTTGAAATGGGCCGAAAGAAAATTCGCCCGGACCGTCGCCCGGTCCGGTTCTGTTCAAAACGGTTCCGGTCCGGTCCCGTGTACACATAGCCTGAGTAAGAGTATCAACTTTCGGAAAATCCAAAAAAAGCGAGACCTAAAACTTTCGAAATAAACTAAAATCAATATTCGTGAATAGGGCCACTAAGATTTAAAACTAAGTCGTGCGAGGAAGCCCTGCTGAAACTATCGACTCCGAATGCTTTAAACAATTTCATGTTCATTTTGACCAATTAAAAAAAGCAAAAACTTAATGAGCGGCGGCCAATCTGCTGAAACGCCTTTCAGTGCTCTTTTTTTTTCTGTTTTCTACTCTCTATTCACCTTGCCAAGCAGAGAGGAGGAAGGTTGGACGTGGAGCTAACAATAGACTGCAATTCAGATGTTTTTTCTCTCAAGACTCTCGAGAGAAGCGCTAACACGTGAGGCGCGGAGCGCACGGGAGCCCCACACGCCCTCTCGGGCGTGTGACTTGGTCAGGACCAGTCCATTGAATTCCGTTCTACGGACGCTACTCAGTGACTACCGATGCTCTGTATGGTAATTTACATTTTTACATCAGTTTTTAGAAAAATAAAATACGAAAACTAAGAATAAAACCATTGCAAATTAGAAGCTTTTCATATATTTATACTTCATTTGCTCAGTAATGTTTCACTGTTTTGAGTTAAATCATTATGAATCATATTCAACTGCAAGTGTCAGCGACGTGTCCCTACTCTGATTTCTAATGTTTTTAGATACACACATTCGTCTTCCATTCTATTCAGAAACTATTTATAGCTTCTACGATATTCACCAAAATTTGTTTGGGAATCATATATACTTTTGGACTTTCGCGGAAAAAAGGACAATCACGTAATGTAAAGTTTTCGAACTGACCTGTCACGATTGCTAAAAATAATTAAAACTTTTAGACGAGACAAAACAGTTACCTAGAAATTTGTACAGCCCTGAAGTTCTCCTAGAACATCCAAACAGATAATATTCTCTGGGGCAGCTCCAAGCTCACTAAAGGAGCTTTTAAAGCAAAGGAGAGACCGTTTAAGGTGGTTATAATTTTGAGAGATTAGGTCGTTGAGTGTCCCTGCATTCTGCAGCTAGTCTCCATTTTGGAACTTCACTGGGAAAATTTATTCCCAGTCTTTTTAGAAAGGGGTGTCCAGTCCTCTGTAGAAATGCTACGGCTAAAATCACGAGGTTTTTTCGCTTAATTCTTTGTTTGCTTGATTTTCCGTTTTCTTGACCCGAAATCCGTAAATTTTGTCTAAGCATATGAACTTAGAAAAAAATATAAACTTTGTCGAACAAAAGGAGCCATTAGAAATGCTCGCTATTGTTTTCTTTAAACAAAGAACTGTACGCATAATGAAGTATGGGGCTGTACGAAAATCTTGCCTACACTGCCTCGAGAAATGGTTATCCAAAACATTTCAAGATTAGTTGTGAATTAATTCCAAACAGTGTAATGTCATTTCGCGCCCGCACGGGCGCTTTTGTAGATTATGTTAATTCGTTTTTCTACTAGTATAAGAAATCTATTTATATTTTTAAGCGCATGGTTTTTGGAGCTATAAACCGTCTCAAGGTCGTATTTGGAAATTGCGAGAGTTGTTTAACAGGGCGGGAAAAGGTTGGGCGATGAAACGAGCGTGTCCGAGCAAAAAGGTGTGATGCAGTGGACTGGAATCAAATTCGGTGCTAGATCTAGGTTGCTTCCTTGGGTTTCCTCCATAATCCTGGTAATCTACGAACTTCCCGAAAAACGCCGACTTTGGTTTATCTTTTCTTTGTCTTATCCGCCTTGATCGATGCTAAAAAACTGCCGAAAGACTGTCTCAAAACAAGCAGAGTAAAGTAAAAAGATGGAAAATGGCGTTTGGATGACGCGTGGCGTGACGCGTATTTATAATGCGTGCAGCTCGTGCAAGGTTAATCAGGACACCCTGGTTAATTAAGGACGTTCGCGCGAAAAACTTCTACAATACAGATTTTTTTCATACTTTGCCTACAGTCAGATAATGAGTTACCAGAAATGTCAGAAATGCAAAAAAATTGGGGGGTCACCGACTTCGTTTTCAAAATAAAGCGCGTGGAAAACTACCCCAATTTTGACAAATCGGCCCTCGCAACTCGACGTGGCCCCAGTGCTTGTTAGTTGAAAAATATTTAAAATGATTCGCTGTAGACCCACTTTCTTAGTCAAATTTTATTTAAGTGGGTCTGTCAAGTAAACAATGTGAGCTGGTGTCATCCTTTTAGTTAAACTCGTCCTCTAAGATGGACTTTTGGGAACACCGTGCAGCTACAATAGTAGCATAATTCGATGATGCAAGGGCAGAAAAGTTGAAAAAAATCAAACTTCCACAATACAGATTTTCTTTAATTTTTCTCAGAACGTAGATAATTGACAGAGAAAGGGATCTATCAAAATAAAATATGGGGTCACCGAACATTTAAGAGAGTTAAACCCGTGCATAGATACTGAAGTGCCCACTGGCCCTATATATCTCCACATTTCTTCAACAACCTCTCCTATGCTTGTATGTTTCTTTAGGAACTACAAATAGAATTGCTCCTCAGTTTAAACGGTTTTCTTTGCTATGTTTCTGTGAGATAAAGGGAGGAGAAATCTTTAAACTTGATTTCACTTTTAATTTGCTTACATACAGTTGACGACGTTGCGACGAATCATCACCATGGCGCGTTGCAAGGAGGCAAAGTTTAAAGTTGCAAAACGCCACTATCTCCAAATATCTCCAGCTAATTTTTTATTATGTTATGTAAAATTTATCGACCTTTAACATATGCAAGATTTAGGGTGGAGTAATTTGGAGCTTTTGTAAAAGAGACGATGAAAGACAACCATGTCATGTTTTGCAGCAAGAGCAAGCATTCGGCACCCTCAAATTGAACTCATTTTTAGCCAACTTACTGTGAAGAAGATTGACTAACATGCACGCAGACATAAACATTTTTAGTTGTGAGCCAGGACTGTGAAAAAACGTTTTAATCATAGTGCACGGCTGGCTGAAAAATAAAGAAAGAAAAGGAGATTTCCGGTTTGTTGAAAGGTAAATTTTGCCGGCTACCAAACGCACCGGAAGCGCGGAAAGAGCGCTCGTGCCAGCCCTTCTCCGCATCACACATCGCTTGAAGAGCGGACTGCTCGTTTCATCGCCCAACCTTTTCCCGCCCTGTTGTTTAATTAATCTTGAGGTAATTAAATGGGAACCTCTGATTTGCAATAAATTTATTAGAGATGTTAATAATTGAGACTTTTGACCCGCTTTGCAATTTTCTTTATATAGTTATTTGTTTATCTGTATTTCTGAGCAAATTCGAAAAAACTGTGCCGGACCTTTTTCGCTTTGTCCAAGACAATGCCTTCTCTGGCCGACCAAAAGTGAGGGGGGGCTTGGAGTCAAACAGCACACCATCATGCTTCCCGGAGACCAAGCTTTGTGACCACTGGTGAAAGTTGGGTCTGGGACTCCAGCCAGGGGGGGTAGGGAAGTGAGGCTTAACATTAGCTGTGCTGTGCAAAACATCTGAAATAGATGTGTGAACTAGCTCTTTAGGGCAAACTGAACTGAACTGATCGCTTGACTCTGTGCACAGAGCTTTACCTAACTAGGCGGACACCCTCGAGTGGAGGATTGGCTAACTCAGGGGGGATGGGAGCTGCTCTGTGGGGGTGGGGTGGGGAGGGAATCGAACAGGCGGTCACGTCGCTCTCTTTTTGTGTTGTGTCAGATATGTTGTTTTAAAACCACTCAGATTTATTTATCTATTTATATATTCGCTTGTGCTTTTTGTTTGTGTCTGTTTGTAAGGCTGTGCTAATAAGTATTGTAATTGCTTCATAGTTTTACGTTTGTTTCACATGCCTTGTAATTAATATGTTTATTTTATTTTATTATTTTATTATTTTTTTAATTCTTTAGTTAGCAAAGAACACACATTACATTACAAATGATTGTCAAAATGACTACTGCAGGGACTGATCAAACAACGTGAAAAGACGTGTGTTTTACGTTAAACAACACCACAGTCAACGAGACCCGGCATTATAAGCGCTCATGACTAGAAGGCAGATACGGACAACGTTGTTTCGCTCTTATTGGAGCTCGTCAGCGTATCGTAGCCACCAACACAATGAGAGTTACTATCTCATAAATGCTGTAACTAGTTCCATTCCAGAAAGAGCTAGAAATCAAATGATTTCCGGTCACAAACACGTACTGCGCGTTTGTGGCCTAAAAATGATATGAGCTCAACTTAAACATGCCGAATGCTGTGGTGAAACGAACGAGGGATGGCCAATACCATCCGCTACGTACAATTAGTAGTTGCAAGTTGAACGGATCAATCCAGATCGACGGTTTAAAAGAGAACCTAATACACTGTGGTGTTGTGTTATCGTAACACACGTCTTTTCACGTTGTTTGATCAATCCCTGTAGTAGTCATTTTGACAATCATTTATATTTTTATTAATTTTGACTAATCACGATCTTTCTGATCCAACGTTGAGCCAGGTTGATCGCACACGGTTTTTGCAGTGGTTTTATACCTTAACTTCGTATTACATTACAGTTGATAACAAAAAAAAACAAAACAAAAAAACGGAAAAGAAAGACAAATTACAATTAAGCCAGGATCTTATACCGGTTGGTTGGGATTACAAATTACAAAAACACGGAATACGCTTTACATTATTATACTTACAGGTATAAAACTTGAGGTAAAGAGAAGTTCAGAGACGATGACCATATAATGCAATTTTCGCTTGTGAGAAAACGGACCAATATTAATTAACGAACAGTACACTTTTCAAGATGCCACTGTAATACAATTTTTTTCCGGAATTCAAAAAGATCGGGTTTCTTTTCAAAACTTTTGCAGGTGTAAATGTAACGCTTCAAATGTAAAACGAATGAATGTAAACTGCATCTTATGGGATCTGACAGTCGCGTTACGGGGGTTATGTCGTCGAGGGTAATTTGTTTATTTGAGAGGTAAATGTTAGTATCATAAGTTTGATTAAACCAGGAGAATGCTTCGGAATAAAAGGATGTTACAACATTGCAGTCTAAAAAGGTGTGTTCAATCGAGTCGGGGTTTGAACAAAATGTGCATGCTGCGTTATTAACTAAACGAAATTTGTTGAGTTCTTTTTTTGTTACGATTGTTCTATGAAGTAATTTGAAAGAAAATTGTCTCAATTTATTAGGCTTTTGATGATCGATAGATGTGTAAGAATTTATTGCTCCAATCTACCAAATCATTAGGAAATTTATCTTTCCACTTCTTAACACCCGTTGGTTCAATGACACAACTTTCGTTAAAAAGTTTGTAGTAATTTTTGCAGCCCATGACGGATAGATCTAAATTAGTTTTTCCTGGAAAGGTGGATATCGTAGTTGTCTCCAGTAAATCACGCGTAGCAGCTGCATGAGTCTTGGCTTTCTTTTTTAAATCTCAAGGTATAGCTGCTATCACTTGAAAGTATTGTAAAAAGTTTGTTTTAATCTGGAACTTGGTTTGAAATTCATCAAGCGTCAAGAAGTTTCCACTGGAGTTTAGAATATCTTGAATAAAGTAAATTCCACGCTCAACCCAGGATTTCCAATACCACGAATGATTTTCAATGGTTATTGCTTCATTATTCCAAAGTATAAATTCACCACAAGAAAAGATCTGGGTCACGCTTTTCAGTTCCTTAAAGTATTGCAGTAACTCTCGATAAAAAATAGAACTACTAAGGAAATTTAATTCAAAGTTTTTGTCTGGGTTGTAGGATAAAAAAGCTCCTAGGACTTTGATCGGGTCTTTCGTACTTTTAAATTCGAATATCTTAGATTTGTTGTGTTTCGTGGTTCCAAGAGAGACTCCCAAACCATTCAATGATTTGTAGGTACGATTTCAGAGAATCCGTATTATTGCTGATGATAGTAGTGTCATCCGCAAATTGCGAAATTTTGGCCTCATGATTGTTAGGTAACATAATGCCTCCACAGGTTGGTTCATTTCGAATCTTTAAAGCCAGTAATTCTACTGCAAGGATGAAAAGGAAAGGGCTAAGAGGACAGCCTTGCCTCACACCTCTCGATATTTCAAAATAGTTGGTTGTATATCCACCATTTAAAACTGAGCTTTGGGTGCCATTGTAAAGAATGGAGAACCAATTTCTAAATTTAGATCCAAAACTAAAAACTTCTAGTGTTTTTGTTATAAAATTCCACTCTAAAGTATCGAAAGCTTTCTCGAAGTCAACGAAAAGGAGAATTCCTGGAAGCTTTTTATAATCAGCGTAATCCATTACATCGCTCAAGAGCCTTATATTTTGACCTATGTATCTTCCTTTAACGAACCCAGTTTGATCAGTATGAATTAAATTAGGTAGATATTTTTCCACTCTCATCGCCAGCAACTTGGACAAAATTTTGTAATCGACATTAAGCAGAGATATAGGTCGCCAATTCGTTAAATCAGTTAAGTTGGTATCGCCGTTTGGAACCAGTGTTATTACACCCCTTCTCTGAGAAATGGAAAGTGATCCCTTTCTAAAAGCTTCGTTGTATGAATTGGAGTAAGTCTTTCCAAAGAAGATCAAAGAAAGCTTCGTAAAATTCTTTTGTAAATCCGTCTTCCCCTGGCGTTTTATTATCAGTGAAGCTACTTAATGCGTCTTTAAGCTCTTTGCAGGTCAAGTCCTGAGCTAAGTGTTCTTGCTCTTCCTTGCTTAATTGGGGGATATTAAGGCCTTCAATAAAGTCTTCAAAGGGTATATTTTGTTGCGATATTCGGGTTTCATCAAACTTTGAAGTGTACGTGTTAGCATAAAAGCTTTCAATTTCTTTGTTTATTAGTGTAGGATTTGATGTAATCTCGTCATTTTCCAACTTTAACTCGCGAATGAGTTTTTTTTCATAAAGCGATTTTTCCAAGTTGAAGAAATATTTTGTTGGTTTTTCGCCTTGTTCTATCCATTTCATTTTTGACCTGAACGTAGCCTCATGTCCCCTTAATTCGTGTATGCGTTTTAACTCCTCTTTGGCGGCCTCGTAACTATCTAAGATTTCTTTATCTAAAATGTTGCTGTTACAAATTTTTTTGTCAAGATCTTGTAGCCTAGTTTGAAGAGTGATTTCAATATCTTTAATTTCTCTTCTTTTTTGTTTCGAATATTTTATAGTTTTAGAGCGCAGTTCCATTTTTATTAGTTCCCATAGTAGTTGTTTATCTGTTACTTCCGAGTGTTTTTCGACAATTTGCGAATAATAGAACATGATAAGTTCTTTGTAGTTCTCATCCTCTAATAGGGTATTGTTAACTTTCCACAAACCCGGTCCTCTTTTGAATTCACTTTTAATTTCAACACTTAGAAAGACTGATTTGTGGTCAGGTGCTATTGATGTGCGTATCTCTGCTTTTAAAACATCAAGATATCGGGCGAGACACAAGGAAAAAATCAATTCTTGATTTTAACTTTAAGGTTTTTGACTCGTAAGTAAAGGATTTGGTTCCTGGGTGTAATTGTCGATATATGTCAGTAAGATTTAGTTCATCCATAAGGTCAAAAACAGCGTTTCTATAAGTTGTTGCTTTCCATGGTTGACCACCTTGTTTATCAATTCGATTCAGCGTTAGGTTTCAGTCACCAGCAATAATAACCCTAGAAGTATTTGTTTTTCATATGATACATTCACTCAATGTTTTGATGAAATTGTCTTGGTCACGATAGTCATTTGGCGCATAAATATTCATAATGAAAAAATATTCCTCTTCAACTTCAATTTTTGCAATAACAAATCACCCCTGGGAGTCCGATTCAATATATAGTACGAAAGGGGTATGTTGAATTGGGACTTAATAGGATACAGGCTCCTCTCGAGTGTGCCTTTCCATGTGAATAAATTATTTGTCCATCCCATTCCGAAGACCACACCTTTTCATCATTTGCTAAAGAATATGTTTCTTGGAGACAATAGATCGTTGCTCTTTGTGATTTCAAATAGGAAAAAATCGCTCTTCTTTTGTTTTGATTGCGAAGTCCTCTCACATTTAGAGAAAGCAGTTTTAATTTACGCGACATTTGTTATGCAATAAGTTGTTTCCAATGCTGATTTCTCTTTATCACGGAGTTTAGCTGTGTATTTCACGTCCCGATCGATAATTATTTTGATAAAAATCCAGATTGCGCCAGCGTCAAGAACTAGCTCTTTGGTAACTATCTCTGTTGATTGAACATAAGCAGTTTTCCGCGTATAGAAAATCCTTCCTTTACTTAGGACGATCGGTATACTGGCTTATTGCACTCACAAGATTACGCTGTTTACAAAAAACAAAAAAAATAATAATAACAATAAATGAGCGAAACAAAAATACTTAAATCTAGTTGGGATTGTCCCTCTTTCACTGTCCTTGTAGCAAAAAACCCTCCCTCATAGAGTATTCAAAGATCATCTAAATCCTCTACATTGTAAATTCTTACCGGTGTTCCAGAAGGTGAAGTTTTCCGTCCATAGTCCACACACTAGACAACAGATCATCCTTTTTCGTGTTATTAGCTTTCGTTACAATGCGTCGACGGTAGGCTGTAAGATTTTCGTTTAGAAACAGACGGTTGTCTCGGCCGATTGCTGTGGCGTAACTCGTTGTAGGGAAGAGATCAGATACTTTCACATTCTTCAGCTCAACACGCTTTTTGTATAAATTAGATTTAACCTTATGACTTAAGAATTTTACAATAATTGGATTGTTACGCGCCTTGAGTTTGTGTGAGATCACGATATCATCAGGTTGAATCGGCACGTTTAAGGCTTCCCCCAGCTTTAAAACCACTTCCTCGGTTGTTGTATAGATGTTCTCAGGAACACCATAGATTTCAAGCGAATGTTTCCGTGTATATTGTTCTAAGTCATCCAACTCTTTGCTCAGGCGTTGTGATTCTTCGATTTCGTCTCCTAGGTCTTTTTTTGTGGCTTCAAGTTCTTGTTTGAGCGCTTGTTTTGTGGCTGCAGACTTTTCAAGCGTGGTCTTCATCTTCTCCAGTTCCTGTTTCTGAGATTGAAATGCTATCTTAAGTTGAGCGATTTCATCTTTGAGGTTTTGATTTTATTGTTGAATGAAGGTTACTTTTACTTGAATATCCGCTAGAATTGCCTTCAACTCGACGCGACTTGGTTCGGGTGGCGGTTGGTCGGGTGTTGCCTTTTCTCTATTCTCCGCCATATTTGGTCGCTTCGCTTCGTTCAGGACGCCTTCGTCTTCCTGTGAGCCTCGAGCACCACGATTGTTTTTACGGCCGCTTTTTGTCATCTGCTTGAGAAATTCGACTTACAAAACAGCACAGAATGCAAACTGCTGCTATTATCGTGAATGTCGGTAGAAAGGGAAGGTTTTTCACTCCGCCTCAAAATACACGTCCGACCATGCCGGATTCACGCATGCTCCCTCCCATTCGCTTGACTCTGTGCACAGAGCTTTACCTAACTAGGCGGACACCCTCGAGTGGAGGATTGGCTAACTCAGGGGGGGGGGGGGTGGGAGCTGCTCTGTAGGGGAGGGGTGGGAAGGGAGTCGAATAGGCGGTCATGTTGTCTCTTTTTGTGTTGTGTCAGATATGTTGTTTTAAAACCAATCAGATTTATTTATCTATTTATATATTCGCTTGTGCTTTTTGTTTGTGTCTATTTGTAAGGCTGTGCTAATAAGTATTGAAATTTGCTTCATAGTTTTACGTTTGTTTCACATGCCTTGTAATTAATATGTTTAGTTTATATTTATTACATCATTATAATATTTATTTGCATCCTTTAATAATTTAAAAATAATAATTATTAAACAATGAGTGTTTTTGTTGATGTCGATCCTTTTATCTTTCTTAGACTTTTTTAAACTACACTTATTATTGAGTTCCTGAAGGGTTTTTTAGGACTAACGTTTAAAACTGACTAAAAAGAACCGCTAATAGTACATAAAAGGAAAAAACTAGTTGTTACTCGAGCTATATATCTGTTTAATTTACATGTTAGTATACTAGTCAGTTTTGACAAAAGGCGAGCCTTCAGCTAGAATAAGCGACCATCCTTGGAATGGCTGAACAGTCACCACATCAGAAGTGGGTGTCCTGTGGACAATGAAACCCAGCATTCCTGCCACCAATGCGGCGGAGTCCTGGACACCAGGCGGATCTTTGATGATGAGTGGTACAGTGACAAGCCCACTTGAAAAATCACCAGGTTCATTCAGTATTCGTCTCCTTGACCGGTGTCCCTCCAAAAAGTCAGTGATCCATCCTGTGATTTCGTTCCTGTCAGTAGGGATAACACCTAAGGGCCAAAACAGACAGTCAGTGTTGTTGCGGTGCAGAAGGTCTCGTCTTCTCTGAGTTAACTAGTCACTAAATAAAGACCACGTGAACCGGTCAGAAGTATTAGCTGCACTCCTATTAAACCTTTACTTGCGTCACTGCTGCTTCTCTCTTTATTGTTATTCGCTGCTATTATTTATTTCCTTTTGATCTACGCAGAGTGACTCCAGCAGGACTAAACTTTTTGTTTAACTTGTAACATATTTATATATGTTACTGTTCTTTTTAATTATCAATTGTTTTATCTTGTCAGAACAAAACAAAGTTTCTTTCTCAGGATCCAAAAATTTAACTAAGTCACAAGCTTTCGACTCCGTCGCGGAATATTCATCAAGTGATGGTGTTGGATGTCACCATTTACAGGAAACCCACCCACACCGATTTATACCTGAATTTTGATTCTAACCATCACTTGGAACATAAAAGATCGGTGGTGAGAACTCTCTTACACCGGGCTAGGACGGTTATCACGGAGGACCAGGATAAAGAAACCGAACCTCAGTTATCTTTTGACTTGATCATGACGTCCAAGAACGTCGAAACGTCAAAACTCATGATTCGAGCCGTCAGCTTATTATCGGAGGGGATTTTAATGCTCATTTAGGGCGCGTTTTTTATTCACAATTCTGGAATGAGAATGGCCAGAATGTAAAATACGCGCGTTTTTCTATTCGGCATTCCTATTCCGGAATGGACAGAACGCCATTCCATCCATTCTGCTCCCAGAGGCAGAATGAACAGAATGTTGCGAATGAAAATCCAAGATGGCGGACGGCGAGATGAGCGCTGCGGATTCAAATACGTCTCTACCGGAGAAAAATCAGGTTACACTTTTGGACACAATGAAACATTGCTTCTAATTTCATTGTACCAAAAGTACGAGGTTTTTTCAGTGATGTTTCGTACAAGAAAAAGGCAGGACGAGGACCGCGCATCTCGACGGGCGTTTTTTTATGCAGACAATCCGAATTATTCCTAGCATTCCGTACCAACCATTCTTATTCCAGAATTGTGGATTAAAAAAAACGCGCCCTTATTTCCTGAGCTAGACAGCGCAGGTGGGAAAACAATCGGAAAAGACTCGGTTAAAAATACAATAGACATCAAATTGACTTTTGATTTGGTCGATATCTGGCGAATCAGGAACACTGTGGCAGAAGAGATCCCTTCTTTAACGGCGTTTGAATTATTGGCTAATTAGTGACTGCATGCAGGATATAATTGAACAATTGATCAATTTCGTAAATATCAAATAAGGCAATTCACTATTTCCTACAGTGAGGGAAAGACCAAAGAAAGAAGAAACAAGTTTCAAGATGGTATCTGAGCACTTTTGACATAACGTTTGGTCTCACTAGCAAAGATGGCCTATTATTAAATCAGGTAATTATTCTCGATATATATATATAATTTACCAAAGCCGCCCTTTGAACATAAAACCCACTCTAACTGCATATCAAACGGAAAGTCTTATAGCAAAGAATAATGATGACCCGAATTTTCATAAGAAAAAACGGCAAAAACTGCTTCCTTTCGTTGACAGCTTTTAAGGAATTTTAACATCAAATTATTTGATTCAATTTTTGTAACTTTCATTTGTTTGTAGATAAGCATTCTGTGATGCACTGTTGCTTTCTGTAATGTATTTGTAATGTAGGCCTGCCTTGTACCTTGTACTTTGTTTTTGATTATCAAAAAAGGTTTTTTTAAAAAAAAAAGTCGTCAGTTTTTAAACTTTTTAAAAATTTCCTAAAATGATTTTAAGCAATATTTTATCGCAGTCTTTTATAGTGAAATGTTTTAAAAAATCGCTTCTGGTTAGTTTGATCTACTTCACTTATATTTAATGGAGCAAACAATGTAAATGGAATAATGGAACTCTTAGTATTTGGAATTATAAATACAAACCCAGCGCTTCAGTCAAAAATGACTGCTGAGGAACTCCTCTGGAATTTTATAAATAAGATCATGTTCAACTATGAACTCAGCATATATCAATACTCTGTTAAGATCGTCAGTGTTCAGAAAGAATAGTCCTCTTTTTAGAGCTGTTACTCTAAAAGCCCTTTTATGTATCCGACATCGTTTTACATCGGTTATCTTTTACGTAGTCCCAAAATTACACAAAAGTTGACGGGGGGTGAGAGAGAGAGGGTAAGGTGGAGGGGGGGGGGATCCCGGCGCTCTTCTTAATCCGCCACTGTTCTGTATTGGTATAAAAATAACTCGGATGTGACAACATACTTGAGGAATGCTCTGTTTTATAGTCCATAATATGACTCCACCATTTCACATTAGGACTGCCTTGGTAAGTGGCCAGCAATTTCTTGAACACTTCCTCCGCCAGAACCCACCATGTTGATGACAGGCCAAGGTCGTCCTCTATGGGCTTCAGCAGTGTTGTCAGTACCTTCAGCTTGGAAGTCAATTTCCTCAAGTCGTCTTCGGTTCCCAGCATCTCCACTGCTGGAATTCCACATCCCAACATCATAACAAAGTCGAAATCTTGCTTCACTGAATACATAAGAGTGACCTGCGAGACAATCTTCTGAACTGAGGCAGTGGTGCCGAAATCTGATGTCATAGCATCCGCGAACTCGGGCACTTTGACGTTTTCTTTAATTCTTTCTGTTATTTGGTCAAAGAACCACTTGTAATTGACAGCATAGATGCTGGGTACATCCAACATCTGCACCTCGATGGTTTTTTCCTGCGTGAGACACAAACATCCCACGAACAGACTCTTTCTCTGAGTTATTATTGATAGCGCAGGCAACTCGTTTGATAACACAGAACCACCAGTCATCCGGCGAGGTTCGGAGTCTGTAATGGTGACTGTAGGCAGTGTAAACCGCGGCAATTATACCACAATCAGCAGGAATTGAATAAATTCTTTCGTCTGATCCCAATGCTGCATTTACTAGGGCGCCTTTTTGTTGAATACCTTGTTGCTCTCTCCCTTTTGTAACCAGAGGCGTAGCTTCTCGTCCAGTGTGCTGTTGGAACAAGTGTTTGGCTTGCGTGCCCTGTTTTCCAAACCAATCTTCGAACTTGGATGGAACCATTTGATGGCTAGCCAGTGAAATTCTCTTGATGTTCAATCCATCGGCCCCGGCATATTGAACAACAGACGGTTTGAAAGCCTCCTGCTACGCCATGATTTCGGCGTTGCTTGGCTGAACCACCGGCGATTTCAGTTTCGAAGTTTTCTTGCCCACTCTTTCGGCAGCGCTGCCATGAATAACAGATCTAGACGACTTGGAATTACTTTTGCCCATAGCCTGTTCCAGGCTCCGAGATAGTGGGAAAGCGTGAATTGAGAAAAAGAACGCGAAAAAAAAGCGAAGGGGCTGGGGAGAGACAAGGCCCTTCCCTTTCCCGCCACCGCCCCCATTTTTCCAGATCCCGCGCGTCTTATTTTCGCGTTCCCTTTCTAATTTTCGTGCCGTCCCAACTATCTGAGAGCCTGGAACAGGCTATTTTGCCCATTACAAGTACATAAGCGGCAAAATTTTCTCCAGCTAGAAAAACAAACGCCTTAGTTCAACTCAGGTGTGCCTTTGGCTCCCCAAGCATGGGACAAGCATGCGAGCTAATATAATTTCTTTCTCAACTTGACCAACTTCCTCTCGGCGTAAATATTAGCGCTGCGGCTTAGCGTAATATTATTTAACTGTATTAGTTACTGTACAGAAAGCGCGTGAAACGAGTTACAAATATCCCACGATATTATACAGTTGGTTAACGTACGAGCCGCTCGTCAAAATACAGAACAACTCGTAAAAATCCCGGGGTAAAAATATACGGCGATGCTTCACACCGAAACATCTAACCAGATACATTACATATACTCTCTATTACTAAAAAAAAACAGTGAACATCAATTACTAAAATTACGAAACAGTGATTAGATCATAACTGGTTTCAGAAGAAATCGCGATCAAGTATTGACACTCCAAGTTGCAACTTCCTGTTTACATTCTTAGCCGATACAGTCATATTAGTCTACGCGTCCGACTTGACTACAAGCCAATCGTCAGCGATTCGCAAGGCGGAGCAGTAGCCTAATTGTCTTACCCAATCTTTGCCTGGGTAAGAAAAGATTTCAAGGCTTCATCGGGAATCGAACCCGTGACATCCGCGATACCGGTGGTTTGCTCTACCAACTGAGCTATGACGCCTTGAGATGCTGGGAGCAGGTCAAGTTTGGGTTCTGATATCCCGCGTGTTGAATGGAAGACGTAATCAGTGGATATCTGAAAGAAGTGAAAACGAACTGCGGTGTAAAAATGAAGTGAATAAAATGAGTTCGCAGTGTGTAAGCAGTTGATTTCATTTCTAACTGTAGCAGACAATGAGATGACTGCTTTTACTAGGCTCCTGCTGCAGTGTAACTTACTTCTTATTCTCGAGGTCCGTACAAGAAAGACTGAGGGCGATATTCTCCCAGAACGGTCCCGAGCTAGTGAGCACGAGTTGGCTGGTCGAACACTTAAACTACTTGAAAAGTGAGTCGTGGAGGATTGGGATAAATGAAACAGTGTACCGGAAAGCATAGGAAATTTATATCGCACTAGAAAAAGTAAAAACTTTCAAAGAAACCGTCTCTTTTCATCTAGCTTCAAGTCATTCGAACTTTTTGAATCAAATTTACTTTCACAGTCCATATTCCCGCTTTACCAGCCGGGCTCATAATACCCGTGGGCATTACGGTAAAATCCGGCCGCGAGTATTGGCCAATTACAGCGCGCGTTGTATATTTACAAGCACTAGCCATACAGTGGAATTCCGATTTTTCGAACCTCCAAGGGAAATGGAAATTGGTTCGAAAAATCGGGAGTTCGAAAAATCGAAGGTGGCATCAGAACACACCTGTTTTACCGTGGTATTGTTTTATATGATCCAAGAAGGCAGACAACAACGGTATATCACTCTTGTTAATGTGTGAACCATCTTTATTTACCAACAAAACTTGCATTTAAAACAAAACGAAAATCTAAGGATTTAAGCCAATTTCGGCAGAACAGAAACCATTACTGTACTGATACATGTGTCTGTAATTTTGCGCGGACTCTTGACTGCATTTCCTTCCCCTTACTGTATCAGAAAAATAGTACCCTGTACTCCACGGTTTAAAGGAACAGCAAAATTTATTAGTGTGCTACGGCAAGAGCTTGAAAAATGCAACTAAACGAAGGAACTTTTATCATGTACAGTAATTCAAGACCCTCGATTGTGTAACAGCGCCGTTGTAGTTTCTTATGACTTCAATGACACAGGTTTGTCACTTGCTTTGTAATAAAAAATACATGAAAACACCTTTTCCGGAACTTGTTTATTGCATTCAGGTATATATGTGGCTAAAACCGGTTTTTGTTGGTTCCTGAGTTTTCAAAGTTCGAGAAATCGAATGTAAATTTTTGAAAGGGAGTTTCGAGAAATCGAGCATTCGTAAAAACGGGGTAAAATTAGTGTTTGACCGAGGCAAATCCAAGGGAAACGACTTCAGGAGTTTCGAATGATCGAGTATTCGAAAAACCGGGATTCCACTGTATAATAAACCGTGCTTAATCGATGTTTATCGGTAGTTATGGTTTATCACTAAATTTTCTTCAATCCTGATTGGTTTATATTGATCATATAACGCGATAATGTTCATCTGCGGCACGGACTTTCACAGAAGTGAAGGTGGGAAGGGAAGTGGAGGGGAGGAGGGATGCCTGTGAAACATTTTTTCCGTTTTTCGAGTGAAAATCTGTGCACGATTTTTATAACTTTTTTTATTCGTCATTTGCTAAACTAATCAACAAAAAGTTGTTGTGAACTCGTAGGTTACTCGAGGTCATTTTTTCAGTTTAAAATTGTCTTTAATACAAATACTTTTTAAAAGTTATATATTATATATAGAAATGTTGTTGTCAAGAAACTTTAATTTACAAAATATACAGTAAGACAGCACATAACACTTGAAATTCTCATATACATAACACAGTTCCTGAATATTCCGAATAATACTTCTCCAGATTGTCGTTATGTGCCATTCAGAGTGGAAATCTTTCCAGTGCGCTTCTTGTGTCTTTGCCCTCTGGAATTCACTCTTAAAGCCCATTGTTTTAAAAGCGCAGTACTTAGGCTAATTTCAAATTGATGAAAAGACCCCAGGGAACACGTCGACTTTATGAGTGACAAGTTAACCTGCTCTGGGAGCGGGGCCTCAAGAAAATTTAGAAATTTTTTAATACCAGAAACATTATTTTTGGTTTTATGGCAGAGTTGTAATAGCAACAGTCAAAATGCAACCTTTCCTTCTGCATTATTTTTTTTCTTTGGCTTCCTCATTCTGTAGCGCACGCGAGATTTGAAGCCCGCTACACACAATTAACCATGAGAACACAACCAATGTGATTGTTGAAAAAAAATACTCTCTACGGTATATTGTATTTTTACTGTCTAGTTCTGTTTGGTGTAGTCAACCTTGCCCTGTACACCACACCACGTCTTTAGTTGTACCATCACAATTCCTCCCCCCCCCCCCATGAAAACTGTCCTTGCTTTCCGTCTTGCCGTGCCGGACGAAATTTTTTTGTACGCCCACTTCAAGATGGCGGATATTTGCGTTCATCATTACCTTGAACAACCTATTACGTTTTTAAGTCCACAAAGCGTGAAACATTGAAAATTAAACAATGTTTTACTGTTTGGCTTCAGCAATAGGTCGCAATGTATTTGGTTGATTATTATTTAAAAACGACCAGTGTTCACATATATGTAAGACGTCATTAACTCGCTGTGCGCATCCATGAGCAAAAAGACTGGCTATCAGAATGAAAAGGAAGTTTGTTTATTTACAACATATGATATAAGCAATAAAAATCGTACAATTTTTGTCACTCGAATTCTAGCATGTTTGAGAGACAGGCCTATCCTATTTACATTGCAATATTCTCTACTGTAACAACTGGCAGTGTTCTGAGGTCAATTGTGATCACACAAGACTGTGTGTGTTTTCTCTAAACTTTCCAGGGATTTTGTTCCTGGTGAACCATCTGTAGCTTACGCCATGTCTTTTGATTTGTTTTCAAAGCCATCTACAACAGAACAAAAAAGAAAAAAACAGCTTGGTTAGGGGGATTGAAAGAGTAACCGCAAGTAACCTCTTAACTGTTCTTGCCATGATTATAATGGGACGGGCAAAAAAGGCAAATGAACCACTGAAGATAGGAAAGGCAACCTAGCCACGTCCTAGCTTTTTCCTCGTTGTATTTTTAATTTTTCGGTTGGAATGTCTCTTGATTGTAACCTTTCTATCAGTGGCGTCAAAATGTTACGAAAACTGGAGACAAAGCTCAGATGATGCGTGACACTACGGAATGAAATTCATAAAGAAAGATTTCCAAAAACTCTTTGGAGTGTCAAAAAATTAGAGTTTTTCACACCTTTCTTTATGAGCCTCAAAATGTTAGCCTGCCGTGCATGCATTTAGGAAACTGTACAGCCGTTTTTTTTTTCTTTTTTGAGAAAAAAGACATCTTTGCATCAAAGGAAACCTAAAAATAATGGTCCGGATTTGTTAAAAATAATAACACTAGTGTACTGAAACTACTGATAAGTGTGTTTGGCTGCAGAGGGCTACGATAGAAATGAAAATTGCGCTTGTTTCTCAAACAAATTGCCAAAATGGAATTATGGTCTGCTCTCGCTTCGAGAGATTTACTTGATATAAATTTCTTCTTGATGCAACTAGTCTTTTGTGTAAGAGGAAGGTACAAAAGTCGTAAGCACACTTTTCACTAAGAAAGCACCAGAAATGCAGTGTCATAATAAGCCCCCTTTACTTGCAGTTTTTTTTACTTGCGTTTGCAGAGCTCTTTAACTGGTTCAAAAAAACTTGTTCAGCTATACTTGTGAATGACTGTTGTAGTAAAATTAAAACTGAAACAGAGAAAAAATGCCTTCCATTTTCTTTAGAAAATATCGCACAGGAAAATTACCATTTTCTAAGAGGTTACTGACACAGAGAATTCAACCGATCAAAGATTAGTGGACAATGTTCTTATTGAAGTGGATTGACGTAGTGTTACTGACCTGTGCAATTTCAACTTTTCTTTCCCACATACGAACCTGGCAAATCAAAGAAAAGTGAGTTACGATGAATAAAACTCACTAAAGTCGAAGTGAAACACTTGATTCATGAATGCACTGTGTAACAACACACTTACCGTTTTGTTAAGTTCATACAAATCTGCTCGTTCAGTAACATAATCCAATACCTAAAACACGAATTAAGCATTGTCAGAAATTGAAATAGGGTTTAATAATTCTGTTTAAATGAAATGTTGTGAAGTAAAAAGCTCTCTTTCTGCCCATATACAACTTGTTTTCTTTCTTTTTGCATGTGCACACTTGTCTTCTCTAGCGGGAAGGGAAACACTCTGATGATGACTTCCGCTCAGGTTGTCGAAACGTCAGTCAATGTCATCACAAACAGTCCTTTTCAGGACTACACTCATCCGGACGTTCATAATTTACCCATCTAGGATATGATTCCTGGGTTCAAACCATTTACAGTGAAACAATCCCTGTTTGACACCAACATAGATGTCCTAGTTACCGGTAATGCGGTAAACGGTTATTACCTGCCGGGGTTTTCACTGTCATGTACTGTAGAATTAGCATTGTTGTACAATGTTTGATGGCAATCAAAGTTTTTCAACACCTTTAAACATCATTCAACATCTTTTAGGAACCACGTAACATTATTCAAGAGGGTGTCCAAACGCGGTAAGCTTCTTGCCGAATTTGACAATGTTGAACGGTATTGAATGGAAATCTAAGAAATCCGCCTGGCCCGGGACTCACTAACTTGGACTACTTCCAGTTTTCCGTCATTTCAGTAATGCTACCACCGACGATAACTATAACTTTCATTATCTTAAAGTGTTTTGTGTTAATTTCCCTGAATGGTTCAATTTACTGAGATTCTACTATAGCTACAAAAGCATTTTTTCTAAGCAACACAAGTGAAGCTTCATGTATAGTAATTGCAATACTTACATCTGGTACTTTATAATCTGCAAGTTGATGTTTTAACCTTGTATTCAATGTTTCAGCTTTTACTCGTTCCTTTGAAATTGCAATAATAAAAAAAATCATCTCAACATAATAGGTATTAGGTTAAGGCCAGTGAGAGTAGTGAGGGTGAGTTGCAAGGCTTGGATGGGGCTATAGCTCTAAGCAGCTGGAAAGAATACGAATTTTTTATACTGGACCTGCTGAAAATTATAGCCTTTCAGCTGCCTCCATGAATAAAACGATGGTTTAGACTTCAGTGTCCCCCTATCAAGCTATTCTGTACAACAATTTGCTCTAACGTTTCCGAAACTCACTATTGTGTTGTAACAGCAATGTTATAGTTACTAGTTTGACTAGTTTCAACCATGTTTTGCTGCTGTGTATTCTGTTACACTGTATCTGTTAAATATACTGAAAAAAAAAAAAGAATTACCTTCTCCACCATCTGTGTTTCTGCATCAATCTTGAAAAGCAGTTCATTTCTCTGTGTAATCTCTGTTTTTAATCTTGATGACTCCAACGTCAGCGTGTTAAGTTTTTTCTGTCAAAAACAAGCATACTTGAAGAGACGTACACTGTAAACTATCATTAGATAAACAATAAACATATTCATCAACTGGCAAGTCAAGTTAATGACCAAAGATCTATTAACTGTCATATCACCAGCTCAAAATGGCTACTTTCATGTTCTTTTTTGTCATATCTCAATAATTTTAGGCCGAAACATCTGCTGACATCTTAAATCAGTAACTCTAGCTCTGTTGTCACTGATTTTTCTTACCTTGTAGGTGTTGAGAATTTGTTGTACATTTGTGGACATGAGTTTGAGTCTCAGAAGATCTTGATTTTTTTCATCAATCTTTTCTAGGTACTGCTGGTTTTCAATTTTCAGCTGATTAAAGTCGACTTCATGAAGGACCTCACCCATTTCTTCTTTCTACAAATAAGAACAATTGAAACAATTATGCTTAAGTTGAAACAATGCTTGTTAATATCTGGATGAAAGAATGAATAATTTATATATATAAGTTATAAAACAACAACCACATTTTTATTTAACCAGGGTGACACCTAACAGCAGCGCTGATAAACCTGTGGCCCTTTTGAAATATACGAATACAAATTAAATAGTGATCTTCTGAGTTGTGATGTAAGTATATATTGTAAGAGCATGTTGCAAAAATTTATAATGCAAACGCTGTAACCCTCCTACTTGGTAGACAATTAGCAAGTACCAAATTAAAGATTTCTTTCTTGTCCATTTTCAGGTTTTTCCCCCTGCCTAGAAAAGCATCTTCTGCTGACCACAGGGTGCAAGTTTTGTAACTCATAAATCAAATAGAAATGTTGTTGTTGCTAGTGTTTAGTCTTGTTTTGTTTGTTCTTAACATTCACAGACAATATTTCTGTCTAGAATAGGATTCAGAACCCATGGTCTTTAACATGTGGGTACAAATTCATAAATTATCAAACCATAAACGACTACATTTTTGGCAGTTACTTACATGCAGGCCAATACTTGTAAAAAAAATTTGCAATTTTTTTTTGGACAAATTCGTAAATTATCAAGCCATAAACTACTACATTTTTGGGAGTTACTTACACGTAGGCCAATACTTGCAAAATTTTGTTGCATATCTTTATCTTGACTTCATGTGCACTTTACTCCACTATTGCTTACCATTTCACAAACTTGCATTTTGGCCTTAATCTCTATTAATAATAACCCATCATGGACCAACACCCCACCCAACTGTGGGGATCAGCATTAATACATGCACTTCTTGTTGCATATGCATAAGTAATAAAAACTTCAAGTTAAGCCCAAGTGTGATGAGAGTAAGCCACTTGACGGTTACATGTGTTATAAACACAATTTACCAGATGCACACAATATGGAGAATGAGGGAAGTGAAGCATAATATCAGTTACATACCTGTTTCAGTTGCATGTGAAGTTTTCTCTTTTGAACCTTCAGTGTAGAATTCTTGAGTCGAAGTTTCTCTATAGCGGTATCCTAAACACACACACAGATAAAAGAAAAACTAACTAAAGAGCTTTTTGACAACGTAAGTCTTTAACGTCCTCTAAGCATGACCTATGACAAGTTTGTTAGTAATTAAAACTATTAAATTTATATTGGTCAAATTAATTTCGTCAGAGTTCAAGAAGTAATATTTAACTCCATTTTACCAGTCTCACTTTTCAAAAAATAAGTCATTCTTGGTTTTGCTGATTGAAAGCATCTGATTGGTGCAAATTATGGAAGACTGCAGGTCTTGTTGTTTACAATAAAACTGAGCTTACCCTTGCTCTTAGTTTGTCCTCAATGTATTTTGTAACCCTCTCAGCAATGACTTTATTGGTTCTCTGCAACGACAACAAAACAAATTTAGACTCACTGTCATAACTGCCCAGTAGCAATATAATGCTTAAAGTTGTGACATGAAGTCTTTTCTTTATACAGTTAACATTTGAGAGGGCTTTTGATTACAGGTGGTGAGGTGAGCAAGCAATTAGTGCAATGCTCATAGGGATACATTTGAGCAATTCTTCATTTGTGGCCAAGTATTTGACCATAACCAATTTGAGACAAGACCATGTAGGAAACTGACTGATCTCTGGCAGACATTTCTCTGTAGATCACCATATTCCATCCAAAAACTAATCACTGTTAGTATTACTAACAGAATCCTAACAGTACCGAAGATGTATGGTGCAACTGATGGAGAAGGAGTGACAAGAGGTCTATTTCCTCAGCCAAATAAAAACCACTGTACTTTACCACTCATGCTACACTAAATATGACCATACCTGGTTAACAGCTCCTTTGACAATATCCCTTTCAAATTCATATGAAGACTTTTTAACTTCAGCACTTCTAATGTCTGCTTCTTCCATAACAGCCTGTAGGTGTTAACCATACAGTAACACATCAGAAATTATGCCAACTGAACAGTAGATTTTCTTTTAGAGTCAGTTGAGAGGAAAAGTGGTTTACAATGTCCGTAGAAAAAGCTGAGTTTTTGTGCAAAAAGATTAAATTTCTTCTAACATAAACATAAGAATGACAGACTTCACAGTCATACAAGTCGGTCCATACACCAATTTGGTACAAATTATCAGACAAACTTACTCGGAAGTTGTCAAGGATCTTCTCTGATTCATCCTTGAGTTTCTCAATTTCATCTCTTAACTCTTCAAGTTCACGCTGAGCAATATCACATTTCTGCTCTGCCGTTAATTTTAGATGTCTAGAAGGAAATTCAACACATTGAGCAATCAATTTCAAACAATCCCATATCAGCCTAGACAGGTTTCTATCAATCTGACATCTATCATGCAAAGTAACAGTTTGTCTTGAAACACCTTTTAGAGAAATAACCAGTCTAAAAATTCAGTGAGGCCTTGGAAATTGCTTGTCCCATAATTGAGGCATCCTGAGTGAAAATTTTTAATTGCATCGACTACTATAAAGAAAGTAAGTTGATTGTACCACTGGAAAACATCATCACTTTTGGTTTTGGTTTGAAAACTTTAAACATTTTTTGGGTTTTTGGTTAACTCATTGACTCCTGGAAATTTTGTCAAAAAATGCCTTTTGAAGTGAGTCAAGCCATTTTTAGGTCGCTGTCTAGCCAAAACGAATCAAAACTATGGAAAACCTTGTTTACAAGTCGAGCACTTGACTAGATTTCGTTCCTGAAGGCAAATTACAGCTTTCGAAGTTCGGGCATGCGCAGAAATCAAAATTTTCGAGAAAGTTTCGCTGCCCCCTCGTCTTTTACCTTTTGCGTTCTCTTCTCTATGCTTCTTTTGCTTTACTTTCCCCGTTTTCTTTCTTTTGTTGGGCATTTACTAGGCTTGCTTTCGGTGGGAAAAGGTTTTGCAAAAAGTTTGAGGATTGTGAATTTTTTTTAAGGAAGTACCAGTGGGTAGTGGGACAAGATTTTCATTGGAATTTTCTGGTCAAAGTTACATGGTTTTTTGCATCTTTCTCTGGTCTGTTTTGCTAAATCGCACCCATATGGGTATGGATTGAAAGATCTCATCTCCCTGCACAAGTTAGTTGTCAAAGTTGTCTAGGACCGTTAAAACTGATGACGTCACAAGTGGTACAAGGGGCATTGTTAAACAAGGGCGGTTACAGGCGCTTTAGGGGTCAATGTGTTAAAAAATGTAAAAGCCAGTTTAATATTGATCACTTGCCTTTCTAAGACAGATTATGACAATCAATCTAATTTGACCCAAAGGAAATTTAAAAAAAAACAAATTGAAGGGCTGAGAGCATAACTGTCTTATGTCAAATTTTAGGCTGTTTTATTTTTTGCTCCACACTGCTTCAATTTTCCCATGGGACCTTCAGTTCAAAAAACTTTTCCCAAAGGTTTTTCCTCTGCAACATTCACATGAGGAACTCTTGCTTCACATGACAGATGTGCAGCCATCTACTGCTCCCTTCCCGCTCACTCTACTTGGCACAAATCACAGGAAAACACTTTGGGTAGTGTTCTCTGAACTGAAGGTCCCAAGAGAAAATTGAAGCAGTTTGAAGCTAAAAAATAAAAATAATGGCCTAAAATTTGACATAAGACAGTTTAATGCTCTCTGCCCTTCAATTGAAACCACAACATTTACAACATACCCCTCTATTCCCTATCTATCACGTTTCTTGATGGTAACCCAAATGACAAAGTGCATAAGTAATAACTGCAACTGTATACCTGTCTAATGATGGTCCTCTAGATCTTGACCTCTTTCTCAGTCCTCTGTGTCCTTGCTCAATTGTAGGTTGGGTTGGACCTTGGGTAGCTTTTATCAGACGCAATGAATTTAGCACTATAACCTCTCAGTTATATGTTATACAGTTATGAATCTTTCATCAGGTATCTCAACAGATATGAGGGTAGCAAAGGGTCAGTATTAGTGACATGAGAAAGTAAATCAGTATGTAATGTATGTAATGTGGTTTCATTGCGGGATGACAACAAAAAGTTTAGTTCTAATACAAAATCATTGTTCAGATACATCTTGTTTTTATCTAGAAATGAAAAATTTGAATATGTCATCCCCCATGATCATTTTTCCATCCTGTGTTGGAATTTAATGTTGCAGTGCTTAGGACACAGGACTGGAATCATCCCAGTATGAGATCATGTAAACAGCAACAAGGAAATGACCTGACACTGAGAAGAAATTGCCCCAGGACAATGGGCCATGTATGTGGACCCTCAGACCTTCTACGACTGAACTATCATACTACAGAGAGAGCAATTGGACACTCACCAGCCTGTTGTAGTCCAATGTCTTTTGGATCAACTCTTTTCAGATATTTCTCAAACATCGTGGTTTCGTTTTTAAGTACCTCGTTAGCATGTCTGTGAGATACAAAAATGCTAGATAAGTCTTAAGCTTAAACATATACGTATGGAACTGGGCATTCAAGCTACAAGAACATGTAGGACAGAGTACAAATATTAAAGCTTAATTAAGCCCATGAATAATTTTCACCAGACAGTTTTACTTTCGAAAGGAAAAAAAGAACGGTACTTCACCCCAACAAATGACTTAAGAGTAAGAACATTTAACTAAAATTATCAAGGGTCCCAAAACTGGTAAAGATCTGAAAGAAAGTTTGTACTATGACAGACAGAAGCTTACCCACGTACAAACTTTAAGCTTAATTTCAGTCAAGGCCTTTATTTTCTAAGCCTAATTTCGTTGCTGTCACAAAAAAATATCATTCTCGTGCTTATCTTATACTTACAATGTCTCTTGAACAAGATTGTATAGTTCCTCATCCGTAAGTTCAGCCAGAGGCTCTTCATCGTGGTCTAAAGAACTGCTCACATCCACATCAGACATCGCCATCTTGATTTTCCCTTCCTATTGCTGCAGCTGAAGTTTCCATGGTAACAAATGTGGGTTTGCACACAAGCGAGGCGGACACTGCACGTGTTCATGGAATCGAGGCCGTACGTTCGGAAACGTTTGGCGGCCATCTTTGAGTTGTTCAAAGAATTGGTAAATTTTTGTAATCTGGTTGCATCTGAGATCTTCAGCTCGCGACCATGAAACTTGTAAGGTAAGCTACCTAAGAAAACTATTTCCCGCGTTGCTTCGGTTGTATAACATCGTTAACTTTGCTGTTTTGATGTTTATTTCCAATGTTGTGTTGCCGTTGTTGACAGGTTTTTGATGAAGCTAAGCCACGAAACAGTGACAATCGAACTGAAAAATGGAACAGTTGTTCATGGTACTATCACTGGTGAGCCTAGCCAGAGCTGTAATAATCAATAATTTTAACCTCTTTCCAGTTGTTTGCTGGAGTAAATGGATGAGCTTTTGTTTTCAGAATGTATAAAAACTTTTCTGTTTTGGTTGTGCAAACTTGCAAGAAAATAAGATGCGGGAAGATCTCCAAAGGTCAGACTGATGCCGCCCTACTCAAGACGAGATCAGAACATATAGAGACACTATATTTCTCTTAAAGCAGTCAGGGTTCATGCAAATTATGTGCTATTCAAATTCTGTTCTTCCAAAGCTTGTTAGAGTAAGTAATGTCTGATCGAGTAAAATGATTGTGCCCATAAGCATTTCCATAATTGGGGTTATCCGTTGCAATAGTTTAGAAATATAACATCTTGGATGCTCAGACATCTGTCCAGCAGAAAAAAAAACAAACGTCTGTTGCTCAGACGTCTGTTCAGCAGAAAAATCAGTTCAGCAGAAATATCACCTATGTTGCCATGCAGTGTCCACTATGAAACAGTGGCTACACTGGTACTCAGACCTAACTGTACAGTAGCCATGTAGATGTGTAGCCAGGAGAACATACGGACATGCAGTGTACTGCGATGCATGCATCCATCACATTTATCTCTTTTTTTTTTCAGTCAGTGGCAGGGTGTTCTGTACTTAAAGGCGCGTAGTCACGAGGATTTCGCAGATTTTTGGTCAAAACTGTGCTAAAATTATCGGTAGCTAACTTTATCCATGCCCAACGTTGTGTTTGAACATTTAAAGGAACATATTAACTTAATTTCATTATGAGAAAACAAAGCATGACCATGTAATATTGATTTAATGTCAACACGCTGAAAGAATTTGAAAAGTTTAGCCTAATTTTTTCAAGTTGCAATCCATTTCCATCTGTGCCATCTGTAGCAACAGACGACAGAAAATAGTTTCAGTGAAGTGATATAGTCTTTGGTAACAAAACTAGACCATCATTTGTGGGCGTTCATTGATGTGAGGGCATATGTTTGATTTTTAAAGTGAACTAAAATAGCGTGACTATGTCCCTTTAAGCTCCTCATAAACAAAGAAGTGCAGTGTTATCTTTTCTTATCTCACAAGAAATCTAAGCCTTGGAGTTTGCACCTTGTAGACCTTATGCCTACCCTGAGAGCAGAGTTGCTTAGATCTTTCCTGAGTAGGTCTTCCTCTTTTCTGGCATATCTAGGAAAGATTGAAGCAACTCTACTTGCAGGGTGCTTCACATGTTGCAAAAAGTTCTTTCCCAGGACCTTGTATATTTTTGTTCTGTGAGACAATTGTTGTCATATCTCTTAAGAAGCACTTTTGGCCTCCTAATGCGAGGCTTATGTCCCACAAGACAAGAGTGGGAAGGTGGTAACTTAGAGTGGTATGAAATTTTGCAGTTATTGGGGAACTTACAAGGCGGCTGAAGCAGACTGTTTTGCTTGGGAACACAAAGTCTTACATGGTGTACATTTCTTTCAGGTGTTGATATGAGTATGAACACACACTTGAAAGCTGTAAAAATGACCATCAAGAACAAGGAACCTGTACAGTTAGAGTCGCTAAGCATCAGGGGCAATAATATCCGCTACTTCATTCTTCCAGAAAGTTTACCTCTAGACACTCTGCTGGTTGATGATGCTCCAAAAGCAAAGGCCAAGAAAAAGGAAGCCGGTTTGTATCAATCGTTGTCTGTGCTTGTGTCAGTGCTTTCTTAGAGAAGTTGTTTAAAGGCAGAGTTTCACGGTTCAGCGCATGTGCGAGCAATGACTTGAGCGCTGTTAAGATAATAGTTTTTAGACCAATTAGAAGCGCGTTCACAACCCTGGCGGGATACGGCGGTAAATTGTTATAACTTGTTGTCGATAATATGTGATACGACAGGCCAAGCACGACTGCCGCTAGTTGTTGAAGCTATTCCAGCCTTCAAAATAGAGCTTGCCCACGTACAATGGTAACAGCTTTGTCCCTTTGATCAAGATTTCTCCCTTGATCAACATGATTTGAAGGCGACACAGCGAAATTGTGCCCGTAAATTGTGTGGTTGACCTATTGATCCGGGAGAAACCTCAAGCTGTGATACTGTTTGGAGCGTTTGATGTTCTTGGAGCCGTTTGAAATCTTTGTGTCTCTGTGTGTGCTAGTTCTTTGGCAACTAGTTAGGTTTTTGTGCTCAGTTTAATTGCAGGATTTCTAAAAGCCGCTTAAAAGAGTGACGTTTAATTTATGAAAGGATCCACGAGTTTCTTAATACGTAATTTGATTGTTTGCTTGCGGTTATCTGCAAGACATGTAACTTTCCTTATCACGGATGTTCAGATCCAAATTAATTATTCTGAGACTGTTGCCATCTCTTTTGATCATAAAGAAGCTACAGCTTCTGGCGCTGTCGTTTGAACTCCACTTCATGGTTGTGGTTAAACTAGAAATAGAATTCTTGGAGTTAAAACATTGCACCTCTGTTGTCTTATGGCGAACTACTAGCATCCAACTGATAGATCTCCAGCAGCAATTCGGACAAAGGTTATTGTTTGACCTGCTTGTGATGGTCTAGTTCTTAACGATTTTCCATTTGTTAAATCCGCAACAGTTAAAATACTGGTTCGTAAGACTCAAGGATTCTTCAATCTCGTGAACGTATTGTGTTCTGCTGTCTACCACGACATCTCTTCTGACCATCCATTGACTAAAATGCCGATTTTGGCTGCTAAATCACTTTCAACATTATAAAAATCGAACTAATATTTACAACAGGAAATAAAGACTATCAAAAGTGGAAAGCGAAGAGCGGATGTGCAATATTAGGGCGCGATTTCAACGGATTTTTCCACCATAAGCTCAGTTCGAATTTAGTGTCGACCCGTACAATTTATTTTTGAGCCGTTCCGCTCGCGCATGCGCTTCTCCGTGAACAGCGGACTTTAAAAGCTTACATTAAGGTTGTCTAACTTGCATGCAAATAAAACTCTAAATAAATTACAGAAAGCATTATCAGGTACATTGCATGTACTATTCTACAAAACAAAACTTCAAAATAACTTGTTTAGTTACCTCCAAGTTAGGTGTGTTTGGGGGGGGGTCCACGAAGAATCACGGTGTAGATGGGATGCATAGCCATTGAAAACTGTTTTTAATTTTGCATTATTTTGTCTTCCTTCTGCCACTGATTTCTCTTTTGTTTCATTAAAAAGCATTTAAATCTAAACACCTTTACTTTCTTAACAGCTGCGAGAGGTAGAGGTCGCATTGCCCCTGGCGGTAGGGGAAGGGGGCGTGGCAGAGGTGGCCGAGGAAGAGGAAGGAGATGATCACACCAATGTTCTTACAACAGACGTAATATGGAAATGTAACATTCTTGTCATCAAAGCAGCTTTCAAAGCAGTGGGTACTGGGAAATGGAAATGTCGGTGGTTAGCTTAAAGTTGCAGTCACTTGTCAACTGGTGTGAGGCAAGTTTCCCTCTAGTGAAAAGCATGACTGATTTGGACAGTTGCAATTTCAGACATGATTGACACTTTGTTGCAGTGTATAGGCCAGCTACTGGTGATATTTTAATTTCTCAGTTCCTGCAGTGTTGGGGAAAATGCTGTTATGAAAATTTAGGGTGGATCTGGTATCATTTCTTCAACCTAAGAAAGGATTAACGGAAGAGTTGCAAGGATTTCACACAACCAAATGACAACATGAAACAGACTTGTCATGATGGTTGATAAAAGGACAATTTATTCTAGCCCCCCTTCTAAAACTTTGTCCATGTAGAAAAATTGTTTTTTTCCTCTGTTAGAAATTCTTGCAAGATGTAAATAAAGCTTTTGTACCAGTAGAAAGTTTATCTTCTGGTTATTGATTGTCGTCAAAAAGTTTAGTATCTTGCGACTGTACATAGTCCCACAGCAGAGGAAGGCTTGACACTGCCCTTTTACAAAGAAAATTTGCTATGGGGAAGCCCCAGAAATTTAAGGATGCAGTCACTGCTTCATCCCTAACCACTTGCTCTTTCATTCCCAGTGCTTTGTGCTTTTCATTGTTGCAATTTGATCTTTTGAAGCTGTCTGGAATGGATCCAATCCCCACAAAAAGCCCAAAGTGAAACAGTACTGACCCGCTGTGCAAAAGCATATCTTATCCCCACCCCTCTTCAAACCGGGTTTAAAAACATAACAAAAGAGTTTACCGATGGCCTTCTATTCTAAAGGGACTCAAAGGGTTTCCCCTCACAGTGAGCTTGTATGTGTTGTGCCATGGCAGTTTTTTTTGTTTGTTTGTGAAAACGTTGCTCACTGTATGTCTAAGTACCTTGTACATACATGGTTTCTTTCTAGACAAAATTTTGAAGTTCTTAGAGCTGAATCACAACACTTGAGAACCATTTCAAAGCTTCCAAAAGCAGTCTCACAGTTAAAAGAAACGTCCCTTTTATTTTCAAATCCCTTACTATTGTTACTACTGTTATTCCCACTGAGGAATATTGTCCAGTGATTTGTAATTAATACTTATTACTACATTTGTAGTAATGCATCAGTCATTCCAACACTGCCCATACCCCCCCCCCCCAGGTATTCACATTTTTTGACGATGAACTGGCAAATACCCCCCACTCCTTGTCTTTATGCCCTTACACTTCACATGTTCGTTGACTCGCTTATGGCAGTAACACAAAGCAACAGATCCTCCAGGTCAAACTCGCAAGGCCTTCAGTTCACTGAGGGACACTGATACATGAGGAACATGAGCAAATGCGGCATTTTTCCTGGGGTGGGCACTTCTTGAATAGACTGATGCGTAACCCTTATAATTACTACCTTTTCGCTTTACGTCTGCATATCTAAAGAGGATCCTTGTCTAAAGTCTTGTTTAAAGGAAAAGTCTCTATTTACACGAAAAATGGCCATTCATATTCATTGGTGGTTTTTTCACCTCTTGTGCTTGTACTTTTTCTATCCCTGTAACTTTTCCACTGCGGTGTCTTTGACTCAAGGTAAAATAGTTCCTATAAACAGTTTTAGAGCGCTAATCTTAAATTATTGACGTGCCATTGGGAAAAAGTTTTGCTAGACTCGGTTACGGTGATAGGAAGTGCAAATGTGCCTAAATTTTGTGGAAGTTAGAGTGAGCATTAGGTAAAACAGTTTTTTGACTAGAAAAAAAATTCAGTTTGGTGCATAATGCCTCACACTTGAAAAGTTGCCAGATATTGCCACGGGATTGGGCCAAGGTTTCGCCTGCTTTCTCGTAAGGTTGAAGAAAAACTCATTTCTTTGTCAGGCAAACAGTTTTCTCTGGTTGAAGAAACGATCAGGCATCGTCAAGTTCAAGCAAAGCCTGTTATTACAATGCGTTTCCCAAAATATCGTTGATCAGATTTCTTTCTCGGAATTTTGTCCAATATTGTGGCCAAAAAATATTTGGCGCTTAGAACGGCACGGAAACTTTCCTGGTCAAAGGGCTTCACTCAGCGGAGAAGCACCACATTGCTCCTGCACAAAAATCGCACCGAAATAGGCATTTATTCAAGTTATAACAGGAGGCCTATCCGATCTGGTTTTTGTGCCAGCACAAAATCTAACCGATGTAGTTAAAACGTAACCCTTGTTTCCTTAGTAACAGAAGAGATGCATGGCCTATTGTTGAAAATCAGTAACGTCACAGAAGTAACTCGCAGAGTTACAGTGATAAAAAATGCAGTCTAATAAATTAATTGATCAATCAGTTACCAACTTATTTTTCCAAATATTTTACAGGATTTTGAGATTCATAAAAAACTAAACTCGTTACACTCGCTACGTTCTTTTTAACTTGTTCTTTTTCGATTTAAGGTATTCTACATACTTCCCCGCTCCCCGCCTTCCAAATGTCCGTAGATAATTACTATAAGTATTGTACCGTAACGGGTTACGGTACGGAGTCCCTCCGCTCCAGCTCATTTGTTGATATCCTAACTGATCGTTATTTTGAGGTACGGCAGGGTTGCTAACTTGAGGTAAATATCCGCGATTACTGACAGGCACCGCGTAATGATAGTAGTTAGCTAATTGATTCTCTTGGTAGTTCGCTGGTACGAAGTTGTTATGGAGAGATGAGTACACTGACTGAGCCGCCAAGGTAGCTTGTTGACTGTAAGTATTTTGAGGTTGTTCTGTCTGTTTAGGATTCGAGGTATACTGATTGGTTGGTTGTTTCACAGCTTGCTGTTCCACTACTGGTTGAGCAGCAAGGGTGAGCACGGCTGTGTTAGGAGCTGGAGAGGCGGTGTAGCTGACAACTTGTGGTGCTACGTATTTAACAGGGCTGACTGGTGTCGCTGGCGGAGGACCAAATGTGTATGTTGGTCCACTCGGCACCTGAGGTGTCCCTGAAGAAGCAGGCAGCTCGGGCACTGGAACCGTGTCACGTGGTTTGTCAGGGTGCGCAATAGGTTGATGGTTAGGTTTCTCTTTGGTTCCATGCAATATCAGCTGCCACTCGGTTAAAGTGCCGTGGTTGGGTCTGTTATCACCAATGTCCTTTATTTCTAGTGTCCATGTCCCCCTGGGGTCCTCACCCCATGAGTGTGTTGTCATAAACGGCCACTTCGTGAAGCCCTCATCCGAAAGGTCCTCTTTTCTAGGGGAAAGCAAGCAGGATTTGGTTCCCATCGGAGATGTGAGGTATACTACAAGATCCCCTCGCCGTGTGTAGTCCAAACTGAGAAGGATTTGCACGTGTTCCAAGTAGCGAATTTCTGCTGCAGTCCCTGAGCAACCGTTTGAGTGCATTGTTATCTTCAAAGGCTCGTTAAATTTGATGGATCTATGGAGGGAAAAAAAAGGCGATTTGGGTCATCTGACAGTGGTGTGATATTTTTAGGCTACCGAAAAAGCTTGAACGGTCAAATAGCGGAATTAATACGGCCAAGTTGTTTTACCTTTTGAGTTCTTCTGAACGATCAAATTGGAAAAAGAAAACGTCGGAGCCACTGTTATAAACACAGATAGAAAATAAGACTTCGAGTCTGAACAACCTGCCACATAACGAAATTTTTCTCATTTATGTTACCTTTTTTTTCTTTTCAAAAAACAAAGCAAAATTGCCCCAAAACAACATTAT
The DNA here is from genome assembly GCA_964017195.1 of Siderastrea radians. Taxonomy (NCBI): domain Eukaryota; kingdom Metazoa; phylum Cnidaria; class Anthozoa; order Scleractinia; family Rhizangiidae; genus Siderastrea; species Siderastrea radians. The sequence goes on along the minus strand of OZ024889.1, from coordinate 36,961,625 downwards.
AAAACCTTAGACACAGCAACAACTGAATAACTTGAACAATGAAGATGAATGAACGTCGCTGAATTCACAACTTACTTGCGGTCCTGGTTGATTTGCCCTCGACAAATAGTCTTTTCCGGAACAGTTTTAAATGTGTTAGGTTTGGCTAATTCAACTATCTTTTCTGCGCTTAACAGGCCGAAGCCAAACTTCCTGTTAACATGTAGTCCAACTCCGTTAGGACTCCAGTCCTGATCGTGTTTCAGAGGTTCCCAGTTTGAAGTCCACACAACAATGTGCTGTACGTCACGCCATGTTAGACGCGGGCTGTGCAAAACGAAAAACAAATAGATCAATATGGGATAGCTAAAATCCATTGCACGCCGATACGGACGGTTTTGATTAAATTTGTCATTGCTGTTTAAATATATTGGTTTCACATTTGCTATTCAGTCTACTTTCAATACTTTTTAGTAGTTTTTCGAAATCCAATTTGCACTCATGTTACAACGTAACTCAAATTTTTCCGGTGGGTTTTGCGTCAGATATGTGTTAATATAGAAAAAACGTCCTGCAAGCACCATCCTTTACGAGAATGTAGAGGGAAACTGACAAAAATAAATCACAAGCCTAAAGCAGGTGATCAACAAACATTCTGTGAGTTCAAACAATCCCATATACAGTTTATCTGTCTCAGTTATTTCGCAACTGAGTGCCGCGCCATTTATTCAATTTATTTATTTATATCAAATTGCAAGGGAAGTTGTTGCCATACACCTTATTCCAAAATGGCGGAAAGTACATTACTCTTTTGTCTCATCGTTAATTGGCCCTTGTTGTCTCGATTCCACCTGCAGAATTCAAAGGAATATTTGGCTTAAAACGAGGCAACAAGGGCCAATTAACGGGAGCCAAAAGAATAATGTATTTTCCGCCATTTTGGAATAAGGTGTATTGACCAGTCACAGTTGGCGAAATATGTAAGCTATTTTATTAAGCTACTTCTTACTTGACTTCCAGTGCAAGAGCTATGATCCCAGCAGCCAGCGGGGCCGACGCTGAAGTTCCCGTATGTCTTTCAGTGCACACGTTATGCAAATCAGTTGTGACCTGAAAAAAGCAAATGGATCAGGAAGAGTCAAGTGCCGTACGTAATGAGTGTATGTACCAGCATTTTGGTGTATCTTTCTTGAGATGGTCAAAAAAAACTTCACATGTTAGACAACCAGAAGCAAAACCCAAACTTAAATGGGGTGGCTCAGTTCTCGTGGTTTTCCGCACTTGTCACCGGTTTTCCCGCGCTAAGCGTCGGTTGCGTGATTTCTCATACTTGATACCGGTTGCATGTTGCTGTATCAAATACTGAACGAATGAACGACCAGTGTGACGCCTAAATAGCTATCTTAAGCGTGTTCCACCTTAGTCAATCCAAAGCGTAAAGTATGACTCACAATTCTCTTTTCTCCATGCGCCCCGCTGCTGAAGGTAGTAGCCAGAGTTGAAGAGCAGCTCTCTGAGTACCAGGGCGATTCGCCATGATCTGAGGCAGAACTGATTGACAGGGTGTAGATACTGTCTGTGTACCCATCACAATTACAACTGTCTTCATGTCGGCCACCGTTACCTGATGCCCAGACGAAAATAGAACCCAGTCCACCACGACCCTAAAAAATGTGAAAAAGTAAAAAACAAGGTTATTGTCATGTGTCCAATGGCCTGAATTCAAATATTTACACTCTAAAACCTGTATCTTTCCAATGCAAAGATTGCAACGTGACTATTTTGATAGGAAATGTTTGGGTGGTTTCTCTGGATGCTGTGTGCTTAAGTCTTGCAACAAATCTTTTTCACCCATTGTGACACAAATTGTATGAAACCTTAGTTCCTGTGTAACACTGCCTAATAGCACTGGAATATTGCTTTCTTAGTTTTCCACGGTCTTAAATTTTATAGCAGTCAGTAAGTTATCAACCGTGGCAAAATGACAAATTTTCCCGCTTTTTCCTAACTTTCCAAATTCTTCTGATTGGTAAAATGAAGAGGACGTAATTTGCCATTTATTTTCCTTTCACTGTCTGTAAAACACTGTCTGTAAAACACGATTTTCTGAAAATTTCAGGTCGTTAATTTTCGTACGTGACCTTCCTATTTGGAGGAAGGGGGACTACAGGTACACCTTAAGTCGAGAGAGTATGATGGGATGTTTCTTGTCTAACCAGAGTGTTGTCTAACTAAATATCTATACACCGTTTGGCACCTTTGTGATTCCATTTTCAAATGCAGCAGCAGCCAGAGTCCCAGGTCCCTCTACCGTGGCACCGTCGTCACTAGGCCCCCAACTGGCGGAGTAGATGTCAATAAACTGGGGATTAAGACTCAGTGAGGCAGCCTCCACTTTATCAGTCACCCGGCCATCAAGCATGCGTACTCCTATGTAAATGTGTTAAAATTAGTCAAATGCACTATACACATCCAGCCGCAAGAAGCGCGTAGTTCCCCCTTTAAACAAAGGATAACTCATGACAAGAGGGCAACGAATTTACTGAAGAAAACATTGGCCCAACTCGAGACGAATGGGGGTCTTCGGGCAGACATACTGTTTGTAGTGTTTTTGCTACGTTTTAAGAAACCTACATGGGCCGCCAATTTACTAAGCGTGCTCCTTATACAAAAAAAAAATGCTCCAGGCATAACAGGAATTTACCAGTCTTTTCTAATATAATCGGAATTACTAACGATAACACTAGTAACAAGGATGTTAAAACATCTGACCTCCTATTTTAGCATTGTAGGCCACGCCCACTCCACATACTGAATTGTTGGCTTGAGCTGCAACTTCTCCTGCACAGCGGGTACCGTGTCTACCAGAAAGCAAGAACAACAGTTACACGAGAAATTTTCCTTGGAGTTTAACTATAAAAGGGCTGTTCATAAAAGACAAAACAAGAAATATATTTAACTTTTTTACTTACTTGTTTTCGTTTGTTGGATCATAGCGAGGAAATGGATCTCCATCCTCACCGTTTACATCCCAGCTGGCATCGGGATCCTTAAAATCAAATCATACGCATTCAGTTACTAATATGAAAACGTTAAAACAGAAATATGTGCCCTAGCAGTTTTAAGCCTTTTTCCTTTTCTTCTACGGCGTTTTGTATTAGAATCGCATTATCTGTCTGTGACCAACTTGGGGCGTTGTTTTGTGTGCTCATGCGTCTAGTCTAGTACAAAGCCTAGCTCAAGACAAGCTCTTGACTAAACAGTGTCTTGACAGACGCATTGAGCTGATCGACGCATAATCTGTCCAGCACATGTACGCAACGTTACACTAGGCCAACTACTCTAATTTCGCTCCCTCGTGATCGTATAATGATGTATTTGAATGAGATTCAGTTTGGCAGTCTCACTTACGTAGTTTCTGATGAGATCCGTGTGGTTGTGTTCAATACCTATGACATGAAAAACAAAATGATAATTAGTTATGATGACCCTGGTACAAAACAACAGCTTTTCTTGTCATTGTTTACATAGCCTTGTTACAGTTCTAACTTTCATTGGTTTTTAGAAGGACGTACCGTCATCCAGAATGGTAACGACCACACCCTTCCCAGTGATCCCTTGATTCCAGACCGGAAGTACATGTATATCCAGATCCTGGTCCGCTCGCTTATCATCCTGTTTGGAAATATTGCAATATGAATTCACAATGTCCAGGAAATAAAACTGACACATTTGGCCAGTCACAGCAATGTAAGTAATGTAACGAACCAATCGGAACTCGAAGAAAAATTTCAGTATTAGCTATTGTCAAGAACTGGTAGCTTGTCTCAAGACTGCTCGCGTACGGTTAAAGAAGATAGAACAAAAAGATCTTCCCGTGGCAAATCTGTCGCAAAAACAGTGTTAATTGTATCTCTCTTCATTAATCAATGGGCGAAAGATTTTTAAAAAAACTTACTTCCTAAGAGGATACATGGTCTTACGTATTTCAGAAACATCGTGCAATCATGAACCCAGACTTTTTCATCTTTCTTTTGGACACTTCATAGACTGAATTCGCTTAAGAATCGAGAAACCTCTGATACCAGAGTAGAATATTTGCGTCTTATTCTGAGCCTTGAAAAACACGAAAAGCAAGGGAAAATTTCCAACCGGTTTTCCAAAACGGTTTTAGGACGCATTATCATGGACATCTTTTTTTTTTCGTTAAGACTTTTTGTTTCATTTTTATGAAAATATCATCCTCACACATAAATTGTCTAGACCAAGTGGGAAGAACAAGCCACAATCTGTTTTTACCAAATTTTTTCCAAGACGCAAAGGAACAGCTTGAACAGTCGGTCCGACATTTTCAAGTTGGAATCCATTTCGTTTTAGGCTGTCTGTAGCCAAACAAACTTATCGAAGGTTTCCATGCACTAAAATAGCCGTTCATAAAAATAGATGACACTAGTACTGAGGTCATTTTCACCCAGTATGGGGCTTAATTCGTCTGAGTAACTTACCAGGTACCACTGAGCGTCCCAGAGTGGGTCATCAAAACGAGGCACGATTCCCCTCGCTGTCATGCGGTCATGGAAGTGCCCTCTCTTGACGCGGATTTTCTCGTGTTGTTGTTCCGCCCACTTCACCTGCAATATAAATGTTCTTGCCGTTTTGTAAGCTCGGACTGAGTCATCAGATCACATTGATCATGATAAGGACTCTGCTAACTGAAACAAATCTTCCTGCAAATTGATAACGAATCTGAATTTCTTGCTTCTGGACTAAATTTCAAACTAAAAAAACGCATTCTTCATCTCAACTGGCTAAGGTTTACAGGGCAAGAAAAGAGTATGTTTAACCTGATATGCGCTTCTCGTTTTCGACACAAGCTGTTAAACTTTTTCATGAGTAACAAATCAAGGTTTGATAGCGAAAAGAGGCTAAATGCAATAACAAGAACCAACCCAGACGAAAGCAGGCCATATTTAGATCAAAGTCGGTTCCTTTTTACCTAGAACGCACCTGAAATTATTAGAAAATTTTTACCAGTGTAAATTATACTGGTAGAAATACATCAAACTGGATGCCGTAGTTGATTCTCTGCAACTGATTATTGCCCTTCCTCGAGGTTTCAGCGTGTGTACCTGCATGAGTGAATTGGTATGCGTGCACTTTCGCATGCGAGCAAAAAAAAGTTTGTTATGAAAATAATAATAATAATAATAATAATAATAATAATAATAATAATAATAATAATAATAAGTAAAAACAGTGTAGCTGTAAATATTACTTGAGGATCTTGCATCAGTATGTCTGTCCGTTCCTCTGCACTCCGTCTCGAACGGTGTGGCTCTTCAGAATGCTCCAGGTGAAAGAAATTCTCCAAAGTACCAATCTGCAGGATAAGGAAACATCAATTCCTAGCTGCTCAGATTTTCCAGTGTTTTAATAAACATTCTTAAAAGCTGTATAATTTACTACCGCACTACAGCAATTAATATTTGGTAGATTCAGTGCAGTTTGAGAGAGAATTTTAGTAAGCTGATCGAGAGAGAATTTGGAAATGTTCAGTGGATTTGTGATGGCAGAAAGTCGGAGAGGCCGTACCAGCGTAAAACTCTTGGAGCGAGGACGAGAACCAACAACAAACTCAACCCACACATGTCACCTAGTCCGGGATTCATAAGCCCGGGTCACATTTTTGGAAACGAGTGCTTACCAAATTAGAAAAATCTTACTTTCTTTCCAAAGTTTTCTCAGTCCCTACAATATCAGTACAATGAAAGAGGAAGCCATCAACTTGGGAATACCTTTGTCTTGAGTTACCACAAACGATACAAAAATTCAGTGTAAAATAATGAGGAAGGGTTTTGATGACGCAGTGACATTCAGAACAAAATTACACAGGAAGATAGAATTGTATTACTGTTATATCCATTGAGGAAAGAAGTTATATAATTTTATTGATTTCCAACACAGTACTGTTGTGCAGAAGGGAAGCAGTGTCTGGTTATTGTAAAACCTGGATATTTTTATATCAAATGGATCTCCACAACAACAAACACCCCTTTTTGTTACACTCTTAAAAATCAATTTATTTAAGACTCTACTTACTTAGCAAACAAATTAATGCCTTTTAGAATCTTTTACCATCATTTTTACTGTAATTTTTCACGACTGGTGATTTTTAGAAATTAATTCTAGGCGTTTTCTTGCTCGGCGTTTAAGCAGGATGTTATTACACCTGTCTTTACTTATGGTTATAAAAAACGTAAAATGCAAAATTGGTGTATGGCACAATGCAATACTAATTAAACAACCCGATTTCGGTGAGGAAAGCCGGATGTAAAAGAAACAATTTAAAAAAAAGAGAGATCTATTAATTGTTGTACCCACTACAGATATAATAAACTGAAACGCTGTTGAAGAAGCTCTGCTTAAAAGGTGTCAAGATTGAAGTAGGTCGGAATATCGTAATGAAGTCACCAACCGCGAATAAGTTAACTCATGAAATCTGCCTCATGTGAAAAACGTCTTTCTTTTTACAAAACTTCCTATTTAAATGACGGTGGGCGGTAAAATTATTTCTATTTTAACAGACTCAAAATTAAATTGGAGGCACAACTTAGTTTTGGTTCAGACATGTGGCCTTATTCGCTTCCAAAGTGGAAAACATCACTTTCCCAATCAACCAGCTCATAATATTTATCACCAGCAAACGCGTGAGAGACGGGAATATTTGGCAATTTTGCCAGCATAAAAGCCAAATTTTTTTAATAAAAAGCAACAATTGAAAAAGGGTCCGCTAAAATGTCAGAGAAGGGAATCATTGACAACAAAATTCATTAGCACGACTCGGGAAGTATCGAGATTTGTTGACCGAGTATTTGTCTGACCTGCCGGGTGGCCAGTGTTTAAGAGCCAGGCAGGCTAAAGAAAACATAATACTAGAAATTTATATTAAATACAACCGGCAAGTACTTGTAAACCCCGCAAGACACTAATGCGGTACTTAAGACCCTTCCTTTCTTCTCACAATACTCACCGGTTCAACTTTTTCAAATCCATGGGATCTAGCGATTCTTTTGGCAGTTTCAATGCCACCCTCCACCTTTATTGCCCAGCCGTTGGTGTAGACTTTTGACGCATTTTTATCGAGCGTGAGGGTAAAAACGGTCGTAAGATGGGGCCACGCTGTCAAAAAGACACATAGTATTATCTTGGCGAGGCCCAAAGACCGTACAACTCGAAACATCGCATAGCTCCAAACTTTTTCGTGGAAAAAATCTGACGGGAAGTCCGCGAAAAAATCCAAGAGCTCAGGCTATTTATTATTAACGTCAGCGGATGTTTGGTTGGTTGCGAAGGTCATATGTCGTACGACTGGCACCTGTCATTTACTGTTATTATCAATTGATCTTTATCACGGATAAGCCAATCACAGTGGACTGACGTCACAAGAGGGGATAAGCCATATGTGACCAAGAACACCTGAACAATCAATTCCTATTTTTTTAGAGGGGGTAATAGTTAAAACTGAATGTTAATGAATGGGAAAAGTAGATGATTCAATGGTAGAATTCATCATTCCAGTTTCATTTATCCTTCTTGAGAAACTCGTGTAGAACACAGGTTGTGTTGTGCAGGGAATGTCTTTGTGTGCCGCGACAACAAAGATTTAAGACTCCAGTTAAGTCAGACATGATCCTCCGAAAAACAGCTGATTTTTCCAAATTGTGACCAACTTATTTGCATTGACGCACGCCAGACCTACCTTGCCAGTTTGTCCGTTGAGTGGGAGTGTCTTTATCAAGCCAAGCTACAAACTAATAGCAAGTTTAATTATACGCCACTGGCCGGGCTTTTTCAGAACGTACAACCAAAAAAAACCACCGTATCGATATGTATTACTCGAGAATGATTACTCGTCGCTGACAGACTGTTTATAATGCTTGGTTAAAACCTTTAACTATGTCAAGAATGGTGTGAAGAAACATGATTCATGGTAGTAATATAGCCGGATTCCCTGTGAAATAATTAATCTCCCTTAGAAACTGATTTACACCTGCAAATTTTACTTTCCTTTCGTTGTGTTCTCCTCAAATCAGAGTACGTTTTAATTTGCGCAGTTTGCGGTTAACTACGCCAAGTTTGACCGATGAAATTGACGCAGCTGATCTCTGAGTTCCAAACGCAACCACAAAAAGATTGCGGTTAGCATGGTTAGCCAAAACTGTCCTACTAAAGAGGCAAGTGCTTCCAACATGGCACACTGAGTAGGGCAAACGACTTAAGAAAGAATTATTCAATGAGCTGAGCTATTTTGGCTACTCTGACCCATTTGTGTTTTAACATGTCTGTACTGAGTGTGTCAGCATGATTTATACACTGAAATTCTAGACGTAAAAGAAGAAATAAAATAGCATTAGCCATAGTAAAATCAACAATAAAACTTTTTCATCAATTCGCCTTATGATCCGTTTTGGAAAAAGTGAAAAAGTATCAAAAGTAAACAGTTACTCCAAAATCGGGACTTTGAAGAATCAACTCTACTTTATGACAGTTTTCAAAAGGACAAAAGAATGAAATACGACCTAATATAATCATTCCAAATCTCTATTAGTATATTTACTAGCTGTGTAATAGATCTTGGATTTGTAACTGACCGTACCATACCCTAAAGTTTAAAATCACTCAAAAAAAATTAATCTCTTTTTTTCCACTCGTAGTAAAAGAATACTGTTTGAAAAGAGATGAACTGGCTTTGGTTCACAACATGACAAAGGAAGAGGCCACAACATTATTGTCCGTATTGCAGCAATGACTGAGTTGTCTTTTTCTGTACGGTTTAGATGTATGCTTTTGAAAATCCAAAAAAACAAAATATATTGTCCATTTTGGCACATCAGTGCCCATTAAAAACAAGAGGGCAATTTTCTCATGTAAGGAAAGAAGAAAAAAAACTGATACACTCAGTGGCAAATAAATAACCTTCCCACAGAACTGAAAAAGATTTTGTCTGACTCCTGAAAAGAGAAAACCAATCAATTCTGCCTTTGTTTCAACTCGGTGGAATGCATCAACTGACAACCTCTGTCATTGTTATGATGAAATGCTGTTCACTGAAAATGTAGAACTGGGGGAAAATGTAACCTATTTCGAGACTGGGGCCTTTCCAAGGATATAACCGATGCCCCTAAACAGAAAGTCCTACAGATCTGACTCGCAAAAACCACTTCCCCCGTACCCAGAGTCCTCAGGCTTCTTGTTCAGCGGGTGGTCGGGCTTTCGTCTACCTCGTTCCCAGTCTTTTCCTAGATAATTCTCGAATAGTCAGCGGTGTCGTCAGCGGTTGCTACCTATCACTGTTGCCAGCTCACGTTCAAGATCAAAATGGAGGATGTGGAAATGTATTCGGACCACTTGCTTTTTAACAAGCGTCAACTAGGACCAATCGGCCAATACACCAAGTAAGTTTTATGTCCATGTCTTAAAAAAAGTATTGAGGTTCGTTCTAAACAACAGTTCAATACTGTATATGAGTCATTTATACTGCTCTAAAGCCCAATCGATGAATCGAAAGAAGCTTTGAAATATTTTCTTTGTGTTATAAGCTTACTGTTACTTATATAAGTTACATGTTTAATGTACAAAATATTATCTAACCGTGAACAGTGTTACTCTCTTGATGTTGAACATTTAGGGAGATCCTTGCGAGGAACTGCTTAATTTTCTCCATTTTCCGAACGCCTCTTTCTTGTTCTGTAAATATACGGTTAAGCTTACATGTGCATACACACGATCGTATTATCCGGTGATGACCACTGCCTGGATGTTTCGCTAGAAGCAGGTGTCCGGAAGGCGTGTATACAGAATGTACCTTATTGTATCACTACACTAGTACAGGTTGTATTCTCTCGGCTGTTTCGTACTGACACTTAAATAAAATCCGTTCATTTATACTGTATCGTACAACCAAATACGTAAAGGACAGGAGATTACACAAACTATGTCATATTGTTTCGCTGTGGTATCGTATATTGGACCGCATTTTCTTAAGTTGACCAGTTTATAAAATTGACTTGAGTGGAACATAGAATCTCCATGATAAGCTTCTGAAATTATGGAATAATAAATACCTTACTCAATGGTACAAAATTTGTACCACAGTCATTTAACTTAATGCTTAGATGTTTCCTTGCCCCTTGTAAAAATACAACATATTGTGCAATATATCTGTAGAACCACCAAATGTATATATTGTACCACCACAAGGCCACGCTGACACAATTCTGTAGAAAAGGCATTTGTGAGTTGACATGTTTAGAGCCATATGGGTTGATGTGAGCCGGTCCAGGAAAAGCCATCCAACCGTTCACATGCCATCTGTTCATTTAGCACACATTTAGTTACACACACACAACAATATTAAGCGTAAAAAGGGTGGTATGATAGAATACTTATTGACTGAGTTAAATCAGGCCAGACAGGAAGATATTTGGCACTCAGTCATTGTACACAAACCTGGCTGTGCTGGTCCATATGCTATGACCTCAAGCCAAAAATATTCCTGTCTGGCCCTCACACTCAGTCAATAAGTGTATAGCACACATATTTGCAGACTTCCTCCAGCATTTTGTTAGGATGCCATGTATTCTACACTGTGTTGTGATATGAGTACATGGACACTGTAGTGACCACAGAGGTGGATGGGTAAAGTCTTCAGACCAGAGTCAGCTCACAAACCTGGAACTTAATACCACTTTCCTCCCCTGGATGGGACGTAAGCCCATCGCAGACTTCCCCCAGCATTTTATCAGGATTTCCTAGTGGTCCCCCAAATATAGCAATTTATGCACCTTGGTGAGGAGAAAGTCTACAATAAACTTCATTGCCTAAGGCCAACTACAAACATGGGAGACCCCAAGACCACACGTGAACCACTGCCCAAATGTCTAATGAACTAGCCTTTCAGAGCCCGACGTGTCTCTAAGGGAAGCATCATTATTAAATAACTTGTTTTCCTCTATTAAGGTCCCTGTCTCTATTGCCCGTCCCCTTCCATGTGGAAGGACAAAATTTATTAAGGACCCTTCTGGTTTCGAGCCCATCCCCCCTTGTCCTTCGCAACTGAAACAACAAACCAGTACAGTGCTTATCCAGCACTAATTCACATGAGCACTTGCAGACTCCAATGCTTGTACTTGAGGGGAAATGATCATGGTCATGTGCAAGTTATTTTTTGACATTTTCATTCACTTAATATGAAAAATGAATTTATAATTTATGAATTACAATAAAATGATTGGCATTCTACTAAATAAAATAAACCTCCTCTCTATGAAGCCTTCTCGCTATTAAGCCCCCTTCAAATGTGCATGAAATAGATAGCCCCCCCTCCCAGAGATTAATAGATGATTGATGGCAAGCACCTGGAATTTGACTGTGAGGAGGGTACTTGATAGCAGTATTACATGGCTGCTTTGGTTGGCATGATAAACAGCTAGACACATGGTGTCCGTAATATTTACATTTTAATTCCAAGAATGGAATAACGGTCAGGTGGTTCCTGTCCGACTGTTGTTCACCCGGCTGTTGAAATGAAATGGCTGCTGAAAATTTGTTGGCACAACCTAAGAAATATGTCAGGAGATAACCCATGAATTAATACATGCAGTAATCAATTTCTAATATATTTTTCGTATTTTCTTTCTATTTGACAGAACCACACCTTATGTGATAGCACTGGTCATTGCCAAGTCTCTTCACACCTTTGGATTATTTGTGACTTATGAGCAGCTTAAAATCTTCCATGTTGTCCAGTTCTTATTTATTGTTAGGCTTTGGTATGTTTACACTCAGATATGCATTCACTTTATCCGCAATTACCAAACGCCCAAGTAAATAATCTAATTGTACCCATTGTGATTGGTCAGATCGAGTTCATTATGCAAATCTCCATATCCCTCACACCCGATGTTATGCATACATGTGCTTTATTGAGTTACAATGCCTACAAGCCTATATCAGAGCTAAACCGATCAGAATTTCTCATTCCCAAATATTATTCAAAACAAATTTATTGCATAGCAACAAATAATCCAGGCATTTCCCAACTCTACTTATTCACTCTCCACTCAAACTCTTTTGTTCTATGGCTGTATTTGTACATACAGCTAACTCACTCAAAAATGGCAACTGTTTACAACATACGCTTCTTTTTCATCTTTCAGATTTTCTATCACTAAAGGCCGGTTTACCTGCTACTATTTGTTGGCCTGATTTGTCTGCCTGACAGTATCGGAGCACAAATTGTACTGTATTTTTTACACTCGATTCACAGCTGATTCATAAAAATGAAAATCGGCTTGTTGCAGAAAATCTGCTGCAGTGCATCAGATTTTTATCTAGTCGGACAGACATTCTTAAAGAAGCTACCACGTCAATCAAAATTCATAGAGTCAGATGTCAAAATACATGTACAATTCATGCTCCGATACTGTCAGGCGGACAAATTGGGATGACCAGGAGCCGACAAATTGTATCATCTAAACACACGCAAGTTTCATGCCCCGATAATGTTGAGCAAACATGTTGATGCGGACAAATCACAGCATGTATAAAACTGGTCTTGAAGTAACCTCTTGATCTCAAGTGAAAAATTATTTTTATCTGTTTCCGTTAACTGAGTTGTGTATCAAGAGAGGTGCTTTGAGTCAGTTGACTCTTTTTTCTAAATCTGACAGCACAACTGTTGTCCTTGTAATACTACAAAGACCTGTGACCTCAGGAAAGAAAATAACCCCAAATCAGGTAAACTGTATATTTTTGCTATCTCAGATGTTTCTTTAGCAAGTGATGTTAATTAAGCTATATAGGTTGTTCAATAATAATGATAATAATCATAATAATAATAATTTCGGTTGACTTTATAAATTTTTGATGTTACATCCCTACACAATTAACTACTCCACTATTTGATATTAATAATAATAATCATAATAATAATAATCATCTTAATAATTGCATAACTGTAATTAATGCAGACAAAATTAAGGAAACAATTTGATAATAATAATAATAATAATTATTATTATTATTATTATCATTATCATTATCATTATTATTATTATTATTATTATAGTGATTTACCAGAGATACTTAAGGTCCTTTGTCAACGGATCATTTTGGGCCACATGGACAAAGATGATTAAATAGCTGCTTAATTATCATTTGTGTATTTGCCTTTTTTCAGTGGTACAAGATTGGTAAACATGCTTTATTGTCAACCATAATAGGGCTGATATGGTTTGAGGGCCTGTCTCTCTGTGGGGCACTAAGGTGAATAATATCATTAATGAAGAATTAATTAGAAGCAGTTCTAGCCTTGCAATGTATAGCATTTGATCAACATTTTTTCAAGATCCTATGATGATAACTGATTAACACTCAGTCTCTATGTTTTATTTGGTGCAGAACTGTTTTGTTATTTGAGCACAGTGATGTTGTCGTTTTGGCAGCATTGGGAGTACTGTTTCATTCTGGTGGAACAGGTCCATCAAAGGTATTTTTTCACGATTACTTTAGCAAACCTATATCTGTTCATTTTCTTTTATTGTAATAGGCTTTTTCCATTGCCCATTGAACCTCTTCACTCCCACCATGAAACCCAATAGGTTGTACAATTTGAAAGGTTTGTCCAAGAAATTCCACAAAATTACACTAGCAAACATAGAGTAAGTCACAGATTACATTGAAAAGTGTTTGAGGCAAAAAAAAGTATCATTAGATAATTTATATTAAAAGTGCAAGAGGTAATAGGTGCAAAAATAAAAGGGGTGGTTAATCATACGTGTCTCATATGCATGTACATCTCCTCAAGATCTTTTGGTGTCCAAATTCCTAAAAATTGATCATGTATTAATCATGTACAGTGTATTCTACTTAGGAAATGGCATCCTTTGCCATATAACATATTTATGAGCTGAATATTTTATATTTATCCTTTACTAGGTCCGAGGATCTGCACTGTTTCTGTTAGGAATTTTATGTCTTCTGCTGTTTGATAATGATTCTCCAAGTCACAGTCACCGTATCCTTGCAAATTGTTAGTTACTTACGTGTTTTTGAGTCTGGCTTTGATAAAACTGGGATGCACTCCAGCTGTGTGGGTATTTTGACTCCATAAAACAGTTAGGGGGTAAGTTGTAAATAAAATAACAGGATTTTGGTTCCAGACACTTGAATTGGTTTGTAAAATTTTATGGTTAATTTGGTACCTGGTCATGTGACTGGAATGAATTTGTTTTTTGACTTATGAATAACACCTTTTCAAAACATTTACCACATACTCTTTCTACTTTGTTAAAAACTCCAACTGCCATAGAATCTCTCTCTTACTGTAGATGAGTATTAACTACAACTTGGATGTGCTTTTTTTCCTATTTCTGGCATCACCAGGATTCTACCTTAATATTTAAAGGAGGCACTGGTCACATCATGTGGCTTTTTAGTTTAAACTTGATTTTAACTTAACTTGCTGTCAGCGGAGGGACATAATCACAGCCACTGGGTTCACTATTATTATATACTCATATCAAAGCTTGGTTTACCAGACCACAAGGTAATTATCAACATATTAAATGAATGATTGATTGTTCAATACAGCACCTATTTTTACCACAGGAGATCCTGCTATGTTGAACCCCAGTGATCACAAATGATCCCTCACTTTCTTGAACTGAAGCCCATTTTTTAGAGAGTTTCAGGCACTCTGTCTTACTACTGGCTGTAATGAACTTCTGCTTTCTTGAACAATATTTTTTCCCTTGCAAGCTTGAGATATGGGAAGACTCCTGCTTTGATTCCCATTAGTAAGGGAAATTACACAGGCAGGGTCCAAGCAGTTTGTTTCCTGGTGACCTTTCTATGCTAAATATCAGTGTGATTTTTCAGCCAATCAGAGTCAAGTTAATGTTTTCAAGTAGCATACTGTAAATTTACAGTTTGTAAAATTGTCTATTTATCCCTTTTGTTTAGTTAATAAATAAATGGAGAATTAATTTCTTTTTGTTGTTATTGTTGTTATGTAGGGTGGACTTATCCTTCTATTGCTGGTTCTCTTGTTTAAAATTGCACACAAGAGTGTGTCAAGAACATTAGCAGTTGAAATTGGAGGTGAGACAGTGCTACTGCTTTGCACATCACAAAGAAATTCGTCACCCTTGTGTTTGCCTGTTCATAAACTGGATCTAGTGGCTAAATATTTGTTCTTTTACCACTAGGTGGGAAACGACTTGCTGCACTCTCCAGCTGTATTTCTTCGGTGATTCTTCTCCCATTAGCGCTGTTATCATATTTTACTCAAGTAAGTGAATTATAAAGGCCCTTGTTAACATAAGCTATTGGTAGAGTAACATATCAAACTCAAGGGTGTTTCAGTTGAGAAAAACTCAAAGGAAACTAATTTGAATAGTCACACTACGAGATTTCATCCACACAACTAAATGTTTAACACTTTGGACAGCATACGTAATAAACAGCACCACAGGAAAATACTGCTTAATACCTCTCATTTGAATGGTCACACTTTAGGATTTCATCCACCCACTAAAAAGGTTGAATCTCCTTGTACAGTGTAATAAACAGCACCACAGGAAAGCACTGCTCAATAGCTTTCATTGAATGGTCACACTTTAGGATTTCATCCACAGACTCAAAAGGTTGAACCACCTTGTACAGCATAATAAACAGCACTGCAGGAAACTACAGTGCTTTTAAAATACCTTTCATTTCAATGGTCACTCTTTGCGATTTAACTTGTGGAGTCAAAATTTAGAAGCAATAAAAACAGTGTCATATAAGATAATTATACTCTTTGACAGGTTTTATTTAAATGCCATGGTCACACTTAAGGGTTCAATCCACAAACCCCAGCAAAAGCTAAACATCAGAACTAATTGATTTTCCCTCATCTTTACACATACAGACAACAGATGTTGACTGGCTAGCAGCCATTGTTCCTTTGGCCATTACTGTATTCCTTGTATTTATATTTGACTTTTACATTGAGTCCTTCTGTGTGGCAAAACTTGAATCGGCCAGGACAGGCAAACTAGGTTCCATAGCATCATTTTTGTCTGCCGTGATAATATCATTCCTCTGGGATAAGCCTTGGGTGTGGTCCATGCACGAATGGCATCACGGCAAACCATCTGATCCACATCTTGTATCTGCTGGTGCCCTGTTTGCTGCTTTCTTCTTTGTGCTCGGTAAGTCATACAGTTGAACATCTAAACCGTTTTACTCTCACAGTCAATCTAAGACTTGAATCAAATATCCAAATTTAAGTGTCAATTGAAGAATTACACCTAAATCCTTCAATGTCGATGTCAGTTTGAGGAATTTCCGTGGCAATCTGGAATCTAGCAAAGAATTTTCAATTCTTTGCAATTTTAAATCATTGATTGCCAGTGGATGCATAAATTTGGAGATTCAGTTCAAATCTTCAAAATGCTGGACATTGAAAAACAGACAAAGAAACAGATATAACAGCTAGAAAGAGTATACAAAATTTAGTTATTCTACAAACTGCGTTCAAACACTGTAGCATTTTAGACATTTGTATGGCTGGAAGCAACTCAGTCTTGTCTGTAAATAGGACATTTCTCAAATGTGGCATTTTTCAATGGAAATGTCTCATTCAATATTCCACAAATTCTCATAATTTTGCTCTAGTTACTAAATGGCACAGTCGTTATTAATTTACCTCATTTAATAAGTTCAGGTCTATAGTTAACTTCCAGTAAATTGAAATGATGATATCATAAAGACATTGACATTAAACAAACATCACCTTACAGACCTCTCGACTTCTTATGCAGCCACCTCTGTTACAGACAGCTTAATTATTTGGTCTTGGAGATCTCTAATACATGTAGTGTAGCCGCCTGGGTTTTGCCCCTTCAGTCTTTGTATTAAGGAGGCTTGACGAGTACATGTAAATGTGTCAAAATTCGATGGAAACTTAAAGGGCATGTTTCATGTATATATGGCGTTTTTTTTTATTTCAGCCACAAGGTTATTATCAAGACCTTCTCCACGTATGACCAAGGGAAATCTTATTGGCTATACCACTGGGGGCCTGCCAATTTACAATTTCCAGACTCCACAATCTGTGTTGACTACAGTGCGAAGTCTTCTGCGACAGATTTTGGAGCAGTCAGAGTCGAGACAGATTTTCTATTTCCTCTGCCTCAACCTGGTAAGCAATACATACATATCCTACAAGCAAGACTGCTGACAAAATGTTTGAAATAGGTTTCAGCAGATCTCATGTTAGTGTATACTAGGTTTGGTTAGACAAGTACGACATAGAACTTGTTTACATAATTCATTTGCCCGTAGTCCTAGAAGTGTCCCTAATCAAAACTATATAGTTTTGAGTGCTCTATTCTGTTTTCTTTTTTGTCACCATTGGGAACCTTCTTGATTATCTTGTTTGTTTTTGTGGTTTTAGTAGGTGGGCATTGCAAACTGCTGAACGTTTTCTTAATCGTGTACTTTGGACCAAAGAGGCGTGGAGCACTGAGTGCGTTATAATCACTTAATAACATGTGCAAGTTGACTAATTGTTTTCAACTTTAAGTAATCATTGCTGAATTTTCTTGTCATGTTTTTGGGCAAAATTGTTTGCCTTAGGACGAAATCGTTCGAGTGCCGTGGCGCCTGGAATGGCGTACAGTTTCCTTATAAGTTGAAAGCCTCATCATTCCCTGATAACCTATGTGCGCTGAATCAGTGGGAAAGTTAGACATTCAATACACAAGATTGGGAATACAATGCTGAATAATCAGTATTTTTTCAGGTTTTCACAGGTGTAGAGCTGCTGTATGGTGTATGGACCAACAGCCTTGGTCTCATATCTGATGGTTTTCACATGCTGTTTGACTGTACTGCACTTGTGATTGGACTTTGTGCTGCACTCATGGCCAGATGGAAAGCTTCCAGAACTTTTTCTTACGGGTCTGTTTATACAAATGAAGCTTCTCTGTGCATGAAATAATCATAAATTTGATCATAAGCATAATCATTTAATAATAGTCATAATAATAGTAATAATAATAATGATAATAATAATAATAATAATAATAATAACGGTTCATTCACAGCATATCCATTTAAAATAGAACTGGCTCTTCGTCTATGAAAAAGCTAAAACTACAAAACCAGAATTAAAGCTAAAATTTCTGTACATGTAGAAAACATCAAAATTTTCTTTTTGGTTGTGGACCAATTTTACTTGAGGCTATGCAAACAAGGGTTTAACGTTACATTGCCTTTCATTGGTTTGATTTTGTGAAAGGATAAGAAATGGCTGCTTAAATGTTCTTACACAAGCTGATGCAGACACTCGAGGGAGTTTGTGAGGATTCGAAAGCAAGCACACCTGTAAACCTTGGCCTGTGACTTTTTATTAAAACTGGATAGATTTTCCCAAACGCATTTGAGCGTTTGAGTCAAAGATTTCACGTTAGTGGCACAAAACTGGGAGGTTAATCTCCAAAACCTAAAGCGTCATTTTCAAAGACAGTTTAGATGATTGAGACCAATTTAAAGCAGGGTTATCTCGATTACCCATATTTGTTTGACTATTTGTTTATACAGCAATCACTTTATTTTGATGGCTGTTCTCTGATCCTTTTTCGTAGATATGGCCGTGTGGAGATTTTATCTGGCTACGTTAATGGCATTTTCTTGGTGGTCATTTCCTTCTTTGTGTTCCTGGCCGCTCTTCAGCGCTTGTTTGATCCACCAAAAGTCAACACCGAGAGGCTGTTGGTAAGGAATGCTCCACAACTAAAATCAATCATGATTTACGTTTTGGCTGCTTAGTCAAATGTACTTTTTGTCACTTTTTGGCGAGCAGCTTGCAAGTATTACTTGCACAGAACACTTTCTTAATGGTCAGATCCCTAAATTTAGTTTGCATTCAAAATAACAACAACTAGATAGTCTTGATATCGCTTATTTTCTAGTCTTTTGTCATTGTTATTGTTTAGTTTATTGTTATTGTTGTAATAAATAATAACTTGATTTGTATTGCGTAAATTTTAATTTTAATTAATAAAAAATTTTCAAATGTGCATCACAACCAGTGTAAACAAAAAGGTAAAATCTCAGTCCTGAACTATTTATAATGAACGTAAAATATATCTTAAACATTGCAAGTTAATAGACACTCTGAAATAACAAAAAGTTTTGACCTTGCTTTTAAAACTGTCGGTAGACGAACAGTCCCTCATGTCGAGACGGCATGTATCGAGACGGCAACGCTAAACGACTTGTCACTTAGTGTAGATATAGATTTAACTCTGAAATTCATCGTTATACCTTAAAAGTCTTACTGTATTAGTATTGTAATAACTCTTGCCTACACACCAAACTCTTAAGGGAATAATTTTGTTGTGATCAAATTCATGTTTCGGAATAAGGCTATTCGATCGTATCCTAAGTATTTGTCCATAGTTTTAGATTCCAAGACAGCTTGCTTGTTGCGTATTGAAATGGCCATACTATGATACTTGCTGAACAGCAAAATCTACTTGTCCCAGAACATAAGATGTTAATTTTTTGTGAGCCCCACAACTGCTACTAGAGTATTTTACTGAAGGATTTCTCTAATTCCGTTGCTTGTGTTTTCAGGTTGTGTCTGTTGTAGGGCTCCTGGTAAACCTCGTGGGTATTTTTGCCTTCAGGCATGCGCACTCACACGGTGGCAGTTCACACGGTCACAGTCATGACCACAGTCACCGTGGACACAGCCATTGCCATGGTCACGGCCACGGTCACACGGATGAAGACTATCATCATAATCGCAGTGTGAACATGCAGGGTAAGATGTCAGTTAGAAAACAGGGCTGGATACATTTTGTTGTGTTATTAAAAATTACGATTGAATTTGTTTCTAGAACGTGGATAAATAAAGAATCCGCTATGCTATGAAGCCTGGCAAGTGAATAACCACCTTTGTAGATAAACCCATGTAAAAGGATCAGCTTCAATCATTTTGCACTACAGAGAAAGAGAATAGCGGGTCGATTGTGAAGAGTGTGTATCACGTAAAGATTTCTGTTTTATTTACAACTTATTTAGCGAATAGCGCGATTGCAGAGTGACTACCCTTGTTAAAAATGTTAAAGTCGATGAAGTCGTTAAAAACAATAGCCACTAAACCTTCTCGGGAAAGTCACCTAAGTAAGTTGTCGCTAAAATTAGTAATTTTAACGCACTTTATATGGCTACAAAGATTTGAATACACAACGCGTCTTGCCGTCCATAGACAATCTGTCATACTCAATGACAACACAGCAATAAATCAAAAATCTTTTTGACTGTTTGCATTTGGATATGAAAGCAAAGCGGAACACTAATTGGCCTGTTTTGTCCTCTTGAAAATTAACAGATGCCATACCATGAAATAAGTTCAACTCCCTGAAACTTCAGTCCGCATGTCCTATGGACATATGCCGTAGGACTAACCCTATAACAGGACCAGTTTTCTCTTGCCCAGAAATAAGCTCAGTCAACTTGCTATCAAGACACCTCGCTAATCGACCAAAGACTACCTTTTAGAGCCCCCAGACCGCTTTTTCGTTCAAAATTTACCCGTTAGCACGTCCATTCGAAATCATTTCGAATTTTAAAAAAACACGAAGAATTAAAAAAAAACGAAAACAAAAGTTGACAGCAGAAGGAAAAAGTCAAAACTACATATTTTAGTACTCTATTTGCTCCCAGTTTTAAAGTAATTTCTCCTCTTTACGTCTACTTCTTATGGTGGTCTTCAGGCAAAATCTGACACTACCTCCTTAATGTGAGCACCTCATTAGTTTTATGACTCCTTTGTAGTCTTATTAACAGGTTTCTTACTGTACATGTGTCTTTAGCCTACAGCCTAAGGGTTGGATATAAGTTTTCTGTTCCACTTTGAAATGTCGTCGTCTCGCACGGGCTAACGAGCTAAGCAGAATCGTAAGCTCGAACAATCCATGAACTGCCTCGTCCCCAGGCGCTGGTTTAGTGCGGGCAAACAAGGAGCGCGGGGCGTCGTGGGAAGGTTGTACCTATCCCACAACGCCACGCGCACCACCATATAACAAGGAGGGACGCCTGGAGACGAGGCAGATCCATGAAGAAGCATTTTCAGCACCCTTTGAGCAAGTTTACATTGTATGCTTGTTTTGTTGTAGGTGTGTTTCTTCATGTTGTCGCTGATACCATGGGGAGTGTTGGAGTGATAGTATCATCTGTGCTCATTGAACAGTTTGGATTCTTCATAGCGGATCCTCTGTGCTCATTATTTATCGCAGCTTTGATCTTTCTTAGTGTGATTCCTTTACTTAAAGAGTCCTCACAAGTGTTGTTACTAAGAACGCCTCCAGAACTGGAGAAGATTGTAGGCAGCGCCCTTAACAAGGTTAGCCTCTAAACTATGGGTGTCCCGGGGAGAGTACTGTCGTAAATGCCACCCTTATTTATTTATTTATTTACTTATTTATTTATTTATTTATTTATTGGATATCAGGATATTGGTTGAAATTTAGGCGGAAATAGAGTATGTGAAATTAATATATATATCCCCTCCCCACGCCTGTTGACGACATTTCAAGGGTGCCCCCTGTAAAACCACTGTAACAAAAAATCAGAAAATGTTTCATCGACCTCAGAGAGACCGTTCAATTTTTAAATAAGAAGCAGAATTTGAATTGGGGCTCTTACATGTAGCTACGAACAAGACTTCTTAACACTATTATGAACTACTGTGCAGGTGATGTCGGTCCCCCGTTAAGTTTTTGTTATCACTACGATTGCCCCTTGATCTTCATTCAGCCCACTGTTATCTTCCCCTTGTCATCTAAACAGTTCTTTTTCCTGGCAGATTTTGTCTCTGGATGGAGTTCTGTCGTACCGAGATCCTCATTTTTGGCGGCACTCGTCTGATGCGATTGTCGGCTCCATTCACGTTCAAGTGGCGCCTTCAGCAAACGAACAAAGAATTATTCAACTGGTGGGTGGATGTGATTCATCAATTACGTGGTTTCTCAAAAATATGATTTTCGGGCTCGTTTAGAAAACATTCTGTCATTCAGCTTGAATTGCCTTAATTTTCAATTTTAATCTTGTGTCTGAAAACTATGCCATTATGAGAAAGGATCGTTTGGTCGGATGTTTTTTCTCAAGATTGATTTCCACTGTTGCGTAAATTTTACGTGCGTACGGGCGTGAATTTAACCGGCTTTACGTGCGTAAATAAAAGTTTTCAACTTTTTACGTTTACGTAAGCCGTTCATACATCGTCTTTAATTTTATTTACGCACGTAAAGCCAGTTAAATTTACGCCCATACGCACGTAAAATTTACGCAACAGAAAATCAACCTTAAAGCTGGGAACAATACTTGCAGGAAAATATTTTTTCTTTTTTTTTTTGTAATTAAAGCATGCATATTCCTTTGAGTATTTCTAATGGCGTTCAAAGTGTAGTTCTCGAGAGCTTTCAACGTGTTTGAGGATCAACCAAAACAGCGTTATGGGTATTGAAAAAATCCATTGTTATGGTTTGTTTTCTGCGAAGCTAATCCAGGGTTATCGTTTCCGCAGGTTGGTGCTCTATTTAAGGAGTATGGAATCAACAAGTTTAATGTCCAAGTAGAAAAGGAAGCGTTCTTTCACCACATGTCTGCTCTGTCCGCAGGATACAAATCTGTTTTAGCTCTTAAACAAGGTGCAAACATGGGTTCTTCATCAGCCGGAGGGGAATTTGACTCTGGGTTTATTAAAGCTGTATGACAAACGGTCTCATTTAGGGGCCTCTTAATTTTTTTTAATAATTTAAGAAAATAATATTCTTATTTATTTGTCATCGAGTGCGATCTTCAGATTGTCAATTCACATTTCAAGATCGAAGTCGCTGTTGTAGATTCCAGACTAAAGCTCTACAAGACTACCCAAAATGACTTAGAGCTTTCCTTTCTGGAATCTAACGTGGTTTTAACTTTTACGCCTATCGAAAAGTACTAAAGTTGTGACCGTTAAAGCGAAAGCTACTGAGCAACAATTTGCCGCGTCGGTGTTGTTTGAGTCCATGTATGAGATCCTAAAGTGTGACCATCCAAGTGAATGTTTTTAAGCTTTCCTTAGGAACGGTGTGAGCACTTTATGTCCGTGGATAAAAAACTTTAGAGATTGACCATCTAACTATTATCCAACACTACTTTAGCCTTTGGAGCGGTTTTATGTGCTTCAACTATTCAGTCTATAACCCTTAAACCCCAATAATGACAAGCATCTATTTTCTCCTTACAGTATCACTACTTGATCAAACATACAGGTCATGAGAATTAAGGAAAAGATCACCAAAGATGAGGTGTTTTGATGTGTAAGCAAATTCTCCCAACTAGTGCGATAAGAAACATATGGAGAACAGTGAGGAGAATATGTATGTTGATATTGGGGCTTAAGGGGATAAAAGCTTTCGAGGGCAATGCTTTTTAGTGACGATTCTTTTCCATTTGTTGCCAAGTATAGTTGTATTCATGGCAAGGATGGAGTGAGTAAGTTGTTTTATGAGTAGCCTGCGTAGCAGGCGCAGAAAGGGGAGAAAAAAGAAGAGAAATTATTCGCGAGCGCAAAACGCTCCCCTTTCCGCGCCGGCCACGCAGGCTATATTATGAGGGAGTGGTAGTACATGAGAAACTGGCAGATTATATTTGTAGATAAGTATTTCTTGTAAAATAGATCTTATGTAAAAAGATGAAGTGTTTTAGGTCTGTTAACTACAGAAGGCACGAGAAAAACTGACAAATGAAGAATGCAAATCGTCACTAATGTATTTATTTAGAGCAAAATTTATTAGAGCGATTTTCAATTGAGTGTCGAAAGTATAAATTCGCGTTTTGCTTTGTTGTTGCTTTACTTCAATCTGCGATTGGTTAAAAATTTCGCGCCATTTTTTCGATCAAACAGAAGTGAAACTCAAACCATTCGCGACATGCTCGCACGCGTTTTCCCGCGCTTGGCACCGGTTACATGTATTTGCTTCGAGTTATGATTGTTTCATTGGGTAATTTGTCTTTGTTGTTATTAGCTGGTGTAATTTCTTTGGTTTTGGTTTTACGACACTCGCTTGAAAAGCGCTCTTACTGGCTGAAACATACCGTCCACACGCGCGCACTAGAAAAAAAACACGGACGCAAGGAATTCCCATACAAAGTCATTTACGCTCCTACGCAAGAGAGATTATCTATCGTAAGACCACCTCTTGTAACAACCTATAGAACAAGGAAGATTTCAAATCAAGTACAAACCAAACAACGGACAATCTCGTGGTTTGACGCAACAAATCTTAAAAATAGAATTTTTTTTTAATCAGTTTGTCTTTTGTCGGATTGGATACAACAGATTTTCATCGACAGAGGAGCGATCCCACGGCTCTTCTGTCTTATCCAAGAATGTTTTGGGCCAACTCAGTTCTTTGTGTTGTTAGTCGCTTTTCCTTTTATTATAAAAAAAATTGACGCGATATCTGTTCGCCATAAATAAGATTTGGCTATCTTTTAAACAGGGAACGGGGAACTGGGGAAGTAACGTGGAACTTAAAGAAAACGAGTAAGCTTTAAAACGAGAACTCTTTAGAATGGAGAATCTTTCAATGGGGAAATCTTCAAAAAAAATTTTTTCAAATTTAAGAATCGCAAAGTGAGAGCATTGGAAAAAAGAAGGCACAAAATTCAAGCGGTCGTAAGGCCCCATATCGAGATGCTAGCAGTCCCAGCAATAGTTTCCAAGTGTATATTTCATAAAAACCTTTCTCTTTGAAATAAATAGCGAAATTCCAGAACTTTTTTTTTTTGTAATAGTGAGACTTTATTTCAGGCATTGCAAAGTACAAATAAACAAAGATTACAAAGTTACTCACTATACTCCCTTCCCCCTCTTCAAACCCCCCCAAAAAAACTGCCTAATCACGCAAAAAAGAAAAGAAAGAGAAAGGAAAAAAAACTTACAAAAACATGAAAAGCTTACAAGGACAACTAAGTACATACAGAAAAAAAAAAACAAAAAAAGTTACAAGCCCAGCAAAAGAAAAATACATGTAGCTACATAACCTGAAAAGAACACCATTGTTTCCAGAGGTTTTTTCAACTATTATGATAATGTAGTACTCAGAAGTGCGTCTGGGCTGAAGGTTTGGAGCCAAAAAAACTGGTGAACACTTTACATAGCCATACAGCAGTGGGAGGCTCCGGGTTGTTTTGCCTGTTAAATATGTGGCAAAAGTAAGTCCCATTTTTTGGATGTAGCTTTATTTCCTTTTTCTACTTCATAGATATTTTTCAGAAGTCGTAAAAAACTAGAAAAATTCGGAGAGCATTCCTTCTGTTTACAGGTCCAAATGTGATACTTAGCAACTAAAAAAGTAAAATTTATTGGAAGTCCAGTACAGTGCGGCGACTCCAACCGGGCCAGTTGGAAGAAAACTGACCAAACACGACGCTTATTGAAAACAAAAGATAGCGAAGTTTTTTTTGTAAACAACCAGTAATGTTGAAGCAGGCAGACAATGCACGTTCGAATAAATTTGACACCGTGACCTCTGATCAAAAACTGTCACGTCTACGATTGGTTGCTTTCGATCCTAAATGTGCTAAATTTTAAGCAGAACATTGAGACGTCGAATTTGCAATTGATAATAAAATTTTCGTCCATAAATAAACCTTAAACAATACTTTCGCTTTAGCAGTACAGCCAATGCATGTGTTTGTTTGTAGAACAAACCTTTTCCGAAACGAAATTCGGTAACGCAACAAACTTGCTTGATTCTGATAAGCGTTCGCTCGGCGCAGTGAGTATCATTAAAAACAGATCTAAAGATAAATATCGACATTTGCGCCCTTTGATCGCTCAATTATAAACGGAGGTTCCCAAATCTCCTCATTCACTAAGTGCCATCTGTATTAATAATAATAATAATAATAATAATAATAATAATAATAATAATAATAAACCTTTATTTAACCACGATCTGTTTTAAAGCAAATACATGCTTGAGGGGTCGTGTGTGCGTGTGACTAACTACCTACCTAAGAAAAATTAATATTACATTGTAATAAACTAAAATAAACGATATTATGTTTTAATAAGATTAAGATTTAAAATTGAAAATCACACATGTGTTTCGGAGTTGTCTGGATCGACAAACTGCCAAAATTAAGTTTTTTAAATATGGGGTCCATTCTCGCTTTTTTGCAAAACTGCTTGTGGTTGGTAGCGTTATTAAAGTAGCTTGACACAAAATTCCATAAGACTGCACCTCTGTACCGGATTGAGTTCTTTAAAAACGACGTTGAAAATCGTGGGACAACCGCTTTTAGGTGTCCTCTTAGGTTGTAGGGTCCGTGTCTCCACGTTACCAAATCTGAAATCGTTTTAGGAATCTTTTCGATTGCAATATTGTAAAACAGCTTAATGAGTCCCACTTAGTGATTTCCATCACCGTATCCGAAGGTGTGTCCCATGACAAATTGAAGATAATTCTCGCTGCCCTGCGATGCGATGCCCTGCGATTATACGCCGATCAATTCGAAACTTCAACATCCCCCCCCCCGGGCATACCCCGGGCATTTGACCGTGCATCGTGTCCGGGGAGGGGGGAATTTGAACGTTGCGTTGGAAGGGTGGGGAATTTGAACCGGATTTATCTCTTGTTCTGACGTAATACACCTGTGAGTTTATTCGGTTTTTTGCAGGGTCTGACGGATTTAAAAGATAGAATGTCGCCTTTGTTAGTAAATAACTCTGTCAAAAGGGTCTTTAAAAGAAGTTGGAAGGTGTTATTACGGCCTATCTCTCTCTGGAAGGCGTGTGAAGTGTTTGATTGAAGACGAAATTTGTCTTTGAAGAGAGGTAGTTCAGTACTAATTGGTGGGGCATTTGAACGGCTTTTTTGCCCCGACGGGAGGGAATTTCCCGGGGGAGAATGCCCCCGGACCCCCCTAGATACTCCAGCCTCCCGCGGGCGTTTATCTCTTGGCGAACTCTTCCTTTCAAACGCACTGTCTCTACACTCTACAGGGTCTCGTGTTTTAGAGTTTCTAGGTGTTAGAAGAATATCCGTCGTCCCAAAAGATAGAATTTTTAAAGTGATTTTCTTTTGAGAGATATAAAAGACAAAGATCTTGAGTGTTTCTTACTCCAAAGGGTTCAGATATGGAGGCGTGTTCGTTTCTATTATAAAATAGTAATAATCTTATCTTGAGGTGCCGACGTCACCGTAAAGTGATTTACAGAATGATTTGAGATTGATTTAAATGATGATTTTACTTCAAGTTCAAGTTTTTTCTCGCCAAGCACTCTTCCAGATCGCATCGCCTGTTGAAGAAGACATTAAGAATATTCACGATCTGCATGCTAAGTGACGTCAGGCCTCACGGTGAGGCAAACGTTTTACTGACCTTTACTTAACTAGTACCCATAATCTTGATTTGTGTCATTTGGGGGTAAACTTGTCAATAATATGACAGTTCCTCTTCACGATCACGTGATATTGAAGACACTAAATGCATGTTTTAATGCTCTACTTGACGATCTGCCGATATGTGCCAAAAACTCCAAAACAAAACTCATTTGAGGGCAGTGACTATGACACGACCAGCAATTCCGTTATTTTAGAGAATATATAAAGCGACAGCGACATTTGCACGTGCTACAAAAACGACAGCGACATTTACAACCATAAGTGCAGCGACATCGTTCCTGAGAAAGACGCGACAAAGCGACAAGGCTACCCCCCTTGGAAGGCCTCATAAATGAAAGAGAGTTTCAGTTCCCTTTTACAGAAAGTACATTTTTCGTTGCCACTAAGACCTATCTTATACAGCAAGTCGTTTGTTGACAGGCGACGATGCAAATTTGAAATTAAAAACTCTAAGCTTCGAACTTTTAGTACACTCGAAAGCCAATACTGAAATAGACAGATTTCCAGTTAATCTCATGATCTTCCTCTGGCTCTGGGCAAATCTCTCTACACCATTTCCCTTGGCTCCGAAGGGGTTGCTTGCTTTTACTTAAAACCAGCTTATTATATATCAATTTAGAGGGTTTAGCACTGCGTAAGAATTTTGGGAAAAAGGAGCAGTAGTTACTCGAAGGGGAACCCGTGTTTTGTCTGCGAAGACATCTAGCTGCTGCAATAATTCCAAAAAAAATTAAGGGGTAGAAGTTGGACGTCATATCTGCTTTCAAAGGAAGAAGGTGAAAGAAACTTGTCGGAGTTATCCATTAAATGCCTGATTTCGGTTAAACCTTTAAGGAACCAATCTCTGTTAAAAACAGGTTTTCCATCTATCCTTATAAGCGAATTGTACCATAAGGGTAATGATAGGAACTGTTCCTTCGTTGTTGCTTTATCTTCAAAAAAACTTCTGACCAGATTGCCAGAAGTTCTTTAACAAAGGGATCTGATACCCTTATCAAGTTACTTGTACCTGTTTTATTTAAATTTCTCCGAAAAATCGCTTTACCGCCATATTTTTTAAGTTCCGCGTCAAAGAAAAGCTTCCAATGACCACAGTTTTCGTTATGCAGGTGCTTCAATCTTCACCCAAACAGCTTTGAGAGATTTATTGAAGGATATTATGTCAACCATCTTGATTCCTCCTTCAGGGTAGTCATTTATCATGACATTTCTTTTTATTTTATCTACTTTATCGCTCCACAAAAATTTGTTGAATAGTGAGTTGATTTCTTGAATTGCTTCATAGTATGTAGGGAGGGGAGAGAGAAAATACACTAATTGCGATGCTGCAAGGCTTTTTAAGACCATGACTTTCCCCAACAAACTAAGTCTGCGGAATTTCCAACACCCCAAGATCGCTCGCATTTTCTCCAATTTTTCTTTGTAATTTTGGAAAAACAGTTATCTCTTAAACGGCCATTTGAAGTTTTTTCTGAGCACAACCTAAGATTGCAGTTTGTTTTGGAACCAATCCACAGAGCTTCTGTTTTACCACAGTTGAGTTTGAGACCAGACATTTTACCGAAATCATCTAGCAGTTTCAATGATTCTCGAAGTGGATTCTTCAGAGCCATCTAGGATAAGCGTCGTATCATCGGCATATTGACTCAGCTTAATTTCGTCACCACAGACAGTTAAACCTCTAATTTCCTTTGTTTTACGAACATTCTCCGCCATTATCTCAGCTGAAAGAATAAACAGATAAGACGACAAAGGGCAACCTTGCCGGACTCCTCGCGTAAGTTAAAAAAAAAATGCTTGCCCATCCATTATTTAAAACCAACTTTCAATGGCTTGATAGAATACTTTTATCCATTTTTGAAAAGATAAGCCAAAGCCGAAATGCTGGAGAGTTCTCTGTATAAAAGGCCATTCTAGAGTATCAAAAGCTTTTTCAAAATCGAGAAAAAGC
Source organism: Siderastrea radians (assembly GCA_964017195.1). NCBI lineage: Eukaryota > Metazoa > Cnidaria > Anthozoa > Scleractinia > Rhizangiidae > Siderastrea > Siderastrea radians. The sequence goes on along the minus strand of OZ024889.1, from coordinate 36,932,174 downwards.
AGGAGCCCAGGAATATTTTTCGCTGCAGTATATTTAATTACCCCGTCAGTTAACCGAATATTCTCTCCAATGAATCTGTTTTTAATAAATCCAGTTTGATCGTGGGAGATGAGTTTCTGGAGAAATGGTTTAATACGATTTGCCAATGCTTTCGTTGCAATCTTGTAGTCACAATTTAGTAACGTTGAAGGGCGCCAGTTTTTAATAAGATTAAGTTCCGCATCTTTTTTGGGGATAAGTTTAATAATTCCCCGTCTTTGTGATATCGGAAGTTTACCATTTTCGTGTGAGTAATCTAATGCACCAATCAAAATATGTGCCAACCCGTCCCAAAATACCTTATAAAATTCACTGGGTAGACCATCCGTTCCAGGGGTTTTATCAGAATCCATGTCTTGTAACGCCTTAAGACACTCCTCTTTCTTTAGCGGGCCTTCAGATGTAGCTTGTTCCACATCGTTCAAGGCTTTTGGACTTTCTTGCAATGGAAAAACATGACTCAAATGATCTCCCCATTCTATTCTTGAACTGTATAAATTTTATAAAAAGATTCACATTCGTTTAGAATCTCGTTATCTGTGTATGTGAATTCGTTGTCGTTAACCTTAAGCTGAGATATCGTAGCCTGATTTTGTTTACAGTGTCGTTTTTCCAGATTGAGAGAGTATTTGGTGTTTTTCTCCCCTTCATTATACCATCAGATGTTAGTTCTTAAGATCGCTCCTTTAGTTTGGTGCTCAATAATTTTCTCTAATTCACGTTTCCTTGCTTGAAGTTTCGTCCAGATCCTTTCCTTCTCAGAATCTTCAGCTTGACCATCATTAATATGTTTTTCTAAAGCTGAAATGGACCTTTCGATTTCTTCTTGTTCTTCTGCCATTTTACGTTTTTTGAAGGCGCCAAACCGCATAGAGTACTCTCTAATCTTCATTTTCACCATCTCCCACAGAAGATTGGGATAGATTTTTTCATCCTTCGTTTATTCGTCTTTAGTTTGTTGTATAACTGATTTGATTAGAGCAATATATTCTGTATCTTCCAAGAGGGACGTGTTAAGTTTCCAAAATCCGTGACCCCTGTTATTGGAATGCAAGAAATCTTTTATAGTAATCATGGAATGATCTGTTTTGTACCCTAGTATAATCTCTGCATCAATAGTATTGCAAAAAGTGCTTTGGTTAACTAGAAAAAAATCAAGTCTACAGTGAACTTCAGGTCTACTTTGACGCCACGTAAATTTGAGGAGGTCAGGGTGTAAGACTCTCCAGGCATCTATTAAATCCAAACTTTCCCTCAAGTCTTTAACAACCTCCAACGATTTCTTATGGGTTCTGGTAAGGCCGCCCTTTTTGTCTTTTTCAACATCGAGCACAAGATTAAAATCACCGTCTATTACGATTTTGTCGCATTTGAAGTCAAGTAAACGATTAGAGACATCAGCAAAAAAAAAATTGGATCATCTTCATTAGGTGCATATATATTTGCCAAGGTAAAGTGCTTTCCGTTTGTTGTCAGGTCACAGATTATGAAACGTCCTCCGGGATCGGAGTAACTTTTCTGGATTTGAAAATTAAAGTTGTTGTTAAGTAGCATAGCTACACCTGCTTTTTTGCTTGAATGACAGCTGAACAGTGCTTGATAGCCCCATTCAGCTTTCCAATCATGTTGATTGCTTTCTGTGCAATGCGCCTCTTGAAGAAAGTATATTGAAAGGTTTTTTGATCGCATCCAGTTGAAAGTTTCCCGCCGCTTAGAAAAGTCCCTGAGACCTCTCACATTCATAGACCCTAATCAGTTTAAGATTCATTTTTCATAGCTTCACGTAGAAGCTCGTGAAATTGGCCACCTTCGCCCCAACAACACTTCTGTTCTGAGTTGCAAGCAATAGTTTTTGAAAAGATATAAGTTAAATTCTAGTACAATGGTGTATCGTAAAAAGAAGAAAATTGAAAGCAAATTGCTACGAAACAAAAAGTACACATATCTTGGAGGCGTGTTAAGCAATCTTGTTGAATAGGAAAATAAAAGAACCGACAACAATGAGGAAGCTTTGTTCTTTTAAGAAGAACGCTTGAATCTTGAATTGGCTGGCGGAGCTGACAATCCCAGACAATTGCACTGAGGAAAATAGTATCCAATAAATCACGTTCATTGCAAAATCCAGCAAAAACTACTTGCATCATTAGTAAAATGTGATCTGATGTGGCAACTTTTTGGCACGCCTTGTGTACGTGATAGCTCCGATGGCTCGAACGCTCAGTTCAATGTCATTATAATCAGAGAAAATTTCCGGCAATTCTAGTTTTCTTTCCAGCATCGGTGTTTGATCTCCAAGATATGGCCGATCTTTTTCTCTTTATTTTACTGATAGCTAACCAAATAATGGTGCCTTTTTTCAATATTTGTAAGAAACATACTTTCGACTGAAAAAGGTACGTTTTTATTTCTTTTTAAGGAAATAAAATGGGTTATTTGAGTCTCTCCGCCACCAAATAGAAGTCGAAATTTGTTGCCTTTTTAGAAACATTTTTTTATTGTCTGTAGGAAAGAAGACAACTGTCGTGTCACATCCCAGGGTGACGCCATAGACAGACATGTCTTCTCTGAGTCCTTTGCCAGGGTCCTTCCCTAAAATCAATGGCAGAAAATGGCTTAACATGAACCTACTGCGGAAAATTCTGTTTTACTTTTCTGTTTGAAGTAATGCTGGTTACGAAAAAGTGAACAGTAGAAAGGAGTCTAATTTCCTTTTTTTTTTTTTGGAGTTTTGCGGCGTAAGGTAAGCGTTGAGATGTTTATTTCGCTGTTTTTGAGGACATTTCGTTGATAAGGGGCAGCGTTTACAAAGCTTAGTGATTACTTGTTTCTTATTGCTTCTGGAATCACCGATCCGAAACAAAAGCAAACAGTTATTCTACACCTTGCCGCACAGTGGTATGGGGGGAGGGGGGGGGGGAGAGAGACTTTCCGCCGCCTGTAAATTCTTCAGAATGCCTTGCCAGGTATAAAAAGAGCGTTGCTTGGAGGGTCATTTAACTGTTATGAAAGTTGTTCATCTTTTTGTTAAAGAGAGCGATTTAGGTACATTGATTTTCCGGAAAGATGAGACTACGTAGCCTGAGAAATCGTCCGTCGATGTCTCATGGAGACTATTGTTAGTATAAATGGTTACAGAGTGCTTCGAAATTCGCTGCCTTCAGTGATGAGGCTAATTAAATATTCAACATGAAAATAGACCTGCATCGTTGTTGTAAAAATAGATTGCAATTAGCCTGCACTCGTGTCGTTAGGATCCAAATGGAGCCATTGCTTAAAGGCTAAAACATTTGTCGTGAATGCCTAAGGGCCGTACTTAACGATATCGCGCTTTAAGAACGATTTATTTCTCCACGTCAAGCCACAGGGTTTCTTGCAGGCTCCCTAGAAGTTGCACAGAGGTCACTGGTTCGAAACAAACAATGTTTTCAAGTTGCTATTGATTTTATCAGTTAACCAATCTGAATAGTGTAATATCTTTACATACATTTCATTCGTTACATACGGGAAGTGCAAGTAAATTCTTCGGAATTCTTGTTTCCTAAAAGACGGAAACACGTGACTGTTCGCGCAGGAGGGTGAACGGGTATCTCGTGTCAATCTCTATGACGCTGGCCTGAGTATAGTTCTGTTAGAAGTCTGTTTTCTTTACTGCAATGGTGGCATTTGTAAGTGTTTCGTTCGGGGATAAGGAATTCAAAGTGAAAGACAGTGCTCTCACTGTTCAAAATTTATCGATGTTCTTCAGACTTGATGTAAATTCTGAAATTTATATCCATTCACAAGAAGGTGAAGGTCATCAACTAAGTTTTAGTTAACCTGCTTTGCGCAAAACGATCGAAGGTTCTGTTCGGAAAAACCTCTCCTAACCTCATGAAAAACTTCTGAAAGTATCAAATACGATAAAAAAAGCAATGCTGATTCAACGGTTAAGGAAACTGTATATATTTTAACAATATTTCAAAAGGCATAGCCTTTCTTCTTCAGGGTCTTCTCTGTAAGATCATTGAACACACGAGAAAAAAAAAAACGAATGTGAACAAACTACCAGTTGAGCCCCGTTCTTAATTTACCTGTCTACTATTTCCAAGTACGTGACTAGGAAAGTTTAGTATTAGTTGAAGCGAGGGGGCAGGGGGCACTCCCCTGAACCCATGTGAAAGCTCGAAATCGGGGAGATACTAGTATGAAAATTTGAACCAAGTCCCAAAAGAAGAGCAATCTAGACGTCGCTCAAGCTTTATTTGGCCTCTGAAATGTACCATTCTTGTAAAGAAATTTATTGATTTCAACTCGTCTACTGCTCCACACCTGGGGAACCTATCAATTCGAAACTTCAACATCCCCCCGGGCATACCCCGGGCATTTGACTGTGCAATGTGTCCGGGGAGGGGGGAATTTGAACGTTGCGTTGGAAGGGTGAGGAACTTGAACCGGATATATCTCTTGTTCTGACGTAATACGCTCGAGGGTTTTTTTCAGTTTTTGCAGGGTTTGACGGATTTACAAGATAGAATTTCGCCTTTGTTATTAAATAACTCTTTCAAAAGGGTCTTTAAAAGAAGTTTGAAGGAGTCATTACGGCATATCTCTCTCTGAAAAGCATGAAAAGTGTTTGATTGAAGTCGAAATTTGTCTTTGAGGAGAGGTAGTTCAGTACTAATTGGTGGGGCAATTGAACGGCTTTTTTGCCCCCAGGGGAGGGAATTTGAACAAACCAATCTTCAAAAGTTCAAATTCCCGGGGGAATGCCACGGGGGATGGTGAACTTTCGAATTGATCGGCGCATTGTATTCATGCCGCAGAATTCCCGAGTGCTTGGATTACATCACCCTGCTGTTGGAAGGTGGTTGCTTAATAATGCGCTGAATCTCCAAGGGCTATGTCTCCTTGCTTAAATTATCCTTTTTGCCCAGATTCGCGGCATTTCGAAAGAGATACGCAAGCTGGTAAGTCAGGAGGGATTTCAGTCGGCCCTCCCACCTCCCCTTCGGCGACGTAACACGCAGTGTGTGCTTTCGCACCCAGCTGTTCATTGTTGCTTCGGCCACAATGAGCGGTATATGTAATGAGTGAGAATGGTATACTATAAATATTCAAGATAGTTTGTTTTTTTCCTTTTTGTTGAAAAATAAAAATGTTTTTCACTAAAACTTAGCCTTGATGTGCTCGCAGTAAGTTTTTTTAAACTTTGGCCAATATCAACGTCAACTTCCTCCTAATAAACAAGGTCCTTTACAAAGAGAGTATTTAAAAATGTGTTGACAATAGTCTATTCAGATAAGAAAAAAAAAATCGAAACACTTCCAGTCAATAAAACAATTAATCCCAGTTGTCACCTTTTTGTAATACCAAGAGCGGGGGATCAATTATTGCTACCCCCCACTGTACTATGCATAAAAGGAGTAAATGTGGCTGTTGGTCATATTCTCTTTTGTGGGCAGAGGAGCGACATGAAACTTTTGCATTTGCTACTTCTGGATTTCTTTCTTCACTGTCCAGGTTAGTAGGATACCGTATATACTCGATTAAACGCCGCGGCGTTTATTAAATTTTTAGCGTTTCCGATGCGGCGTTTATTCAAGGGCGGCGTTTATTTCAAAACCATATTTCACTAACAACAATTACGGTAAATCATTTGTAAATATCATGTAAAACAGAAACATGTTTAAAGTTCCAATGTCTTGCTTCTTTTCTGAGATAGAATCGTAGTTGTGTGGCTTGTGATATGTACAACGATTACCGAGTTGTATCGTACTCGTTATTGTTTTCTTATAATCCTTGAATAAACGCCACATTCTTCTGACTGGGTGCCGCCTTTATTCGAAGGCGGCGTTTATTGGTAATTTTGCTTCCATCTGCGGCGTTTAATCAAGGGCGGCGTTTAATCGAGTAAATACGGTATGCTTAATTCCAAGTCAGTCGACACATTAGTTTCCCTGGAATTTCAATACTGGGACCTCGTATCTTTCCATAGGAAGCCCAAGCATAATATTTGAATATCATTAAAAATGGCGTTTCAAAATATAAGTCTTTGTATGGGATTTCGAAGCGAACATTTTGAGCAACACATAACAACGAACTAACTGAATTAAGTTCATGAAACATTACATGGTGTTGTTTGCTATCCTTACAAAGCATTTTGGGCAATTTTAGGTCCATTTACTTAACTGTGTTAGTACGTGTATAATACATTGACAAGGAAGGAGTCATTTGGCCCAATTTAGCCACTATCACCGCTCGACACGTTTCGGAATTCGCTCGAATTTACCCACAAATATAGTTCAGGCTCCCATTCTGACTTAGCGACGTGACAAAAGGAAGACATACAAGTGATTTTCTCAAAACCAATTGCACATACCTCGTGTCCCAAAAGAATTATCCACTGCACAAAATCATAATAGCATCTCAAAATAGGCCGCCAGGGATGCGTGAGGATCCCGATAGCCCCGTTTGACCGCGGTCGGCACTGGACACCAGTCAAATCATGCCCTTATCGGGAGGGACACGCTCGTTTTGGTCGTGTTACAATTGTAGTAACTATGACCCGGTACGGACACAAAATTGTCGCTCCAACGTAGTCTGGTTCGCGTGAGAAAATCGCTGCGTGTTACAAGCGGATAGCAAAAATAAATCATTCTCATTTCTGAATTTATATCCATTTTCAGGGTGTATATTTTCTTGTTTTTTCTAATAAGTAGGTTACCTGACCGGCTTCATGCAAATATAGAAATAGATATTGTATATACAATTATAACAATTTTAAAATAACATTTTCACGCGCGTGAGGATATGAATTTAAATGAATTTGCCAACTTCGGTTCGAAAAAATATACCTGGTATATAAAACCTATCGAGGATTCCAAAAAATTGAACACATTCAATTCACGCAGAGTACGTATTTAAAATTAACGCATTAGACTGACGTGTATTACAAACGTTTTGTACACCAACGCAAATATGTTCAATTTACCACGCATGAATAGAAACATAGGAGGAAGGAGGAACACGGTTCACTTTCTCTTTTTCTTGACTCGTTTTCAGTTTCTAACAGCCAAGACCGTTTTAATTTCTTTCGATAACTTAATTCTCTCCATAAGGTCACGGAGTCCCGCGCAGCGATTCCACCTTTCTCGCGCGAACCAGACTACGTTAGAGCGACAATTTTGTGTCCGTACCGGGTCATAGTTGCTACAATTGTAACACGACCAAAACGAGCGTGGCCCTCCCGATAAGGGCATGATTTGACTGGTGTCCAGTGCCGACCGCGGTCAAACGGGGCTATCGGGATCCTCACGCATCCCTGGCGGCCTATTTTGAGATGCTATTATGATTTTGTGCAGTGGATAATTCTTTTGGGACACGAGGTATGTGCAATTGGTTTTGAGAAAATCACTTGTATGTCTTCCTTTTGTCACGTCGCTAAGTCAGAATGGGAGCCTGAACTATATTTGTGGGTAAATTCGAGCGAATTCCGAAACGTGTCGAGCGGTGATAGTGGCTAAATTGGGCCAAATGACTCCTTCCTTGTCAATGTATTATACACGTACTAACACAGTTAAGTAAATGGACCTAAAATTGCCCAAAATGCTTTGTAAGGATAGCAAACAACACCATGTAATGTTTCATGAACTTAATTCAGTTAGTTCGTTGTTATGTATTGCTCAAAATGTTCGCTTCGAAATCCCATACAAAGACTTATATTTTGAAACGCCATTTTTAATGATATTCAAATATTATGCTTGGGCTTCCTATGATCTTTCCTGAAATGGCACGAGGTGCACCCTCGCTTTCTCCCTTTCAGATTACGATCAGGGGCTTAGCTCATTTTAAGCAAATAGGTACGGGATTGCCCGTGAAATTGTTTTATTATACTTTCAGAAAAGGCGCTATTTTATAACGTGCAACAGTGCTCTGTAAGAGAAGATGGTGTTCTTTGCGCAAAATTTTCCCGTTGGGTGCCCCTGATATTCCGGCGCGAACAGACCTTGCTACTAGACGGCGTTAATTTATCGATTTATGGGTTTCATTTTGAACCCTTAAGACAACACAAACATAGTAACTGGGAAAAGTTTGGCAGCTCTTCCCATGCTATAAGACTAAGCATTCTGAAATTTGTAGTCAAACGTTTATGACTACAATCGTTGAGGGGGCATACCGCCTTCAAGGCAGAACATAGGTGGTTCGTCTATTGATCCTCGCCATCGAGGCCTAACGTTCACTCTAACCATATTTTGAAACATTTTGCGATCTCTCGGTTTTGAACTGTCTTCTCTGATCTTGTCCATTATTTTTCTTGCATTATGGTTTCGCTTTTACGCAATGCCGTGTTACCTTGCGTGCAGATCTTTAATGTATAATTTTTGGGACAACTTAATTTAGCGAATTTGACGATTTTTTGTAAAATGGCAAATTGTTATCGTAATTTTATTTTTATTATTTTCTTTTGCGAGAACTAAAACTCTGGCCAATAAACAATTAAGTTGTCGCTAATAATAGTAACTAGGTGCAGTTTTCTAGACAACCATTTGGCGCGGCCACTATGGTTTCTTGTCACTGGCTGGCCTACCCTAGCCTGCACCACGGATGGAATATCGGGCTCATATTCCGTCCGCGGCGCAGGCTAACCTGACCTAGGAATTGTTTGTGACTAAACCTAAATCAAAATTTGGTCTAGACGATTAAATAAAAGATAGGTCCTCCTTAAAACCATACTCACTTTTTTCATACCAAAATGGTCATACCCTTAGTGCCGCACAGACCTATATAGAATAGAGCTTATAAGACAGGAGATCTCGACCCATGTGGGAAATTAACCCTGCCTTCTGCTAATGTACAACAACAACAATAACCTTTATTTGCATGACTATAATTATTTACAGTATTGCAAAGGGTACGTAAAAAACAAGAACAAAAAGAAAAAGAAATAATAATTATTATGATATTAATAACAGATCACTGCTAAACTACAGTCTCGGACAATAAGTCTTGGGACATTTGATACCTCTGAGGACGGTACCCCTTCTCCCGTTCAATGTTGTACAAACCGTTGGCTTTTCGGACAGAAAATAGCACATTTTCTAGTCTTTTTAACATTACCAAGGGGGGAAGGGGGAGAAGTCAGCAAGGTGTCCCAAAATTATTGACCCACCCTGTAGCTCATAGCTTTCTGGTTGAGAACAACGTTCTCTTGTAATTTCTTCGTAATTTTTTTTTAATGTATATATTAAAGGGGTCAAGCAACACGGACTAGGATTCTGTCTTGTACATGACGCCATTTTTTCTTGTCACTTAATAAACGATTGCGTGGTTTTTGGGTGCAACCTTTATTAATTGGTTATTTCCTATTTACTTTTTTAGGACCATGTCTGCGAAACCAAAATACACCAAACATACAGCATTCATCTCTAAAACCACCTACCAAGCCGTTGAAGGAGAAGAAAAAGGGTTGGCTGACGTCCGCAACATCACTGTTGTTCAAAACGATTCAGACACCCGCAAAGTTAAAGTCTTCAACGTCGAATCATCGATACATACGTTCCCTATAGTTCCAGATTCTGTAACATGCGAACCTGGAGAGCAGAAGCCAACAGGAGATATGTGGACCCCTTGGTGTGACAATCAGCAAGCCCTTGAAGCAGGTCATTATTTACCTCTTATTAACCGAGCAGGAGGTCTGTATGGGAGAATCTTGACCGAGGTCGTGAGTACAGACCGAACGCAGTGAGGTCTGTACACACGACCGAGGTCAAGATTCTCCCATACAGACCGACTAAGTTCGGTTAATAAGATGTTTATTATATGGCCAAACAAGAAAACTTTAATTCGCTTAATGTAAATGGTTCGTACTAGCTGACATTTTGCTTGCAAAAGTCGATGAGCTGAACTTAAATCTGCCAAAGTTTGCTCGTCCTCTACCTTTATTCTCGTCAGGCTTGTTGGCGCTTCATTTTAGTATTTTTAGAAGGAAATAGTTAATATTTTTGTAGTTTAGTTTGCACCTTTGTCACCGCAAAATGTAACCGGTCTAGATGCCGGTCTAGATGGGAAAATCTAGACCGCGGTCAATACCGATTTCAGCCAATCAAATTCGTGAATTCGGTAGTTCCCAGTCCTTGTGAGACACCGCCATATAATAAATACGCATATTAAACACTATCTAAGACGAGAGAAGATGATCATATCTACCAGTTGTTTCAGTCAGGCTGGAATGTTTACAAGATAGTCAACATGGATTATTCCCTTCGCGCTCACATCGAAGGTGATTATAATGTCAAAAAGGGAGAGTACAAGTTGATCGTCTCCAGATCAAGTGTAGAAGCATAGGAAGCCCAAGCATAATATTTGAATATCATTAAAAATGGCGTTTCAAAATATTAGACTTTGTATGGGATTTCGAAGCGAACATTTCGAGCAATACATAACAACGAACTAACCGAATAAAGTTCATGAAACATTACATGGTGTTGTTTGCTATCCTTACAAAGCATTTTGAGCAATTTTAGGTCCACTTACTTAACTATGTTAGTAGGTGTATAATACATTGACCTTGTCAATGTATTATACACGTACTAACACAGTTAAGTAAATGGACCTAAAATTGCTCAAAATGCTTCGTAAGGATAGCAAACAACACCATGTAATGTTTCATGAACTTTATTCAGTTAGTTCGTTGTTATGTATTGCTCAAAATGTTCGCTTCGAAATCCCATACAAAGTCTTATATTTTGAAACGCCATTTTTAATAATATTCAAATATTATGCTTGGGTGTCCTGTGGTAGAAGATGTCAAGTTCACATTTGATAGGTAATAGGCCACTAGAAAACTAAAAGGAAATTAAGGACATGAATTTGTTATACAATGCAAAGAATTGAATATTGATCGGATATTCATCTGATTTATGTGCATGATAACTATCCAAAATGAGCTTGTCCTACATTTAGACGTTCTCACTAGTTGATTAAGTTTGCACTACGATGTACACAATTGTTAAGATTCATTATTGTTCCAAAGGATAAATTTCGATGTTTCCGATGGCAAAATGGTGATGGCTGTTTCTACTCATTACTGGCCTGATAGTGCTGTGTGATAGTTCCAAATTGAAACGAAAAGCAAGGTGAACTGCGAATCTGTGTGTTTCGTCCACTGAATAAACATCTTGAATTTAATGCGCCGATCAATTCGAAAGCTCAACATCCCCCCCCGGGCAACCCCCCGGGCATTTGAACTTTTGAAGATTGGCTTGTTCAAATTCCCTCCCCTCGCGGCAAGAAAGCCGTTCAAATGCCCCACCAATTAGTACTGAACTGCCTCTCCTCAAAGACAAGTTTGGTCTTCAATCAAGCACTTTACATGTATTTCAGAGAGAGATATGCCGTAATGACACCTTCAACCTTCTTTTAAAGACCCTTTTCAAAGAGTTATTCACTAACAAAGGCGAAATTCTATCTTGTAAATCCGTCACACCCTGCAAAAACCGAAAAAATTCACAGGCCTATTACGTCAGAACAAGAGATAAATCTGGTTCAAATTCCCCACCCTTCCAACGCAACGTTCAAATTCCCTCCTCCCCGGGCGCGATGCACAGTCAAATGCCCGGGGTATGCCCGGGGGGGGGGGGGTGTTGAAGTTTCGAATTGATCGGCGCATAATAGGTTTCTATGTTGTATTTTCCAGTGTTTAATCTAACTTGTATTCATCTTTTGTTCAATTTATTTTCTTCAAAGTAAAAGAAATATCTCCAGAGCAAACCGCTGTAGAGTTAAGCGATAACTTTCTTTACAAAAAATGGTAAATCTGCCGTCGAGAAGTTATCCACGTACGAAAGTCGCTTCTGCGTCACACACATTATCAACGCAACCTCTCGACTTCAATTCTCTCATTTCAGTCGGTTTTTATGGGCTATAAATTTATTTTAGATTCTGAAATCAGAGTGATTGAAAACGACACCAAAAAGCCAAATAAATCTATTCGAATAGCTTGAAATAAACTTCTGCTGGAAATTAAATAATACACACCTGACTCACCTTAAAAATTATCGGGGGAGGGGTGGGGAAGGAACGACTTCAATAGCTGCAAAACGTTTATGTGAAAAATCTGCGACAGTGAAGTAATTCAAACGATAACCGTACACTTTGTTGACCTGTATTTTACATTTTTACAGGTTTCGTGTATTTTTTAAGTGTTAAAAGATGATTTAACGTGAGCATTTTGTCTCTCAGCAGATATGTCTCTTTTAGGAAAATGTCAATTTTGCATAAGCTATATTGAAGATAAAAAATGAGTTGCCCGCAAAGATTTTTCGATAATGTTTAAGTACAGTCCTTTGGATGTTTTGGGAAATGTAGATCAACCACAGATCTTGTCTACTACATAGAAAAAAATTCCTTTGAAATTTGGTAAAATTGGCCCTTTTTTAAATCTGTCAAACCACACTCTCTGTTGAAAATTATTTTTCAGCCAATAAGAACAGTCTGAATCAATATTAGTAGTTTTATGAAGAAGAAGGTGAGTTTAGTAAAGAAACATCATTTGATTTATGATTGGCTAATGTTTGTTCTGACAAGAGACATGCAAAGTTGGTAAATTTTGGACAATTTTTTGAGCCAAAATTGCTCCCAGGGGGGTCAAACTTAAATTGCCTGTCACGTGGCCACGTTAGTATTAGAAGACAAAATAATGTCGATTTGATTACTTGCTCATGACTAGCTTTCAGCGGGCAAAGTTTGAGATAGGGTTGTTTCTGACCATTTCCAAAAATCTTTTAACCTCTCGTGGACTGGCTCTTAATACACTTTTTCTCTGAAGCGAGCACGGTGACCCCCCCCCCCCCAACTTAATTGCTTTTCAGACATGAGTTGGTCATTATCTAACTGCAACAATAGTTTTGAAAAAATCTGAACGTGGGAAGATTTTGGGCACGAACGTCCTTGAGACGGAGGAACAAGTGTCACGATAAGAAGGAGCTGGTTGCGGTCGTATCCATGGATCTATCGAAGGCATTCGATACGTTTCTGCACCCTCTATTACTCGCGAAGCTGAAGGCGTACGGTCTCAGTAATAGTGCTTGTGCGCTGCTCGGAGACTACTTGGACGGCAGACTGCAGAGGGTCAAAGTTGGTGATGCTTTCTCAGGGTGGCAGACGGTTAGCAGAGGAGTTCCCCAGGGCAGTGTGCTCGGTCCGATGGTTTTCAAGATCTTTTTGAATGACCTATTCTACCATATCAAGACAGTGAAAATCCACGCCTACGCAGAAGATGAGCAGCTGTTGTTGATCCTAAGGGCCTTGATCAGCGCATCCAGCACAAAGTCCAGATAGCAAACAAGTGGTACACTGAGAATGGTATGATCGTCAACCCGGATAAACACGACGCCATGGTCCTGGGGACGACTGATCATCGGTTCTCCTTCCCTGTGGAAGAGTCACTGGACCTTCTTGGGACAACTATTGACAATCAGCTTAATTTTGATAAGTATGTCTCTCTAGTTTGTAATAAAGTCAATAATCAGCTAAAAGTTATGATTAGATTTCGTAAGCTCATTAGTACCAGTGCAATGTTAAGGCTTTACAAGGCGTCTATTTCGCCTCACTTTCTATACTGTTCAACAGTGTGGCACTTTCGCAGTTCCGGGAACCGCGACAAGTTAGAGGCACTAAACAGGCGCGCGCTACCCATTGTTTTTCATGACAAAGATTTGACTTATCAGCAGTTATTACATAAAGCTGAAACCACTTCTCTTTACCTTTCTGGCTACTCAAAATTCGTGTGTAAATAAAGTTCATGTATGTATGTATGTAATTTAGTCAACGTTCGTAAAGCACCGAAAAAGCCAGACTTTTCAAGGGGCAACTTCATAACGAAATTACAACTAAGTATTTTCTCTCTTACACGATATGGTCTCAGAGCACCAAGGGAAAGGTATTAAATGATTTTCTAAAAAGAAGAACAAACCATAATCAGTTTATAGCGATTTTTTGAAGATACGGGAGGAACTTGAAAATTTGGCCATGCAATCCATTTCCGTCCTAACTGTCAGTTTTAAACTTAAAGTAATAGAAGTTATTAAAAACCATTGGGAACACCGTACTATAAACCTGCAAATGAAGCAAGTCAGTTCAAAACTTTCCTTATTCTTTAGTTATCATTGTTACTCTAGCTTAAGTTTTCTCATTACCAAATCTGACAAGTATCAGCTAGTTGTCTTAAACTCAGCTTTGTACTTTGTGATGTTACTAAAGATGAAAGTGGCATCTGCCGAAACATGTTTTCAAAAATAAGTACAGGAGGGGGTGGATCGGAGAACAGAGAGGGTGGGTCACTATGTTTTCAGCCTTCCCAATGGGGTGGGCCATGGGTCTATCATGCTAGCCGCGGGAAGGGGTGGGTCATCATATTTTATGCCTTGTATATTGAAATACAGCAAACTTCCAAAACCTTCTGTAAGCCTAGAGGCATGAAAGTCCTTGCAACATCTACATAAAACTTGCAGGGAAAGGCCCTTTGAGCAAAAAGAACCCTACAAGCTGAATTTTGGAAGTTTACAGTGTTATTTTTTTGAAGACAAGCCAGTCGACATTCAAGTAGTATTATCATATATTAAGATCTTCCAGAGTTACATAGTCACTCCTTAATTAACATGAATGTTGTTTAAGTATTGTAAGCAATATTGCAACAACAACTACAACATTCTATTCAATAACTACAGTAACTACAGTAACTACAACATTCTATTCAATAAAGAGCATGCAGTGGTAAATATCAGCCAATTGTAACTTCCAAGTGGCTAACAGTAAACATTAAGTATTATAAATATGAATATTATATCCAGGGGTTTCATTTGAGGCCCGTGGACGGACGTCACGTCCAGTAGTTTGACATGTAAGGTCTGGTACGTTCGCACAAAATAATTATTTTCTGAAGCTTAAATAATCAGGTGGCCTTGTATTTGTTTAACAAAGCCGGATAGAGTTGAGCCTTATTGCCTCATTTTGCTCACTTATGTAACCGGTCCAGGGAACGCAGAAAATGGCATTTCAGAGAGTCCAATTTCAAACATCTCCCCGGGGGCATGCTCCGGACCACCCCCCCCCCCCCAGAAGTAAAAGATATGGACAAAGAACATGTCGTGACAGGGGGGGGCATGTTATTTTCAGCCAATATTTTGGGGTGGGTCAGCAGAATTTACGCCCACATAAGGGGGTTGGTTATGCATTTCTGGGCCACCACTTTTCCAAATGTTCCACTCCCCCCCCCCATACTTATTGACCGGTCCCTTAAATTTTCAGAAAAACTCCCGGTTCTTGTTCCTCCGACTAAATAAACAACACCCTTTTATCAACAAACACCAATGTTCGAAATAAACACTCACAAATACTTCTTCTTCACTTCATTCAACTAAATTAAACGATGGAATAAAATATATTAAAACTTTAGCAATAAATCATTTCTGAAACTGAAGAAAACAGCTAAATAAGCTAAGGAAAGCTTGCCAAAAATATACACTTTTACAATAACATCCCTTTAAATATGATTCTTATTTTCCTTTACATGACCAGCATGTAATTTCCCATTTACCTATACATGAAAGCTACACGAAGAACAGGGAGTTAAAATTTCACTTTAGTGTTCAAAGCAGAGAAATCAACTCGCTGGTTATTGACTTTTGTACCCACTTCAACATGTAAGTGCTGTAAGTGTTAATTTAAGTACATTATATGATCGGACTAAAAACTGCTAAAACCAACATATTCAATTCCAGTTTGGCTCGCAAGCCTGTAAAAATGAAATGCATTTACCACTACGAAAACATTTTATGTTAAATTAACGTGTAATAAATAACCTCAAATGAAAAATCATGTTTAATATTTTTCTGCTATCTTTTTCTCGAATTCTAACTCGCTCACCCCAAAACTGGACATAAATTAATAATTATAAGCTTTGTTCTTTTTACAATTCTCCTAGTAGAAGGAGGTGTATAAATACGAAAGACAGGTAAATATAACATACAATTTATATGACCGGACAAATAATGTCTCTGTTCGTCGTAAATATACACTACTTACGAACATATAACCTTATGATTTAAAATGGTGTAACATTGCACAAGAGGAGTTAACCAAAAGAACAGATGCTCTAATTCTTGAATAAATTAGAAACTACAAATTAAAAGCGTTCAAAGCACTGTTAAAAGCGATGCCAAATCATTTTCTGAGTCCACGATTTGGTGAAAATGGCAGTCACATGTTAAATAATAGTAAAACAGACGCATCTTATTTACCTTAAATAAGCGAACGCCTGCCTCAAAAAGATAAGTAAAAAATGATTTCTGTGTGGGTATGAAGAAAGGGGGGAGTTACTTGGGTCTAACTCGGTCTAAGAACCTGACAAGGTTTACTTTGTTTTGCGAGCTACCTTATTGGTACTTAATATCGCGGGTCTTTAATTTCGCGTTTTTCGCGTTGTAAAAAAATCGCGAAATTAAAGACCCGCGCATAAAAATCCTCGCCCTTTTTAACTACTTTTTTTGTCCTTTTTTTCATAATTGCCTATTGAAATCGCAAAAATAATACCCCGCGAAATACTGTCCCGCCAAAATCGCGAAATTAAGTCCAATAAGGTAGTTTTTGCTGTACGACATTGTTTAAAAAGTTTTGTTTTCTTTGTCTTAGGCGAGTTTCACAGGCTTCTACACCGAGGTAAAGCCAGTTAATTGCACAACCTCCTGTTTATAACTCTAAGACCAGTCCAATGAGTAAAGTAACTACATATCACTATTCCCAATGTAATATTTATAAATATATACACAGAAGTACATGTGTTGAACTAACTATCACTGGAGGCTTTACAAAAACCATTGCATTGAGAGTAGTCGCGGTTCGGAGCAGCGGTGTTGCTGTGAGCGGCAGGCGTCACAGCAAGCTTGTCTCTGTTCTCCAGCGCCCACTGCATGGCCCAGATGCTCAGCGGTCTCATATAAGCGAGAGAGCGGAAGTTGCCATTTGCAACAATGGCCTCTGGAGTCTGGAAACCCAAACCCAATCTCTCAAAACAAGTGTTGTAAATACCGCTGGCTGTTTTGAAGCCCTCTTCAACTAGACCCTAGAGGAAACAAAAATTATTTACAAAGCCTTATAAAGAATTACCCTACACTTCGTATAATGAAGTCTGAAAACGACATTCAAAACCAAACTACCTCTCTTTGCTAAAAGGTATAACCAGTCAGCGTGGCCCTTTTACGTTCAAATTGTCCAGCCACAATTAACTTGGCGAGCGGGAGGGGCGCTAGCGTAGTGGGAATGTTCTGCCATTGAACATGAATTCGCGACAGTGGACACAATTTCTAGTTGTAAGAAAAACGGAAAAGCCTTGATCTGGATATAGTATTCATCAACAAACATTTAAGACATAGTACCTCTTGAATCATAGCAGCAGCCACAGCATATGTTACACCGGTCCAGACTTCCTCTGCCTGTAGACTACTTGTGTCAACCTTAAATTAACAAGCGTTTTTGTGAAAGTCAATATAAAAGCAATTCCGCTGGGATACAGGACTCACTTAAACTGCCATCACAACGTACTGCATTACTTTGATAGTAACAACTTATGGTATTATCACAATAATATTGATCGTCAAAACAGCATCACAGTGATACCAAATTAACCATAACAGTACGGTAACAGTATTACTGGCCATACCTGTCCATTGGGTCGCATGCCATTCACAGCACCCATGGTCCCATCCTGGAACTGCAGAACGTTATACTTGTACACTGTCGTTAACGCGCCCACAACGTTCTCTCGTGGAAACACCTGAACAATAGAACAAAAATAATCCTTAAACAGCAGCAGTTACGTTACTGATATAATAACTCAACATCATTCAGAAGAGGAGATACTTACAGGATGCACCATACCTCCAAGATAAGAACATGTTTCTTAATACCTACATCTACATCATTACCTTGCAAAATCCTTTGCAGGGCAGTTCGCAAGTGCGATAAAAGTGCAATAATGATGTTACGATTGAAAATATGCGCAGCAAAACAAAAAGGACACCATTTTCACAACGAGGATAGGATGTGCTTAAGAAAACACAATATGGCCTGCTGTAATGAAGCGGCTTTCAATCCAGTCTTGAAAGTAACAAGCGTTTGTTTGGTTTTTGCTTTACTACGTACTATGACCGGACTCATGCTACTTCACAACCAATCAAAAGTGAAACCAGAACCACTATCGACTGCTGACGCCACTTACAGGTTCAGTGTGTTGTTTGCTTCTGCGGTGATTGGTTTGCGACACTCGATTAAAAACTGCTGTATAACGCTGTACTAGTTAATTAATCTTTCTAGACGGATAAGCCAGGTTTTAAATGTGCTTATTACGCAAAAAAAAATAGGGACGCTTGTCGTCAGAGCAGAAGTTCTAGATTGACTAGGAGTACTGTCGACTTCTCATCCCTGTGGTGGAGCACTAGATAAGGACAATGTGACTCTGCAGTAGAGTATGAAGTATGAACAGTGCAGCACAAGGGAATCATCTTATCTATGCTTACCTCCTCAGTAGGTGACTGTCCAAGGTCACACGCCTTCAAATACCACTGTCCAGCCATCTGATCCGCCATTATACTGTTATAGTACTTATTAGTGCTGCTATCGTAGTTGTAGTAGTGTCCTGTGACAATCAACAATATATAAATCTTCATCAACAGACAATCATAGAAAGAAGTTTTTCTGATTGACTACTCAAACTCTGGATAGCATTTTTCTGTTCACCTCCGAAGGAAACAGCGGTCGCCTGTGCGAGTTTTTTTTTTATCAGAAAACAAATTACCTTGTGTGACATATATTGAAACAAACAAAACTGTGTCGGTGAACAGTGGCTTCGCGGCACGATAAATATCCACCACCATTCACCTCTATTTCGGCGGACGATTGTTCATCATTAAAAACTGATGTCGGGTATTGTTATTCTAGATATCTGATTGGTCCATCAGACAACGGTTTTGAGGTGATATTTACCATTCCAGAGCAGAGAGTGATAAGCCCTCTTTCCATTGGTCAGGATCTTCACGTATTTCGTAGCTTCATCTGGGAATCCTAACACAGTGGCAATTTCCTGCATGACTCTCAGAGATGCCAGCCACAGACCTCCGCAATAAGCACTGACAATAAAAAGAAACGTCAGAAGAAATATTTTTCTTGCTGCGGCTTTAAAATTTGGCTTTTATTTCAAACTGCTCGTACGCGTGCAGCCTTGGGAGAAGGTACAAGTGTCCAGCATAAAAGGACATATATTCCCTTTTTTGAAGGGTCACAAATGTTGAGTAATGTGTGTGAGTGACTGGGATCATGACTTAATACTACCAGTAAGTGTCCATTCACGTTCACTTATACGCTGGCCTTTTTTGTTGGTTTTTTTGGTTGTTGTTGTTGTTGTTGTTGTTTTTTTTATGCTTTTGTTTTTTTTCTTTTTTCAACCTATTAAAAGTAAAACCAAAACTGATCTTTCACTTCGTTCATTTTGCTTGTTTAGCTCAAGAGTCATTTTTGGTTGTTGTTTTGCTGTTGATTTTACAGCAGTCATCGAAAAACCATTTTAAGCACTACCTTCCCCGCATGTTTCACTTGTGTGAATAATAATTCCATGGCAACAAAAGACAGAGGGTCAGGTAGTTTAACAAAACCACGGTCTAAATCGATTTCAATTTGGCCAACCCGAATATTAAGCGTGATTTACTGTAATTAGTGTCAAGAAACCAAACAGAACAGAATACAAGAACACTTGTCTCTTAAAATAACCACCTTACAAGCAGATGTGGAGGTTCATTAATGGCTTTAAACCACGGTCTAAGTTAGTCTTAGTTTAAAAAAATTGGCCCAGAGAGTTCAGGAAAGTTCGGTGACCATACCTTGGCCCTGTCACCGGCCAGGCGTCGTATGTTTGATCTGCAAAGCCGGAGTTTTCTATCAAACCATCTCCATCAGTATCATGCAGCATAGTCTTACTTATCACCGTCTGAAATAAACATGCCTTAAATGAATAAACAGGCAACAAATACAGTCAAGGTAGCAGGACATAACTGTTGGTAAATTCTTCATGGTAAAAATAGCTAAGGGAGTTATGTCCCACATGACACCCTGAGGCCTCAGCTAAGTTCAGTTAAAAATAGCTCATCAGTTTCTAATTCTCATAAGCCAACTAGTATACCGCCCAATTACTGTACGGTAGAACTCCGATATAACGAACCCCTGTTACAGTGGATACGAGATATCGGGGTGCTTTTCTACACGTTTTAAAAATTGTTGGCTGAAGAATATTGTTCGTTTTATCGGGGTTTTCGTTGAATAGAGGTTCGTAATAATTATATGGGGTTCTACTGGACAATGAACACATTTTGCTAGTCCCTTGGGCTTCCTTATATCGTAGCCTGTTCCAGGCTCTCAGATAGTTGGGGCGGCATGAAAATTAGAAAGGGAACGCGAAAATAAGACGCGCGGGATCTGGAAAAATGGGGTGTCTCTCCCCAGCCCCTTCGCTTTTTTTCGTGCTCTTTTTCTCAATTCACGCTTTCCCCACTATCTCGGAGCCTGGAACACGCTACTTATATCGCAGTTCCACTGTGCTAATAAGAAAGTTGGGGGTTCAACTGGATGTCACAAGGACACCTCGTTCAATTCAAGTTTACCAATCTCTAACTGATAAATCAGGGGCTCAATAAAGGGATGAAGACATCAAAACGTGCTTATGCATTATAATATATTAACAATGTAGGAGGAGCCATAAATAACAGAAACACCGATAAACCATTGGTCTTAAAAGGAAAAAGCAGTGACATTTCCCAGTGGATGGGTAGAAAAGCGGTCAAATGAATGACTGGAATTAACACGACTTAACGCTTAACAAAATATGGCGTAGACTGGATGATACGATAGTAAATTTTTAGATACCTTTGCAATGGGCCACATGTCTTGCAAAAATTGAGTGTCGTTTGTTGCCTTGTAGTCTCGATACACCTGAAATTTAATAGTAGGTTTAATCAGTAAACAACCAAAAGCATTAACTAATAAATAAAAAATCGAATGAACAACGTTTTATCAGAAACATTTAAGATTATGCTATACCTGAAGAACAAACTTAAGGTTGAGATCTTTCCACTGTGCTGTATCATGAATAGTATAGGCATTGATCTTCTCCCATGGATCCTCAGCTAAAGAACAACCATTAACGACAATATGAGTCAGTGAAGAAACAGGTGTATTAAACAACTGATTGCCACTTTCTGTGTATCCATTACAGGTTACACTATGTGTGGCTATCCTACGACTAGAGAAGTCATGCAGAATAGACAGCAAAAATAAAATGCTTTTTGTCAGAAATGTTTCTTTTGGTGCATGTAAGTTAATAAAAGTTTTCGTTTTCCAGGGATTGTCCATGTAACTTGCCTCATTGGTTATGAACTCTGTTTATTTCCCAAGTATTCACTCAAATGAAGGTGAACAGTGGTTGACATTTGCCAACCCATGAAGCGAGGTGAATATCTTCCACTCTCCACTGACTCTGAGGTAAATAATTACTTTAGTATATATCACACTAGTAGATAGCCAGCACCAAATAGTTCCTTTTATTTTCAGAGAAATGAGGAAAAACTCATGCACAAATTCCAAAACAATGCCTGAGGTGAATAGCAGATAGGGTGAGTAGTCAATCAGAGCACACGAAAATCAGTATCCACTGGTTTAATGGTGTATACTAACAAAATATTTTCAACTGTGCATTTTCATCGCAAAGAGTATACGATTAAAGCAAACTGACCTGGATCTCCTACATCGTGAGGTACACAGCCGGGAACTTTTCTGCGACAATTCCGTCCATTCATCATGGTCAGCATCACCTGAGTGTCTGTCTGGTTCACCGTCTGAGCTGTACGTTTAACAATGCAAGAAAAGTTAAAGAAGAGAAATGTTTCCAAAGATATAGTTACTGTTAGTAGTGGCTGTTATGGAAAAGCTGTAAAAATAAAAACAAGGCAATAGTGAGAATAAAACTCTTTATGTACAAAACTGTCTGCCACGTCTTCACCAATAGAGAGCCCTACATTTTACATATTCTGGATATTCTGAATAAAAATAAAAGAAAACGAAACTGCTTTTTAACGTTATTAATTTACGGTGAATTTTTTATATTACTGTACAAACCTATGTCATATTGAAGACTTAGCTGCAACTTTGGCCACAGTAACACAAGTGCAAATGATGCGTAGAAGTGGACGTCATAGGTATTGTACATTCTGTATTCATGTCCTGTAAGAAAGACAAAGTTATGCTGTTACAGAGTTACAAGTTTATATTACGTAATTCACCATCGCAGCAAGGCTTCCATCCTCTGTTGGAATAATATTTATACCAGCTACTCAATGTGAATAATAGCGGGATAGCCGGGTAAACCTGCAAGGGTGTGAGTTGTTTCAATACTGCTCAGTACAGACCCATATTTTGCTCAGTGCCAAAAGAACGTCTGTGTCCACTGTGCAGCATAATAGACCTTACCCATGTTACATCGCCAGCCTCGTTTTACCAAATTCTTTTGGCAAGTGGACAATGTTTTCGTCTATGTATTCTTTTCAATTTTCCTTTTTTTAGAATTTGTTATTTAATAACTTTACAGGAAACACAGTTAGCCGGTGTCACAGCAGATTTGGACCCCTTCAGTAAGGCAACATTTCCTTTTGTAACAGCAAGTTTTCAGAAAAGGGACATCAATCTTGCGGTACATTTCTAGAACAAGAAATATACACTTCATTTTTGATTCCAAGCACCGCAGCTTTTTAACAAATTAGTTCAGCTGCGTATGGCAAGGTAATCTGCCGTTTACATTTTACTGTATCATTTTGGTTGTTTATAATTATCAAATAGCCAGATTCTCCTTTGAAGTTACTTGGTAGCACAAGTTTTACAGTTCATTTCCGCGAATAGGGTTCAAAAATCCACTAGAGGTTTTGGACCCCCAGGGGTGCATATCTTCTAGTGGATTTGGTACACGGGGATTCGCTAAGCAGTACAAATCCACTAGGACACTGGAAAGTGAGGTTTGGGGGTGAAATTAGCCAGTCTGGCATAAACATGTTGATGCATAAGGACTATTCCATGCTGTGTTCAAGGAAATTCCTGTTTCCAACCTTTATTATGAGCATTCTCGGCTTCCTTAAGCTGGGATACATGTGGCCTGTGAGAGGTTGTTCACTTTCTTGGATTTTTGCAAAGGCAATCAGCAGTAGAGCTTCCACTTTTAAGCCGGTGAGCTCAAGGTTTGAGGTAAGTTGAGTTGCATGCCTAACCATTAAAGAGAGCCTGCTCTAAAGCTGGGACTATACTGTCATAGCTGTGTGAGTCTTGAGTGACGGTATCTGTGAGCTTGTTAACAACAAGAACCTACACATGACATAATCATTTAAATCTGATAGAATTACTGTGATTAAATAAAGTTTTCTATTCTATTCTATCAGATTGATTTGGAAATTTTTATCAGCCTGGCCTCAACGAGTCACTTCAGTTTAAGTAACATAATTCATGGGTGTACCTCGTAATTGCAGAGGCTCTCAACCTGTGATAGATCCCAAGTGTATGAGAAATGTGATAGTGAAAAATAATGTATTTTGGTTTGTGCATGTATACCTTCTAAATATGCAAATCTACCATATTCCTTAACAAACTCTGGAATTGGAGTCCTGTTGTTATCAGTGATGTTATTAACATCCAGCCAAACTGTTCCTCCATCAGCCACAAAGTACAACTCATTAAACAGTGCTGACTTGTACCAAGATGGCAGTGAACTGAAACAAAATTAACCAGTCATCTTAAATTAGTTTACTGTCTTCAGTCAGTCTTACAATATTTAACTTGTGCAAACTTTAAATTGAAGAGACTGTGATGTGTTTTTACCAAAATTTAATGTAAAGAAGATCATCGCAGTTATGACAAGACATATGCAGTTGTGAAAACTGAGAAAGCCTGAGTGTTGCACCTGTATCATCGGGGTAGAGGACAAGGGTCGAATCCCGTACAAGCCTGAATTTTTTCCAGGCTTTCTTTTCGCAACTGCATAAGTTGGTAATAACTGTGATGATCTTCTTTACATTTAATTCTTCATCCCGCAGTTCTATGAATATACAATATTCATACATTCATTATTTTACCAAAATTATTAGAAGTCTGATCTTTCTTGGTGAAAGATGCCAGCTGTAGCCAGGCTAAAAAAAGATCGCTTTGATCTGAGCACATGACGCTAAAACGACAGTGAAACAAATAAAATCCAAACTTACTCATCTTGTAGAATTGGTTTTTGCCAGGCATCGATCTTGGATTCCCAGGACGGGTAATGCTTCAGAGCATGACAACACAAAGCCTTACTTGCATTACCGTAGTGACCAAAGTAACGAGTGTAAAACCTTAAGACAAACAATGGCAATCATATTCTCTTAGCTTGCATTCAACAAAACCTTCTATGGAACTGGATTTAAAATTAAGGATAATTAAACCGACCAGGCTGCATTAACCCTTGAAGCCCCAACAGTGATCAGCACCAAATTTCTCCTCATCATATCAATGTATTATAACACATACAGATCATGTAAATTTTGTTAAATGATCACCAAACATGACTTGTCTTGATGCTTAAACAGGTTCTCTCAATTAGTAATCAACAAAATCTATAGAGACCAGTAAGAAGAATTTGTATAATGACATTGGGGCTTTAAAGCGTTAACTTACAAGGAGTTCTTCTTTCCAATCAGGAACTGCCAAGCAAGAAGAACTCACAAGAATGCATGAGAAATGTGGAAACATGAAGCTCCCCACAAGCATGTACATGTAGCAGACAATAATATTTTTCACTCAAGTGGGTGTCCTTCACACTTGACTATCCCTGAGAGCAAGGACTGACTGCTCAAAGTCTGCATAACATAGAAGAGCATGGTTTCTTTTTTTTCTTGTTAACAAAATAATTAAAACTTTCCAAGACAATACACTACAAAGTAAGTCAGTGGTATTCACCTTGTCACAAAGGGGATACTGAAAAAACATTTGTCATTCTCCCCTTAAATCATCATTACACATTCATGATGCTCTTCATTACTGATCTTAGTTAGCAGTATGCAAACTATGTGTCAAATATATGAACCCAGTAAAAACGACTTATAGCTCCATACAGGTCTCCCTGAAAGTCAGTTGTTAGAGCATCAGCTTTTTACATCATCAGGTTTTTTTGTTTGTTTGTTTGTTTGTTTTTGACTGAGTAATACAATACCTGTCTTAATGAAACTTTTTAACAGAACAAAAGAAGCCATTTGAATTTCTGACTGCCACTTTGGATAAGGATATCTGTCTAAAGAATGATACCACAACACAGTTATTCAATTTTAATTATTACCTATAGTGCTTGTGGTTTGGACATCCAAAATGGACAACAGGATTATCCCAACACAACGTAAACTCCAGTTTTGCTTTCCCCTTTGAGGATACTTTGGTTGTTGCTGCTACTGCAGCACAGAGAGTCTGCTCTTGTTTGGATGGTTCGCTAGGCCCTGTGTGGTAACACAATAAGTAGTAGTTGACATTATAGAAAATGATTGCAAAACTTAAATGAGAGATTTCAGTATTCATACTTCATACTTGAAGAGTGCAATAATATGTTAATATTTTTATTAGTAATTATAACAATTGTTATATCCATGTGAATACCTGCTGTAGAGTTCAGTTTACCATCATCCATTAAGTCTTCCCACACTCTTCTGCAAGGTGTTTGTGCATCAAATGCAGTTTTGGTTGTCACAGTGACAGCATGTTTTCCAGCCTACAGAGATACAGCAAGCAATAAATGATGCAAGTCTATAAACTGTACGGGAACAGACTATACTGAAAAAATTTACTTTCCAGAACAAAGATCTTTCCTGTATACTGTGAACAGTCTCACAGAACAAAATTAACAGCTACACATACAACTCAGTCTATGTAGTTGCTGTGTACTAAAGCAGGAATCTAATGAGCCACCTACATGTAAAATGTGTGGTTCCAGAAAATATCCCCCACCACCCCACCCAAGGAAGGTTGTTTGGTTTGGAATGGAAATTAAAGGGCAGAGGGTGGTGTCCCTTGGAAATCTGATCTTATATTACGTTGGAGTTCAATTTTATCCTTGGTTTGAACAATTTTTATTTTCTTTTATTTCATATTCATATCACCACAGGCAGCCCAAGCTAAGGTTGAGAGCTGCGCATAAATTAGACTGTGTTTTCCACGCTATGCATAATAATGACATCGGCAACATTTAAGAGTTTGTATGGAAATGATACAAAACGTCTCAAATTGCCACAAATCAGAAAGAAGTCGAAATAAAAAAGATTTGTCTTATTTCATTGTTTTATTGGTCATTATTGGAGGGCTTCCTGGGCTGGTTTGAAGCTTTTTGGGCGAGAAATTGAGGTTTATATTTTTCATCAGTTACTGAACGTTTAGAATTAATTAAAGGCAGGAAACAGTTTCACACTGCACCTCACTTGAGGTTCGATAAATTCCATCACAATAAACGAATCGCCCTACAACTTCAAAGGTGTATTCTTGGGTCTTGCGAATACCTCTGTTCTTTCTCATGGGTTCCAGATCCTATTTTAAGCCGTCGAAAATGCCTCTTAAATACGAAACTCGCCTTTCCTGGTATGCGTTTTCATTTGAAGTGCACACATGAATCATTGCGAGCCGCGTTTCGACGACAAAATGTCCCTCAGCCGGGGAGAGGCTGAGTGAGATTGTCCACAAGCAGAAGGCGACACTGCAGAGTCCAGAGAGGTCGGTTTGAGGGCCTGATAGAAAACTATCGGCACGCCCGTGAAAAGTAGTCGCCTCACTTGACGCCACGAGCACGCTTTAATGTCTTCGTGCGACAATTTATTAGCATAGTGATTTGTTCCGTCACATTTACCTGTTTACCGCAAAAAAAAAGTTGTCGAAATTTAGAAGCAGAGACGAGGAGCAGTTTCCACCTAGAAAAAAAATTGCACCGGTTTTCAAAGGAATGGAAATTGTGGTGGGTATTTTCCACGGTCACAGCAATATTTTTTTTTAGGGCAGACAACCCTATATATGGGCCAGTTAAATAATGAGGTTGGTTTGTGGGCAGTGAGCAGGATCACTTGCGCCAAATACTCGGCATAAAATCATCGAATGGATTGATTAGAGTGCAGCAAAAGATAGTTCTTCGTTCGTCCCTAAAACAAAATTATGGTTTTCCAAGTCAAGTGAGGCGAGTGAATTTCACGGCCATTCTAATATTTCTCTATTTCTGTAAACCGACCTCTCTGGACTCCGCAGTGTCGTGTTTGCTAATGTCGACAATCTCACTCAGCCTGTCCCCGGCTGAGGGATATTTTGTCGTCGAAACGCGGCTCGCAATGATTCATGTGTGCACTTCAAATGAAAACGCATACCAGGAAAGGCGAGTTTCGTATTTAAGAGGCATTTTCGACGGCTTAAATTAGGATCTGGAACCCATGAGAAAGAACAGAGGTATTCGCAAGACCCAAGAATACACCTTTGAAGTTGTAGGGCGATTCGTTTATTGTGATGGAATTTATCGAACCTCAAGTGAGGTGCAGTGTGAAACTGTTTCCTGCCTTTAATTAATTCTAAACGTTCAGTAACTGATGAAAAATATAAACCTCAATTTCTCGCCCAAAAAGCTTCAAACCAGCCCAGGAAGCCCTCCAATAATGACCAATAAAACAATGAAATAAGACAAATCTTTTTTATTTCGACTTCTTTCTGATTTGTGGCAATTTGAGACGTTTTGTATCATTTCCATACAAACTCTTAAATGTTGCCGATGACATTATTATGCATAGCGTGGAAAAAACAGTCTAATTTATGCACAGCTCTCAACCTTAGCTTGGGCTGCCTGTGATATCACATACAGTATTAACATAAAAAAGAACAAAGGAAAGTAAAAATCGAACCAAGGATAACATTCAACTACAGTATTATACACTTATCAAATTGAACAATTATTCCAACCCATTCATTCTTGTCAGCATTATTTTATGTTATACCTTTAAGTTTCATTTGTTGATAAATAAAATTTTGAAAATTAATTTTCTTGACATATTTAACACAAAACTACCAGGGAAGTAAATCGGAAGTTCATCATTCTTTCTCTTGGTATCATCGGGACAAAGGATATCCAGAATTACATGTACAGTTCTCCCCCCTGGTGTCTACTTGGTGTTGCTGTTGCTGCTTCACACCATTCCATATTAAATATCCTAAGATCATGAATAATATATTCCTTTGTCATGTGGTAAGGTGAAATCTTGAACCCTTGGCTTCCCTAATTAACTTTACCTTCTCATAGCTAATTTGTACTGTATGTGACAAATTATATGTACATGTAAGGCAAAAAAAAGTAAATGTACATGTATATCTCTTTAATTAAACTCAATCTGAATATATACCTGATGGTGTGCCTTGGCAGCAATCCCAAATGTGTATGGCTGTGTGGGGTGTTTATGATGAAGAAGAACTCCTGTTACCTCAACACCAGAAGACTTTACTGAATTTCTTTTCTCAAGAACATGATTTTCTGTGGAGCTATGACCTCCAACCTTGCAGGTGAATGCTTCATTATAATGGCCACTGGATACTTCATTTGGAGTTCCATCACCATTTTGAAATGTGAACATGATTGATACTTCAACTTCTTCGTCATTATTGTTTTCCACTTGCCAAACAAATACAGCGACAGGCAGACAGGTGTCCTCAGAAGTAACAGCACAGTCACATTCAATTGCATTGAGCATTGAAAGCCCACAAGTCATGTATACTACCAGAGCTTAACCTTGTTCTCTATATTGTTGCAGCAATGAAGCAACCTACAGGTTTTGGAGCATATTACTCCTTTTGGATACAGTGCAGTGTAAAATTTTGCCAGTGGGAGTTTATGTTGCAAATTCTCGGTTCTCCTATGTTACAGGAACAAATCTTTGAGACTGACATTGTCTGCTTGGAACAGATTTTTGCAAATTGTGTAGTTCCAGAAAATATCCACACTCCCCCAAGGAAGGTTTTTGTTTTCACCCCCTCCCCCAAGAAATTCCAGTTTAGCTTCATACTTTGCTTTCTAAAATTTTGGCTGTTAAGACCCCCCCCCCCTTCTCATTTCCAATGACCTTCCTTGGGGTGGGTATAGATTTTTTCTGGATCTTCACATTCCAATTCAAGCAGCAGAACATTAAAAAGAAACATTAAAACATATAGATATCTTGTCAACTTTTGCTTGTTTACTGAGTGGCAGTTTTGCCATGATCATGCTTAAATTGCTTGGGCCTTCATTTTTGACTACAATACCAATCCACATAGCAGTTATCATTGTATGGAAAACCATAAATTCTTGCAATCAGTCACCTCCTGTAAACACTGCAGGGGACTGTAATGCTGACATTTTACTAAGCTAGCCCTTAATCCAGTATATAGTTGATCACAGTAAACAGAGGGTCGGAATGGAACTCCCTGTATATCAGTGAAGGAGATTCTCATTGTACATAACTCCTAGCAATGCAGCAAATAGTGAAAATTATAAGTTAGACATAACATTTAGGAAAAAACATAAAGTGGAGCCAAGCCCTGACCAAACAAAGCTTTATTGCCTTTTAGATTGTCCTTCTAAAATTTGTCGCAATCAAATCCCTGCACCCATCTCCTCTGGACACTGCTATCCCCAACTCATCTTTGGGTCTCTGCAAGGATGTTACTACATTATATTTTAATTCCTATGCAGTACTTAATTATCTTACGTACTGCACATCCAAGTACCTCTGTTGATACTTTGGCAAAATATCAAAATGCTTACTTTGTAATCATGAGGAAAAACAGGAGAAATCTGACGGCAGATGAGTCTGATGTTTTGTCCTGGTAAGTAATAAACGGTCCAAGAACGAGGATAGAGAGCATGGTATGTTGCATGGGCACCATTGAATCCCCAGTTCCAGCCTTGTAAACTGCGGCCACAAAGAACTCCATTGGGACGGTTTGGAGACAAAACAGCCTAGTGTTTGATAGAGTTAAACATTTAATTACTTCTAATTATTTGTTGTTTCTTACTTTGAGCCATCCCAAAGGAGTGTACTAAGTGGGGACACAAATAGTGTCCAAAATATTGGTATTGTCAAGTTTTTAATCTAGAAAGGCAGAATCCAAAAACTACAATATTTACATATGTGAGGTATGAAAAATGCGCGCTATAAATGTTCATCATTATTATTAAGAAAAAATATCTATCTGAACACCAGCTGAATGCTTAGCTAACATACATGCAGCAGTGGAAAGTAGGTTGTGAGTTTCAATCCTGATCAGTAAACTAGTATGGTCAGTTGGATAATATAATTAATATCAATGATGAAATATTACTTTTTACACCTCTCATATGACCATTCAGAAACAGCACACCTGTCTACAAATTGTACAATAAGTAATTATTAACTAAGAAAATTAATACAATTAACACTCGCAGAATCTACCTTGCCTTCACTATTAGTAATCAAGTCCTGATTAGTAAAACACTGTGCACATCAAACAAACAGTATCTGGGGGAGGGGGGGGGGGAGGGCATGATGAGTGCCACTTAGAACTCCAATCTTCACCCATTTTCAGTCATAGTCACTAAAAACCAATTCCCTTTTTTTTCACGCCAAAACAGCAAAACACTAATCCTAGTTTGGATCAGAGGGCAAAAATCTACACTCTATATAGCTAGTATTGATTTACGTATTATACAATTTTTTATGTTTAATTAACTTTTACAAGTTTTACACTTTTGTCATTTTAATTTATTATGTATTTTGAGTATAAAAAACCGATCAGCTGAACACAGAGGAACAGCTGGTATAAACTGGTGATCCAGAAATATATAAAAAAAAAAATTATATATTTCTGGATCACCAGTTTATACCAGCTGTTCCTCTGTGTTCAGCTGATCGGTTTTTTATCAGGGTAAAAAAAGATATTATTATTATTATTATTATTATTATTATTATTTATCATTATTATTATTATTATTATTATTATTACTATTATTATTATATAATTTCTGACCAAAAAAAGGTTTAAAACATTAAACTCATTGGTATGGCATGCTAACAGCTTATAATTATTAGGGGATCAGAGTACCCCCTCCCCACCCCTAGGTATCTTCCATCATAATGGGCAATTCTGTTCACATTAAGTTCCACTTACTTGGTATGTGGTTCTTCCTTTCTTTCTCACACAAACAATAAACTAATAAAAAAAGAAACAACAATAATGAATACATAATTTAATATGCTGTCTGCAAAACTGAGAAAATAAATCACAAACTTTATCTCGACAGAGTGAAAATCAACGTCATCCAGCATATTGGTACAAATGTAATCACCTCCTTTTTTCTCTTAAAAAACTAAAACTATTTTTCAACAAATTATGGAAATTATTTTCTGCCTTGCATGCATGGTCAAACAACAAAAAAGAAGAGTTTCCACTCTTACAAGTTCAAATGACCTGTGCACATGGGGTGCAGGACAAACAAGCTAGGGGTTAGAGTTTCAGTGCTTGTCTTGACTCTTATTATTTTACTCTTGTCCTTGTTTGAGCCATCTTCTATGCATGGATACCTGATTTGCCTCTACATAAGTGTAGTTGTACATCCCTGGGGTGAGTTGCCATCTGTTAAATTCACCCTTCCATCCTCTTCCAATACTGCCACATCCTATGCCACCAAGAGGCACCCCTGCAATCAAGGACAGCAACAATGAAATTGAAAAATTAAAAGATACAGTCAACTCTCACCTTGCAGACACCTCGCTGTTACAGACACCCCATTATTACAGACAGCAGCTGAAGTCCCGGAGAATAAGAAATTACTGAAAACAATTCCCTCTATTATGGACTTGCTCTATTATGAACACCAAATCTTGGTCCCAATGGCGTCCATTATAATGAGAGTTGACTGTAGGAAAGGTCTCAGTCTAAATCACACTAAACACATTTCCTACCTGTGGGGGTGGGGGGGGGGCTGTGAAGGTCATGATATTCTATAGGGGATGGGGCAGAAGGGAGTTTATGTTTTGACTTTGATTTTCCTGGGGAAAGGCTTCATCAGGTTGTTGCATTTTGATAGTCTGTTTTGTAAATGGTTAACTGTGATTCCAAATTCATCCCAGCCAATTGAGATGAAGGGTTGCGCTATTGTTACGGAAACATTTGAAATGCTTATAAACGTAACTGAAACATCGCCTGCATTTTTGCACTCACTAAATCATGAGTTTGTATTATTTCTTTGACAATCTCATGAGAAAATAAAAGGCTTGGAAGGACTTGGAAGCCTGCACACAAGTCTGGACACAAGTTCATTCATTCTTTTATATGCCTCACATTATTTACAAGACACTTGCCAGAAAGTCAGCTAATCTTTTAAGAAGTTACTATCATCAGAGGTGTAACATTCAGGCAATGCTTCTTTCAACATTTACCAGCAAACATCAAATTATTTTAAAATCAGTTTCAGGGGGTAGTACTTGTGGAACTGTACAGTTAATTTCTTCATGAAAATCATAATGACCATTAAGGAATGTAGGTAACATAAAAACTTAATAACACAGTGACTTGCTCAATCAATTTCAATCAGCTAATAATTCAGAAAGAGACAATTAAGATATATTTCACCCACTGGGTGATCTTTCTAGAAGACTTGTACTCAATGAAACATCACCAGATATGTATTGTCTCAAAAACAACAAAGATAGCAATGTTAATATTTACTTCATAAAAAAAATGAACTTAAAACTAAATACAACATGGCAGCAATTTATGTCTAAAATAAAAAAATAAAACTAAACCTCTTTCTTCAAAGAAATTTTGTTATTATTTTCAGAGGAAGGAAATAATTAAATAACTTTGTTTAGTCTCCAAAACAATTAACTGTCTGCTAGCATATTTAAAGAAACTGTGTTGTAATGGAAAAAGTGGATGTAATAAAAAAGAAATGAAACATATTGCTAATAAAATAACTTTAATTCGAACTCTCAATTCCAGTAAAGGACAAAGTTATGGAAGAGATTTTGAAGAAACTGACAAGGACACGGTGAATTATTTGCACCTGTCAGTAAATATCACACTTATCTCACCTGTCGTAAAATGAAAGCTTAGCTCTCTTGCTTATATCATCACAGGTGACTTTTCCCGCCGATTGACAAAAGTAGGATCATATAAAAGGGCATTGTCCTTCTTTATTTGGAACAATGCAACAGAGTTCACTGTTGCGACAACTAAAGATCGAACAGACTCCTTTTCCTTGTCACCTCCACTGTAAAATATTTAAAATCTTCCACCACGATTACATTAATAATTATTTATAATGTTATAAATAAGACAATGAAAAGAAATCCTCTACTCTGTTTTCGCTGTTTGACGAAAGAAAAAGTATGGGATTTTTTTGTAATCGTTGAACTCAAACAAGTTTGCGATGTTTCTTTCGCAAGCCTGTCGAGTGTCGTATTCAAGTCTTACGTGAATAGCACGCCGTTATTTTGGTGAAACTATTCTAAATAGATAAGTTAATCTGCGAATTGAATAGATCGATATTCTGAGACAACCTATCGGTGATGGAAATGACACATCACCTTTGGTTTAACACTAAACATGGTAAGCTTAAAACTTATTAAAAACCACTTTTGCACATCTTCGAACTGTACTATAAGCTTAAGCTTACCTGTAAAAAATGGACTGAAAACCAAACTTACCGTAAACTTGCCGACACGGATTTGTGGCATACGGATCAATAAATGGTACTCTTCCACTTTTCCTTTCTTTTGTGGCATACTTCATAAACCTGAATTCAAGCGTGAAAAAAAATTCAAATAGCATACATTGACTTTCGCCGGCCGGCAATTTGATTGATCTACGGAAAGAATATAAACAACTTTTCAGCGTGGCGTAATAAGCTTACCGCCATCCCAGCCCTATTAGCCTTGGTATTTGGCTCCAACGAGGAAGAAAACATGGCTGAGGCTTGTAGGAAAATTTATTATCCAAATTCACCCTCCATCCGTACTTAGGAAGCCAATCTTCACTGTCCTCTTCAGATGAAGAGGCCGCCATTTTCTGTCAGAACAGGACAGGAGCGCTACTGAAGCCAGCAGTAGTTTATTTACTAGTCAGCGGATACTGATACGAACTGGTTGGTCGTAGATATAATGAACTGGAACTGTCCTGCAAAATAAATCCACTGTTTAATTTGACGGAAAGTGCCTTTTTCGGCGAATACTTCAAGAAGAACTGAAACAAGCTGCAATGTTTACTAAATATTTCCAATACTAAAATAGCGCCAACACTTGCAAGGTCTTAAAATCAACAATACGTCATAAAAATATGCAGCGTGCTCCCTTAACACATGTCAGGTTGCCAAGCAACCTGATTGAAACGGTGAGAATTGTAACGATAAGTTTGAAGGAATTAAGGATTATCAGTGATCAATTTTAACATTCATTTTAAGTTTTTTCTCTTCTTTTCCAAAAATGAAACTATAAAGAAAAAAATCAGCCGTTTTGACGATATTCTTTATCCGATTCTTTAGATCGCGCGTTCGACTCATGACGCAGTACTACGCAATAAACACAAATTTGCATGCGTGGGGTGATCATTACCGCATGATATTGAACTTAATTACCTATTACGTAACGTATCTCCTCGTGCGCTTAGAGCGAAAGATAATCCCAGCAACAGCATAAAATTATCTCAACAACAACCATCGCCTGTTTTTGATTAGCATCTCCGACAACATCTTTTAAACTACCATTTTTTCTTCATGTCCGTCGAAAATCCTTCCATCGGAGAATTTTTCTTGAAAACGCTATTTTCCTTCGTGAGAGTACACCGTGGGTTAATTTCACAAAGGAACCTAGCACTTGGCGGTACAGAAAGCACCACTTAGTATTTAACCTTTTCCCTTTGTACGCTGTCGCGTTAGAAGAAATGGCTGAGTTTTGGTAAAGACTTCTTTCAAACCAGCTAAAAGCAAACCAATTTAATTGCCAACCTTGACCTTTTGTGCTCTTTCCTGCCCTTGGAACTGGTTGAATTGTTTTTGCCTTGGGCTGTTTTGGTTGGTCCTTTTGCGTTTTGTGACTGATCCAATGTGGTCACTTTGGCTTTGACTGAGCGACATTCAATTATTAAAATGCTCAGCATCAAAGCGCGATGAGAAAATACATCCTTGGTTTTATTTCATTAGAAAACTGCCCGAATCCATTAAACCGTAATTAGACAACTTGATTAGACAATTATTTTCTGTTTTCCATGAAGCGCGTTGTTGCGTCATAGCAATCAATGACAACAAATGCGCTGAACAGAATGCGGCGCCGTTTGCGCGCGACTCATTGGGCATGCTTGGGTTTGCAGTGTTCTCTGTTTTGATTGGTTGTATCATCTACATCATCACAGCTATCATCACTAAATGGGTTTCTTTTTTTGGCGTCCATTGGCGATCTGTTGCAAATAGAGAAAATGAAATTCAGATTGAACCAGATCAAGAGGAGCTGTTAAAGATCCACGGCTATAAGCTCGAGGATAAAATAGGCCAAGGAACATATGCTGACGTGAGAAGAGCTTACTCTATCAACAGCAAAAAAGAAGTTGCTGTCAAAATTGTCAGCAAACTGGAGGTAAAAAAATAGTTAAAGTCACGACAGAAGAATTAAGGGAAAGTGACATTGTAAATT